>JAPFBE010000003.1:46255359-47641859 GCA_034336665.1 Luscinia megarhynchos | reverse complement strand
TTTCAAGAAAGAGTCTTCTTTAGTTATCTGCCCTTTTTTAATGACAGCAGCTTTGGTGCAGTAAAGGCAGACACGTTTTCAAGCAAAGCCCATTTCAGACCAGAATTTCTGAGAGCCCTATTAATGTTTCATGCTAATCAAGGAGAGTGGGAAATAGAGCTGACAGGTGCTTTCTACTCTGCTTATTCCTGTCTTCCTGCATTAGACATTACTAGCTAAAAAAGAGCCAATATAGTTCCTTTCCAGTACATGTGGTGGCAAGGGCAGGAATAAAATGCTTCTTTTCATAAGTTTACAGTTGTTTTTTCTTATTTCTTTCACTGGTAACCTCCACAAATATATAGATGTAGTGATTATTAATAAAAATCTATTTTACTTCAAACCATGACCTGAATCGGACCCTGAAATTTCCCCCTGGTGCACTTTGAAAACTCAAGAGCTCTTGTAGCACATCTGAGATAAACTGAGGTCCACCTGGGATCCGTGTTTCTTGGTAGTATCTCCATCTGAGCCAGGCAGAAACACGCACCTTTACTCTAGGACAAGTCTTTCTGATTAAGGAATGTCAGGGTGAGGAACAAAAGTAAACTCTTCAAGAGGCGGCGTGCAGACAGAGCGTGAAGGCTGCAGTGGGCATTGCTGGGAGCTGCCCTCTGCCAGCCTCCTGCCCCAGCACCAGGCTTGGACCCCAGTGCTGGGCAGGCAGAGCAGCAGCACTCCGAGGTGAGCGCTCACATCCCAGAAACAGCTCCAGGAGAGATGCTGTGCCTTTGAAAGCTGCTGAGCAGTCCCATCTGGCTGAGTTTAGGTACACAAGTCGGGAACTCCGGAGGCTCTCAAAGGCACATGTCTCCAGCGTGCAAAGTTTCGGTGCCTCCTTTGGGAAGCCTGCTTCAATAGGCTCTTAAATGCACATGCAAGTCAGGTGCCCAAGCGGGGAAGACCAGACTGCAGGCTGTGACAACAAAATGGCTGAAGTCTGCAAGCTGGGATTTCCTCAATTGTATTTGTACTACACACACAGGGAATTTCATAACTGCAGCAGCTAGCAATCCTTACCTTAGCTTAGATGGAATAATCAGTAAAAGAAGAAACCAAGCCTGCTGTTACAGCATATTGTTTTTCTCTGTGCAAAGCAGACATCGTTAAACCATCCCAATTGTGCATGGCACTCTACATAGTTGTTTTTTTAATGCAAATTATAATATATAATAATAATTTATAAAATATTGATTTATTTAAGTATCTCTATAGACTTTTAAGCATTGAAAACAAAGCTGCATTTGCTTAACTGAAATTACTTTCTGTCACAAAATTTAATTGAGGCACATTCCTGATCAGGAACATTTTACACTGATTTAACTCTTCCTTACTTTGATTTTGGTCACTAATAATTTACTGCTCTAAGTTGAAGCAATAAATACATTCATACACGTTTGAATATGTATGAATCCAGCCTAAGTTTATATAAAGAATAAGAATCACTTCAGCTAAATTCATTTAAACCAGGCTAGCCTTTCCCCATGACATTGAGATAAATTTATTAAAAAATTGTAATTATAACAGGAAAACAATTACTACCTTTGTCTGTCAGGACACAAGCCAATACTGCTTATTTGTTTATTTTAAGGAGATTGCCAGCATGTTTCTATTGTATTTATTTTGCTGTTAAGAAGAATGATTTCTTCAGAGAATAAGATTTACATTCAGACTCATAATCAGTATGAAGAAATACTATTAAAAGAATCAAGTTGAATTACAGGAGTGTCATTAGAATCCTCTTGAAGAGTCATGGTCAAGAACAGGAGCATGTAGCTTGTAGTATGAAAAGGCTTGTGCATATATTGTCTTGTTTACTGTGCCAAATATTGTGTATTTCCATCTTTTTTTCTTAAAAATAAAGAAGCATTAATAAATCTATTGCTTCAGTCAGAAGCAAATATCTTTTAACATAAATCTGAAGATAAGTGAACAATTTCTCTCTACATATGTTCTGCCAAGTTGCGACTGTCTATGTGACTCATGTAGGAATGATAATGGTCCCTGCAGAATAGGAAAAAACATTATTATTTTCATAAAGAAGAAGTTGTCAAAGGAATAATTCATTGGATACAAAGAATGGAATTGTTTAAGAACAAGGACCTCATTTTTTTTCATCTTAAATTTGCTCAATAATTGTTTATAATCTTATTTTCATCATGCATCTCTCTTTAGTTCTTGTTTAATGGATTGGTGCAATGAGACCCGAGAGGGTTTCCTTTCTGACTTTGACACTTCCCCCTTATGGTGCAGGACCCGGGTAACTTTAGCCATTTTATCATCCGAGCTCAAGTCTCTGAAACCTGTGGAGAGTACCTCAGAAGTGAGAAGCCCCCTCTGCATCCCTTGAATAACACAACTTCTGTTGTCAAAAGCCCTGTAAGCACACCCTGCCCTAGAATTCCCTTAGAAGATGTCTAAACCTTGTTTAGATCTGGCCTCCAAGCCTAGGGAAGGGTATTTAAGCAAGATTCACTATGATCATTGTCTTTTCCACCTGGGACTTGTTCACCACAAAACACAAATATTTAGAGTTATATTGTGACTCTACAAGACTTAGTTGTTGTTACCATCACAGATTGGTTCACTGTAACATGACTGCTGAAGGTTGCCTGCACAATTGTTCTTTTTTCCAAGTCACTTTTCTTTCCCTCAGTGCAAAATGGACTAGAGGAAAGATTTTTTTCTTAGGACTGATCATGGTTTCAAAACTCATGGATTATTCTAAGGTAGGGATTTTCTTTTATTCACCCTGCAGTCCTGAATAACAGATTGTAGTATGCTAAAACACTGAAACACTTTGCTGTAAATTATTATGAAGAAAGATCTGCTTAATCCTAAGCCATTTAAAATTAAATATTTTCTTTCTGTTCTTCTATCTCCAGCAGTCACTTAACAATTGAATTGAATATGTGCATGTATGCACTATTGTGGTTTTTTTTGTTATCTTAGTAAAGAGATGAAGAATTTAGTATTATCTTCTGAAAGCTCTATTGGGAGCCCTCCCAAAACCCAACAATAAATTAAGAATATCAGGTTTTTAACACAAACCTTGGGGCTGGTCTCATAAGGTACCTTCTGGCAAGTACTAAATGCTGTTTAAGTTTCACCTACTTAAAACAGATATTGCTTTTCACCAAAGCAGAAAAATGGCTGCTTTCTTCAGGGTTTGAGACCTTGGTGGAGAAAAGTGCATGTGCAAATAGTAAACTGCATATGCACATCCACATTCCAAAGCCCATAAGCCCATTGTCATTAAATCTCAATTTCGTAATTTACTCTGCATTTACATTTATGCAACCAATATTTTGCATTTGTGCAAATAGGCTGTGTCTGGGAGAGTCCCACTGGGCCTGTGAAGGGAAACCCATAGAAGGCTTCACAATGATATTTCAAAGGCTTCAGCATCTGTGTTCTATGTCTATGAATAGATATCCCTTGCTCAAAAAATTAATTGTCCCTTCCCCCTCCTCATCCTGCCTTCTCTGCAACAATTCATAATATGACTGTTTATGTATGAAGACCCTTTGCAAACCATATTATTACTCTCACTCCCTCAAAAAAGCTTAACTAAGGCCATTTGGCCCATTAAGTGGCAGATACCTTATTTGTACCAAATTCCAAGTAAAAAAATCTTTACCTGAGGAGATTACAAATTTGAGGTGGAAGAACCATATCCAGGATAAGGAAAATGTAGCTAGAGTTCATGTTTGGTTTTCATTAACCATCCTTTGACCTCTGAGTCTTAAAGTCACCTTTCAAATGAATATCCTTGGAGCCTGATTCTTTAGGCTCCCTTTAGGTGCTGGTGAGGGGGGGAAATGGTGAGCTTATCCCTAGAAGCAATCTGCTGTCTCTTAAAAGAGCATCTGGGCAACTCTCTTGTCCACACACTGATCTGGAATTCATTGGTAATGGCAGGGCTAGAAATGAAGCCCAGCTTGTTGCCTCTGAGCTCAGGCTACAGGAGGACAATGCTTGGCTATAGCAAAGGAGCCAGAAAGAAAGGCAGTTTGCACCTCTTGGGTTAGAATGAGCAAGGCACTACAGACTTCCATCTATGGTGATATGCTCTGACAAACACTTTGAGTTTAATTAGCAGGACCAAATTCTCCTTTAATTTATGCAAGTGAAGCTCTATTGGTTTCAACAGAGTTAGCTCTTCTGTAATTGAGAGAAGAATTTGGCCCAGCATCTGTAATAAATCATTAATGAGCATGTAGTAAGATAATTTTTAATGATTAATTAACAATGTATTTTTTGGAGAAAAGTATTCTTAACATGCCCTTAATGTATCAAGTGATAATTACAATATTAAAAGCCTACTGATTAAAGCAATTAATTATATGCTTAATTTATTTACTAATTAAGCTTTAATATATGTATAGTTAAGTAATTGCTAATGAGTATTTCACATTTGCTAAACTGGTCTGGCAGTAATTACATGGGAAACACCATAAAATGATTCTTCTAGTGATTACATGAAAAAATACAACATTCTTTGGAGTTTTTTTCTTTCTTTTTATTCTTTTTTTTCCCCCTAAATGAATTTCTTGGCTTGTGTTTTCCTCCTTGGTGAGTGAAATGTTTACTAGGATGCAAGTTTCATAGGTCTGAAAGGTCAGTGTTTCTGCATGCATATGATGAAATGTGCTTCTGAAGCACAACTCAGTCATGCCTAAATGAAAGCAGTGATCTTACCCCCTTGTGCACACAGAGCTAAAACCTGCAGTTTTCTTAGCCTCTAGTCAGATCTTAGGCAAATTCTGGCTGAGATTAATGGAGTTTGCTATGTTAGGACCACAGCTCTTTGTTCTTTGGTTATGCAAGAACTTTTGGCTCCTGAGCTGGACTTTTGCATCCTTAACTCTTATATAATGCAGGAAAGAGATATGCATTTTTCAGTCAGATGTGGTTTCCTTCAATCAGAGCATGTGTGGTATCTGTTGTTGCAGTCGTTACTTTAGGTCCTCAACTTTGCACAAAAAAAAAAATCTCCAAGTAAACCTGATAAAAGTTTTGTCTGAGCAAACAGCAGGGCAATAAAATCACTTTTAGACATAGCCAACTACACACAGTGAACTCCTGAGGTTTTTATTAATTTAAATTCCTATTGCCTCCTAAGTGAAACCCAGAGCACAAACTTCTGGTCCTTGCCCAAGTTGTGCCACAAACTAGGCAGATACAGATAGTCCCTCTTTTTTCACCTCTTTGCCTTTGTTGCTCCACACACTGCCTGCAGCAAAATATTATCAGAGGGTAGATTCTGAAATCCTTAAAAATATGAATGACAGTGGCATATTCCACGTGGCCTGATTTGGTGGAATCATACTGCAAAACATGGAGAAGTGTTCAACAAAGGGTTAGTGTTAGTATGGCTGTAATTATTTCCTAATTCACTAGGAAATAAGTGTGCAAGACACCAACACCTACCCATTGGCTTGGTCAGGGTAGAGCCTGGTAATGTTTCCAACCTCTAGCTTTTGCAGCATAGAGATCTGGAGGTATTTAAGCAGTTTTTCTCCCTTTCCTCATCTTATGCTTGTTTCTCTCACTTCAAGCTTGTGTGTATCTCTGCAAAATCCCATCTGCTTCCTCTGCTGTTTTCGAAGTTTGGAGCCTGGGGACACCATCCCCCCAAGTCTTCTCTCTGGATACATCTTCTCAGTGCTCTAATTTGTATCTAGCAGGTGAAAGTGCGTGTTGACCCAGAGCACGTTCCTGGGAGAGCAAAATTAAATAGGTTCAGTAGGTCTGGGATGCCATAAACAGGCCTTAATGTAGTGTGTATTCTCATCACATGCATTAATGAAGTCGTAGATGGACTGAATCTCACCAAAGCATGGGGTCTTTGTGAATTCCTTATGCTGTCACCAGGTCAGAAATGGACAGGAGTGACATGTGGACTCAAGGGACTACACCCCAAACACAGGCTTGTGCAGAGCCTTCATTTCTGCCAAGACTCCATGCATCTGCCTAACTGGGAGCCTGTGATAAACCCAGCACAATCTGTGGTAAAATTCCACAATCATTTCCAAAGAGAGATAAAATTACATATATATGACATACACCCTTACTTGTATAAGAATACATTCTTCAGGTAAAATTGGTGATTGTATTTATTTAAGAGATGGCAAACAGGGGATAAGGGGAGAAACTGAAGATGAGGAGTTACTGAACAAAGATTTAAGAGTTGAAAAAGCACATATCTATTTTTATAAGAGCATTAGAATGTCCTCCTAGGGGAATGAAGCCAGTAGCTGAGTGACTTCAGCACCCACTGACACCAGGGAGAGTTTTGAGCACCAAGTATCTCCTAAGGCTGACAGATGTTACCTTGAATGATCTATGTAGGCATGTTCTAGAGAATCAAATGGAAATGTTGCCTTCACATGGGAACAAATGCTGTCAGGCTGTGACCTGACGTGATCAGGCAATCAAAGTTCTTTCATCAAACTTCATGGATCCCATAATAAGTTTGGGGTAATTTGAAGGTTGACAGAAGGAAGATTATCAACATTAGTTGATATTCAGATTGCAGTAGTGACAGTGCTGAGACTCACTGCCAGTGGTAAGGAAAGATTTATTTCTTCTTTCTTCCATATTTTGTCTTTGGGGTGGCTAGGAGATTCACCTTGTTCTGAAGAGCTCAAGACCGACCTATTCCATGAGAGCTATGGAATTTTATGCAGGTCTTAATGGAGTTAAAAAAATGTGGTAGGATTATACCTTACCTAAAATATCAGAAAACAATTTTTCTGACTGCTTGCATGGTAAAATCCTAATCAACAAAACTGAGACAAGACAATTCCACAAGTGCTCTGCTCTGCTGGCATCCCTTCTCTGCCCACATGACGTGTTGAGCTTCCACCCAGATATACCCCTATATTCTACAGAGGATGGGTGTGAAGGGTTAGAGTCCTCAAACTGGATTGGTGCTGACACATTTAATGCAGTAGGAATATGGGTTTGGTCCCTATATGGGCCATTCTCATGCAAATCTCTTTTAAGGTTTCATTTTTTTTAATGCAGTTCTCTAATCAAAGTGCACATTAAAAAAAAATGCTGATACATGAGAGTACAAAATCATGATGCCCAGAAAGCTTGATATTTTCCTTAGAATATCCTTGCTTTTACCTCAGGACTTTTTTCTCAAAGGTCTTTGAAATGGTCATATAGAACTGGAGATCTTGGAGCACAGAAAATGTAAAGTTAAACCACCTGCACATGGTCTTCTTCATCCAAACAACCTAAAGAGCTCTTTGAATTTTTAGAACACATTCATAGGCTTGGTTGGTAGTAAAAAATTAAATGGAGGTCTCTTTTGAACAGTATTTTCCTCTCTGTCCCATGAAGTGTATCGGGCATCTATCTGTAAGTTCTGTGAAAACTTTAAAGGGGGAAATTTTAGGAGCAGCAAAATATGTTGGGCGAAGTTTTGAAACAGCTTTAGATTCCTCCTGAAAGGCTGCAAGGAAGCTAATTTTCCACAACTTTACATTTTTATACTTTTGTTCCAACTCAACTTCATACTGAGCACGCCTTTGTGCTCCTAACCACGTGCAACTCTCACAGCTACGTGCAGTGCAATGGTCATTAGCAGCATGTATCAGAAATGGCTACAGAAGCTAAATAAATTTAGCACTATGCTGTTAAATAACACAGGTCAGGCATTGTTCCTTCTCTCTGAGGCCAAGTGTCGTGGCAAGACTTGCCTCTACCTATTTAAACTTCCCAGCAAAACAGGGAGGCCATCTTCACACCTCCTTTAGGAAAAGATCTGTTGTGCTTTTTGTCTTTTGAGCAATACCCAGACATGATTCAGCTCTAATCAACACAGAGCAAAGCTATGCCAGGCTGAGTGTTAATGGTTAACCCAAGACCTCCACCTGGTCAAGAATCAAACCAAAGTGACCTTTTGCTGGCACATCAATGAAGTAAGCATTTGACATTGGGTCCCAAATTAGCCTTGCAACTTTTGGGATTATACCTAGAACAGCTCCTGATTAAACTGGCTCAGGGAATTGATTGATTTGCTTTCATTTAAGTATCTGGACACAAGGCACAAAACACACCCATCCCTGTTCCTGATTTAGTGCTACACACAGCTCCATAAGACTTTTTTCCCAAAAGAGTGTAGGGTGGCTAACAACCCAGAGCTTCAATACTCCTGGAGCAGCTTTGATGTGTGGCTGTATTGGAGAGCTCTTTGAATGGAATATTGGTTGGGGTGTTGTTATAGCTCTTTCTGTGTCATAAGACATAAGGCACGTTGGAGGCATTGGTCACTCATTAACTATGTAATGCAAATATCTATGAATTTCTTGAAAATACCTTTTGTTTAGTCTGGTTTCTCTTTTGATCACTATGCAGTATTATGCATTTAGAATATGAGAGACAGAAATCTTAGAAATAAACAGCTATCCTTGAGGTGTTATTTCCACTTTTTTTCCCCTCTGACTTACGTATTTTTCTTCTCTCCACTAGTTTTAACAACAGCTCAGTAATTCAAAAGGGAAGGCTTTAATACAATTATCTATTAATTTTTTTAACTTTCTAATGGATTAATTTAAAGACTTTATGCTCACACCCAACTTTTTTTTTTTATTATCGTTGGCTTGATTTAAATGTATTAGGCAAACAGCCTCTGGTTTATTTCACGTAGAAGAAGGAAACATTCAAATTTACCAAATATTTTATTCCAGTGACTGGTTTACCACTTATTGCTGGCTTCAGAAAGGGTCACTGCCAGCACTGTTTGTCCCAAAGGCAAGATAGTAGTTCTCTCATTGAGTAGAGCCAGCTTTTTTCCCCTCTCTCTTTTTCACTGCCAATTCCACTACTGATCTTGTGCAATAAAATCTGCTTGTCAACGAAAATGTCAACTAAGTTTAAAAAGAATAGTCTGAGTAAAACTAAAAAGTAAATTATTTAAGTAGAGTTGTAGTTGAAACTTGAAAGAATTTTGTTTGGTGGTTTTCTTTACATCATTCTGCCAATGGAGGGGGAACTCTGAATTCCTAACTAGTGAAGCCCTGTCATAAGTGGGGATGACAGTTCACATTGAAAATTCTGTTTTCTTCTTTCCCAGGAAAGCAAGTCAAAGTTAAACCAACAAACTATTGTTGGCAACTGCCTTACCTTTGTTCTGTGCCTCCTTATAAATTAACCACTTCTGCTTTCTAGGTTGCCTGTAAATGGAATTCCTAGAATTTAGACTCTCATATTAGCTATATTATTTTAAAATGCTGCTCCATCCTTTTAGACAGTGATTTAGAACATGTAAGAATCTCTATCACAGCTTGCTCACAAATGATAATGAACAAAAAGGAAATAGACTGTAAATTTGGGTTAGTATATTATGAAAGCAGTTAGATATTGGACGACCAGCTCCCAAAGTTTGTCATAGTAAAATATCAGTGAAATTAAGACATTTCTGTGAACACATCAATACTGTGTCTGATCTATCAGTATGATGACATACTGAATTTTGTACTTGCTTTCATACAAAATTTCACTGAAATGGCCAAGACTGGACATTTGCACATTAGAGTTAGAATGTAACTAAATGTAAAAAAGAGCTGAATTTACTGTAGAATTGCTCTTAATAGCATTGTATGCTTGAAAGTCTCAATAACCGTACATTTTTTTTCTATATATCTATATACACATAACCTTTATTCTCTACTAATTGACTTATCAGTATATACTACAGTATATACATGGCCAGTTCATTAAGGTTAATTTGTTCAAAAATATTAGAAGCATTAATTCCTGGCTTATAGCTAATGTCTGCTCCCAGCCAGTGTCTTGTTTCATCATTAGTGTCAGCTAAATTATAACTCACACCCAACTGTTTTTACACTATCTAATAGAATCAATTGATGCAATGGTTGACAAGATGCTGTTTTGCATTTTGTCATCTCACTAATGCACATGGCTTAAAGGCATTGGCATCCATAATGTGGGGCAGTTTTGTAGGAGGCACAGAATAGGCTGAAGCTGCAAGGGCCATTTTCATAAAATATTAATGAAATTGAAAAATACACTGGGGTTGAAGGCTTGTCTGCTAAATGTAAGGTAAAATCTATTCTGTTCTGCTTTCTGATGACTGTAATTAGCAGCCCTAATTAAAAATTCAAACCTTGTGTATATTTGAAAGCATGAATCTTAGCTCTCATAGTGTTTATTTCCTTTACAAAGTATTTTATTTTACAACACTAATTGAACAGGATCCTTCCTAGCCTGACAGCCGCAGCTGGCTGGAGCCAGTTTATGTATCCAGTCTCTCTAGACTACTTCCTTTTGTAAGCAATAAAACATCTTTAAAAAACATGTATATGCTCTCTATGAGCCATTAACTCTGTGTCACCCAGTGTGGAACTGGCCATCCGCACACATGCATTGTTGTTTCCTTCACTTAAAAGTGACCTCTTTGAAAAGGCAGCTTTTTTCTGATCTTCAATATTTAATGTGGATTTACTTACATTAAATGACCACCTTTCTTAAGGGGACTTGGCCCAATTCTGACATTATTTATGAACAGCATATGCTGTGCAAAACAACGGAAGGAATCACCATTAGTTCCAGCAGAAAAATCTACTTTTTATCATTACTTTGTGTAGTTATTTTGAAATTCATGGTCAAGATAGTAGGGCCCCACTAGGGAATATATGACTACAAACCAAGTCCAAATTGATTATATGCATGTTACACTCTGAAATCCAATGTACAGTGAAGAAGAAGGTATGAATGAGTTAAATTTTCACTGTTGTATTTCCTCTTTTCACTGTTTTCTACAGTAATGGCTCTGAGCTGTACTATTTTCTATTTCCCTTTCCATACTTTTTAAAGAAGAGCACACTAGAATTTTAATGTATCATAAAATGTCCATCATCATGAGGAATATTTTCCCTCAGAACCTTGTATTTTTGAATGGGTGGACTTTTAACTCCTCATGTCATACCAGTGGAGCCATAAGAGGAGGGAACAAGGTGAATTTACGGAAAAGGAAAGACATTCTGTGGCTTTGTTAACTTACTTCTTCACAGATTTATGCGAGAAAATGAAATTTGATGATGCACTCTCTCTGTGACAAAGGGTCTGATCTTGCAATTCCTGCTTAGGCAAAATTGACTTCAATGGGAGTTTAGCCTAAGTAAGGAATGCTGGATCAAGTTCAAAGATCAGCAGGAAAATAAAAAGTCAGGAGAAACCCAAAATAACTCAGTTCTGAAGAACTGTGATCCACGTGCCCATAATTAAGCTTGTAAAGCTACAAATGTATTTATATGATACTTAGCACTAATTTGTAGTGAAGAAGTGAGACTTTAACCTGAAGTATATGTCTGTTTCTAAGTGTTAGAAAATAATTTAGATGCTACCAGCACTGTCAGTGTTTAAATTTGTGAAGACTGTTTCCACTCTGCATTGTAATACAGCTGAAACTTTCTAAACAGTTTTCACAAAATATTTTGAAACTTTTAAATTGAATTCTATTTCTTTAAAGTTATATTTGGATTGTTTATTTTCACCTTTCATGTTCATTCTTCCACAATCTGTAGCCAATGAGCATGCAATCAAGAAGTCTTTTAAACACCTCATTGCTGTAGATCAATCTCCACAAGTATTTCAGCTCAGGAAAAGCAGCACATGTCCATGAAATTTCATTTTGCTGAGAAAAATTCAGACAAGTTCTGTTAGATCATTCCAAAAATTATTGTGAGATACAGAAAGGGGCTAGAAGGATGACACAAGCCATGTTTATTACCATCTGCTCCTCCCTGTGGTAGGATGTCTTCCCCTTTCAAGCATTCATAGTTTTGGGCTGTGAGGCACATCCATTGTTGGTCCTGGGATGTCATCCAGACATTTGAGTAAATGATTCAGACGTATCACCTGTTTATCAGAATGAGAATAGGTTTTGCAGTCTCTTCCTCCTTCCATGCTCTATTTTCCACAGGCAAGGCCAGAGAGAAGATGCAACCTGTTTTATCTGACAGAGCACGGTCTGAGACACCCCACAGGTAGATCTGGAGGCATGCAGACACTCTTCAGCACACTTGTCCTTAGCACTTATGTTTGTTGCTTCCTCTCCTTTCTTTCACTTACCTGTCTTGAATTTAAAACATGCAGGAACTAATGAAATAAACCACACTGTGAGTTTTCACTGAAGTTTCACAGGGAGGTTCCCTCCATCCTTTCTAAGATTCTTAGCTAAAAACTCATACTTGGGTATTTGAGCAAGAATCCCCTTATCTCCTAAAAGCCAAACCTGGATCCAGACATCAATTCCTCACCTCCTAAGCCTTTCTAGATCACCTTTGGTCTAATCATGGGCATCTAGTTTGAAGTAGTCAGCAAGTCTCCCTTTGTAGTCAAAGGGGAGTGTCCCTAGGGTGCCCACTTTTACTGAGCACTTAGCGTGGCTCAGCTGAACAATCCTTCCAAGACAGTGCTTGCTCTTTCTACCAACATAAAACACAACTTCTAGATAATCACAGGAAGGTACAATGTATCAACCCTAAAGCCATTTCTCTGGATGATAACCACAGCTTTCTCATCTCATTACAGATAAAAATAGTCCACTAATCCTTTAGATGCCCCTCCACTTATAGAAAGCCTGTTCCTATAAACATCCCCACGACTTCTCATCTTGTAGGATCTGAAAGTTACAAAAAAAATGAACAGTCCAAGATCAAAACAGACCAGCAAGTAAACTGGGTAAACTGTGAGGTTTCTACTAGTTTGTTTAAATTTGAAAGTTACAAATTGTTAACAGGAGTTGAGCACAGAACAATCTCGATTTTTTTGAAACCATTTCAAACAGGAGAATATCTATAATTGTGTCTGGTACTTGGACTGTGGGTTACTCCAGTAAGGAAAAAAACTAAATGTATATAAGCACCCAAGAAAAATGGATTTATTACTTTTTAAAAAGCACAGAGCTGTATAAGTTAAAGGATGTGGCAATGTTATGAGTTGAGTGGTATTTGTTAGGTGATTTGTTCAGTAAGTTGGATTGAGAAACCATTGGCTGGGTTTGGCATACCACTGTTAATAGGTAGAGTAGTCCAAGTCGCATAGTGTGCTATCTGTGGTTTTAGATGATTATTTACTGATTTTTGAAGAGATGGCTGCTTCTGCAGAATTCAGCTCCAACATTTTATATAAAATTTTCTTGAAAATGTTATTTTACACTTGATTGTTAAATTTTAGTTTAAGATATATATTACAGTGTTTTTTGAGGAACTATTAGTGGACTAAAAAAATTCCCATAGTGGACTAAAAAAATTCCCATACTATGCTTTTTCCTACAGAGATTCTTTTGAATTACATTATAGTACAGCAGTTTATGTTAAAAAATTATGGTAAATACAGAAAAATATATTTCTCAGGTGAAGTCAAAATAAGGGACATACTGACAAGCATTGGTGCAGGACATCCAAGGATAAACTGGTTAAATGTTGTTGTCCAAAATGATGAAACTTAATATTTTCAACACAAATACCACTTGGTCTTACACCTCAGTGTTGCTCACCTGTGCTATTGGCAGTAGAGTGGCCTAATACTTCCTCTGGTGGAACTCACATAAGTTTAGTTTAAAGGAGTGATTTTTTTTGGTTTTTGTTGCCATAAGGGAAAACTAGAGGAGAAGACAGTAAATGTTAGTAGGTTTTAAATTATGGCTCAGGGATTAAAGAAATTACTTTTAGAGAGTCATAAACTGATATGTTGCTGAATTTGTTGCTGCATTTCCTCCCTCAGGCTGTCATACCCCAGGCAATTGCCTTCACATCACGTATATCATTGCTTCTCATCTCTCCAACCAATGAGAGCATTTCCCAGGCAGGGACACACTCAAAATGAGCAAAGACTTTCAGGGCATTTCCTGTCCATCCTCCTTTTTCTGTTCTTTCTCCTAACAGGACTGTGGCTTATAATGCTGTTTCCCAACCAGCAGGTACACATTACCCTTGTTAACATGTTTTGCACTCACTCACGTACAGAAATAGCTCTAAGGATGAGCAAAAGTGAGGAGAACTTGACCTGTTGGCCCAAGCAACTTAGCAAGGTCATCAATTCAGTGCTGACATCTGCCTCCAATCCACAGATGGTGTTGCTCTAAGGATTTTTCGGAACCTATTAATGCAGGGTGAGGAGGGAAGCAAGCTCTCATTACCCACTGGTAAAAAGGGAAATAGTCATATATATTCTTGTTATAATTCATACTCATGTCAGAGAGGTGAATGGATCATTTTTGCCTATACAAACCATAGATATGGAACTGTTAGGACAGGCAGAAAGATTTT
This sequence comes from Luscinia megarhynchos, assembly GCA_034336665.1. Lineage (NCBI taxonomy): Eukaryota > Metazoa > Chordata > Aves > Passeriformes > Muscicapidae > Luscinia > Luscinia megarhynchos. The sequence continues at coordinate 47,627,508 of JAPFBE010000003.1, read as the reverse complement.
ATTGCTCCATTCTGAGTCACACACACTGTATTATCTTATTTTCTATACAGACAGGTCTACTCACATATGCACATACAGAAACACAGGCAGAGAACTATACCAAAACTAGACTAATTCTGTGACATAACAAAAATCCCAGGGAAAGTTTTATTGTCTAGTCTAGTAATGTGATCACACAGAGTGCTGTTTATAGCACTGGCCTACAGTGCAATATTGTAAGGGAATGGGAAGGGCCTGTGGGAAAGGTTTTTGTATTTCAGGTGGAAAGGAAGCATTTACCTGGTGAGCTTTTTTTAAGATCATGATGCCTGCTCTGAACTTTGTTAGATAACTGAAGGATCTGTTCAGAAGTGGTGCTGGTCAGCCTGGTGTGATGATAACACACTGTGCTCCGTGCGGATAGAAAGGCAGTGCTTACATTAGGAGAAATAGGCAGCTGAAAATTTACTCTCCAGCTAGGTGAGGAAAGCATAATCTCTATCTTTAATGTTTTGTAATGAGCCATTCTTGATGTATCTTTTCCATTGCTTACATGTTTTCTGATTGTAGGTTATGTTTTCAGACTCTAACATTTACAATTTCAGGGCATGTTCAAACAGTCATCTTATTTAAACTATTAAAAATAAATTCTGTTTACCAAATCTTTTTTCTCCTCTCCTCTCCTCTCCTCTCCTCTCCTCTCCTCTCCTCTCCTCTCCTCTCCTCTCCTCTCCTCTCCTCTCCTCTCCTCTCCTCTCCTCTCCTCTCCTCTCCTCTCCTCTCCTCTCCTCTCCTCTCCTCTCCTCTCCTCTCCTCTCCTCTCCTCTCCTCTCCTCTCCTCTCCTCTCCTCTCTCTCCTCTCCTCTCCTCTCCTCTCCTCTCCTCTCCTCTCCTCTCCTCTCCTCTCCTCTCCTCTCCTCTCCTCTCCTCTCCTCTCCTCTCCTCTCCCTCATATTACCTTGCTAGGAATTCAAAACACCCATCCCTCTTCAAAGTCACAATTTCTTACAAAAGTGTTTGTATCCATAGACATGAGGGGGTGTGAGATTCTCAGAGATCTAGGTGTGGAGTTCAAATAAAAGATCCTTTACATGCTTTTGAAACAACATAAATATTATGTCTATTACATTCACTCAGAACTCAAATGAAGAGCAATGGCAGTAAAAATGATCAGCCCACACGGCTTTGGAGTGCATATGGCATGGGTAAGAATTTAAAACTAAGTCTAATGCAAGGCTAGGGAGGCTCTGGGTGGTATATCAGTCTTTTCACATTCATTCTGTATAGCATATATTCCTACAGATCTCTGCTTCCCTCCCTCCAGGGTTTACTTTTTTTCCCACTACCCTTTTCTTTCTCCTCTCCACCTCCTTTTGCCATTTATGGATTTTGATTGTCGAGAGTTAAATGGCACACAGCCAGCCTCTAAGGCAGCAGCTGGGGCTGGCAGTCCTTCTGCTTAGACATATAGGGATAGCTTCAAATACTCCATTCTGAGATAAATTAGCATCCCAGCCACCTGATGTATGTGTGACTGGATAATGTCATGTGTCTGTTTTGACCCAAAGCTGCTTTTGCTAAGACTATCTCTTTCCTTCTGCTGCCCTCAGCTCCAAATTTATTTTATTGATGTCTGTCTGTCATTTACATAGGTGCAGGTCAGTCAGGGTGGTCTTTCCTCCTCCTGGTGTGTTGTCCCTGGCTCCTGTGGGCAGAGAGCAGCTGTCCACATCTGGGACTGCAGCCCTCCGAGTGATCAGCACGGCCCTTACCCCAGCTGTAGGTTATGAATAACCCTCGCTCAAGTCCACAGGAGTTATTTGCATCCCATGAGGAGGAAACAGGGCCAAACCTCTCAAAAACGACCAGAGGGAGACCTGTAAATTTCCTGACACTGCAGGCAGATAGGCACAGCAGGGAGAAGTGGTGTTGTGCATGTGCACCCAGGCTGGTACAAACGGAGCACTGCTCTGCTCTTCCAAGGTCATAACTGCAGTGCACAGTTGGTTCTTATTAAAAAAGAAAAAAAAAGGAAAAAGCCCCATTAGCCAAATAACAAACTCTCTCAAATTAGAAGTTTCTCTTTTGTTTTTGCAAAGGACAGAGTTAGTCTTACAGAAGATTTGGACTCATCATCAGGATTTCTGAGATTTACGACTGGTCTTTGGGGGTAGCACAAACAGTGCTGTTGAACCTTAGAAGAAGAGCAAGAATAATAATAATTTTTTTACTAACAAAACACATTGATTTAATGTATTTTTAACTCCTTTTTGCATCTCTCACACAATAAATAGATCTCTATGAGGTAATGAAATCCAAAGTACTGTCTAGTTCTTTCAAATCCACCTACAGCTTGGTGAGAATTTGGGAAATGGAGTAAGTGTACAGACTGTTTTCTCCCAGATGTTTAAAAGGCATCTTTGATTTTCCAGACAAACACACACACCTTTCAGAACACATAGGCATATTATGATACTTTCGACTTCAAAATATTTAGTGAGTTAAAATTTTGCTTACAGGTATTTTTTAAAAATCATCTGTCTTGAAAAGTGCTAAATAACATCAGTTTGGTAGATGGCCATGGCAGGAATTCTTTGATAAAAACTCACCTATTAAATATTTTGGGTTAAATAATTTAAGCATTCTGCTATGGATTTTTAAAAACTCCTGTATCAGCTGAGTTGAGCAGTCTGAAAGTCCACTGCATCTTCAGGAAAGAAACCTCTGGTGAATGGGCACTCACTGTCAGGATAGTCCAGCTCCATATCCATGGAAAATCTCCTCCATGCATTAGGGAGGCTGTGGCTGTATCTTTGATATTTTTGAAGAAGAATTCACTTTGCAGAAGTGGTCCAACTCAAAGTGTCTAGGAGTGCAGTAAGAAAATCTCATTGTACTAGAAGCCAGAGTATCCCAGCCAAGTTTAGCTATAACCTCCAGATTCCTACATGTCTTAACTGTACTCAGGGGGACTCTATAAATTATTGTCCATCTTTTTCAAAAGACCAAAGGTATCTATATTTTTGTCTTAGTTTTGCAAACTGCAGGGAAACGTGTGGTTCCTGACTCAAGATATGTATGTGAAGTGTCCATCAAAAGCAGCATCAGGGTTTAAGTGATCAGGAAGAAAACCAAATCTGTTGTCAGAGCCTGGAGGTCCTTGCAAGAGCTTATGGAAATCAATTGAATGCTATTGATTACCTACTCCAAAGAATATGTTATTTTTCAACCTTCAATTTTAAAATAAGACCCATCTGGGGGGCCAGATTCACTGGTCTGCCTTGGCTGCAATGCGCTGCTTGGGTGATGTAAAACATCTGTAAACTTGATTTGACTGGGCTTGCTGGGGCTGGCTCCCTGTCAGGTGTACAGCTGCTTCAGATTGCCAGAGCAGTGCAGAAAGTCCAATCAGGCAGGTCTGTCTCTTGCTGCTGTGAGGCACAGGGCAGGCCAGTTGAGAATCAGAGCCACTGGCAGGAAGCAAACATTATTTCTATTGTGAAAGGATGGTGCAAGAAAAAATTATCATTGTTGTCTGCAATTTTAGGGAAGGGGAAGAAAGTCAGTAAAACTTCTCTGGAGAATTTTTCCAGTTTTAAATAAAATCACAGATGGTTTCCGGTACACTGGTATGTTCTGTGCTGTTACATAGATAGTTAAAGGGAAATGTTTGGCCATGTTGAGAATTAGCACCAGAATCTGTCAATGCCATTATGTTTTGACTCTTGATTACACCCAAGAGCCGTTCCTAAGGAATTTTAGTATCTTTGTTGTTCCCAGAAATGTCTTGTTAGTAGGTCCCTATATTTTATGAATGGAGACACACAGACCAAATGTCTCCTGACAGGCAAGGACAGAAGGTGAATGTGGGGAAAAGTCATGTGCCATTTCATGGCAAAGGACAAACATGTTTGTACATGCATTAAAAATGAAGTAGCAGTGCACTGTGTCAGTGTACATATATTTTAGTTTTGGTACATGTTTCAAACTGCGTCATTCTCTTCTTGGTTTTCTTTTTACATCCGGTAGCTGCTGCTCCATAAATAGCTCCCGACCTTACCAAAATTTACTTGCAGTCTTCTCACTGCAGGCATTAGGTCACTCATTGTTAATGAGTGTATTAGATAATAGATGTTAACTCCAGCACACTGCAGCGTTTCAGCAGAGTGCATTCCCCAGCAATGAACACAAAGTGTCACTGTGACCACACACTAATACTTCCAAGAAATATAGAAACTTTTGCCTAATTTTGAATTTATTTACTTGTCATATGTGTGCTCATTTGGAACTTCTAGCATTAATTATCTTTGCTCCAAGTTGGGCCAGTCTGGAATTCTAATTATCTTAATTTTTACAATTCATGTCTCTGAGGTCTTAGTATACTCTGGAACTTAAGTCTAGGCTGTACATAATCAAGGCAGAAAAGAGACAGGTGGCAATATTGTACATTTCAATTGCCTTGTCTGATGTTCCCCTTTTGTAGAATAATGAACATTGGAGAAACAAATTGGTCTGTCAGAGTCAATAACAACCCAATGCCCTGAGCTGCTGGTCACTAATGCTTCCTGTACTTAATCAATGTGCTGCAGGAGATCTTCTGTTCAAAACAGTTAAAGATGAGCAGCAGCGGCAGATTTGGCAGCAGGACTGGGAAAGCGAGTGAAAACATCCACAGGGTTGGAGTTTCCTTGTGCTAGGGAAGACACAAGCCAAATATAAGCAAAGTGCTTAAAGGAAAACCTGCAAAGAAGCAAAGACTCTCACAGTCCTGCTGGTAGAGAAGGAAGAGGAGATCAGTTCTTTCCTCCAAAATGAGTAAATAGAAGATTTCTACAAAAAAGCATAGCAGGAAAAAACCACACTATACATCTCCACAATTAAACATTAAAACAATAAACGTGAGAAGTAAGTCGAGAAGAATCTATTATTTTTTCCTCCAGTCATGATGAGAAAGCCTGAGTTACCAATGTGGTTGGTGCTGGTAGCAATGTTCAAGACAGCAAATCATCATTTGAAGCAAATTGTAAGGAAAGAAAAACAAATAAGGAAAATCTTGCAATGATATAGCTTCCAAATGACGTCCATAAGTAGCTTCTAAAACAATTTAGTAAGCAAATGGAAAATAACTTCTGAGCAGGAAAAGGGTAAAAGGTGATTTACGCCTAAAACACTAGATAAACAATTTTTTCAATGGGTCTTATGGCAAAAAATCTGGACAGATGAGGGCTACTTACAATGGTGCACTCAGGAAAAAACAGAAGATAACTAGAATAGATAAAAAACCCTTTTCTTAATGAAAACTAAAGCTCAAAAGTAGCAACTTACACCTGTGTGTTATTTTCCAGAAATACAGTCTTGGTGGTCAGAGCAGACCACTAAGGCATCTCTTTTCAACTCTGCACCTTGCCTGGACAGTATGTTGGGGCCTTCCAGCTCTCTTGGAAAAGGACAATAAGTAAGTCTACATCAATTTATTCCTAGGAGTTTGAAAGCATATAGATAGATATATATATATATAAAGTTACACTTTTACTTACTTGACAGTGGGAAACATAAAGCTATCACAGAACTGAGATGGACCAGTCCTTGTCTTGGAAACCTGACAACAATGGGAAATAAAAAGAATTGGAACAAGGGAGTCAACATTCACAGAGAATCTTGTAAAGATTTTCAGGATGGGACTGGGATAACTTCACCAGTCTGAAGTCAATAGTTTCTAATCTAACCTAGACATGCACTCAAAATTGACTGAAATAAATAGACATTTTCAAAGGTTAGTACATCCCTGGTAATTTGTACAGATTTTGTAGGATGAAAAGTACTTATCTTTCTCCCTGAGAGCCTAATCCCATCTTTTTTGAATACTCAGAATGTTCCTCTCTGATTTTTCCCTGTTTTACTTTAAACTGGAGTTTTGTCTTCTTTCATATTAGACAGTTTTTATGGATAAGGATGACATTTGATGAAAATTTGCAGGAAATGTCTAGTGTTTCCCAAAGAAAAGAATAAAGATTATGAGAATTGGTAAACTATTCTTCACATGGTGATAATTTTTAAAACTTGTAAACAATTTCTGAAAGTAGTTTTTTTTTATTGGAGCAGGATTGGAAGAATAGATGAGAGAGTTGGATCCATGGGTCACAGAGTTTGACAGTTTACAGAATAAAATATTTATACTGTTATAAAAAAAATTTGGGATAAGATAAGATTTTAAAATTACTCACTCAAGACAGGTTTGTCTTCCAACAAATTTAAAACATAGGAGTATAGAAGCTCTTGTGAAAGGTCTACAGATTTAGCTCTAGATGTATCTCTGTCTCTTTATAAAATCAAGAGAAAAAAAGTTTATTTTCTGTAACAATTCCTTAAGTCTGCTCATTGTTAGTTGATTTGATAAATAAAGAAGAAATTATCCAAACCAACCCAGCAAACTGGAAAATGCTACAACAAACTCCTCTTCACCCTGGAGAATCAGAGTTATTCACAATTATTATGCCAACTTACGTACCTCTGAACAAACATTTAAATCCAATTCTTTCATCAGTGTGGAATAGCAGCAGCTACAGCTGACACAAGAGCAGAAAGAGCTGTTGCAGATTCCCAGGACAGAGAATGAAATTAAGGAAACAGTATTTGTGTTGAAAGCGGGAGAGCCTACGCCCCCGATGGATTTGCTGTAGAATTTTTAAATACATTTGAAAGTGAAATCGTACCAGGCTTACAGGACTATGTCACCAGCTTTTGGGGGGATCGCTCCCAGACTCCCACAGGGAAGTAACAGCCTTTCTGCTTCTCAAACTGGATTATGATCCTCTGGAGGGGTTATCCTTTCTGTAATTACGGTTACAACTACAGTCCCATCTTATGGCTGAATTTGGTATTCAGTAGGAAATTTCTCTATGACTACTTGATAAAGTCCAACAAAGTAACCAGAGGATCTGCTCCAATCTTGCAGAAATGTACATTAATATCTCTTGTTTCTAGCCATGATTACAAAAACACACGGATGTACGATTTTCTGTCCACAAATGGTTAACACAAATTTCTCTTAAAATATTTAAAGGCACTGTTTTCAAGAAACAACTATATTTAATTGCCAGGTGCCATCACACAAAAAGAAAGAGCAAGCACATCTGAATTTCAAGGGGTTTAAACTTTAACAAATATCCTTCAACTGGAAAACAAGAGCAACAAAACAAAGCAGAAAGCTTACATTTAACCAGGCAAAATGTTTCCCCTCTAACCTCAGCAACAATAATGGAAAGATGGAATTTACACTCTGTGTATTAACTCAGGTGAAATAAACAGTGAGCAGAATTCTTACGCTATCCAGTAATTCTTATTATCCATTTCAAAAATTAAGAAGAATGATATGCTCCCTTACCTAGCCTCAAACCATTTATGGTGGGATTTTTTTTTTCAATAAAAACACAAGATTTAAAAGTTTCTTTCCAATAATTATGGACTGCACCTCAGGCTGACAAGACCCATCTCCATGTAAGTCAAAGGATCTACCTCCTATTTTTGGTGGCTGTAAGAAAATACTACAGGACCTCTCATCTTCATGTCATTGATAAGAATTTTCTAGTGCTATAGAAACACATGTGTGAACAGCAAAGATTTTTGGGAATTTACTAAAGCCTAACCTGCCAACATGTGCATAATGTCCTGAAGCATTTTAAAGCAGGCCAGAGTGCGTCTTCTATTTGTCCACTTATTAACAGCCCTCTTCTCCCTGAGGCCCTTGGAGGCAACCTCTATTAATTGAGGAATGATTTTGACATGATGACTCTCAAGGATATTTGTAATGAAAGAATATTTAGGCCCTTTGAGAGATTAGTGAAATATAAGCCATACACCAAAACAACACATTTGTAGATATTTACAAATAAGACATTATCTGTGGGAGATAAATTGAGGAATTTTTGTACCCCTGAGTTCATTCCCTTCGAATGCTAGCTTTTAATTATGGATAAAGACCATGAAAAGGATCTGCACTGGATATCCTTTTAGAATGAATAAATTCAGGGGAGATAAAAGCTAAGATCAAGTGCAAAAGCAATCTGGATCAGGAATTCTCTGATGAAGAATGGATTGAGATATGTAATCAAACAAAAACAATCTCCATTAGTGTAAGATACCAAATGTTTATATTTAATGCTATTCATAGAATATGTATGACTACAGAAAGTATGCACTAAGTAAATAGTGACAATGATGATATGTATATAAAATGTAATTTGGAAAAGCAGTCTCAGCGTGTGTGATAGGACTCAAAGCATTCAGCAACTCTGACACAAGGTTACAGAATTTGTCAGCTATTCTAGAATTTATATGTTCCTTATATTAGCTTGCATCATCATCTATCTGAACTCTTTTTTAGACAGATGCAAAATCAGGTTTGTGGGCATTGTGCTGCCAGCTCCTAGGGTATTTATTATGAAGTGTACATCAAACACTCTATTTGGGGGCTGGAAGGGGAGAGGTAGAGGTGGAGATGAGGTAGTCAAAGCTGGTAGAAATATTTCTTCTGGAAAAAAAATAACTAGTGAAGAAGCCAGAATTCCTAAAGTATGCTGATAAAATATGGAATGTTAGAATAATTAGAATTAAACAGGGAAGATGATGGATAGACTACATTACCACCCATGCTTATAATAATAATAAAAAATATATATCTGTTAAATAAAATAAAGTCACACATGTTTTAAGTTAGCTTTGTTGTGGAAAAACTTTCTACAGCCAGCTAAAGCATTATAGCTTTTCTATATGCTAAACTCATTTTTCTGTATTTGCACCTAAAAAGAGTCTTGGTCCTCATAGTTCCAGACATGCAGAAATAATGACAAGATATGAGGGATGTGGTTTAATTTGTCTGCGACTTTATTAACTGAACTCACCTGGGAATCATTCAGCAATAACATACTCGGTGCAGGTCATCATTTCTTCTTCACTTGTTTCCACACATTTGGGGAGAGCTGTCACTCACAGCAGGGACCCTACTGCCCTCCCCTGCAAGGAAGGCAAAGAGCTGCAAAGAGGATGCTGCCTGTTTGCTGCAAGAGCCTCTCTTCTTTAGCCTCTTTAGCAAGCAGCTGCCCTTTGATTTGCTTCTAACCCTGGCTTATCGAGGAAGGAGATGCCCTGGGGAACAAACACAGGCACTGGTCACCTGCCACCAGGAAACACCAGCAATAATCTGGGCTGCCCTGTCCAGGTTCCCAGACAGCTAATCATTCCCACAACAACCAGAAACACAAGTGAGGAGGTGGAACCCTCTCCCCCGGATGGCTTGTGTATCCCAATGATTGTTGTTTCTTTGTAGGAGTTCATAAGAGGTGATCCCATCCCTGAGCGTATTCAGCCTCTTCATAGTTCATGGACCTTTGAGGTCTTGTTCACCTGTTCAGACCTTTTGGACTGATAGCACGCATCCTCCACCACTCATAAAAAACATTCTCATTCACAGCACTACCTTTCAACTCCATTTTCCCTTTCCCAGTTCCTTTTTCTACAAAGTGCACTGGAAATACCTTCTGGCATACAAACCTTCTTTCAGAGCAATCCTATTGAACTGGTTAAAGGATTATCCAACATTCAAGACCCACCTCCCATCAGTTAATTTGTCTTTAATAATAAATAAATTCTGGCAAGGCATAAGGAGTTTGCTGTATCACCAGCTGTCTTAGTCAATGCCTGAAATCTTGCCAGTTTATAAAGAATGAGCAGAGATACCTGCTCTGTCTTTAAACTGAACATGTTATTTAAAAGATGGAGTGAAGGACTATTTCTTTCACTGACAGGTCTCCTTACTGGCAGGTGTGTTGTACATGTTGGGTTTATATGTTCTCAAATCTACCTAACCTGGAAAAATAATTAAACTAAAGTACCTTCACAGAAAGGTTGGAATTCACAAAACAGTAAGTACCAGATCACATTTACTCAATATCTCATAGGGAAAGGATTCACAGCACCTCTTTGAACACCAGGTCATGGGCAGCATGGGCTATTAATGAACATTTTCGACCTCTGTTGCATGCCTGTAAGTGCCTCAGTTTACCAGTGGCTGGCTGAGACTTTAACCACAGCCGCTCTGGCATTCCCCATTTTTCAGTTTTACTGCTCAACATTGAGAGCTTAGGCGGACTATTTTTATTTTCCCAGGGCTCAGTTCATGTCTTTAACCACAGATAGCTATTGCCATCTGAGATGCTGAGATTTTCTGTGACATTCTGTTTCTCCAGAAAGGCAAAGGACCTCTTGTGCCACATCCATGAACTCTAAGGGGATTCACACGATACCATGGGGTGTCTCAAATGTACTAGGTAACTCTATAGGCAGCTGTCAGCAAGGCCCTAAGCTTCAACAGCTGCATTACCTTCTACTCTGCTGCATGAATCTTTATCATTGCTTTGCACAACCATTGCTTGGGTTGTACAAGAGTGGATTTCTAATTATTGTGGTCTGGGCAATTTTCTTTGCAGTTATCCAGTAATATTGCTTCCAGAAAACAACTTTTGCTCAACATCCAGCCTGGAAAAAGATAGGCTTTCACCTATGGGGATGTGCATCTTGCCACATGAACATTCCATGTAAGAAAAGATCTCTGAGCAGTCTCTTTTCCCTCTCTTTCTTTTTCTCCCCACAACAGGATCCTAGATATTGAAACTTTAACATTTTTCTAACTGAGCTGACTTTTGCTCCTTTTCTCTTTCCATCACCTTCACAGCTGCCACGGGGCTACTCCTCAGAAGCTGTGTGTAGTTCCAGAGTAGACATGATAAGGGCTGGAACATTTCTGACTTTTCCAACCCACACACGGAAAGGGAACAAAGAGTCCAATTATATTGTGCATTTAGCTTCCTTTTGTCTGTGCATGTGGAAAGTCTTTTCTTGATCTGCTCAAGACCTGCCACCCTTTTCTGCACCCAATTTCCCAAACAGATACCTTCTGACCTTGAGCCAGAAGAAAAACAAAAATAAATGTTCAGCTGAAGTGTCAGCCATGCTGTTTCTGTTCCTACTTGTCTACTCTCTAAGGAAAGCTTCTATTTAAATTTTTCTTTGAGCCTGACTGCCATTGTGCAACAGCCACCAATTCCTCACTCCAAACCCACAGAGAGCTTCAGCCAGGTCACAATTTATCTTCTAGGGGACCCTGAAGCCTGATGTAAAAAGCATTTGCATCTGGATGCAGTTAGTAAGTTCCTCTGCTGCCTCTTTGTTAGTAGTTGCTGTATTTATTTTCTCCCAGGTGCATTGAACAAACCATTTATTTACCATCTTTTCCTCTTCCCTTCACCTATTCCTCAGCACAATGTCAGCTCAGGCACTATATCCCTTTCTTCTCATTTTTTCAGATAAACGCTCCTCCTTCCACAGCACTTCTGCTCCCAGTGAAGCTAACTGGAGATTGGCCATTTGTCCAAGCCAACAGGGAATGTGAAAACTAAGAGCAAAGCCTAATGAAGCTTGGAGAGAACAACCATGTTGTGCCTAATTGCATTCAGGGTTTTTCAAGCATTTGCCTTCCTAACTCACACTGCAAGAGCAAATTCATTGGAGGCATGCTCTGCTGACTGAAGCACCAGTTACAGCTCACACACAGGTTTCCATCTAGGGCTGCCTTCTGACCTGGGCATTTGTGACAGAGAGAGCACACACGCACGCTGGTTTAACAGCAGCCACTTGCAAAGCTCAGAAATGGGAAACTTTCTACTGCTGCCTGTGCAGTTTGGACCAAGTCCCAGAGCAGACATTTACAACAGACATAGCACTGCTCACAATTTACTCCTTGGTAGGGCTCTGAGATCTCTTTTTCCCTGAAAGATTGTAGGGGAACATGGTTTTCTTCCTCCTCTGAGATCTTTAAGTCTGTTTAACTAAGAGATTGCCTAGAAATCTGCCAGAAAAAAAATATGATTAAAACGCTGCACTTGACTAATGAGGATACCAGAGAGCTCTGAAGAAATGCTAGGGGTCTGTCAATATCTATTTATGTTGGAGGTGCCCATGGCATTCATAATGTACAATAAATAAGAGCAGTCATTCCAAAACACCATAATAAAATGTTCACAACTTAAAAGTAAATACTAGACAAAATTATTTACTGCATTATTACTCTCACGCAAAGGTGTTTGTAATTGGTGCCATAATCAAACTTATTTATTAAATAGAAAATGGTTTTTTATAAGATGACCCTCCAAATACAAAGCTACTCGAGTAGTTTTGCTGTGAAATAAAAATGTTAAGAACTCATTTCCAAAGGATGAGAAATAGGAGGCAGCTACCCCTCTCTTTCTTTTTTTTTAAATAATGCTTAATTCCTGCTACATGAATTAAATAGATAAGGCTGCAGCAGCTGCTCCCCACCAAAACACTTCACAGTTACATGATAAAATGTAGGTGATAACATTGCAGTGCTGTAAAACAAGGTTGTAGAAACGTGGGCATGTACTGACAAATTTGCCTTTAAATCTTCTTTGCTAATATTTATAGGCATGAAATCTTAAAGCACCTTTAATGTGCCTATAATCCTGCCCATTTGACAGCTTTTACATAATTTTATAGGGAAAGGTGACCCGATCATCCCAGGCTGTTGACAGTGCAGCTGAAATGGCCCTCCAATAAATGAAGCAGGATTATCCAGACACTATGGCAAACAACAGCTCATAATATGCATCAAGAAATTTCCATAGCACATCGGATCTTTGTCTTCAATGACACATGGATCATGACGGGATTTCAAGAACACATTTCCCTAGACACTTGATAAGTTTTAACGTAAAACTATAGCATGAAAGGCTCCCTTCAGATAGGTTCTGTTTTCCATATTAGAAAGAAATTGCTTTCAATCTGGGAAACTCGAAGCATAGTTTTAACCTGAATTATCATGTTAACTTATACTGCTTAGTGTAGCTGTGTTCCCTGACACTTTGAATGCATTTATGAGTTTATTCAGTTAAAATTATAAGACATTACAAGAAATTTTTTTTTGCTCTGGTAAAAGTGACTATTGACAATAAACAAATCTTGATGAAGGCTGTGATAAAACTAGCAGAAGTTTTTCTGAAGCTCTTATGCTTCTCTATAAAATACCTTACACAAAATGCCAGCTATATGCCTCCTAGGTTTATGTGCTAATGTCAAGAAAAGGTTTTGATGCCTGCTGCCAACTCATATCAAAGGTACCATGTGCTATAAATTTAGTTTATATTGGGGTGATTATCAGTGACATGGCCAGATTGTATTAATACCTCTGCTTCTATTGCTTAGCCTAGGTACTTTACAATTTGAATGCCACAAAATATCAATACTGATGCTTTATGGCATCATGCCAGAGCAGCCTGAGGACAAGCAAAGTAGAATTGGTTGACAGTTTTTGTTCTAGCATGGAGTTTGTTTGGTCTCATAAGACATTTATGAGGTCAATTGGATGTCATTTAGGATATCAGGAGAGAAACATATTTAAACTACACACCATGTCCCACTAGGAACACAGAACTCTGTGAGAAAATACTAAAAAGGCATTGTGAGTGCTGCAGAGATAAGAAAGAAAAGAAAGACTGGGCTAAGGGTGAAAAAAAGGGATCTTCCCCAGAGTAATAACTGTTCCTTTGACAATCCACAGAAAGAAATTAGGCAAAAAAGAAAACAACACCACATGCAAACACAAAAAAGCTTTGAAAACAGCAAACATTAATTTTCCCTTCAAATAAAGTTTGCACTGATAATATAGATGCTTACTCAAGACTTAACAGGGAACTAAGATTCTGAAACACCTAGGGAAAAACTCTCAGTATGTGTTTTCCAGAATTTTCCTTGGTATGGGAATAGAAATGAACACTGATAAAATGAAAAAAATAAAACAACAGAATGTCCCAGTTACTAGACTAGAATTTCCTGTAATTAATCTGACATTTGACCTCCCAGAAAACTAATGTATTTTTCTGTGTCTCTGCTTTTTCTTCTGCTAAAAATTAAGGTGAGTGGAATTCAAGTACATTGTGAGCACTTTGATAATTCCATGCTCATAAGAGACAAATATAATAACATAATAAATGATTAGCATTCACTGTTACAAAAAGACAGCAGCCAAATTCTATTGCTGATTTTTAAAGATCATCTAGTTCCAAGCCTTCTGCTGTGGGCAGGAAACCTGCTCAAGGTCCCACCCATCCTGACCTTGAACATTTTCAATAATGGGGTATCCACAATTTCTCTGGGCAACCTGTTCCAGAGCCTCACTATGCTTATAAAAGCTGCCCAAGATTTGTGGGGGTTTTTTTTGTTTTGTTTTTTAAATTAAATATGTTTAAGAGCTGACTACCTTCTTTGGGCTGGGCTCTTAAAATCAACACCAACATGTATCAACAGAAAAAAACCCACCATATATAAATTTCATGTCTTCACATAAGAGTTTGGAGATTTTCAGCTGTCCTCCTGGAAAAAAAGGGCAATACATTATTACCTAGCTACTTACTCTATTGTCTTGTCTATTGTTGAATCCCAATCAACACTCATTTATATTTCTCCAAACATGATTCTGTATCTTTCTGCAGTACTTTATGCAGAACACATAACGTGCTAAAGAGGTCCCCACAGAGAACCTGCAAGTTTACTACCCATGGGTGATGTTCACCCCATCAATCAATCAAAGGTAAAAGATAGGAACTTCCAGACTGTGGCTTTCCCCAGCCACCTAAGGTGTGTGTTCTGCAGTGCCAAGCATAGGCTACAAGCTGACTTCAGTAAATCTGTTTACAGGATGGCAGTGGTAATGCTTGTTGTGGCATTTTTCTGGGATATAGAAAAATAAAGGGATTTGAGGTCAGGTGTTTACCTCAGGTGTTTCACTGTCCTAACCTGCTGTACATTTAGATTCTGTCTATTGCCCAGTGATCTCCAGCAAAAGAGATGAACAACTGAAATAAAATATTTCTATGGGATATAGATTCATGTTTTTTCTCTTCCTTATTTGAAAGACAGACTTGAACACAGGTCTTCCTCTTATCCAACGACTGCAAAAAGCATAAAGTTCTCTACTACCCAAAAATCCCCCACAAAACACCCCACAAAAAACCTAAACCAGTTTCAGAAAATCAGAATTGTCCTGACAATCAAAAGGGAAAAAATCTTACATTTTCAAAAAATCATACAATGAAAACTGTTTTCCCTTACAGTTCTGTTTAACACTCTACAGCAGTATGTAAGGTATTTCAGTGTTCAGATGCCAGGGGAATATATCTTCTTAGCTGACCTAGCTGTTGGCAATTCTGGTACTAATTAAATAAGCTACACTGATTTAGCAACACAAAGGTAATCCTACCAGATATAGTAAAACCTTTATACCAATGACTTTGCTGAAGGAATGAAAGCCCCAAAATCACTATGAAAACTGACTTCATAATCAATAATAGCTTTATGACCTTTTTTCTTGTTTGTTCATGTTTCATTTTTGAAAAAAAAAGAAAGATGTTTTATAATAGATTCAGAAGCTCTAGGAGTTTTTTATAGGCTGGTAATATGCTCTTTTTTAATCTGTGGGAGTGCATAGTGTTCAAAGTGCACAGAGAAGTCCCAAAATATACTGAAAAAAATACTGTAATTTTCAGATGCTAAGATATTCATGTTGCTAGCACATTTGGTCATGGCTTGGGGAAACAGTGTGTGACTATTTCCATGAATTCACTAAAAATGAAGACTTTGCAGATGTAATTCTTACCCATATTCATATGTCACAGAACTGCTCATGTATTGCCTTTAATGTTCTCAGAACTTAAAGAAGCATTAATATTATTGTAATGACAAGCTAAGATGTATTTCAGGGTATTTCCAATCATTTACCCTTCCTAAAAAGTCTTTGTTGCTCTCTTACATGTACGGTATTTTTAGATAATAGTCATTAATTTAGCAAAGCAGTACAGAAAAGAGGGACTACATTCTATTATATAAGAAAATAAACAAGGGTGGTATTTGTTTTACTTTTAATAATGGGTGCAATGATGAAAATATTCAAGTAAAGAGATGGGTCAGCAGTCTCACCTTCTGTGTGGAGAACAAGGAGTGAAGCCAGTTAGGGAAATCACTGCCATTATATTTTAGGTACTGTTTTTCCATAGTAGAAAAAGTACTTTGGACTCTACTTCAGAAGATCTGGAACTTGGACAAGACAAATACAGAATGGTTTAAATATTGAAGTGGTTAAGGGAAAGAGTCTATCATCACCAGAAGATGGGGACCCAGAGTTCAGAGCACAGGACTATCTTTCTGATCTCTGCACAGTGCCAGAAGAATGTGCCCTTGACTGCATTTATCTGCCCTAAACCACGTGTCTTTACATGTAGGACCACCTGTGTAAGATTACTGGACTTCTTCTACAGTCAATGAAAGGAAACAGACACCTCTGGAGGATACTTCATAAGCATTTCTGATGCTCGTGCTCTGGAAAGATGAATTCCCCTCTGAACATGGCACAGAGGCTGGCACTGCACTAAGGCTCAGGCTGCTCCTCTTGCCTGGAGCAAGAGCTCCGGTCCCTATCCCTAGGCATTGATCCTGCAATGGAAACATTACAGTCCTGAAAGTGCCACCATCAGATTCCAGTGCCGTGGTAGGTTTTGTAGCAGAAAGTCCTCTGAGAGACTGGGGGATGATAATTTTTGATTTGTGTTAATAAAGGCACTTAATTCTTTGAAGCTAAGAACTGTTGGTAGGGCAAAATGGAATTTACCGAGACTCCATGATTAACATCCCTAATCCTTGAAAATACAGATGATATCACATATTTATTTAACAGCCCTTTCATCACTTTAGTGATGATAGTGTGAAACAAAAAGGCTGGAAAAGACGTCACAGTGCAAAAATAATTATAATTAGGAAGTGAGGGGTAGTAAATAAATCATCTTCTATGTTGCTTTCTTCTTTTCTCTTTCATTTTGGGTATGTTTTCACACACTGGTTCCAGGATTCATTTGCATTCCAAGTGTTCTTATTGAAGCAGCACCATTTATTCTACAATATATACAAGATTTTCTATTTTTAAAATTCTATTTCAAGCTTTGGCTTACAAAGTCAAATCCCGGGAGTGAGTTCCTTTTTTTCCTTTAGAACATAATAGTAAAAAATTTTTCATTTGAACAGTTTTAGGTTACATGATGGGAAAAACAGAAGATGGTACTTTCATCGACTTGCTACTGTTTTCTTCCCCATTCTGTAACACACCATCTGCAAAAATGAAAATTGAAAAAAGAAAAAAAATGTTAAATTTCCCTATTTTTTCCTCTTGTTTTAGACATTCAAAATACATATAAATATTTCAATGAACATAAGAAAATTCAGAATCCAATATAAACATAATAATTACTTTCAGTGTCTAAGCCTCATGCAGGTATGCAACACAACAACACTGACCTGACATATTGTAGGGTCCCAGCTAAACTGTGATAGTCTGTTTGGTGAAAGTATACATGCCAAAAAGAAATTTTAATCACTAATATTCAGAAAGTTTGCTCTTTGCAGCAGCAAAATATATAACAACACAAATATACTTCCTACCAAAGAGGAACTCCATTTTAAAAAGCACATTCATATTTACTCACTAGAACATGACTCCATTGCAAGTTAAACTCCATCTGGAGTTAAAAGCCCATGTTTTTCAGGGATTGAAATGAATGTTAACTTTTACTTACAGTCTGGAGTAATTTTACTGCAAATATATTACATTAATTTCTTTGGAATAATGCAATTTAATCAGGCATATAACCTCCCACACAACCAAGAAAGAAGGAACATGAGAGCAGAAGTTGTCACTATTTGTCCTACGAACAGCAAGGGGAAATCCCAGAGTGCCCATATGGATTCAGCTGTCCCTGATAGCTGCTACCACTGCTGCACCTTTAGAGACAGATAACTCCACGTGCGAGAGCTAACTTCATTAGCAGCTGCAGAACAGCAGCACATTTGTGTCCACTGGGCTTCCATTGCCACAGCATTCAAGTACTTCATGAATAAGAAGAAACACATTTTCCTAAAAATTGCAAAACTGGGAAGTATTCTCTCCTTAAAAAAAAAGAAAAAGTGGTCAGGTGGAGCTCATGGTGATTAAGCACCTGTGTGTCTGAGGTAGTGGCTATTTTCCATCCACATCAACTTCACCCTGGATTTTTGTTCCTTTACAGTTCTTCAGGTTAGACCCTATGAAATGAATTATCCCTGATTGCTGTGAACATCTGTAGCAAAGCTTGAATGATAATCCAGATTTACATAGGTCTAACTGAATGATTTAATAGAAGAGCATTTGTCACTATGAAGAGAATGAAGAAAAAAGGTTTGGTGTTATTTGCAGGAAGAACCTTATGTGTTACCATGAAACACCACTTATAATGGCATGTGTGGGAGTGAAAAATTACATTTTCATATTGACATTTATTATTTAAATTTTTATTGGAAGATTGCAGAAAACAAAACAAAACAAAACATAACTTGCTGACACCATAATTTGGGTTACTTGGGGAGGAAAAGGATGGAACTGAACTCTGCTTTCAGTCAAATGCCTAAGTCTCTATCAATTACAGAAACAATGTACCAGGGCCAGAGTTTAACTATATGACTATTTTCTTCTATCAGTGGAAATATACCAACATCTCTGTGATAAAGTATTCATATTTCAAAGGTTTTGGCAGTGAAAAGGGAAACCTTCCATTTTAATTCATACTCTGTTGAAAATCTGCATTTAATTTTATTATACTTAAACTAAACTTAAATACTTATCCTTCAAAGCATATGCCTGGATGAAAATTAAATGCAAGTAACAGTCTATATTGGTTTATGGTATGCACAATTTTCCTCGGGTTTTAGCAATATTTTTATTCAAGCAAGTATCTCAAGCTACAGAGGAGTCTAAATACTTTTAACAAAACTCAATGTCACATGCAATGAACAGAAAAGGAATTAGAATTTTTTTAGCTGTGAACTTATGTACAATCATAAGATCTTGTCCTGTACTTGATTCGATCCTAAGTACTGAAAAGACTGAGCACTCACTTTTCCCCCTTAGGTTTTTTTTTGTTTCGATGCTCAAATACCACAGGCAAGGACTCAATTCAAAATCCTGATCTATAAGTTTGTAAAATTGCCACTTACATTTTGTTTTTCTGAAAAATAAGTAGTGTGGCCAAAAACCAAGTGCTACTGAACAGTTGGAGGTGTTGTTAAATCAAATCAAAGGATATTGCTAATTTTAAACACGTGTCATAGCCATTTTTTTCGTAGCCAGTCATAGCTGTAAGCTAGTTAGAACAGCACTCACTTCAGATAGTGGAAAATGTAGGAAACTGTTTAAACAAATCCCTTTGGAAATGTGGCACCAGGCTGAATGGCAGCAGAAACAGCAGTGGGAAACTGTACCAAATACTGTGTTCAAAATGCTAGATTCTTATTCCTCTTATATCCCTTTCCACACACTGTGAAGTTATGTTCCTGAGGGATATCATAACCCATTCTTTCAGGAGTTACTTAAAATTAAGTGAACAGTTTAACTTTGCAATTGAGCCTTCCTTTAGAATCAGTAGAAATGGAAAACACCAACTCATCTCCCTACCTTCAATACCCATCCTGGGATGGGTTGAATTGCACTCTGGTTATGCCTCTCCCTCTGCTGATTAGAAAGTGAGCCTTGGAGAGCACTTGAAGTGAGAGCACTGACTTTTACTTAGCTAATTTTCAGTAAATTAAATCCCACTCTAGTGTTAATTATGCTCCTAGCTGCAGGGAAAATGGAAAGGAAAGTGAAAAGGTAATTCTAATATAAACAGGATCAAGTTTACATCCTATAAAGTTAATAGCCAAACACAGCAAGGGCAGCAAAAGTTTTTGGAGCTCTGCAGCTGAATATGCTAACTCTGTATTTAGTACTAGAAGTTTTAGTCTTAACTTGTTAAAAGAGCACAAGGCTGATTATAATGGCCGTGAAACTGAGAGGCATGGGAGCATTTCCTTTTCAAGGAGTATATATATATTTTATTTTTTTTACTACAATCTCATTCACTTCAATTACACAAAAACATCTGAGGCTGTTTTTCACTAGCTTCAAAGTGAAGATGAAAGTCAATGGGGCAATCATTCTCAAAAAAAAAAAAATCCATAAAAGAGAAAATGTAAGAATTTAGTGCCAATGTTAAGGAGATCTCTTTGTTTCTTTCTTTTTCCTTCTAATGTATACATTGTCCTATAGGTTGCAATAATATTTTTTCCTACAAACTGAACTATATCCTCCAGTTCCTTTACATCCTTTTTTAAAGCCCACAAGTCAACTGTGAAGCTGAGCATGAATTTGCTCTCTGGTGTTCTCCTCACCTTTGCTGGAACCTAATCTTTTCTGTCTATTGTATTTGCCTGACTTAAACTGTAGCTTTTTCCAGAGCAGCAAGTGTCTGTTATGCCTTTTCAAAGCATGTGTGGATTACGCCAACTACACAATTCTGTATCCTGGGTTCAAGAATATGTTGTTGAGTACATGTTTTTTTAATGAAGCATGAAACATTAGTTTTAGGAAATGTCTTTCTGGAAAATAAGATTAAATTGCCATTGAATTTGTTTGGTACCAGGACTGAAGTCTCCACAAAAAAATATTACCTGCATTTGTCTGTAAGAAGTGTAAATGGCTGTGGTTATAGGAGCAAAACACAAGACCCAAATATTTTCTTGCCCTCTTTCCAGCCCTCTGGGGCTTTTGGCAGTATGAGACTTCAAAGGGATAAGTGGCTTATATAATCAAAGATAAGAATACAAAAGGAAGGATGCCCAATGAAATGCCCAATCATCTCCTTAGGAATGCATTATGATCAAGTACAATCAAGGAACAAAATTAATAGGAATAAACATGGTCAGCAAGAAACCTTAGATAAATAATAATAATGCAGTTAGGAGAGAGAATTAGACATAATTGCTGTATTAGTGCATTGCTAATGAAGCTGGAATGAAACCAGGTGGAAGAGATATATTTGTTGCCCATTGGCTCCTGCAGACTGGAGATAGTAATATGGAAAAACACTGAAGAGAGAGGAAAATTTAATGAAAGTAGGCTGACATGCCAAATCTGCAGTAATATGTTCTTTTTCATATAAGAAAGTGTAGATAATATGACATTACCCTAATATTAGTAAAATTATTATAGTAGTCATAATATAAGAATACACTTTTGCATATTTAAGTGACAAATTTATTTCGTGTGTGTTTAGTTGTTTGGTTGGTTTTGTTTGCTTGTTTGTTTTAATTAAGAATGTTTACCTGGATAAGGAGAATGAACAAAAATTATAGCAATCAATACTCTGCTAATGACAGAATTATCCTTTTCATCTGCAACATTTTCAGAAAAGTCCTTCAGTTCATTATCTATAAACTGATGATTCAGAGTCTATAAACCTTTATTTGCAGCTGTGGAACTGAATAAGGAATTTGACGGAACATACTGTGGGTAGGGTATTTTCTTGTTTGTTATCAAACCAGCTTTTTACCCCCTCTCCCTCTTTGTTTCCTTGTCCCTTTCTTTCTAAAAAATATCCTTTTCCTATTGCTGCTAAGCATGTGGTTGCAGAGGAAAAAAATCCTATTCCCTAACTGATTTTCATTAAGAGCACCAGGAGCCTTAAACCACTTTGTGTGCAGATTTCCAGTTTCAATTAGAATGAGTTTGCAGACATCAGATGATGTGAAAAATTATCTCATTTGAATCACATGAAACCAAACCACTATGACACTGCTGATGAGGAAAACAGTGGTCTCATCTTTCCTGTGGTGTGCCATCTCTATTAGACTTTGTAAACTGCGGCAGTTTGAAATCTTTAACCAGCCATTACTAATAAGCATATGTTAATTGTAGCAGAGATCATAAGCAGGTCAATTAGGAGGCAAAGACTGGAACAGAATGAAACATTCAGCTGGAGGGAGAATTCAGGGCAGGTGTCGGCCAGCATGCGCTGCCCTGGCAGGAGCTCTAAGCATCTTGGGTAGAGCTCATTTAACGTTTTGATTTGCTGAATTTGCATTTCAGATTTCCATTCCTAATAGACAATACAGTCAGTCTTTGTTAATGAGGACTCTGATTACATGTGCCATTATAATTGGGAATTAGCAGGCCAGCCTTGTTTTGGAGATTAAATCCAAAGTAAATTGGATTAAAGACAATCCTGCTGAAATCCCTTTCTCTTTTGTTTTCTCAAGGCAAAGGTGAGGAAGACTCCATTTGTTTTGTACATATGGCTCTTACCTTGATTAGCAGGTCTTGTGATTTGTTTATGCTTTTTGAACATAGCATCTATTAGTGGTTCCAATATTAAAAGCAAGTATTAAATTACTGTGTTTACCTAAATGATCCCGACAGTGCCTAGCTTTATTGCTGTGCACTCATGAATGGAATGCTAGAAGAGAATTAAGAACATTATGAAACATTTCTTATTATAGAGTCTCTAAATGTTCACCTGCCAAGGGTATATCCTGGTACTTACCACTGACTTTAACTCTTTGTGCATGAGTTTATCCCCTTTTCATTTACACCAGTTTGACCCCACTGACTTCAGATGAGGTACTCCACTCTTAAAATGACTAGATTAATATGTTGTATAGTTCCATAGGTAGATATTTTGATATTTTGTCATAAATTCAGAATCAGAAAAGCAATTTTTTTCTATTTGACCTCAGGTATTAGCAGAGAGCAAGACAAGCTCTGTCATTGACTAGTATTGATATTAGGTACGATACCTTTTTAGTAGCTGCAGACATATCCAGTTGTAGTTCATCTTTCATGAATATTATTCTGTGGTTCATTCCCATAAGTAAAATACCATTCATATTCCTTTAAAATTCCAAAATATTTTAATTGCGTAAGCTAGCTATACTCAATTTTTCATTAATAAGTTTGTAGAGCAAACTTTTACTTGTATCTGAACACTGACAATAGGTTTGCCTTAAAATTGCAAGAAAAACAGTCCTGCAATTAGAGGACAGCTTATTCCTTATCATTACATTTAGTACCAGACAAGAATAAGTAGCTCTTCATGTATAGGTCATCAAAGGTAGAAAGCAGAAAAAGCTACCACCGTGATAAGTCTAGAGATTCAACAATGTTCTTGCTCTTTCAGGAAAATAAGGAATTTCAGTCCAATGTTTTTTGGGTTTCATACTTGATGAATTCATAAATCTCTTAAAATATCTTTCTGTCTATTATTTCCTTTGGACAAGCTCCTAATCAGAGTTAGTCAGGTGTTGCCCTGGTAACTCAACCAGTCTTTGGACATGCATTCATCAAGTATAAAAGTTAAGTTGTATTAGTCTACAAGGAATCTGAGTATCCTCATTGCCTTTCTGATGCTTCTTAGTAATCAGACTATAAGACACGCAAGTTACAACTAAATATGAAGAGCTAGCTTCTTCTTTTTTCTGTTTTTTAAAATTTACTTTTGGGTTTACAGAAGACTGGGGCACATGACTTATTCAAGCAAAACAGATTTGCTGGAGTCTGAGTATAGAAGGCATTTCCAGGCTGTGGTATGTGAACTGTCCAGCATACATATTTTGGTAGTCTAAGCTCCAGAGCAGAATAAAATATTGAAGATCAAAATATTGAAGATTAAATTCTATCTGTGAGTAATTTAGATCAGAAAATATTGTTTATCCCAGGAAAAGATGTGGTGAATAATACTGATATGCAAATAATCACCTTCTAAATGTGTCTGACACTCTGAACATCCTCATTCAACACTTACTGCACCTTTTGTATCAAATAAATATTCTTCTTACAACCCTGTTTGATATTTGAGTATTATGGGTTTTATAGAAATACATTTATCCATGACTTATCTCTATCTGAAAGGGAAAGTGAAACTGCACAAGGAAATAAGTCCAAGGAGATACCAGCGATAACAGTGTCCCTGTGTTTGATATGCTCTGCACTGACATCATGGTGTTACTGTGCCTGCATTGCCAGTGTCAGTCTCCCTCAGTGTGTTCCAAATACTAAGGCCTATTCTTTCAGTGCTACCATGAAAATAGACTTAGCCATTACACTGATGACAAGTAAAAGATTGGACAAATTAATGCCATTTATTTGTCTTTGGCCATATATACCATATGCACAAATATGTGCTTGAATATGATTCTGTGCACATTTTCATGTGTAGAGACAAAACATGCAATGGAAGAACAGAGATTTTTAAAGGTTTAAAAAATTAGCCTTAGATACATGTAATATTCATAATATTTTGCTTGGCATTTACAAGACATGTCTTCTTCAAATAAGAAATGTTGACATTGTGGCAAAAAGAGCCTGTAAAATAGTCCTCCTTGAAAAGAAGTGATTATATAGGACAGTGCTCTGGAAAACAAAGGATTTGTGACAGGACGAAAAGAGCCTCACATATGGTAAAAAGCCAGGACTGCAGCAAAACCTACTGAAGATCTAAGTACATATTAATTATTATCACACAGCAACTTTAAAAAGGCTTGTGTAATTAACCTCAAACTCTTCCTCACCTGATTTTTATCCCCCAGGCAGAGGCTTTATCAGGAAGTTCAGCAGATTGTAGATGATTCAACATTTTCACAGTGGAAAAGCCATTGAACCTTAACTGTAAAAGACCTAATCTCAGAAGATTGTTATTGTTTATGATCCCACATTTTCCAATGTTTTTAAGGGCCTTTTTAGAACAATATAGGGATACACAGGTTCTATCCCAAATAATTTGCAAGTTAAGGTAGCACTGTTTTTGAAAGTATGACTCTCATCACTCTGCCGAAAAAACTACTTGCATGATTATCCCTGTACGTTCTTACAGATGTGTGATCACTTGCTAGCATTTATAAAGGACACAACTTTCAACAGATATCTCAATATTTAATTAGAGGAAGAGTAGGAACATAAGGGGTTTTGCTACTGAAGTTACTGAGACATTCTCTGCTGTTTCCAGAGCCATTTTTCTTCCAGAACTTCTCCTTTCTGTTTGCTGTTATTTTACCTTTTGGGCTAGATGTGCATGGATGTGACAAGAATGTAAGTGTGATATGACCTGGTGGTGGGCTCCAAGGTCTAGAATCAAAGAGAAAAAAGACATAAGTAATGGCAAGCTAAGGGAGACCAGACAAATGAACAAGGGAGACTAGGAGAAAATGGCAAGAAGGTTGATATGAAGAATATCCCTGAATGGCTGATTTTGGTGTGTGCAGGGGGGCTCTTTTCCTTTGTGATCTTTCTTCCCGCACTGGTTTTGGCTGGGATAGAGTTAATCCTGCTATACAGTGTAAAGGCAGGAGAACAGAGAAACAATCTGGGAAAGGCTGTTAGACCTCACAGCTCCCCTGGGTTCTGTATTGACACCAGAGACATCCAGGGGTGACTGTGAGCCAGTTCCTTTCTAAAAGTCGGAAATGTCAATACTGTTAAGACAATGCCCCACAGTGATTTGGTTCCTGCTTGAAGAGTGAGAGAGCTGCACTCAGAATTTCCTCCTCTCAGGGCATTGCATTGACCCATGAAATCTGATTAGGAGGACTTACCTCCAGGTGGCCTTGATGGTAGAAACTGAATGTAGTTTCTGGTAATACTCAAGACACTTGAAAGTCAAGAAAATGGGAACATATGCCAGTCTGCCTATCTCATAATATTAAATTAAGGAGTACTAAACTAAGGATCTTAGAATTCATATTAGAAGAATAAAGCATTTCTTTTCTGGATAGTCTGTTTTGCCATGTATGTTGCTGTACAATTTAAAGAAGATATACACTTATTTTTAATGTGTTTAATAATTGCAATTTATTTCCCCAAATGCAAGATTGGTCGTGGTTACCAAGTTCTTCCTGAGAAAAGACTCGAAAGGAATTTGATATTCTGAAATTAGTAGGACTGGCTTCAGTCCTGACATGGGCAGTTGAGTACACCCCTGGTATTAGTGGTGCTGCTCACACCCTTGCAGGGTTGAAGACAGGCCAACAAAAGCATGAATATTACTGGGTAAGATCTCATTTTTTTCAGAGTACCCGAGGGTGTAGATAATTTGGAAAGAAGAGGAACAAAAGAATTAAAAAGGAGGTTATCAGTACAGAAAATTGAACCTCAGTCAGATTCAATCAACCAAGCAATAGGTTTCCTCACCTCTTTTGATATAGATTGGCTACCCCAATTGCATGGGCCTCTTGAGGCTTCACCATTTAAATTAGTAACTTAGTCTAGCAGGTAATGCACACACAGTGACCAAGGTTTTCAGAAGGGGAATTTGATTTTGCAGTCCCATCACTCCGGACAAGCCCTGTCTGATTTCCACCTTGTTCTTTGACATTGTTAGGCCCATGAAGATGCAACTTTGCTGAAAGTTGGCTCAACAGGCTTGACAGGTTCTTCAGTTCTCTGATGGTAGAATGGCACAGTTATATATGGTTCTGGGAGACAGGAGCAATAGGAGATATTTGTTGATAATTGTTTGTATATTCTTTCACACAGGGAAAACATATGTTTCTGATCTCGGGATATTACCCTGTATTTGTTCAGTGTCCCAGCCTCTATATTTTCCCCAGACCACTCTCTCTAACTATAACTATCACTGTAAAGACACTTAATGAGGTGTTCTTAAATATTTTTGTAAGCTAGGTCAAGTTTCCTTAATTTGCAATACTACCAACACGTTTGTTGCCATGCCAGCTTTGCCCTCTATTCTTCTTTATGAAGACCCATCATGGTTTGTCTTTTTGTGCTGGTGGTTAAGTATTATTCTTTTCCATAACACTGGATTTCTTCTCTTTCACCACCTTAAATTACACATATCTCCATCCATGGTAGGTGTTCCTACAGAACAAATAATTTATCCAAATGCACATCATGCATAAGACTATATATATGCATTGATATTCATATATACACCTCAAAGAAAAATCTTGGTATTTATGTTTACACTCAGGATATTGAAATATACATTTTAATGTCTCAATATTCCCTTTTATCATTGTGTCACTCTTCTCAACAATAAAATAAAAGATTTCACAGCACAAAACCTGCAGGCAGGGACTGACAAGCAGCAGCACGAAAGAACTTTCCGGAGCCACCTCCTGTTACTGTGCACCATTCATGGAATCAGAGGCTGGCTGCTAGTGACACTTACCTTAGGTCTCCATTGTTATCCACTCCACTTGGTGCAGGAGAGCCCAGAAGTTCCATGTCGAAGCTTGGGGGTCATGTAACAGCTGATGTTCTGGGTCAGGGCCCAAATCTTCCCAGAGTCAGCAGATTTCATATGTTATCTGTCCTGATGACTCAGCTTGCTAGTTCCTTTGCGAAGGTAATTCACACAATACTGATGAGTCCTTGCTCAGGACCTGCTGGACAAAAAAAGAGCAAAAAAGGGAAAGCTTGGAAAAGTGCAGCATAATGAGAACTGTGTCTTTTGAAACTCCTTTTCTGCTAAGTCTCCCATGGAAAGTGCATACACATTTCTGCAGCAGGCACACAAAGCACTGCACTGTATTCAAAGCTGTTGCCAGGTTTTTTGTTTAAGTGTTTTCATCAAAGAACATTGAGCTGGCACCGGAATCAAAGGGATGAATGCCTTTTTTTCATGTGAAAATAAAAGAATAGCTTTAACTGAGGGGAAAAGTTGCAGAATATGTGTGCATATGTATGCATGTTTGTATATGTGTGTGTATGTGTGTGTGTAGGGGGTAGCAGAGGGTATGACATAGCATATGAAGTCAATAGTGTAGTTGTTATTATTTATACATGAGTAAAGATTACAAATGCAGGCAATAGCTCAGATCTCTCACCCCCTGGATCTGTGAAACCTGTCACTCAGTCTCCTGCGGTGTGTCTTCCTGTCTCCGAGCCATTGGACCACCTGCTGCCATGACTCTCATCTATTGCATCGCCCGAAGGCCTCGATGATAACAGCATTGATTCCAATGTACATCTAATTACTTCTCATAATCTATTCATTTCACAATAGTGTAGTGAAACATCTGTCACATCATAAACTCTTTAGTATCCTTATCAAACCACCAAAACATACTCTGCTGCCAATTGGCAGCTACCTTGCTTTCTCTTCTTATTAATATGATGCAAACATATCTATGTTTTTTTGGTTGTTTTAGAAGAATTTCCCTGATGACCACTGAAAATGAATTGGGCAAACTGCAGTTGTAGCATCTACTCACAACTTAGTGAGGTACCATTATTGTTGTCATTCAAATATCAGCAAAAATGGCTCTGTTTCTTCCAGAGATAAAGGCTCTAAATAGGGTCTTTAACATTTATAGCACGGTAATAGATGGCTGCCTTCCTTGGCTCGGTGTGACTGATTCATTTACTAAAATAAGTATCTCAGGGATTATTATATTTGAGCAGTATATTGCATGGAAAGGCCTTTTACCTTTACAGTTTTTTACTTTACCTGTGGGTAAATAATGCCCACTCTTCCTGTTTCTTCATGTAAGAAATCAGGAGCAAGGAGACCCATTAGCACATATTTTTATTATCAGACTATAGAGAACCTATCTGTCCCAATAGGATCATGAATATACAGTTGCATCTAATAAAGAGGGCTGATTAGTCCACCGGAAGGAACCTCTGATATTCAGGCAATATCACAGAAAATAAACTCTGAATAGTGGCATGTTGGTTTACCATTACATAATGAATTGTGATGAACAACAAATCCCAGCTGAAAGGAGTGATGGATTAGTTGCTTATTGCCTCTCATGGTCAGTGTTAGCACAAACTGGTGTATTCTTGTTGTTTTAAATCTGTGATGGAAATTAAATTAGTTTTGATTTGATAGCTACAGAAAGGGGAGTCCTTTGTGCATCTGCAGAAGGGATACAGCACAAGAAGCTATTCTGGAACTTCCTCCCATGTTTCAGATCAGCTTTTGAAGAGGCTACTTTTCCATAGCCTCTCAGTAGCTGGTGAGGAATCTAATTTGGATTCTCTGACAAGGCTATAGTATGCCGCCTATCACTGTAGTTACTTTTATTATCTGAACATCTGGCAGTAAGGAACTGGACTGCCATTGCCAATTCAGGCCACATTTTGTTAGTTCCTGACCTTGCTGGGATTCACAAGGGTGACCTAAAAGTAAGCCCATATCTCATTAAGAATCCCCAGGATAGTCAGTTCTCTTTTATCCATTTGTCAATATATAATGCAATCCCCTATATAATGCAGCCTGAATATTTATCTGCCTCTATTTTCATCACTTGTGCATTTGCTCGTTTGAAATAGATATAACATAGACACACTTATTTGAAGTCCATGTTTTTACATCCAAAGTCACTACTCTGGCACAATAGGAAGCATATAGAGATTTTAGTGCTCTTGACATACCTTGCAAATAGGCAAATGTCCAATGCATAAATCACTTAAAAGTGAATGTTTGACCTATTCAGTCCTTGATGCTGCCTTATAGGAGGTTTTTGCATTAGAGATCGTTCATCTTCATTAAGGGTAAAGAAAGAAGCATCTAAAGAAAAGCTTTCAGAAAAACTCAGCACTCATAGAACAGGTCAATGCCAGATGGAGACTGATCTCCTGACATTCCATTCCAAATACCAAAACTACTTTTATCATGGCTATTGAAGATTTCAATTTGCACCTTTTTCTACCTTGCTCACATGGAGCTACAGTCCACAGTTTGTAGTGAAATGGAGAAACCTTACCTGGCCAGAGTAAAGGGTGGTGAATTTACTCAGCAGTGTGGTGTACAGCCACTGAGGCTAATGCCATTTTTGGATTAGGTTGCCCCATGTGTCTCCTGCATGGGTGACATTTGCTGTTCATGCTTCTCCTGCTGTGGTTTCACCGTAGGCCAAAATTGCCATATGGACTGAGTGGAGAACATGGGCCTGGCAAAAGAATGTTGCCACTTTCTCAGTTATGCTTCATCTGTGTAAGGAAACTTCCCTGGCTTCTCTGGTACCTAGGCATTCATAAGGGGCAATAAGATAATATAAAAGAGGTCAATCTGAAAAGAAAACAAAGATACATAGTGTTTTCCCATAAACTTAGGATATTCATGAACCCTTGGCAAGGCAATATTTGTTAGACCAAGACAATAAAAAATTAAGAATAAAGTAAGATTGAACTATAGTTTTGAGATTTCAAAGAATAATTTGCAGAAGATAGAGTTAATTTACTTTTAATTTTTGAGATTTTCTTCATAAGCTTTATAGCTAAGGCTGATGTTTTTTTCTTTTGAAATGTAAACTGAATTCTCATGCTGCCACATGAAGATAGGACATTAAGATTTTTTAAGAGTTTCAAGAAAATAGCAGTCAAATCACTCCTAAAATATAAAATGTCAGATTTATTGTGAACATTTTTCCCACTACACCATCTAAATTAGGGATTGCAATTACCAGTCAAACATTAGTGCCAGAGTAGACAAATGACCATTAACAGGAACTGGAAATTTGAAGTGGGGAATTTGCAAATAATAAGTTATTTCTCAAGAAAAAAAATTAAAAATCAAGTGTACAGGGAGCTAAGATTAACATCTATGAGAGTAGGGAAAAAATCTACAGTCAGTGTTACATTTGAGAACTGTCCCAAAACAAAGTGGATAAAAGATACTTTGGGTTGATACCTGTATTGAAAGGGGAATTTGGGGAAAAATAAAACAAAACAAACCAAATCCAAAACAAAACAACCCCCAACCCCCATAACATGATACAAGGAATATTTAATTTCCCAGTTTTAGAGGGGAAAAAACAATTAAAAAATTAATCTAGATTAAACGTCAAAATTTTTTTGTCAGCATAAGCAAACATAGGTCTTTTAAAATACACAATAGTACTGGAGAAGATATAAATATTGGCTTGTTTTTTCTAAATCAAAGGTCAGTTTTTTAGTAAAATGAAAAATTTCAAACAAAAAAAATCAAATATTTGTCTTCAAAGTATCAAAATAGGATTTTTAAACATTATCAAAATGTAATCCTTATTTCTTTTCTGAAACCATAAACTTGACCTAGATTTTTAAATACTTCAAGTTCTTCCCAATGGGAATTTTTCAGCAAATTTACTGTCCATCAAAAGTAAGTAGATAAATAAATGAATAGAAATGATTCAGTGTTATTTCAATGTAAAATTTTGAATAAGGGACACTTAGAGACCATTTCACAGAAAAGCAAGTTGTCAAATATGTCTTACAGCAGAGTAGCACAGTGCGTTAACCTTGGATTACAAAGATAACAACAAAAAATAACAAATTCCCTCCCAGCTGCTCACTCACTCCCTCTCCCAAACAGGGCGAAGGGAGGAAACAGGATGAAAAAGCTTGTAGGTTGAGATAAATACAGACAGAACAGTTACCAATTACAATCATGGGCAAAACACTTTTGATTTTGGGAAAAATCATATCTAGACATTTAAAATAGATCCGGATAGTGAGGAACAAAGCTAAAAAATAATACACCACCTCTCTCCCACTCCCTTTTTTCTCATGCTAAGTTTCAGTGCCTTGTTCCCAGCTCATGTACCCTCTCTGTGATGGGGAGTGAGGATTGAAATCAGCCCATAAGAACTCCTCTCTGCTGCTCCTTGCTCCATGTGCTTTTCCCCTGCTCCAGCATGGGTCCTCTCTATGGGCTACATTCCTTCAAGATCTGCTCCAGCACGGTCTCCACAGAGACTGCATTCCTTCAGGACAAACCTGGTTCACGGTGTGAGCTCTTCCACAGGTCCCAGTTCCCTGGAGAAATATTCACCTGCTCCAGGACAGGGCTCTCCACTGCTCTGGGAGGGAAGTAGCTGTTCTGGGGTTCTCTCTCACACAAGCTGCAGGGAAATATTTGCTGTGACACCTGGAGCGCCTCATCCCCCTCCTACTCTCTGACAGAAAAAAACCCCTAAGTGTTTGCACTGCTGTTTCTCACTTATTTCCCTCTTCCTCTGTGGCATTTTTCCCCCCCTTTTAAAAATACATTTTCCCCGAGGTGCCCCCACTGTGGCTGAGGGGCTCAGCTGTGCCCTGTGGGCTGCCCTTGCCACCTACACCCAATACAAATCCAGTGCTGCTTCTGAGTGCCATATATTTTGTATTTTAGGTCCTTTTCTTTTAGCTGGGAGCTCCAATTTTTACATGGCCATGGACTTAATATAATAAGAACTCACACTGCAACTAAAAACCCTGAAATTTCCTACAGGTTGTGTCAATTCTAAATCAGAGACAATGGGCAGAAAAAGGGATCAGTTCTGTATTTGTTTCAAGTTTTTTTCAAATCTTTTTGGAGAGACTAAGTGAATACAGACATTATACACTGATATAAAGCAGAAGTGCTCTGTTGAAGCCATCCGAGCTATGCTGATCTACCACAGCCAAGGAGTTCAGGTACTCAGTGAATATTGCAGCTCATACATGTACAGCTCGTGGCAGCTACAGGGGCAGGAGGAAAGGAGGCAGGCAGGCAGCTAAAACAAGCATTTAATGGCTTTCTGTTGTTTTGGATGTAACTGCACAGAACCAACTCTAGGAACCTGGTGTTGCTCATGTTCCGATGTCTCATTCTTCAGATTCTGCCACTTAGAGCTCAGCATCTTCATAATGAGCACAATTTGCATACCTCAGATGTAGAATTAATTTCTGAATTTTGCAATAGTGGGACCAGTGCACAGGATAAAACACTTTTTTGCTACTGCCAAGATGAGAATGTGTTTTTCATGTGTTGGTTGAGTTGCACTTCAGAGATCTACAAGGTAGAGACAGTTGAATATACAGTTAAACACCACAGGATCCCTGTCACAAAGTTAAATTGGGATATTGAAGGAATTCATAGTATGGGGGAACATTGTCAGCTGGAGAAGAACAGGAGAAAAACAGAAGGTGCTAGGTTGGGCCTAATCAAAGGCTACCTTTCTAGAGCCATCTTTATTTATAGAGTTTATCTTCGAAGACATGTTTAAAAAATTAAGAAATTCATGGGGTCTCTTTCTATCAATGTGTGAGGAAACCTGAGACTTGTGTTAAGATTATCTGTAACCTGAAAAAAACTTGCAGCTAACTTCTAAAAATTATAACAATGCCATCAGGCAGGATAATTAATTACTGTTGTATTTTCCTGCTTTGCAAAAAGTACAACCAAACTTTATACTAAGTCCAAATAACTTTGAGTGCCCAGCATAAAATCTGTGAATAGTGACAAACTTTTCCAGAGATCAAATCAACTTGTATCAAACCACCCTCTGAAGTGGAATGTGGACTTTCCACCTTGGCCTCTTTTTGGCAGCTACACTGGGTGCCTAAGGCTACTTAGATCAAACTTATCAGTAAAACATGGGAAGAAACTGTCCACGTGTGGATTTCATTCAAACAGTCTTCCATGGTTCCTGACATTCTTTATTGGTTTTTGTGGGTTTTTTTTTTTTTGTTTTGTTTTGTTTTGTTTTGTTTTGTTGTTGTTGTTGTTTGCTTCTTTTCATTCATCATGTTTTGGACTCAGTTCTCCTTTGAGTTGACATGGTTGTTAGCCTGAATCACACAAACTAAAGTGCAGTAGCTCAGGACTAGGTTGCAGTCTTGGAAGGACTTTGGTGTGCATTTCCCTGGTATTTAGGGCAATGGAATAAAAATGTGGAGAAGACCTTCACAGTAGCAGAAACACTGATATTGCTAAAGTTTTTATGCAGTTGAATGCAAGAAGGGAAGAATCAGACATCTGCTGGCATGACACCAAAAATATTGTCCATCCAGTTTATTTTAAAATGTTAGAAAAAAGATTTTTTCAAAACCTGTGGTTTCCTTGTCTTCTGTCACAATTCAAAGGGCAACAATGTATAAAATAGTCTAATTTCACTGACCACGTGTATAGTCTTATGTTGCTTCCTAGACAAGTTTTTATGGTCCCACCTAAAATAACAGATGGTATGTTAATGTTGCCTTTAGGTATTTACCTTCAGGTGTGTTTGGCTGATATAGTTGCAATTATGTGCTCTGAAGCATCTCTTGGAAGAACCTGCTTTTTTCTGTTACCCAAGCTGGAAACTTAGGCTGCTATTTTAGAACAAGATCTGATATTATGTCCTTAAGTCCTTCTTTTCTTAATACTGCATAGATACAATTTGTGTGGCAAAAGAAGCTTGTCTATCCTTTTTGCAAATCTTTAGGTCTTTTCCAGCCCATATAAATCTGCAGAAATAACAATCCTACATAACCCTATCATGTTCCAGCCAACATTGGGTATTAGAATTGGGTATTAGATTTGTTAATGGATTAATAATAAAATGCATATGCTGTATAGTATTGAAACAGTCTTAACACAACTCACTTACTTAATGCATCTGAAGACTACAATCTGAGTGCCCAAGCATTTTAATCTATGCACACAAGAAAATAATCTCCAAAATTCAGCTAAGGCTCCTCCATGCCTTGATACTCCTCCTGAATATTCACTCCTGCTCTCTCCCAAGGGTCAATGCTCATCTCCTACAGGGGATACAGGTGTACATGTGTTTGAACTCACACTCTGTTGAGGCTTATACTCCAGGCTCAAACCATTGGAACCAGCGGTCACATTGCTACTTCAGCATATTTTTGTGATCAAGCTAATAGCACCAGTCCTTTAGAAAGTGGTAGGAGTGTTTCCTTATTGGGAACTAAGCTTTGAAAAAAATCTAGGACAAAACCAGTTTCATTCATCTCTTCCATTTTTATCTGCTTAGTTTCATTGCAACTGATAGACTAAAATTAGATAAATAGATTAAAAATTTTTAAGGAAAACATTCAACACTTCACTTTGGTTTGTGCTGAAGTTTCATTTCACTAGGTATTTTGCAGAACACACACTGCAGTCAGATTTTCCTTGTGAATATCTGATTTCACATGATTTCCAGTGTGCACATTAAACTGTAGTGGCAATGAAAAGAGAAACAAAACTTTCATAGGACAAAGTCACATAACCTGACACCCCTAAACATCTCAGTTGGACAGTTCTGATAACCTTCTTTAATGGCTACTTTCTTTGCTCTACTTTGAACAATGACAAATCTCCTTGATGGTTCTTCATTTTTCTGTTGTGTGGGAATCTAGGCGAAGCAGTGCTGTGGAGCAAGTGTGGGTTCAGGGATATTGTCATCTCTGTTGCAGCTCAGGGCAGAAAATATCATAAAATCACAAAACTACAGGATCACTGAGGTCAGAAGGAATCTTTGGAGACCAGCTGGTTCAACTCACCCCTGCTAAAGGGAGGACAACAAGAGCAGGTT
The DNA here is from genome assembly GCA_034336665.1 of Luscinia megarhynchos. NCBI lineage: Eukaryota > Metazoa > Chordata > Aves > Passeriformes > Muscicapidae > Luscinia > Luscinia megarhynchos. The sequence continues at coordinate 47,592,300 of JAPFBE010000003.1, read as the reverse complement.
GCCCAGGAACACGCTTTTGTTTTTGACATCTTTTAAAAATGGTGCCTCCACAACCTCAGTGGACAATCTGATATTGTACCTTAAAGTTAAATGGAAATTCCTGTGTTTCATTTTGAGGCCATTGTCTCTTGTCTTGTCTCTAGGCATCACTGGAAAGAGTCTGGCTCCATCTTCCTCTCACCATGTTTCCTGCAAGTGGTTCATGGTCAACTTTGTGTCCACCAGAACACAAATCTTTGCAGTCTTTCTCGGCAAAACTGCTGCCCAGCTGGCTGATCCTCAGGCTATATTGTTGCACGGTATTGCTAGTCTACCCAAAAACCAGGCAGTGTCCATTTCCTGCTCACTCTCTGCTTGCTGAGATGCACTTTTACAACTGCCCCCTGAACCTTCCAGACTTGTCTGTATTAATGGATAACAAACTATGATGACTGGCAGGATCATCTTCAAGAGGAGGGTTTTTGGTTTTTTTTTTCAGTACATTAATTTAGATTGCAAAAGTTTCAGTTTTTTATATACACCCATAACACTGAGTGTCACTTTATCCAAAGTTCTTGTAATAGCCCACTTTAGAAACTATGACTTCTTTGCACTTCTTTAGACTGAAATGGTAAAACCTGCTGTTTCAGAAGGTGCTTTAGAGCTCTGAGTTAAACAGGAAAATATTCCCTATTGCTTGAAAGCATTTTTCTTCTTTTCTGCAACAGGCTTATTTCACTTTGCAATGCAAACTAGACTTGCAAAGGGTTAAGCAGCTACACAGCCAAACAGATCTATTAGTTGGGTTCTTCAGTTGTCTCTGAAAGGTAACAGTAATATAAATTCAAGCTATGTGCATGTATGCATGCTTCTGACACAGCATTCATGCTTTGATAGGCATGCTTGTATTCATTCAAGGTCATATGTGCTTCAGTGTTGGAAACATGTTCTTTGCAGGTTCCTCTCCCCCACACTCCCTTCCCTCTTTGTAATACACACACTTTGTAATACACACACCCCTCCACAGAGGGGAATTACTGGCTTGGTGCTAGCAATTCCTTTCAGAGAATTGCACTGTCTTGTGTGCCACAGTGGAAAATACATCAAGATAATTCCCTCATCACTGCCTACCCACCCACCCGCTCCCTGTAGTCTGAGATGAACTGTCTAGTCACATATTCTAATGCTGCTTCTGGTAAAATGCTTGATTATTTTTTTCCCTTCTCTCAGACAAAAGCTTTTCTGGAGCCTATATGTATTCTATTTCTTTTTTTTTTTTTTTTTTTTTTTTGTGCATGCATATCACCTGAGAGGAGTTCTTGGTATATTGTCATATATTACTGATACCATAAGAAATTCCAGAAGCAAAGAGTATTTAAGGTGGATTTGTATGAGAGGGATTTTATAGAGGTCTTTTTTTCAGAAGTTCCTTGCTACTTTCTACTTAGCTCAGCATCACAGTGATTTAAGAGAAATATGTTAGAGGGTGTGTTCTGCGGATGGGAACTAAGAAAAAAATTAACCAACAAATGAAAATCTTTTGTTCTTAATGACAGAATATAATGGAAACCTAATCTCCTACTGCATATTATCATCAGGCAAATTAGTTACACATATAATAAGGTTTTGCTGCATAAATTATAAATGAAATAAACAATTCTGTCACCATGGTGGGCAATGAATACACCACATGTTATATGTAAATATATTAGTCATTTGCCTTTTGTTTATGTGTCAGAGGAATCCATTTCCTTCATTGTGTAGTTCTCATTCCCTACGGGTTCTTACTAAAGTAATCTCAACCCTTCCTGCATATGTTTTTAAAGCAGAATTACTTTCCTTTTGTTTTTTTTATTTTTCAGCCCAGTTTTAATAATGGCTGCTTTTGTGCCAGTTTCATTTAGTGCTTCTAACTGTAATTTTATCTGAGAGAGAGGAAGAAATAATAAGAAAAGCAGAAAGGGTCTACATGATATATCAGTACAATACAAAAAATATATTGAAACCATTTTTTTTATTTTTTCCCCAAAAATTAAAATGTATCCCATAAAGCAACTATGCATATTTTTTTCTCTTAACAGACCTTTCATTCTTTAATGAGATAATCTGTTTTTAAGGAATGCATTGTTCAATCTTTCTTTTCAAGGGTGACATTTTTATTTTCCAGGCATTACACTATATGCAAGAGTAATGTAAATTTAGGCATTTTCACTGGGCACTGCACACCAGCCTGAGAGCCCTTTGAAACCAACACAAGAAAGACCCAGCTACTCTCAGTGACCAATGGCTTTAACATACACATTCCAATCAATAACACAGAGTTTTATATTCAATCACATTCAGTTCACACTCATCGAGGATTATCTTTTGTGCTCCCATAGGCTTTTCCTGCTGTCCAGAGGGAGACAGAGTTGAATTTCATATACCTCATTATATTTGAGATGGCTGTGGACCCTAATGGAAGAGGCAATACTTAGCACATAAGCAGACTAAACTTTTATGATCAAGACCAGCTAAAAAGGATATTTGTCACTGCTATCTTCCTTTCTCACACAGTGTCAGACAACACTTTCTGCAGGGTGAATGATTGTACTTTGACAATGTTTACAAAGCCAATTATATCTTTATTTTGAGAGCTGTTCCAAAGGCTATTAGGAGATGTTTTTTTCAACTTGTGTTTTTATAAGGAGCAGAGGCAAGTAAGGATGCTTCTTTTTGCAGTTTACTTGCAGCTATACCTCTGGGGAAGGTATTTTTCTTTTTACTTTTTCTTCTTGTTCTTTTTTTTTTTTCTTTTTTTTTTTTCTAAACTGGAGCAGACAGTGGTTAGCAATGGAATACAAAAAAGCAATTCTACTGCCTCATAAGCCACAAAGTGGACTATGGAATTAACGTATGAGATGTTATTTCTAATTTATTTATCAGCTCTCTCTCTATAGTACAAGTACTCTTGAAAGCACTTACGTATTTGAAGTCTCATAGAGACATACCAGATAATGGGAAATGGTTTGCTGTGAGAAGTGATCTACTTGAGTGCATAGAAGAAGCTTCTTTCTATCAAATATTTCACTGGTAATGTTTTACTGTTTCTCCTAGATGGCATGCCATAGAGTGTAATAAATTTCAGTTTGTTTATATTCTGTGTCTGTATTTGCACTAGGGTGATTATATTTGAAATCATGAAAGATCCTCGTTTTTTAAAAAAAAAACTTTAGCATAAGCTAATCATTAATCCTGTCCTGTTTGTCTGTTATTAATAGGCCACTGTACAATGTATTCTGCTGCAAAACTCCACCAGGCATGACTAATTCAGATAATTAATTTGCTAGAACATTAACACCATCAAATGAGCCTGCTAAACCGGTAAATTTAAAGTAAATTAAACTTAATTTGCAGGTTATTGCAATTAAGTCTGCCTTGTCTTTCTGAGGGATTTCAACATCCTCAGTATTTAAGAGGCAATCATAATGCATGCAAGTGGGCGGGCTTTTTTGCTAATTAACACGAGTCTAATCTGCTTTTCAATTAGGGTGGATGTTTATAATGTGCTGGTGACAGTGTTGCAATTCAGTACAGCATAACAGGAGTGCATGGCATAATTATAGCTGAAAAGAAAAGCTCATGCAGGGCCTGTTTAGGGGTTAATGAGACATTGGCAGCTTCCAGCTGAGGAGATTGAGCCAGTTTAGTGCAGCTTCAAGAGGAAACCACCCATAGGGGTTTCCTTTGAAGTGTCAAAAGGTCCCCTTGTTCTGGGTGGCTTATGTTTCATTTGTCTGAGTGGCATATCAAAAATTGATGAGCTGCCAGCAGCAGTCCTCATGACATTAATTCACCAATTGTGTTTCTAATAGTTTCATCCTTAAATACATTTGGAAGATGATAATACTACGAAAAATCAAGGTTCTGAAAACAATGAGAAGGTCTGTGCAGCTCCAAGAAGTGTATACAGACTACAGAAATGCATCAGCTGCAAATGTTAATGATGCAGATGACCTACACTGCTCGTTACGAGCAGGAAGAAGACAAAGAGGTATTGTACATCTGTCCTCTGAACAGCATTAGAGCTGTGACAGGGATGTGACATTTATTGTTAGCCAGGTTCTTGAAAAGCACAAAATGGGTCACATTCATACGTGGAGTAACTTCACTGGCTTCAGAGCAGCTGTATCAACGATGGATTTGGTCTTTTATAGCAATAGTAAAGGAAAGAAAGTAAAAAAAGGAGAGCTATAAGGAGTACTAGGCACCTCTAACCCAGGTACTGTTTCATCAGACCACTTAGGCTATGAAGGTCCCAGTGTGAGCATTATGGTCCCATATGAAGCACAGGAGGTTCTCAAAACTTTTGCACAAAAAGGAGTGTTCAGGGACAGAGTGTACTGCTTATCAAAAGCAGTGATAAAGGTGATATCAAGAAATGTTAATTACATGGATAAGTAAAAGCTGTTAATGTATATGAGTCAGACTCAATGATCCTGATGTATCCCTTCCAACTCAGCATATCCTGATTCTATGATTTCCTGATTTAAACATATTTGAAATCTTGAAACAAAGAGAAAGAGCTACCAGTCTGGCTGCATTAGTCATAGAATTCATGATTTACAGGGTTTCATTCTGCTGAGCTACAATCACAGCTTGCAAGAATTCCCATAATAGAGGAGGTGCTTTAGTTTTTGCATGAGAGGCAATTTTCTATTTATGGTGTGAAACAAGTATCATTCTACTTTCCCTTTTACACCCATGAACTGTATTATATAGAACTTTACTTTTCTCATGTGATTAACAGGAAAAAAAACCACCTTTTTTTCTTTAAAGTAGTCTTACAACTTTTAAAAGTATTACTTAAACTGTTTGAAACTTTATGAAAGTTTTGTATGGAGACTGGTGCACACCAGGAAGATTCAGTCCATCTCACTGGAGATTATTAGACCTGCATCCAGCCTAATTTCAGGCAGTATGAGCCAAGTGGAAGTACAGCTGTCCTGTACTCCCACATACCTACTGTAGATGTTATTCAACCTACCAAAAAATCCCCCCAAACCACTACCTGGAAATGCTTTCCTCTGCCTTGTCTATAAAAGAAGTTTAGGCTGGTTGGGGATCTATCTTAGTGCTTGCATTTAGTCAGACAGTATAAAGGTTCATCTGTATGGGGAGGGGATACATGCAGCATTCTGTAGAAAAGCTTGGTGTTCTCTTTTTCGGGTGTCTTCTGCCTGTGAAAGACCAAGACACTTTAGTATTTCCTTATATCAATTTTGTATCAATTTCTTAATTGATACAAAAGTGCTAAAGTGAGAGTGTACGGAAGGTTTTGGCCACTGCAGGGAGGAAGGGCTCTTCCTTTCCATGACTTGAGATAAATCAAATGGCTGAACCAGCTGAGGAGTACACAAACAGTGCCTCTAATGAGAGAAGATTATATGTTAATTTGGTACACAGTACTGTAAACATATATTATATATAGATCAAAATCCCTGTTGAGATTTTTTGTTTTGCTTCCCTGCCTGGACTTTTGACTGTGACTTGTGGTGTCAGCAGTAAATGGGGTTTACTGAGATAAAAATACTACTGCTCATGGCAGAAGTGGCTTGTGAATGACTGAAACGTTCTTATATGAGAAGCACCTTACCAACTCAGCACATGATGCTCAGGAGCAGCTGAGAGGTTTTTGTGTTTAAGCTCCATGACTGATGGACAAAGGAGAAACCAGGAAGTCCCTCTGCCTTGGGGGGAAAACTGTCTTCTTTCAGGGACTATTTCTGTCAGCCCTTCCTGACCACCAAATTTGAGATAACACAGGTGCAGTTGAATTCTCCAGCACAGACAGCAGTGCAAGTCCATTCAGGAGCACTGAATAAACCCTGTACAAACAATATTAAAAAAATATATAGATTCAATGGCTTACAGTGCAAATGTTTCTGTTTTATGCTGAAACAGCTAAAACAGCTAAAAAAATAAGAAATATATTATGTAAACTGCATTGGCAGCAAAAACATAGAGTGGCATTCAGTTTAAATTTTACAGTACCAGCTATAATAACAGAAAGATTATTTGCCAAGTAGCTATATTACATAAATAAGTATATCTTGCTACACCTGCATTCAGGAGAAAGGTTGATCTTTATTCATTTGTCCACATATCAAGAGATTTTCAACCATTTGTAAACAAAGGTCATGATAAATATGGGTGTAAAAGCAAAAAGAAGGCACACAAGCTAAACCAGCTGTTGAAGATAGAGGGACAATCCCAGTGAGATCAATCAATAAAAAAAGTGTATGACCTCTTGTTCTTCCCTTATCAGAGATATGAAAAACTGGAACAGCCCAATTCTATGGAATATAAGGCCTAAAATGCCTGTGGTCTGCAGATCACTCAGCTCTGAAAAAAGGGACTACTCAGAAACATCACAGCATCTGCCACTTCTCCTGGGCTCAGCACACTTAGAAACACAAAATCCCTTCAGAACCTTAAAGGCCAAGTGAGTCACTTCACTGGGACACTGACAGTGGAGATTAATGCAATAGCTGCCAGTTAACTGACACTGGTGAAATCTTTATCCTCTTTTTAACAGCCAACCTATAGCATTTAAGGGGCTATTAGGTAACCCAAGTTCTAAATAGTGTATGGGGTATAACATAGCACGTTCACAGAAAAAAAAGATCCATTAGGAAGATTAAAGTAGGCATTCCTCTCCCAGATGTCTACCTGCCTCTCCCCTGGGATCACAGCAACACAGTCGTGCCAGGTCTAGTGTTGATTTTCAGTCTGTTCTCTGTGGGAGCCTTCCAGCATTCCTGTTTTATAATTGAGGCAAAGGAGCAGAAACTCTGAGAAGATTCTTTTTTTTTACAAAGAGCGGTAGTATTAGCTGAAAATATGATGAGTCATTATTTTTAGCTGCCTGAGTTTTTATGGGAGTTTGGGTCTTGGAAAAGATCTGTGTATAAGAATTAACATTTTAAAATTATGGCTGAGGGAAGAGAGAAAAACATTGTCTTGCTACACTTGATGTGGATATCAGTGCATATGTTAACCAATGCACTTCACATTAGCTGGTTTCAAAACACCTGGTTTTGGGATATGGAGAAGTTTTGATCTACTTTGACAGGAACATACAGAAAAAATAAATTATTATGCCTTTGAAAATGCTAGACGAACCCTCACAGAGCTTTGTGGTTATGTTTTGATTGGAGAAAAACAGGTCTGCAAGGCAGATCCATGGTTACTACTTTCTTTCCCCCATAACTTGTTTCTTAGGTGTCATAGAAAGTGTAATATTGGATGATTTAACAGATGGCTATCTTCAAAAACATGGTGAAAGAAGCTTCATCAAGATGCCCTATGTATTGTTTAAGTAAGTTGTTTTTCAAATCCAAAAATCATTGCTTTTGCAGAGTGAAATTGTATAAACCTTGAGGACTAAAGATATACATGGATACACATAGGTGACTTTCTTTTCTTAACACAGTAAAATAAAATTTGAAATTAAGAAATGGAAGGTAACTATAAATACCTTGGTATCTTATGTGCCAGGAGGGGAAAGCATTAGGAAGAAGAGTAAAAGCACATTTCACTCCAGTAAAATCCAGTAGCTGGGCCAGAGTGCTTTGAAAATGCTGTTACTGGAAACATCATCTAGAGTTTGTGTGGATGGTGTTTATTACATTTTTAAAAATACACAACTCCATGACTGCTGAGAGGCAAACTGCTGAGGCTAACAGCTACAAATGCAATTTATGAAACACATGGCATTGTAATTTGACCAAGAGAGTTCAATCCAGAATCAAAATTTGAAGATCACAGTTACTGTAAAAATTAAAGAACAACCCCATAGAGCAAATAGAGATGTATTTATCCAATAAGTTAAGGAAATATGGGGAAACCAAAATGCATCCGTGGTTTCTTGCTCAGAGGGAATCGTTAAAGATCACTTAACATTATTAAGGGAGAAATGTGCTGTTTTCACAGCAAGAGTTATTACTGGTTTTTACTCTGAAAATAGTTTTAAATTACTTATGTTTGTGTTTTCCTGTAATGGGTTTCCAGTCATTGGGTCATGGTGCTCTGCCCAAGGAGGTGATGATTTTATCCTGAACCTTAAACAACAACTCTCCCCATGCCCCCAGACCTGAATAATTAATTACTATATTAATTTAAGTTTATTAAACTCTAAATTTGTGCTTGCTGTTGATTATTTGTTTTATTATAGAGATATTGATGCAGCTGTATTAGTTGAGAGCTTGTGACATAAAAAAAAAAAATCTATCATATCATGTGTATGAAATATATGCAGTTAAAAGTTGATGATCCAAGCATTTAAAGGATATTAGCTCAGCCTAGAATTCAGGCATCCTTTTTTATACTTTATTCTTTATAAAGTATACTTTCAGAGAGTCACTTAAATTTCATGGATTTTCTCAAAAGCAGAGGTGAAAAAGTTCCAAAAAGTAAATATCAAAAGCGATATCTACTGAAAACTGTCTACTAAGAGCAGAAGAGGAAATGTCAAAACTCAAGAACAGGAGGGTCATCTAGATGTTGGTCCATTTCTTAGATCCAAAACCCCCACACACATGAGAATTCTTAGATTAACCTAATTAGGCTAACAATCATATCTAGTTTTCAGGTTATGTGATTGAGGATTATGTACCAGTATCTATAAGTAACGTGGCATTCTAAAGACCACCACAGTATCCCAAAATTGCCCTTTATGCTGATAATCCAGTACCAAACAGGTAATAGATTTGGACACAAGATTTAGACTCTCTGAACCATCACTGTGATTTCAAGTTTCAAAGTCTTCTAAAGAACAAGGTTTTCACTGTGAAGCCCTGTGAAGCTCTGCTGGTCCATCTGACCCTCTTTCTCCCAACATTTCTCAGAGTAGTGACAGTCAAAACCCTTGTGCTGGTTGCCCATTTCATGCCTGGCAGAACCCAGATACTGAGCAGTCTTCTCTCTGTGTTTTTTAAGATACCCCACCTAGAAAGTATTAAAAGATTGTGCCTGCTAGGTCATATTTTGCAGGAGATATAAGTGGAAATACAGAAGCAAAGCACCATTTATCCACTAACACAGTTATTACAGTTGTTAGAGTATGAAATAAATGTAAGGCTGACTTGAAAGTTAAACTTCTCTATGCTTAGCATATTTGTTTCTGTCTCTATTAGCAAACTCTGATCTGACTACTTTATTGTGGCAAAAGTATATAAACTCAATCATCTCCAGTAGTTTAGGAATCAATATATGGATTCATTAAATGTGAAGGAGAGGTAATAAATGACAACATGAACCAGGCAGGTAAAACAGTTCCTGATTGCATCAGCTGTTATCAAAGAATTGACTAGTAAAAAATGAGGAAGATATCTACCCTGCAGATCCAAATCAGCTCAATGTATTTTTTAGAGCAAGTTATTCCTCATATAGTTCATGTAATTTGAAAGAGATGAATTGTGTAACTTCTGCAACTGATGAAGCTTCAGCTGATAATACTGATAATACTAAGCACTATCAATGAAACCTTCTCCTGAGGTTATATAGCATTTTTATAGCATATTTTCAGAAATAATCTCCTGTTCTCACACAAAGACTAGATGATATGTATCAGATTGGTTTATTTTACTCTGATTTTATAGACACAATACAAACCACTGTAAATGTGAAAGCTTGATACAATAATTTATATTATTTGATTATTCTCACTTAACTTTTTCACCATTATTGTTATTTGTATTCCAATCCTGACAGACAGAATAAAACCCACTTGTGCCAGTTAGTGTACAGGATTATAATGTGCAAAGCCTCTTTTTCCACCCCATCCATGGCATTTGAGGGGTGCTACTATGCCTCAGATTGAGCCAGTTTAAAATAATGTAATTTCAAATAGTGCCAAATTTCCTCCTAATATCAAGAGTTTATAAAGCATCTAGACCTAGATATGGGCATAGGCAGATTCAAAATATCCAAGTGCAAAACTGTGATTGCATTGTAATTTGCCTTCATAACCACTGCTTAGACAGAAGTAGCCTATATGCACTGAGCTCTGTAGGTGCTCAGTTTGTTATCTTATGACCTGCCTCCCAACTAGAAATGTCTAGAAAAGGGACTTTAGACCTGGGAAAGTACTCTCTTTTGGTTTTGTTGCCTCCAAAGAACTAATTTTGCCACTGCAAGATGAAGACTGTAGATGACCTAAGGCATATTCTTAAATTGTAATTACCTTTTACTCCAAAGTACATAAAACAGGAAAAAAACACCATGACAACAGAACATATGTCAGATACAAAAGCATCACCATCACTTTTCATATAAATTGAACTATCTCAGAGTTACAAGTCTTTAATAGAAAGTTATCAGTATATCAGGAGAATGTCCAGATAATCTGACTAATTGGGTGTTCAACTTCTTACACACTTTTCATAGCAAATACCTTTTTTACCTGTTTGTAGGGTTTTTTATATTTTTCAAGAGATATTTCTTTTTTTTTCAAGAAAATACATAAAATATCATTCTTCAGGAAAGAGAGAATGTGGAAGTAAGTAGCTATTACAGGATAAGTATTTCTGTAAAAATCACATTCATGGAGCCCTTTCTTGCAGAAAACTGGTAGAGACCAATAATGTTGAATAAGAATGTGCACAGATTCAAGCCCTCAGTTACAGGATTAATCTGTTTGTAGGTGGAGAGGAGAATTTTCTAGTGCTCCCATTGGAGTTCTGTATAAAACAATTTGCTTTAAAAGGAATTTATACATTCTGGAAAACTTTGAAACAAGTTGAAAGCACTTTGTCTGGGTGTCATGTAGCTTTTGGTTTTTCTTCTATCATTTTTATCATTAGGGACATGACAATATTACTGTTGCATGAGAGTGTACTTGCTTCTTAAGAATTTATCTGTCTTTCACCATAAATTAATTCATGGCATCATAGTAATTCCCACAGCTGTGGGAATACAGCTGTGATGTAACAAGTAGAAGATTTGAGTTTTAGAGGAAAGTAAGACTGAGCATAGCATATATGAACACACATTTCTGAAAAAATGGTTTCTGTTTATATACAGGGAAAGTGGTGTAAAGCAAGAGTCACTTGGCTGAGCAACACAGGTCCAGTGCCCTGTGTTATTTCTTAATCCAGAAATTTTGTGTTTCTTATTTGCACGATGATGTACAAAATTTGTTGAGGGAATGAGTTACATTAAATACTGAAGAAAATTTCATTACTACCATTTGACAGTATTGGCTATATAACTATTTGTGAAAATTAAAACAACCTTGTACAAGTCATCAAACTGGCCTCTCAGAACAATGTGTTTAGAAACATATGATAATATATTACATATTCTGCAGCCTCATTAACCCTAACTTCTGTGTTTTGAATAAAAAATACCTGCAGATTTTGTGTGGATTTATGGAATATTAGAGAGGCCATTTACTGAAACCTGAAATGGAGCAGATTGAAACCATGACCATTTTTTACTCCCTATAATTGGCAAGCTCCTCAAGTGGTGATGAGGCCAGCTGCAGGTATCATTCCTTTGCTATAGACTACAAATGAACTCTAGGGTGGCTGTATGCCTTTGACACCTCACACTTCAGCAGAATGAATTTGTGTCTCAGGGTCTTTGCATAAGGGTGCTCATGGGCTGCATGAACTTAGAACAAAACTCAACCAAAAACAGTAAGTTTGGTCCTACATTCTGTGAATTATTTCATGCTTCATTTGAGCTGGTTGTTATCCTCATCTTTTATAACATATGTGCCTATCCAGACAGAGTTAAACTCAGAGACCCTTAAGGTGAATTCCAAGGCCTTCTTTAGTTTCAGTGAGAACTGTAAAATACATATATGAATATAGATAATGTACATAGGTACAGAAAAGTATATAAATAAATGAAAAATCCCTGTACTCTTCTTTAGCTAACCCAATATGAAGTGTGTGCACAGGCTATGATATCTAAAAATATCTATAGGGCATTTTAATGATTATTGGCTTAGGAACTAATTCATTCTGTTGATATTAATTGCCTCTTTGAAATTACATATGAATGTGTCCCAGACCAGGTTCTAAAGAAAAAACCTATGCTGCAAAATGCAGTCTAATTATGCAGCCACTTTAATGCTAATCACAGTATTATAACCTTTAATTTCAAACGTATTTTCTCCATATAAAGACTTTTTAATTACGTATGTGAATCTTATCTTTCCCCATCCTCAAAAGCCAAAAGGGACGTAGACAAAAAATAATAGGTCTCTTTTGCATGATCAGCTGTCAGTTTTCTTTCACATTTGTGTTGCCACTACTTGACTTACTTGATTTTTCCATATAAAGGAAAAGAGTGATATATTCAGATAAACTAGTAGATTCAAAGAAAATTATAAGCTAGATAGGATGAGACATCTAGTCCAGTCTCTTACTCAGAGCAGAACTATTGATCAGGTGCTCTGGTTGTAGTGATCTATTATGTATTTTTCCTAGAATATTTGAACACCAAAATGGAACAGTAGTCTATGAAAATCTTCCAAGACCGCTGAGACCAATGGGCTATGATTTCATTCAAACTCTTATGGATTTAAAGATTCATTCAAATAACACCTTTCCCTAAATATATTTTAGGGATTCTCTTCCTATGTAGATTTTCCTTCTTTTGATTTCATCAGGCAAAAGAAAAAAAAATAATTTGTGAACTTAGCACTGTACAATTAAAGCCATTGAAGTCTCCTATTTCAAGTGCAGAAACCCCAAACAGTTCAGCCATATTGCATGCAAACATTGCAAAGCTATTGATTAAAAGAATAGGAAAAAACCAGGAAACAAAATAATATAAAAAAAATTTCAGAAGAATGGAATCAGAATAAACTAATTTTTGAATCAAAGTCCATTTTCAAAAACAGAAGGTATCCATAGAACTCTCTAATCTTATCAGTCAAGCTGTTTTATTAATATCAGCCTTCAGCAGCAGAGAAGAGGATGTTAGTTCTGCTATTCAATTTTGAGCTGGCAGTTACAGTAATTTTGGTTGCTTCTGAGAAGAAGGATAAATGGAGAAAGAAAAGGATCAGATGAATTGCATCAGGAAGTAGAGCTTTCAGCTTGCATTTTGGGGCTGCAAGGCAGTTGGATAATTACAGATGTATGGGGCAGGAGGCTGTCCATAGCAGCTCTGGCACTGCTTTCTTGGCTGGCATGTAAACAGAACTGCTTTTTCCACTTTTCAGACTGGATATCCCCCACACTGACATGTCCATCCTATCGTTAGAAACCATCCTTAGACTGCATTGGCAGAATTTTTCATATGCACTAATCCTTTTTAGAAGTCTCTAAATTTCCAATAAGTATTCATTGCTATAGATGGGGAATAGTCAAACTTGATCCTCAGTTTCAAGTTCCTTTTGCTTCACATGTTCCTCAAATCAAGGCTCTTACTGTTCTGCCTTCCCCTTCTCTTTACTACTCACCTGAACCCATGAATCAATGCCATCAGTATCATGTTCCTGACATTCTCTGCCCTTCTACTTCCTCCATGCTATATCCCTTGTGAGAATGCACCTTTCCCTAATCCCTCAAAAGCTTGTTTCACCTACTTCCAAGACAACCTCAGTGTGTCCCCACCTGTGGCTTGCTGGGTCCTGTGACTACCATAACTTCTGGTTCTCTGAGCTCCTCTTGTCCTGCCTGCTTGCAGACCTGTGAGCATGTCTGCACTGCTGAGTAAGAGCAGGCTAGACAATGATCTTTGGATCACTTTGGGACATGGTGGTTTCAGATTTGTTGTGGTCTTGATCCTTAGGACTAAGAGACAGGGCATAAACCAAAGCTTAGCAGTGGCAGTGGTTCTGATCTTGATCTTGCCCATGTGCCCTCTGTCTTGTCTTTAACAGCACAAATCCAACCTCTGAATCCCTGCCTACATCCAAAATCCAGCCCCAGCTTCACACTCATGGCATGGTGGGGCTGGATCCACACACCAGCCTGAACTGAGGGTATATCTCAGTCTGCATGCCCATAAATTCATGCATATGCTGGGGTGTGTGGGTGGGTGGGTGCATACATACATGGATACAAACATATATACACATAACAGCTTCCCCTGGCTGGCCACGAGCATCCAGAGACATAAACAGCAAAATGACAGCAGGCTACACTCAAGTTCTCTCATCTGAAAGCTATTAAGTTTTCACAAAGTATGAATTTGCAGGTGATATTTATGTTATATATATGACCTAGATGTATTCAGGTCCCCCAGACAGATTACCCTTTGTGGATGTTAATTGGTTTCGGTCCTTTAAGAAAAACATTGAGTTGCTCTAAACTTCTATATTTATCTTACTTAACTTAATCACAACACTCTAGTAAGTTACTGATCAACACAAAATTTCTAGAAAGTAATTTTTCACTATGTTTTTCATAATTGCAGCTTTCTCATTCTTTTATTCTTTCCTTTTTTTATCACGAGGGGTTGGATAAATAAAATAAAATTAATAAAAATATATTAACATAGTCCTTGAAAACTTTGGATAAACTGAAGGAAATAAAGACAAGAAACAGGCTAGGTGAAAATTAAATTCCTGCTATGGAGAAAACCCAGAGAATAAGAGCAATTTTATATTTAATTAAGAAACAGACAAATGTTTTTTCACCGAAACCTTACAATCAAAACACGTTTCAACTAGGACCAGAAAATTGTTACATCTGTACATAAAAGAAGCAGCACAATTTAAAACTGCAACTCAGTAAATTACAAATTCTGAATGTCTTACATAACTCTATTATGAAGAAGGTTTCATTTCTGCTAAAAACCCTTGAGTAGTAATATCTGTTAGCTCTTCTTGCTCTTAGCAAATTCTCTTTTAATGGTTTAAATAAATATTACATAAATTACAGAAGCATTTTTCTGCTTTCAATAATCAGAATTTGAAATTAACACTGACTGTAAAAAAGTGATTTTATATATTAATGTTTAAAAGAATAAAATGTGTGGATTCAGAAAGCTGCGGAATTTGCATCATTCATTTGATAGCTGGCAGCTTGATGCCACAATGAATTAAAACCTGTGCCCAGCCTAATGCTCGTGGCCAGTCCCACAGTCCCCAGCTGGTATGGCCACATGTTTAAACTCATGAATTTGTGGGGGAACCAGAGCCCAGGAGGCATGTTAAACATGAGCCCCATTCTCTGATGGGATAAACCAGGCAGCAAAATACTTCTAAGTGTTTTCATGAGTCTCTACAGCATATGTCTATGTTTAGAGCAATAAACATTAAAATTCAAGCTGAAAAAATGGGAGGAGAATCTGTAGCAGGTATTTATATTAGCCAGAACTGATCTACTGCAACATAATGCACATATTTTTTTCTAGGCCAAATAAATATGTCCTCAGGCAAATAATCTGTCCACTTAATAATTCAGTTACTGTACATATGGAGTCCCATTTTCTGTGACGATATGGAACAGGTTCCTGTTAAAATGAATACTCTTTTCTTCTCATTTTAAAATGAATACTTTTTTCAAATTAGCAGACTGACTCTGCAGTGTCTATTCTGGAAACATTTCCACCAGCAAAACTAGGAATTGGGACTAAGAAGTACCTACCCCACATTTTTAAGATTTTAATGGAAGGGCTAGAGGGTTGGTGTTTGAAGATAAGTCACTATCTCAAATATACAAAAGCTCATTCAAAGAAGGACAAGGTCAAATTTGCAGTCCAAAAATTCTAGACAGCAACAAGCCTTCCAGATTCCTTGCTTTTAACCATTTTCCCTGTCTTTAAAGAGTCTGTCTTCTGACTACTGCCATTCTATTTAGAAAGAAAAATCACATTTCCTACCACACGCGACCCAAATCAGGAGCCAGATAACTAAATCCAGTGAACATGCCCAGAGTATGAAGATGCTCAGAGTATGAACACATGAGATACACATAATCATATAACCACAGAACAGCCTAGTTTCTGAGGAAATTCCAAAAATAATCTGGTCCAAATTTCTGTGGGAAAGGGAGACTAGATGGCATTCTCATTGGAATGGCAACCTGTGCCATTCCAACTTGAAAACTTGCAATGATGAGGACTCTACCACATACCTGGAAAGATTATTTCAGAAATTGACTGGTCTTACTTTAAACATTTCTTTCTTATGTCAAGATGAAATGTTTACCAGTGCAATCTGTTCCCACTGCCCCTTGTCTATTCCATGTGCCTCCTTGTGAGGAGACACACTGCCCTCTTTGCAACCATCCTGTAAGTACTGTTATACTGTGATTAAGATCCCTCAGAGACTCCCCTCTTCCACACAGAAAAGAGCAATCCTTTTCTCTCTCTCTCTTTTTTTTTTTTCTTTTTCATAGCTGACATATCATCATGCTAGTGAAGGAAGCTCATTCAGAGATTGGTAGCTCCCAGAGCTGCCATAAAGAATTTGAACTCACAGCTATTCTTTCTCAGATTATGTCCTTTATCCCTCCTTCCAGTTATTCTGGAAATCCATTTCTGTTTTGGAATTTACTATCTGAATCAGGGCTGTATCAATCATTTCTATCACATTTCCAGATCTTACGGAAAGATATTTGGAAAAGGAGGAGGAAACCATGACCTGCCTAACCAGAGGGACTGGAGGTTTGTGCAGCCCTGATGCTGCAGCCTAGAGAGGGCAGGTTTTGGACACATACTTTGTGCACTGCTAGCCTGAGAGGAGTGGTTCTCTGGGTGTGAGAAGCTATTGAACGGTACCCCCACCAAAGTGAGCAATATCTGGAAGTCAGGATTTCATTTTGCGAGTAACTGCTGCAGTAACAATGTCGTCATGGGTAGGGCACAGATGTTACCTCTCACTGGTATTTTCACTGAGGGTTCAATTAAACTGTTATTGAACTGTGCTTGGAGGTGAATTAAGTCTGATCAGGACATATTCTGAGTCACCAGAGACCACCTGAAATGTTCACCCAAGGAAACGGTGGGACTCCTGCTCAGCAAAACAGGAAAAGGACACACACTTCAACCAAAATGATGGTGTCTCTGGAAATAAGTAGGTGAAAATAAAGTTCCTACATAAATTGGATTCCTGTGATGTATCCGTTGTGACAGCACCTCGGCATGAGAGAAATTACTGCAGGTGCTTTAAACATTTCACATTTTTCCAAGTCACCAGAATTATGGAAACATTCATAACTTAAATTTAATCAAAAAACCTGTGAGTCAAATCCTTGATTTTATTTCCACAGACATGTTAGAGTCTATCAGAAGTGCTTGCCCTCACGCAGTGTACTGTGGATCTGCTGTAGGTCTTTAAAAGGCATTGATATATGGCAAAACTTCCTGTTTTTCTTCCTATTTTATGCCTGAGATGTGTGGGATTGGTCTCAGGGTGAGTTCAGAATATCTCAAAACTCAACCTAGTTCCATTTGTCTGTTAGGCTTTCTACTGCTCTGATTGTGTGACCCTTTCTTGCTCCCACTGCAATGTTCTGTGAGCTTCTTCTAGTAGACTGTTCCATCATTCAAGGCTAGGACAATTCTGTATTTCCTGCCCTTTTGTCCATGTATATTTAATTAAAATTCACCAAATATTCAACAGCTCTTAAAAATATTCTTTATTATTTCTGCTGGGCTGAGGAAGTGATTGAACATTGGGGTATATTATAAACATGTAGGGGTTTGAGACCCCTTTAGAGGGCACTTTGCTTTTTATTCTGCCTGCAAGGTACACCTATGCATCTTTGGTTAGAAGTGTTAAAAAGAAAAAGCAGATGAAAGCAACAGACTTTTTTGTCAAGCTGTGACAGAAATCAAATGCAAATAGATCTCAGTTCAAGACTGTTTGTTAAGTGTCACGTCAGTGAGTATTAAATGCAGCACATGTCGCTTTACAATGAGCATACTGTATATGAATTTTATTGATTTTTTTTCAAAGAGGATACATTGAATAATGTACTCTTCCTCACCAGCATCAGCTTACAAGTGTGTCTTCATACTTGCATATGCACATTCATTAGGCTCCTAAATGCTGCTGCCTTACTTAGCACATCTTGTTTTGTGGAGGCTGGGATTCAGGCTGTAGAAAGACCTACACAAATGATTCTCTCCCTCTGAGAAAAGTGGGACAGAGTAATTTAGATTTCCCAGCATGAGGCTGTCAATGAGCAGCTTCTCAAAATGATTCACAATTAGTGCACCAGGCTTACACTAGGAACAGGTTCTCAGCTGATTTCCTTTCCACAAAGGAGTGAGTCTGGGGCTTCATTTTGCTATTAGGAATCTTACAGATGTATAAAAAAAATCATCAGAGCTGGTTAACTCTGCTGCACTTATGTTGAAGTCTTTGTACTATACTATGTGATGTATCTGATTTCTTCATACTCATTCAGGCTATGTGTTTTTCCAATTAATATTTAGAAAAACGTATGTCAGCATTAAATTACATGTGTAAGGTAACAACAGCAGTATCAGACTTATCTCCATGCACTAGAACATAGCTCTTAATCATTCAGCAAAGGGGGCACTGCTCCATGGGAGATGCTGTGTGCGTCCATCTGTGTGCAGTTGCATCCCTATTTGAGCTGTGCTTGGTTTCATGTGTGCACTGCCTTCACATTGTTTGGTGTGAGATCTCTGATTCCACAACCACCTCCTTACAGGCAGTAAGGTCATTGAGGTGCTTAGAAAAGCATATTAAAGTCTGTGTCAGCTAGGCAACTTGACAATATTACACATACTGAATGATAGATGTTTAAATACCAGGCTAAAGCATGCTAAAACTGTCCATAAAACTAAGTCATTTCATGCATTTATTGGTGATTTTAAGTATCTTACCTGTAGGCTCAGTGACAGACACTCAAGGTCCTATGGAGGCTGCAAGTTACACAGAACATTTGTAGTCCAGGCTCTTGTCTTCTGGTATTTTCTCACCCACAGAGCCACAGCAGTGGTAACATGAGCCAAAACAGAGGCCAAAAATCTGGATAATACCCTGAAATGCTGACTAACAAAAGGTTAATACTGAGAAAACTCGTCCTCACATGCTGAGTACTATGAAGGTCCAGAATTCTGCTGGAAGTTTGCCACTTCTGCCCTTATTCCATACACAGATACTATGGATCCTTTCCAATGTTTATGATCTTAATGAAAGGAGGCAAAAATAGTTTTATACACACTGCTTTTTTACATCCATGTAATCTTAAAAGTCCTCAAGCTTTGCATTGCTTTTGTTTGAGAAATAGTGGGTTTCTTCAGCAATATCTAGTGGTACCTAAATGGGCAAGTATCACTGGTATTCTCTTAATGAAAGTAAGACTATTCTTAGCATGACCAAGCTGTGTTCTGAAAAGGGTGCAGAAGTTAAAGATTCAGCTGCTGGAGTCCTGTGATTGTGCTGAGTCTACTTATTTATCCATTCACTATCCATCTATCCTATCTATGTTTTAGAGAAAATTGATAGACCATTAGAAAGTAGTTCTTCTGACTTGCAGATATTTCCTCCCTTCCAAGAAAGAAGCAAAAAGCAGCTTCTTCTGTAGTGTGAAAGAAAACATATGGGAAGGTACCAGTATTCCTGTGAGCTAGGGAATAATAGGCTGCATAACCCATTACTTTTGGAAGGAAAAATTAAAAAAAAATGTGAAAATTGAAACTTGTTTCCATTTAATTGAGCTCTGAACAAACATATGTCAACTAAACTTATTGGGCTGCTTGTTACTGGCACTTTCACTATGGCTTTAACTGTTAGAAACAGTTATTTGGTTTTATTGAAAAGCTTAAGTAAAACTCTTTTTTTGGAACTGTATTTTAAGTCAGTCAGATATATTTATAATATCAGGCAGCATGATTTGATATAAAAGCCTATACTATTTGTATACAGCTTTCAGTCAAGTCTCAGGTTTTGAGGAAACAAATTAAAAGATAATGCCTACTATGCTTACCAAAAAAAAAGATTTCTTGTGTATGAAAAGCCTTAACCAACTCTATTTACTCAAATAAGGAAAAGTGTCTCATATAAAGGCATTTTTTCTTCTTCCTCTCTAATGACACTCCTCTCAGAGGAATATTTTTGATCCCTTCTTCATCTTCTTTGTCATTTGCAGTTGTCTCTTCACCATTTCACTTTACATTTTCTCTAAAACCATTTTTTCCATTTGCCTCCTTTAGGGAGTGCTGTTATTTTTCTATTCTTTTGCTTCTTTTTCACCTCTTTTATGATTTTCTTCCAGAGTCTTCCTTACTCATCCCAAAGCTTCATTCTTGCAATCTCAAATCTCCCTTGCATTGTTTGCCTTACCTTCCCTTGTAGTTCTTCCCTATAGACCAAGCTCATTTTTGTATGCTCCTAGTAATGCAGCCTGACTGCAAAGACGGGCAGTGCTTTGGCAGCTGCGTTAAGAAAACACAGCTACTATATCATAACTACATTTTTTTTTAATAACTGCAGGTCAAAACCAGCATTTAGAATGAGTGGAGAGTAGAAGGTCTATGTTCAGCAGTACTTGTAACACATCTAAGACTGAAGTATTTAGAAGGAATTTGTTTGTTTTTGAGTGAGGACAAGGGCTCTGTATGTGTGCTCTTTTCAGTGTATCCAGATATTTTAGGGACTTCACACAGATGTTTGCTCAAAGATACTCTTCAAGCCTAAACCCAAAAGTTTACATTTTGCCTTATCAACAAATCACCAGCAGGCATGGTGACTTATATTGATTTGATTTTCTAACTTAATGTAATTCAGGAAATGTGAAAAAAATAAATTTTTGTTAGTGTTTTTGTCTTCACTTGTTAGTAGGAACCATGTTAAACCAGGGAATCATTAATCCCAATTTCTGCTAGTATATAAGGCATCTGACTCTGTAGATAATTTACAGGAAATAATATGGTTAGTGTAAAAGAATTTAAAAGAAGAAAATTAATAGCAATTTCAGTCTTCCTCAGAGAGGGACTTGACAACACTTCCATTGAACATATAGGACTGTATCAAAAGTCTAAATGTACAGCAACAAAAAATTATAATGAATCTTGGCCAAAAATATTCTAGCACTTGAGGAAATTAACTTTTCAACATGCCATGGCTTTCATGTCAGATTTGGAGTGTGTCTCAAAAAAAAAGCATATTCAGTTTCCTAGACTTATATATCATATATGACTTTTGAGATTGTGCAGTGATGCCCACAACTTCTGCATGAAGTTAGCAGGTGTGATGCCAGACCTATTGGAGACCACTGATCCTCCATAACTCACATCAATCCCAGACTCTTGAAGATAAACCAACATCAAGTTTTGGGTCAGGATTCAGGCACTACACTTAGATCTGCATGTAGCTCTCAGCACACAAGCTACATTTCACTCCACTGTAGTCAGTAATGATCTAAAATTAGATGGAATTGTGTCCCTGCACAGGCAATTTGTGCCATTTTAAGCACCATAAGGTGTTTCAGTTGATCTCCAGCTGCTACTGAAGAAATGTAAGGATCTCTTGAAGATCCTATCTGACAGCTGTCAGACCAAGAAGGCATCTACAGCTCCTTAATATGTCTCCAATGGCATTTGATGGAGCCAGTTTTTTAGTTAAGGCACCTACTTAAGTCTCTCCAGAAACTACTGCATCTAACTCAACTTGAGAGCATGGACACAATTCAAAAATAGTTTGTCATCTAAAGAAAAGGTATCTAGGCAAATACAGCAAGCAAAAGTGGAAGACAAAAATAGTTGTTCTGTCCTCAGCAGAGGAAAAGGAAATTAGCAGGCAGCCAAGTTATGTGATTTGTTGAGTTTCACAGAGGCAGTGCTTGGCAGAGGGAATTTACTGCAGTCTTTTCTGCCAGACCTCATCTAGTTCTCCTGCTGTGGATGAAGACATTAGACAAAATTGATTGGAATTTGATGTGAAGCAGACAGAAGGGCCACAAGCTTTTTCTGTTTCCAAGAGCTACTTCTGTTGAGCACAATAGGAGTTTTACCATTGCTCTCCATGGCTTTAAGCAGGTTCTGGGAGATTTCCCAAGAATTTCCACTGGAACATAGAAAAATGTCTTTGTTCAGATAAAGCAAATAATGGTCTGATCTCCCTCCTGCAGTCAGCAGCCTTTGAATAGAAGTGAAGGAGTATCTGTCAATGTGCATGACCTGCACAAACTCCCTGGATGTCTAACTGGATTTGTGGATTTCCCGTGGCTGCAGTTCTTGCACACAATGTAACATACAACACATACAACATGCTGTTCAGAGCTAGAATCCTTTCTAGTTACTTCAGATTGGAGACACTCTTGGTCACACATGGAGGATTGCCCTGTCTTGCTAGAATGTCACAAACTGATGGTCTCTCTAACTGTGGCAGGGCAGAGAGATGCTGTTGGTTAATCCCAGGGAAGCTCTTGAGTGGGCACCAAAAAATGCCAGAGGACCACAAATGTGTTAAGGTGAAATTCTGTTTCCTGGCTGCACACCATCTTAGGTCTCCTTTCTATTTCTGCCAATAAAAGCTCTGTGTCATTGATATCTTTCAAAAGGACTTTGGTGAAGAGTACAGTGTGGCTTTTCACTGTGGGATTGAATGTATAGTCATTAGAGAAAACAAGTTATCATCAAAGGTATGGCAACAATTAAAGGAAAAAAAGAGGACATTAAGAAAAACGTTTCCTAGTAAAGGAAAGTAATAATGTGATCTCTTCCTTGTATTAATGGCAGAAGTCTTCAACACATCAGATGTTCAATGTGCAATCATGAATGCAATAAGCAATTTTAAGAAATAATATTGGGTCACTTCATGTTATTGTACTCAGAACTAGTCAAGTAGCCTGACCAACTGTCTACAAATAAAGAGCTACCCATTGTAAATGAAATTTTGGAGAATTCAGACTTATTGCTTTTGTTTCACTTTTAAAGCATTTTCTCATTATACCAGTATTTTATGGTTCCAAAAAAATATATTAGCTTCTGTGTTTGGAGTAAAAAGGATCCTCAACACACAGAGTGATTCTTGCTTGTAGAGGTGAAGGAGTACTTAAATCTGCAGCCTGAAGTCATCTAGGCTCAAACTATAGAAATGAGGCTCATATGGTACATTTACAGTCAAGGCAGCTGACAGCCTGTGAAGCAAAAAATTCTTTGGCATCATAAAATAACTATATAGTATTTAAATTACTTTGATAGCTAAGGATTTGTTTTGTACAACACTGAAAAAGCAGCAGGTTTTTTTTTAATGTAGTGTTGAAACTAGAATGTGTTTTTTGTTGGATCAGACTGTAAGAAATGGTTATGCCAGCTGTATGAAAAAAAAGGGCACCAGTTTGTATTAGGAGAATTTTCTGGTTGTAGAACCTTCCTGTTAAGAGTAAAGCTGGCAACATTTATCTTTCAAGTGAATGATTCACTGATGTTTATCATCAGTGATAATCAGCAGAAACAGTGTGAGGAGAAGATGCCATTTTCTGTGGTGAAACAACTTCCCCAGATTTTTTTTTTTTTTGGGTAAAGAGGTGTAGAGGATTTCACACTGACAAAGAATATATTTTCACTGCTGAAACAAAAAGCCCTGCCTTTAATTTTGCAGTCTTAAAAATAAATTCTTAAACTAAAATTGAACCACATTTAGGCCTTTATTTTCTGTGGAGAATGCTAAAATCTTTCTGTGAAAACAAAATAAATAATAGGAATTTCTGACTATTGAATACATAGGATTTTTCCACTGATCAACCCGTGGAAAAACAACTGTTGCTGCTGTTATACTTTTAAGATTAGTGTTGAAATAGTGTAGTTCCTTAGCAGGTAACACTAAACTTTTAGGCTGGACCAGATTCCTCCATTCTGATTAATTTTTATTAGTCTCTCTGTAAATAGTCTTATTTACCTGGTTACAGTCAGACAGTGTGAATAAGCCCTCAAAAAAACCCTAAACATTAAAATGATGGATTTAAATTTAAGAAGCATGGTTCATTTTCATTCAGACTTTTATTTACGTATTAGAAAGCTATTTTAAAATAATGCCATTCTATTCATAAATAATTTCTTTTAAAAAAATGCATCCACATTCAAATCCTCATAATAGTTCAAACATTCACAAAATAATATATGAAATGAGTTTTTAAGATCCTCATCCAAGAAATGAGACTCTGAAGTTCTAGGAACTTCTGTCACCCTGATATGACTCAGTAATCTGCATGGAAAAACATTTCTGAGAAATCAAATAGCCTTAGAACTAAACCTAATAAAGCCATTAAAATTTAGGGTCAATTAAGATTTATGCAAGTGGCATAGGGATTCCAGCCTGGTATTGTTAAGTAAATCAGCCTATTAGGATGGGGATTTTTTTCCCATATGATCTGTTTGAAATTCTATATTGTCAAAATCCACCAAGGGTAATGGCACTATGATGTATTGTGCCATCTTAAATGTGTTTTGGCTCTTGCTTGAAAATAATGACCAGATAAATACATTCCTGGAAACTGACTGGGGTATTGCAATTTCTACTTTAGTGGTTTGATATACATGTAAAATACTTTTAAATTTCTAAAATTTGTAATTATCCTTGAGAATTTCATCCGTAAAGATACCTTAAAAATAGAAGGTTGCTGAGACAGCAAATGTAATTTTAATTTTCAAAAATATTCTGTATTTAAATTTTAATGTGAAAGAAAATCACTATTATAGAGAAAAAAATGCAAATATGGACTTACCAGTACTGTTAGTCATTATAGTCACATTATCCTTTCTTTTTTAAATTAAATAGATTTAAACTAGGTAGTTCCTAATGCATTTCTGTTCCATATATTACATTACCTATATATGAAAAAGTCAATTTGTAAATGAGTGTTCTTATAAAATAACCAGAAGAAATAAAATTGTTATGATTGATCTGAAATAATTGATTACAGTATGACAGCTTTCTTATCTTTAATTATAAAATACAATTACATTTTTGTGCTTTCATACCTGAACATTACAAAAGCTGAGAGAACTATTTCTGTTCTACTTCTGATTAGATCAGCAATGCCACTTCTTCAGCTCTTATCAAATTGGTTTTGATAATAATTACTTGAGAAGTGTTTGATCTCAATGATGAATACTTGATTAGTTTTTCATGAAATCATTCAACCACACCACTCAACACTACTCATGTGAGACCTTGTTGATTTAGCTGTTCGAAAGAACACATTCTTTTTCACTGCAGTTATGGGATGTCAGTCTTTGGGGAAAAGAGGGTGGAAAAAGGGCAAGTTTATGGGTAATGATATTGCAGCAGCAGATATTTAAGGTTTGCTAATTCTCTTCTCAATTATGTTCATTCTCTGCCTCGTCACACTGCCTGCTACATGGTGACAGAATCAATCTTAGCAGTGGAATAAATTTTTCCTCTTTCAAAAAAGGGTTTCATGACACCATTGTCATCTTTGAAACCCTTGGAGGGTTTTGCCCTGATGAATAATATTTCATATGTGGAATGTTTATGTGATTTTCACGGAGCGATAACCCCGCTACCACCTAACTTTGATGCATTGAGATTGCTGCTTTTCCCTACTAAAGTGCTTTTACACACCACCTCCTACAAATTGACTTCAGAGTTAGAAATAGGAGATTCAACAAAACTTCAACTCTCCATGGGAAAAAAGGGTCTTGTAGAGAAATTTATACATAGGGCACAATCTGCTTTAATTATTTAAACAGGAGCTTTTGCTGAATAAGAGTTGTAGGCATTTTTTCCCTTAGCATTTTTCTTTTACTTTATGAAGTTAGAATCATTTATCCAAACCTGACCATATATCCATACTTTAAAATTAATATTTTTTAACCCAGCAATTTTTAAGGATTGGTCTGCTGACCCATACTTCTTGAAATCAATAGCATTGTCTGCAAAAGTTAAAACAGCTCACATAAGGAGATACTCAATGGATTAGTCTCCAAGTTATAAGGAAAAATAATTCTATAGCCCAGGTACTTATGGCTGACTATATGCAAAAGAAGACATTTTCAGAACAACTGTCCTTGTCACTCATCAAATAGCAAGCAAAAGCCTTTTATCAAAAGAGAAGTTAAAGTCAGGCTAATTAAGGAGGAAAATTTTCAAGAAGACAATATTTTCTCTAATTATTTTCTTTTTAAGGTTGTTAAAAGAATTATGACAGTTTTAGCAATCAGAAAATACAATGCATTCCAAATGTTTACTTTGTTAATTATAAGATCTCTGGAAATTGCCTAGATATTTTAAACTTAATTTTTCACTAATAAGCTTAAGATTCCTTTAGGATTGTTGTTTTGGAGGTTAATTTAGTTTGCTTTTTAATATCTACTGTTATTTTGGTGGCAATACATTTGTCTTTGAAGATCCAATTTAAGCAGGCTCCTCTCTAGGAGGTTTGGACTGCTAAAAAAGAAAATTATATTCCAGGACTATAATTATTTTGGTTATTGTGTCATCGTGTTAATGCTGCACTGGAAGAAATATTCATCTGAACCTTTCATTTTTTGAATTAAGACTAAAGCAGAAAGAAGAGCAGTTAGTCTGTCGAGTGGGAAAATGGAGCATCTCTCTTTAACTGGTGAAGAGCACTTTGAATGCAGTTACCTCCAGATACAACATGAATTCAGCAGTTTTTGTTTAACTGTTGTGCACTGTCAAAGTACCTGTCATCCTAGGATATCATCTTTATGCAGTAGCTGTTGGCCAGCATTTCTGAAGAGCTCAGCTCCCAGTTAGAAGGCAAAATGAACAGAAAGATTTTCATATAGCTTATTACTCTGCAGCTCCCATTGAAAACATAGGAAGCTACTAGGTGCCTTTGACAAGTCTGTCTTCTTTGTTATTTCTGGAAGAAGGAACAGCAGCTGAGGTTTTCTAAGGAACCTAAAGGATTTAAGTGTCCAGTTTCCAGGCACAGGCTATACAAGGGGAATACCTAGCCCTGTACCTTAGCTCTTAACATGCTGAATCAGAGCAAATATCCACAGCTGAGAAAAGGCCCAAGCCTGAGGGATGTCAGAACCAAGAAGCAGCTCATGAATCTTTTGCTGCAAATAAAACAGGCCATTCAAGAGCAGAAAAGCAGTTACTCCTCACATTTTTCACTGAAATCAGTTAATATCAAATCACAACATGCAAGCTCTTGTTAAAGGCAGATGCACCAGTTACCCATGCAACTGCTAATACTCCTGTTGTCTTCAAATTTACATGCATAGCAAAAAATGAGGAAAATGAAAAAAGACTCTGGAATAGCATAGGGATTCCTACCACATTGTTCCCGTTATTGGTAAGATCCTTACTGACCTCTCACTTAATCCTTCTCTCATTATTCCCTTCAATAGGAAGCATGCATTCTGGACAACAATAAAAAAAATCTATAGTGTACTACCATTTCTGTCATTTGCAGCTAATGAATGCTTTTAAGTATTGACTAGCAACTGGTCTAATAATGACAATGACTCCACCGATTTAGAGCAATAAATCCAAAGACTTGGCAGGCTTCTATTAGTATAATAAGCTCAAACATTCATTCAGGAAGATTAAGAAAATGGGCAGTAGACTCTTGAATATTAGAGATTCTTGTGTTTCTTTCCTTTTGGTAATATCATCTGTCTGAAAAAAAAACCAACATTATTTCCCAGTGTTTAGTGTGTAAATTTAAGTAACAGCTAAGGCAAATCTGAGGATGTTTTTCTTTTGCTGTAGCTAGGAGAGTGGGTCAATTACAAGGAATATGATTACTGCAGGGCTATGAGAGCCCACACTATCAGCATCTGTTAAGAAAGGCTTGGGGCAGTTAAACGCCTGTGTTCAATATCTGCTGTGGACAACAGCTATTACCAGTGGTTCCAGATACTATCAGAAATGTATGTTTGATATTCCTCATAACAAACAGACCTCTCAGTGTTTTATCACTAGATGAAAGGCTTAAAAGACTTCAGATAAACAACAGTGATATGCTTGTCTTTATCAGTGATGTAAGAGTAAAGATTATTCATCAGGCATTCCTCATCTGGTTAATATACATTTATTTTTCTCATCCAGAAAGAATACATTGTTATTCATTTTCATTATTACATGTACTTGAATTAAAGGAAACAATTATTGCTTAGGTTTTATCAGAGCACTGTGCAGATGCTGTTAAAAAAAAAAAAAAAAAAAAAAGGAAAAAGTAATCTTGCTGGATAAGGTGAAACAAGCAAGCCAGAAGTCAGAAAAATTACGAGTGAAATCTGTCCAGTTGGCACTTGAATCCACTCTGTAAACAGCCTCAGAGGCAATGTTGCAAACTGGCTTTGGGTGGGACCCCCCCTTGCATATCTGTAGCATATTCCCTTGTTTGTGTGTCTGAGGTCTCAGATCAAGCTGCAGAAAAACCTTTCCCACACAAGGGAAGGCAAAAGCACTGTCAGGCCATGTAGAGATAGCAAAGCTAAAATAATCCCAGCAGATAAGCTCCACCATACAGGGCAAAGGGGCTGGTAACACAGCCGCCTACAGTCCTAGAGCCATGGAATTGTTTTTGTTGGAAGGCACCTTAAAAATTATCTATTCCAGCACTTCGACACTTTCCAGAAGACCAAGTAAATGTCACAGGATCCAAGCAGCACCCAGCGCTAACCTGTGATAAGCTGCATGGGTGCAATTGCTTCTGATGAAGCTATTGGCCAAGTTGCCTGTTTCATTGCTGTGTTTCTTTAGTATACCTTGCTTTTACAACTGAGTTTTGCAAACAGAGGTTGGTATAGGGCTGTGTGGAAGAGACAGGGGCTTGCAGCTCAGGCACTGAAGTGTCTGGGTGGCAAATGCCTCCACTTAATATTTTCCTGCAAGTATTGTAGCAGCTATAGACCATAACTGTATGAACTGCAGGAAAATGTGGTTAATGCCAGAGTTCCCATGACAGTTTGCATAAAAATTTGTGGCTGGAGGTGGATTCATTAATAAAGTTAATACAGAGTTTATGTCAGCTCCACCAAAGCAGATATCTATAGGAGAATCTGCCTAACTTAGTACTTCATCTGATGCATCTAATTTGCTGATTTATTTAGTAATAACGAGTGGATTTATTGTGTTTGAAAATGGAAAGTGCTCGGCAGTGTGAAACATGCTGCTGGTAGAGATCTGGAAGCATATTGCAAAGTTGATGACAATGAGAGAAGCAGCAGAAAGTTCATAGGTCACTATAGCAGAAATAAAAGTAAAATAAGAGTACTTATTCCCACATGTTAATTATTATTACTATTATTATTATTGTGATCTTGCTGCCATGCTTGGTCCTTGAGAGATGATTACTATAGCAGTGTAGTGAATCTTAGTCACATTTGTTCCTCAATCTGATCAGCAACCTAATGAGGAGGGAGGACAGAGTTGGGGGCCAAGATTTAGGTATTTGCCCCACATGCTTGTCACTTGATCAGAACTATAATTCAGCAAAATAGCTAACATTATTTGTCAAGATAAGTGAGTGTTTATGGTCTGAGGTTAAAAAAACGAGAGAAACATGAAGTAGGCAGTATTTAAGTTCCTCTAACACCGTTATAAGACTCTGGGGTCCCTCCCACAGGAGACATTTCCCTGTGAACTTCTCCAGGGCGGCTCCAATCTCACGAGCAGGAGTCCTCCCAAAACTGCCGCAATGTGAGTCCCCCCCACAGGCACACAGTCCTCCCAAAACTGTTGTGATGTGGTCTCCCTTCCATGGGTGCAGTCCTCCAAGGACAGGCTGCTCCAGCCTGGAAGCAGGGCCCTCTCTCCATGGGTCTCCAGAACAATAACTTCATGTGCATGGCTTGAGTTCCAGTGTTTGGTTATAATCTTTTAATGCTGCGTATTATACGGCACCTAAGCGGAACTCGTATTTCCGTGAGAAATTCAATGTGAAGCTGGAAATTATTCCAGACAGCAGTTTTACTGGCAAAGTGCCCAAGGCTTGCAGATGGTACAGCATTCCTCTGTCTTGAGAGTGGAAATCAAGAAAGCTTGAAATGAGAAGCCTTCAAACAGGAGAAGGTGTTTCTGTGACACTTGCAATTGCAAATAGAGGTGATTCAAGTGTAAGAGACATCAGGATCCACACATCTGGTCTTCACATGAATTAGACAGAAAATAGCTCCAGAAAGGCAAGTGTGTTGCAGCTAACATGAACCAGAAGTAGAAGCTTTATGATTCATACCCCCATTTCCAGACCCAAAGCGATTCTTAGCATTTTGATCACCCACAAAAAAAAATAAAAAAAGAAAAAAGTCTAATTTGCTGTTATTGCTGTTATTTCTTATGTTGAAACAAAAAATGCATTTCATATGGGGGGAAAAAATCTTGTTTAAAACAAAAGAAAAATGAGAATTTTTTAGTTTTGACAAAGAATCATGTGGAAAACCATGCCAGACTGAAAGGCTAAACAGGACCCCAAGTTGAATTTAAAATATTTGTCCTGGTTGGAAAATTGCGTGTTCACCAAACTAAGTCCTGATTCACATAGTACAAGAAAAGACAGTTCTGAATTTATTCTGGCATATGCATGCTGCAGTTCTGGGAGGAACAGGTGACTTATGTGCTGCCTGTGACAAGAGAAGTCATCCTATTTCTGTTGATCAAAGCCTTCCTTAGAAGTGGGGCTGCAAAGGTTTCTTCAGCCACACCAAAGAAGTTTTTAAAAGGATGATGCAAAGAAGGTCCAAATTCCTGAAGTACATGAGGTAATGCCTACCTGAACATAGTGTTTTGCAGTTTGTAAGAAACTTAGAGGAGAGTCAGTGAGCAAATTTCATGAGCACACATTATTGCAAGCATGCACAATGCAGAAGCAGCTGCTCCAAAGATAACTAAAGAGCTGTGGAACTAGACAATAAGCTCTCATGCAAACAGGAATAAGTACTACAGATAAAGCTGCATATATTGTATTTTAAAATGTAGACTGCAGGTCATATCATGAGACAGGAAAATTCTTTGAAGCTGTAACTCTGAAAGCAGGGTGAGATATCAAAGAAAGGGAATCAGTGTTCAGTGCTGCTGTTCACCAAAAGGGCAACTGTTGTTGTTTGTATAAAGAGATCTTTCTCAAGTAGCAGTTAGAGAGATTAAACCACTTTTGCTTGCACTTACTTGAAAGCATCTTTATTGCTAATGAAATTCTGTATATGTATCTCAAAAGGGATTTTGGGAAAATTAAGAAGGTTTAGAAAAGAGAATCAAGAATTATGTAAAGAACCTTCCACAATGAAAGAATTATGGAGCTAAAGCTATTTTTAAAAATGCCTGATCTACCATTATCTCAGCAAATAAGAACCTGTATGGAAAGCAGAACTTTGATAATGAAGATTCTTCTGACTTTTAACCAAGGGATAAAAATCCCATGGGGAAAAAAAAATCATATATAGAATACAAAGATCTTTAATACTGACAAACTGCAGCAATCTCTGCAAGCAGGTGGTAGCATTTTTTTTAATTGCTAACAATTCTTAATTAATATTGGTTTTGTTTTTCTTTTCTTCTGAGATTTTTCTCTTTTGCAAAGTGGAATATTTTAAAAGAAACTTATTGTGCATGCTAAACACAAGATTGGATGGGATAATCATAATGACCATTTCTTGCATGTGAATCCACACATTTATAAAAAGAATGAAGAGCGGTACGGATTATGAACTAACAGTGCTGTGAAGATCAGTTTTGGGGAAATACAATGCTTCTGAGGATGAGAGTGCAGCTTGGAGTTTTGTGGATATGACACTTCCACACCCTGACTGGGTCCAGTCTGAAGACAGACAGCAAAGTCAATGAACATTTTGAGAGATGTAAGCCTTTTATGGCTGTTAGGCTTGCATCAAAATTTGAATGCAGTAGAGGACAGAATTTGTCAATATAGAAATCAGTAGTATTAAAGAGAATAACTGATTCTAGAAACAAGCAATTGATCAAATGCTATTTGGAAGACTTTTTTTTTTGAACATCTGTTAATGTCAGCCCTGTAATAGCCAGAGTTTAGCTCCTTCTCAAGAAGAGCCACCATCAAGAGATGGTGCCCTCCTAAAGCTATGAAGCTCTGTTATTCATCATACCAGAAGATGGACAATTGTGTTCTTCTGTTGCAACATTGAGGTTCACAGGCATCATCAGAAGGTCAATAAAGCATCATCAGAAAATCAATTAACATTGCTACTCTGGTGGAACAAGACATGTTTTTCTATGTTGATGTGACACCTATGCCTTCTGGAATTCTGGAGATGCTTCTGAGAAGCAGCACAGTCTTGTGTGTGCACCCAGAGCTACAGCACACAGCATGTTTGTCCTCTCACTTTGAGATCTATTTCTTTCTCGATTTACAGTCATGCAGCTGTCATGGGAATTGGGTCATAACCATTCCCTGAAGTACATCTTAACAAATTCCCCACATAATAATTAGATAGCAATCAACAATAACAGTTGTTTGGTTGTTTTCTAGGCTGTCAAGCCATAAAACAAAGAATAAGATTAAGTCATTTTCTGTAGATTACCACAAGGACAGTAAGAGTCATGAAATCCATTACATCTGATGCACTTTGAACAGTTGTCACATCTGTGATTGTGCACTCGACTGTCAACTCTATTTAGGGTTTGTAAAAACTGCAGTCATTTGAGTACTCCCAAAGATAAGAATTTAACACTTATAACACTTTCTACAAGGACCCAAAATAAGACTGCGTTGTGCAAAATTTCTGGTAGACTCCTGCATTCATCCTCCACTTAAGCCCAGCTTTTCTTGTTGTTTCTGGACTGATCCTGGCAGATGCTGAGTTTTGAGAGCTTTTATCCCTTCTCAGTGAGTCAGTCCCTGGCAGGGCTGGAATTTTGACTTAGTCATATTCTGAGAAGGGACTGTTTGCTGTTTCAAACTGTATATAGGTGCTCCTGGGAGTTAGACAGGGATGCAGCAGAAGTCTTTTCATTTGTGACCTGAGCCAAAGTTAGACACTAGTGTTAAAAAAACACTGCACTGAATCATGGTACTGCTCAGCTCTATTAAATATTAACCTTATCCCTTCATCTCTAACGAGCAACTGCTTGGAGGGACCATCATTTTGTTTTGACTAGTGTATTTGAATTAAATTTATTCCTTTTTTATTCTGGTTAGAAGAGCTAAGACATTCATTGTATTCTCCAGTAGCCAGTAAAATGGATTTTGTCATCTGTTGTACAGCTCTGTTTTCAGATTTTCCAGTAGTCTCTCACCTGATCAATTGCATGCACTGGGCTTTTGTCGTATTTCTTCTTCTCCTTTAAAAAGGTGCAGGGGAAATGTTTTCCCATCAGGTGAA
Source organism: Luscinia megarhynchos (assembly GCA_034336665.1). Taxonomy (NCBI): domain Eukaryota; kingdom Metazoa; phylum Chordata; class Aves; order Passeriformes; family Muscicapidae; genus Luscinia; species Luscinia megarhynchos. Next base: position 47,559,093 of record JAPFBE010000003.1, on the reverse strand, counting down.
GTCATCTATACCAGGCTAAAAAACAGGCACATCCATCTCTTTCTGGACTATCACATCTGTTGGTTCTTAGTTGTGACATCCGTGGAGAATATAAATTTGCAGATTGATGTATATCTGAATTTGAGGCTTCTTGAGAATGTCAGACTTTCCTCGCTAACATTTGTTTCACAAAGCAGGTCTGGGTTTTGTTTAGCTTTGGGATTTGGTCTATTTAATGCTACCATGAGTTACCTATTTCACAGGCAGTGAGTGCAGGGATCGTAAAGTAGGGGTCAGGGAGATCAAGGAAGGAGTAATGCTATGTCAAAGGCAGGACCAAATATAGAGAAAACATGATCTAATACTTGGGCTGGACAAGTTTCATAGATTGTCCTGGAAACTCTACTCGTACATCCAGGAGCTGCAAATACTGCTGAAGAAGTGCCCAAAGCACATGTCTTCCTGTCAATCATTTGGCAAGTAGGTATGTCCTGGCCCACCATCCAGCATTCTTGTCATGTAATAGACATTTTGGACATACAAAGTGCAGCAAGGAGAATTTCAGGGTCTCCAGTAAAATGGAGTCTTAGCTCAGGACACAGCTATGTGATCTGGGGAGACAGGCCTCTCCGAGTGGGTGTAAGTCAGGCTTCCTAGACCACTGGTTAGTCATGAGGAATCAGCACTCTATCTGGTCTCCATCACATGCCTGGACAATGAACTTGAGTATTTCACCCTGCCAATTGTGCCTATGTTCCCTGTCTCTTATTTTTATAAACTGCAAATTCTTTAGCGCCGTCTCTTGATCCCATTTTTCACAGTGCTTTTTTATTTTTAGCTGAAGCCTCTGGGATTACTGTAATACAAATAAATAACACTATGACTATGACAGAGGTATTATGTGAAATGAGCTGAGATTTTGTATATGAGGTGTTAGATGACTGGGATAAGACGAATTCATTAAATTTGAAAACATAAACATATAGAGTGTGAGTACTCTCTTACATCATACTGAGCATATAGAGACTTACAGGTTTACATATATTATATATGCTTAGCCTGTTACATAAAGTGGATCTAAAATGCATTATATTAAATAAAGTGTGTCCTCTAGTTGCATGCACATTATAGGCACTCAGCAAATAATAAATAAAATTGAAATAGCATCAAAATTACAGTAGACTATATTCATCTTTTCCTAACCACAATCTTTAGTGACATTAGGAAAAAACAAACAGGGTTAGAGGTATGTCAGCCTCACATTCCAGAGGTAGGCATGGCTGGAGTTCATTGACTCGTACCAGAAAAGCCTTGAAGCCCCTAGAACAGCAGTTGCACCAGCACAGCCTGGAGCTCAGGCAGCACAAGCCTTCCTTCAGCATGATCCCAGGGGGATGCCCAGGAGTTGAGTTGCATATCACCTGAGCTATAACATTATGGGTATAACAAAGCATTACACAAATTTATTTAAAGCTAGGTGGTACACGTCTCTTTACAGTGGTGCTGGGCCTCTGGAGTACTGTGTAAACAAGGTCCAAAATATCATCCTCAGTATTTTTAATCACAAAAGGAATATTTCATCTTTGGACATTGTAACTACTGCCATACTACCTCTGTGACTTGGTTTGCTGCCTCTTCAGTTTGTACTTCATGACCAGAAAAGATTCTGGTCAAGCAAGATACACAGAACCTTTTACTCAGTCGTACATGTTCTGATTTGGTACCAGCATTGTCCCTGCTTTGGAGAATTTGTCCCCTTTTGCCTCCCTACCAGCCACGACAACAGGATGCACAATAAAAACCAGTGTTTACAAATCTTGCATGCAAATGATTACGGAACAGCCATGATATGCAGCAATTTAAATTTGTTGACAGAGTTGCTAAGAAACAAACCTTTTGATTCTGTGAATCCCTTTTTGATACAGCTCCACTCTCTGACAGTTGAAGTTACTGAACAAGAGTGAGGGCTCTTTAAAAGAGGAATTTCTGACATTTGCTATGTTTTCAGAGGCTGTAACATAACATTGAATATTCCTTCAGTGTCAGTTTTGTTCAGTAGCAGAGTGTCTGATTCCATATATATTTAAACTATCTCATATTTCAAAAATTGGCTTCAGCACTTCAGTACTACCTTCTCCCACTCTCATGCACAATTGTTTTGCAAAGAATTGTGATCTTTACATGCTCCCCTGCCAAATACCTTGTAAGTTTCTATATTTTTTCCAATCTATTCTTTAAACATCCTTTCTCCAGGGCATTTTCACAAAGGACCCCATAGAATCTTATTCAGATATCAACAGTAAAATACACCATTATTTTGACATTCCACTGTTATGAAGACAGCTGATGTTTTAAGAATATATATTCACACTGTAGACACCAAGCCATTAAATAGTGCAGCAGAGCTTGGGGAAAAAAAAAAAGAAAAGGCCCAGATTCATCCCAAGTCAGATTACTCATATCACTTAGGTGATAAAATTAGAAGCACTGTCATGTAAAGTCTTGTCAGTAAAAGAAGATGGTTCAGCCCTTAGGTGGATGAAACACATTGGGGAGGCATCTAACCTTCACTTTACTACTAAGGCAGCCTTGAGCAACTATAATTCTAATTTAAACAACTCAGTTAGGTGTTTAAAGTTAGGTAGGATTAATCCTATCCTAATTGGTCATAACCTTATTTTTCTTACCAGGCTTAACAGTTGTAATTGCAAGCTGCCTGCATCTATACTACCTTTTGTGCATGGCTGTCACAAAGTTTAATTTAATGCCTGAAAAGAAAAAGGCAGAGAAACAAAAATTTCAGCTTTTTGGGGGGATGGGAGATAAACAAAGACAATTATGGGACAGAAGCAGAAATGAAAAGCTCAAGGAAAGACCATATGATGTCTTCCACCTCTGAAGGCATACACTGCTTTCCAGGATCAACATATTACTTTTATGGACATTTTGGATTTTTCTAGTGTGACACATAGGAACCTAATGTCATGTGCCTGCCAAAGTGCTGTTTTTAATCAAATAAAATGGCTGCAAAGCAATAATCTGAACCTGAAAAGGCAGAAGGATGACTCTGTGAGGAGAGAGATCGATCTATGCTAGTCAAAAACCACACTAAATGGGAGTGGGGTAAGGAAAAAGCAGTCACTTCCAGGTTTACTACAGAAGCAGTGAAGGCTATCTCTTCCTACCATTTTCTCTTCCATTGTGTTCATAAGGACTGCTTTTTTCCTTGTGAAAAAACACATCTCCTGAAATTGTGCAAAAGTGTTTTGAAAACGATTTTTAAAAATGTGAAATAAATGTAAAAATAATGAGTCATACTCCATAATGGCCATTGCAGTGTGCATTAGAAGGCAACCAGAGCACTCTCAGCATGCACTAATAGCTTGCTAATGCACAGCCTTTGGTGCCTTATTGCTATAGTCGACATTTACCACAACGAATACTTTGCAGCAAGAAATATTTTGGGATCCATTATGCTTTCAGAACCTTGAGCTGTGCTGGGAAGGGCTGGAAGTAGAGTGCTGTGAGCAATGGGGGCTGAAGGCCTGAAGAAGTCACTCATGCTTTTCCTTTTGTTGGAATACAGATGGAAAATACCCATCCCAGGCCCAGTCTTCCTGATGGAAAACACTATTGAGGAAAAGGAGAGACATTTCATGGAATCATACAATCATTTAAGTTAGAAAAGACCTCTCAGATCATCAAGTCCAACTGCTACCCTGGCCTTGTTGTGCTCACCACTAAACCATGTCCCTAAGTACTACATCCACACACCTTTTGAACACTCCAGGGATGATGATTCAACCTCTTCTCTAGGCAGCCTATTCCAGTGCTTGACAACCCTTTCCATGAAGTGATTTTAATGAATATCTGCTTTAACCTCTCGTGGGGCAACTTGAAGCCACTCCATCTCATCCTGGCACTTGTAACCTGGGAGAAAAGACTGATCCCCACCTGGCTACAACCTCCTTTCAGGTAGTTGTATAGAGTGAGAAGGTCTCCCCTGAGACTCCTTTCAGAGAGCACACCTCCAGCTCCCTCAGCTGCTCCTCATCAGAACAAGTAGTTCCTTGGAAGCGGGAAATGTTGCAAGCACAAGAGAAGGCTGTTCTAGTATAAACTAATGTTTATAAGATCCATTTATAAGAACATTTATGAGTGTAAGAACTCGTTCCACTAATTGACCCAAAGTTATCTAAGAATGGGCGATGTGACCTTTTATTCAGTGTTAACTTTCCCCTGTTTATTTTCTTTTGTTTCCAATGTCCTCGTACACCAGTATTGATTGGAGCCCTTGCTACCTCGAGTCCCACAGTCCACCACCATCACACAGCTCCCGCTGTGCCCTGGGGTTTGGATTGCAAACTACAGGAGGATAAACAAAAGTGGGGACTTATTATTATGACTATGCCCAGAGATATTATTACCAAAATACATCATTTCTGTTGGCCTAAACCCTTGGCTTGTAAATTCTTCATGTGAGTAGTCCATAAAAATAAGCTCCCATTATCCCTTGAGCTTTGAGAGAAACCAAATCCAAACTCACAAGGGATGGAACCACAATGGAGAAGAGACCCAGGCTCATATGATATCCCAGTGGACTAGAAGTGTTTGAAAGTACATTGTTAATGTAAGTAAAGGTGTGGAGAATCATTTCCTCATTTGAAAACATTTTTAGTGAGAAGAAAGCTAATTTCCAAGAAAAGATGAATTAAAATGTTTCTCTCAATTTTCTTGCTTCTGGTTTTTTTTTGTTGACTTTTACAATAGCAATTTATTTTGTTTTGCTTGTGATCTGTATAAGCTGTTCCTATCAAACAAGGCAATGCAATGAATTGTATTGAGCTGTGTAAGTTCTAGCAGTCGGAAAACCAATACATTTCATGGCTGGCTATGCTTTGTTTTCCTTTAATGCAGACAATTTAATGTTAGTGATTGAATCAGTGAATTTTCCAGCAAAAATGACAAGGCAGTCAACTTGAAATGTAGCATTATTAGCCATCGTCTCTTCTAGTTTTGTGTGCATGTTGAGTGATCTGGGATGAAAAACTAACAAGCACCTGTCAAATCTGAGACATCAGGTTTTTTGACAGAGGGCCCACTGGACATTCCTATCAAGAGAGCCTTTATGAGTAAACCATGGAAATCTCTCTCAGACAAAAAGGAAACAGAGCTCATCAGATTCTGCAGACCCTTGACTTGGAGGGCATGCTGTCTCCAATGAAAGGCTTTTGATCACAATGCTTTTTTTATTCAGATTTGACTTCACATTATGGCTAATCAATACCTTGCAACAGTCTAAGTCCCCAGCTAGATGCACATCTCGCAGTCAGGCAGGGAGACCTACTAATTGAGAAAATGTCAGAGACCCAGGTACCATCGCCCTCAGGCCATAGTCCTGCGTCAGCTCAATCCTTTCTTCCCATCCCTGCCCCTCTTATCACGGTACCCTGGAAATGGTGGAAATAAAATTTAGAGACATGACAGGCACAGAAAAGCAGGATCAATTCCTGTCGTTTGCCATGAGTGTTTACTGCCTTCCCAGGTCTTCAGAGGGTGTTTTTCTTTCATAGCTTAGGGTAACTTAACCTTTTATGAATAGGAAGATGGTAAAATTCATGAATTTTAAATGGTTTGATTTTTCTAGGCCTGATATATCGACTTTCTGGAAAATACTATCTCATTTGCTTATATAGAAATAGAAGGTTTCTGTAATGTCTTCCATTTTTGCTACGTGTCCACTTTGAAAATTACCTTTCTCATTTGTCTGCATTATTTTTACCAGTCAGACTTTTCAGGTGAATAATATGAAGTCCTGTAGAAAAAAGCGAGGTAACTTCAAAATTAGGACATGGGGCATGTCCTCATGCAGAGCGACACCACGAGATTTTGGCAGCAGCAGAAGGATGTCAGGCTGGCCTGTTTCCCAGTACCTGACTGAGGATTTGTGTTCAGTGGAGCATCACGAGAGAAGTGCTCATTTCTGGTCCTCTGAGACCACAGGTATTAAAAGTGAAGGGTTTTTCCTTTATTTGTCTCCTGCCTCCGTTTGGCATTTTCCTGGCAGCATTGTTTGCCTATCCTCTGCCATAGCCAGTTTTGTGAAAAAAAGAAACGTGTTTGTAAAGCTGGCTTTGTAAACTGTGGTAAACCAACCGCTGGAGGGAGTCACAGCTTAGGGAGCAGCTGGAGCTACCAACGGCTGCTGGAAGAATGCATTTGACTTTGGGAATCACATTGTATGTCTGTCTTGTGTAAAATGAGCTTTCCAAGGCTCTGTAAGCATTTTTACATGGACTTTGTCATGGGCTGAGCTGGTCTTTCACATATACAAACAGTTCCTTCATCAAGGAGAGAGCTATTACTTTTTCTTCTCTTCCTTCACTTCTAGCCAAGATGTGGCTCTGGACAGATGTCTCAGTGGCAATATATTAGGTGGTGGAGAGAAAGATTAGATGTAGGTTAAGAACAGGTAACTGTGCTGAGAGAAGGGTGAGAAAGGAAAGCAGAAGGAAGAGAGGCAGAAAAGGAGAAAACAAAGAAACCGCATTAAAGGTAAATACTTAGCTTTTGCTCTGTGCATCATTTTTCCCCAGGAAAAATCAGGAGCTCCTATTCTTTGTTTCCTTTTCTTTGTGACCTTCTCCACTTATATCCAGCAGCCCTTCTTCCCAGAATAAACGTCTTAGAAGGTCAGATTGGACAGCTGCTTGCCTTGCAAATAAAATAGTTTTAAAAAGCACACACTGCCATTAACTAATGACCAACATGCCGTGTATATATATATATATATATATCTACTTGAAAGTTCAATCACACAATTATTAAAAAGGACTTAGCAAATATACCTGCACATTGGTAAATCTCTGAAATAACTTTGTTTTTATAAAACCTTTTTATTTGCCTCAGTTCATATTCTCATTTCTTTTTAAAGTTAAAATACTTCTTTCTTGGTTTTTAATTATTTTGTGAGGATGGGGGAAATTAATTTTCTTTAATTTTTTGAGAGTAAAGAATAATTTTAAAGTATTTTTTAAAATTATAAAATACTTTTAAAATAGATTTTTAAATTAAGCATTAAGAAAATATCTGCTATATTCAAAAATAAGTATTAGACTGAACATTTTATGTGGAGTGAAGATTTATACATACATTTGTCTTTTCAAATTGCTTAGCCTGTAAACTCTAGGAACAGAAACTGAAGATGTTCTGAGCTTCCAGTGGAGCATTCAGGGTTTAGGGTCAGGAATTAAACAACAAATGTCATACTTAGGGCTCCATGTCCTGCTGACAGGGTGAATCCTGAGAGAATCCTTGCAATCACTTCAGGCGTAAAGCAGGGTTTTCCAAACTCCATTTGTAGAAAGAACCTTCTAGAAAAAGACAATATGCAGGATGAATAAGAAAACAAAGAAGGATGAATAGAATTCTTGTTGGTATAAGAGAAGGCAAGTATTTTCCAGCATGGGTGTCTGCTTCCACATAAATATTTAAGTATGTAACTACTCACCCACATCTGAAAACGTTGGTTTGTGTGGTTTACCAAAGGCCAGGGTGGGATGAGTTAGGGAGGCAGGGTTAGTCTCTAATTCTCTAATTCAGTTACCTGAATAGGGCTGCCTTTTATGCTGCCAAGATGGTCCCTCCTGCCCTTTGCTCACCAGATTAATGTGGGCTCCTCTGCAAGAGCACCAGCACTGTCCCAGCACACACAGTGACTAAACTCTGATGGGGGCAGCAATCACAGCCAGCACCAAATTGATTTGCAGTCCTCTTCCCCTTCCCCCAAAAAAATCCCAAACTCAACCCTTCCCCCTCAAAAATCCCCACAATACCCAAAACAAACAACAAAACAGCAACGACAGCAATAGCAACAGCAACAATCAAAGGGGAAAAAAAAATCTCAAACAAAATAAAGAAAGAGTATCTACAGAGTTGAGCTTTATACAAAAACAATTTTTTGGCAAGAAAAAGGTGGGAACAGAAGCAGGCGGAAGACAACCAGTAATCTTAGGAAAAGAATCTGAGGAACTCTACTGCTTTCCCTACCGAAGCATTTTTAAGTCCCTGTATCTTCTCAGTGACCTACACAAAAAAAAAAAAAAAAAAAAAAAAAAAGGTTCTAGAGAAGTACTTAAAAATATGCACTTTTATATCTTGAATTTTCAGTTTACTCCAGACTCCATCTGCAAGAGGAATCAAAATATTAAAATTAGAAGAATAGAATAGAATAGAATAGAATAGAATAGAATAGAATAGAATAGAATAGAATAGAATAGAATAGAATAGAATAGAATAGAATAGAATAGAATCTATAATGCCCACAAAATTCATGTTAGTGTAGGACTAGCATATTTTAGCTACAAGTCACCCATTTCCCCTCAAAGAAGGAAAGTGCAGGTAGCCTATATTCAAAGAGCAATGGCAGAATGCATTTTCTCTAATTCCCTCCATTGTTTCACTGTTAGCTGGGGAAAACTGTTTGGCAGGGTGTTAAGTGCCTGAAAGTAGGGTAGAAAAAATTGTTTTACAGGCTGAAATCTGGCCAAAGAGTCCTTTTTTCCTCACTGCTCTCACTTTTTGTTGACTGCCTCATGCATGCTATTTTATACCTGTATCTTCTCTGTATGATCACATTAATTACATTCCATCCATTCCACTTTGATATCTCATTAAAATCTTATAAATGATCATGCAGTGACCTTGAAGGACATGCATAATACATGAAAGTAAACCTGCAGTAAAATGTATTCTTTCACTCCTGACTGGCTACATCCCACATTTCTTTTTCCTATCCCCAATGACCCCAATATGGGGAGTTGTGCTAGCTGAGCCAAGGTATGCAGTAGTGTGCAAATCCACTAACTCCATTAGCTTTCCCTACTGATGACAGCTGCAATATGTTAATGGCTTATGTTTGGATGTGATGGCCCTGCTACTACTTAGGGCACTATGCTAATTACCATAAGATGGTGACAACAGGTGCAAGTGTCACTTCATATTATCATCATGTGTATGAGAAAAATAGCTAGCAGCACCAAAAGCAGCTCAAGAAAATGTAAACTTTAGTCAGCAGCCTGTGATTCTCTGAAGAACTATTCTTTAATGCTTATGATTAAAGGATTTACAGACGGATATTGTTGCTTTTTCTGCAAGTACAGTACTTTTGAATTCACAGGGATGTCTTCACAAGCTATTTAAAGTTATGTCTCAACAACAAGCGCTTAGGTGGTAGCTCAAGCAAAATGCAGAAGTCCTGCATTTATGAAGGTTTCCTTACAGAATAAAAGTTTTACTGAGCCACATTTGCTGCAGTGAATATGTATTGGAACAGACATGATTTCCAGCTGAATGAAATCCCTGTGTTTTGCTGGCCTTGTGCTCGTAACATAGCTCTGCTCTATTGTCAGATTTGCTTATGTATATGTATACTTTTCTTCCTCCCTCTTTGTCAGGGTTTAGTACATCCCTTTTTCCTGATAGACAGCAATTTACTGAAGCCCAGTGGTGGCCCTCCAGAAGGCTGAGCCAGCAAGATGGTTGCTGTTTTACCCTTAACATAGTCTTACTACCATAAGAGAAATTTAATGTAATGCACATGGACACACCTTAATCCTTTGTTAGAAACAAAAATACCTTAGGGGACAGCTTTATATGAAGTAGTGAATGCCTATTCTATCCAACTAATTATTTTGGAGTAAAAAGGTTTTTCACAAAAATCTTTTTACTATTCTTACAAATGTTTGTCGCTATATTACCCCCTAAGAAGCTAGGAATAAACCAGAAAACAGAGATATTTTTTAATTTCTGAATAAAATGGGTTGGTCCTTGAGGTTCTGTATGGAGCACTCTCATAGATCTTAGACCATGATGGGCATGTTGAAGAAGAGACATTTTTCCCTAAATGCTAAGTTGTGCAAATACAAAACTAAAATGTAAGTTGTCTTTTAAAATAAAAATTTCATATTTGAAGAAAATGTCAGTTTATGCAGAAGGAAAAAAAGGATCATGGTTAATGTGTCTAAGCTGAAGACCAGCACATTTTTTACCCAGTTTGAGAAATTCTGTTTATATATGCTATTGCATAGAGCTGATGCTCAAGAGTGTCATGGTCCCCATTCTTTTCATAGGTGAGGCTCAGTATGACTCATCTCATAAGGTATCCCTTATCCTTTCACTGTAGCCCTTCCACAGATGCAAATGAACACACAAAAGGAGTAGAAATTTGTCTGTGGATCTCAGTGGATAAATTAAATGGCAGTGGATAAATTAAACAGACCTTGTGAGGTCTTGTTTTCAGTAGAAATAAGATAAATTTGTCAGCCTAAATAGTATTACTCTTATCAATAGGATAACACTCCCCACTGATACCTTGCCTTCTTCCTACAAGGGCTTTTCTTTGTGACTCTGGGGTTTTTACATACCAGGGAAAGCAGCATTTTATCTGATCTGAGAGGTCTTTTCTCAATCTGGAATATACTAATGCCATATACTAATATATTAATACTAATATACATATACTAATGTTTTGATCAGCTTGGTACTAACAGATAAAAATACTGCTGGGTAAAACAGACAAAGGAAAAGGTCAGTGATGGCTCTCAGTTCTGAAATAAAAATAGTGGTGTAAGTGCTTGAAGATTTGCCCCTTCACGGTACTCCATGCTCCTTACAGATTTTAAGGCTGTGGCAGGAGCAGTGATGATGACTGACTTTGATCTCTTGTATAACCACAGCCACAGTATATGTGAGTATTTTTAATGAATCCAGGTGATCAGATTGCTGTATTTCAGTTGAAATGCTTTTGCATCTTTTTTTTTAATTGGCAGCAGTGATAGATAAGTAAAGATTAGAGAGGGATTAATAAAGAGCAACTAATTACATGTGAATTTCTGAAAATAGTCCTTAAAAATGGAAAAGTAAATGTAAAAGCAATAGATTTCTGGTTTTATGATTTTATGCCTTCGCACATAGAAGTATCTGACTGACATTACACTTATTTTTTGCTTGTGAAGAACTTCTGTTAAATGCAAGTGAATCTTGACTCATACTGTAAATTCTCAGAGCTCTATAAACAGGGAGGAACAAAATTCAGTTCACCTGTCTGCATGAAGTCTAGTCTGTGTCACACAGAGCCATAAGTGATGTTTTATGCAACCTGCTTGTGTTCTCTTTTCCTGTATGTGCCAATGTCCTTTACATGGCAGCTTTAATGATTCCTCCTTGTGTCCCTGTCTCTCGTTTGAGAATGCAAATGTAACATGGTTATCTAATACCAAAAATTCCTATGTTTTTCTGTATATACATGGCCTAAAGATGTGTATATATGGAGATGCAATTTTCCTACACAGACTAATGTGATTCTGGCCAAGCTCAACATATTCGGTGGGTAGCCATAGCCTAGAAGAAGAAATTCTAAGGAATTTTCAGTGGAAAACTGAATAATTTCTCTTTCCAGATTAGGGATCCAGGAATCCACATTCTTAACACATGCTCCTGTAGCTAAAATAGAAACCAAAAACATCAGAGTTGAAGAGTTGAGTATATAAAGAGAGGACTGCCTCCTGAAAAAAAGCTTACTCCATGCCACCATGTGTGACTCAAAAGTCTGATTTCTGTATACAGATGTATTTGAACATGTCAAGATAAATAATGAAAAGTCTTAATTTTTCAATAAAAACAAAGGTGTCTGGAAAAATCCCATGCTCTCCAGAAGTGCATTATAAAACCATGAACTTATACCACAAAGTTAAAGAAGCTTCAGACTCTCCTAAGCAGCGTGACCTACTCCCTTGTCACATCAAACTGCAGTGATTATACTGCTATGAATTTCTGTTCCCATATTCCTCCATCCGGGCAATTATAGGTACTGTGGCAAATCCTAAGCGCCAGTCCTCACTTGGCTTAAACACACAAGCAGTCACACTGAAATCAGCAACAAATTTGCCCAAATAAACCAAGACCCAGAAATTAATCTCAAGACAAGTCTTCCCTGTATTCCATCTATGAGAGTGTGACCATAGAAGCAATGTCCTATTCCCTGATAAATCACTTATGCCAAATAATCCCAACCACCACTTTTTTAGTGATTATTTCCATTTTATTTGCCCTATACTGCAAATATCCCATCTGTGAGAAAGCCCTTTTTGCATACTTGTAATACACTCTGCAACCTTCTAGTCAATATTTTCTCTTGATCTTCTAATTAACTCTTAAAAATTTGCAATTTTTAAAAATATAAGTGTAAATCCCCACCTTCCCTAAGCAGACATGTAAAAAATGTTGTTTTTGTCACTCTGTTGAAGCACATTGTCTGAATTACATTCCCCCTGTTGAGACTTAGCCTGAATGAATTGTAACTGCAGTATGTCCAACTGTTTCTTAAATAATTCCCATTTTTTTCCTGCACCAGGTTTCCTACACAGTCATGAGAGCTGGCCTCATTTCCATCAAGATCATTCAGTTGTTTATGTTACCACAAGCTATTCCTTCTACTTGAACTGAAAGTGTAAGCAATTTGTATTGTGGCATATAATGAAAACCAGTTAATCTTCCAGAAAACCCTCCCTAATTTATATAGTTGTCTCCATCAAAATGCCTTATAGTATTATAAGTTTTGCAAAACTTCACTGAGCCAGAACTAATTTTGTTGCTTTATCTTCTTTTCTTTTCTGTATTGTGAATTTGTGATCCCTAAATCAGCCCTGCTGTATTTATCAAGATGGGCTGATTTTCTAGCTGTGGGTGCCAAGAACCTCTGATCATGAAGTTCAGTCAATAAACTGACTTCAGTAAGTAAGCAATTATGCATTGCCTCTGGAAACATGCTTCCCACCTTACAGGTTTTGCATACTTGTTATCCCAGTAAGTATCTGTGAAATTAAAATCCCCCATGATCAAAGTTTCAGGTTTTTTTATAAGTATCTCTTAGCTGTAAACATGTTGTTTGTTTCAGTTATTCTAAAACACAATTTACAAGGTAAAGTGTCTACAGTCACCACTGTAAGTTGTTTCTTTTAATCAAGCAGCTATGTACCAGAAAAGTGAAACACTATTTTGCATATACACAGTTAAAATATACAAGCCACAAACAATAATGCTTCCTCTGAGCTCATGGTTTATTAAATGCAACAAAATTTAAATGACACAAATTTTGCTCTAACCTGTGAACAGCCAAGAAAGACCAAGCATGTCACCTTTGTGTCATTTACTTAAACACCAAGAAAATTACCATCTCCAAAATCTTTTACTAGAGGTAGAATAAGTACAGTGCAGGAGTTTTAGAGTAAAAAAAAAAAAAAGAGCAAGAATTAACTAAGTACATGTACATATGTATTTGAAGACTGAAAAGAGAAATATAAAAAAAAGAGTCTGTAGTTTTGAATTTCTGCCCATGTTTCAACACAGTACTTTAATCTCCCAGATACCAACACATTAAACCAAAAATTTCAACTTTTTGTTGAAGCATTTATTTTTTTCTCTTTCTTTATCTTGAACAAAATTAGGACACTGAATTTGCAGAAAGTTATTTATAGTGGAGAAATACATACCAGAATATTTGAAATTTCTACCTGAATAAATATTGGTGGGTCGCTTATTTTGATTGTTTGTCACCTACCAAGTGCCTCACTGAGGCTTCAGGAAGCTACAAAGTAGGCCTAGATGTTAATTGAATAGACAGGCAAAATGATTATTTGCATTTTTCTCTAATCTTTCTTCCCCCACACCTTTCCTGTGACTTTCTTACTTGACTGCTGTGGAAAACACCATCATCCTACTTACTGTTCAAGCCCATAAACAAGTCTTCAGCTTGGATCTTTGCCTAGGTACTGTCATCTAAACTAATATATTTGAAATTCTATTTTTAAGCAGCAGAAGATAAGTCCTTTCCTGCCCACTTACAGAGAGAAGCCTTTTATCACTTCATTTCTATATTGCTCCTACTTTTTAATCTCTATTTTTTATAAAAATTATGTTTCTCCATTTATATATTTGCTGCAGACAGCATACCTACCTGCATTTTGACCACATTTGGCTTGTTCCATAGGAATATTTTGCCAGTCACATCAATTTTAAAGCTTCCTCTTTTCACCAAGAAGATCCCTCACATGGAGTCCCAGATGCTGCAGTAAATTCTCAGGTTAACAGTTTTGCAAGTTTTTGCTTAGAAGAGCCCCCACTCTTGAAAAACTGAGTGTCCATGCTCCTTTAAATTCCTCACTGAAGTTCTCTCTGACTGCAAATATTTCTGGAGAACGATGCAATTATTATGCTCACCTGACACAAAGTTCTGGTCACTTTGTGCCCCTAGCAGGGAGCAGCCCAGACAGAGAGCACCAGGGGAAAGCCCATGTCCCCTACACACAACAGTGTGACCAGAGTACTCTGGGATGCCTCATGTGGAAGAACATTTTCATTTTCAGGCAACTCTACTCAACCCACAGTGAATGTAATAGTACTTGGAACACCTAGTTGACATGACTGCATTTAAGTCTTTTCTGGTTTAAGAGAATCTGGAGCTGAATTTCACCTCTGCTGGCTACTGCTGCTATGCAGTATGTGGGTCTATCCTCTTTCCATGACATTTTGTTGGAAAAAAAGGAGCTGGAGTTAGGAGTTCATCTTTTCTGCTAATCAAAACCCAACAGACTTTCCTCAGGCTCAGTTTTGCTCTGAATTTAAGCATTAGGTTTACTTGCAGCATCTCTACTGCCTATGCAACAGCCACTTTTTCCATGGTGGAAGTCCCTTGAGGCATCAGTTTGTCAATCCTGTAGTTTCCTGCTGGACAAGAATCTGTGACAGGTGACTGACATCAGGGAAAGACTGCCAGTTGCTCTACCCAATTTCCTCTGCTTCTTCTGGTAGAAGATGGGTTTTTCAGACAACCTGCCTTGTTGTTCACAAAGCTGTATCATCACTAACACTGAAATGATCAAAAGGACTGCTCTTGTGTCGCTGCAGTTATTTTCGGGAAAATTAGAAACAAAGACAAAAGGAGATGAAAGCTCCTGTGAAAATATCTTTGAAAAGCATTTAACTTAGATAAACCTGTCCATTTTTTCTTGCCAATGGAAAGAAAAGAGCAAACCCTTTAAAGACAGAACCTTTGAACCACAGTCTCTGAAGAGCATTCAGGTAAAGTTGTTGAAGTTTTGATACAGTAGAAGAAACTCAGAAGAGGGTTGATTTTGCCTAGAAAGGACATATCTATGGCCAAGTAGTTTTCCTTGTACCAATCTTCCTGTTTGATATCTTACACAAGACCTCATTTTTAAGACTTCTTCATTAGACTTTTTCCTACTGTAAATTGAACAACTAGAGATAATGGTGATAACAAAATTGATAGATCTGCTTATGGAGGAGATGAGGCAAGGGAAAATTGTATGAAAAGTTTAGGACAATAAGGACCAAAAGGAGCTGCAGGTGTTTTGGTGCTAGCAAGAAGGAGAGCTAAGCAGAACTGATATAGAATGGGAGGTAATCAACTATCAACAATTACTGCATCAAAGCAAATGTCCATTCTGCTTCTAGGGGAAGCAAGTGAAGGAGGGGAAAAAAAGAGAGAGGATCAAGAAAAGAAGTCAAAGTCCCTAATCATGTCTAAGGAGTAGCTTAAAAAAATGGAAAATCTTTGATACCTTGCTCTGGAAGTAGCCTGGCAGCTAGCTAGATTTGTAGGAGGTCATTCCTTTGCTTTCTCCACAAAACAAAAGGAAATAGGAGGGACAAAAGATACCAGGTAATCTTCTTCCAGAATCTGTGCTCTCTGGAGAGCCAGGTAACATGCTTCCAATATCTGCTGGTCAGTTTTCCATCAGGGTGAGTTTGAAAACCCTTTGGCACGTTCACAGTTCTGTAGGTGCTACACTAAAAGAAGGAAGCATCTGCTGCATTTTGTAGCCACTTGCTATCCTGGTGCAACCAGCAGAGATACTATTAAGCAGCAGTGATTAATCTTTTCACAGCAAGATTCCCCACAGTGAGAGCTAAGCTAGAGGCTGAAGAAATATGGAGATTTTTTTTTTCCACATTACTTTGCTGTGCACCACAATAAGGTTTCTTTTCAAGTCTTTCAGCTCCCATTAAACATGTTTCTTGGGACTATGAAAAGCTTGAATAAATCAAGTTTATCTTGTGAATATTTTAACCTTCCATCAACCTTCCAGTATTTCTTTATTTCACTTCACCTCAGAAAACTTTTGAGAGAGAAAATATGAAAAATATACTATTTGCACCCTTTTTTTCAAATCCAGCCTCTTCTCTGATTTAACATAAAGGGATCTTATTAAAATTAGTTTAATGTCTCGGCCCTTGTATACAACATTTATTTTATATATCCCACCTTATGTGAAAATATCAGTGGAGTAAGAGCCTTCATGTACTGTATAATACTGTCTCTTTCAAGGATATGTCCTCATTCAAGGAGCTGTGCATTTATTTTCTTTATCAGTTTCAGTGAAGAGGTTCAGTGTATCCTGACTGGCTTTATTTTTTTTCTCTAATACTGAAAATAGAAATTTTTCTTTATGTACCAAGGGAGTTCATTGGCTGTTCTGAACAGGCACACTAAGACTACTCCATATTCTATATTGAGTTATTGAAAATATGAATTAATGTCACTGAAATCAAAAGATGTTTATGAGTATAAAACTGACATGAATCAGCTCAGGAACAAACTTGTGTCTGTAAGCTCAAATCATGTGTTTGGTTCAGATGTAATACTTAGCCAGAAGTAATATTTAAACTGCATCAAGATTAAGGAACTGATTCTGACATTTTTATACTCATGTTGAGAGCTTCTGTGTTGATCACTGATTCCAGGGTGAATATATAACTATAGAGAATCAGTGCATTAAACACATTGTCTTTTAAATTCTGTTTTCTTGTATCTCTTGATTTGCCCTGGTGTCAGAGCCCAAAGGCATTATTGTAGAGCCCAGGTCAGAATTCAGTGGACTGCCTCCAATAGTAAAATGGAACAAAATCAATAACAGCCCCCAGGAAATTCAATATCTAAAGGCTCCATCCTAGAATGTGTGCACACACTGCAGTCATCTAGAGATTCTTTGGAGTATCTGAGATGAAAGTTTGGTCTGTAAGTTAGTGCCACTAGTGATGCAACAAGAAGTGAAATTATTTTGTCTTTGAGCTTTTCATCACAAACATTTGTCAGTTGTGAACTTCATTATGTTGATCACTTCCCTGAAATCCAGTTTCTTAGGGGTCTTTGAAATGTAGCACCTGTGTTTGCAGTCATGCAGTAAACATGTAAATGTACCATGAATTAGTGTGAATTGGTTGATTTCCTGGTGGAAGCATAAATGAAGCTATTCATGGGGGAATATATGCACTCTCTTTGCAAAGTGGGCTTTAAGTCTTCCAGCAGTTAACTCTATGTTTGCATGATGTGTGCCTGCCCTTGCAGGGAGTGTGAGCTTCAACACCAGGAGGGACACAGTAGAGCTCGGTAATCTGAGAACTATGGCTCACTGCAAATCGAGTCCCAGGCCTTCTGTCTGTGCATGGCACCTATCAGTAAGGTAGACACATACTTTCTGTTCTCTTTCATATGGTGATGAGGGGCAGCTGAGGGGCTCCTCTGTGCTGCTGCTGAGCCTGGAAATGACGAAGAAAAAGGCTGAACAACACCTTTGGAAGGGATGAGACAAGTTTGAAGTAAAAGAGTTGATCTGACAAGTACAAATCTGAAAGCTGAAACTATCACACTGCTTTGGTACTAAGAAAGCAGGGGAGGAATAGGAGAAGAAAGATCAACTACTGCACTGCAGCAGTTTACCTGGGGCTGAGGAGATCTCTCTTCTAATGTGACCTAGTTTGTTCAACCTTAGCCAGCAGGAAGATAGCAAGAGATCTCAAATTACATAGCATCTACAGGTGTTTTACAAAGTATTGAATGAATAGACTCACTCCATAGACTACAAATGAACAATTTCTGTTCCTTAATTCAGCAGCTCTTTAACTAGTTGTTCGAACTATCTGCAGATGTCTTCTGCTCAAGACTCCATTAAGGACCAATTGTCCCCTTTCTTACTGTTGGGTTTCACTTAGGATATTTCATTGAGTCTGGAGTGAATCTTTAAAAACTACTTCATTCTAGAAGATGACAGAAGTAAGCCTGCATACCACAGTTGGGCACATTACTGACATCCAGTGATGACATTCAGTTCAGCATATCTGGGGCTGGGAGGCAGTTCCTAATACAAAGATTGTTCAAAAATATATATCAAAGCTATATTTTTAAATACAGTCAGCTCCTAAACTTTCTTCCAAAGTACATTATGGACTTAATAAATGCTGAGAGGTTTTACAGTTTGACTGAGGGAGATAAGTACATCTTGAAAAATATTGGAGTATCGTGATTTCTCTCAGAGTTGTAAATACTGAATTTACATCTCATTGTAATCCATTCATTGGTTTACAGACCTCCAGTTCTCCAGGGAGCATCCCAAATTCTGATGACCTCCCTGCATGCTGGATTTTGCAATTGAATCTCTGATATAGCTGAAAGGTGTATTAAGAAACCTCATGTAGCCAGAGAGTTCCCTATTGACTACACATCTGAGGAGGCTCAGGAGCACAAGTTATTCCAGCAAGGATGTGGAATAAATTACACTCAGTAATTTGCCTCTAGATCAGCCTTTCTCCACACAGTGGAATAATGTATTCATCTGGACAAGCAGCCCCATTTCAGAGAGTGTTTTATGCAGAGTATATGTTTTACAAGAGAGCAGAATAGATCAAATATTTGGCATAGAGACTTACTTTTTACAATCCCTCAAGAAAATAGCACTTATTTCAATTTGTGAGGTTTGCACTGTCAACTGAGAAATTTATTTCTTAACTATCTCTGTGACATCGGTGCTTGGATTAATCACCTCTTCCAACAACTTTTCAAAGAACTTTGACTTTAAAGATAAACCCTGGATTATTGCAGATGGGAATGGTATTCATAACTCAGGATTTAATACATTATGGGTAAGACACAAAGACTCTGATAGTTTGGTTTAGGTAGACACGACTACCCTGACAGTTATGGATAAATGTTTGAATTTTAAAATATGTTCTTCACTTACCGCTCATACTCCTTCATGGTAAGATTATTTTTTCCTTCCATCTCAGTGCTTTTCTGCCTGAATGACATGCCTGTGTTTCTTCAGTTCAGTAATGAGCCCACAGTAGGAACAGCAAGCATCCTGGCTATCCCTTGCTGGTTATTCAGCGTTCCTGAAATCTTCCTATGCTTAAAAACTTACAGGCTCCAGCACTACAGAGCATGTACTGAATCCTGCAAATTTAAATATCCTGGATAACATTTGGTCAGTCTGGAAAAAAAAAACAAACCAAAAAACAAAAACAACAGATACTTGATGGCCCAACAGAGAAATTAAAGAGTTGTAACAAGCAACTTCTGATCTCAAAGGATCCAGGCTATTTTAAGGGGAACATACTGCTGTAGAAGGAAAAAAAAAATCTTTCAAGAATAGAAGGATAGAAGGCAGTGAAATAAGAAGTCCCCTGGGACCTTTTACAAACTGCAACCTTCAGTTTGGAAATTCACAGTTCTCATTTTGACAAAAGTCACACTTTTCATACTAGTACCAGTAGACCTTAACAGGGGAAGGGAGAGACATTCTGATTTCTATGCACAAATGAAATTGTCATGTTCACGCATCCTGTCAGATGATGAGAGGATTAGTTCAGCTAAATCTCATCTTTCTGCTGAAAACTTGCTCAGTCTCCAAGGTTTCACCCTTCATCAATGCTGAATTGCTTGCCTGTGTTTCCAGGTTATCTCCATGCAATGTCAAAATACTGCAAACAGTGCTGTTCATACAGCATCTCTGGCAGCACCCAACCCACAAAACACTTGAAATGTGGTGCAAAATTTTGTTCACTTGGCATGAGAATTCCTGCCCTCTCTCAGGCCTTCTCTAACCATATGTTCACATCATTCCTACTGACATTGTTGGGAATTGCGAGGAACCCAGAGGAAAAGCCTATTAAAAACAAGTGGTGTTGTACAGCTTATAATATATGCTTCAGTCAGAAAAGGGGGAGCTGAGCTTGTTACTTCACATAAGTCATGGGAAACAGGATTAAAGGGGGCTAAGAGAAATCTCTTACCTGGCTGAAATCTTGGTGTGAATGAACTTGTAGAATAGATGATCCAGAAGAGCGTCTGCAGAGCGTTGAATTCTTCAAGCATTAGAAATGTCATGAAACACTTAAGTTAGGTAGAACATATCTTCCTTTTCCTCTGAAGTCCCTGTGGAGAGCTGTAACTGCAGAAAGTGAGCTTAGACTGTTTAGATTCCACAAGAAGTGTAGACGTCTTCCCTAACACGATAATTGGAACAAAGACGTTAACAGCATCCAGAGCATTTGCTTCATATTGTCTGGAGATGATATTTCATTCTTACATTCTCTGTACTTCAGAACATTACCTTAACAAGTTATATATAGATATTTGTAAGAGAAAAACTCCGATTTATTCTAAAAATAGAAATTGCTCTGATAAATTTAAATCAATGTATTTCAGTGGTCTCTATATATGGATGTTGTGTTAACAAAATATCTGTTAATGGATTTAATCTGTTTTGTTAGAGACATTTAGGATATTATATAAATTAAGCATAGGTGTATAGAATTCCTTTGATTTATCAGAATCTCCAAGTGCTACTCTTACCCACTCATATATGTGAATGCATTTTAACCCTTAAAATATTACCTTATACTTTATACATACATCAGCTGGGTTAGATAAAATACTTTTAGAGCTGAAGATAGTAGGTAAAATATGTATTTTCTTTTTTAGTTCTATCATTGTAAAAAAGTGGGTTTTTTATTCTACAGTTTTTTTCTTCCATCATTAAAAAAGCATCCTTAAAATACATCCATAAAGTACAACACAGAAAAAAAAAAAAAACAGTATGAAAAATAGAAAAAGTGCAATTTCTTTTATCAAAACAGGTCATATCTACTTAGCCAGAGCAATTCCTTTTTCCATGTTTTGTAGAATATAAATACATAATATGTATCTATATTGCTGAAAAAATTAAATTATTTTGAAGCACTAATAAGAAAATTTGATTGGACAGTTAATAAAACGAATTTGTGACTAATGACTGAGAAGCCATGTTTCAACTCCTTGTGTGGGAGTAATGTGATTTCATTAAATTGTTGTAGAGTTTTCTCTGAAAATTCTTCCTTATAAACAGCCCAAGAATTAATCAGGATCCCTTAAAAACTTTAAGTAACCAACTAATAATGACAGGAATTTGTTCTTTTCTATATGGACTAGAATGGGGGTCTGGAGAGGGCATTTGCAGATTAAAAAAGAATACCTGCTTCATAAGATAACATATCCCATAGGAATTTTTCCAACCATTTATTTTTGAAACTTGAAAAATATTGATGTCTTTATTTGAAAATTCTTCCCTGATAGAAAATTTCCCATATCTCTTTATAAATTATAATGGATATTAACTTTGTGCTAAAAATGTGCACTGGATGCTGCATCTGAATTTGTCTGTCTTCAGGTTCTTTTAATCTTCTCTTTGATCAGCTGGAAAGACAAGTCTCTCTGAGTTGTACACTACCTTTAAAGTGAATTTCTGCTCAGTGAGTGTACCCAGAGCGTTTTTCTGTGGTTGGTTTTCTGGTAGAGGAAAAGAGGATTTGGCTCAGAATTTTGAAAAGGCATGTTCATTACAAGCTAGTCTTGTCCCTGCTCTGTCTGTCTTCACGTACCGTGCTGCTTTTCTCTGAATTGTCAGCCCTCATCTTTTTGCTCTGTGAGCCACAGTCATATCATGTGGCTATCACAGTTGTAATCCAACGCTCCTTTTCAATCCCATTCTCTTTCCATAGGTAATTCTAGCTCCCCGACCTTAATTACTCAGTCTTTTCTTTGCTGTGTTTTTGTTCAACCCACTTCGGACAAAATTTCCTCTCCTGAGTTGTTGATCCAGCCTCATTGTCTGTGCAAACTGCCAGCTTTAACCCCACCCCCATGAAATTTCCTCTCAGTATTAGCTCATTTCCACAACTTCCTGATTAGTTTCCGTATCTTGCCAGCACAAGTCAATTCACCCCTGGACTAAGCAGGTTTCAATTACCCAAACTCTGCTCAGCTCCTCTCCCGTGGCAGAGCTGGGAAAGACTTCATGTTCTAAAGCCATGGCACCCCTGGAGCTTCTGAAGGAGTAGGCCACAAGTATTTATTTTCTAGCAGACATATATTACTGATTGCTTGCTTTATATATTAGCTTATACTTCTA
Organism: Luscinia megarhynchos; assembly: GCA_034336665.1. Classification (NCBI taxonomy): domain Eukaryota; kingdom Metazoa; phylum Chordata; class Aves; order Passeriformes; family Muscicapidae; genus Luscinia; species Luscinia megarhynchos. The sequence continues at coordinate 47,536,810 of JAPFBE010000003.1, read as the reverse complement.
GAAGCAGCTGGACAGTTTTATATGAGTTGTATCCAAGAATTTTGTCCTGAAGATTTCAGACCACTGTTAGAATTTGATGCATTTTTTAACAACTGATAATAGTTCACTGAAACAGATAGGAATCATTTATGCTACTGTAGTGGTATCAATTCTATCAATCCCATAGTACACAAGCCCAAAGCACCAAAGTAGATTATATTATCCCAATCAGAAACACTTAAACCATATCTTTAAAGACCCATCTGACTCATGAGAGGTTTACACGAACTGTTGGCAATGTTTAGTTTCATCATCAATTACACGTTTTGTTTCAGTCTCCAGCGAGGGAGTGTGACTGCTTTGTGAAAGTTTAAAGCTTGACCTTCATTAAGCATCTTGGGTAAAATAATTGAAATGTCTGAGATTTGTAATATGTGTAGTGTGGGATCCTTTCCTTCTAACTGAAACCACTAAAAAAGATGTCTAGTGTAAGCTAATATTATAACATCCATCAGTAATCAGCAGAGAGAGACTGCATCTAGTAATTCATCCTGTTTACCCTAGACACCTACCTGAGGAAGGATCAGGTCACCCTCTAGCAAACTCTACATTCAATCCACCAAATGCAGATGTAGCCCACATAAGACTAAATGCCTACATTACGAGAGCTAATAAAGTGAGATGAATCATACTCTGAGAATATAAGAGGATAGATTTATGTTTATTCTGTATTGAAAGAGACTTTTTATAACACTGAGATATCTCTTTGATTTGTGACAATTACTATAGTTTTAAATCCTATATTCTGAGGCAATTTCTGTATTAAAAGATATGTTATTCTGATGCCATAATTTAACAAAGGTATTTCATTTGCAAATGTTCTTTATCAAGGTACACAATTTCTCCCACTAAGGAATTCGTATCTGCTAGATATTCAGCAGTAAAACTGCTGGGACTGAGGAAGTGGCATTTAGCTGGAAGAAATGAAATGTTGAGTATGCAAATGGGTCATGGATGCTCATTTGTTCTGAGCCTTGCAGGAAGCATGTCTTTATTCAATACTGCACATACTTGGGAATGAACCATAATATAATATAATATTTGTGCATTTACTCATTTGTACAAGTTAGGATTTCACCAAAGCATCAGAGAAGTTAAATTAGACAGAGGGATGATAGTAGATTATGAAAATCACAAAATTATTGGGAAAATGCTCTGAGTTAACAATTATGGGGCATCTTGAGTTGTTTTATAGGCGCAACCTGTAGCTATGAAAAATGCATTCATTTGTTCTCAGTGTTTAGCCACTTGAGATTGTTCTTGTAAAGATGGAATAGTCTTTATAAGTAAGGAAGGGACCAAAGTGGTAGAAGTGTATGGGCAGTTGCCCTCCCTCTCGATTTGCAGATTTGCAGTCTGATTCACTGAGAAGAAGTATCTGGGGGGGTAAAAAGCATTCTCAGGTCCTACACTAGTATTAATTTAAAAATAACATTTCATATGACCATTTCATATTTCATCTATCTCTCTTTTAATTTTAGATATTCATTATAATTTAAACCATTGACACAGATATGTGCACAAACACAAAACATAGTAATTTTGAAATACGTCATGTCAAATGTTTCAGTTTACAGATAGACATAATTCAACCAAAAGGATATTTTTGCTACATTGGAAAATACTTACAAATTTCAGTATGCAGGTTTCTGATGTTATCACAATACAGACTGCTATATTTTTACATTACAACACAGATCAGCAGGCACAATCTTGAATGCAGTCTCGTGAGACCAGAAATTTGAATTGATTTCAATATTTTGAGGTTAATGATACTTTTCTGTGCACTGTTTTCTTGACTATCTCACTTGTGTTTTGATGGGCACAGGAAAGCCCTAAACTCCAGAGAACTGTTCAAATGATTCCAAACATTTTAGGAAAGGAAACTGGTTGTCAGTAGGCAAATGAAGAGGGCAGTTGGCATGGGATAATGACGGCTGCTGAAGGAGCCCTGGTCAGAGGTAATAACTGAAAATCACATAAATGCATAACAATTTGCCTCACTGGCTGGGGTGAATGAAAATTATTAAAACCATCTCTGCCTGAACTCCTCTTGATAGTTATATCTAATTCACCATGGAATACACTTTCTAACTTGTTCTAATGAAACAAAAATATTAATTTCAAAGAAATAAGCACTTCCAATTTTAGAAATCATATATAAAGTAGCCAGTTATCTGTCTAAATGCCTAGACTTTTGAACAGGTTATTCTGTATTGGAAAGAAAATCATTTGTCTGTAATAGTCATCTAAGTGCCAAAGTATAATGCAATGCTCAACAAATATAAAAACTCTCAAAATGCTGACGACAGAGCTACTGAAAACTTGTTATTGACGATGCAGAGTAATCCTACTTTGCTGGAGATACAGACTAAGGGCAGACATGCCATAAAGACAGAACCAATCTCTCATGAGACAAGCTGTTTTCCTCGGGTCCTAGCTGAGAAATTTAGCTAGGCTGATAAGCATTGTGGATACCTATGCATGAAGATGAACACTTTCATTCCCCAGTATGATCACATCAGCACTTACTGTCATGGAGATACAAGCAATGAATTAAAAGACCATTTTTCTCAAGAGAAATACTGTTGATATTGTGGGTTTTAGAAATAAATCTAGGAAGTAGTATGTTCCAGTGCAAACAGGTGTAAAATTTAAAAGTACATAACAGTATATTTTTTATATATTTTAAGCCCTTTTTCCCTTGAAGCAGAAGTCAGGGCAGAGGTAAATGGAGGGTCTTGGTCATTACACATTCTCAAAGGTGAATTTTATCTGCTGAAGACAAACATGGGTTTTCAAGGAAAGATTCTGTATATCTTTTCTTGGGAATGAACAGAACATTGGATTCAGGGTTATTCTTGATATTTCAATTTGAATAGGCATTTCCATCAGTTGTGTTTTGTAAGAATATCATACCAATTAATCCTAGTGTTTGTGTGAAAATAACTAGTTCCTGTGAGTACAATGTTATAGAAAATATACTTTTGAAGGAGGCAAGATTTTCTCTCAATAGTTAACTGCAGCTACTGTTAAATCACTTTGGAGTAGCTATGTTTTCATGAGAAAAATGCAAGTCCATGTATTGTGTGCTCCTGAAAAATGAAGGGAAACCCCATTTTGGCCTTCCAGTACTTAAAAGGCAATTTGTAAAAAATAGGTACAGCAACTTTTAACATGGGCAGATAGTGACAAGACAAAGGGGAATGGTTTCAAACTAAACAAGTAGAATTTTAGATTAGATGTGAGAACGAAATTCTTTAATCAGAGGGTGGTGAGGCACTGGAACAGGTTTCCCAGAGGAGTTCTGGATGCTCCATTTCTGGAAGTGTTCAAGACCTGGTTGGATGTAGCACTGAGCAGCCTGATCTAGTGGGTAGCATGCCTGCTCATAGCAGGGGGAAGTTCAAACTAGATTTTCTTTAAAATCCCTTCCAACCCAAGCCTTTCTATGATTCAGTGATTCTATTGAATATTTCTATGAGTAACAAGAAATGGCTGTATCATAGCATGGTCTCAAAGGCAATGTCTGTGTAAACAGTTAACATTTCATGCTCTGTTATCTGTGGATAAGTCTCACTTCTCTCAGTTCTGCATGGCAGAACCCTTCACATTGTTTAGCCTCTAACTCAGCACTGCATATGTGCATGGGTTTAATATTAAGTATACCTTGAGATACATTTAGACTCTCAGTCAATTAAGAATTGCATACAACTCATTTGCTAAGTCAAGCACAGGCTGAAGTGCTTTGCCAGTTTGGGATCTAGGTATCTAGAGTGAAAAAATATGTATTCAGAAAGTTCTTCAAGTTGAGAGGGGAGAAATAACATGACAATTTTTTTTCACATATGATACAAGTGCTAAAATTGGCTTCCTGCAGATTTTCCTATACCTCTTCTTTCCTACAACTAATCTTTACTTCCTTCCCACATTTCCCCATCACCCATTTTACTTTCTCAAACTTTCTGTTTCCCTGTTTACAGCCTCTGCTCTCACAGTCTTGCACCCACATTCCTCTTACACACATGCACCACAGCTCTTCCCTCTTGACCCAGGGAATGCAGCACAGTGCTGGGATGGTTAGGGTGGTGACTGAGTAGACTGGCCAAACTACATCCTAGCTGAGCAGATCACCCCAGAATTCAAAGGGCTTTGATTGGAATAGTTTTGTAGCACAGATATTGTCCCTTCTTTATAGTTTACCCATTAACAAGTTGCTTCTTAACTACTTGTCACTAAATCAATAAGTAGCATAGCAGCAGTAGAAGATAAAAAAACTTATCAGGACTGGAAGGCTACTAGGACATGAGACTGTCAGGATGCTCTATTTATTTAAAGGCATCAGACTAAAAAATTGCTTGTAGAAACTATTCATTTCTTAGTTGCTTCCACAAAAACTAAACTTCTATTGGTTTTTTTGGGCATGACAATACCAAGCTTGAATAAAACATGACAGTGATGCAGTGGAAAAAGATAAATACTGTCCCACTGAAAACTGGAAAAGTTGCCTAGAAGACTTAGTGAAATGAGCTCACCCTGATTCTCCATAGGACTCCTGATGTGACTCAGTTTTAGTCCACTAAAATTAATCACTAAAATTAACCACTGACACATGCCTACTAAATCCATAGGTACATCAATCTTGATGGTTTCCTCCTCACTTGGTATTATGTGAAGACTCTCTAACAGTCTATTGCATGACCCCTTGCATGGATAGTGGGTTAGTTCTCATTACAGAAAAATATAAGTGCAAAGCATACTTCAAATGTACTTTTAAGCATAGATAAACAATATATTTTTAACAAAAATAAGCCATTAAATAAAAAAATTAAGATATCCCCCATAAGGGGATAGCATATCTTCAGGATTTGCCTGTAAGAGAGTTTAAAACTGTGATAGACTTAAGAGGCAAGGATTAATGTGAAAAAAAGATCTGTGTAAATAGTTGCTAAGGCTGAATCTACTATGTATATCCAGAAAGTGATGTACAAGTCCAAAACTGCTATCCTGATTGATTTTGCATATTACATTTCATAACCACCTGTAAAAGATATTTTAATTACTTCAAAAAAAGTAAATAAAAATGCATATATTTGCTGTCTGGCTTTGCAGTACAGACTATAACAAAATAATCAAGAAGTCTAGTTTGTGTTGTACTCTGGGGTTAGCACTCTCATCTGTATGGCAACTGATTTGACAAGGGATTTGTTTGGTCTGGTACTGAGGTAGCAGGTGTCCTGCAGTACCTATGTTTTGCATCACCAGAAAAGTGAACAAGTGAGCTTTCTTCATCTGCCTTTTCCCCAGGGTCTAGCAAAATAATTTTAAAGCCTAAGAAATCAGACTCCACCTTTTGTTTTCTTCAGCTGACACCAAGCAAGAGGGTTGCTCTCACTGTGTATGGCTGCGCTGGTGCTGAATGTCCAACAGCAGGCCTTCTTCCCTACAGGTTTTGTTCTAGTTTGCTCCACTTTGGTGCTTTTGGCTCCTCTTTTTCAGTTCAAGTTCCATTAATCCATTTTCTTTTCCTGGCTCAGCACCAGCACACACATTATCCTTTTTTTTTCTTGAACCATATTGAATGTGTCTTGTCAAGCTCCACTGCAAATTCATCCTTTCCTCTTTGATGCCTTCCTAGAGACCTTGCTCTACCTTAACTCAATCCCCAGTCCATGGTCCACATTACTTTTCATCAGTTTTAATTTATATCTCAAATCTCCCCATTTTCCTATCTTCACTTCTGTTTCTGCTAGAATTTTGCTCTGCTTCCAGGAAATCTTAGGCAAGAAAAGCCACGACCTTCATTCCTCACCTTGGCATACATTTCCATTTTCCTTCTCGTTTTACAGAGGTTGCACTCTGTTCTGTCATAGACATCAACATTTCTCTTTTGCTCTCTCCTCCAAATTCCATCCTCATGCCCCTGTTCTATCCCAGCTCCTCAAATCCTTTGTTCCCACAGACAGCCTCTCTATTACTCTTCTCCTTACCTTCACACCCTGTTTTGACTTTCACCTCACGGTACAATATGCTTTAGATGCTTTCATCTTAGAAGATGTCACCTTTGACCTTTCGTTCCTCTCCAAGTGCAGCCTTAACTCCCTGCTCTATTTCATTGTAAATTCATCAAATAACTTGTTTACAATGAGAATTGGTAATTCTTCTCCTCGCTTTTCAACCCATGCCCTCTCCAGCACAGCCTTTTCCCCCTGCCCTGTGTGGAAACTGTTCTTGCCAAGAGCTCTCAAAACCTCTTCCTGGCCATTCTTGTTCATTCTCTTTGGCATGTCTACCATCTTTTATGCAGCTATCTGGCTTTTTCTTTATTTAAGACAACCTGCTCCCTTCTCATGATATTGTCTTCTACTAGTATTCCTTTTTCTTTGTGCTTCTGTCACATCCTGTATAAATCAAATCAAATTTCTTCCCCACACAGGACAGACTTATGAAATGGCTCTTCTTCCTTTAGATTTATATTATTCATATAAGAAAATGAATTGCAGGTGTTCAAACACCTTCTTTAGCTTAGACCACCTTTTTTACCTCACAAGAAAACTGCTTGATGGATTTCCACTTGCTTGTGGACCCCTAGCTTCTTAGCAAATCAAAAACGCTAGGCAAGATCCTTAATTATTTTCTAACAAATACTTCCTAATAATACTTTTCTGGATCACTGGATCACATTTTCATCTTCATTCATCTGAAGCATATTATAAAGAAATAAATCAATAACATATATATTGTAAACCCAGTCCAGACATTGTCTGAGTTTTCTAACACTTTTAGTAAAGCCTTTTAAAGATATATTTGTCTGCCTCCTGTCACTCAATTATTCCTTTCATACACACAAATACTCACAAACAGATAAAGTCCTTCATCACCTTCTGTCTAGCTTACTGTAATGCTCTTTTCTCCACCATTAATGAACACTGTTGTTGCTGTAGGATTGCTGTAGCAAAGACCATCTGCCTGCTCAGTGTTTTCATGATATCTTCTTTCCTTCTCCTCTTGTCTCTTTTGCTTGACATAGTAGATGTAATAGCAACCTGTGAACACTCTTCACCCCTTCCATATTTTGCTTTTCTCAATTTTCTATTGATTAATGGTTGCACAGCCAGTATTAGGCCTTGTTGTCCTTTTGTTCCAATTTTAAATGAGCTTTTTCTCTCCCACAGCAGCCGTTCATGGTTGCCTTAATGTCTGCAAATACATCTTTTCCTTTGCTGATTCTCCATTCCAGATTTCATCTCTTTTCTGTGGAAAAAAAAGATCTTGAGAAAGTATTTTAGCACTTCATTACTATAAATACCATGCTGCTGTTAAAAATAAGCATTAAGTTGGCAGACATAGCTGTTTTCCTCCATCTATGTCCATCTACAGTAAGTATACACTGTTTCCTCTGTTTTATGGTAAAATTGTAGGCTTTTTAGGGCAGGGACCAGCTTTCTCCTGTGTGTTTGCACATTGCTTAATACAATGATGTCCTGGTTCATGACTCCTACGTGGACAAGTAAATAATAATGATAATATCTCCACTGTTCTTTTACAGAGCTCACCCACTGAGCTGACGGCCTAAATGAAACCCAGGGTGATTAATAATGCATTCTTTTACTGACTCTTACACGTTATTATTCTTGTCACCTGTCAGGATCCACTTTGAGGGAAATCTGTTGTTTTCTGATGAAAAAGGGAGTGGAAGAAAAAAAGCAATTTTTTTTTGCCCATTTCTTTTGAAAATAAATTAAGAATGGGTGACTCATAGTCATGGAAAAATTAACCCCCTCTCCTGGAAAGTAGTCCCATAAATTGCCACAGTTTTGAGGGATTGTCAAAATAATTCCCAAATATTATGTTAGAAATACAACTTTCTGCCTTATTCCAGTACTAAGTAGGGCTTATTACTGCATGGACATTTGCTGAAAACTAGACCAAAAGACCAGCAACCCATTTCACGTAGGCTGCTGAACCATAAGTAGAAGATAATGAATTTTGGTTCCTACCAACCTGTGCCAGATTTGAAGGAATGACCTAGAGGTGAGAAATTCGACATCTCATTATCATTCCCCTGAGTGAAACAGTTCTCAAATCATAGGATGAAAAGAAGGAGGGAAAAACCAGGCCTTCCTGGTGTGAGTTAAAGGTCTGCATGAACTTTGAATTTCAAAGCTTTTTCTCAATCATTAATTTAGTTCAACTTAAGTAGACTTTAAAGTCTTTAAATTAGATGACTGAAAATCTTAATAACCAGAACAAAAAAATGTAAAAACAATTTCAAAAAGAAGGGGAGGGGAGTTGCTGCCTCTTGCTCCTGTGCACCCATCCCCCTTCCATTTTCCTTTGTCACAATGAGGGAGATCAGATTAAATATGATTGCCCACTATTCTGCCTAGCTGACAGCTCACCTATGGTGCTTTCAAAAATAAATGTTGTGGCTGGGTTTGTACAAGCTTCAAATGCGTATTTGACCTTTTAATGTTTTATTTGGTTTTGTCGATTTTTCCTTTAATACTTTAAAGTTTTTAGCTGAGGAAATTTGCCAGCATGGTTAACTACACAAATGGACCAATTTGCATATGGATGCTTTTGCAATCCTCAGCCTGATCTTCTCTATCAGTGGACTGATAGAAAAGCTATTGATGAATTGCAATGAAAAATGCACATTTCAGCTGTTAATAAATGGATCTTAGGAAAAAAAAATGTTAACAGATTGCCAAGTGGTACCACAGAAATGACAGCTAAAGAATAAACATAATGCAATCTAATTCATTCTCGCTAAATTTTAGACCTTTTGCTATAATTTTTTATATAAAACTCTCCATTTTTTTCCTTGACCGTTAATACTGATAATTATATCTGTATTTCTTAAGAATATTATGAGTTGCCATTTCTGCATAGTAGCAGATTGAATTTATTCACCTTACGGATATATTATTATCACAGATAATAACTGCAGCATGATAATTATCATTAATTATTCATTTGGATTAAGAGGCAAATAGGCTTGCATTCAAGGGTCTTCCAGAGCAGTGTTCATTGTTCCAGGGCCCTGTGTGCCAGTGTGACTAATTCATACTCCTTTCAGTGCTACTGTTGACATCTGACCGGTCCCATATGTATTTATTTCAAAATATTATAAAAGGAATAAGTGCATCATTTCAGGACATGACCACTAAAATAGACTTATGGTTCTTTTCTGCCCTCTGAGTGAGAATACGCAGTTTCTATTAGAGGAGATGCTCACAGAGTATCATTTCAATAGATCTCTATGTGTGCCCTATCTTTGCCTTCCTGTGCCATCCTACTTAAGCTTATATAAGCCAATATATTTACATAATAGCTTTTAGCACAAATAATAACGTGAAGCTGTACAATTTGTTGTTCACTGAACATTGTATTATTCAAACTGATTTTAATCCATTCTGAACTAGGCTTAATGTACAAAGATTTTCTAGTGCAGGGTGAAAAATACAAGGGAGGAAAAAAATTAGTAAGAAGGGGAGTATGGTTGATGAAAAAGGGACAATAAATAATATAAATGCTAATTCCTTTTCGTGGCTTTCACCCAATACTTATTAGCAAACCTCTCTCTCTCATTCCCTCTCTAATCTTTGCTTCATATCTAAAAAAATGTCTTGAAGGTAGTAACACGATCATCTGAGGACCAACATGACAGCTCCAATATTCACAGAGTGATAAATGTCAGTCTGGCTTTTATAGCTCTGAGGCTGCACTTATAAATGCCCTCTGTGACTTACCATCTTTGCCTCCACAGATGATTCCTTTTTATTGTTAATATGTCAGCATGGCTCCAGTGCTATTCAGTATGAATTGCTCTGTAATAGTCTGGAACCCTCCTTCTCTAACCAGTTTTAGTTTGTTCCACTGTTTCCAGACTTAATTTTAAGATCATGTCCCTAGTGTTCTGCAACAAAAGCAGCAGATTCCATGTGGAGCAGTATGTGCTTTATCAGATGTAAACACAGGACAAGGAAAGAAGATGCAGAGACAGCAAAAGGAAATAGTGAAATTTTATCAATGCTGGTGAAATATATTATGAGCATGTCAGGTAAAGACTGCAAATTGCAACAGGAAAAAAGAAACCACCAGGGAAGGTTTTTATCCTAGTAGTAATCCCTTTTAGCACCATATGCATTACCAATATATTGTTGGCAGGGAGATGTATGTGAGGTGGAGAAATGCAAAGGTACTTGCATCAAAAGTGATAACAAATAAAATATGCTTGCAGTTGTACCCTTCAAAATTTGCACCAAGAAATCACTTATAAATTCGAAAGAAAGAGAGAAGACAGCAGAGTTTCCCAGCCTGCCTATACTAGGTCGCCTGGATAGAGACACATCCATTGCAGAACTGGAGTGAGTGAAGTCTTCAGCCAGAACTTAAAAGCAGGAAAAAGGGGGGCAATGCAAGCTAGGGTCCCAGGGCGAGTGGTTGGCAGAAAAAAGTCTACATTTGTATTTTGGAAACATCTAAAGACCAGCAACCAGAGTGGAGACATTGTCTGAGTGTTTCATGAGTCTTGGCACTGCAGATTAATTCCTCTTCCAGCTACCAAGTTAAGGAAGTCAAATGACATTAGTACATCAGGGCATAACTGATATATTGAACTGGCCGAAAAAGATTCATTTTACTAATGAAGGAAATAAGAGCTTCTTATCTGCATTTATCAAAGTTGTGCTACTCAAGATTTTTGTTTTCCAAACACTTGTTCATTCATAGGGAATAATAGGGAAGATTTTATTAATTGTTGACAAATTTTTGGGGAGCCAGGGATAAGAATGGACTACAAAAGTGGCATGAAATTATTTAGAATTAATTCTAAAGTGCAATACTATACAGCAATTCACAACACCACCACTTTGGTAAAAATTGTCTGCTGATGTTTGCAGAAATCTTCTAGAATAGCACTAGTCCAAAGTATAGCTGCTTTCAGTATAACTTGTGGAGTTGGGTGTTGAATCCTAGCCAATGCCAGAGAGAAAATAATGTTTTTCTTGAAGCCTCTTAATCTGTACAGAACTTTTAAGCCATAATAATATGAACTTGGAAGAAGTGTGATTTTACTTCATTAAGTAACTTCGTTCTTTTAAATAAAGCAGCAGCAGTTTTTAGCATTCAAGTTTGTCAACAATACACAGATGGCTGTGAAAACCTCAGTCTTCTTCTTTCATGTATTTTTTGATTATCATTCATTGTTTGTTACAAAAATAGCTGAGTCCCTCTAGTTCTTTCCTACAATTACCCAAATTTATGCATCTTTCCTTTAGAGGGGTCTACTAAGTTGGAATCGTGGCATTACAAATAAGTAAGTTTTCAAATGTTCATCATCATTGAAGGCTGTCTCTACTGCAGAGGGTTTTTTAATTTTTTGACACTATTCACTCAATTTTAAATCCCTTTTGAGAGGCAAGAAAAGATAACTGTCTCTTTTATACTGACTTTCTCATCAGCAACTTCCAGAAAACAAAATATTTTGTGCTTTAAGAAAAAAAGTATTTTTATCCCAATTATTAAAACCTAGATAATTTCACTCCTTAAAAGAATGAATAGCTAAACTAGACTTCTTAATGGAAGCAGTTCATTATCTTAATTAGCGAGTTCTAGAATAAGTTTTATAAAATCAGTTATTTTTTCATCTGTTAGAATGTCAGAGCATTTTACTTTGGGTTTATGAGAAGTCTGGTAGTACTACTATGTAACCCTCCACAAAACAGGAGTGATTTTATTTCAAAGGTTGGCATAAATGTCATAATTACATACAGTATTTGTATGAGAAAACAAAGTAGATCAAAGAGGGTGACAGGGATGAGACAAACAGCCACAACAACAGAGATTTCTTGCTTAGAAAAGGAGCCAAAATAAACTATATTTGATCTCTGTTAACACTGTTATAATTTCACCACAAATAATCTCTGGCTCTTGTGTATTACCTCTAATCCTCCTCAGGTACTGGGCTGTCTGTAAAAGCCACTTCTGTCTGATGCTGTCATCATTCTGTTCTGCTGCTGCAGCACTGAATGTGTTGCAGGCAAATGCACTCTTGATCTCTCTGAGGATAATTTTAGTCATATCTAAGTTGGCAGGACATGAGTGAACTAGAACAGATGAATAACAAACTGGGAGTGACTGGACATAATTGAATATGGAATTTTCCACATCAGCAAGTGGAGAACAAAGAAAAGTAGCCAGAAACTGTCTATGTCCCAAAGTTAGAAATACTGACATTTTGAGAAGTCATCTGCACAGGATTGCATCATAATGTTATTATATTTTTTTCTCCTTATTTTCTGATCAAGCCCATTAGAAGAGGCCTCATGACTGTTAGGTTGGGTCGGGGATTTTTTTCCATTTATTTATGGAAAGATATTTTTGCAGGCTAACCCAGTTAAGCTTGACAGCTTGTTTACAATAGGACCCAGAAGACACATTACTCTATGCACAACAATATAAATATACATTTGAGATGCACACTTATGCTCATAATATTTGTTGAACTTCTGAAGTGCACAGTGATCATCTATCCAAAATGATCTAACGATATTTAAATATTACGAAGGTAGAGAGATTGTTTAGCTTGCTGAGAATGACACATTATCATAATTAACATTTAGTGGTTTAGAAAAATTGCATGACATAGTTACTTTCTTAAAAGTTAATAACAATCTGACACAAGAGGTTTAAACTTCATCACAAAGTCAGAGCAGTGTTCTATCTCTGCATATTTTCAGTTTGGACATCCAGACTGCCTCGAACTGAAGTTGCTAGGTAATTGACCTTCCCTTAACTGAACCTATATCTACCTCATAGATTAGTGTGGACAAATAGGAATAGATTTAGAGATCAAAACAATTCTTGCTGAGAGCCTGAAATTCACTTCATATTCACCGTGGGAAAGGGGCTTGCATTGGTCCTGGGATGTACAATACAAGAGCTACTCTGGGTCTCTTCCCTCTGGAAGAATCTCATGTGTATACCCCAAGGCTGCTTTGGGATATGGATCTAACCACTTGGAAATCACTCCAAAAGAACTCCCCTGAGTGTGGCAAAGGGGCTGACAGAAACCAGGACTCAGAGTAATTAATGACATCTTTCAGTAAAATTATACTCCCAAATCCAAAAAGAGTCAATACAGGCTCAGACAGTGTGCTCTCCATCTGGAAGGTCAAGAGAGATCTGAAAGCAGTATTTTGTATTTTCTTATGCCAAATCAAGGTGTTCTTTAGAAAAAATTTAAACCTATAGGTATTTTTTAATATTTTGATTTAAATTTCTTCATTTAAAGACCGCAGTGTGTTTTCATAGGTGAATTATTAATTTTGCTGCCACATTGTGGTTATTAACACTGTGAAGTACTAAGTAGAAGCTGCAAAATGCATTGCTCCTCAGCCTTGTTTGCAACTGCCTTAGATACAGCAGTAGATAAAATATCCCAAAGTTTGTTCTGTAATTAAAAAAAGGATTGTCCATTGCCAGAACACAGAGCTATGCTGGAAGTTCATTTTTCTCCATCTGTGCAGCATGAAACTTTAATTGTGAAACAGCTTTAAAAAGTCCTGTGGCATAACCTGAAAGGAAATGAGCTAAAGTGTGGGATGGAGAGCTTTGCACATAACTTTAGAATCTGCCCTTAGCCTCCAAGAGTGATGGCTGCATTAGAGATGGTAAGTCAGGAAAAGCTGCTAGTCAGTCTTCCTCATGTTTCCTAATCAAACTTCAGTTCTCACTTCTTTTCAGAAGAATACTCCTCTTTCCAAACTATTTGACAGTGTTTCTGCTACTCCTGTTGCTGTCTGGTTCCATTTATCCTCAGGAATGACCAATGTTTAATATAATGAAACAGAAAAATTCCAAGGGATTTGTTTTGGGATTCAAGTGCTCAGTGCACTCTCTCTATTTTATCATGGTTTGCAGTCCTCTCTTTTGTGTCCACTTTCTGCCAATATTTATGGATTTAATGCATCCTGGCAAAAATATATCAAAGAATAGACTTGCATGGTGCTTACCTGAGTATTCATGGAAGAGGTTTTTTTGGATACACAGCTTTGAAATTCAGAGCTTTACATACTTGTTCTGTCAGGGAAAAAATATTGTGTTGAATCACAATGAATTCAGGCTTCAATTAAAAAAAAAGTAGTCAAGTGCATAACCAGCTTGCTTGGGATGTACAGGGAGCATCTGCAGGTGCTCCTGAGCTGCACACCTCTGTGGAGGCACTCCAGAGAGCTCCCACATCTCCACAAGATCCTGGAACTCTGTACACACACACTTGTCAGCACCCACAACCAATTCCAGGGTGTCTTGTGCCATGTTGAGACTCTGTCTGCTTAGGGATGGAGAGCAGGTTTGAGTTCCACATTACCACAGCCCACCTGCTTTCTGTCCTAAAACTATGTCTATTCAGAGATCACCCAGCTGCTGCAAAACACTGAGCTGTGTAGTAGGCACAAACTGCAAGCCACCAGATTTTCACAGGATATTGAACATGATTTTTCTAGCCACGAGTTTAGTTGTCACTAAACAATCACCAAAAGAATCCCTGGAAATCTTGTATTATGAGAACATTCTTAGTGATGGGTTCATAGTGTTCAGAAGCTCATTAGAAAATTCACTGAATAATGAAGGAAATAGTGATCTCTTTGTGGCTATTTCATGAGCAGAAAGAAAGGTTAAATTCATGGGATAAATTATTCATTGTGAGTTATTCACTCAGCTTTAATAGTTTGTAATTCTGTAAAGAGCTTTGCTTAAGAAATGCACTATATAAATCAATCAATAGCCCTAATAATATGCAAGAAGGATTTTCCCTTTTGTGATCTGCTTTTCAATAAATTGTACCCCCTTGACACTTCAACTACCATCATATGACCATTCTCCTTGGCTCCAGTGCCTCAGCCTGTCTATCACTGGGCCACAGCTGTGATGTTCAGACACCCAGCCTCCTTCCCCTTAACTCATTTCACTTAAGGGTCTGTCAGCGTTTTCATGTACTTTTAGCTTCTCCTTTACGTATTTATGTTGTTAAGAGCTCAAGCAAACAGTGCAGGTACACTCACACCGAGGTGTTTTGTTACACCATTGTTTAGTTGCATCACCAATGTACTGGAAACTGAGCATCGTGGCACAGGCTTCATGCTCTAAAATCTGCTGCCTTCTCTGCAGCCATAGGGTAGAGATGTCGAAACAACCTGCATCTAAACCCCTCTAAATTCTTACAGCATGCCTGCAGTGCTCGAGGGATTGATGGTTGGAGGAGATACAGCTAGGTTTGGGTAAAGCTGCAGCAACACAGGCTTCAGGGAATGGCATGCCTTGAGAAAGTGCCTGGCTGATCTGTGTGTCCTGCCCACGTTGGAGCATTTGCTGTCACAGCCTTAGTCACCCTGAGTAGTATCCATTCACTCAAGATTGAAGGGAGTGTGAATATGTATACACACACCAAATCACAGCACAGCCATGCCCTTAGGCACAGTTTTACTGCTCTGGCCAGCCTATTTACTTCTCTCCTCTTCTCCAGCCCTTGCTAATTCACAGGAGCCTGACACTTCAGCACCTGAAATGAATGTCAAAGCTCCCATTAACTGGCGTGGGCAGAAGCCTAGCCCTTCTAACTTTCTATTAGTGTTCGATCCCTGTCAGATACAGACCCTTTATATTTTTTATCTCCTTTTGCCTCCCAGTGTAATCCTCACAGGATCTTCCAGATGCCTCCTTTGTGGCAGTCAGTCCATCCCTTCTTCCATACAGAGGTCATTTGAAGTCAGCAGAACTGAGAAATGTACAGCCTCTGAGGCTGAGGTGTTTGCTGATGGAAAAATTGCTGGAAAGCAAAGTTAACAATACTTTTGTGTCCATTGTCAGCTCCTCTCACATGTCCTTTTGGTCTAATTGGTGCAACTTGACACTCATGTCAGCCTAAATTTGGCAACATGGGAACGTTTTTTTCTTCTCCTGGTGAGGAAACTCAGTAGTGAGGCACAGGACCAGGTTGCCCAGAGAAGTTGTGGATGTCCCACCCCTGGAAGTCTCCAAGGCCAGGTTGGATGGGGTCATGAGCCACCTGGTCTAATTGGTGGCATTCCTGCCCCTGGCAGAAAAGGGAAGAACTGGATGGTCTTTAGTGTCCCATCCAACCCAAGCCTTTCTGTGTTTATATGATTAATAGACATGTGCTAATATACTGATGTTTTCCCAGTTAATTAGTTTTCTCCAGCTGCCTAAAGTAAAATTTACTTTTAATGACTGGAATTAAACCACTAATTCTTCAATAAAACTCTTCAAAAATTATGAATACTGACATATTTTAGATTGTTGTAGAGTGTAATTGGATATATTGAATCTAATAGTTTGGATTAGTTGTACTGAAAATATCAAAGATTTATTGATTATTGAAATACTTATTTGATTATTGGTAACCCCAAAAAATCCTCTTGGGGCACACTTCAATCCTTATATTACTGATTCCAAATATAGAAAGTGCAAAGACAATTGAGACGTGTAGCTAACTCATTCTCTCTGTGTCACTATTTTCAGTTTAAACTAATATTCCTTTACTGTGTATATGTGACCTGCACCAAGGAACTCAGATGAGAACTTTTAAAAGTTTCCTATGGTCCCTCTAACAAATCCCTGCACAGTTAAATATCTTTGGTTTTTGGAGCCTATTGGCTACTTAGCATTTTTTGTTGGCTAAGAATCTCAAACTGATTTTCAGTGGTTTATACTCTCATTTCCTGAGCATCCAATTTGAAACTTCTCAGTCCAGTTTTTGAGAGGACAGAGTAGCATCCCTTCATAGTACACAATGTCCAAGCTCTGAATAAAACATAGATGATGGACTCCCAAACCACTGGAAGTGTGATTGAAGTAGCATGGAAGAAGTAGAGTTAGATTCACTTCTTGAGATATTAGGAAACAAGAAAATTTAAAGGAAATGGTCAGATAATTAACACTGTTTACACCATACAATAAATAAGGACGGAATTCTGTAGAAAAAAAATTAGGTTACAGTTCATACTACTAAAAACTGTATCATAAGGTGTCTCCAGCAGAGGGAAAGATAGATTGCATGTGCATAAGTAACATTAACTGTGCTTCCCTTGGAAGTTCTTCAGTTGGGATGCCATTCTTTGTCTATAAAACCTGCATGTTAATACTAGTACTGTCTAATATTTATTTGGTTATTTCTTTATTCTAAGGTAGATCCTTGTGTTCAGTCCTCTAACAAAGAAATAAATAAAATGACCCATTTTCATTCTGCCTCAGCAACCTATGAAACAGGCAGGTGGTAAAGGTAGTGAGTCCTTTTTAAAGAATATACAGAAAGATTAGTCAGGGAGCTAGATGTATCACTAGTGAGGGAACAAATCTGACCCCAGAGAGCCTGAGTTTAACCTTTTATGCATTCCTCCTACTGATATTTGTGAGCACTACCATGAAGAGTGGTTCACTCCATATTTGTACCATTCTTGTATTATATATAGTTTTAATACCCCACAAAATAGGAGTGCTGAACCATGTCTTGTATTTTATTGTGCTACTAAACCATTATGAATTAAGTATGACAGATGCCCTCCTTTTCTAACTACAGAAGTTTTTTTCCCAGCTCAGTCACAGAGCATTTCCATTAAAAGCTCAAGACCCCATCTCTAACCCTGGCAATACCTTCTCCACATGATTAATTATTTTACACACTCTGTAGTCCATTAGGAAAGTGTCTGATGGCCTCAGGACATGAATATCTGGCCTTTTATTTTGCCAAACTCTTTTTTTTCTTTATCCTTTTGTAGTGAGATAGAAAACAGCATATTACTTTGTTTTTTCATTGCCATGTTTGTTTCATCTATTTATAATTAATATTTTTCATAAAAGGCATTAACTTCCACTTTCAATAATCTCTTTTTGTAAAGATTCAAATAACTTATCCAAAGATAAATCTTGTCAAATATCAGGTAGTTCCAGAAATATATGTAAGATCAATGAAGTCTGTAGAAATATGTGTATCTCTTATTAGAAGATCGGATCAAATATTATTTTTTAATGATAGTCCAAACTAGAAAAAAAAGGTGTAGATATTGAGATCAATAGCAGCATAATGGAGAACAGCACTGTGCTCCCACTTTGTGCTGCTGATGTTCAATGGTCCGTTGTCTTCAATTTGGGTAGCTCTTATGGGGAAAAAAAAAGGATGAACCTGAACTTTGTCTGTTGTGGTAACAGTGAACTCTACCCTGCCAAAATGCATGCCAAAATGCCTTCCTGCATTTCAGATACAAAATAGTAATCTCTTAGTTAAGGGAAGCATGAGGAGAATTCTAAGATATTTCTTGTACTGTTCAGTATGCTGCCACATGCAAAAATGGAGAAAACAAATAATAATAATCCTGGGAGCACTGGAGAACGCTGCCAGAACTCTACATTTTCAACACAATCCAGTTTCCACCCAAGACACCAGCTTGAAGATAGGAATATCACAAAATCTTACTTAACTGGTTTTCAATACATCAGGAGAGACCATACCTTTCTTTTCTCCAGCATCCTGGAAGTCTGTTTAAATCAGAAATCAGTTAGGCTTGTTGATTATACCAGAGAACACTAAAATATATCTTATATATTGATTTATGAGAGATTTGATTTGATGATTTTGGCAATGAGTTTTATCATCTATTGTCAAGCATATCATTCATCTGGATAATTGCAGCAGACAGTGAGTATAGAAAATATACATTGAAAGTTTCTATGTTGATATTGACTTAATCACATCCCCCCCCAAAAAAAAAAAAATTAAACCTGTAAGCTTCAGATGAAGTAAGATTGATTGTGTGACCTTTATACCAAATTACACTTGTCAGATGTGACAGTTATCAAACTTCACAACTCAGGATATTTTCATTTTCAGTGGAGTTAGTAAGAGCTGAGCAAATACACCACATAAGACTGAATGTAAAACTGTTGGTCTTTCCCCATATGAAGCTACAGTGACTATACAGCTCATTTTGGGCACCTATCTAGGTGCCTAAATCCAGGTGGAATGAACACTGCTTTCAACCACATTTCTTAATTTTCTTATCATTATGTTCTACAACTTGATTTGACTAAATTCCTGTTTGCAGGAGAGATGAAGAACCTGGCCACTGGAAAAAATTGTAGGCCATATTTAAAACTCCCTGCATATGTTCCTCTCAGTCTTGGCCCTACAAAACACTCCTAATGAAATTCTTGTGCTGTAGAACACATCTGATCAAAAATAACAACAACAACAACAAATCAAATTTAGTCTCACGTCTTCATCCTCTGACATTCTAAATTATTCTCTATGGTCAGATTCTTAATGTTTTGATCAATTTATTTTCAAAGGGAGATTTATCTAAGTCTAAGCATCTATTAAGTAAACTTCAACATCTGAGTGAGTCATACTGCTTAGCAAAGAGGTGACAAGAAGTACATACTTTTAGACTGAGATTCTTCTTGCTTCTTCCTGAGATTTACATTTGGATAAGGTAAATCATCCTAAATCATCTATAAGTGACATTGTCTATTCATTGGTGGCTCTGGGAGTTTAACAGCAACTTTAAATGCAAATGTAACAGTCATCTAATCATCTACATTTGGTTGGTTTCAACACACAGGCAGGCACAAAAGATTTTTTTTTCTGAATTATGGATGCATCTATAAAATAAATCCATTTTGGGATTTACTTGTATTGAAATTTGAGTTTTCTGGGTTTATATCTACTAGAGCAAATTGGAAATGAACAAGTTGCTCCAAATGCAATTCTCATGTTCAGTCCATCAAACAGGAACGAAAAGGTAAAGCACTGACTTTCCATATGGAAATAAAGTTCTTTGATAATGACTTGTGGCTTATCACATTTTTTCTCTAATTGATGTGCAATTTTACCATAATACCTTACATTTGTTAATGGAACATAAAACTAGAACTTCTGGCTTAAATATCAAAGAAAGAAGTGGAAATAATTCATAACATCTTGATTCAGAAAACTCATGGTAGACATCTAACGTAGGACAGATGCATCACACCCTCAGCACGCTGAGTCCTCTGCACGAGATTCAGGGGACCAGTTCCCATTCAGGTAACTCCCCAGGGTTATACCTACAGCTCCTGTCCCAGAGCATGCTCTGCAGTTTGACCCTGCCAGCTGTCTCTGGGTCACTCCTGGCAGGACGGGCAGCATGGCAACTTTTCCCAGCCTGTCCTTGTGCCTCACCAGTCACACAGGCAAGGGCTTTCAGTATCAGAGCCACTCACTGGAACAATGGTGGTTGATGCTGTTGGCTCAAAGTGGGGAGTACTTGAAGCCCCCATGACAAGGATGTAGAGAGAGGTAATAACCACAGGCCATTCTGCTTACTCTCACAATTGTCCTCTCTAATTTTCTTTCTGGAGAAGATTCTCTTTATTTCCTACTCTCTATCTTTTCTAGCTCTCCCACTCTTTTTACTGCTGCCCTCTCCATCACATTGCATCAATGCCACAGAAAGCTTCTGAATTTAATGCAAATCAGGACACAGAATTTGCACTTAGCTGAGTAAAACCAGTAGATGCAATTCAAGTGTCTTTCTTGCTTAGGTAAGTTGCTGATCCCCAGATACAGTGTGTTCTGGGAAGGCAAACACCATGCCAGCTTGTAGAAGAAAAAGAGAAAAAAAAAAAAAACCAAACCAACTTTAAAGGGAAAAGGCTTTCCTTTTCCCTGAAGGCCATGCTTTTATAGTCTGTAGTCACCACAGACTGCAGCACAGGCTGTGTACACCACACCTCTGAAAACTGAGCCAGTACAGTTTTAGTTTCCATTTTGGAGCCAGTCAAGAGGCTAAATGTGTTCCTGACTAGTTCAGAGACACTCCTGTGCCTTTGTTACAGCATTTGATATTATGTCTGGAGCTGCTAATTAATACATTTTAGACATATTAAGTCTTATTTATAGCAGATGTGGCATTGCAAATGATTTTTCATTCCACCCCAGCTTCCCGTCATTCTCTGAACACCCACAATAAATTTTCATTTTAAAAAGATTTTCACCTTAATTTGAGTTTTCAGATATCTGCTCAGTGTTGTTTCTTTTTCCTTTCTTTTTCCATCAGAGACAGGTACATAAGTGATTAGTTTATACAAATTTCAGAGGAATTTTTTTTTAAGATCATAGACCTATAGGGAATATGTAGCTTTAAAATGTGTCACAGATTTACACTGAAAGATGCACCATAAAAGAATGACACTACAAGTTACATCAAACAAGCAAACATTTGTTATGGGGACAGTAAAATTTACTTTTCACCAAAGGAGCCTACAGTAATAATGCATTCAATTCTATTTCCCAGAATGCTTCTTAAGTATGTTAATAAAGTCTTTATTGTGTCTGCTTATAAAAGTCGCCACCATTTCCCATTAGAAAGTCTCTGTTTATTCATCAAACATTTACTGACAGTGACTGCTGGGAGCAGGCTCAGATTTCCACTCCATTACACGTTTGTGGCATAAAACACATTAATTATAGATATATTACAATATTCAACTCATTGAGGAAAAATTAGATGATCAAGGCTCATTTTCCTTGACAATAAGCAAGTTAATGAAAATACTAATTACCTGATGATGAAGTGGAGCCTTCAGGATTGAACGCTTAGCATCTGTAGAAGAGCTCTGTGAATCTAGCACAGAATATTAAAGCCAGAAGCACTGGAAGTCTAAAGGATGGTTCATGAGGTCATCATGTGTCCTTTAATCACAGGACAGAGAGTAGTTAGTTCATAATATAAACTTTTATATACAGCTTTGAAGGATGTCATGAAGAGCCACATAAGCATAGTGTTCATTTAAAACTATTTATTTTAGTGAACTACTGGGTTTTGAATTAGTAGATACATTGTCTAGCTCAACTTTTTTAGAGGAACTGTGGAACCTAGCAGTGATGAATTTTGGTGTACAGAGGTATGTGAATGTTGGAATGGAAAAGAATAAGATGCAACTACATGCCTTCATTTTCTCTGGGCTCAGGAAAAAAGTCATAAACAAAGTTAATGGCATATGAAGTTAAACCATTTCAAATTCAGGAAATTTCTTGTTACTGTTTGTC
Organism: Luscinia megarhynchos; assembly: GCA_034336665.1. Taxonomy (NCBI): domain Eukaryota; kingdom Metazoa; phylum Chordata; class Aves; order Passeriformes; family Muscicapidae; genus Luscinia; species Luscinia megarhynchos. The sequence continues at coordinate 47,514,660 of JAPFBE010000003.1, read as the reverse complement.
TTTATTGCAACCACTTCTGCTTTTGTGCTTGTATAATTCTTCTTACCATTTCCACATTAGACTGTGAATTGGAATCACTAAACTGATGATGTTATTCTTTGGTTTCTTTCCAAGATCAATTTTACTTCTCATCTGCTTTCGAAATTTTACCAATATAACTGGGAACTGTTTGCGGTAGGAGGTTTCCTTCACTCTGGACTGTTTAAACTGTCTGTTAAAGACAGAAATATCATTAGTTTATTCAGTTTAGTTCATTTTTTCCTCAATTATTTTGTTTGACAACAGCTTTTTAGCAATTACAGATTGCTAAATGGGATTTTTCATGGCAAATAGTAAATAATAACAAAATATTCCCAAAATATTGTTTCTTTTCTGGAGATAGTAATGTTCATGTTTAATTAACAAATTGCCTTCTTAAGTTTTCTGCAAACACAGCATTGTATCAATGAATAAAACGATATTATTAGCTTCTAACTGCCCTAAAACCCTATTATAAATCATTATGAAAATATCTTCAATATGATCTATTCTAATGGGGTCTGTTATTGTAAGATGTTGTTTTTCTTATGAAAACGTAAAGCTTTGTAAATCTCACAACCTCCTTCCTAGGAGCAGGATACTGGGGTGATCATAGAATCATAGAATCATAGAATCATAGAATCATAGAATCATAGAATCATAGAATGGCCTGGGTTGGAAGAATCTGAAAGATCATCTAGCTCCAACCTTAGCACCATGTGTGGAGACACCTCCCACTAGATCAAGTTGCCCAGAGCCCCATCCAACCTGGCTTTGAACACTTCTAGGGACAAGACACCCACAGCTTCTCTGGGCAACCCATTCCAGTGCCTCACCACCCTCACAATAAAGAATTTCTTTCAAATATTCATTTTAAACTTACCCCCTTTTAGTTTGAATCCATTTCCTCTTGTCCTGACACTACATGCTCTTGTAAAAAAGTGCCCCTCCATCTTTCCTGTTGGATCCCTTCAGGCACTGGAAGGTCACAATTCAGTCTCCCTGAAGCCTTTTCCCAGCTGAAAAAATGAATTTGTTCCAGTCCTATGATCAACTTGATGGCCATATTGGTAAAGGGCTCTCCACTGTTGAGTAAGGCTTCATGGAAATACCATGCAGGTTTTGAGTTCACTTCTCCTCTTTAAGCACCTTACTTATAGGTTTGAAACATGCAGGTTTTGTCCTTGATCTACGCCTGCTGTGTAACTAGATGTTGTCTATAGTACCATATTAAAGCAGCTGTCCAGCATCACTTCCCATCTAACAGGAAAATCTCTATGTAATAATAGTCCAACATCTCTCCAAAGCATTTCAAACAGTCAGTTCTGAAAGAATTTTGAGTAAATGTTTTTAAAGTGTTCCATCCCTCCTGTTCCATATAATACATTTTTATATGAGTTCCTGGGAAATCACTAGCAATAAACTCCTACTGAAATGAATAGAATGAGATTTTAACTTGGTAAAACATAGCAAGATAAGTCTTAACTGATATCAAATGCCTGTGTGGTATACTTCTGTGAAAGAGAAGATGGTGCAAGTGCCAAAGTAAGAACTTTGACTGAAAAGATTACAACTGTACTTCTTACAACAGCAATATCCCAGAGGTATAGCAGTTTCTTTTACACCAGTTTTTTTGGCACTTCATGGTTTTACAGTTCTGCAGGCCTATAAGGAACATTTTCAATGTCTGTTTTACTTCAAACAAAACACCCTCTTTTGTCCCTACCCTACTTTGCCTCTGACAGTTGTGAGGAGGGACTGCTCAGGAGAAAAGAAGCAAGGATGCACTTCCGTGAGCTTCCACACTCTGCTTTCAGAAGTGTACAGGGTGAATGCTGTTCGTCATCTGACACTTCTCCACAGAGTTTAGAATTCGTTTCCTATAACTTAGACATGAAATGAAAACCAGAAATAAGTCTATGATCTAATCTATTCTTGCAGTCTAAAATTTATGAGCCTCGCACTATTCAAAATAGTTTAATAGCAAACTTACAGGTTGAAATCACAAACACAGTATAAGATTAGCCTTACAGTTATAACTTCTAGCAGTCTTCCTGCTTATCCAATCCACAAGAAGAAAGATGTGCCTAAAAGCCTGCACATGTACAACAGGCCACCGAGTAAGGTCATTAAACGAGAAATGCCATGGAGAAGGAGGTAACCTTATCTTTTATATGTAAGTGCATATGTTCAGACTAGAAGGGATACAAACATCTGTTTGGCATTCATAAATTCTGAAGCCAGCTCTGAGTATAGGTTCCTAGTTAGAGTTTTTATTCTGAAGGAAAAGAAAGGAGAGATGTTGACTCTTTTATAGTGTATAAGTTAATCCTCATTTGGGAAACAAGATATGAGGATCCCAAGCCTTTTCTATGGTATTTAAATCCATTTTCGATTTAATTTTTCCATAGAATGACATGGGACTATCAGCTGCATTCTTTGGATAGGGCTTGAGTTGCCTGGGGATACAAAGCCAGTTGCACTAGTGTTGGAGGACTGTGTAGGCCAGAGGCAACCAAATCTGCATATAGCCTTATCTATGTTGCCAAACAAAGTCAACTAGATCTAAACTGTCCTTGGGGATTTGTTCCAACAAGGTCTCATTGGTCACTCTGGCAGAGATGCCTGTATCAAACCAAGATGGCACTCAGTTATTTGAGAGCATAGAAAGTATTTTAAATCACTGAGATTGCTCCTGCCATATCCTCCTTCTGCTTTGACATCTTTTCACTTGTTTCCATATCCTTCCACCACGGATTAAAGAGCACCTTTCTAACACCTCCATGCTTTGACAGCAGCATGAACTGGACTCATGAGTAGCCAAGCATCCAGGCCCTTAGCCCTTTTACTCAGAACTATTGCTCTTCTACACTCTTTCACATTTATTTCCTTTTTCCAATGCTTGAAACTCCTTGTAAATATTTCTTTAGCTTTTTTTGTGTCTTACTGTTTCCTGAGAAGATTTGTGAGAAAAAAACCTTTTCGTGCGAACTATCAAACAGCAATTTTTGATACAGAGAATGCAGATACATTTTACACATGTACATGCACTGGGTTTGTGGTGCAAAAAGCCTTCATACCAGTCCAACGATTTAAATCTTGAGTCCGGTGCTTCCAAGGATAATAGTGCCTTAGTAGTCATAGGGACAATATCTAGATTATCATCTCTTTGCAGAAATTCATCCTTAGTGTGCTTATATGGATCTACCCAAGTAACATAAAATTGCCAGCAGAATTGAACAGAAATAAAATCTGTTGTTTGAAACTTCATTAAGTATTTTCAAAAGAAATTTTGCTAAGCAGTTCTCACTAGTTTCACAGACTCTATAAAGCTCACCATATTTTACTTGGTTCAACAAGCAAAATTCTTATTTATAGCAGCAAGAATTTTAGTAATTTCTTCTCAGTGAGTAAAGCCAGGATGATGTGATTTTTTTTCCTCATTTTAAGAAGTAAAAAGTTTAATCCAAATTGAAAAACAGCATCCAAAGTGTTGAGCAAAGCTGAAAACAGAGACACATTTTTTGGTGTGTATGTTAACTCTAGTAGCACAGATTTTAAGCAGCTTGTCACAGGATGCCATGTCATGGACGCAGGACTACATTTGGACAAAGCAACGAGCAAAAAAAGTTGCTTCAAGCAACATGAAGACTGAACTGGCAACCACCCATTGTCAATGCACAATTCCATTTTGTGAATCAGCAGAACTCTTCTGAACTCTTTTTTAGCCATTGTTCCATATCAGCCTCTATTACAGTTTGTGGTTTCAGTAAGCTCTGGGTTGGTGTAAAACTCAGCCTTTGCAATGAAAGTGTGAAACCCAGTCCACCTTTCCAAGCCATATTTAATCTCATGTTTCACACTTATTATCAATCTCAGTTGACAGTTTTGAGATGTGCCAATGAAGAGATTTAGTCAAGTGACCTGGGCCATTCTCAGATTTACCTGTGGTAGTTCTCCACGGCTCCAGCTCAACCAGGGGTCACAGGTTTCCTTGTCAAACCTCAACAAGGAGGAAATGCCACACCATATGGTCACCACCACATTCTGGACCTCAGAAGCACTCTCTGAGCTGCAAAATGTGAGCCGAGTCACATAATTTAAATTAAGACTCCCATGCTGAACATACACATCTGGTCCCATTTGAAGCATCACAGACTCTTCCTTCTACACTCAACTGGCAGTTCCAGAAAGAAATAAGTTTTATAGGAGGAATCCTATATCATATCTGATAACCCTGTGGAGCTTTCCTGCATATCTTATGATATTTCTGAGAGCACTAAAGACTCTGCTTTAAAAACATTCCTAAATTTCTGACTAGTGTGTAAAATTAGACAAGAACACCAGCCATAGTGTATAGCCCTTCCACAGCACATTGTGCATCTTTATCCAGAATTTAAGCTGTATTTAGGTGTTTACACGGGAGGATGGGATACCAGAATAATTTTTCTAAACTGCTAAGCAGCTTATGTGCCTATTTTCCTCTGAGATCAAGAGAACCTGGGCACCTAACACATTAAGTAGCTTTAAATATTTTATCTGCATCTCTCAATAATTTATATTTTTGGAAATCCTACCTCTTGCAGTAAAAATGTACTGGTATTAACAGCTTAAGCCTATTCATATTTTCAGTAAAAGACAAACTAATAGAAGAAATCATTCAGGTTTCTCCTTTTACACAGCAGCTTTGTGTCCTTACATATTTTACTCCATCCCCCAAAAGCCTCCATAAAAACCCATTTAGTTTTATAGAGTTCAACTGCCTGTATGAATTTCAATGAAGAGTGGAAACAAATTCCAGTGTGAGTTTTTTGAAAGACCACTCAGCCATCAATGCTCTCATTCCTGGGGATTGTTGCTTCATCCTGGGTATGACTGTCTTTCCTGAGAGCATTAATTATTATAGCAGTGACTGCCCCTCTTTCAGACTTTTAGGAAAGAGTTTCATTTCCTTAGAAGATATTATTACATTACCGACATTTGCTTTGTATATTTTTTTGATATTTTAATTCAATATAAATAAAAATTTACTGTAAAGAAGACAGTTGGATAATACTGGAAACAAAATTATCATTCCATGAAGTAAGGAATCAAATCCTAGTGAAGATTTCCAAATGAGATCTAGAAATATTCAGAGTATTAATGCTGCCCATTGTTACACAAGTGCTGTATTGTTTTCTCTTGACTGCTTCAAACCACTGACATGGAGCATTTTTCTGCAGCCCTTACTGAGAAATTTACCACATTCATAGCATAATTGGAATCAGAGAATATTCTAATGATTCCAAAACCTGACTCTTACCAATGGAAAATCAGAGATGCTACATGGCATCTATTATATCACCATTCTACATGTAGTTTGTCTTGAATAACAAACTCAGAGTAAAAATCTTACATGACTCTCCAGCAAAACTGCTGCCCAAAAATGAAGCCGTCCCTCTTTGGAAATTTTTAAAAATCCTATGTGATTCATATAGGGAGACATTTTCCTAATGCTAACATGTCACATATTTCACAGAAAGGCACATTTTTCTTCACTAGTTTAATCTTTAGCAATTTCAAAGTCTGCAGAGGCTTACTGCCTAACTCTAGATATTTATTAATGTGATTTTTCTGACCTGAACATTTTTCTATAATTTCATCCCTCCAGCATGGCATGTTACATTTAAGTTAAAAAGACTGTGGGGATACAAAGAAGGAATTATTGTGCTAGAGTCTGAAGTTAAATTCCAACGTTTGCAAAGGATAAGTTGAAAAGAAACCCTTAATATCCTAATTCATAAAGATGTTAATTTTGACAGCTAAAATATATAAATTGCAAAAGGAGGAAGGAAATGAGGAAAAGAGTCTTCTTTACCTCTAAAATGCTTTCTTCTTTGTCTGTAGCAGGTGCCCCAAGACACATTATACTGCCTGCTTTAATTTGTCTTTAATATCAGATGTGCCTTATTGATTTCTTCTGTGTATGTTTTCATTTTGAATAATTCAGAGGCACAATTTTTTTTCCATTATGGTCAATAGCCAGAGAAAATTCTGAAAATAATCAATTGAGCCCTGCCTGACGATTACTAGTGTTGATATCCCCCGAAGTGAGGGAGTCAGGAAAGGCCAAGGATAATATGACACAACAGTCAATCAGTGCAATCAGTGGAAGTATCAACACTGGCTGCACCATGAGAGCCAGATCCATGTCAAGGATCCATAACAGCTCCTAAAAGTTCAGATGCTTGACTTCTTGTCATATGCTGCAACAGATGGGCTATGTAAGATTAGATTCAAAAGAGCCTCTCTGCCTCTTTTTCAAAGTGATAGGATCGTAAAGCAGCTGTGTGGTATGATTTGCATGGCACTTAATGTCTTCATTTTAACTTTTTTTCTCTTTTTAAGTTTTCCTAATAACAAGTACCTTCAAAGAAATGAGCAGAATGAGCACTTTGCCAAAAAACACTCACAAAACCAGACAGAAATATTATTTTGGTTTCGACGTGATGCTGATGGATAACACCTTTAGCTAGAGATCACATATGACCACTTTAGTAATCCCCACATCCATCCACATAATCAAGGCACATCACATTCAATTTATAGTGGAAAAAAAGTATTTTTTCAGTGTAGAAATCTAACGAAGTTGCCAATAGCAGCTGACAAATGGTGGTCCTAATCAGTGCAGCTATGGACCTGAGGGTTATTGCAACTTCAGCCCAAGTCAGGGCAAGAGTCTGATTTAAAATAAGCAATCAGCTGTATACACACATAGAAGATAGATAGATCGATAGATAGATAGATAGATAGATAGATAGATAGATAGATAGATAGATAGATAGATAGATAGATAGACAGATAATTGTGTGTATATATCTACATAGATAGATATAGATTGGATATAGATATAGATTAGATATAGATAGATAGATAGATAGATAGATAGATAGATAGATAGATAGATAGATAGATAGATATAGATATAGATATATGATATAGATGATATAGATATAGATAGATATAGATATAGATAGATGATATAGATAGATGATATAGATATAGATATAGATATAGATATAGATATAGATATAGATATAGATATAGATATAGATATAGATATAGATGTAGATATAGATATAGATGATATAGATATAGACATAGATATAGACATAGATATAGACATAGATATAGATAGATGATATAGATTAGATATAGATATAGATATAGATATAGATATAGAGAGATAGATATAGATATAGATGATATAGATATAGATATAGATATATAAAGATATAGATAAAGATATAGATAAAGATATAGATTCGATATATCTTTGCTGAGGTGAATATCTCCAGAGAGTGTCCTGAGCACAGCTATTGCCATGCAGATCAGTGAGCAGTGGCTGTGCAGCTCACCATATCTATTACCTAAAACCATAAAATGGCAATATATGGAATTAAACACCAAATAGCTTATAACTAAATAGTTTAATGACAATCCAATGTGTACAAAGTAAAGGAGTAAATTGGCAGCACTAGCTCAGTTTCCCATGGATAACTTATTTATAAATCTCTGTGATTTATTATTAATCTCCTTATGCAATAATCACTTATGCATATAAACATGGCTAAGCTTAAAAATTATATTCTGATTAATGTTTCTTTACAAAGGAAATATTTTGACTATGGAACTCATATCATCACTATTTTAAAGGTTTTGAAGACATTAAAATGAAAAATTATGGAGAATACAATTTTTGATACCTCCTGGTTTCTTTAATTTTTTGCTTTTCATCACAATATTTTGGAATAAATATATGAGACTCCTAACACTCAATTAAATATATTACAGCTAATCTGAAGAAAAAAAATTAAACTAGAAATAGATAATTAGAATTTACTTAGGTTATTTTTAAATCAGAGACACAGTCCATGAAAATAATCAAAATATTTTTTAAAATTTATCTCAAAAGTAAAGGTACTTGCTCATAAATATTAATATGCTTTCTATGTTACAAACATATGTGATATGCTCCAATTATTTTCTTAGAAGTAGGTCACTATGCATTTTACTCCCGTTTTCTGTATTCCCATGACCTCAAAACACGTTATGATTCTTGGTCCACACTCATGGAAAACACGACCATAAGAGAAGCTGATGTCTAGAACCAGAGCAGCAGACTCGGTTGGGATGGAGCTTTTATATGGTAAAAGATCCACTTCATTGCAGCAGTACATGAAGCAATAACCATATGCTGCAATTGATTAACACAGGAGAGAAACTGTGGTGCTTAATCAGTCACAAAAGCCACTTATTAAGAGTCTGTTATAAAGCAACAGGAGTTTTTTAGTGTTAGTCTATGAGATAAAATATGAAACAGAAGGAAATAAAAAAGGCACTGTTATTGTTTTCTGTAGAAAAAAGCTAAGTGCCTGTTATCATCCTTTCCAGCAAGAGAGAAGTAATGTGGTTCAGAAACTGTAGTGTATAAAACTAATTAAAACCAGGACAGACCCTGGTTTTAGTGCCTGCTTTGGCATTTCACAGTTTGCATTCAGAATTCCATCCAGGCTGCCATCTGAATTTCAAGGGAGAAACTCGAGCCCACAGCCCCAAACCATGCCCAGGCATTGACAGAGAAGAACAGGTCAGCACAGGGCAAGTGCACAACCATGGCTGACAGGGATAACCAGAATCACTCCTCAAGTCTGGGCCTGGGCCTTGTTGGGCTTGTAAGGATAAGCCGAGCCAGCAAAAATAAAAATCTGCCTTGGGCAGACCTGGGAACTGGAAAGCAAAGTAAATAAATTCAAAGAGGTTGAAAATTGAATATTTTCAGTATATACTTCTTGTCAGGACAAAATACATGTTCTCAGACTCCAAGGCCATGTTTTTTTCTTATTAAAAGTTTAACCCATCTCCATGATGAGTGAAGGACAATAGGTACTTGCAGAAAGGAATTCATCTCATCTATCTAGACATCTTAGAATGACATGAATTGTCTTCTAATAGCAAAAAATGCCTATTGGTCTCTTGTTATGTCATCATCTTTGTGTGCTTTTGTTTTGATATCCATAAAAGTAGGAAGATGCCCAAGACCTGTATAGTTCTCATTTCTTCTTTTCAACTGAAATCTTTTATTGCACTCAAAGTTTGTCTCCCTGCCTAAAATAATGTGGCTGGATGAGACAATACTTCAAGCCTTTCTGGAAGAGCACTCTTTCCAAACTGCTGCTCCCTTTTCCCTCTGCAGGATTCATGTCCAGCTGTTGGTGTAGATCAGCAGCAGTGATCCCAAATTGCCTCCTCCTGCCCCACAAAGGTGTTAGAAAGTGTAAGAAAGTTGTGCTGCCATAGCAGGTATTGCTTGTGTGACACTCCAGCCTTGTGAAGCAAAGGCAGAAGCAAAGCAAACAAATATGAGACCTCCTGAAGCACAAGTTGTGGAAACCATTGGAACACTGGTGAGCAGCTGTCACTGCTTTCATGCCCACAAGGAATACACCAAGAGACACCACTGTTTGACTTTAAAATTTTCCTTGCAGAATCCTTTAAGATGCTAAAGTCTTCTTCTGACCTCAATCACATCTAGATGTCTTTGAGTCATTTGGCAGACATATCAACAGCCATTGGAGTCTTTTATTTTTTTACCCTAAACAGATTTTTGTCAATACAAAGAAGAGTGATGTTTGTTTCAGACTTAGTTTATTTTGTTACTACTCATTTTTTCACAACCCAGATGTCATAAAAAGACCCAACACTTGGTTTTTCACGAAACAATGTTTCTTTATTTCAGAGAGAAGGAAAAAAAAAGAAATTTTTTGGCTCTACTCCTTTGTCAGAAAAGGGCAACCCAAGGGAGTCATTAACTGTGGGGTAATCTCTTTGCTCATGGATGTAATATTAATGCAGTTTCTATAGTCTACCTATTAAACGAATTGCATTGAAAGATTTTATCAAACCAAGCTTCTGTGAATAAAATAAATCTTATATAAAATTCACTAATTAAGTATATTACCACCAATAATGTTGCAATGAGCGCATTAGTGGGAGCTGACTTTCAGGATTGATATATTTCATCCAGTAAGTGATACTACTGCACTGAATTTGGAGGGCTAGATTTTTTCCCCCTCATGTGAGGCTCATTTCTTGGTAAAACCTTATATAAAATATGTAGAGGTAAGTTAAGGTAAGCAGCAATAGACTTTCCATCTAGTATCATTTACTGAAAAGTTGGTAAATTACCAAACTTCTGCTACTACTCAGAGAACTATCACATTTTTCTTATGTTAATATTCTCTTTTATTAATACCAAAAGATACTTAGTGAAAACAGTAATTTCATAGATATTTATACTCACCTGAAATAATTTTTAAATGACATTTATTAATAAAACCTTACAACCATTTTAGTAATATGCTTGATAATCAGATCAAATGTGTCTCATTACTTTCTCATACATACTGGTTTTAAAAAAATAATAAGGCACTTGCATAGAATTTTTGTTTATTTTTGCACAGTTGTTTAAAACAGCGTATACGGGTGCCTATAAAAGGAAAATATGCACAAGCATGATGCTGGTTCACAGAATCACAGAACCACTCAAATATTTGAGCTTGTATTTCTCTGAACAGGAGATTACAGAAGACAAGGGTTCAAGCTTTGTTAGAGGATGACTAACAATTTTACATGTAAAGTCCATTCTTAAGGTCTTGTAGGATATGTAACTTTCACGTATCTTGCCTGATTCCCTGCTTTTCTTCAGCACTGTGCACATTTTTTCCCATTGATTTTGTCATGCTTTCCTTTCTGAACCCTTCTTCTCTCCTACCCATTTGATAATGTATCACATATAAGGGTATATACCATATTTAAGCTCAGCAAACTCCATATTGCCTGCTTCATCAACATTACTTTTACAAGTTCTCACATTAAAACTCACTTTTTTGCAGTGCACTGAGTCAAATTCCCTTGTCCCCATAAAAATGTGCCTATAATAAATAAAGTGGATTTCCCTCTAAGATGTTTGAAGATGATGTAATAAAAAGAACAAGGAAATAATATATTAAATAATAGTGACTGACCATATGTTGACTGCCCATTCTGTGTGTCTGTTCAAGATGTGTTTCATTCTGTGGCCATAATCACTGCTCTAAAAATGTTATCAAATCCATTTGCCCTAACACTTCACATGACAGTAAAACCACAGATTTTCAGGTGTCAGTTTAGATTCCTGAATATTGGTGCTAGCTAGTGCTAACTGATATTCCCAATAGAATTCCAAGACATTCATACAGGGCTGACACATAATTATAATTTTGTAATTCTGTGACCTTTTGTGTTTTTAGAATAAACCCTTGTCCTCCTGTTCAGTTTGCTTAGCTAAAATACCTTTTACCTTAAGTCAAGCTACAGCTGCTACTTTGGCATCTTTAAGTATCAGATAAAAGAGATATATTCCCAATTAATCCCACTGTCCTGGAATTTTTCTGGGTAGATAATCATGAAGAGGCAATGTTTTTATGTACTTTCTTTTTCTTCTCTCTTTTTTTTTTGGTTTTTTTTTGGGGGGGGTGGTTTTTTTGGGGTTTTTTGGGGGTTTTTGGGTTTTTTTACCTAAGCATTATGGATTTATGTAACTTTTCTTTAGATCTTAAATTTCTGAAATGTCATATTACTCTTGTGCTCAGCTGGACTCTTTGAATTTTTGTCAACATCTTTGATCAAGTGTGCAGCCCAAAACTAAGAACAGGCTTCCTCTGAGGACTCACATGCAATGCAAAATGGTGATTTCCCTATCTTATATATGACACTCCTGTTCACACATCTCAGGATGACATTTGCCTCTTTTTCACCACAGCTGATCACTGCTCCTGCTTTGTTTCTGCAGTGCTACTGCCTGACTAGGTATTCCCCATGTGCTATTGAGCTCTTTTTTGTTGTTGTTTCTGGAGATTCTTACTCAAATCTATCATGCTGATTTGGGGACAAATATGTCCTTAACATAGGAAGAGCATTTTGAATTCTGATCTAATGCAATTTGGTCCTGTTTCTCTTCTCACTTACAAAATTCTAAGTTAAGTGTCAAGACATACAAATGCAGTTTCACTTCCATAACCAAATTCACTAATCCATATCCTGCTCAATACATACTTCTTCAGGATCCATTTTGAAATGTTCTCCTCACAGTAAAGTTCATATATTATCTTCAGCACAGTGTTCCACCTGTCCTACACAAATGTAACAGTGGTTTTATTCAAATATTTCTCTGATTTCGCTCATGGAAGTCCTGCATGAGAATGTTTAAACTGATCCAAAGTTAAATTATGTCACATACTTACAACATTTCATTACATCAAACACTATTCTTTTCTCTTTTTCAATTAAAAATGAGGTTAGAATGACTTGCTGTTGAAGACAGGCACATTTATCTCTAGTTTCTTCATTTTCCCCCAGTTTAGTCCTAAATGGCTACACCCCAATATTACCATTTCAATTTAAATCAAATACATGCCTCTGAAATAAATCTCCCAGTAGGTCTCCTGCTTTGGTTCACATTCAGTCTCATGAGTTCCTCCTGGATTAAAGTAAAGTGGGGAGCACCCATCAAAAGCCCACTAAACATGCTGCAAGGGACCAAATGAAAGTCACTTTGAAGAAGGGCACGGTGTGGATTTAAGGTCTCCATACCAACTCTGTCTCTCCATAGCCCCTCCTGCTGTGCTGCACTACTTGCTGCAGACTTAGCCTAAGTGCTCTTCCTTAAGCATCTTCATTAAGCATCCATGAACTCCAAAAAGTGAAAGCTCTGCAGCTTTTTCAGCGAACATCCTATGAATTTGAGGGTGCATTTTTTCACATTATTCTAACATCTCTTCATTTAGTTTTGTTAATTTGAAAGCAGGATGAAAAAGAGTATAGTGTCCTTTCTCTGTGCTTTCTGTTATTTACTTCCCTTCCCTCTTCAGTACTGATATGATACTTTTTGTTGCTTTCCCATCTATTCCCTCCCTAATGTATTTCTAGAACCGTGTCTGCTTGCCTTTCATCTCCCTTGCTAGTTGTAAGTCATTTTGCATTTTAGCCTTTCTGAGTTCATCCCTACATGCTTGTGCTATTATCCTCCACGCACATCCTTATTCAGCTGTCCTTGTTTCCACTTTTAATATATCTCCTTTTTTTTCCATTCTTTACTCCTTAAAGAGTTCCTGATTCAGCCGCATTGTCTCTTCCAAGCTCTCCTTCACATCAGAATACTTTGCTTTGTGCCTTTAATACAGTCTCTTTCAATAACTGCCAGGTCTCCTGAATTCCTTTATCCTCTATATTATCTTCCCAAGGGACCCTACTTACCAGTTTCCTCAGCTGTTGAAGAGTGCTTTTCTGAAGTCCATTATGCCTACTCTGCTCTTCTCCCTCCTTCCTGCTCTCAGCATGATGAGCCTGTGATCCCTTTCACACAAACTTTTGTTCCATCATCAGATTTTCAATGAGTCTTCCCATATTAGTTGGGTTGCTATCTAAAAGTGCTGTTCTTTCTACAGCCTTATCTACCACACCAAATCCTGGACAGGTAGTGTAATGAATTGCATAATAAAGAGGAGTGAGATGATAGAATATGAACAGCCCAAGTCAATCCAGTTAATTCAGTATTGGCGGCTCTTCAGAGGCATTATGGTGGTCAGTGCATGTCAGTGAAAATGCACAACATCTCGAAGGAGCTCAAAGCACAATGACGATGGGAGTGCAAGAAAACAGGGACTGCAGGAGAAGATTGACATAATCAGGTTGCTCAAACTAGAGAAGTCCTGAGAGGGGGGTGTGTTGATGTTCTCAGTATTTTTACAAAAGGTAAAACAGTCTTAAAGGGAGCAAATAATCTGTTCTCTGTAACATTCAGAGGAAAAGGAAAAGGAAAGGGTTTAGGTTGCTACCATTAGTTCAACTCAGACATCAGTCACCTTCTAGAAACAGGGATAATAAACAAAGAATTGATAGCCTAGGGAGGGTGATGGATTTAAGAGTGAGCTATGCAATTATCTGTGAGGATAATGCAACCACTGTAATCCACTGGAGTTTCACACCCACAACCAGCTCACTCTGTCAGCACACAAATTTGCAGCAGCATATATGAACCTCGTGTATATATGAGGAGCTCACAGAACAAGGACTTAGAAGAAGCACACTATGAACAGAGGCAAAAATGAAATGTCTAATAGCCTTAGCACATTTTAAACAGCAAGCAAATAATGAGTTCCAATTTTATCCATCAGGCATATTATTTCTTACATTTGCCTATATCTTATTGTATTACAAAAATTATGAAATTCCCTTTGCATGCAAACTTTTGATCCCTTAAAAATATAATTTTAAAGTCAAGTCTCCTCTGTATAACAACAAATTTATGAATATTGCAAGCTATTTTCAGAGATGTAGAGCGAGACTGTGTGCTCAGACCTGCAGAATAGAAGAGCATGAACCTCTCTGCTAACCACTTTCCTGGTGAGGAGCAGATTTCTTTGCAGTCCTTGTACTCTTCTTGTTGGACAATATTTCCATCAGCCTCTACACTGCACCTAAGCTGACAGGCTGGGACATGGTGCAGACCAGCACAATCTTAAGGCACATCATCAACACTAGACAGGATGGCTGTCACATGAGGTACAGCATGGTGAACCTCCCCCAACAGAGTGCAAATGTGCTTTTGAGACCCCTCTTCTGTCTTCCAGCTGGATTTCTAAAAAGCTGCCTCAAACAGCACTCAAATATGTTAAGTACAGAGGAGAGACAACTCTTTGACTTCATGGTTGCTTCAAAATTGCTGCCAGGACCTTCTATGCAGCTGTTTCACAGAAAGCAAGGCAGGTTCACGGGGCAGAAGGGTCTCGAGCTCCAGGTCTTCTGAGGCCAGGAGAGTCTCCTGCCTTTGGAGCACATGCTGCAGCCATGTAAGTGGAGTGCATTAGCTGCATTCCCAGGAGCTGCAGGAGGCAGAGTGCATGCCTGAGGCACAGCCCCTCCCGGAGCTCCTGGCAAGGGGACGTGCCTCTGCATTATCCCCAATGTGGTGCCGTGCCTTCAAGGCACAATTGAGTCCTCAGTGTTTTGTCCAAGCTATTGCTTCAGAGCTTGAATTTATGATATGAACAGAGATAGCATAGCTCTTAACCAAAGTTAATCATCAAATATTTATATACACTAAATACTACAGTTTCTCACAGTCAGGGATAAAAATACAGCTTTTTAGACAAGGCTACCATTTAATGTATAGGGGTTAGTCCTTGATAAATTCCCCCAAATCTTCAGACCTTATCTCAAAAATACCCTCTCCTCATTCTTCTTATGTTAGAAAATGTATCCATTGTTGCATCTCCAGACCTGGACTCTCAGTGCATCTCATCCTTTTCCTTTCCTCTCCATGGTAGGGATGCCATACAAGAGGAAATTATCTCAAGTTGCATCAGGGGACGTTTAGTTCATATATTAGGAAAAAATAATTCACCATAAAGATTATCAAGCAATGGCTGACCAATCAAGGGAGTCAGTGTCTTGGAAGTGTTCAAAGACACATAAATATGGTGTTTAGGGACACAGTTTAGTGGTGGGCTGACAGTGCCAGGTTAATGGTTGGACTTCATGATTTTAGAGGTCTTTGGCAACCTAAATCATTCTATGATTCTGTGGTGGAAAGCATTTCCCACATAGTAATTTTTCAGTTGCTCATACAGTATGGAAATTTTTGTCCATTTATTTAAAAATCTGTGTGACTTTTAGACTTCTTTTCTTATAACTGGGTCATCTGAAGGCTTGAATTCATGCACTCATAGCACAGAAACTTTGAATTCCAGAAGGGCTGGTTGGATCTTTCTAAGATGAATTTGCCTCTGTTTACCTCAAAAGAGAGAGAACAGTGGTATGGACCATGGCCTTTGCAATGTAGACATTATGTTATGGATATTTTTAGTCTGGGATTCACCTAATTTACCTGATGAAGTCATGGCTTCTCCAGAGATTTGCCTTATCACCTGCCTCCAAAAAGGGGGAGAAGTTCCCAGTCATCCCTTGCTGGTTTTGCCTTTCTTCTCCCCAGGGAGCAGCTACATGGTCCTCTCTCCTTCTCGCTAACCTGGCTCTCTCAGACTGATTCGGTTTGTTGACCTACCAGAAGATAAATACTTGTTGATGTCATTGTTGTGTTATGACATGATAGTTTTCAAAGGACTGATGAGATTAGTTGGATCGCTGAGAACCCGCTAAGCATTTACAGTGGTGTGTAACAGCATTGCCCAGGTAGGAGCAGAAAGAATAGGACTTAACCACACTCCAAAATCCCACTGTAACACAGTCCAAGCAGTAAAAACTCAAGTGAAAAGTACTTCCAACAATTTAAAATTCAAAAATAGAGCTGAACCTGACAAGAAATCTCCTTGAATTTGGTACTCTGTACCTTGTTAATAAATAATAGCTTAGTTATTGACTGCTTATGTTTACAGTATAGAGACCAACACATAACACTTGATAGCCCTATGACATGAAACACTGTGATCACAGGAATGCAATCCTGAACTGAGCTAATTAGCCCTGAGAGGAGAAAGATTTCTTGTTTAAAGTGCCATAGTGCTATAATATGGGTATATTGTTTCCAGGACCAAAGCTTGTATTTGTTGTGCATAGTACTGCCTCACTCAGCAGTAACAGCTGCAATTAGTGGCAGTCAGATAAATCTGATTGCCTAATGCACCTATACCTCAAGAAATTTCAAGGTTTATGTGAAGGTTTCTGATATTAGACAGTATCAAATGGCATAATGCTGTTTCAGGAAAAATACTTGTCAGTCAGTCTTCAAACAAGAGAAATTACTTTGTAATGTGCCCAATATTCATGTTGGGTATGTTGCAAGAATGGAAAAGGCAATTTTTGAAGCATGATCTTATTTAATACTGTCTATACTTCATGGTCACAAATGGTGCTGAGTATAACCCTAAAGCCACACACCAACCAGAGGAGACATTTGGGCAAGCACTTTGAAATTGTTGTGAGGGCATCTGCAGTCATCACACACCCACTATTTGGGGTGATAAAATACCTAGAGCAGCACCTTACATTCTACAAGAAACTAGCAACAAAATTTAAAGTATTTTGTACACTTGCCAGTATGTATTTTCTCTTAAATATTTGAAGTAGCTGTGGAATTAAATTATCACTCTCTCATTTCAAGCACTGCTATACCACCTTCAAAATTTAGTGCAAAGTGAATGCAGGTTGTGATTTTACGTCCTGGCTTAAGGTAAAAAGCTGAATTTACAAAAGCAGGTTCTCCAGTAGAACTAAACACAGTGGTGATGGGAAAAAAACCCCAAAAACAAAACGAAACAAAAAATCTTTTAAAATACTTGAAGTTGGCTTTCCTTGAGAAAACATCTTTCATATCCTACAAATCTCTTTGGAGTTTTCACATCTTGAATGTCATCAAAGGGGTAAAGTGGAACAGAGTTAAGGCCTCCTTTCCTTTCATAGAGCAAAGCCTGGTTTACAACAAATGGACAACTTTTGGAGAACCACCAGGACAGAATAAGGCCAAAGAATAAGAGGCAGTGCATCACATCAAGATTAGCAAGTAGAAAACTGAAGAACTACATAATGAACATACACTTTTTAAAGGGTATGGGAAGGGAGGGATGAAATTTGTTTTTTGTGATCAAGGGTAAAGTATCTGGAATTAAGAACTGACATCCTGCTGGAAGTATTACGTTATCTTAACTTATCCATCCATCCCAGGAGAGCTGGCCGATGCCCCTACTCTTATTCAGGGAGCTTCAGATCTGTTTGGCAAAATCCTCTTAAATGGGAAGGTTCATGATGGCGGATGTTTAATATTTTTTTTGTCTGCAGGCGCTCTTTTCAAATGCCTTTTTGGGGGATTCTTTCTGCATCTGAATTATTTCACAGCTCAGTGCAGAGACTTCTAAATGTCACTGGCATTAACAAGTTGTACAAAGATGATAATCTCAGTTGGGCGCCGCAGATTGAGAACGTGCCGGCTTGTATGAGTCAAACAGACTGTCAGGGGTAAGAAATGGAAAGTGCATAAAGCCAAGTGTCATTTCCATAAGAATCCTCATGTCTGAGGAAAAATCTATCAGAAAGCTGTGTCAAGACCAATCCTACAAAATGCAAATCATTCTATAAATTACTTACTTGAAATCCAAAGTGAAGCAATATAGAACTGGAAGGCTTTTGAGGGCGAAAGATAATCTTTTCAGGCAAAGAACCATTAACAAAATCTGTATAAAAACTGTGGAGTTCACTGGAAAACTAAATTGGACAGAGAAGCTGGCATAGAAAAGGTTATTTACTCAGGAGCTGCCTGAGAGATCATATGTTTTCAGACACTAGAAAAAAATTTCTATAGCTATTAGAAAGGGAAACTGGAAGTGGTATTCCTACACAGGGCAACTTTGAGCAGTGACCTGAAGCATATTCAGATTAAACACACAATTCTGATTGTAGCCATCAAGGACTAGCTTTACTCAAATCTGGGTATGAAGATATCCAGTTGTTTTTATTAAATACTTCAAGCACTGAAGCTGGTCACAAGCTGTTATTAATAATTCCAAACAAGATCTGCAGCAAGAGTAACTGCAATTTTGAATGTTGTCACTAGCATTCAAAATGAGCATGCCTGTGAATTCCTTCAAGTGTTTTCCTTTTATTTTTCTTTTTTTCCTTTTTTTTTCCTTTCAATGGTCAATTTATTCAGAAAAGCATGGCAAAGTTAGTGCTAAAGTGAATGAATCTGAAAGCAGTATTGAGCAGTATAGATGAAAACCTGATTTTGCAGGATGGCATAGGACAGAAATCTGCTATTGGTGGTCTGTATTACAGCTTCACTATTAAAAAACTTAAACTGTGACTGAGGAGCACAGACATTATGGACAAAAGGCAAGTGTCCTCAAAAGTGTGCATACTGTGATCTGTTTAATGGAGAATACTGATATTTAAATCTAGTCACAATGACATGTGTGAACTAGAAATGATAGAGGGAGTAGGAGAGAGGTCCACAAAGAGATTTAAATTACACTGAAGTGTTTAATTACTATTTTATAAATCCAAAAGCTATTTCTTTAGGATCTCTGTTTAAAACCCAGTTGATCCCAAGTGGCCTTTGCAGCCATCATGCTCCTAGCTGCTGTCATTCAAGGTTACCCAAGAACACTAACTTCCTTCTTTTTCCCATTCCAGAAGCATATCAGTGCTGGGCAGCATCTGTTTCATACCTCTGACATATTTAAAAGGTTAGGGGCCCTAAAAAATACTGGCAGAATAATGAATGATGGTGAATCTCAGTGAAGTGGATGTGTAATCTATGTTGTACAAGTGAGATTAAGTCCTTCTGTTGCTTAAAGGAATTTGAATCCACAGTTTCAGGGAGGATGCCACAATCCTATTGAGTAGAATGACCTCTCTTTTCTGTGTCACTTTTCATGCAAAGGTTTCAGCTAGAATGTCATCTTCGCATGCTATTTCAGCCTGGGAGAGGAAGCCTAGAGGCCCTTGGGAAGATAAAAATCTTTGTACTGAAACTTGTTAAAATATTCTTTCAAATTCTCTTATTGGCTGCCAGTAGAGGATATCACACTGAGAACAGCACAGTCATCCACTGCATTCCCTAAAGCCTCATCACAGTGCCTGTAGGGAGATGCAGTTCCTTTGCTGAGTTTCATTAACAGCCTGTCCCTTTTTTTTACTGTTGTGGCAATTTCAGCAGTGCCTGATAAGTTAGCATAACATTGAGAATTTGAGAAAAACTTTAGGAGGAAAGAGAAATGAGGTGTGTGAGAGTTCACTACAGGGATTGTCAAACAGATATCAGTTTGGATACAGCAGCCATTGGGAGAATCCTCCCATGCCCTCCTCTAGGAAACATTTAATGAGATTCACTGCTTAAACCAAATCTAAGCACTCATTAGCTGGATGCTCAACTGGCCCAGTCCATACCAGTACATAATATGACAGCTAAGATTGGCTACTGCTTGTTGCCAAAGTCCTCTGAAGCAGCACTTGTGGCTCTGGAGAAATGTCATGTCAAACTCAGTAGGCTTCTGCAGCTTGTGTAGAAGCTAATCAGCTTTACTGAATACCCTCTATGCTGTAAACCAACACTGTGCACATGCTGTTTGCTAAAATTGCAGGGTGTTTTTCTATCAAGTTGCTTTTCCATTACATTATGCCCTGTGATTTATATTGCTGGCTCTGCTGGATTGTGAGTACTGCCATGGAGGGGTATCTGAAACACACAATTCATAGATTTGTGGATGTAGGACATTGCATCTCCCCTCATTCGATTCCTGCATGTACAGTGTCAGTTAAAAGGGGCTCTAAATATTTTTGAGGGTGCTGTTCATTAAAATATTTCTTTTGTGACCCACTAGATGATTCTGAGTAGATCAAAATCAAAGTGGAGTTTTAAACATTGTTATACCCATTTCAGATGTTAATATTATGCTTTTCATAAATAAAACATTTTGGCTTTATCAAAGTAATTATTTGTAATAAGATTATTTGAAGCTGCTGAATAAAAAATGTTGCAGGCTTTCTGTGGCAGGAAATAATTTGAGATTTCAGCATTTCGCACATTTTAAAGACAAATGCATTTTGAAAGGTGAAAATTCCTGTGATATAGAAACTTCATTTTGCAACCAGATCTACTGATTGACTTTTTTTAATGCTACAAATAGCTGTTGTATTTTTAGTGTGAATTCTTGAAGTCTGATTCCAAACATTCATAAACCGGAATTTTCTAGTAAATATTGGTCTCTATTTTCTTACTGTCTTCCTTCCATACCTTTCTCTATCGTTCTGACCAATGCAGCTATTGGAGAGTTTATATGTTGAAGCAGATACTTTAATTAAAAGAAAGAAGTGTCTTGGCGGGTCAAGCCAGCCCCACCAAGGGCTCCTGGATACTAAAAAGCAGAGAACCTAAAGTGAAAGTAGCAGAAAAGGATGGTGCTGCTCGTATTGGCAGCCATTGCCAGTTATTTTGGAACTCTGAGGACAGCAGGTGCCCCAACACAGGAGCCACAAATTCATCTGAATTGTCAGTAATTATATAAATACCTGCAACGGGGCATTGGGTCTGCAAAGATAACTATCAGCCAGAGGAGTTTTGGTCATGATTATGGCCTAACGTGCAGTCTTCCAGAAAATTTATTCTGGATGAGGCAGTAGCTTCTGCAGTGCCCACAGGAGATAAGTCATAGTGGAGACATCCACTTCCACCCCTGCTAGACCTGGCTTTGCACTCTGGTTATTCTCACAGCATATGACAGCATCTTAAAAACTTGTCTGGCAAGGAGAACTAAATTAATAACTTTTTTTCTTTCATCAAATTTTTGATTCCCTTCCCCCAGTCTTACGTTAGATGAACTGATGCACTTTGGTATAATGCAAATACAATAGGAGTGTGTGATTAGATAAATGAGATTTTTCATTTCAGTTGATGAGATATTGTGTCTTGCTGCTCTTTACTTTAGATATCTATTCTATTTTCAGTAGTAAAACAGAGTTGTTCACAAATGAAATGAGAAAATATTTCATCAGGTTTCCCTTCAAATAATGGGTTTGAACTTTTTTTCTAGTTTTTCACAAATAATTATTTTTTAATTACAAGTGGCAAGATCAGTTATTAGATTTATGATAAATAATACTCATGCTGTGCAGACCCCCAAAAAAATTTAATTTTTTCCTTCCAAATGTTTCTCACCTGTAAGAAGTAATTAGGATTCCCATTAATTGTAGAGATTGGGGTTTTTTGTTTCACTGCAGCTCTGCTTTGGAAAGGAGCAAAATCAATTTTGTGATGTAATTGCATTTAGAGGGAGAAAGAGAACAAAAGAGTCAGATTACTAATATACAGGAAATATAAGTATATGTATTCCTTCTTACCATAAATACTGACATTTTATTTATTTGTATTAATCAATGCATAGGAAACCTACCAAGAATCATTAAAGCAATACATAGTAAAGACAAACCAATAACAGGAGGATTTCTTTTTAAAACCAAGTATCAAATTAAATACTTAGCTAAAGAACCCAGAAATAGCCATCCTACTTTAAAAAAAACAATTTCCAGTTAGTCAGAAGAGAATGGGGGAAAAGAAAGAGGGGGTGACAAAGAAAATCAAGAGAAAAATGCAACAAGCAAGCAAAGATAGGTTCCTTCAAAATAACTGTATTCCCCAAGCCATGGAGACAGTTGCAATCAGAGATATACCATCACTTCAGTATTTTTCAAGGTATGACATTTTGAAAACAAAGGAAATAAACTGAATAGTTTGTGCTCTTTTTCCTCCTAATTTGAGAGTTTTCTTGAAATAAATGTTTTGTATTGCTCAGCGTAAAAAAGGTACAGAGTAAATTAAAAGTGATCTCAAATCAGCCATAAAAATAGTGCACTAAAATCCAAAATACCATTAGAAATATGTTCCTCCCAAAACTGTTTCTTCCAAAAGTATTTATTTACTACCTAAATACAACTGTGTTAATTTTAAAGGTTTCATATAATTTCCTCTCTTTTTTTTACACCAAACAAACAAATAAATATATGAGTCCTATAGTGTTATATAACTAAAACACCATTCAACCCTGTAGCAGCAGAATAGGTCAGAGTGCCTCTGACTACCCATGACACTTGACAGCCAACTAACTCCCTTGAACCATTTTGGATCACTCCAACATCTTCAAAAAGTAGTTTGTTCTAGAGGATCTCAGCAGTGGATGTGTGAGGTTAACAAAGCTGGATATCTGAATTTTGTACTAGAAGGTCCAGTTGAAGAGAGTGAGGAAG
This sequence comes from Luscinia megarhynchos, assembly GCA_034336665.1. NCBI lineage: Eukaryota > Metazoa > Chordata > Aves > Passeriformes > Muscicapidae > Luscinia > Luscinia megarhynchos. The sequence continues at coordinate 47,491,809 of JAPFBE010000003.1, read as the reverse complement.
TACCTGCATATATTTTAGATGTGCATTTTAAGAGATATTCCTGAGTCTGTACCTGGAAAAATACAATACGTGTGAGGTTTCTCTTGGTCAGCTTGAGATGTCTTATCTGTTGACATTTACATATAATTTATTTGTCGAGATACTTAGGCAATGAGGACCACTAGGCATTTGTAGATCTCAATGGACATGATGCATTTGGACATCTACTTTCAGAAGAGAAGTATCACTCCCCAGAAGCATATTTTTATTGCTGTTTGTTGCCTGTGAAAGGAGGCAGTTAGCTCTGATTGAGACTTGCAATGCAGTGTCTTCCACTTTAGAATTTGTAATTAAAACATATTTTTACACTCTAGTTTCTTTAGCTTACACTTTCTGCTTTTTTTTCTTGGATGATTCTCTCTGATATGGAATCCAGTGGATGTGGGCTCCATACCAGCTGTGCCAGGAGGATGGTGGTAGTGAGAGCTAAGGAAAACTGCTGCTGACAGTGAGATGATCTGCAGCAGAACTAAACTTGCACATGGTTTTGTTGTGGTAGACAACAAAGGGAAAGCAGAGAGAGGGCTCTGGAGGCTCCTAGCACACAATTAAAAAAAAAGTAACAGACAGATGTGCTGAATCTTAAAGTCCAGTGCAAACGCATTTAGGTCAAGAGAAGTATAAAGAAAAAGGAATGAAAAAAGCCACAAAGATGAAAGTCAGCAGGTTTGCAATTTCTTGAAACTGTTAAAAACAACAATAGTCTCAAATTTTTTCCTCTTGCCCATTTCTTCTTACAGTATCTAGATGGTCAATGCAAATAACCATCTAAGTGTGCACTCAAATAACTGTATTTGAAAAACATGGCACTTTTTATTTTAACTTGATTTATTTTTTCAATCAAAAATAGAATAAAGGCAGGATATTATGCCAAACTAGACTGTACACAAATAAATAGTTCCCAAATTCTACTGTCTGGCTGCTTTTATATCATTTATAGCTTCATTTTTTCTGTGATGATGTACTACAGGATTTGGTTTTCACTCTCAAAACTAAGAACTTCATTAATTTAGGCTGCAATTCTTTTCACATCTTAGAAATTAAGTAATTTACTGTTAATTTCACTGTTGTTTTTCATTAATTTTGAGTCGTACTTGGCAGGGTGAATTCTGAAAGAATTCTGAGTTGGTGGAAGGGATGGAGACAGCATTTCAGAAGTCTTTTCTCAAAACCTTTGAATTTAAAGGTGTCTAGAAGAAGTGATTGGCTGACATGGCCTATAATCTTCATTTTATCAAAAATGGTCTGTAAAACTACAGTTGTGTAATGCATTTTTTTCCTGCCATAAAAATTGTTTGGAATTTTTCAGCATTTCAGGAGCGTTGTCAGAGTATCAGGAGCTCTGACTAGGCTATAGTGACAAATGCCTTAAGTACTATTAAGAAAATTACCAGAAGAAAAATTAATTTTGTGAAGCTGCAAGACAGGCCTCATAGATTTCAACTGTTTAGATTTAGATTGTTTAGAATTAATAGTGTGTGGGTTTTTTAAATGCCTGTAAGATCATATAGCAGTAGAGCAGTATAACACTGCTAGGTGTACTAAGCCACCTCCTTTATTGTTTTTTTTTTTGTTTTGCTATGGGGTTTTGGGTGGCTTTTTTTTTTTTTTTTTTTTTTTGGTTAGCTGGTTGGTTGGTTGGGTTCTTTTGTGGTTTTTATTTGGGTTTTTTTGCAACTGGGATGACTTTTGAGAATGCAGTTTTGTATCTAGCAGCACTTCCGAATGCTAACAGGAGAGAGAAGTCCCCAGAAGAACCTAATTTGCTGGACCTGTTTAGTCTGACCTTTAATCATTCAGGCTCTGCGGAGTATGATATCCCTGTGATTCCCAACTATCACACACTAGTAGTTAACTCGTAGTTAAAACACTTAACCAGGTTATACAATACTTCTGGTCCTAAACTACCCACCCAGGTGTGGAGCAGCCAGGTTCTACGTGTACCCCTGCCTGTGGTCTCACCCTGAGCAGATCCTCCCCTCTGCAGGTGTGTATTCAGTGTGTGTGTTCACACCTTTCCTCCTGAAGATGGTCCAAAGGGTACAATTAGGGCATGCACAAATTCTAAATTAGGGCATCTATAAACTCTTACCCAGCGACTGAGAAGGCTGTGGAATACTTGCTTTACTTCTTTGTGAAAAGCTAAACACCCGGTTCTGTTGCTGATTGTGGATCAGATATAAAAGTAATTAAGAGAAAGCAATCAGATACATAATTGCCCCTTGTTGCCCCTTGCATTGTCGTGGACATCACAGAAATCAGCATGAAGTCTCTCATGAATCCCTAAATAAGCATCTAATTATTTTTCTTTGGACACTCTGCATGCCAGAACATGACACCTTACCCATCCTGCTGACACTCAAGCTCCTTTTTTGGACAGACAGACTTTATTGACTGTCTGTCCCAGTGATACTGCAAATGATCAGTAGCATTTCTTTTGATGCTAGACTGAGTGCCAGAAACTGAAACAGAAATGTATAAACAGAATTGGTATCTCTGGCACTTTAAAGTTCCTGACTGATTTTCTTCCATACAATTGCATTGGCTGCACACACACAGGAACAGTCTGACATTAATAAATTAATTTAAAGTAATTCCTTTAAAATTACCATCAGCATCTCATGGTGGGGACCAGGCTTTACTTTGTTCTGCAATGTGAGAGATTTGTCTCTGATTCCTTAGTTAGAACAAGGAGGTTGAGTGAAAAGGAATGGGAACAACAGTGAAACAGTTACAAGTAAAATTATTTTATGAGCTTTCCCAACATGTTCCAAGAATCTGCTGAATTTTAATTAAAATGTGACCTAGCAGCATTCCTGAGTGCTTCCCAGTTTAAGGGCTAATTGGAACACGAATCTCAGATGCCAGGGCAGGAGTGGAACACTGGCCAGCACAGTGCTGGCTGCCCCCCAGGGTGAGCCACCTGCTCCAGCACTTCTGAGCCACACCAAGGAACCCAGTTGCTTGCTGGCTTCTCATTTCTTCACTTTTTTCTTTTTTCTTAGCATGACTGAATTTGCAATTATTTAAAATGTCTCCTCTCCTTTTATTTTTCAGAAAGGCAGGTAGTGCAGAGAGCTGCCGGCATGTTGAAGCTAAAAGAGGTTATTAACAGCAGACAAGCACGGAGCCTTCAGGGAGAATTTCCGTATCTCTTGCCTCATCCTATCCACATCTCGTCCTTAATCTTGCTCTCTTTAAGTCTGGAAGAGCACACACTAGCTTAGTGTAACCTAATCGTTTTCCTTTCTAGTCCCCTCTTTCTCCTTTGTGCTTTCAATAGATTCAAGGATCAAGGCCCAGATATTTCTTTTAGCTTGTTGAACTTTAGTGAATAAGAACAAAAAATGAACAAAGCCAACAGTTTTTCATAAGTGATAGCCAACAGAAAACTTCCTCTGGCTGAAAAGTTCAAAGACTCTATTTTCAGAGACAGAGGATCCTATCTTTCCTATCATGCCTTTCTGGATAAATATTTTGTTCTATTTTGGGACAGAAAGAAGCAGCTATGAATGAATTTGCAGCCAAATCCTCCATTTAAGGATGATTTTGATGATTATTCTCTGCAAGTGAGTCTGGAATACCCACAGTTGGATAGAGGGATAAGAGTGCAGGAAGGAAGAAAAATAGCAGAAGTGAAGAGAAAAAATCCAAGAGAAAATAAAACAGTAAAGGATTAATGGTAGGCAGGAAGAAGAGAGAGAGAGAAAGGAGAAAATACAAAACATGAGAAGGGGTTATTTAAGGTCTACTTTGATTTCTCTTTATGCAAAAATCAATCTAGTCCCCTCTTTTTCCTGAATCACTTCTTCCATCTTCTTTCTGAGGCAAGGAAAACGAGTTGTTTATCTTTCCAGGTGAAAATTTACCTCTGGTTCATATTGTGACATGGCAAAGATTTGTCTGGTTGTTTTTTTAAATTCTTTTTCAATGTGTTCTACAAGTAAGTCAATATTTATTTTTCTTTTCTTTCACTGCCTAATGTCAGAAGTTTTCAAAATGCAAGAGGTGCTTTCTTGGGCAGATATTTGTAATTCAGGTCCTGAATTAGCAAGTCCATAGACATAACTTAATGCACAGATTCACCTTATGCAGAAAAACCCTGAAACTTCCTAGGTCATCTGTTGATAAATGTCTCCATCAGGCATATTAGAAGTTCAAATAATTCACATAATGTACATAACTTTATATTTGTCTGCATAGAAACATATATGTTAAAAATAATCAAAGAAATAAGTCCATTATCTTTGTATCAATAATTAAATTATTATGGAAACATATGTTTAACAGGATATATACTCTTTTCTTTTGAAATCTCATGGGGAAAATGAGGCATAAAAGACATCTTTGCTGATACAGATCTGCCCCTTCTTAAGTCCATGGTAAAATCAGCATTGACTTCAAGAGGAGTTATGAAAGCAACACAAAATGTCTTTGAGAATTTTCCCTTAAAGGGTAAATCTGTGAGGGATTTTGGTTAAATATCATAGCACCTATCCAACAGACATAATTTTGCAGCAGAATCTGTAGTCCTAAATTAGATGTCTGTTTCCTTACAGATTGTACTGAAAAGATGGAATCCACAAAGACATGCTGGGCAAGGAAACACTTCAGAAAATGTCAATATTAAGGATACGCCTTAAACCTTCTCCCTGTGCTGCAACTTACTTTTGAATTAGAGGAGATGATGTCTTCCACTTGGAATTCCATTATTCTAAAGTCCTGAATTACAGCATGTACTCCCTAATGAAAGGGTGGTCTGTTCCTCTTCTAGCTTTTGGGTGATAAAAGGGCCTAAAAAATGTACACTTAGTTTTCTTTGCCACATGGAACTACAACCTCCCACCTCCTAGAGAAGTGCTTGTTCTCCCCAGCCACAGCCTTCCTGGATAATTAAGAACAGACAGAAAGTGTGAAGTACTAGATAGTCAACCCCCCTCCCCATGAGAACAAAGGAACTGGGCTCCAGTTCGTGAACCTGTGTATGTATTTAATACTAAGTAATCATTACAGCAGTGACTGGAATCCAGATCTCCCTTTTTCCCAGGTGACTGCCTTAAGTACCAGACTCTTTCTGTCTTCTGAGAAGCTTGTTCTTTCACTAGCTTAATGAATATTTAATCGCTCTCTGTGAAGTGGAACATCACATCTTGCAAGGAGAGTCTGTGAGCAGCCAACCCCAGAAAATCTACTAGCCTGATGCTTAGAACATTTTGGTGAGAGATGCAGTTTCAAATCCTTAACAAAATAGAATGAATTAAATCAGAATTTTCTACCTTTAAATGAAAACAAGTTCACACTAAACTTAAAGCATACACTCTATTCTACTTTCATCAAACAAATCCTGAAGGGCTTGGCATCCCCCGTTCATTTACAGGGCCACAGAACTCGGCAAGGTACACGAGGAGTTAAACCTATTCTTACAATGTTACATATGCAATAAATGTGTTGGGTAAAATAACAAAATCCAAGGATTGTATAGCCATGTGTTACCCAGGATTTAGGTAGTTAGCAGATCGTCCAGAAGCAGGTTTTTGACTCTGGATAATTTCAATAATGGAGTGCTTGCTGCATGGGCACAGTCTCAAAGAGTTATCTCCCAATTCCCTTTTAGGAGTTAAGAAAATTAAGGACATTAATTAGGCAGTCACAGACTGCCTAAATTGGGTGCTTAGGCCTCCTAATTGATTAGGGGAGTGAACTGCACCAAAGAGCAGCCCAGAGGGTTCCTACCAGGAGCAGACTCGTGTAAAGATCAGCCACAGGATTTGGCTATACCATTGACTCCCTCTGAAGCTTATCCATTGATGTTCAGAGAGTCATTCAGTTGCCTCTATGTAGGCATCTGGAGTTGTAAATATATGCAGACCTCCAGCTGCCCTTTAGTTGACACCCCAGGTCTACTTAGTTCCTGTGTTATTCCACCAGCTCTGCAGACAGATAAACCTGGGATGCTTGAAATAACACTAGGGACTTATTCATGGACAAATGAATTAAATCTCATGTCATTTCAAGCTGAAACAAGTCCTGAACCCAATTCTTAAACAAGTATCCTATTTATAATACTTAGAGAAAACAACAGGATCAATTCCTGTTGTACTTTAACAGGTATACTTAACATTGTAAGGCATTAAGGTTCCTTATTTCCATGGTATGACATCAATACCCTTTGGAGCTAGAGATCTAACAATTTGTGGTCCTAAATGCTAACTTTGTTACCCAGCTTTTCTATGAAATTCAGGGGAAGAATAGAAATTGGAAACTTAAATATCTTATGAGCCTCCCAGGATGAAATGGCAGGTGAATAGAATATTAAAGCAGTAGGCTTTGGACTTGGATCTCAAAACTAAAATTCAGCTCACCTAACTTTACTTTTACACCTTAAATGCTCATGGCTGGACAGGTCACTCTAGATTCCCTTTATCATCTACAAAACCAGTCATGTCTCCATAAAATCAGTGTCTCCTTAGGTCAGTGAGGGACTCTTTTTTCCAGAATAAAGCATCTAGTGCCATTCCAGATAAGTCAAGTATATAGGTCCTGGTATGTATGAAGGTTTGTCAGTCCAAAATATAGATATATTGATTACCCTACTACCTCTCAGTGGCACTTGGCACCTCAGCAAGAAACATAACCAAGATCTTTGAGTCTCCTGATGCAATCAACAGAATCACACCTCACTAGTCTCTCCACATCATCACCTGTGAAAGGTATTTGAAGATCTGGAATAGAAAAAATTTTAGTACTACTTAATGTGACTAAGGACCATTCTTATAAAAATGAAACGATCTGTATGTCACAAACGACTTTACAGTTAAACACCTAAAAACTAAATTACTAAAAACTTGTAATTTTGAAATGAAATCATCCTAGAATGCTCCTTTAAAGGGGAAACAAAATCATCTGTATACTCATTAATTATTAATACTGAAATGTAAACCACAGAAACACATAGTTTTGTCTTAAGCCAACAATAGAGTACTTTTTCCATCTTTGTGTTAAATATACAACATTATTATGGATAAACAACTACTATAAATATTCTATCGCTAACCAGTTATAAAACAATATCTCTTTGGGCACATTATTTGTTCATACCTTTAAAAATAGGTGGATGTAAAAATGTATATTATATATTAAAGTGATATATAAAGGAACCTCAGGAATAACTAGCTCAAAATTAAAGTTTGTAAGCTGTATCTTTCTTGATTAATATGAATGTTCATTATACAGGGAAAGCAAAATAAAAGGTACTCCTTTTTGCTCTTTTCCTTGTTTTTATGTATGATGGGTATGAACATATTTTTAAACTTTAAGCCCCTTTTAAAGTGTTTATTTCTGAAGATATTTGCATTGCTTTCAGTGTTTAAACTCCTTCTATCCATACTTACTAAATATTTTCTTACAAAAATATGGTATGGTTCAACCAGTAGTTATTATTACCCCTGTTTGCAACAGCAGGTGGTAAGGGGTTAATAAAGGCTCGTCTGTAACTACCACCCTCTCCAATCTGTCTGTTTCTCAAATGTCTGAGGAAGTTGTCTTCCCAGTGTCCAACAGGATTAATAAATCTGGAAATCTCCAACAGAAGAAGCAGGTTTTGCCTTTCAGTTTTCTCCACTGGAGCTGTTCCATAGTGCAGCTTCCCTAAATGAATTAAGACCCTGTGCTACTTGTGGCTCTGTGAATGCACATGTATGTGTATTGGTGTATGCATACAACACCATCTGTGCTGCTCAATGTGCTCCTGCCTGCCTTTTCTGTGGTCAGATGACTATTGAAATCACATAAATATTTTACAGGAGGAAAAGGATTGATTCTCCCTAGCTGTAACCCTTTAAAAACAAATAGAAATAGGTACCTCCAAGGAGTGATTCATCTATCCTGCATGAGATACTTGTTCAGAGGTGGACTGAATTCCCATGAGGTGCTGTATCTTTACATTGACTCCAAAGAGACCTTGAACAAACAGTTCAGGTTCAATGCTTATTTTTTGAATGTCTAAATCCAGCTGAAGGGAATCTCATCCTAATTAATTGTTCTGTCCCAGAGGAAGAAATCAGTATTGCTGTATCTATGCAAAAGGAATTGATGATATCCATGTAGCTAGCATGATATAACAGAAGATTAATACTGCTCTTACACCCACTCTCCATTGTTGCTTCCTTGCCATCTCTTTGTGGGAGCTGCTTATCACAGCTAAATATCTCAGCTACTTTTCCTTTCCTGACTGTACCTGTGCCAGATATCAACCCAATCTCTCAGGCCCAATGATGCAGCACCATCCTGAGCAGGACCAGTGCCCTCACATGTTGGCATGCCTCATGTTGGCAGCAGATGCATTGCATTGAGCTCAGCCACTGATCTTACCTCTGCTGGGAAAGTTCAGGGATGAGAAGGGGGAAAGAAAGGCAGACTGTATTTAAAATATCTGAGATACCATGAGGGATGCCCACTGCATTAATTTTTAAGAGTAGAAGCAAGTAACAGAAATTTAAAAACAGCTAAATATACAGTCATACAAAATACATTTTGCTATTGACCCTGGGAGTAGAGGACACTTCCTCCTTTTATCCTCCTGTCCACTCCTCTATCCCACTTAAGGCAAAGAAACCAAGCTGGGTCTCTGAGAAGGCAAGGGAAGTTTCTAGCCCAACCAACCAACCTTCTGTTGCTCCTTCCACATGAATGACTAGGGAATCATTCTCATGCTCACACATCTGCAGCCACAACAAATTCCTGAATGAACAGTCTCCCTATCTATTTCCCATATCTATTTTCCAAACCCACCTGAAATTCATGCAGACCTGGGCCACAAAGACTGAGGTGACTAATAGGCACCTCCAGAGAACTATTCAGCTCAGCTGTCATAGTCAATTGTCCTCAGGTGAAATAAATCTCCATCCAGAAATGCCTGCCTCTCTATTCCTGAACAATAGCAGAAGCCTAACTGTTAGCTTAGACTAGGCAATTTGTCTCTTTTATGGTTAAAAGTAGGTGAGATGAACCTACAGCCCACTAACCATTTTTTTGGTCAGAATGTCCACTCTGATGACTGATAAATACAGAGATGCCACCCAGCATGACAGATGTGCATATGAAGTCAGCCAACCCATGAATTTCATCAGATTCACTTTCAGACCATTAATTACAGCAGGTACCTTGGGATCTGCTCCTGCAGGTGCCTTGGTACTGGTGGTAATCACATTTATTTGAGAGTAAGGAACACCTACTAAGCCACACACAAAGCACAGTGCCAGGTAGTGCCAAACCTAATGAGCACACCACAGAATAAAGATGAATGGGAAAAGATACAGACGAAGTGATGTATAGAAAACAGAAAATACAATGTTTGTTGTATGAAGAAGTGAGAGGTAGGGTGGGAAAAATGAGCTCAGGTAAATGGAGCATGCCATGCAGAAAGACAGGGCTGGGTGAAGGAACTGAAGGTCAGATGGGGGGGGAGAGGGAGCATTTTCTTTATATCATATCTCAACAGTAACACAGGAACCTTTTCCTTGGGATCAGTGGGCATTCCACATCCATGTTCAGCTTTGAAAATAAATATGGAAGAAAACTGCTGGTGGTCGTTGTGGTGATAATCTCCCATTAAAGATTGTGTGGAAACCATCAAGCTCATTCTACTTCAGTTCATGGACTGAGCTAAAATTTACATCCTCAAGGTGAAAAGCTAGGTTTTTATCCACTATACTAAAGAAGTTTGGGTTTTTTAATATATATTAAGCAACTGAGAAAGATTCTGCAACAATTGGAAGTACACTGTAAATATCAAGGTTACCAAAAGTCACAGAGCAACCTTTCCAATAATCTGAAGTGGTGATAGGAAGAGTAACACAGTGAATTTGTATTGATGCAGAAATCATTAACCCTACGCCTCCACTCGGATTTGTATAAAAGAAGCAGCTGACTGTATTTTTAAGCTCGTTGCTTCTACCAAAACAGTTTAGCAGGTCGGCAAGTTTGCTGTCTTTGAGAATATATGTGCATATGTGTGTCCACCTATGTGTCTGTGAAGGTTTGTTGGGAGATGCATAATACCCTGAGTTCCTTATGTTGCAAAATACTGTGCATATATTATTCAATATTTTAAACACGCACTCTTAAAGACCACTTAAGGTGACTCAATTATGTGAATCCAGATTCTGCCAATTTAGCAGCTGTTAAGGAATATTACTTTGGGCAGTCCTACTGAAATATGTAAGATTCTTAGGAAATGAGTTAGTCATGCAGAATCTGACCCAAACTGTTATTTCCACAGATCATTGTAAACAACCATTTTTGTTCTTAGTCTTATGCAGTTTATTGTCACTCCTGTATACTGTGGTTTGTCCTATCCTTTATAGATGAGCCCTTGTAAAGCTAGAGATCATTGGGATGCCTGAGTCCCTTATCCACATAAACCAGCAACTCACATTATTTTCAAGTGTCAATGATTTGAAACCCTACAGTGTACAGGAAACTGGAAAATCAGGAAAGGCTATTTGATAGTAAAATAAGTAATTAGGAAGCAAGCAACAGTGAATCATTAAGATGGTTAAGAAAAAATAAACAGAAAAAAGTAACTGAAAAAGCGAGGATAAAATTAAGCAGTAATGATGATTTATAGTAAGATACTCTGAGACATGACAGAAGTCTCAGTACACCAAAAGGAAAATCTTGTTTGCTCAAATTATTTGTTTCTTCTGTCTAATGAATGTAATTCTAATATACAAGTGATAACACTGGCATTTCTTTGAAATGTTGATTCAGTTTAATTATGAAAATCACCAAGGTATTTTCTGGCTGCTGCATCACTCCCTGTACTAAGATTAATCACATCAACATCATTCATTTAATCTTCAAAGAGTAAGCAGTTGTCCACAAAAGCCTTCAAATAGCTTCATTAGTGCAATTTTTCAGACTCAAACACTTATCTGGCAGCATATGATTGAGAGTAAGGAAGGTCATTATATTCATCTGTTTCCTAATCCAGTTTATTTTTTTAATGCTTCTACTTTTTTTTTTTGGTGGATAACTTTAAGCTCCACTTTCTTGTCCTTTATTATGGACAACCAAACCATGTGCAGTTCAAATACAGATAAAATTGCTGGTGGCTATCATGATTTACTCAGTTTGTGACAGATGAATTTGAGCCAGAATGTGCTCCTCTCCCAAGCCAGCACTGATTTAACATACATATTGTTTTTGCCACTAATCACAAGAAAACCTTAAATATGTTTACTTAAACATGCAAACAAGGTTAAAAAGGTGAGACACACAGTAATGTGCCTAATGTTTTCAATGCCAGACTGAGACTAATTAACAATGTTTTAGAGAATAAAAATAAGTACAACCTCTCCCTATTATTAATATTTAATTACATGCTAAGAGCATCATCCTCTTTAGTCTCCCATGGATGCTGAAAAGACCTTCCCTTATTTTATATTCCTTAGAAACTTCTCTAGCACGACCCTAGGTATTTTCAAAAAATCATGGTACCCAGTGTCCCATTAGCTGATACTGTGATACAGTCTTTGAACTGTTTTGTTTGTTTTTTTTTTAATATAGCATTGCAACCCAACATATTAACACTAAGTGTGACAGATCATTATCAACATCACAATGACAACCTGGTCAGACACAATTATCTTACTGCATTGCACTAAAACAGTGCAATCAAAATTTACTTAGTTCTATTATTGCAAACTAAAGTCTCCAGGTTTAGTTTCGAAGCTTTAAAAAACAAAGACATTTTTAAAGTTTCTGCTAACATACTTGCCAGCAGCTGTTGGTGAATTTTGCAAAAAAATCCATCAATCAGAAAAGGGGAAATCTTGAAATGCCAGGCAGCAAATGTATTTTTTAAAAAGTATAGACTATTTAAATAACTATAAAAATAGCTATCAAAATTAATTAAAATTGTCCTTTAATTTCAGGTGAGTAAAAAATCAATTCTGCATGCAACAAAAAAACTTGAGCAAAAATTTACAAAAATTAATCATAAGGCTCTGGTGAATTGCCACTGTTGCAAATATGCCAATCATCCAAAAGGTCTCCAAAACCATGCAAAGATGTGTTTGAACCACTAAGGTGTTTGTCTTATTAACAATTGGATTTATTTAGACAGAGGAGCACAGGATAGTTCTGTAGCTACAAAACAATATATTTGTTTCAGTTGTCATTGTATTTCACAGAGTTATTTTCATTCCTTTCCCTGGCATACAAACAGCACTCGTGCCCTCTCCTTGGTTTGCAGTGCTATTCAAAATCAATTGCTATATGAAAAAACCAGCATAAAACACACACTTAATGTAGTTCTCAACCTAGCCACTCAACAACCTAGAGATGAAGTTTTTCTAACCAAGGATTTCCTGCAAAAGCAAAGATTTTCTTTATGCTTGTACCTTAAAAAAATAAATTAAGAAAAAGGAACATCAATATTCTCAGAAGCAGTTGTAGAAGCTGATATCTCGCTTGCACGTTTTTGGTAGATAAGACTTCCCCAGGTTTGGTGCAGAAAGGAAAAACATAGACTGGTGCAATATTTATTCAAGGCAGAGAAGATTAAGGCATATCTCAACATGAGTTCACATACAAGCTTTAGTCCTTGGGCTATTTATGAAATCCAGGGGACTATTTTTCTTCTTGTGAGCTCTTTGGCTACTGAAGACTCATGCTTGGGGACCCCTCACTTGTGACACAAGATTAAGTAATGGAAATAATTTTATTTAGAGCAGGGGTCAGGATGCAAGAAAGTCACAACAGCTGGAATAGCTACTGTAGCTGAAGGGATACAAAAGCCACAAGAATGTGTCTCCACTGGTATTTATCAGGCTTTTTCATCTGGATATTTTAAAGCATGTTGATATCCCATCCGTAGTTTATGGTGTTAGATGCCATATATATTTATTTCTACTTCCATATGTAAGAGCTTTCCTTTCAAGAGCCAAGGGCCTCTGCAAAGGATTTGTTGTTGTTGTTGTTGTTGTTGTTGTTGTTGTTGTTGTTAAGAAAAGCAGCAAGTTTGAGATTGGAGACCAGTGCTTTTTAAAACCTTTCCATAAACTGCTCTCAGATCTTGTCCGTGGATCTTGGCAGTACGAGGCCACATCATTTCAAACTGTGAACAACAGAGGGAATGACCAGATTCATCCTGCAGTTTGTCCCATTTCACTGAAATACTTAGAAATTCTTATGCAAAGTAAGCTAGTTTCTTCCTCTACCTTCCCTCTGCAGGACATGGTGGAGTGGGGGGACAGCTATTCTCTTATGCACTTTTAGACTGGAATCTTTTTGAAAAAGAACAGTCCTATATCCCTGGAATCCTTCCATCCACACAGTTGTCTGCAGTCATGGTTCAGTACTAAAATCAGTATGTTCCTAATAACTTATCCTTAAAGGGCTACACTCCTTGGGTGACATTGAAGCTCTTTTTCACTTCTTTTATTCATATAGTGTTATCCTCACGAGTCCCAAAGCTTCTGGGTCTCAATCAGGCCTTAAAAGAAGGAAAATTCTTCAAACAGGTCTTGCTGTGACATATGTGAGTATTATATGCTACTGTTCTTTACTGTTCTCCTCAAATCTCAGTTTCCCTAATTACACATTACTTCTCTGAAAACTATGAATTATATAATAAGTCTAACCAAGACATATGCTGCATGTACTGCTTCAGTTATCAAGCAAAGATAAGAAAATAAAGCTAATCACAAGGAAAGCATTTTCAATTAATCTGCCTCACTGTGTCCACGTACAAGGCATTAATTTATGTTGGTTGCTTTTAATTTTAGCAATAAATGAACTTTTATTGTCAATGTAGGAACAGATCCCTGAGTAAGTGCCAATATGCAGGGCAAATATTCAATTAAGGATGTATTTATATAAAAAGTAAGAGAGAAATAACCTGCAACCCCTCAAGACAACCATGAATACAAATTTATTTAGATCATCCACTAAAAGAGAATTCACCTCTCCAACAGTTATGATCTGCCATTTTTTTAATATTAACAATACACAAGTTTTCAATCAAAATTGGTACCAAGTAAAAAACCTTCTTCATAGAGCATGAAGAAGTAGAGCTTCACCTTTCTGACAACCTTCTTTCCTGTCTTCTATATATCCTCATAAAATATTTACTCTGCTTCTGAATGACCATTCTGATTATCCTTAGACTCCTTTTCAGATTCCCTGATGATGTCATGGAAATGTTAAACCCATTATGCTAAGCTAGGACCTCCATCTACTGTGACCTCTTGGCACTAACTTCTGAGGACAGCATGACACTTTTACATAAAAGTTAGTCTTCCTTTGGGTCATCAATAGCTGGACTCGTAATACACCAGCACTTCAATCAACACCAGTAAAATTTAACCAAGGCCATGTGAAACGTCCAAACCCATTCTGTGCTTACAATAAAGTGATTAAAACGTCTATTAAAAGGTACAATTATTTTCCATTGGAAAACAAGCATTTATATTATGTCATGGGTCCACCCCACAGGTAATACATGGCATTCCTTTTCATTAAGCTATTAGGGAAGTGATTAGTGACTAGCATCCTGCTCTAATTATCTTTAATGTAGTGTTTCAAATTGATCATGCATAATGCAATTAGAAATCATAATTAAATTAATTTATATTGATTTAAGCATTTATAAGTTGTTAATAACCATGACCCATTAGATTAATTCCTACAAGCCAGTATTAATATTTCCAATATGCTGAAATACTTCGCTTTTCCCCTCCTCCTCGCACCGGGCACTCCTGCAGGAGCTCGCAGGGGCTGGCTGTCGGGGGATGCTCCCTGGCAGGTGTCCCCGAGCCTGGCCCGTGGTGGTCCAGCGCGAGTGGGTGCTGCGGAAGGAATCGATCGCGGGCTTTAGTGCGGGAATAATGACCGCTGCCCGGGCTGGCAGCCGCCCCTTCATTTCCATGGAGACGGAAAGACCCCGGCAGCACCCAAGGGGAAAACTCGAGGGGTGGGAGCCAGGAAAGCGAGTTGGTGGCTGGTGAAGGAGACAAGCCCCCCACACCCCTTCCGGAGCCCCACGGAGCTCCCCGCTGGCCGGGAGGAAAGGTCCGAGGCTGCGGGACAGCCCGGGCTGGGGAGGGAGCGGGACAGCGGGACAGCGGGACAGCGGGACAGCCCTGGCACGGGAGGGAGCGGGACCCGGGCATGGAAGGGAGTGGGACAGCGGGACAGCCCTGGCACGGGAGGGAGCGGGACAGTGGGACAACCCGGGCTGGGGAGGGAGCGGGACAGCGGGACAGCGGGACAGCCCGGGCTGGGGAGGGAGCGGGACAGCCCCCGGCACGGGAGGGAGCGGGACCCGGGCATGGAAGGGAATGGGACAGCGGGACAGCCCGGGCACGGGAGGGACAAGGACAGCCCGGGCACTGGAGGGAGCGGGACCCGGGCGCGGGAGGGAGCGGGACAGCGGGACAGCGGGACAGCAGGACAGCCCGGGCACGGGAGGGAGCGGGACAGCCCCGGGCACGGGAGGGAGCGGGACAGCCCCGGCTGGGGGTGCCGGCAGCTCCCGGGGCTCCTGAGCCGCCTGGAATGGCTCCAAGCCTCCCCTCTCCTGACACTGGCCTCCTACCGCCCCATCCTTCCGCCTCCTTCTCCCTCCCCCAACACAAAAGCTCTC
The DNA here is from genome assembly GCA_034336665.1 of Luscinia megarhynchos. Classification (NCBI taxonomy): domain Eukaryota; kingdom Metazoa; phylum Chordata; class Aves; order Passeriformes; family Muscicapidae; genus Luscinia; species Luscinia megarhynchos. The sequence goes on along the minus strand of JAPFBE010000003.1, from coordinate 47,476,121 downwards.
GAGAAAGTTATTTCCCCCCAGTTTCAGTTAAACTTGTGCAGCGCGGCCCCCTTTTCGGAAGAAATATGTATATAAACTGGCAGGAAATCATCCGGCACGGGACGGCATGGGCCAGGCAGAACTCTCAAACTGGAGTACTTACACCCCACCCCGTCTGACACCCTTCCATCACATACGAACGCTCCAGAGTCAAAATAAGTTTTCCAGTGAGAAAGATGCCCGGCTATAATAAAATCTTACCGCCGGGAGCGTCACAAATCATTTAGGAAACCATCTTTGCTTAAATAATATTTCCTTTAAAATAAATTCAGGGTTCACAAATCACGATTTGGTTTGAAGTGGCATGAATTCTATTATATGTACAATTTAATCACGGGGTATTTAAAATAGACATTTCCATCTAAAATCCAATCAGAAATCAACACAGTACCTCGAGGCATTAAGATGATCATCTCCATTTTGCATTTGTAAACTGGTAGAAATAAATGTGGCTTGTGGATACCAAGAGGTCAAGTACGGCTGCTCAAATATTTTTCTTACAAAATGACGGATTTATTAGACAAATAAGTGGCCCGGCTGATGCAAAACCCCCAGTGATTGAATTTTGACGTTGAGTCAACAACAACTCGAACTACATCAGTGCTCCAAGATTTAGTTATGATGGTAGAGATTACTGAACAAATAGGAGGCAGAAATGAATACAGATTTCCTAGGATCTGCCCCTGGCACCCTCCTCTTGACATTCCCCTCCATATGCTATCCCTATTCACAGTGTATTCTAATTAAAGGACCGGGCTATGTCTTCTAATTTTACAAGAACTTTAAAATAATTAGTCTGGTGTGTGTTAAAAGGGACAGCTTCAGACATAAGGGGATTTCAGTCCCTTTAGGATCTCTCCTCGGCTTTGCAGTTATCATAGTCCCCTCCATGAGGAAGGGAGGAAAACGTCTCTGATTTGATTGCAGAAAGATGTGAACCCTGATCAAACTGCAGTATGCAAACACAGACGTCCGCGGTTCATTTCCAGCCCATTCAAAGAGAATGCCTGGGGAGGGGGTGGGGGGGAAGGGTTGTGTTTGGGATTTTGGTGTGAGACTGGGGTTTTTTTTCCCCGCTTCCCAGTGGAAAAGATGTTGAGGGTTCAGCATTCCTGTAAAAATCTGTCCACGGATCCCAAATCGCCTCTGAAACCATTTGGGCTGTAGCCTGCACTGCCTTAGTAGCGGGATTTTTACCACGCTGAACCTGCCCTCTCCTTTTCCCCTCCCTCCCTCCTTCCCCCGCTCCCGCACCCCCACCCCACAGGTGTGTGCATCTAAGGAGAGTTCCCCGGTCTGAGCGCTGGCAGCCGGCAGGAGCAAGCCGTGTGTGGAAAGCCTGCGTGAGCCGGGCGAAAGCGGTGTTATTCTTGCTTCATTTCTCCAGCGCTTTGGAGCGTTGCTTTTACTTGCTAATCACGAAGGGGCGCTTAAATAATTGAGAGTACGTTTAAGCATAAAGCAGTCAGTTTCTAATCTTTTCAGGGGAAAAGGGACTAATCTGCACCTGCTGTGAGAGCCCTTTTTTTATTTATTCTGTATATTACTTCCACTCCAAGCTGGACCTGATGGCTCCAATTACAGTTGAGCCTTGCAGAATCCATACCCTCCCTTTCACAGCCCTTTTCTCTTCTCTCCTCCGCAGCAATAAACTTTTCCTTGGCACAGAAGAGGGAGCGGGGTGATCTTAACAGACACCATTTAGCCGAGATTATAATTTATTTATTTTTTAAAAGGAGCTCTTCAGAATTCCCAAGCTCTCCCAAATTTGCCTTCTTTCTATTGCCTCTACTGTTTCGTATGCATATTTGTAGAAAATAGTAGAACACACTGGCTGTCACGGTGGTCTGGATTGTTTTTACCAAGGGATGGCTCGAAAGGAATGTTTTAAGGTAGATTTTCTCCTACTAAGCATTTGGGAAGAAATTGTTTAATAAGCCTTTCCTGTACTACTTATTTTTCCTGCCGTGTTTTTACATTGGATGGAGGCACCTCACAGTATTGCCAAAGTTTATTCCAGATTTTTGTATCTCTAACCTACTTAGGATGCAGAAAGGGGAAAAAAATCCTGTCAAATTAAAGTAAGTCCTCCTGTCTTGCCTTCTCCCAGCAAATAACTTGCAGCACCTAATAAATCCAGATGGAGTTCCTCATATAGCCCGGTGCAGAAATAATTATTGTCCTGGCTTGTTTCATGTCAGAGGCCTCTTTGGCTCATCTGTCATGAAACCAATTTCACTTTATTTACATCCATTTGCTAGTTTAATTACTGTGCTGATGAATAGCCTGAAGGAATTAAGTTACGAGTCTTTGGAAACCTAAAACGACAGATATATGGGTTACCTTTTAAATAGAGGGAAAAAATGATGGGTGGTGTGTGCACCAAAATTTAAAGGTAATAAGAGACTCTTTGCTAGGTGAAAATGCAGAATCAACTGACACTCAGCCCATACATTTACCTCTGTCTTTATGTAAAGTATTGCTTTGAAAGACACTCATATTTTTGCAGGTCTAATGCAATCTGTATTAAAGCAAAGGTTCTGCAAGATGGGTGCCAGCTTTAGATCTAAGCACAGATGCACTCATTATTTTTCCAGCCACAGAAAGAGGAAAAATGTTAGAAAATAAGTCGAAAATGAGTCTTAAAGACTGACCTCGACAAAACCTATGCACTGTACCATATAATATGTATCAATAGGGTTACTATGCTATGTCTGCTATTGCAGAAATAGTCTCAAGCGCCTCTTCCCTCTAACTTGCCTCTCTGTGATGCTCTGTAACAACAGAGGGAATTTTAACCAGCTAGGGGATCTTGTGCTTTTTATATAAATCTGCAAAGCATCAGAGCTTATCCTTGTGTTAGCTGTAGCCTGCATCCTTCCTCTTCTTGCAGTGTTTTTCCATCATTTGCATCACACACATGTGTGTCACTTGACCTGGAGATCAGGGGTAGAGAACCTGCCCAGTCCATCCGCACGGTCCCTGCTGCAGGATCCCGGCATACCAACATGATCCTGCCCTCCCCTCCTCCACCACTCAGTAACTTTCTTCAGCCTTATGCCTGAGCTGCTGCTTTTATAATCATCTAGAGTTTCAAAACTTTATGCAGCAGGTACCTGAGCCAAAAGTCAGTCTCTTTAATGTTCCCTCTAGGTCATCGTGAAAGGAACGAAAAAAAAAAAAATTAAAAAAAAAAAAAATCAAATAATCCAATGGCCTCGGAATTAGGTCGGGAGTGTCAATTGCCGGGGCTGTGCCCCAACGCGTCACCTACGGACTGGCAAACGAGGTCCAGGAGGAGCCTGTGCGAGCATGTTCATTCTAACCCTGAACACAAAGTCCCCCCCAAAACCCTGTCTTCCAAACAAAGAGTAGAAACCAGACCTGAGAGCCCGTGCATCTTCTCGGGCGCTGAGCCTGAAAGGCACAATTTTATGTGGGCACTCTTTGAGGGCTGCATGAAAAATTCACGTACACAAGAGCTTTTACAGCACTCTCCTACACAGACTGCTTCTCCTTCTCTCGGTAATTTTGTGGATCCAGTCCTTTTGTGGATCTCACGTGGGACAAATCTTCCTTGAAGAAACGATGTGAGGCAGTAGGCAATAGGGCAGATATAAAAGTGGTGAGGATGGCCAGAGCTCTGGCTGCCTGCGGGGAGAGACGGTGCTTGATTCGCTAGAAAAAGCCTTCTCCTCAGACACACCCTCCCAAGGAGATGGCTGAAGGGGCGGACAGAGATCCCCCTTTGTCACAGAAGTTGAGCAGCACTTTAAAACCAAATATTTTGCCGGGGAGAACGGGACGCATTCCCCCTTCCTGCCTCAACTATCGCCTCCACTAACCCGAGCTGGTTGCACCGAGGCTATAAAAGAGCAGATCAAAAGAGAATTACAGCTGCCTATTCGAGGTACTCCGAGTCTTTATATCTGAGAGAAATGAAAGGAGAAAGTGTACAGCAACACAGGGTGGGGTATGAAAAGCCCCCTTCCCCCCCTCCCCGCCTCTCCCCTCTTCTCTCTCCCCCTTTGATTAATAGATCCATGTGGCTAACGGCCTGACATATGGTGTGCGAAGCAGCTTGAGATGGTACCTCGGGCATACCCTACGGCTATTAACATATTACAGGCTTCTGTGCAGCCGCAGACGGACAGAGGGCGAGGCGGGCAGACAGACAGACAGCCTGCCCTCGCCCCGCGCCGCCCGCCGCGGCCCGGCGGAGCTTCTCCGTGGTGCTGAGAGCCCCGCTCCTCTCCTCTCCTCTCCTCTCCTCTCCTCTCCTCTCCTCTCCTCTCCTCTCCTCTCCTCTCCTCTCCTCTCCTCTCCTCTCCTCTCCTCTCCTCTCCCTCTCCTCTCCCTCTCCTCTCCTCTCCTCTCCTCTCCTCTCCTCTCCTCTCCTCTCCTCTCCTCTCCTCTCTCCTCTCTCTCCTCTCCTCTCCTCTCCTCTCCTCTCCTCTCCTCTCCTGTGCCGTGCTGGAGTTCAAACAACAGGCGTGCACGCCCAGGCGGATTTGAAACTCCTGCACTGCTTTCAATCGAAGAGGAGGAAAGTAACATCGGTGTTACTCCTTGTACATAATCTAGGGATGCCTCTTCCTCTCTCAATTTTTTATTTTTTTACTATTCTAGATAAAGGAAAAAAAAAGATGTTGCTATGTTCATAACTCCTTTCCCACACAAACATTTCCTTCTGTGGAATCCGGTCCCATATACAATGCAGTGCCAACTTGCAGTGCAGAATATGCCAATGATCCAAAAGTTAGGGAACTCGCACCTAATGCACCTGGCGGTGTGGGGGAGAGGTTATTCCCAGCTGTGGGTTTGGAAGGAGGAATGATGTTAAATAAAACAGTGGCTTAGAATGCAGCAAAAAATGAGATTTATTTAATACATTTCAAGGGTTTTGACCGAAGCATAAGTCACCCCCCGCACTTTGCCTTGTAGTCTCCTGTACATAGCTGCCCTGACTCTTTTCAACTTTGTTCTGGCTGTTTTGTTGGGAAATAAATGCTAATACCAGATTAAACGTTTCAGGTAGCTTTATCTTTTGATTTCAGTAAAATAGTGTTAATAAGGAGCTTTGATGTTGTTTTACTTCCAGACTGTATGCCTTAAGGCAGAAAAGCGCATAAAGGTACCTGGGAAAGTAAATTGCCAGAAGCGAAGAGCACCCCCCTCCCTTTCAAAATCCTGTAAGTACTCCTCTCTCTTACATCAAACCGACCCTCTGCAGAGCAGCGCTAGCTGTTTTGAGATTTCCTGGCTTTCACAAATATCTCTTCTTTCAATGCACACACGGCGACTGGTGCCCCTGTGTTTATGTGCCTGCACATTTCAGAATTAGCAGTTGCTAATGAAACTGAAGATTCTCGGGGAAAATACGAAAGGGTCATTGCCATAGCTGCATTTTTATTACAATTTTTTTTCCCTAATAAGAGTACAAAATCCCGTGGGGTAAAGCCTCCTAGAAATTTTCGGTGAGGAGTAAAGCTGGTGCAACGTGAGTAGAGAACTGTAGATCTCCACCACGCTTGAAGCAGCCCGGAACAAAAGTTTAGTATCCTGTATGTACATTTGGGGCTTTCTTAGCTATTTTGCCAGTAGCCTCCTCTATTCTTTCGGGAGCCCGGCACATCAGCATCACAGATTCCTCACACACAATCAATATATTTTGCATAACACGAGTCTCCCTCGCACGCTCTCCTCTTCTCTTGCTCCCTCTCTATTCTGCTTTGCCTCTCGCCAGTGGCTGGGGTTTCTACACGGGGCTTTTCTTTTAAGAAATTAGCGCCAACGATAGAGAGTCTCAAAAGCAAAACCTGCTTGCTCGAGTCAGAAATTTCGCTGGAGCCCACCACAGCAACCTTTCAAGCATGCGGTTTGGTTTCAGACAGACACAGCTTGTCTCTCTCCAGTCTCTCCTCTCCCCCCTCCCCTTCTATTCCTCTTACAGCAGTGCTTTAATAAAGTCACATAAGTGATTGAAATTAACATAAATCATTATTAGTTATTAGGATTTGCTCTAAATTACTCTGTGAATATAACACCAAACCCCATCTGCCACTCCTGCTCTAGCAGCAATAGATTGCAGATAAAATAAATGTCCTTACCCCATTAGAATGTTCCTGTCTCTGTAGCCAAAAGCCAAACAAAAGCAATAAATACAGAGCTTTTTTCTCTCCACTATTCAGCTGTGACTGTTTTCATCAGCTCTTCCTCTAGAAAAGCTCAATAGCTGCCTGAAAATATTGCATTTTATATCACCAAAGGGCGATTAATATTGCATTAACTGTATTTAACATTTTTTAAGCGCGAGTAATCTGAAATGAGTAAGTTTCTGTTACTAAATACAGGGGATGTCAGAGCTGGTGAAAACAGCTTAAAATATCTGTATAAACAGATTATTTGTTTCATACTTTGTATTTTTATAATGTTATGGTATAGTGTGCTCTGTTTGAAGTAGAAGAAGCCATGCTAATGGTCTGTTTAAAGTATTCTGACACTGTCTGGAGACATCCAAGTCTCTGCCTTCATTAAATGTTTATTGTCAACACTTCAGTGAAAAAAAAGTCTTGTGTAAGTGAATTTCCACTGCTGGATGCTGTCAACACTTTGTTTTATTCTGATCCGCGTGTACAAAAGTTTGTATACATTATGCTGAAGTGAAGAGAGGTAGAGATTTAGTGAGCTATAATTAGTTACCAAGCAAACTTTTGTTAGTAATTCGGTTTATATAACGACCACAATCAAGGGGTAAGATATGTATATCGGCGCCTCGTCTTCTTTCTGCATAGCCCGTAAAAAGATGTGTTCATGTTGACATGCTATCTTCTTGTCAAGGAATACCCTTTTAAAAATGAAGTAAAAAAAGCAACAACAACAACAAAAAATCAAACCAAAAGCACATACATAGATCTTACATCTTTTAGCTCTGCCGCACAATTTTAAATTTATTTCTTCCACCCGGGCAAAGGATGAAAAACCGTCCCCGCACGCCGGTGTTTCCAGTGTGAGCCGTCTGTCCGCTCCCGCAGCCGGACCCGGCTCGGGGCGGCGTGTGCCCGCTCCGGGACCGCCCCGCGCTACACCCGTGCGAGCAGCAGGCTCGGTCGGCATTCTCACCCGAGGAGGCACTTCGGAGTCTTTTATGGATCGATGTGGAAATCAGCGAGAAGTTACAATTTATCTTCAACGTACCAGGGCCGAGTGTCTTTAAAAAAATATATTAATTTTATATAAAGCCTTTTAAATACTTTAAGTACAGCCTTTAGAGTGATTAACGTCTTAAGACATCGTTTTTTTAAAGTAATTTCTCCTACTCCCTGACTGCCTGATAAATTTTAATTTTATACTAAAACAAAAAGTGTTTAACCACTTTTCCCCCAGAGACAGAGATGCTTAGGTACACTTAGGTAAGCAGGCTGAAGGAGTTAAAAAGCAGTTCAAAGGAGGACGCCTGCACTCCCAGAGGGGCTGTGACTCCAATTTGGGAGTGCAGCTGTCCCTGGACGACCAGCCGCGGCGAGCTCCCGAGCAGGGCTTGGCCGGCGACACGGCCATAAATCCCGAACCGTGCAGAGCGGGCTCCCTGGCCCCTCTGCCCGCGGGAACGCCGCGCTCAGCCCGCCTGGAAGCTGCATCTGAAACCAGCAGCGGAAAGGGGCTCGGCGGGGGAGGGCGAGCATCCCGCGGCGCCTCCGCCCCCGCGGAGCAGGAGGCGCGGAGGGCCCCGCACCGCCGGCCGCGGCCGTGGGTGCTGCGGAGAGAAGGCGGAAAGTGCGCGCCTGTGCCCGCGGGCAATGCCCGCCCTGCCCTGCCCTGCCCTGCCCGTCCGCCCGCCGGCGGGGCTGGGGCCCTCCGGTACCGGCGCTCTTCCTGCTACGGCTGCTTCTTCAAAGATTTATATGTGACATCTTATTTCAAATTAACTTTTGAGCCCTGGGTTTCATTCATCCATCCACGCACCCACCCACCCGCCGCCTGCCTATCTATCTTGCTTCAATGCGAAGAGACTTGCTTGCAGTTTTACCACCTCGGTCTCATCTCTGGGACCTATATAATCAGCTGACCTATATATTCATCCACCGCTTTTCTCCCAAACCGAGCCTCCTTCAGGTGCGAAGGGGTTGCAAAGGAGGAAAAAGAAAAAGCTTTCCAAAAGCGGAAGGGGAAGGAGAGGAAGGGGGGGGAAGGGGGGAAGCGTCGTGCAGCACGCCTCCCATCAAGCTGTCTTGACAACAATTACTAAAGTTTTTAATTAGCCTCTTGTTATAATTCATTTTATTAATTTTCCAAATCTCAGGCCATGAATTATTAACGGCGGCCCCGTAATTGTGTTTGCGGCGGCGCACGTGGCGGCGGCGGCCCGCCGCGCTCGCCTCTCCCGGCGCGGTCCCCTCCGCGCCCCGGCTGGGACGGGGCCGCGCCGCGCCGGGCCCGCCGCTCCATCAGCTCCTAAACACCATAATTACCCGTAATCACACCCTCGTCTGGCAGGTGGAAACAGGTTCCCAAGCGGATTCGAATTCTGCCGCCGATCTTTTAAAAATCAATTAGGCTTGCCTCCGCTTTGGAATCAGCAGGTAAATATAATAAAGCTTAAAAAAAAAGCGCCGGCTGAAAAGCGAGATATAAATAACTGGAGGGATTTAAAATCGTTTGGGAAATGCCAGAATAACACAGGGCACCACCGGCGCTATCAAGCTTTATGCGCTCGAGTCCGTCAGAGTTAAAATAATTATCTTTCGACAAATCTATTTCTCTTCGGAGGAAAGGGGGAACACAGGGAGGCGGGGAGGGAGGCACATAAACCGTAAAGTCAGTGCTGTAGGACACTTCATTCTCCTTCTGGGGAGTCTTTTTACTTGTTGAACCAGGACCGAATTAGTCTTAATATCACAGGAGAGTAAAAATCAATACGACCGTGGCAGTGGGTGTCTGTTACTCACTTATGATGGCCTAATCTAAGTTGAAAGCAAGCGGAGAGCAAGTGTTACGCAGAAATTCCGGCAGCCAGATCGCGTCTAGCCAACTTAGGACTGGAAAATCACACTCGGAAAGCGGCGAGCTATCTCGGTGGTGGAGAAAAAGGCCATTAAAGGGATGGCAGCGCCGAAAGGGTTCATCGGCAAGGGGCGCAGGCAGGAGCGCAGGAGGAGTCAGAGCCGCCACCTCTGAGCGGCCCCTGGCACACCGGGGAGTGGGGGGAATATCTGCACCTTTTTGGTCACAAATGGCTCTTTTCTATTCGAGAATCTGCGTACTGCTGGGGAATAAATGCGAACACATGTTCCGCCTCTTCGTCTTTTAACTTACTTTTTTTCTCGAATGCAAAAGTTTCAACAGTCCTTAACTTGAGCCTTTTAAACTAACTTTTCTTTTCTTTTCTTTTCTTTTCTTTTCTTTTCTTTTCTTTTCTTTTCTTTTCTTTTCTTTTCTTTTCTTTTCTTTTCTTTGGCATTTATTAAAAAAGCCTTACTACAATCTAGTGGTTTTATGAACTATTTAGATTCATCTGACGGAAAGAAGGACGTTTTGGTTTTGCACAGTTTCCTACCATGAAAAATAGGAAACTCTGCAAAGCTTTTATTTTCACCATCTGTTTTATTAACATAATTTTTTTTCTTTGTACTCGATAAGGATTGTACTTATTACAAAACAAACTCCTCAACTTTTCAACACATACATCGGTCATTACTAGATGATACAAATGTGGTATCGCTTTCAGCATTTCAATTGTTTGGGGCAGATGAAAAAGAAAACCCAACATTTGTAATTATTTTTATTTGTTCGTTCCTGACTCTCCAAAAAATGATATCCGGTAATACTTTTCTATAAAATAATATTTTTACAAATGCATTTATTAAAAATTCTGATGACATTTCAAGTTAATAACAACAGAAACATGTAAATTTCCGGTGGACGAGATCTATGGGTTTTTTTAAAAAATACCTTTAGTGCTTATTTTTTTAACATCAACAGTTGTTTAAAATCACAGCTTTTTTAACGTATTATTCTTTTCTGAACATCACGTGTCTTGCTTCACAGATTTACCGGCAAAATTAAAAAGATTTGGCTAAAATATGTCTACAGAAGAAATAATCCCAGCTATTAAGTAACTTTTTACATTTGGCATCTGATCTAGTCACAGGTCATCAGAAAATAGAAAGAGGTTCTTTGATCACTTGAAGCAGTAGGTGGCATCCTATACGTTCCTAATGAACAATTGCATTCACAACATAAGGAGAGATCAGTTTAGGATTTTCATATTTATTAACCCAAAATAAAAATAAAGTATCTTGTTACATAATTAAGTGCAATTAGGCCAGTCAGAACAACATATAAACCTGAAACCACCCAAGCTTTTCTTCTTTATACATATTTTGTAGGTGCATAATCCTTTCCAGCACACTGAAAAGAAATACTTCAGAAGTCCTTCTTAAAATTTTACTTTGATTTATATTCTGCAGTTATAGAATAAACTTCAAGAAACACACGCAGCTAATATATAGTTAATTTTATTCAGAGCACCGATTTTCACATAAGAGCTATCTCAAAGTAATGATTTCTGGATTTAGCAGAAAAATACATCTCTCACTATTTTCTTTTTGGTAGAATTAGTCTTATCGTCTAACGGCCATACCTTGAATTTACCAGCCGTGGAAATATTTTTATTTTTTTTTAAATGCACCCAATAATGATAATAATAACTATTCTGTTTTTATGTTTGTTTTATTTGTAAGTATGCTGGGACACATCTCCCTGTTGTATTTTGGCATACAGAAATATTTCTGATAGAAATTAAAGTAATAGAGTAAAGACACAACCAAGGAGAAAGCTCAGCAAACATACATGGACAGGTAGATTATTCAGTGAGACATTTCAGGATCCACACGTGGTTGCAGTTTGTAACCTTTTTGTTGTTGTTGTTGTTTTGTGCATTAAAGAAAATATTTACAATCGTCTTTCTTATCGTTTTTCCCCCTCTTTTTTTTTCTTTTTTTTTCCTCTTTTAAATCTAAATACAAGAACGTGACAAGAACGTTTGTGTTTTAGGTGAAAACAGGCAGTTAAACTGTGAAATTACACCATCCACAAAAGATTCTACCAGAAGCTAGTCTATTTAGTGCTCAGTTTCAAAATGCATAGAATGTTTGCGCTGCAAACAATGATACACAAAATAACAATAATAATATTAATAATAAAATAAATAGATAAATAAATAGATAAATAAATAGATAAATAAATAATATCGAGACTTTATCACGGATCTTTCTATGCCTTTTTTCCCCCCTCTTATCTTTTCCTTTAATTTTCTTTTTGTCTTTTTTTTTCTTTTTTCAGGTCATGTCATGCATAATTTCAGTCTATTGATTGTTTTCATTTAAACGGAATGGTATTTTCTTTTCAGAAATTCTGTTTTATTCAAAAGCCTCAGCAGAGTCTCGGCAAGAGACAGAGTAGAGATGGCTTCTGCACGTCGCTCCCCTTTTTACCTAACAAACCCTGATAATTTTGTTTGTTTTCACCCCGCGAGACATGTAACGCACCTTGCCAATTATTAGCAATACCAGCATTGTTATTACAGAATAACATCATCGCTTCCGATCCAGGAGACTGTGATAGTGCAAATTGAACCCCACACATCCCTCCCAAAAGCCTTCCTCCACATAACGTTTATGATTTACAATAAACGACTTTTAAGCCCAAGTGGTTTTTTGTCGTGTGTTTGTTCCCAACATGCACACCCCTCAGAAACAAATGTCATTTCAAACCCATCACCGGTGATTTCTTCTGCCTACCGGGTGCAATAACCTCCAGCTCTTGGAGGAAACCAAGGGAGGACCTTAACCTAAATCCCGCAGATTTGGCGGGGATGCCGGGGGGCATACTGTTGGGAGCAGCGGGGAAGGAGGGAGGATACAGGACATAGTTAACCACGAGCCTCAATGAGTCTGAGCATAATCTTTTGGAGAGCATCCCCGCTCTGGCAGGTTAGGCATCTGCCTCCAGACGCAGAGAGAGGAACCTGTCTTTGGACACAGCTGGAAACGCAAACCACGCAGGCGAGGGAGGAGAGACAAAGGGGTTGTGAAGCAACTTTTTCTTCCCCTTATTTTCCTTGAGCTAGCTAGGATTATTGAGGCAACAGCGGAAAGGGACTGCTCCCTAGCCCCGGGGCCGCCCTCGCTCCTTGTCCCGCTCTCACCGCTCCCCAAGAAGACACAGACAAGACCCATCGCCAAAGCCTCACGCAAAACCGCGTTCGAGGGACAACAACAAAAAAACCCACCAAAAAATAAAACGAAAACAAATAAAAAACCCAAAGAAAAATATACATCAAAACAAACAAACAAAAAACCCAAACCCAAGCCAACCAAAGAAAAAGTTCCCCGTCACCAAACCACCGTTGTCCTCATTCATCACTAAGCCAGGGAAAAGAAAGAAAAGCAGAAAGTAATGAAAAGAGACCCAAACCAAACGTAGCATCATCATCACCGACAGTTTCGCCTTCCGGGTTTGTTGGTCGGTTTTGTTTTCCTTCGGAAAGTTCTGACTTAGGTTTCTCGGTTTGTGGCTGCTGCTGTCACGGTATTTATTGGTGTGTGTCTGTGTGTGTTTACGCTTTACGTTGCTCTTTCTCCCGCTTTCTGTCGGGGGGTAGGGGGGCAGAGAGGGGAGAGGGCCGCAAAGTGACCCCCCCGGGCTTCTAGAGCGTTTTTACCTCCTCTCTCCTCCTTCTTCTCGTTGGTGTCCCGGTGTCTTTTTTGTTTTAATAATTGATAGCGCACCCCCCCACACGCACGCCCCCCCTCTTCCCGAGTAGTTCGCGTTTAATTTCTACATCGTCCCTTGGTCCCCAGGAGCCTCCCACGGCGTCTCAGGCGACGGTGGCGGTGCGTGGGCGTCCCCCGCGGCCCCGGCCCGGCCCCCCCGGTGCCCCCGGTGCCGGGGCCGCCCCTCCCGCCCGCCCCTAGTAGGTGGCGGAAAATTTCATCCGTTTCTGCTTCTGTCTCTGGTTGCAAAACCAAACCCGCACCACGTTCTTTTTGAGGTCCAATTTCTCGGCGATGGCGGCGATCTTCTCGGAGGAGGGCCGGGGCTGGACGGCGAAGTACGCCTCCAGCGAGCGCTTCTCCGGGGCGGCGATGGAAGTCCGCTTGCGCTTCTTCTCGCCCCCATTGAAGAGCTCGGGCTTGTTCATTTTTTCCCGCTGGGCGCCCTCGGCCTCCTCCAGCCAGGCCTGCAGGATGGGCTTGAGGGCGATCATGTTGTTGTGGGAGAGGGTGAGGGACTCGAAGCGGCAGATGGTGCTCTGGCTGAGGGAGCCCACGCCCGGGATCTTCAGGTTGGCCAGCGCCGAGCCCACGTCGGCCTGGGTCACCCCCAGCTTGATGCGGCGCTGCTTGAAGCGCTCGGCGAAGGCCTCCAGCTCCCGCGGGTCCGTGTCCGAGTCGCAGATGGAGGCCAGCCCGGCCGCCCCCACCACGGCCGCCGCCGAGGCCACCTGCCCCGCGGCGCCGTGGTGCGCGGCCACCAGCCCCGGGTGCGGCAGCCCCGACGGCATGTTCATGGCGGCCGGGTGCGAGAGGTGGCCCAGGCCGTGCATGTGCGAGTGCGGGTGGGCCGAGGTGGAGATGAGGCCGCCGCCGGCCCCGCCGCTGCCGCCGCCGCCCCCGCCGCCGCCGGCCCCGCCGCCGCCGCCGCCCGCCCCGTCGTGGCCGCCGCCGCCGCCGCCTCCGCCGCCGCCTCCGCCGGGCATGAGCGCGAGGGAGGGCGAGGTGATGTGGTCCAGGAGGTCGCCGGGCTCCAGCGCCTGGTGGTGGTGGTGGTGATGGTGGTGGTGGTGCGCCAGGGGCACGGTGGAGGTGGAGGTGCAGGGCACGCTGTTCATGGTGTGGTACGTGGCGTCGGGCTTGAACGGGTGGCTCTTGCCCTGCGAGACGGCGATGTCGACGGCGGCCAGAGCCTCGGCCCGCGCCAGCAGGGTCTCATCGAGGCTGGCGAAGATATTGCTCTGCAGCTGCGGGAGACACAAAACAGAGCGGGGTGCGGGGAGAGCAGGGCAAGGGGGCAGAGAGGGGGCAAAGTGCGGAGGGGGAAGGGGACGGGCGGGGGACAGCGTGGGGTTGCGGGAGCGCCGTGGAAAAGGAGGGGGAAAGTCGAGGGAGGGGAGAGAGAGGTGGGTAAAGTTGGGGTGACGGCCGGGGAGCCGGCAGTAGGATCACCGTGAATATGGGATCGGGGGGAAGAGCAAGGAGATGGGGGAAGCGTGGTATAGCAGGCGACAGCCCGGGGGAAGTGAGGGGAAACAGGGGGATGGGGGTAGAATAATGGGGGGGATGGGAGGGGCAAGAAGCGAGAAGAGGGGAGCAAAACAGGAAAAGAAGCAAAGAGAAGCAAGGAGGAATCGGAAGAGGAAAGAAGGAAGGAATGAAGGGAACAAATAAATTAATGAATTAAAAAGGGGGGGGAATGGAACGAAAGGAGAAGGGAAAGGAGGAGAAGAAATGGATCTGTAACTCTCAGCTGGGGAATTGTGTCAAACACAAGAGCACATAAAACGCATTCCTTTTCAGAGGCCGAGTCATAAAAATTAATACAGAAAGTGGATGAAGTCGGAGACTCGTGTGAACACCGCTTTCAAAAAAGATCACAGGCGCTCAGATGATTGCAGAGGAAGACATGAAAAAAACATTAAGCGCCGCTTGTCAAAATGTGCCTTGCAGCGGTTTTTTTATTAATGCACATACACATACATGCGGTATACAGAAAAGAGAGAGAGAGAGAAAGAAAGAAAAGTGTGTGCGTGTAAGGGAGAGAAAGAAAGAAGAGAGCTGCAGCTGTCTGTCCCTTACCGGTGGAGTTGGTAGACATGCTCTTCTTATTGCTTCCGAGCTGGAGTGTAGAGAGGGGTATTTGTGCTCAGGTAGGGTGGGATGCATGGCAAAATGAGGCTGTTTGCTGTTCATGGACATCATCTTGAAGGCTTGGCATGTAAATCCACAAACACTGCTAAAGTCGGGGGAAAAGTGCTCTCCGGGCTCTGTCCTCCCGCCGGGGGAAGCCGCTGCCAGCGGCGGGCGGCGGAGCCGGTGGTGGCGGCGGTGCCGCAGCGGACCCTGCCCCCGCCGCCGCCGCTGCCGCGGTGGCCGAGGCTGGGCTGGGTGGGCGAGCGGGCAGCAAGGCTCCCGCCGGCCCCGCCGTGTCCCTCGCTCCCTCCCTCCCTCCCTCAGTTCTCTGCCTGCCGCTGCCCGGCGCCGGGCGCGCTGCGCTGCGCTCTGCCCGCACCTGAGCCCCGCATCCCGTGGCTACCGCCGGGCGGGCTCTCGCGAGAGCGCGGCGGCTCCGGCTTTGACAGACATCAGCTGTCTCCCCCCCTTCCTCCTCCTCCTCCTTTCCCTCCTCCTCCTCCTCCTTTTCCTCCCGCCGCCCCCGATCTTTGCCTCCCCGCGCCTTGTTGCATCTCCCGCAGCCCTCGCCCGTCTCGCCGGGCGGCGGCGGCGGGGCCGCTCTTATAGCGAGCGGCAGCGGGCACCGGGCGGCTGCGGCACCTGTGGCTGCCACACGTGCGCGCTGCGCGGCCCGGGGCGCCCCGACGGGGCGGGGATGGGCGGGCTGCGGGGCTGGGGCCCCTTCCCTGCCCTCGGAGCGGCGCGGGGAGCCGGCCCGGCCCTCGGCGCTGGAGCACAAAGATGCGCTGCCAAAGAAAGGGGCGTCGTCCGGCCGCTCCCCGCAATTCTCCTGCCGCGAATTGTACGCGGGCTCCTGGAGAAGACCGGCGGCGACAGATATTTGTTTGGACCACTCAGAGGCTATTGTTTTCCCTGTAATTTAATTTCCCCCCACCCCGTGTAGTTTTATTGCGCGGGTTGCTGTGCCAGGCGCCGCGGGTGTGCGTGTGCGCTCTGCGCGGGCAGCGCCGCCGAGGTGAGACTCTGCGTCTCCTCCTGCTGCCCAGCCCCAACTCCTGCTCCCTGGAAAACCCAAGTTGCGCTGGCGTGGCCTGAAGCAGAAAACGACCACAAACAGTCTTCCTTTCTTTTCTTCCTTTCTTTTCTTCCTTTCTTTTCTTTCTTTCTTTTCTTTCTTTCTTTTCTTTCTTTCTTTTCTTTCTTTCTTTTCTTTCTCTCTCTCTCTTTCTCTTCCTTCTTTATTTCTTATTTTCTTTCCCTCTCTCTTCTGTGGTTTATCCTTAGAATACTTTTGCCTTTGAATGAAACAGTTAAGCAGCGACACTGTTGGTGTTATGAGTGATTCTTGATTTCTGACCCATTTTAGAGTAGATTCTATTTTTTCTTGTAGCTGCTTATGAAATCGGAAGCAAAACTATGGAAGAAGTGAAACTGCTTCTGTGCCTGTGAGATTAGTACGAATCGTTAGAGAACGGCCCAAGGTGAATCGTGTCCCTTGGGGCACGCTGGAGCCATCCCTCGGTGACCGATCAGCTGCTGCCCTGTTTGTTTCAGCAGGGCTGCAGGCAAGCAGGCAGCGGGGTGTTGGATCAGGGATGTGACAGCCTGGGAGTGCATTGGAATTGTTCTATTTCTCCTGAGCGCCTCTTATTTATGCGCATAAACACAGCCGAAAGGTCATGCAGGAAAACACACGCGCACACAGCAGCGCACATCACAACCCCAAGTGAAGCCACATTTGTCTTCATAAGCCTTCCACAAGCTCCCTAGCCAGTCCAGGAGGAAGGAGGGAATGTCTGCCAATTACTTGTGCGGGAGGGAGCCAGGTCTTCATCCATTACCGTGTCCCCTGGGATGGCGAAATGCAACTTCATCTCTGAAGGGGATGAACTTGAAACTGGGGTTGGGCTCTCCTTGTTTGTCGAAAACATTGTATCAGAATCCACTAATCATACTTTATGACTATTTACTGACTTTTTTTTTTTTTTTTTTTTTTAAGCCAGGAATTATTCCAGCTACTTCTCAGCTATCATACATTGTAAAGGAAAACCCTCCTAGGAAAGAAATGGGGAGGAGTAAGGAAGTGGGAGACATCACGGTTTTTGGCCAAAGCTGCTGAAAGCGCCCAGCTCCAGGAGCAAGGCCCGGGACGAGCAGGCTGCCGGTCCCGACCATGGCGAGATCCAGCCCAGAGCCGCGGAGCTCCTGGGCTGAGCCCGGCGGGGCAGAGAGGCGGATTACCGGGATCACGTCCCGTGGAGGAAGGCGTGGAATGCTGTTCCGTTTGGGATGCATGGGTGCTTATCAGCGCTCCTCTGCGTGAAACCCACTCTCCAGGATGCTGTCAGGGCAAGTTCATCAGGTTTCCCAAAGGAAAACACTGAGATAAGGGAAAATTGTGAAAGCGGTGGCAAAGGCAGCCGGGTGGAGGGTTTGTAGGCTACGTTGTGACCTGCCTTCCTGCCCACACACCACCGGGCACTTGCTTTGCCTCTGCGGCGGGGTCTTTAACCTCTGGGCTGACAGGGGCTGGGTGGGAGCAGCGAGGGCTGCGGGGATACAACCAGCCAGGGCAGCAGCCACCAGAGGAACGGGAACACACGGCTATGGCAGGGTCTGCTGGGCGACACCTTCTCCTTGGCTGGAGGAACATCAACCCCCACTAGTACTTTTAAAACGACCCCTTCTGTTCCCTGGCTTATTTTTTAGGCCAGGAAGGCAGAGAATTCAGTCCTTCTCCCACCTCTGCCTCCAGCGCTTAGTCGGAGGCTGAGGAGTGAGGACCTTTCGGAGTTCTAAGGGTCCCACCTCCAAGGTGTCTTCTGGACCCTGGGGTGGGATTGGGCACGCCGTCTCTGCAGCTTGCGGTGTGCATCCTACTGGATTCTCCTCGGGAGGGAAGCAGTCCCACCCGGTTGGAGACACACACCCTGCCAGGGGCTCCCCGCTCCATCACTGGAACCGCCCGGGTGGCGGCCGCCCGAGGGACGGGGATGACGGCTTGCGGGAAGGGAAGCCTCCCGACGCCGGGGAGAGGCGAGCTGCTGCCGGCCCCTGCCCGCTCCCCCTCTTCCCCGGAGGCAGAGGCCCCCTCAGGGAGCAAGCCTTCCCTCTGTCTGATCTTTCAGGAGAGAGGAGGAGCAGGACAAGAGAGGTTTTTATGGAGCACAGTTTGGTCTGTCACTTACCGAGTCCCGGAGGAAAAAACTTTTCTTCTCAGTCCTTGGGACTTTTTTTTTTAAGAGCTAAAGAGCTAACTTCAGGATAACTTTTAAAGCACCTCTAAAAATTGCAGCCTGACGGTAACTCCCGCTACCGAGGTGCTGCAGCCGGTCCCGGCGCCGTCGCTGTCCTGCTGCTTTTTGGCCGCACGGAGCGCCGGGGTGCTGCTCGCCGGGGGTCCCCGGGAGCCGCGGGGAACCAGCACCCTTGTCACCAACCCCCGGTGGCCCCCTCTCCCCGCCACACACTGCCAGCTACCCGGGCCGACGCGCGGACCTGATAATAGATTTTATTTTAATGTTCGCTGTTATTTCTATTCCTTGTGGGTACGTCCAGCCTCATGAATACTGATGGCAATAAACTCGCAGGCTGTGAGGAGCGAGTCCATGGGCGACTCGACCATTCTGTAGCCCCATTTATGGCCCGAAATGCTCAATAAAGCGAGGCACATATATATATATATATACATTTACTTGTCTCCCGTAGTTTTCTCCGGCTTCAAATGCAAGAAATAGGCAGAATTCCTTAATTGACTGAACTGCCTATCTCGAGAAAGCAATAAAGTAACCCCTTATTCCCACAGTGAAACGATTTATAAATTAATTACTGTAACCCATTGTATTTGATTTCTCTTTTTAAGATTCCCCAAAGATGAATATACTAAAGCTTATGATATTAACCATTAGCGTCTGATCATAGTTTGCTATATATCCCGACTTAAAAAAAAATAGCTAATGTGGATCTCACCTCTTACTCTAATCCCTCTGGATATTTTCATTCCAGCAAATGTTAGCTTTACATTTTGTAGTCACAGTATTAGTCCTACCCTGAGTGTCACTGGGAGCACTGAGACAAAACCTACAGTACATGTGTTATTTGGTGAAGTTCACAGAAAGTCAATATCCCATTTAAAGTAAAAGCTATTTTCCCTTTAAACTGATCAAAATTAACCTTCGGAAGAAAAAAAAACAAACAAAAAAACAAAGCCCACAACAAAACACAAGCAAGCCTTTGGGTGAACGCACAAAAAGTATTTCCTTGTCCTAATGAGGACTTTCCTTACATCAGCAAAGACCTGCTAATTACTGATTTACAAGCCGCAATAATTGCTTTTGCAGCCAAAGTGTAGAATGTTGTCATATTAAAAATTGAAACGCTTGATGGTGATTTAAGTCCCAAGGCATTTCACAACGTCCCCTTTCTGGAAAGGAAGGAGACCGGAGCAGCTAGGCAGAGGTCCGGTGGAAAACACTACAGGTCTTGTCGGCAGTAAAGTTTCTCTCTTTCTTTGCAGTGATGCGGAGGAACGAAAAAGCGCACCGAGAAGCCCGTGCAGCAGAACGTCCCAGAGCCCGCTCCCCCGGCTCCGTGGGCGAGCACGCCGCCAGCCGCGGCCGCGGGCGCTGGCGGACGCCGCGATCCGATGGGGCGGCCGAGCACGCAGCTTTCGCCCCCGAGGGAGGCAGGAGCAGCGCTCCGAGGGGGCAGGGGTCGGTCTCCAGCCGCGTCCCGCCGCGCCCGGGCCCCGCTCGGCTGCCCGAACGGCGAGCGCAGCGCTCGGCTCCCCCCGCCCCCCCGCGCCAATCAAAGCACCTTCCGAGGGGCTGGGAAGTAGTTGCCTTGTCATGTAACACATTGCCCTGATTTATTATAAAATTTTAACGAAATCATGCATATTTTAACAGCCTTTAATCACTGCATGAAAATTTAATTCATGAACTGTAGCGCGTTTAAATAAATGAAGTGTTAATTCATTAGGATTAATTAATTTGTTAAAGGATTGTGTGCAAGGTTAAGGTGGAAGAAAAACTCTTTGTTACTTTCGAGTCTTAATCACTGCGTTCTGTTAACAGTGAAGGTGGGGAAAAAAGCCGCAATGAGGGTTTGTGTGGGGCGGGGGACGACAGCCCCGGGGGAGGGGCGAGCCCGCGGGCACGGACAGGGGACAGCTCGGCCTCCCCCGGCCTTTTTTCCGAGCTGGGGACCGTCATCCGGGCTGAGCAGGTGGAGGTCGCGCCCCGGGCGGGAAGGGATGGGGAAGGCGCATCCCCCCTACACTCTCTGGGCAGGGCATGCGGGCTCCGTGCCGCTTTCCTGGCTGGCGGCCAGCGCCAACACTTCTCTCCCCAAAATCTGGACACAGCTCTAAGGTGGCCAGGATAAAAAGCAGCCCCGACATAGTTTTCTGTGAGATCCCAGGGGCCGCAGAGCCGCCCAGCCCTGTGGCTGGTCCGTACTGCCTTCCCAGGCATGCTGCCAAGGGGAGAGTGACTCGGGAAAGGGACAGGGACTCCTCATCCCGGCCCTGGGTTCCCCCAGCACTTTCTGCTGGCTTACTACGGGCACCCGATGGCCCCTCATCATGAGCATTATGTAGCAGTAGCTTGGCTACTTGTCTTCCTAGCTTCCCTGAAAACCAGCACCCACACGACTTCTAAGAGCTTTAGGGAGGAGATAATGTTTTCTACTGAGAAAAGCTGAAAAAACCAGAAATACTCATCTTCATTTGTTCCACATCCCAGTTTCACTCTCCTGTTCTCTCTCACCACACTCAGAGCTGTCAAAGTACACACAAGCTTTCCCCAATGCCAGCTGTGCTTTTCCCTCCACCCTTCAGCTAATGAAGATGGCTTTTCCTGATAGGGCTGAGGGACACTGAGGCAGTAACTCAACGCTGGGCCACAAAGGCAGGATAGCCAGGCCACCTCTACAGGCCAGGCCTGACGAGCAGGCAGCTTGTCACAGCAGTAGAGGACTGCTGCAAGGCATCCTGCTGGACCTGGATTAGTAGCCAAAGAGGCAATCCTTGGGATAACCACAAATACCCATATTGAGTTACCTCAGAGCTGCTTCTCCCTGGACCAAACCTGGGAAGGAAGAAGCATAGAGGCCTCAGTCAATTTACATGGGGATGCTCTTATGCCAAAAAGTAGTAAGGAAGGAATGTTCACAGTTTGCAAAACTTAAACCATAACCACACACAAGAGTTGTGTAGGGACTATATTTCCAGTCTACAGTTACTGTGAGTCAGATTTAGATGATTTAGATGCTGTGCAAGAATTAAGATCAGACTCGGTCAGTTTAAACTGTCTTGAAAGAGCATTATTGGGTGAGGGAAACAGGTGAGAAACGAAGAAGGTTGAAGAATGAGAGACCAAGTCAGCACACCTTGAACTGTGCATGGAAACTGTGCATTGTCCCCCTTGCCCCCTTTTTAAAGGTTCTTCATGGAGAGACAATAGAGCACATTTAAAACCAAACACAGCCCAAGTCAGTATCTGGTGCCCGTAGGCAGAGCTCTTCTGGAAGCCCCTCACTCGAGGGAACAACACAAACAGAAACAGACTCTCACAAGGCCTCTAGGGAACAGTGGATAAGCAGGTCACTTGCCCTACTTTATATACGTAAAACTCAGGATAACTAAGTAAAAACTTGATCTTGGGACTCCTACTCTTATAAATAACTCAAAAGATTTCACTAACAACAAACTTATAGGGTGGTAGCAGACTCACCTTCTTGAGCTACTTACAGTCCTAGAGAGCATTCTCATGTGTTAAAACCTGCAAATTGCCTTGTATTTAGTACAGTAGGCATTACTAGATGGAGTAAAAATTTTATGAGCTATTAAATATAATTAGACATCATAGATCTCATCTGTACATCACTTGTCTACTTGTCTACTGTCCTAATAAAAATTCTAATAATAAAGTTGTAGATCTTCTGTATTCCAGTTCTACATAACTACATAAGTAGGCAACTACCATAAAAAATTAACAGCAAGTTAGTAATTAACAGCAAGTAGTTTAGGTCATTTTATCAAGTGCAGAAGGAGATAGGCAAGCAAGGCATTGACAGAACACAGCCTGGAGCACTGAAACCCCATGTACGGCTGAGAAATTTATACCTGAAGAAACCCCAGTCATTACAAATAGTTGAAATTTTGGAATTGATATTGCACACTACCAAATTTTAAGCCAATAGGAATGCAACCTTTTTAACCTTAGGCTTGCCTCTTCTGTCCATCCAAGCTGCAAGACACTTATGGTCAAAACATTTATGAAGCCCATAAATTCACTCCCCCCCATGCCACAACAAAACAAACCCACAACACAGGGCACTTACTGTGTGTTTGTGATTGCTCTGCAACACAAGGATGTTTTAATAGTGTTTGTCTCTTTTCCCAAAGAGTTGAAGCAAGGCAGCATTTTTTGACTTTTAGTAAAATTCATCAAATCAAGTAACAGATAATTTTCAGAGATCCCTAATTTCTGAAAAATATATTAAAATTGAACAACTAGATTTTTCTGTGAAGATTAAAACTCAGGTGGTATACTGAAAGCAGTATATGCAAGCACAATGCCATCCTGCCTATCACCACAAAACAGTCCTTGCATGCATGGCTTGAAAGACGATTTTCTGGTAAAGCTCAAAAAAGCAGTTTCAGTTCAGAATGAACACATCAATTCCACAAATGCATGCTCACATTACAACAGGAAGCATAGTTCTTGTTCAAACAGCTTACAGAACTTAACTCTACAAGATGAGCCAGTCCATTGAAATTTTTCAAGAGGCTATCACTCTTTTCAAAGGGACAAAAGGCAGCATATGGATTTTTCATATCACAGGTATTGATGAAATGAGGATGTCTATTTCTAAGAAATGCCATCAGAGGTCTATACAGAAAGAAAAAAAAACTGGCATCTTGTAATTAAATATGGCCTTAAAAAAACTTAAAACACGATAATGCAAAGAAACCAATTTTGCTCTGCTGCTTAATTAGGTCTCCTGCCTGTAGCAGGCCATCACATTATGTTGACCTATGCAATACTTTATGAAAGAGTCACCTCCAGAGAGGCCGAAAGCCATTTCCATCAACTGCATCGATGCTGACACTGGAATGGTAGTAGGTCTAACAAGGAGGAGGAAGGGAGATTTTTCTTCTTTTTTTAGGAATAAGCTCAGGTTTATGCTTTACAAAACTTAGATATGCATTTCCAAATTCGGAAAAAAAAAAGCTTCCCCCCCATTTTTTTTTTTGCTAATTCAATATTTGAGGCAACATCAAGGATTACAGTGCTTATAACATGTTTTATTCAATTCACATAGAAAAGCATGCAGTATTAATGAAAAATGGTACAGTATTAATGTAAGATGTTCAGTGCACATTAGGTAAACAAATCATTAGCATACAAACCCATTTTTACGGTCTATACAGGCATACTAAATACATTTAGAATAACAATGATTTTTGGGAGCTAAATTAAAAACTGTGCTTAACTTCAAAAGGAGACAAGCCATAATTGCAGTGTTAAAAGTGATGTTTTCTAACTGAAGTGCTGTGACCCTGAAAAGAAAGGGGCTGCTACCTTTAACCCACTAAAAACAAGAGTTTCAGTACAGTACAGTGCTATGAAACAGTCTAAGCAGGAACATTTCCTCTGGGAGGCAACTTTGAAGGCAAAATTGACATTAATTTATAGCAACTTCATGAATCCATAGGATATATGGCCCATAGCTGCCTTACATGCACAAAACATAATCTTTAGGAATGGGAAATGTAACCTTTAAAACTAATTCTTACTAATTCTAAAACGACTAATTTGACAGGACCACTTTGAACTGTCAAGGAGCCATTAGCTGTGCTCACAATTGGCAGAGCATGTAATCTGAAAACTTAAAGAGCACCAAAAACTCCCAAGCCCCCAGGTAAATAAAATGCCCAGTCAAAGAAAAGAATCTGGAATGTTTCTTCCTTGGGAAAGAGCTTGCAATGGGCAGGCAAATATTCAGTTTTCACATAGATGAAAACGACAGGATCAGATTGCATGGAAGTCATTAAAAATTAAGTTCACCTGTAAATATTAAACATTTGCAGGTTTACAACTTTGAGTCACGTTTGATTTCCATGAAGAATCAGTTTTTGGTGGTTTTTGATGGACTAGCACTGGAAAGGCAGTTTTGAATTTTCCTCTTGGTTGACTGACTGACATTTTTATTTTTCCTTTCAGCTGTAAAGGAAGACACCCAAGGAGGATTAATCTGACTTGGCAGATCAGATGACATCTTTAAAAAACACGAACCAAACTTCTGTTCCTCAAACAACTTTTGTGAGTTACTGAACAGTACATTTGGGGAAAAGTCCCTTTGAAATAAAGAGTTTGGAGGTTTGGCATCATTAGCCACTACATTTTGGCCTGTAAACAGTGGAAAGTGGTCATTCATATCTACGTCAGATGGGGAGAGATTGGAAAACATAGCAGGTTTCCAGCCAGTTCTGTCAGCTACCAGATCGCTTGTCTCTGGACACTTCATACTCTGCTCCTCATTCATCTCTTCCAGATTCTTCTCTGTTCCATTCAGAAGTTTAGTGCACTCTGTTGACTTTGAAGAATCATCAAGATCAGAGCACTTGAAATTATAGCACGGACTCTTGCTGTTGTCTGACTCAGACATCATTGAGTCCAACTCAGAAATTTTATCGAGGTAGGCAGCATCCATAGAGGCCTCGCTGGAGGTTCTTGTGCGGTTCATCTCGGAAGAGCAGAGAGTTTGCAACCTCTTAGGTAAGCAAGAACTTGTTTTATCACTGGACTTTGCTGTTGTCTCATCTGACTGACCAGCTACTGAATTTTGCTCTGAGCCATCAAAATGTAAGTTCTCAGCAAAATTTGTTGGGCAGGTGCCCCAAACCCCTGATTTTCCTGCAGTAAAACAGTTTAGCTTCTTTTCGCTAGTACAGCTGCTTGTGCTGTGCTCGGAAGTATCTTTGCTGCAATCATCTGAAGTGTCATGAAACTCTTCAAATTTCAGTTTTCTCAGGAATGTTGATGGTTTTCTTGCATTTTCTTTTCCATCAGGAGTGTTCAATTGAAGGCGACTGAGAGACAGAAAAGGAGTGCACGGTGGTGGAAGATCATAAAGTTCTTCATCTTTGTATGGGGTACATTCCTCAATTTTATTCCACTGTTCTTCTAAGGAGGCATCCATATTTGTACTATTTTCATCCAGAAGAACCCTGTGGCATCCTGGAAATAGCTCTTTCTTTGGGGCACACTGGGTATTTGAGCTATTCAAGCCATCTTGACTAGAAGAGCTTAAACAAGTTCCACCACTTGTCAGCTGCTCAAGATTGTTAGGACTTTGACTGGTATTCAAAGCCTTTTTCTCCTCAGCTTGGGTTTTCAAACATGTTGTATCTTCACTGCTCTCAGCATCCGTAGAAAGGACTCTGTCACTAACAGCACTCACTGTCTGGCTTCCTTTGCCTGCCTTTTTCAGCTGTAAAAGCTGACACTCTATTTCTTCTATGTATTTATCACTCCTTTCCAGTGCCTTTTTCAGACGGTTCATTTCACGTTCACTTTGTTCCACTTTGGAATGAAGTGCAGCTACTGTAAACCTACCAAACCTGCAGTAAGTAAAAAAGAAAGAAAATATTAAGCTGAAAAAAGACATTCTTGTGAAGGTTTGCAAGCTCATTTCAAGACAGAATGAAGCTATTAAACACTCTGTAAATTTGAAAACAGAAGTCAGAACTTCTCTCTGCTAGTTATGAAAAAAATACTAAAATCATCACAAATAACATACAGGTGGAGATGATACACGAAAAGACAGAATTAAAGTATTAGTGGTAGCAAGGCAGTAACAAGCAGATTACCCTTCTAGGGGCTGGTTCTATCAATTCAACTCAAATATGCATGAAGAATTATCCCCTAAAACAATGGCAAAGATTTATGATAACATTTGAACAGTGGTCCACATCTTGAAATATTTACATTCAATCATTTTCCTACAGTACAGCAGTGTTTTACAATAATTTCTTTCACAATGTCACCTTGTCAAAAACAAAATGCTGATATGAAATGCTGAAATTGCATTAGTCCTTTGAGGTGGTTTAAATACTTACACAGACCATTTCAATTACGTTAGATATACAGCTTTTCCTTACCCATCCTGTGGATGGTATATCCACTTACTTTGAGTTACTTGTTTTCTTGAGCTTCACAACCAGAACAATCTGATTTCTATCTTGACTCCAATACAAAAACCTGCTGCTTGTGGTCTGTGAAAGTTGTGTGCTTGTGGGGTTTCCAGCTTGAGCACATTTTCAACTGCCAAGACACAGCAGTTGAAAATGTGCTCATCCTCATCCTGGAAACCCCACGAGCTTCCCCGCATCCTCCACCAGCTTCCCCTCATCCTCCACCAGCTTTCAAGATTGACCTTCCCCAGAGGGCAGGTGAAGGTTTCAGCTATATACCCTGACTAATTCTAACCTGTCACTGACAGGTAAGCACCAGGGAATTCCCTTCTCCATCCAAGGCTTTCAATTTATAGAAAGAAAAAACAATTAAAGTTCTGATATTATTAGAAAGGAGGGAAGGACCTGCAGCCACCCCACAACTCTGACAAATAAGGTTTTACATCACAAAGAAAGGACAATTCTGTTAGTGGGCTTACACTGAATTTCTATTTTTCACCTTGCAGCTTCATGTTACAGCACAGGTTTATATTTACTCTTTCAGCACAAACACTGCCCAAAATTTCTGTTTTTGTTTGACTGCCTGTCCCTCCCTCAGAGACACACAGAATTTACATTCCATTTTCCCCATTCCATCAGCTCACCTCTTGACAAAATGCTCCCACTGCAACCCTTGGATCAGGGAAATCTGAAGATGGTGTATCTATGGCCTGCCACCATGCTGGCAAAACAGCCATGGATCTATGCATGCATTTCCAGCAAACAACCAAACCATATTCTGCTTCTTCAAGTTGTGAGCCAGAAGCAGCAGGAAGCTGCTGTATGCTGATAACCGCAATACAATTGACTGGACAGCTGGGGAAAGCAATAAAGGCTATCATAAGGCCCAAAAAATTGGGCAGGAGCAACCAGATCTACTGATGTATTTCACTGTTCAACTGGTTCTGCATATTTAAATAACTCTGAAGACTTTGGTGTAGATGGTTCAGTGATGGATAAGATTTACACAACAGTCTAAGTCACTTCTGTCACAGCTAGCAGACCACTTTTAAAATCAGATCAGCCTAAGCTTCACACAGTTTTGGTGCATGCCACTCCCTTCCTTATAGACAAGAAATGGTAATGCAGAAGTTTTATATTTAGTAAGGTTTCTTTTTTTGCCAAAAGAAGCTGGCTGGACTGCAACTAAATGGAGTCAAGGACCCTTCACTTCTACAGAACCTCTACCCAATTATATTCACCTTCATAAAAAAAAGAAGACAGACCATTTTAAATTTATTTACTCCCTGGAAAACAAGTTTCCCAACTGCTTATAGCAGTTGGTCCACTTCTATCTGCACACAAGAGGAAAATAGGAAAAAAGGCACAGAAGACTTTCTCTCTCCCCTATGAAACTAGGTAAAAGCAGAATCATAGCTCAAGAATGTTTCCATTACATTTTCTGGGGAAGGGGATTACATGAAATAAACATCCTTCTGTACAACACATTTTGTCTTATTTCCTTCTTCAGTTAAAGAAACACTGATTATGGTTTAAGATACAGAAGGAGTCACCGTAGCACAGCAAGGTCCAAGCAAGACCTTTCCCACTTCCTAAGATGATCCAGAAGAATTTATTTTGCCTTTCTCTTACAGACTTATTCACAGAGTCTTACAGGAGCAAACCCTACGCTCCTTAATAAAAGACAGGAAGACGATGCAAAAATAAAATTTAGTTGAATAGCCAAGTGAGAGAAAGGGAAAAATGCTTCTGTAAAACAAGCAAGATTTTCTGGAGTCTCCTGTAACAGACATGCTGACATAAAAATTAAAACATGTTTACATTTATATGCATACCTGGTAATTCCTTTTTAATGGAAGAATGGTGTAATATGTTTATTTAATGCAAATAGCATTAGTGACAGCCTGAGATTTGCTTATGAGGAAGCACTGTATTCTCAAGTGTAACTTTTATAACAAGTGTCCTCAGGTTAAAAAAATACAGTATGTTGTTCAAAGGCAAATAGCATCACTAATATGTTAATTGTTGCAGAGGGATGTGCTTGGAAATTTTGTTTTTCAGAAATGTAGCATATGACAAGCTGCCTACAAAGTTATTTCTGCAGTTAGGCATTAGAACAGTAGTTGCTTTCTGCTCCTGCTTTAAGACTTACGTACATTTATTTACCAAATTCTCAAGGACACAGATTTTTAAGACAGCCAATTACTCCAGATATAGGTGCTTTAGTGATTGATCTAGCAAGTCAGAAGAGAGTTTGAAAACATTCATATTTTGGTTAAAGAAATCAGAACCCCTCCCATCTTCCCAAACCAAACCACTCATAAGAGATTTTTTCTTTTTTTCCATTTGGATGTAGAGTGAGATGTGCTACTGCCAAAAAAATATGGTTTTATGATAATAACAGAATGCAATATAGTTACATGAAAATAAATTTAAGTTTCACATCATAATCTAAATAAATTATATTTTCTGAAGTATTTGAATTATTTCACACTTGAAAACAAGGTGATGAATTCTTCAGTAGAAGTTAAGGTATTTAGTATACATGTGGTAAAGAGCACACATATATCAAAAGGAAAACCACATCCTTATACATGGACAGTTTTTTGAGTGTTAGGCTCTTGTTCTTTAGTTGTATCATTGAAACTACGATTTTGAATCTCACTGCATTTCAAGTACATCCTTCATATAGGAAACTGCAAGCCCAGAAAAACAAATCATCACTCATAAAGTGAACAATAACACATTTCAGAAACACATCCTTCAACACAGATACCTAACAATATTTTACATCACCCAAAGTCTTTTACATGACTGCTAGACCCCAGATATCACTCTGGAAGGATGAATCTACAGACCCAGTAACGTGTAGTGGATATGTCATAGTGTCTGAAGTGACACTGGATGTCTTGATGAACATTTCAAGCACATATTTCAGGACCTTTCCTCAGTCAGAGTCCCTTTCTTGTCCTAGTATGATTCTAGCTTGACACCAATCAGAAAGCTGCAGTCATCTCTTACCTACAGTGAGGAAGAACTAACATTGCTGGAGTCATCCTCCTTTGCATTATTCCACAACTGCTCCCTCAGTTACTCCTATCCCACTTTTATCTGGGACACAGTTACTTTTCTTCACAGTAGCTACTGTGGGACTATATTTTGGATATGTGATAGAAACAATAACGATAACACAGGGATGTTTTAGTTGCTCCTGTGCAGGTCTTTCAACAGAAGTTCTTACAACTTAAGGCATCTTCTGCCTCTCAACCCACCAGTGAGGAGGCTGGGGGTGCACAGGAAGCTGGGGAGGGACACAGCTGGGGCAGCTGATCCCAACACACCAAAGGGTTATTCCAGACCATTAACTCATTACGCTCAGAATAAAAAGCTGGGAAAAGAAGAAATAGAGATGGGATATTCTGAGTGACTGTGTTTGTTTCCAGAAGTCACTGTTAGACACAGATGGAGACCTTCTTTCCTGGAGACATCTGAACATCTGTCTGTGGGAAGGGGTGAATGAATTCCTTGGTTTGCTTTGCTTGTGCACAGCTTTTCTTTCCCTACTTAAATGTCTTTATCTCAACCCATGTGTTTTTTCACTTTTACTTCTCCACTTCTCTACCCCAAGAGGGGAGTGAGTGAGAGGCTGAGTGGGGCTAAGTTGCTGCCTAGGGTTAAACCATGACAGCTTCTAAGAAGCCCATTTAGAAACTGTTTGAGAAGAACAATTTTTTCAGTTGCTTCTCCCTTCTCTTCTTACCTGTCAGTTCTGCAAATTCAGCCATAGAGTTTTATTTTACATATCAGTGACCACTAACTATAGCACCTCTGTCTGGTTGAGCTCTTGAGTCAGTTTAAAACCACAGAACCTGATACAAACTCTTCTCTTTCTGGATAGCAAGCAGCTGCAACAAAGAGTTTTCTTGTATAACCACTTCCCGAAGACTGGGACTGCAAAGGTGCTATGGAAATTGACTCTCCAATCCCAATCATCCGATGGCCCAGGCTGAGGACTACCCTGCAGTTCAGGATGCATGAGCATGATCCATCCTCCAAAGGAAACAAAGGGTGAGAAGTGAACAATGAAAGGTACACTCAGGGCTTACTACAGTTTGAGATAACGGCAATGCCACAGTGTACAACCAAAGCCAGTCCCATCATTTAGATACATGTTTTCTCTTGGGTTCTCCAAGGGAAGAAAGGCAAGAAATCCAAGAACAAGCCAGCTGAAAGACCTACTAGTTTCTACAGTTCTTTGGTGGTATCATCTATCAGCTGTAGCAATTCTGCAATTCCCCTCTATATCACCTATGAAAGGTGATCTGCAGAAACATCTTGGCAACATCCCAGGTTTTACACAACTGTCTTAAAAGTGTGTCGTATTTGCATAGACATCAGAACTAAAAAAAACTGTTGCTGCCAGATGAGGGCCTATTCCTAGCAATCAAACATCACCAAAACCTGCAAAAAGTCAAGGCATATCATCCACTGGGAACAGCAAGTCAGGTACATTCTTTGAAGTAAGCTTTCACTTTCATGTAGGGAATTGGCTGAATTTAGAAAAATATGCAAAGCCTCTCCAAGCATTTTAACATCTATCAGTGAATCATCACTGGTTTTCCATGTAAGAAAGACAGATTATCACCAGGGTCAGCAAAAAGCAAAAGCTAGAACTACTGAAAAAAAAAAAAAAGCCCTACTGGAAAACCCACAACACCAGAGCGTGATCTGAATGTCTTTACCCATCTGCCTAAGGTTTAGATCTTCATGCCTGAAGCGGGCACTTTCTCAGGATTTAATGATATGACTCAAGAACTCAGAGTCATTTGAAGGCCATTATATCCTACTTTCCTCTACTTTACCTTTAAGGCCACACTGCAGGTAGTCTTTGAAAATGTTCACTCCACTGGACCAGTAAACTTGCAGAGAGGTGAGACCGTAGCCTAGTTCTCTATCAGGGAAGACAGCAAATGTTCTTACCCTCTGCATCCTGGACACAGGTTTTTAGAATCCTGTTTGTAGGTCTGGTGAAATGCAGATTGAATTTAATAATCTGGTCCATGTAGAAATATTTGAGTTAGGCAAAAATTGAATGCTGTAAAGAATGACCTAGAAAGTCAACAGGTTTATATTACAGTGTACCTGAAGTCACAAATCAAGACAAGATAAACAGTACAACTGAAGAAGAACTGCTCCTCCCTCCTTAAACTGCAACAATAAAACAACTCACAAAACCAGAGAAAAGAGATAATGCAACAATTTTATGCATGTTACAGATAATTTTTCAGTCTGGGATTTTAACTGGCAGAAGCAATTAAATATTTAGGGAAAAGACTCCTAGGAAGCCTAGAAGTCTGGTTCAAACCAATTTAAATCTAACCATTCATAAAATACACTATACCCTGGAGTAGATGGACTTGCTAGCTATTTTCCTTCAGGTAAAAAGCAAACATCCCTTTGCCAAAAATGCTTTTAGATCCACCATGCCCTGCCAATAGGCCTAACAGTTTTCTATTTCAACTAAAGCTGGAAGTAATAGGGTTTTATTACTCTGCAAAACTTAAGTTTTAGAAGGTTTTTTTGGTCTGTATCAGGAAAGTGAAAGTCACTGAAAATTCATCGGGAGAAAAGGTAAAGAAAGCGCAAACAGCAACCATGAATCAGTCTGATTTCCTGAGAAATGGAAGACTAATGCAGGTCTTTGGTAAGAAATCCGAGCAAGAAACTTACCCTCATTTGCCTTTCAGACCTGTGTCCCAACTATATCATGGTATGGTACTCTGGTGAAGGTCTAATCTCAAAAATGTTTCGAAAAAAAATAAAAAGCTAATCAATAAATCAGCATCATCAGTTTAAAAAATGTATAAAAATTCCTGACATGGCTGAACTATCGATTTTATTGACATACATGATATTTTTCAGCAGGTTCTAATGGATAAGAATGAAGAAAAAACAATCCAAGTCTATGATAAAAGGAAAGTTTTTTATTGACCATTGAAGGAGGCTAATTATACTTTTTCCTGTGATGTAAGAGGTAGAGTCTATGCTACAAAGGGATCATTCACCTGCCATTAGTGTTCCCTCTTCTATAAAGCAAAGTCCACTAAAACAACTCGTGCTATTTGCTCCAATGTCATCATGCACAAAATGAATTACACTAGGGATACAGGGATTGAATATTGACAAAACCTTTACAAAATATTTTGATACCAGTTTTATTTAGTTACTTTAGTTATTTGTTTAAGCATGAACCCATACCTGAGAATCTGAAGCTACGGAATACATGAAAAATGAAACAACAGTGGTGACACAATTATACAAATCCAATTCAGTAGCTATCTTAAATTACATTAGAGACCTACTCAGAAGCTTTTTCAAAAATTACCTTCTGAAAACATCTGAATAAAGCACACAGGAACATCTACACTAGCAAATCCATGTACTTGCACAGAAACTTAATTCTGGTGACACTGTTGGGCTCTCACGTTTATGCCTTCAATTCTGATTTTACAGGCAAGTTTAAAATCCCATTTATTGCAAACTCTCTTCAAAGTGTGAAGCCTAGCTGAAAGACTCTTTAAATATTATCAAAGTTTGCCATCAGAGCTGAAAGAATGTTTAAAAAATGTCTTGATGTTAGGTCTGATCTGGATATTGACCACAAGAATGAAAGTTAACTTAAAAATTCTGCTGACAACAATTAAGATGATAGGAGAGACTTCCTACGATCTGAAGGATGCACCTGGGATTTGAAAGAATGGAGTTTGATATGCATCAAAACATCAATCTGAAGAAAGCCTGAATAAATGGGTTAATTCCCACACTTTGAAAGGGAATATTAAAAGCACAAATGCAACATGAGGTAGAGGAAGGTAACTTTTTACAGCAATTCGGCAGAACTGGTACTGGCCATTGTGCTAGAAGTGTCAGGTAAAAGGAAACAACAAAAAAGGTATTGCAAGGTATTGATGTAGGATGCTGTAGAAGACAGAAGATAGTTTTTCTGCTCTAGTTAGTGCTACTGAGACTTTACTTGTAGTCTAGTACCAGTTCTATACATTATGACTTCGGAAAACCAGACTCTGGAGATTCTTGAGTGCAGAGCAAAATCAAATAAACACAAGTTTACTTTTTCCCTCAAGTCATATGTATCTAAAAGATCTGGACAAATTCAGTCTTTAAGATGAGGAATGAATGGGTACAGACTGGATGGAGTAAAATTGCTAAATTTAATGTGCTGAAGGGTTTCTTTCAGGAACACGTTTTTCCTTGCACGTACTTAAATCCTTGTAGCACACCACTGGGCTCAAAACAAAGGTAAGACTCAATATAGCAGAATCAGGGTACAGCAATACAAACTCCTGAAGTGTTTGAACTAGCCCAGTTTAAGCCTGATTCAACTCATGTCCTAAATCTCATGCACAGCTCTAGAGCCAGCACGATAATAAGATAATAGGCAGGAAGGATGTGATATTTGTTCAGGAGACTAAAAAAATAACAATAAAAAATAATAGCAGAGACACAGACAGACCAATCTAGTGGGCATCTGGTTTGTAAGACAGACTCTGACACTGTCCAATTTGTAATATCATTTGGCTATATCTGGGCTTCTAAAGCAGAAAGTGATAGGCTATTGTTTTAGGCAACCATGGTAAAGCATGCACAAGCTAGAAGAAAGGGAAATTGTCTCCACTGGGGAGTTTACCTGATATCAGAAAAATAAAAACCAGTTTAGATTATCTGGTCTCTTCTAGCTCTTCTTTTCTAGGATTTATTTAGTTATATCAATTTACTTTTTAAGTTTGCTATCCTTGCAAACTCACTCTTGAGTCTTAGGGGAAGGGATATTCCATGCCATAAAAGCCATTGCCAAGGCCTTAAACAGGGCTCTATCTTATTAGGGGTCTTTAGGGCAGAATGTGCTTTCACATATCCAGAGCACAAGGATCATGCATCTTCTTTCTTGCTGCCTCTAATGACAAGCAGTCTGGCAAGTAAGCTCTTCTACAAGGATGAATTTTATCTTCCAATAGGTGTGTTGACAGAACTAGAACAAAATCCAGATAGCTTTCTTCTCACATTACACAGATGCCTGCCAACCCCCTTCCTCAAAAGCTCTGTATAAATCTTTGGCAATATTGCTATTAGCTTTTAATATCTAAACAAGTGAGAGAAGAAAGGTAGAAAACCAATGAAATAAAGGAAAAGAATTTTAAAAATATTAATACATTGCTTCACAAAGTAGTCCCAAGAAGAGGTACCTTAGAGCACTGTTCTAAATGAGCATGGTGAGGTTTTTGCTTTTTGACAGTATTGTCATTGGTGTTAAAACAGAGCATTAAACACAGATATCACTGGGAATGATGTTCTCATGCTGCAGAAGCTCATTCTACATATGTTTCCCAGACACAAAGTTATCAGGAACCTTCCTTGAACAAGGAGTCCAGCCCACAAAATAAACCTCGAAGGCAGCAAAAAGAAGAACAAAACAAACGCAAACACAATCAACCAAAGCATCTGCACTTAGTAAGAGACTTTCTACTTCGACCATATACCAGATTTAGAAATTTCCCCATAAGAACTTAATTGTAGAATTCAACCAATGAATCCAGTACTTCAATACTGGCCACGTAACAGAAGGACAGCACTTGAAGTCAAATCATATTCCTTCTTGCTGTGACTCTCTAAGTTTCATTTCTCACCCACTTGCTGCTATTTTTTAAGTTTCATTTTACATCTAAGTCCATGAGGACAAAAATTCCAAAGTCCACCTGGAGACACATATGCAACCCCATGTACACCACCACAGTTTTAGGTTAAACAGGCCTACAACAGTTAAACAGTCTATAAATAAAAGATAGTAGCTTTTAAAATATTCACATACTTTTGGGGTGATCTACTATCAACTTCAGCTTTTAGTCGCAAATTCTCTCTTAAAAGGCTATTGTTTTCCACACTCAGTTTCTTATTTGCCTAAGGAAAAGAAATGGAAAAAAATAAGTATACAGTGAAACAGAAATGACTTCTAATATTTATAGGACAAGCTGTTTCTTCTTTTTAAAGAGACAGAACTAGAAATGTGCAGGCAGGAAACAGCCTTCAGACAGGGACACCACTTAAAAATCACCATGGGAAATGGTTTGCAAAACTGAATAGCGAACAGACATTTTTTATTTATATTCCCAAAATACATTGCAAGTGTCCTATCTAGGGAAATAAACACAGCTATGTTAGTTAGCACAGAAAGTCATTAAGGAGATGTACTAATGGCAATTCCATGTTTTTTTTTTCACATGACTAAATATGTTAAGTACATTAACATTACAATGTGCAGGTATCAGCAAAACTAATGTTGAACAGCTTCCCCCATTCCAAATTAGAGCAAGAATACTTTGTGGGCTTTTTGGCTTGTTTTTAAAGCATAGTTATCCTGTGGATGTAAATCCATTATGACGAGCTATTTGCAGTCTTTCTTCACTTTCTTCCAGGACATTATGATTAAGATTTCTGATTCACAACCCTTCTTACTCCTTGAATTGAGGTCAATTCCTTCTTCTCAGTTCAGCAGACACCCTTGTTAACAAGACACTTCATATAAAGAGAAGTTTTCCTGCCACCGTGTTTCAGAACAATGAATGTCACTATCCTAACAAGCAGAATACACTCTTTGCACTTCCTATAATCTGCTCAATCTCCCTATGCTAAAAACAGTACCACCAGTCCAGGACTCATAATTCATAGCCTCAATTAGATAATGCTTCCACTGCATAATAAAAGTATGATCTAGAGCTAGATCTGAAGAAAGAGCTATGCAGCTGGGCTCAGGAGTGAAACACACTTTTTCAGAAGCATCAAACAGTGCAAGAAGAGAGGCAGAGAACTTTAAATGCTCATAGAAATATCCCTAGCAATCTTTCCCAGTGAGGGAGAGGAGAAATGGAGCAGAAAAATATAAACAAACACCCTCCCATCTCCAACACCACAATATTCCTAAGGACAGAAAGAATAACTAAGAGACTTGTGGCAAAGAAGGGAAGGGTAACCCTGGCATTTAAAAAATAAAAGCACAAAAAACTATCCTGAAAGCAATGAATGAGAATTCAGGAGTGCTCAGCTCCAAAGCATCATCAAACCATTTGACAATATGGCCAAGCCCTTTCTCTCTTTCCAAAAACACAGCTCCCCCAGCTACATAATCAAGTAAAAAAAATCATTACTTGTGTAGCACTGATAAGCAAGGCATCCATGTGGCACGTGGCAAGGCAGGACTGAATCCCTCTGGTGTCCTTCTTCCTGAGAGTGCTCTACCCTCTGAGTCAGCAATCTGCAAGGGATCCCCACTCGCAGCACAATGTCTACATTAATGAGTTCATGTAACTGCATTTTTAAAGAGTGTACTTAGTTTAGGATTTCTTCTATGGAGTTTGGTTCACCACTCCCATAGCTTTATGACCCACTCAAAAATAATGCCTATTTTGGGCATTCCCATATTTGTCTGTTCCAGAACATTAAATGCTAATGGTGGTTGCTATCTCCTGATTCAGCCAAATTTTGAAAAAGAAAGTGGTGACAATCACATTTACTGAGGGATCTTGTCTAACTGGGAAATGCTGTCTGGTTGAAACTTCTGGGTCAGGTACTTTCAGGGATGAAAAGGTTTCTGGTTCCAGACAGTGTGTGCATGGGAAAAAGGTTTTGCTGCTCAGAATGGGGATGGGCAGTGCATGCTGACAAGTGAGACAAGAGACAACTAGAGACAACTGAACTTTAGGTACTTAGGAATTGAAAAAAGGTGCTAGATTCAATGATCTTCAAGGTCTTCTCTAACCTAAATGATTCTATGACAATAGTTTAAGAATTCTTCCCTAAAACATATCTAAGCCTCTATTTTTTTCTATCTCTTCTTCACATGCTTAAACCTCTCATCTTGCTAAGGCTAATGCTATACTGAAAAAATACCCGAGCAAACCCTTTCTTCAGTTCCTGTTACAGTGTTCTTTTTACTTACCAAGGGAAAAACGTTAAAAAACTTAGTCATCTTAAAAAAAAAGAAGAAGAAAAAAAGAAAAAAAAAAAGAGGCAGTACACTTTAACTTCATGAAAAAAACCCCAACAAAAATATAGGCAGACAAGAACTTGCTGTGAATCCTCTTTTGCCATCTTCAAGTGAATCTGAAGCTCCTGGGGTCCTAGAAGTGTTCCATTAACAAAATGGCAGAACAGTACAATGTGTGCCTCCAAGTCTATAGCACAGAAAAAGTGTGAACACTATTAATGCTAAAAACTTAAAAAAAAAAAAAGTCCTAAATGCACCACAATTCAGTTTTGCAGGAAGTAACCCAGTATTGTTAATAGAAGAAATCAAGGCAGAATTCTGATTAATCACAAGTCAAATTTTTTCCACCTTGACTTCAAATTAATCTGAAATTTCACTCTTCTTCAATGTTTAAGGTGATCTTACTTGTGCTTGCAGGTATATTTTGCAAGATACTTTTATTTAGATGTATTTTCGTATGCCTATCTCCTTCATCCTTGCTTCTGCAGTATCAAATTTACTTCTACATTACATCAAGATGTATAAAAAGGCTGCAGGTTTCCAG
This sequence comes from Luscinia megarhynchos, assembly GCA_034336665.1. Classification (NCBI taxonomy): domain Eukaryota; kingdom Metazoa; phylum Chordata; class Aves; order Passeriformes; family Muscicapidae; genus Luscinia; species Luscinia megarhynchos. The sequence continues at coordinate 47,438,364 of JAPFBE010000003.1, read as the reverse complement.
TAAAGGATATTCTGGTCATAAAATGCTGAAGCTTGTCTATTTTCAGTCAAAGGGTCAAGTTACTCTGTCTCAGCAAATTGCACCAAAAATATTGGCTAGCAGGGAGGGCAATAGTGCAAAATCTGCCTCAGCCAACTGTACTGTGTTTGCCCACCGAATGCTGCAAAACAGATATATTATATAGATTATTGCAAGCCTGAAAAATCTGGTCATCAATACTGTCGACAAGTGCTACTATAATCCAATTACCCAGTCATAGAGTGACAGAGGAGTTGAAAGAAGAGTCACATACAAGACTCTCTAGAACAAGCAATAACATCTGACATTTGCAAGGGCTATATGGAAATACTATGATACACCAAATGGAATTCAATTTTTTTCCTCTTTCTTCTAGATTTATGAAGTACCCAAAGATCATGGTAGCTCTTACTCCCATTTAACTAACACAAAACAGTTACACTACAAAATAGCTGAAGAAATGTGTTTGTTACATTTATTACCTCCCTTAGCTTTTCCACATCATCCATCAGTTTTTCGCACATATCATTGGCAGTTTTCAGCTTTCTGCTCCATTCCTCTGGGGTTTCTGGGCCACTGGTACTTGCTTCATTTGCTGACTGGCTAGTTTCCTCATTTTGGGAAGACAAAGCTGATGCCACAGGATCCAGAAGAGATTTCAGCTGTATTTGTAAACTGAGGTTTTTGCCTCTCAGATCTTCTACTTCTTTTTGCAGGGATTCTATTTCATCCTAAAGGTGTCAGAAATTCAGAGGATTTAAAATAATTTGTGAGATTAATTAAATAATAATGGTAAGTTCCCACAGCACTTTAGAAACATGGGTTCTGGCAAGCCCAGATGCATGCCTTCACTAACACACACATCTAAGTATGCCTATGTACTGTGCTTTAGGCAGGATTTTTGATCAACCTGCAAATTCAAGTATACTGAAGGTTTCAGTGCAGGGAATCCCTTGACTACATAAAGGACCCTGAACAAACTGTAGGGCAGACCAAAAGCTTCAAAGCATTCAGCAACATGAATCTATTATTAGGGCACTCTGTGGGAGGATTTCTTGTATCGAGAATGTTCTTAAGGTTGTCCTCTGCTGACTCATTTGCTGTTGCTTAAGAGTGTTTCTCTCATATCATTCTGAAATGTCACATGCTAGGATGCTGAAAGTCTCCAAATTGAAAATGGACAGAACACTGCCAGGAAAAGGCTGCTCCAGCCACACCAAAGCAGCAACATCTTAGGAAAGACTCTCAAAATGCAAAGAACAAAGCTCTTAGCTGTATCAGTCTGAAGTCACAGGGAAGCAAAACCCTTCCAAAGCCTATTGTTAAAGGGATAAATGAAATAATTTATCCTACAAACTTCTATGTCTTCTACACTGTTCACCAATTCAAGTATATGAGCTGTTCATGGTCACACTACTCAAGGAGGGCATATACAGCATTTACATAAATCCAAGGCATATTTTCACGAATAATCATGCTCGCCCCTGCCCCCAGCATGGAAAAAACCCCACATTTTAAATTAAGTGGCTTTTAAAAGAAATTTATGCTATCCTATGAATAGTTATATGAATTTCAAGTTGATTGAACAGAAAGGCAGGAAGCATCTTTTCCCTGACTCTTTCTCTCAGAGAGACTAAAAGAACCTGAGCTATGGGCAAGCTTGTCATAAAAGATAGCTCTTCCCTCATTCTCCTTCCCATGACAGGTTTCCTTCAAAAATGTGATGTCTTCACACTGCTGCTACTGAGGAAACAACAGCTGAGAAAATGAACTGAGAACATTCCTTATTAACAGCTTTTCATCTTATTCCCAAGAGAGTATTTTTCCAGCAGGAGACTGGAGCATTCCGCTCGACTTTCAAGCATTCACTCACTTTCAGAAAACAGTAAAACAAAAAGATAAAAATTAACCTACATCCGAAGGTTATGGTGGGCAATATTCTTTAAGAAGGAATTTAGTCTCTCTGAGCAACAGAGAATTATTTCAGAAAATGCTTGTGTTTGTACTGAAGAAAAAACCAAAAGCTCCCTATACCTAATATGCATAAACAAAATGCTCCCATACCACCTGGGGACGGAATTCCCACAAAACTAAAGAATTGGCTGTACTTGGCTACCTGTTGTCTAGAAAGACTACTACTATGACTTTAGTGGGATCACTTCAAGCACCAGCAAATCTTCTCTTGTAACCGTAGTCAAAGGCGGCATTTTAATGCAAATGAGTTTCATGCAGATACAGTATATGCCTTTACTCACATTAAAAACAACAGGACTCAAAGCAAAAGAACCATTTTGATGTCATAATTTAACAGCTGCAGTTCATCTGGAAAGTCACAACACTCCTCTGTCCTTACCTCATATTCTTTGTGGAGCAATTCAAGCCTTGTTTTACGTAGGTGCTTTCTGACTGCTGGACTAAATATAGGATCACTTTCACTTGTTCCCCCTAAAGCAACAATAGGATGAAAGAAGCACTGATATTGTTTCCTTTTCAGTCAATTCAATACTAGTAATCCACCTTACACCACTTTTCATATTATCAACTGCAAATGCAGCTAATATTGGACCAACTGGCTACCATGGAAGATTTAAAGTCCTTTCACTTTCAAAACAGGTTCAACTTGAGTAGCTACTAGTGATGTTTAGAAGTTGAAATCTTGATTCATAGCAGGAAGAAAACTTTAACATCTTCAACTTTTTTTTTTTCCTTAACAGAATCCTATGCTATTTAACACCATACTAATAAAACAGAGCTGAAGGGAAGAGGCAGGGTATCAAGCATACATTTAATTAGTAAAAGTTACTGTAAGCTTTCAAAGTGAGATTATTCAGATAAATTTTTCTCTTAGAATGAAATAGCAGAGCTGATATTTTATGTCAAATAAAGACTGCAGTATTTCCTCGCTCTGGGGAAGTTAAGATCCTCATGTAGTTGCTGTAGCTTTGTCTTATTTCTTGCTGTGCTGAGAGTAATTTTCTTAAAAAAAAAAGAGGAAGTGATGAATAAAATCAAACAAATAAACAAATAAAAAATACCATATACTCATTGAAGAGTCTGGACTGAAGTACACTATTGCTCACCTAATGCTGGTCTCTTAGGTGAACAGGTTGTAATGCATAGGTGAGAATGCATTTTTAATGTGTTTTTTCCAGTTAAAGGCACTATCCAACTGGGATTTAAAAACAATTATTAGAGCCATTGGGTATTTATTGTGTTTGGATAATCTAGCCATTAATATACACAATGTCTTTGGAACTTTCCAGCAACATCCCTAATAGCTACAAGGTTAAAAATTTAGTTAATTCTTCCTTAGATGCTGGTAAAAAACACAGAAGAAAAGGTATCCAGACATCTCAGGACTCAAAGCAATCTCCTCCAGCAGTAAATACCAGAAAGTTATTTCAAAGCCTAAACTTGTCCTTACCTATAATCTCCTTGCAGGGATTTTCAGGTGTGATGGGAATCCTGCAAGCTGGACACTGATTATTGTTCTTCAGCCACACTTCAATACAAATTGAACAGAAAACATGGTTGTTCACACAGATAACTGGGTGACGGACCTTTTAGCATTAAAGAGGAGATAAAAAGAAAAAAAAAACAACAAACAGACTATATGAATACCTTAAAACTCCTTCAAGTAACAAAATACAAAATATACAATTCCATCTCTCGGTGCAAGTCTGGCCTTGCAGGAAAGTGACACTATTGTTTAACAGTGCTAGGTAGGAACAGCCTCCTGACACACAACACCAAATTTCCCTCTTATTGAAGGCACCAAAGCTGTAACAATTTCTGCAGAACTAAGGCCCTTGTTTCCAAAGTTCATTAAGAACCAAAGTGGCAGCAGCACCTTCTCTTTACCCCACAGCCTCCAAGAACTACAGCCAGCCACTCCAGCATGCATTCGCCTCTCAAGGTAGAACACAACGAAAGCAGGTGCACTTTCAAAGGCGAGGCACAGACAGATCTCTGCTGGCACCATCCAACACTTCACCGTGGAAGAGGTATCATTGGAACAGAAAGTGTTACAGATTAACTTTAGCCTTGGATAATCAGCTTCATGGAAATCAGCTTTTAAAAGGATCAGGGCCAAAACCACAGAGCTGAAATGTGAACCAGAAATCACTAATTCAAGTCTCCTGCTAGATATGCATTGCTACTAAATAAGTCATTACCCAAGAATGGGGCAGCTAACTGAAGGATTAAATATTCCAATCAGACACAGATTCTTTCAAGCTTTTCCTCCCCTTCCAAAACTGCAGGGTAAACAAACTTTTAGAAAATATTAATGACAATGCACTATTCTCTCTTGTCATTTAACTATAAACCCTATTTGAAAGTAAATGTGCACAGAGGGATCAAATATGATGAATAAGAAGAAAGACTTTATGCTTTATTGCAGATTGCTACAGCTTACTGTAATACACACTCTTGAATCTCTTACTTATTAACATTAGTATTTGTGTTAGGGGTCTTCAAATAATTATTTGTTTTTCCTCCACTCCTTTTCCCAAGAAATGTATTTGTAGACACAGAAGTGTCAGAATATATATTTCTTTAAATTCTACTGTACTGCACTTAAAAACCAAGTTCAAGAGAATCTTCACCTTTAAATGAAGTTCCTCATCGTCTCCAAGATATTCCTCTTTCATTCTACTAGTAAAGTAGTCAGACTAAAAAGGAAAACTGAAATGTTGGCAGGGAGAAGCAAGCACCTGGAAAGAACAGTCAGCAGCTACTTGGGCCAACAGATCAGATGTGTCCTGTAGCAATCGCACCCATATGATCAGCATTGCACGGGATAAACCCAAGTGTTTAACCACTAAAATATTCATGGATACGAATTAAGGCCCAGATCTGTCACTTTCTTCTCCAATTCGCTCTCTATGCCTCTGTTATCTTACAGGATTCACAATATTTTTAAGACCTCCAATATGACAGTCCTGGGAATCAAAGGAATTATCTATACATAAACAGAAACTCAAGTAACTGAAGGTATGAACAGAGAGAGACTGAACTTTCACCTCTAATTAAGGAGACTTTTTTGTGATTATTGCAAGTATTAGCACACTAATGCTCTGGAAACATTTAAATATTACCATCTCTATTATTTCTAATTTAAAAAATCTTGTTATTGCTTTCTTTTGCAAGAAAAAGAGTTTTCTCACCTGCAGCTATCAGGGGAAAAAAACCAAACAACTTTTCTCTAGCCATACTTTGTTCTTACTCTAAAGCAGCCTGAGAATAGTTACATGGATGGTGATGATAAGATACAGAGCAGAATAACATAAAATAATCCAAACAGGAAAAGACATTTCATGAGTGCAGGTTTTGCCCCCAGGGAGCAAGAGACCCTCAGTTACCCCAAACCTGGCATAGAAGCACACTTCTCGCACATGAATGATTATTCCATATCTCTAGCAAAATAGTAAGTCACATTTATTACTCTCCAGGGTACAGTGCTTCTGATTTACACACCTTTACAAGTTTCATTTCAGGGCTGGGCTTTTATACTTTAGTTAGCTCAGGATCCACACAAAGCAACACGTACCAGAACAGCAAAAGCCACTATTGAAATGTCACACAATGGCTGGTGATGCCACTGCCCTTCCCACCGACTGTGACAAGCCCCAGGGCGTGGGGGATCAGGACACACCTATTACTAAAAAAGCATTTTACTTGAATTACAGCACTGTTCCAGTTCGCTCATTGACCATAATGTCTAGAAATACCAGTTTATTTCAGAAGGCTTCATCAGCCAGGTGATTTTGAGCAATTTCCTAATTTTTCCCCTCCATAATGCCGTTCCTATGCAGATCAAAATCCAATCCTGTACACATCTACTTCACGTTGAAGGTGCTCCTGGGCCTTCATGCAGCACTAATGGAGGAGGAGGCACGTGGAAAACCGGACAGTGAACCAATCCCCAGACATCCTGCACTGTTTCAACCAACACAGAACTGTGTCTAGAGCTCAAGCAACCTATTGACACCAAAAACCGACAAGACAGACTTCAGACATCCTGGGACAAGTAAAGCAAACAGTCTGAACAGATGGCTTCTGATCTAATTAAAAACTACAGGTATGTTAGAGGACAGCCCATACTGTACCACAAGAATATTCAAGTAACAAACATGAAATTGATGCAATTCACCCTTATTTTAAATGGCTATTTGCACATCTTGCCAATGTGCTTTTTGACACTGTTCACATTAACAAAAGGCTAACACGTGCTTGCTACCCAAAATTTCAGCTTCATTAAAAACAATGAGTGGCTAATTAATTGAAAGAATTTTTCTGCAGTATCTCCTTTCCTATCCTCTTACCATTATGCACAGTGAATAGTTTGTATCTTGCAGTCAGACCTTTGCAAATTTTGCAGTGGTAGCAAGAGGTACATTCTGAGTTTAAGGTGGGCCTTCTACCTGATTAGAAGTCTATGCTACAAACCACAGAAGTATCAGATTTTGTCAACTCTCCATGATAATCCCTGCTCCCTCCTAAAAGACAGTAAAAACTGACAAGATTTTTTCCTTAATTCAGGCTAAACAAATTCCTTCCTCCAGCCTGAATCCTGAGAAAAAGCATTTTTCTGGTGAAGTTTTTCAATGAAGTTCCAAGCTAGAGACAAAGATGTGTATTAAAAAGAAAGGGCAGTCAGAGCTGTCAACTTTGCCAAAATTTAAACTTCTAAAAATGAAAGCATTCAAATATCTTTATCACCAGCAGATTCACTTCTATAATGGTAATGTATTATTTCAATGCAAGAGAGCAAGAAAGAGTGTGGAAGTCTCTTCCAGTACAAATTCAGGAACACCTAGAAAGGAAGTTAAGTATGAAATAGTGGCTTGGAATAATCCAGTGGCTTCATAGCAAGATATGAATGAATATCTAATCAAACTGTTAAGTGCTTAGATCAGAAAGTAACTAGGAGCAGATTCAAACAGCAAATATCTTTGTCAGTTTGAATTCACTCTTCTCTTGTCACTCTTTCCACTTTTTGCAGAGTGGAGGGTATCCGTGCTGCATTACATACAGAGTACCCTTGGGTTCTCCTCCACTTCCATAAGACAGATAAACAGAAAAAGAAAAGTAACAGGACAACAGCCAGGAAGTCTTGCTTGGCTTCGACAAAAAAAGCCAAGAAATGAGCAAACATCGCTGCTGAAAGTAACACACTGTCAGAATTATGAGACTTGAGAAAAGGGAGACGTCTGACTACTTTCCACTACCAGTGCTACGCACCTACTTCACACATCAAAAGTGCCTGTTCTTTTGTTATCGCTCCAACAGAGAAGGTCTGGGAGTAAAGGCCAGGTGAGGTAGGAACAAACGAGACAATAAACGCCAGAGCACAAACATAAAAGGCTGCTTCTCCTCTTGCAATTACAGTCGTGCCTTAAGAAAGCGAGGGGAAAAAAAAAAAAAGAGTAGTAAAGAATAAGCAAAGAATTTGAGAAGCAATTAGTGACAGCCATGAAATTAGCTCTGGGGCTTTTAGAGAAGAACAGACTAGCAAGAGCCTTCTGCTTCCCGAGGGAGAAGAGAAAGGAACTGAGAAAGGGTCAGAGAGAGGAAACGGAAACTTTCTTTCCAGACTGCTGCAGTTTTGCTCAGTACTTCTTAAATCTACTGGTTACACACCCCCTCTTTGTTTCACTTGTCCTCCGCGACACAGCACCACGCTCGAACACAAGCTCCCCGAGCATTTTACAACACAATACCCTGCTGGTACGGGGAGAAAGCCCTCGAGGTGGGGGTAAACCCACCTGTACTCGGGAGCTGCACAGCCGCGTTTCGGCGACCCGGGCACGCCGGGCCCGTTCCACACTCCGGGACGCTCCCGCCGGACAACGCGCGCTTCCCACCGCCCCGAGGCTGCCAGCCAGCCTCGGCCACTGCCGAGAACGGCCCACACCCAACTTCCTTCCCCGCGCGGAGCCGCAGAGCCTTAAAAGACGCAACCCCGCTGGGGGTCACGGCGTCGAGCCGCGGCGGGGCCCCCAGCTGCCGCCGGCGGCCGCACCGCCCTGCTCCCCGCACCCACCGCGGGCCGGCAGCGGCGGCGCCGTTACCTTGCCCAGGCAGATGTGGCAGGTGATGGGCAGCGTGAGGGCCAGCGTGACGCTGGGGCCGTGCTGCGCCATGGCGGGCCCCGGGCGGCGCGGCCCGGCGCCAGCAGCACGGAAGTCCCGCGGGCGGGCGGGCGGCCGCGGCGCCGCCAGCCGCGCTACGGCAGCCGGCGAGGCCCAGCGAGGGGCGCCGCGCGCTCCGGCAGCGCTCCCCGGAGGGCGGGCGGCGGCCGCGGCCCCGCACGGCTCCGCTCCGTGCCGCTGCCCCTGAGGAGGCGGCCCGCGGGGTCTCGGCCCACGCACGGCATTCCTGGCGGGGGGCACAGCGCCGTGGGGAGCGCAGGCACAGTGCCTGTGCGGAGGGAGGCCGACGCGGTAGCGAGGGATGATGTCCTTTCCCCGATAAACCTATGCTGTGCTCAGGTTTCATCATGCTGAATTAAATAAATGCTGTTTTAATTCTGTTAATTGCCCCGAATCACAAAATTCTAGAGTTACAGAATTACAGGATCATCGAGGCTCGGGATAGAAGGGACCTGAGGGATCATCTTGGCCCAGCCCCCGAGCCATGGCCGGGACACCTTTCACTAGGGCAGGCGGCTCGGAGCCCATCCCGGCCTGAACACCCCCGGGATGTGGCATCCACAGCTCTGAGCGACCTGTTCCAGTGCCTCAGCGCTCGGGATCTGACCTAAACCCACTCTTTGATTTCAATCTGTTCCTCCTTTTCCTGTCGTCTATATGCCCTTGTAAATAGTCTTGCCCCATCTCTTCTGTAAGTTCCCTTCAGGTACTAGAAGGCCACACTTAGGTCACACTGAAGCCTCTTCTATTGTGAACAATCCCAGTTTTCTTAGCCTTACAAGAGGTGCTCTATCCCCCTGACCGACTCGCTGGCCTCTTCTGGCCTCACTCCCTCAACTCATTGTCCCTCCTGGGATATGGGAACTCATGGCCCTTGTTCTCGGCCGCAGTCTCGCACCCCATCGCTGCTGGGCTCCCGCTGCTCGGCAGCTCGGGCCAGCCGCTGGGCTTCTCGGGCCACCACATTGCCAACATTTGCACAGCCCGTGCAGCTTTGGGGCAACAAGAAAGTGAAGACTGTGATGAGCCCTCACACCCTGCAAGGTGCTGTGTGTGATGGAAGATTCTGATCCCTGAAAACCAAGGGGCCAAATCCAAGGATGAAATTTTTCCATCTGCTGCCCAGCTCGTGCCAACAGCTCTCCAAATCATGGAGCTTTTGTGTTGCACTTTCTGGGCTGCTGGAGAGCAGCGGGAAGCAGTGCTGGGGGGATATGAGGCTCCTAGGAGTCTGCTCGCTTGACCTCAGTCCCAGGATTCCTGTAGTTTCTTGTAAATGTGCCACAGCATGCTGAAAATTATAGAGCTGAGTGATTTAACATTGCACCACAAGATAAATGCTTATAATGCTGAGCAGCTAATTCAAACAAGCATAAAGTTGTGGATGCAATGATTAACAAGGAAAGTATCTTAGACTGACATAGCAGAGTTGCACGGATGCATTTCAATTTGATATAGGTAAGTCACTGCAAATAAAGCGAGGAAATTAATCCATGGTGACATTCCAGCATAGACCAGACCTAGTGGATTTGGTGGTAGTGCAATGCTTGGGTAGAAGAGGACAGGTTTGAATAAGGTGTCCTTGATAAAAATTGTGTGCTTATCTGTTATACCACCTTTTAGTGAACTTCAGGAAAAATTACTTATTGTCAAATATGAAAAGAACCATTTACCAACAGAATGTACATGCCATTAATTAATATAGGCTGGAGTGAGTGCACATCCACTTCAAGGAGATTCTTTTATTCTTGGCACCACTGGTATGCTGCTTAGGTAGAACGGTGCTCAGAGAAATGTTTTCAAGAGAAATGTAAAATTTTGGAGATTTTTGAGCTCGATTTGGAGATTTTTTGAGCCTGTGGAGCCTGAAATTCCTTGAGTCAGTTTATTGTGCAGTCAGCAAACTACACAGGAATGCAATGAATCCCTCTTATTTATCTTTCTTAGCTTTATTTTTATATTGACTTCTATTGAAAAAATGTGAATAGACAATATAGAGAGTAGAAAGTGTAAATGCATGAAAGAGAAATCAAAAGCAAGGAAGTGCATCTTACATTTGACATGTGAAACTCTTTTAAATGAATCTGGGATAAAGCAGGAACCCTTTCAAAGACGTTACTTCCACTGCTTCAAAAAGTGTATGTAACTGGAAAGTGACCTGTTAGAGAACAAGCTCTGTTGGGATGAATATATTTTCTCTCAACAAAAATAACTTGTAAAGGAGTTTATTTTTCTGAATAAGCTGTTAAAAGGAACATGTTTTCTCTTAAGGAGGTTAAATATATTTGTTTAGTGGATTTCTGCTGAAGTTGTATGCCTAGTACGTGAAGGAATACTTAAAAAATTATTTGTGATCTAGTAGCGCCTCAGGTTTTATTGAAATTTATGGGTTGATGTTACCAACTCTTCAGGGGTATGGAAAATACTTAATTCTGTAGTACTGAAAGAGAGACCTCAGAGAGCAAGGAGAAAGGAGCTGGAGGGGTAACAATCTGCTGCAGCTGAGGGGAGCTGAGAAATACCATGTAAATGCAGGAGGTAACAAATGTTTAACAGGTCCAGGCCATCGAACAGCAGGGTCCCCATAGCATGAAGGATACTTTTGCAAGAGGGCTGGGGCCAGGATGAAACAGATAAAAAAATTCCTGGAATGCCTGGCATGCCTCTACTGAGGCACTGGGGCATAAGGATCAAACAGTCAGGCAATTTTCCAACAAACTGGCCACTGCTGGTAAATCTATAGAGAAAGGATGGGTTAAAAGCCAAGACACTAACCATGAATGATCTCCTAGGATTAGGGCTTCATTTGTGAAATGCTTCAGCAACTTCACTACTTGCTCCTGAGATCTCAGAAACCTGAGAGGATTAGTAGTGGAAATATGAAAAATAGCATCTGTCACAAAATGTGAAAAGTTCTTTGATGAGAGCTTGAAAAGAACCAACATAGGACAAGACAAACTGGTCAGAGTACTAAACTGAGACAATTAAGTCTTTTCTGCTTGAGACATAAATTGTTTGATTCATAAAGATTAATAAAGTTACCATATTTTTGGCTTAAAGTACATAAATTCCTGTATTTTGGATCTGTGCATGTTTCCCAGCAGTGTGCAGTAAGAGCAAGAAGCAGGTGAAGGTATAAAATGTCTGTCTTCTTGCTGATTAGCCCATAAATAATGCAGTTACATTGCTTCCAACAATTTGAATATAAATATATATATATTTGGATGTAAGACTTTATGCCTTGAAAAACCTAACCTAAAGGTCATTTTTTTTACCAACACAAGTAGATATAAACCACTGACAGCCAAACTGTCTACCCTCAGTGGCCACTTCTACAACAATGAGGTCTGTTCAAGTTGGCTTTGAAGAGTTCTTTGGGAACAAGACTGGATGTATCTTCAGCTTTTATAAAAGGGTTTCCCAGGTGGTTTTGCATTATTTAGGGGCATATAGAGTGAAATTTGCCTAAAACTAAGTGAAGATTGGATTCTAGGTGCCTAATTGAGACCTGTGGTCATTAAAGGGTGAAAAACAGGTTCCTTCTGCTCAGGATTTTACAGTTGAGGAGCCCTGCAGAGTGGTGGCCTCACTGGCTCCTGTTGTGAGACACCATCTCGGGGATTCACTGGCTGCCACTCAGAGGCCCTTCAGTGGAAATATGTAGCTCTCAGATACCTCTCTCTATGCTGCCTGAGGACTGTAGGCTGCTCTTGCCGCCTGTTTTTTGGGAGTTCCCACGTGGCTTTCATTTTAAAATGTAAGCAAATTTCATCTCTCTCTTTAAAACAGTGTTTTGGGGTTTGGCTGTGAAAAAAATTGGTATTTCCAGAAAGGAAATAAAATGAATGCTAGATGCCAGAAGATTAATCTCTGGCCATTGGGTAAGAGAACTGGGACAAAAAAAGAGAGTAACTTTGTTGATTTACTGATATTTGAGATTGACAGTCTTGTGGAAGCTTGGTGCAGTCAGTCTTCTTCACAAGAAATAGTAAAAGATGACAAATCACTTTTAAAGATAAAGTTTTCATTTTGAGTTTAACCACTGTATTCTTCTTAAAGAAGAATATTCCTGCTCTCAGGTTCCATGACCCACAAAGGAATTCAAAGTGACTAGCTCAGATGTATACATCTTGTTCCTAGGCATCCAAAGTTCAGTAAGAAAAACCCCATTCTTCATGATCTCTTTTAGATTTTTTTGATCTTGCACTGGTGGTGTTTTCAATTTTTCTTGATGTGTCAGTAGGAGCCAAACAAGTAAATAGATAATGCTGGATTATACTCAAAGTCGGTGCAGCTTTCGTGCTTTGGACACTAAGTTATGCCCTTGTTTCTTTTTGAGGGTCATACAAGAGACTGATTTCGCTTTAGACCCTTGTTCAGATATTTTATCTAAACAAACTGTATTGTACTAGAATGACATGTGAGGACAGGGAGAAGCTCCACAAGTGTGCTGGGCATGTACTCTCTACCCTGCTTGTATGTCTCAGCCTAAGGATGTCTCCATGGACTTTTCACCAGACAGGAGACTGTCTGGATGAAGGCTGGTTACAATGAGCCACAGATGTACCAGGTGAGATGCTGACCATCGTGAGGTATGGACAAACAGACTTCTTCATGTTTGGGCCATTGTTCTGCAAGGTTTGGTTGCTACCCTATCTCTGGCCTTGCTCCAAGTTTTTGATGGTTTGATGCAACAGGCCTTGTTTTAAATCGTAATTATGAAAGCCTTTCAGAGCACCTTGTGGTGCTTGCTGTCAGCAGAGGATCTGTCCCCCAGGATGTAGTGAAGAATGAGACAAAACACTGCAAAACATCAGAAAAGTTTGATAAAGTTACAGAGATTACAGAAATAATCCCTTCCCTTCCCTTCCCTTCCCTTCCCTTCCCTTCCCTTCCCTTCCCTTCCCTTCCCTTCCCTTCCCTTCCCTTCCCTTCCCTTCCCTTCCCTTCCCTTCCCTTCCCTTCCCTTCCCTTCCCTTCCCTTCCCTTCCCTTCCCTTCCCTTCCCTTCCCTTCCCTTCCCTTCCCTTCCCTTCCCTTCCCTTCCCTTCCCTTCCCTTCCCTTCCCTTCCCTTCCCTTCCCTTCCCTTCCCTTCCCTTCCCTTCCCTTCCCTTCCCTTCCCTTCCCTTCCCTTCCCTTCCCTTCCCTTCCCTTCCCTTCCCTTCCCTTCCCTTCCCTTCCCTTCCCTTCCCTTCCCTTCCCTTCCCTTCCCTTCCCTTCCCTTCCCTTTTTCTGTTAAGCAAGGGGAGGCTGGAATTAACAGTGTAAAATCTTAATGAGTAGATTGTGCTGAGCAGTGTGGTTCACCTCCGTTATTCTCCCAGTCTCAAATGTTTGCCAGCCAATCAGAGCATTCCTTAAAACCAGAGATTTATAGTGAAAAGTCAGCCCTAATTGAATTTCTTCATTAAGAACACCATCAAACAGATACAGAACACCTTACACCACCTTGTTTAAATTAGATTCATTTTTCTGATTAATTATTAAAAGGAAAGTTTAAAAAATCATAAAATCTTAAGTGCTATTAAAAATTGATTAGGAATGCATTTTTTCATTGACCCAGTTTGTATTTTTTTAATTTTTTTTTTTGTCAAAGCTAATACATTTGAGTAGCTGCCTCAGACAGAAGTTTGTAATCATTTGGTCATCAGTCAATTAATCACAGCTTCATAAATATTGATCTCAGATTACATTTATTCTTCATTCCTGAAAGATAATTTTTTATTAATTTAGGCTCGCTCACATACATTGTGGTTTACACTGAAATTATTTTTAAGAGTTCTATTAAAATTTAATTTGAGCAGCCAGCCAACGGTGCAGCCACTGCACATTGTGCCACCTTTCGGCAGGTTTGTCACCTCCTCCTGAAAGGTCCTGAGTGCCCGTGGGTCATCCTGTAGGGCTTGCTGACTGGCATCTGTCACCCATAAACCTCTTCATGTGGAAGATACACACCACTCATCCCAGGTAGGAGTAATTTGTGACTAAGTGTGGATTTTTCTGAGAGGAACAAAGAGGACTCTGATGTTTCTCTTCCCACTCTCAGTGGCCATATCCTGATTCCTGGTAGTTCATTACAGATGGTGGTGTCTTCCTGATTCTCATACAGCACTTGGCTGCCCCTTGGCCTCTGCCAGACATCCCACAAGCCATGTGAGAGGTGTGTTTGAGGGTACATGGGTTGAATGTCCCCAGCTCTGCTGCAGTCCCTGTCATGGAGGTCATGCATGACCTTATGACTCAGTACCTGGGAGTGCTCTTGCAGGGCCTGCTACTGCCTTTCGTTTGCCTAGGAAAGAAATCCAGTCGTTTTGCAGAGGTTGCATCTGTAAACAGGAATCTAGGAATTTTTGAAGTGAGATGCTGCAAGGAAGAGGAAGGACTCTTGTTGCCTTCTGGCTAACCACAGACTCTGATCCTGAGCATTTGGAGGGAACACAGTTCTTCTCATGGCATGTTCATCACCCTTGAAGCAGTACTGAAGCAAAGCAAACAATCTTTATTAACATTTCTGGTCCATTTGCACCTAATAATCTCCATCTTGACAATTAATTATCTTTTTTTTTTTTTTTTGGTATGTGTTTGTGGTAATCTTGTAGTTTAAGAAACATGTACAGAAATATCAGAGGCAAGAGCACACATCTGAAGAGTGACCTGAAGCATTCCCCACGCAGGGTACATCCTTTTCTACCCCATACTTTGTATTTTTCTTTGAATGCTGTACTTCACTCTGAGAATGATAAATTTCTTGGTTGGCTTCTGCAGTACATTTGGTTCTTTGTCCTATGCTCTGGTAGAAAAAGCATGTCAAAGTCAATGTTCCCTAAAATCTCACTTGACTGAGGACTTTGAGTAATGGGATCATGTAGCGACTATTATCTTTTACAGCTCTGAAAAATCCTATGATTCATCTTTAATGTCTGGCATCAAAACTGGTTGCCCATTGTTGTCACTCCAAAACTCTTATTTATTCTGGCACAGCTCTTCTGAGAGGCTCTGAAATACAGCTTCAAATCATGAGCAGCAGAGTGTCCTGGTGTGCTCTTCAGCACCAGTATGGAGTCATGCGGACCCCAGTTAGCATTCCTTATTTTTGCTGATGAAGAATGGATCATTTTTTTGACTATCCATTTATCTGAAGTTGCAGAAAGCTGATGTAATTTCCAGAGTCCTATTCCCCAATCAAATTTACCACTCATTTACCATAAAAAATTAAATCACTGCTGCAAGTTATCAGACCCCTTCCTTTAAATGTCACACACAGTGCTTTTCTGCACTTTCAGAAAAGTCAGCCTGTATGGATCATGTTAGAAACATGTGCAGAGGGCATTCAGATAACCCATTTGTTTTATGAATAGCTGTGAAGATTTAAGATATTTTCACATATGAGCTGTTAGCTACTTCTGTTCTTATCTGTTTGCTGCAAAGTCAGACTTGTTTTTTGCTTTCATTATCCATGGTCTATGAACATGCTGACATAATTTGTTTGTTTTGCATTATGGCAAATATAGAAGGGCATTGTCTGCTATGGCACAGTCATTTCCAGCAGAGAAATGCTAGCAAGGGTATGCAATTGGGGACATTTAAAATTGCTCCAGCTGTAACCTTAAAAGAATGCTTGTCTGTTCTCTGTATTGTGTGATGAGAAGTGGATTCTGAGTTGCAGCTAACATCTTCAAACAGGAGGGATGCCAAGGAGATCCAGTAAATATATCATCCTCTGAGCAGTTCTTTGCAATAGAGTGATGACTGGAACTGGGTTAGTCAGGTTATCCAGTTTATCCAGTTGTTTGACAGATGTTACTGTGAATTTGAGCAGTGTTTTATATTGTACCAAGTTTGGTACTCCCAGACAATCTTTCCTGGCAGAAAAGAAGAAAAATAAAAGCTGCAAAGCAATAGAGAGAGATGATTGTAACAGTGCCCCAACTCTTCCTGGCTTTTTGCTGCAGACACCTGCAAAATGGCCCAATTGGTGTTTTCCCACTGAAGTATTGTGTCACTAACTCACCGCTCAACAACTTCAGCACTTCTGAGAATGAATATGGTAGTGGAATATAAGGTACTAGCTTATGAAAATGCTTTTTTTCTTTTTTAATTAAATCTTTCCCTAAGCATGCAGAGTTCTTTTAGTCCAGAATGTGCAAAGCTGTGTATTTTGATGAAATTCTTTGAACTTCAGAATAATGTAAGAGAAAAACCAATGTATTTCCTGTGAGTATATTTAGTAGATACATAATTTTGCATTAATTGGTTTGTACTGATTAAGTTCAGCTGATATTTAAAAAACTTTCTTGTTAAAAATGTAAAAAAAACCCAGTAATTTTGCATTTTGTTAATATATATATGGTTACCCATGCCTCAAAATCAGAGACTTCTGGAGTGAAGTGGCAATCAGGGCATTGTACATGGCTCCTTGCAGGACCAGGCATTTGCCAGAAATATATAGAAGATGCTATAGATCCAAATCAGCCCCAGATCTTTCCTTCTGGACTTACCTCTGAAATCTGTAATCCCAGTTTCTCCATCTCTTTGTTGCGAGAATATTTAGCAAAGATGTTAAATATTCAAATAATTTTTGTTCTTGTCTGTCATTGTAATGTCACCAGATTAAAACAGAAATCTCCCACCCTGTATTTTATTTTATAATACCTTGTCAGATGTGACTTCAGTGGCTTCAGAGCACTCCTGGGACACCACAGTTCAGGTAAATGTAGACTTAGCCTTTGAGGCAAGTTTCAGGAAAAGCATGGCCAAGATATAGGCTGTTGTACAGTTCTTAAACTGACAGAAGCAGGGGAGGGAAGGATGTAACATATATCCAGGAACTGCTGCAGTTTTATAAGCTTTGTGCTATTGTTTTTGAAATCTATCTGAGTGGCAGGGGGTGTGGGGGGTGTGGTTATATTAGGAAGGAAATGGAGAAACAGAAGACTAAAGAGAGAAGTAATTGGAATGAACAATGAATGAGCAGAGGGGCCAATGAGAAGACTGCAGAGATACTGTGATGATGTTATCAATATCCATCAGTTGTGGCTTGAGCAGTGGCTGCAGCAGTTCTTGCCAGCTTTGCTCCTTACAGCTCACCCCTGCACCCTGCAGCTCCCTCCGTGCTCATGGGGGTGGAGGAGGTGGTGTCCCAGCAGCTTTGAGAGGGGGCTCCCTTGGTGTGTGTGCTCTCTTCAAGGAACTCATAAAGAGGCCCTTTGAAGGGAGTGCAGGGTGCACAACTTCTGTCTTGGCTGTCTGAAAAATGAGTAAGAAATTTTTTAGAATCCAACAAAAGGAGGTAAGTATCTACATATGAGAAGATCTCACCAACCACATGTGGGAGTCACTGCCAAGAAAGAGAGCTTTTCTAGGATATGAGACATCACATCTTCAGATAAATTAGATGAATTGTGTTCAAGAAGTGCCTAGCTTTAATCCAGGGCCTATAAAGGGTTGCTTGAGAGAATTGGCCAGACGTAATAGATTTGTCTTAGGGCTGACGAGGTGAATCCCACACTTTGGTATTAGAAAGCTGGTGTAGAAACATCTGTTTCAATTCGAGTGACAAAAAAAGCAAAGTCTGACCAGTAACTACGGATCTTGATTTTCTTGATTCATTTTTGTAATCATATCCTAAGTGCAGTAGGTTTTAGATCCAGCTGTTTATTTTCCAGAGGGACACTAAGGCAGACTTGCTTACAATTCTGTTTTCCTGAAATGAACCAGTCTTGCTTACTGACAAATCTATAAATGAACCATTTTGCCAGACATACTGCACTAATAGTTCTTTTTATGAGTCTTACTTGCTGCAAAGCATCCTTTGAAAAGGATTGTACTCTGGCAATAAAATCTGTCTTTTGGAACTCTTTTGTACATGGTTTATTCACCTTTTTTTTTCATTTTTTCAAGTATTTTCTAGTATTCAAAGAAAGATCTTCGGTAACTTTAAAGAATATAATTGAGGAATATGTTGAGGAATACATGAATTTGTTTAAAGTGCTTGTAGGAGCATTAGACTGCTATATCTGTGCCGAAATATAGGGGTAATTAATTTGTTAAGTGCAATGAGGAAAAATCAAGGACTATTTATATCTGGCCTTGTAAATTTACTTATAAATGTTCATTGTAGAAAGTGAAGTAAGAGCTTTGATTTTATAGTGTTCTCCTGAAAAAGAAATCTCAACTTTCACTGGCATTGAAAACTGAGGAGCAGCCTCCAGTGTGTCTGTACCTGAAGACCTCTGTGCTCAGAGCTGCTACTGTCTTCAGTGGGAATTTTGCCTAAGTACAAAGAGATGAACAAGAACTACGAGTAGGAGCAAAGGCAATGTTGCTGTTTCACCTGAAAATTAGGCTTATAGGGGCTATAAAATGTTGTAGGTTTGTTTTTATTTGGTTGGTTGTATTTTCAGGTTTTTTTTTAAATCTAATAGACTACAGGTATTTTATATTCAAATTGTACACCTTTAAGCTGAAAGGAGAGCTGCACTTAATAACTGATAACTTAATAGCATATCTAAATGTGTTTTAAAAGACTTCAATTTACCTATTAAGACCAAATAGACTGTCTGTTAATTTGACAGAATATCCATGTTCCCTGAACTTAGGGCTATAAAAATTGTTCATCTGCTCAGTCACAGGCCATTTAATTTTGGATGCATCATTGCCAGTTGGTTACAGTAATTAGCATTCTCTCTATTGTAGCAGCTTCCCTGAAGCTATGCTAAGTAGGGTTACACTTCTGTGTGGAAACATAAGCAGCCTTGTGCAAATGAGCCCGGCCACCCATCTTAGAGACAGAAGCCCTAGCTACAGCTTCTTGGCTCAGGGTGCCCTATATGCCCACCTGCAGATCTTATTTACTGGTTATTAATGACATGAAGTGTAGGCAGCTGTGAAAGGCACAGCATGGCAGCTTAAAGCCTCTGCTCCAAACTATTCTCTAGCCTTGTCATTTCTTTGAGTGACACCTAGTTTCCTTTTTTTTTTAAATCTTCCTTTTTATACTCTCTTTTAATGAAATTATAGGTCAGAAATAAATTCTCTGGGTGTAAATTGTGTACATATATATATATATATATATATATATATATATAAACAAACCTGTGAACTGAGGCATAACATTTGCTAACACAGTTACTTGCCACTTAAAACATGGGTTCTCAGATAAAAATGTTTTGATAAATCCTCTCTTATTATGAACATATGCTGCAAATATTTTAGTTGTGTATGTTTTTCCATATCTCCTAATGCCTAAAGTAGTCTTTTTATTGTATTTTTAATGGAGACGCCAACTGCCAACCCCAGATTATGAGTAGTGCTGAAATTGTTCTTTTGTAAAGGCTGGAATAAACAGTGCACTTGCTAAAACCATAAATAAATTAAAAAGAAGTTAAGATTTTTTGCCAGTTGTTCTGCAGCCTATGTGCATTTTCTTGTTCTGTGTGAAATGTCTATGCTTCCTTTGGTTTCCTGGGAAACAAGTGAGGGGTGGTATGCACTGCAAGATGTACTCTAAGAATAATTCTTCCCATTTAATCCACTCTGATTTTTACTTCTTAATATACTGGAAGGTAACTAATATTTAATACCATGAAATGTATCTGTGCATGTTTAATGATTCAATTAATCAGAGAGAAACCTTCTTTATAATTAAATATGGATAGGATATAGTCTTTTCTTCTCATTGACTGATGCTTCTGAGAATAAGGGATAAGAATAATTTTATACCATTATTCTGTGTGCCTTTTATTAGAACTCTGAACTGTTTGGGTGTAAAATCAGCGATAGAAGTACATTTTTTTTAGACTTATGCACTTGGTAGTTTCTGCATTCCATAAAAGCCTAACCATATGAATTTAGATACCAATACTATGAAGACTTACACATGTTTAAGCACTTGAGAAGTTCAACTGATGCTAATGTGATTACTCACATTAAGTTTAAAGACTGTGCTCGAGCCTTTGTAAGTCTGTCGTGTTCAATTTCTGGATGAGGCCTGATGTGAGCTTGGAAAAGATTGTATATGCTTGCTCTGTAATTCTTCATTTGATGATGACTTGCAGCCATAGCTCATTTCCAAGGAGCCATTTTATTAATCTGATCATGGACCCCCTCTCAACTCAATTACTTAAAAGAGAGGTTAAAAACCCCAGTATAACTTATGCTTCCATGCTTCCACACAAAATTCTGTAAGTGTAAGTTAAAAAAAAAGCCAGCTGTTATCAATACAGTGTGTAGATGGAGGGCATCTATTGGAAAGTTAATAAAATAATGATGTACATACAGGCAGTTTTAAATATGGAAATGGAGATATCCTGCTTCTTGATTTTGTATAAGTTGTTGAATATATTTGTTTAATGATTTATATAGAGCCTCTAGCCATAGCAACTAGGTGCTGTTTACTAAAGTTAAAGCATAAGTTACACACACAGCCTACAATGGGCTTCATTAGATGACCACTTATGCTGCCAAGGGTACCATATGTTAGTAGCCACGTTGTGAGACCACTTTTCAAGGTTGTTACTGCTCATATGTCACATAGTCATTTTTTCCAACATATGGACCTACCTTTTTAATAAGAGGATATTTTTCCTTATCATTTTAATAGGGAAATAATTAGCAAAACAATCAAATGCCAAAATTTTCCCTTAGAAGAGTAGGCAAAGTTTAATGGGTAATAGAGAACGTAGTCTGAGAATAAAGAAGTGGTTATACTATTTCTATAGCACTTCAGCCAAGAAAGACTTATGAATTTGTTTTTAGGGTGACCTTAAGCAAGAAAAATTAGTGTTTTGCTCAGTTAGGTACAGGTGTCTGTTTTGTATATTATTTGAATGTTTCTGTTGAGACTTTAGAAGTTGTGGACAAAACCCTGGCATCCATGGAAGAGCACTGAGACTAGGTTTTCTTTCTTAGGGGCAGTAGCATGGTGCATTCAGGTGTTCACTGAAAGGAAAACCAATAACCTTCTCTGGAAACATAGTCCAGTCAGCATATAAGTAGGAACTGATGCCAGCTATCACGTTTGGAACACCTTTATGCCTCAGTGTGTCTACTTCAGAAATCAGTGTTCAAGGATTAAAGTATCCCTTCATTGCTGATGTCCCAATTTCCTTGACTGAGGTGAGAGTAAAAGGCTGTTGACTGTCAGCAAATGTGCCCCAGGTGAGGAAACCAAAATCTACATCTGTCCTGAAGGAAGTTGTGTCAGCCTTTATATGTACAAACTGCAGGATGGTCTAGTGGGGAATTTAGTTTAGTTTAGGTGTAGGTGCAGAGTCAGGTGGTAGCAAAACCTCACCATAAACAGTGCAGGTCATCTCCAGATGATTAACAGTGAAAGGTTTGGACCATGCCAAGCAGGCACGCATTGGGAAAGAGTTTAAGTCAAGTTATTTTAAGGGAATTCACTATTTTATAGTGTTTTAAGTGACATTATTTATAGTATGCTTGCAAAACTTCTCTTCTTAAGAGATCACCTTCAGTAGCTCTTCTGTGAGTGTGTATGATTGCATGATCTTGGACTATGTCACCTCATCACACATGTGGAATATTCCCTTGAAAAATTCAAGGTTCTCCTTTTCTTAAAACTCCCATTTCTAGCATGAGCAGGCTGGGGAAAGGTGTTTAAAACACTAACATTTTTATGCACAAAAAAATGTTGTCACTTTAAGATGAATTTTTCGCATTTGACTCATGGACATTTGCAATTGTGGTACAAGTCCACTTCTGGTGAAGATTTTTTTAGAGGCAAATATGACGATTGATTATTGCCTATCACAGGTTGTGCAAGTTAATACTGCTATGTATGTAACGTAGGGGATACAAAAACTTTTTGTTCATGAATACTAAATGAAATGTGAAGAGTAATCAAGCTGATTTCTTTCTGGATCCCAACTTCAGGGTACTCTTGCTCAAGGTTTTCAGAAAAAAAATGGAATTGTAGGTGATTTGGTACAGTGGAGACAGAAAAACAGTTGAGATCCAGTATTAGGTAACATTGACTGTGGGACCTTTTGGACTGTGGAAGAGTTCCATAAAGAAGTCTGACTACTTAGTTTCAGGATCCTGCACTTAGGTCACAACAATCCCATGCAGCACTGCAGGCTTAAGGAAAAGTGACTGGACATTTCTCTGACAGAAAAAGACCTGGGGGCCCTGACTGACAGCTGTCTGAACATGAGCCATCAGTGTGCTCAGGTGGCCAAGAAGGCCAGTGGCATCCTGGATCAGCAGCAGTGTGGCCAGCAGGGCCAGGCAGGGATTGTCCCCCTGTATTTGACACTGGTGAGGCCACACCTCAAGTGCTGTGTCCAGTTTTGGGTCCCTCATTGCAAAGAAGATTTTGAGAGTTTCCAGAGAAGGGCAGTGAAGCTGGTGAAGGGTCTGGAGCACAAGTCTGTTGAGGAGCAGCTGAGGGAGCTGGAGTTGTTTAGCCTGGAGGAAAAGGAAGTTCAGGGGTGACACCACTCTCTACAACTCCTGACAGGAGGCTGCAGTGAGGTGGGGGATTGTCTCCTCTCCAAGATGACAGAGGACAGCTCAACAGGAAACAGCCTCAAGTTGTGTCTTAGATAGGATATTTCTTCAATGAAAGGATTGTCAAGGATTGAAACAGGCTGCCCAGGGAAGTGATTGCGTCATGTGAAGGTATTTAAAAGATGTGTAGATGTGGAACTTAGGGACATGGTTTAGTGGTGCTCTCAGCAGTGCTGGGTTAATGGTTGGGACTTGAAGATCTTAGTGGTCTTTTTGAACCTAAATGATTCAGTGATTTTATGATTATAGTTTGGATCCAACTACATCCTGCCTGGGCAGCAGTCTGGGATTCCTTATATTGAACTGAAAGTAATAATAGCAGCATAAAGATGTGTGAGACTGCTGCATGCAGTGGCCTAGTGCTCCCAGTGTGTAGTTGAGACAGCCAGAACATGTCCCTGGACTTTAATAATGGACAATGCTATTATAGTTAGTGATTTCTTGCTGTAAGTTCTGGCTTAAGCAGTGTAAGGGCAAACAACCTGAGCATGCTTTTTCTTGTGGCTTCAACTCCCTTATGCTACTTGCTGTCTTTGCACACTGCTTTGTAAGGGATTCTAAAGCATGGAAATTGAAATTGAAAACCCTTACACTTTCTTGTATACAACATGAATCCCAGTGACTCTCAGATCTGGCATTTTCACGATAGCAAAACTTCACACATTTTTTGAACTTGATGCTTCAGCCTTTGAATTTGGATTTCAGGATTAATGATCTTCGTATGAAGGATTTTAATTCAGTATTGGTTGTCACAGGGTTCCTCAAGTCTCTTTCTGGGTGTAACTATAACCACAGTTTCCTAACCTTTGCTCCACCATAGGAGCACTGTTCCATACACCAAAAGAACAGCCCTGATTTGAATTCCTGGATTCTGTAAACTTGTATTTGGTATGGTGTAAATTCAGCTGTTTGGATCAGCCTTCTGTGCCACTATAAATTATTTTATTAATACCTTACCTAGAAACTGCCACTGTTTTTGTTGTTATTTCTTAGATAAAGTAGTAAATTTGCTTCATGTTGTTCCACTCCCAAATCTGACATTTTCTATTTTTGAGTTATGGTTGTATGAGTTGCATTCTTGTGTTTCCTATTTGGAAAGAATTATATTTCCATTCCTGTGGAATGTTATTAGTTTTGGCCCTCCAGTGAATGACATTTCCATCACTAGCTTCTCCCCTGCCTTTGAGTCTACAGAAGTAAATTAGACTTGCCCCCTAGAGCTTTCTGAGACAGAGGTAATCTTCTGGTATATTTCAAAGTGAGGTTCTTGTATCTGATGGAAGGTTTTAGTTGTGACAGCAAAACAAATAGTGAATAAATATGCTTTTAGGCTTGTAAGTGGATGTCAAGTAAAATAACTAAGAAGCAAAATCACCTGTGATGGCATTGTCCCTTTCATTTTCACTGGGAGACAGGGAATCAGAGAAGGGAAAACTCTGGAAGCAAAAAAGAGAGCTGAGCATCTCTAAAGACCTGCATCTGTGTAACAGCTTGCCACGGAAAGCGATGCCTGTACATTAATCTGAATTATCACAGTCAGTTTTCCTTTTGTAACCAGCTCAATCACAGCATCACAATCTCATTCTTGAACTGAAGGTGAACTGAGCACAGCATGCTGACAGCATTAGAAAACCTAGAGGAGAGAATAAAATTTACTGATACTAGACAATTCAGAAACAGAAAAGATGGTGAGACCTGACACAGCTTTCTTTTCATCGATGTGTTAACATCATAATCCTGCTTTCTTCAATTGCCCAAGTTCTCTTTTTTCCAAGCAAAAATCTCTGCATCTTTGGAGTGTCATTTTAAAATCCTATCACTAACTTTCTTACTTGTGAGTAGCAACTCACAAATTCTGTCTTCCTAGTCATGTGTGTGAATGGGGTGTTGTGTCCAGCAAATATAATCCCTTGATGTGGGAAAAGCATCATAACAGATTTAGAATATTTTCAGAATCAACCAAAAGTTTTTGAGAAGACAGGAGATTATTTGACAGTGCAAACGCTGAAGATATTAATTGTATTTTGGTTTTGGTTTTATTTTTTTTTTCTTTTTAACCTGCTTAGACTCAGTGATTGGTCCTGAGCTATATTCAAAACAACATAGGGATTTTATTTTTCCAGGGTGCATATGTAGTTGCCTACTACTTTCTTTCTGAACAAAAGGGGTAAGCTGGCTATCCCTAAAGTAGCAACTGGATTCATTGGACAGCTATGTCGCATGGCTGAGCTTAGGATCTAAGGGCCCATTGGGAAAAGTAACAGATCCAGATTCTTTCTCAATGCAGGGTAGAAATATTTATTCCCACTTTCAGAAATGCTTTGGGTTTTTTGTCTTTCTGTTTGTGTGGATATTCAGGTCTCCTTTCCTTAGGCAGACATCTGGGAAAGCTGGAAAAGTGGGCCTATGAAAATCTCATGATGTTCAAGTGCAGGGTGCTGCATCTGGCTCTGGGGCAATCCCCAGTATCAACACAAGCTGGAGAATGAACAGATGGAGAGCAAACCCCAAAAGGGCTTGGGGGTGCTGATGGATGGACATGACTCAGCCACGGGCACTCCCAGCCCAGAAACCAAACGTGTCCTGGGCTGCATCCAGAGCAGCGTGGGCAGCAGGGCAGGGAGGGGATCCTGCCCCTCTGCTCTGCTCTGAGAGACCCACTGCAGTGCTGCACCCAGCCCTGGGGTCCAGCACAGGGGGGACAGGGACCTGCTGGAGAGAGTGGCACCAGCATGATGAGAGGGATGGAGCACCTCTCCTGTGAGGAAAGGCTGAGAGAATGAGATTGTTCAGCCTGGAAAAGGAAAGACTTTGCAGTGACTTAATTGAAGCCTTTTGGTATCTGAAGGGAGCCTATAAAAAAGATGGGGAGGGACAGCTTACAAGGGCTTGTAGAGACAGGACAAGGGGGAATGGATTCAAACTGGAAGAGAGTAGGTTTAAATAAGGTATTAGGAAAAAACTTCTTTACTGTGAGGTGATAAGACAGTGGAACAGGTTTTCCAAATAAGTTGTGGATGCCCTATCCTTTGAGGTTTTTGGGGGCAGGCTGGATGACCCTCTGAGCAACCTTGTCAATAAAGGTGTCCCTGCGCTAGCCCAGCGACTAGATGATCTTCGAAGTCTCTTCCAACTCAGAACATTCTATGATTCTATGACACTCAACAGTAAGTTTTTCAGCGTCAGGTCTTTAGCCACTATGGAGTACTCAATCCTAAAATGTGCTGGGAAGGCTTGAGAGCTATGTTCCCTTCATCCCAGGGCTGTTGGGTAACTCTTGGCTGTATGTCTTTTGTTTTTTCTTTGCTTTGTTTTTTGTCAGTGTCCTGACCTATTGTGCCATCTGATCTCCTCCTGCAGGGGTGAGCCAGCTTCTCAGCAGCATCTGCAGTTTTGGACCTTTTGGGTTGGTGGCAAATATTTCTTGCTAACATGAGCCAAGGGACTTTGTTAAGCGTGGAAAAGTACTTGCAAAAAAGTACTTTCAGACTGAGCTCATAACACAGGTGGTTGGGATTTTGCAGAGATTTGGAGCTGGATTTTTAAAGGCACTTGGCACACCTCATGCCTAGAGAGATTTTCCAAATCAACTTGAAGTAACAGAAACGGGCCATTTGCTTTACCTAGCTTTGGCTGTCTAATCAGCTGGCTGACTAGACTTTCTCTGCAGAGACATGTTGCGGTTGCTTGTCTCAAACACTGTTAAAGCCTCAGAAGGATTTTGCCATGAGATTAGCACAGAAGGGAGTGATGGGATGGTGTTGACTCCAGGTGTGGCAGAGGTGAGATCTGGTCAGTGTAACCTGGGTACTGCAGCCAGACAAACATTCCCACCACGGCAAAATTTGTAAAGGAACAACTGCTTGCATGCACATCGCTGGTCAAACAAAGATCACCCCAAGTTGTGGGACAGATGGCATTTGTGACCTCCACCAACCATTGAACTGTGCCCCCATCTCCCCACCACTTCAAATATGCCTCTGTGGACACCTGGAACTTTGATTGTAAGATAAGATACCACAGATAACATAAAGGTGGTATAATTGTCTGAGTGTTATCACAGACCTAGGGGGAGGATAACAAAACTGAGGGAGAAGAATTCTTGACTGATAATGGACACAGAAAATGCAGAATTTATGGACTACAGGGAAAGTCAATTCAGCAACTGTGCTGAAATCAGACCAGAATGGGTAAAAGGCAATTCCTGCATGGGGAAACCATGATTACTCACTCTCAATCCATCTACCCAAGAAACCCACCAACTCAAAAGAAGAGGAAGACTGAACATGCAAACTGTTTAAGCATTAGAATCAAGGAAATAATTTAACCAATAGCATGTGAAAACTGTAGGCAATGAGCATTAATTTCTTAGCTAAAATGTATAAATAGTGAAAAGTTTTGAACAGCCTTGGACCCGCTACCACTGAGAAGCCCAGAATGAAGTAGAACTGATGGAATGTTTCTGGATCCACGTGTGGTGAGTATCTTCTGCTTAATCTGTCTCTCTCTCCCTCTCTATCTCCTCTCTTCTATTTCTTTCGACCTCCCATTCATGATTAAATTAAAGCTGCCCTATTGACTTTGGCCTATGGTCTTGTTTGTAGCTTAATTCAGGCAGAGGCATCTCTCAGTAATCGTATCTTAACAAGAGACAAGAACATCCAGATTTCATCCCAAGCAAAAATAGCTGCCTAAGATAAATTGATTTGACCAGCCTCTCATATCCCACTAGGTGATGAAAATAAGAGCAAGTTAATTTGCAAAAACCCCACTTGTATTACTACTATCTAGACAAAACAATGGAATTATGGAATTGTGCCATTTGGAAATTATGGGAGGGCTTAACTTGTTGAAATACATTTTCTGCCAGATAGTATTTTTTTGTGGTTATTGACTCTGGCCTCCTGTCCTAACTCGTCCTGCTTCTCAACCAAAATACTTACTGCCATGCCTAATAACAATGGGTACTTCTAGTTGAAGGAAAATGCAAACACATGTAAGTCCAAATTTTATGGGTTTTTTGGGTTGGATTCATGAAAGTGTATCAGACATAAACCAAACACATTTTTTTTAAAGCTAGCATATATTCAAGTTACATTTTGTGAAAACTAATTTTTTTCTTTTATTTCACAATGACATATCATATCAAAATTTATTTATTTTGAGGTGATTGAACCAGCAAATAAAGCATGAATGTTTTGCAGAGATCTGTAACCCAGTTATAGATTACTTTTTTGAACTACTTACAGTAGCTTTGCAGGATGATAACTGTTTATAATGTCTTTATGGAGGTCTCACTAACCTGGAAAATCCATTACATTTATTTCAAATATGAACAAGTTGTGTTAGTACTACATCTGGTACTGGTAAATGTCATTGGAAATCTTTCTGCCCATGGTTCTGGCCCATGGTGAGTTATGCTTTCTCAAACTTCTCCTGAGGATGACATGGGAGTTTATGAAGAGCATCTTTGATTCCCAGCAGGCAGCTTGGATAAGAATGCCACCTTGTTACAGTGAATGGCAGGGTTTGGGTTTAAGCATGGTCACCTTGGCTGTGTGGTGCAGGTTGGCTGCAGTGCAGGTGAGTGCACTGGGGAGTATCTGATTTACTGATGGACCTGTGGCTTTACTGCAGTAAGCAGTTAACACAAGCCAGAAAACACAGAAGGAAAACCTCCCTAAAATGATATTCCTTCTTGTGGGAAGGTTATATACTTAGCCATAGTGATTGTAACCAGGCTTCCAACTCATTCTATGGTAATAAGTGGAGTTTATTTATTCATTTCTACTGCCATGTCCTATTGCAGATGACAAATGGAATGAGGCATTTTAGAAACCAGGGTCCCAAGCTGCACTACATGAAAACTTCTCCCAGTGGTTGGTGAGTGCCTTGGACTCTGAAAGCCCCTTCTTGCTGGAGTTTCATGTTCTTCAGTTTCAGTGGTTTTGTGAGGGGACATTGTTCAAGCCTTTCTAAATGCACTTTGGCTGTGATTCCTTCTTTCTCTTGCATTCATGTGGAATATTCTCTACAATGTTTAATCTGGGCCCAGTAGCTTCAATATATGTTTGATTTTATTTTAATTTTCTCCTCATTTGAAATTTTCCAGCTTTTTCAGTTAAGCTCCACATGACTGGCAGACTTAGTGAATGATCTCATTCATGTGCCAGACAGACAGGATCTCTCACAAGCCCACCCAGTCTGAGCAATGATTTCCACTTTCAGACAACAAATTGAACTCTTTAACTGGCTACTGTACATACCCTTCAAGAGCAGTTATTGAGCTAAACATGTTCTTGTTACTTCTAAATGGCTTTAAGATAGGAGGAAAAGAAGATTAAAACAGATTTTGTAGAATTAAATAAACTTCCCCATATTTGCATATAGATAGGTAGGTGAAAAGTACTTTAAAATTAGGCTTGTTATTGTTCATTGCATAAACAAAAACTGTGTGGGTTTGTGGGGAGCAGGAAGGAAGGAGCTGGATGGTGAGTGCATTAAAAATTCTCCTGCTTGGAGCAGCTCCTGTCTCTGGGTGTCTCCCACGCATGTGTCCTCTGAGCCTGGAGCATCTCTCTTCTGTTAACCTGCCACAATAGTTTTCACTCTGCTTACATAATGGTTTATGGTTACACAAATCTGCTCTGTCCAAAGTATGTTAGATTAAGAAATACACCATATCTCTTTGGTGGATGGTATATTCTGAGTTCGTTCAGGTGAGAGGCATGACATTTTCAGTTTGAATACTGGTTTAATTCCAAAGATCTTCCATCTTGAGCACAACCTGTAAAATTAATGGTTTTATTGTGAGATGAAATACTATGCATTTGAGTGGAAATATGTCCTCTTCTAGGAAAAGAAAGTAAAAGGAAGTCTTGTTTTGTTGATAATTTAGAATTAAAATGGTAAATAGCTTTTTGTCCTACTTTGTGCACCAGTCAAGGGTGAGAGGTTGCATTTTCAAAAAAGAGTTGTCATATTTTTTCTTTCTTTAGAGAAGGCTATTTTTAATGTTTTAGAAATCTACCACAACACAGGACTTGTTTTGAGCTCTGTGGTGCTGGTTTTCCTCTTACTTCTGTTTGAATGAAATCAGGAGAAAGGCCTTGCATTCTGGGGTACAAATAAGGGTGAAAGCATATATTAGGTCTATGATCTTTTACATGTGTCGTCCAACCACCTTTTCCCTTTATTTGTTTTAAAGTCATGCTTTTATTTTCTTGTAAAGTTTGCTGAGCCAATTGCACGCCTTTCACAGGGATGGGTATTTACTTCCCAATTAGTCCCACTGAGCCAGCAGGACTATTTGCCTGAGAGCCCTCATCACCATGAAAAAACCCCAACCACCCAACACAAAACAATGAGATCACAATCTGGCCCTTTGCAATTAGCTCAACGCTGTCAGGGTTTCACTTTCCTGCTTAAATCCCATAATGAGCAGCCATCAGAAGAGGAGGTAAATAAAGCTGTCATGCATATTGACAGTAATACAATATCACTGCTCATTTTTTCCCCCGAAGTTAAAA
Source organism: Luscinia megarhynchos (assembly GCA_034336665.1). Taxonomy (NCBI): domain Eukaryota; kingdom Metazoa; phylum Chordata; class Aves; order Passeriformes; family Muscicapidae; genus Luscinia; species Luscinia megarhynchos. Next base: position 47,408,129 of record JAPFBE010000003.1, on the reverse strand, counting down.
TTGCAGAATTAGTGTGGCATATGATGTTCTCCCCTCTCCAGCAAAACACATACCAGCTGCAGTCTTTTAAAGTCTCCTAACATTTTGTTAGCACGACTGCCTACGTGAGCAAAAAAACATGGAAACTGCCTCCTACCACAGTTGACAAGATTTTTTATTTTCATGATTACTTCTCTGCCTTTTTTTTTATTTTGCCTGCAGGCAAAGGTTGGCATACATGTCAAGAGAACATTCTCCAGCTGGGGCCTGCAGTATAGAGAATTGTATACTCCAGAGGGCTCATGGGACCTTAGGCAGATTATTATGGTAATATTGGAGACTGCTGTCCTTTCCCTCCCACAGCTGGGCCGCCTCTCTCATTGTAAGTATTGAAGCAATATGTTTTGCAAATTATACATTGGGAACAACAGGGACCTGGGAAAGTGAGGGAGAAAGAGAAACATGGCAAAATGTTGCTTTTAATATGATATTTTTCTTGTTCATCAAGCAAAAATAAATTAGAGCTTTAATTTTTTTTAATTAAATGAGGATCATATATTGGGAAAAACCAGCTATAATAGTAAAAACTTAATATTGATTTTATTGAGTGAGAGTTTTAAGAAACTATTGTTTATTATAGGGAAATTTCACACAGTAACCTGATGCAAGAGAACTGGAGTAAGATTACATAATAGCTTTTATTACAGATTTCAGAAATCCTTTTGAGTCCAATGAAGCTGGATTAACAAAAACTGCACAAAAAAATATCATTTTAATTAGTGCTAATGTGATCTCGTCATGGTCCAGCTGTTTCACACAGGATGAAATCTGTGTTGCTTTATTAGCAATTCACCCTCCAAAATAATGTCACTTCTGATTTTTAGCATTTCTTATTGATGTATATTTTAATAAAATAGTCAAATTATTTGGTGAGTACTGTCATAAGGCAACTGAGCGGTTCTTGACTTGCTTGCTTTTAAATAAAAAAAGAGTTTAAAACATTACTGGTAGATATTTCATTTTTTTTACCTTTTTCAGAAACATTACTATAAAAATCAGATTAAAGTTTTTATGGTTGCATTTTAAAGATGATTTTGTATTTATAAAACTAATAAGAAAAATAAATATTGCTAACTTGGTAACAAGTTGAAATTATGCCTTACATGGGCCAGATGCTTTTCCTTAAGGACTTTGTTTTGTCTCTTTTTTTAGTAACTATGGGCTTCAAATCACAGTCTTTAACAATATTCCACTTTTCTGTTAACCAATAGTAACTTTAAATTTAGATCTCTGCTTGTTTTTGGCAGGACTATTTCACAACTCAATTCCATTTGAAGCTAACTTCAATTTTAATCTAAATTATTTTCAAGTTACTGAAACTTACTGCTTCGTTTATATATGAAACTGTAGTGTATTGCCTTATATATCTGCCTGAATTCTACATTAAAAATAATCAAATGTAGAAAACCTCAGTACTCACAGCTCAATTTTCTTCTGCATTATTTTTATATGCTTTAATACAGTCAAGACCCCTTGCATATACCGTTGTAGAAAAACCCATTTATATTTTAATAATTTTATTCCTTTTCCCTATGCTACTTAAAATATTTCTTTATGCACTGTTGCTGATAATATATTTATCAGCTCTCTACCTTAGACTTTGCTAATGAGTACAAGGATCATGATCAATTCTTGCATTTTTTCTTAAACATTGTACAATTCTTTTCTTATTCTTAGATAGTGATTTTGTATTTAACACTTTGTACGTGGAAGCAGTTTGCAATCTTATGGTAGCTGTTGTAAATTAAAATCGGATTAATCTATACCAGTGGTGGATTTTTAATTATGATTTTCAATTATTATAATAAGAGAGGTTACTAAAGAAAGCAGCACAAGGACTGTGTTGCACTGTATTGGTTGCTTGCCTTGTAGAGTCTTAAAAAACCCCTGATGATATCATGGCAGCATTTCTCTTCTCTGCTCTGCAGTCTAAAACAGCATTAGCAAAGGCACCCTTTTCAAAGAGGGAAGAGCCTCCAAAAAACAATGAGTTTGTTCTATGTGTCTGTGGGAACCAGGCACTTGCTACTCCTGAGCTTACACAAAGACTTGTACTTCACAACATTTGGTGCAAGGTTCTGTGCAGCAGGATGAGGTGAAAAATAAAATTCTGAGGGTAAAGGACGTTGCTTTGCAGGACAGAGGACCCAGTCCACGTCAGCTTTGTGATAAATTTATTTTTATTTCCAAATTCTGTTCCGCTCTGGGAAAGACAATGGAGTACTAGAAAGCTTCTCTCCCACAGACAGTTTTTACTAAGAAGTTAGTAAGATTTTATGGTGAGGTGCTCCCTCCATTGTCTTGTGCACTTTTCCTCTGAAATCTGCTTCTTTAGTCCTCAAACTTTGTGAAGGTCGTTCTACTAAAACTTTTGTCACTTTCGTTTGATAAGATTCACAGCCTTACAAATTTAGAATAATGATACTTGCTTGGAGCTGCTCTTTCTTGTATTTGAAGGCAAGTTATTGGGATAATCCAAAGGGTGTTATGTGGTTAAATTTATTAGCAAAATTTCTTACATATTTAGGGATTTTGTGATGAACTTTCCAGCTATTTTATATTTTTGCATTTTTTTTTCAGATAGAAAGGGTGGGTAGGGTTCATCTTGTCTGATTTAAGGAGGGAAAAAACCAACATAAAAATCTTATTCAGACTTTTAAGAAACCTTAACTTAGAAAAAGAGAAGACCTAAAAGCAACTTGAATCCTTTTAATGGGTGTTGCTTCTGATACAATGTGGCTTCGGTTTTATTGCCTTTTAGTTCCCAGTAAAAGGGTTGATCAGATTTGTGTTTCTTTGCGCTGGTTACTTCATCAATTATATTTAAAATGTAGATCTGAAAGCTGTTGTTACCCTTTTATGTTTTGAAAGTGGGTACTAGTAGCCTATCATTTTCAACCAATAGTCTATATTAAGGATTTCATCAACAAAGGTGAAGACATACTAAATTAAACATGAAAATGCTACTGTAGGTAATTTGTTAATTTTTTTTTTGTGTACAGATTGGAGCCTCCACTGGAATATATATGAGGGATTTTTCAGTATAGTAAAAAGTCTGGAATTTGCTGCTGTAGAAAACCATATTCTCTAGAAATTAATCTTTAAACTAAAGACAGGGCCATCTGTGTGCACCACTAAATTGGAATTGGGAGATATAACTCAGGGGTAGGCCTCATGATACTCATCCAAAGTGTAAATTTCACTTGTTTCCACATTGTGAAAACAACATTATGAAGATTCAAGGAAAAAAGTGCTTTGTTCCATTGAAAGTCCAAAACTTCACAGGTACTAAATAAAATGGAAGTCAAAATACTGAGTTTGAAGAATTTAATAACTTTAACATAATGAGGAATTTTCATGGTGTACAGAGTAAAGTTCTTTCCACTGCTAGCTAGCAGATTGTTTTGCAAGACTTTCTGTTTGGTAAGTGTCTTCTTGGTAAGACTTCTGTTTGGTAAGAAATAGTGGACATGTTCAACTTTGCTCACCTATCATTAGTGTGAGGGTGTATTTAAACATCTCTGTGTTTAAATTTGCAGCTTTAATGTTACATTCACATTGCATTTCATTATGGATGCAGCAATGACTGAGGAAACAGAAAGGAAATTGTGAAGAGGCCAGGCTTCTTTGTAGCAGCCTAGGAATTAAGATGACAGCATTAATTATTTACACTGTAAAACATCTTCATGGCAGGTGGTGGTGTGAGGAAAGGGGAGAGGTCAAAAAACACATCTCCTTATATTCTTATGGTGAAAAAGCAGAAGAAATAAGAAGTAAGCAGTTAGCCATTGCATGTATTTGAAATCAAGGAAGGGAGCTGCAAATAGGTTAGTGCAGTTTGCTTGTCCCACACATAAGAAAGTACTGTGATCCTAAATCTAAAATGGCTGTGTTTGAGGACAAATTTTAAGACAAAATAAAAAAATAAAAAGGCCTAATAAGGACCTCCAGGGAACAGCTTTTTGTTTAATGGATATAAAACACAGGACATCGCTGGAGGTGGCTGGACTTCCACGGATTGCTTTTGTTCTTTGAACACTGACTGCCAAAATCTTTCAAGCAAGATGGAATAATGCTATGAAGATGGATCCTTCTGTCCTGTGAAAGAACGGTTTAAATACATGCAGATAATACACTCCACCTCTTATTACAGCTTCTGTTTCTTTGTTTGGAAGAGCACCTCTGCTCTGTATGGACTTAAAAATAAGACAGTGAAAAGATATTTTAAAGATATTTTAATACATTCTTGGTAGATAAATAGAAAATGTCATACAGATAGAGACAATAAAAATGTAGGCTGTCAGTATTAATGCAAACATTGCATTTCAGGGGAAGAATTATAATGTTATAAGTTGTTTAGGAGTACCATCTAGATTAAGGAATAACCATGAAGAATAGAAATACTGCAGAATACTATTATTTGGTCTTTGTCTCACAATAGTGTCTAGTGGTTCCAACTGGAAGACACCATCTCGTACCAGATGTTGAATAATACAGACAAAAGATAATCTCTTCACAGAAAGCTTAGTTTTCAAGCAGACAGGCTAGAAATTGGTGGGAAGACAGGCTACAGCTTGTCTAGGGTCACACAGAAGCAATTCCTTCATCACTGGTCTAATCAAGCATTCATAAAATTACATTGCCAACAAGTTGAACATATCTGAGTTGTCCCAGTCTCAGCATTGTGTGCAAAGATCTCGAAACAGCTTTTGACCTGAAAAGGTGCTGGGTTACAAGTGCATATTGCTGGCTCATGCCAAGCTTCTGCCTCTCCAGAGAGTGATCCATAGTGCTCTAAGCCAGGTCTTTGTGTTGGGTGTCCACACAAAGGTGCTGGCAGCCCTGTTTTTTCTGAGAATACACCAGAAGGTGCCTTCAGTGTCAGACAGAGCCAGTTCCAGCTGGCTCCAAGGGCGACCTGTTGCTGGCCAAAGCTGAGCTGATCAGTTGATAGTGGCTCTGTGATAACATACTTAAGAAAGGGTAAAAAAGTGCTGCAGAACAGCACCTGTGAGAGAGGAGTGAGAAAATGTGAAACAACTCAGCAGACACCAAGGTCACTGAAGGGTCTGGGGCAGGAGGTGCTCCATGGTGGGGCAGATATCCACTGCAGCCCACAGAGAGAGCCATGGTGGACCAGACCCAAACTGCAGCGTATGAAGCCCTGGGCCACAGCAGTCTCTTGGCAGGAACTGCACCTCATGGGGAGGAGCCCAGGCAGGAGCAGGTTTTCTGGCAGGACCTGTGCCCTGTTGGGGCCACCCACAGTTGAGCAGCGTGTTCTTGAAGTACCTCATGTACCTCATGGGAAGAACTCAGACTGGAGCAGTCCTCAGAGAACTGTAGCCTAAAGGAAGGACCCGAGCCAGAGCAGAGGAACAGAGTGAGAATGGGCAGAAAAGAGAAGTTATTATGGACTGAGCACAGCCCCCTTCCCCATCACCCTGTACTTCTGGGAGTGGGTGGAGTGGAGCAGTTGGGAATGAAGATGAAAACTTAAGCCTGGGAAGAAGGAGGAGGAGGAGGATGGATTTTTAAAATCTTCCATTTCAATTTTTATTTTAATTTTTCCTAATTACAGTGATTTGTAAGTGATCTGCCTGTACTTATCTTAATCCATGAGGTTCTCATCCTGTTTTTCCACCCATTCTGTTGAGGAGGGGTATGGAGAGAGCCTGGGTAGATGTTTCCCAGCTGACCAAGGTCAATTTACTACAGTATTGAAGACACCACTGCAGTTAGAACAGGAAACCAAATTTCCTTTTTGTGATGTCCATCTCTCCATCCTCTATAGTATTCAGGTGGTATGTAAAATCCAGCTTTATAAGCTTTATAAGGCGTTTCTAATTTATTAATGAGCTCATCTGAGACATGAAAAATAGCTAAATAAATATATTTTAAAAATATTTTGAAAACTCTTCCCCTTTGTGCACAATTGGAAATATACCAATTCATGTACACGCATGTCTGAATTTAACCTATGTCCTTATCAATGTCAATTATGAATGTGCATCCTCATCTGCAGACACCTATAAAGAAGTCTTCTGCTTTCACAGACAAGTTAGCAATCATGCAGGGTTAACCAGAAAACAGTGAAGCATTTTCTCATTTAAAGAAAACTCAGCTCATGAGAATTCTGGGCATTTTTTACTCAGGCTTGAGTCATATTCACCTCTTCTACATTTAAACAGGCTTCCATTCTATAGAAACTACTGCTGGTACCATCAAACTGTACAGCTTACAGATTCTGTAGCAACTTATAAAAGCTGTGTTTTCTAAGGAGTAGCTGTAATTAATTTCTATTGTTTTTCCAGTTGGACTGTTTGTGCACAATTGCCTATATAGAAGGACGTTTCAAAATAATTTGTCCATAGCATAAGCCAGTTTCTTACTGGAAAAGTAATAAATAACTTTTCCATTTTATCATCCCGGTAAAAAATGGTATCATATTGTCTCATTTTGCAAATGAAAATTAATGGCCCATTACTCACAGTCAGTCTTACAGTCGCTCACTGTCTATCTTTAGAGATGAGTGAACTCTAAGGAGAAAAGTTTTGTGTCTCATTCACTCCCCTGGGAGCTGGAAGGCCACTTTTTCCCTTTTTGTGGCAGGGGATGCTCCAATAGTTCCAGCTGTGCTTCCCTTCCATTCCAGTGATGTTGTGCAGATTGAGGTGTTTTTCACTTTTAGTTTCACCCACTAAAATCATCTTCACAAGTAAACTGGACAGGGCCAAATTTCAGGCTGTAGCCGTGGCACACACTGAGCCCTGCAATTAGTCAGTGATGGATACATGTCACTTTGAGGCTGTGCAAGCTAGCTCTGTACAAACTAGCCCTCTGCCAGATGAGGACTGAGTGTTGTTCAGGAGAGGCTTAGGGATGGTTACCAGTAGGTGTTTTGGAAGGAAGAAAAAGGTGAATTTTGGAATACAGGTACCCACTGCTCTTTGCTATTTCAATCATGGCCTTGATTTTCTAGTGTAAGTATAACCTTACCCAATTCTGCTCTCCAGTGCTAGACTGAGGTTTTCAGAAATCTATTACAACACTTCTGATACCTGCCTCTAAAAGGGACAGTGGACAACATTGCATGTCTCCTTCTTGGAAATGATGTGAGCCAATTATAGCAAAGGATTGACTGTCCATCTAAAATATTTTGAATGAACGGTGCTTCATTTTGTCAAAATGAAAATTTTGTCAAAGAAAGGGACAGTGGCGTAAAACCAAGGAAATAGAAGAGACTCCAAAACACATAGTGGTAGTAAATTCAATAATTTTACAAGCCTGAGTTGCCCTACCATCCAAGTCAGGGTGCAAAGGAAATTCATCATTCAACAGGTATTTGAGATGTTTGCTATTTTGTGCAAAGAGGATTGAATTACATGTTTTAGGAGATTTTTTGCAACAATTGAATCTATTTATCTACCCCTGACTGAATCACATGCTAAGAATCAGCCCAAGCCTTATGAAAATGTTAGATACCTTTAAAGAGCAGGATTATATCTTCAAACAAAGGTACATCTCTTCTGCCTTCTGTGCACAATCTGCATATTTTAGAGTTTTCTATCACAAATAAATTTTTACTTCTTCAAAGAGATGACAATAATAGGTGAGACCTTTTATTTTTGCCTCCTGTCCCTAATGAACTATATGCCATAGAATGTTAACACACTCACTTTGCAATATTTCGTAGACCTGTCATTCATATTTGCTACAGGACAATTTATTACCTGGAATAAGAAAGTCACATCTGCAACAAACATGTGACTAGGTCAATGAGGTATGGAAAATTAATTCATTTAAATCCCTTAACTATGTCAATTTTCATTAGAAAGGAAGTGTGGAAGATCAAACTGCTAAACAATTTTGTATTTTGTGTGTCAGATGCCTGTCTAAATAACAAGACAGAATCAGGCAGAATAACTGTACTTCAGAAAACATGAAGAGAAATAAAAATAAATGAGTGTTGAAGTGTGGCAGAAGAACTGGAATTAGAGTAGGAGAAATTAAAGAGCTTAAAATTTCTAACACAGATATGTTGAAACAAGAGGAAAAGGAAGGAAAATAATCACAAGATTCATCAGGTAAGTAGAGTACAAGCAAGATAATAGACAATAGCAATTTACTTAATGATAATAACCAAATCAATATATAATTATGTTAATTGATTTGGGAGATGACTAAAGTCATGGAATCATAGAATGGTGTGGGTTGAAGGGGAGGGACCTTAAAAATAATCTAATTCTAAACCCTTGATATAGACAGGGACACTTTGTGTGTCAGAAGTGACAGAATGGCTTTAGATTGAAGAGGAGATAAAAAAGGAGAAAAGTTCTTTGAGGAAGGAATGTGAGGTAAGAGAATTTAGAGGGATAGTCCTCAAGAAGAAAAAAGAGAGATACATTAAGGAGATGTAATTTAATTGACACAGCCCTGCTGAACATGTGAAAGAGTCAAGATCCTTAAGTTAGAAATTATGCTAGGAAATGTAATTCTCTATACATTGTAACTGCAATCTGTGTATGAAGTGTGAAGTTGGCTAAGGATTCTAAACCTAGGGTGTTTTCTTCAGTCATTGTGGATGATGTAGCTGCTGCACCAGTGGTACAGTTACCAGTTTCTATTCTGCAGTGCACTGCTAATCATTCCATGCTTGGTTGGCAGACTGAATGAACCAGCTGCCAAAGAGACATCTTTGCATTCCCTGTGCATCCTGAGCAATGGTAGAGAGGGGAGTTTCTCCAGTGCAGGAGCTATTTAACCCAAGCACTCTCGGTTCTGCTAAACTTTGGATAAAACAAATTGAGAGCTAGGAATTAGAAGCTGAGGTTGTTAAATATGCTGGCAGTTGTGTTAAGAGCCATTTCCTCAGCTGGTTTTTAAACATTTTTAGAGGGAGGCATAAAAAAGAGCTTGTTTTTACTGCCATCAGGTGTGCAAGAATGCAAATATAGGCTGTTCTCACCTGCAACCTAGCAAAGTCAATGGCAAGATTCCCTTTAGTACCAGGGCAGCTTGGCCAAGGCCCATTGACTTACCTGGTGTGCTTTGTGCATTGCATAGCCTGCCTTCTCCTCAGGAAATCCTAAGAAAAAGGTGGGCAAAGCAGAATAATCCCAGCAAATACCTACTGCATCCCATACATTCAGTGTAACAGAGAGATGTGTTTCACTTTTCATTCCCATGCTCTAGTAGTCCGTGGGTGACTTGGGTTGTAATGACAAAAATGAAAATAGTGGGAAGGATGTCCACACATTTGTGAAATGCATTTGTTCCAACAGTGCTGAACTTTTCTGGGTGACATTGACAGAGTAATACCTGAGAAAAAAACAGTGCTGGTATAGCTTTGCACAGGAATGTGAAATATACCCAGGGCTGGTAACTGCACTTCTTCCAGTGTAAGATGACCAGCTTTGAGCAGTGTCTTGTGTTCCTAAGCTTCCAAAAGCTCAGGGTGATGGCATCCCTTAAATCTGCTGTGATCTTTGCATATATTTCAGTATTAGCTGTGTCAGTCCTAGGATTGCTGAATCTTCCCTAAGTAACACAAGAGAGCAGCTTTATTAGTGTAGGTGAGGCATCTCTCCCGCACATTTCCAGTGATGCACAATAAAAAAGCTTGAAAATTTAGAAGCTTTTGTGAACTAATCATAAAAAATACTGATGCTTATATATTTATTAAAATATCTAAATATATTTGAACAGATTTTTTTTGGTCAGAATAAGATCTGACAAAGCACACATACCTCCTAAACAATTCTATTCTGGATAGATGAGGGAGAAAAAATAATTGTTTCTATAAACTAAATAAATCTGTTCTTGTGCCAAAGCTACAGAAGACAAATCTTTATTCAAATATGTAGTGAAATAATAAACCTGCTTAAAAGATAAATTTAATGAGGTTTTGGTGACTATATATTTTCAATAATTGTTTATATTTTTATTTTAGTAGCAGTTTTACAAAAAGAAGTTTGTCCCTTAAAAAAATCTTGTGAGTTCCAGCATTGGAGTAAAGAATTACAGTAGCATTCCTTGTGGAACTGTTCTTCATATTTGTTTTTGTTTCAGACTCGAGAACAACACAGCATGAAATTATGCAGCAAGGATCATAAACAGCAAAAGAGAAGGAACAACTATTTAATTTGATCCAGTCGTAAATTTCTAGAAGTAATGGAAAAAGTCATACCATTTGCTGGCATTTGCAAAAAGAGAACCAGGGCTATCCTATTATGTTATCTCTCTACTGCATTGAACATAATAACAGCTTGATTAATAGCTGGCTCTTGTAGGCACAGTCACAATGCAATTAAGCATGAAACATCTTATTATTAACTTTCAAAAATAATTAGCCACCTTAGTCCCAGTTTGAAAAAATTACTTTAGTAGTTGGACAGTAAAACATTAATTCTGTAACTTGTGTTCTCTGAACCACCACACACTCAGTGTGTGAAAAATGATCACAGCCTGTTAATTCTGGGTGTTCAGAATTCTACCTGGTTAGGTGTTTCATGGTGCCTAAAGTGGATTGTTCTGGACTGACAACTGCATTCCTTCAGGAGCCTTGCTGGACTCAGGGTAGAATCATCATTCTTTGTTCCCTCTGCAGACAGTAGGAAAGAGTAGGAACCAACAGCAGCCAGGCTTCTAGATAACAAAGAGTGTACATCATCATTGAAAGTAAATATTAATATGTTCTTCCTGTATCTGATACAAAACTGAAATGTGCTAATCAAAAGCATCTGTCAGCTGATGACCTCTTTTCTACAGAAAGCACATATCAAATAATTTTATAAATCAGTGAACTTAGGGATTTTTATCTCATCACCAAACCTGGCACTAAATTTCATATGTATTGATGCATTTGAACATTGTCACTATTCAAGTTTTGTTGCTTGAATTATGGTGAGGTAGTGAGTGGTGTCAATTCTCTTCATGCAGCTACAGTTATACAGCAGTTTTTATGACAGTATAGCTTATGTTACAGTAAAAAAACCCAATACCCTGTATAAAAAGGGTCTAATAAATAGGTGTAATTTAGCTACACTTCTGTTTCACCATGTTAGTGAAAGAAAAGAAACCAAACTTTTAAAAATACATTAAAAAAACCCCTAAAAATGTCTAAACTTACGTTTTGCCCCTCTGTATCAGAGCAATCACTATGAGAAGGAAAGTGCTTCCATGGAGCAGTTTGATTAACCAAATGTATGTATCTGTTTCAGGATAAGATGAACACAGAATTATTTCTCTTTGTTGAACAAGCACTTCAGCAAGTGCATTTGCTGTCAGATTCTTGTATTGTACCTGAGGAGTATCATGTTAGTTATGTAAAAATTAGATAAACTGTCATCATCTAGGCTTTCCAAAATGAGGAGAGACTGTCACCTCCAAATGTGGTGCTCATCTTCCTCATGTCAAAGAAAAGCAGAGAGAATAAAGAAAAAGAGGAGGAGGGAAGGAGGGAAGGAAGGAGGGAAGGAAGGAAGGAGGGAGGGAGGGAGGGAGGAGGGAGGAAGGAAGGAAGGAAGGAAGGAAGGAAGGAAGGAAGGAAGGAAGGAAGGAAGGAAGGAAGGAAGGAAGGAAGGAAGGAAGGAAGGAAGGAAGGAAGGAAGGAAGGAAGGAAGGAAGGAAGGAAGGAAGGAAGGAGGGAGGGAGGGAGGGAAGGAAGGAAGGAAGGAAGGAAGGAAGGAAGGAAGGAAGGAAGGAAGGAAGGAAGGAAGGAAGGTCCAGCCTGTTTAAATGTGCTCTAATCTGATCCTCCTCCAGCAATGGTAAGTGTTTCTTACTCCATATTTTCCCACTGGCTATGGGCCCCTGGGGCTGCTAAAGATTAGTATAGAGTAAAGAAGAGAAGGTATTTTGTATCTCATCCTTTTCCACATCTTCTGCCCCAGTCAGCAGTGGGCCATCATTTTTCCTGGTCTCACTTTTGTAACTAATGTACCAGAAGAATCCCTACTGGCTGCCTTTCATATCACTGCCAGATTCAATTCCAGCTAGGCTTTTGCTTTCCTTGTTCCATTCACCCTCGCCACCCTAGCCTGCCATACCTAAAGAGCTTTTATTCATCCATTCCTGTACTGCAGCTGTGTGTGCTATGCAATTGTATCTGTATTTCAATAAGATTGTTACTCTACAACTGCACACAGCTCTCTTTCTCTGTTTTTCTCCCCGTGCTATGCAGTGTGTGCACATACTGCAGGAACACACAGTTATACTGATTTCCCAGAAAAGGCATGAGAACCTCTCCCAGGATGCTGTCCTGTAGTCACTCATTTATGTGTATGTGGTGTATGTGAGATGGTCACCCTAAGGCCCTGTTTTTGATGACTAAAGTTTCTTCTGCTCATCCTTTGCTTGCCATCCCCCTTACTTGATTGTGAAATACTGTTTTTTTTATTTGTCCAAATAATTTCATATTTTCTCCTCATTTGTCATTGAATCAAAAAAATCATTCTAACAGCATCAGAAGAAAAATGTGAAATACAAACCCTGCAGTTGCCTATATGGCATTTTCTGGAAATGATGGTTTGGTGACTCCCTTTCTTCTGTCTCCCTTTCCTCACTGTTGCCTTTCTTTCCTCCCAGTTTGTGCCTTGCCTTTTTTATCTTCTTCTTTTAAAATATCTGATCTTTTCCTGTGAGTATTAGAAACAATATTTATCTGAGTAATATGCAGTCTGAGGTTTTGATTTTTTAGATGTTTGTCCTGGGGTGGAAATTATCATAATGCTTCTCTGGCTAGTATGGGAAGAGACAATCATGGTAATATGCATGGGGGAAACAGCAGCATCAGGAACTGAAATGAGCAGGGGTTCAGCAAACTCGTGGTTCTCCAAACACTTAATGCAGGAAGCTTCCTCAAAGTCAATTGGCACTCCATAGACAAGGAAGCAAAAAACTGTTCCTTGAAATTACTAATGCAGTTGATTAATGCCATTGATTTTTGATTGAAACTGATTCAGTAACTTGTGAAAAAAATGAATTGCTTCCTCAGTGTTACTTTCATGCATAATGCTGTAGATAGCACAATATCTGAGTAATAGGCACCAGAAACAGATATCACTGATGGCATAATTATGCATTTACTGTAGTTTCAGATTTATCAGCCTATAAAATACATGGATTACTGCGTGTTCCACAGTGTTAACACAGTTAGGGCAATTTGATTTCATCTAAACATATTAAAATCAATGCTTAGTGTTTGGTTTAATTTCGAGCATAAATACTAGCCAGGGTTCTCAAGATGTGGAAAGCAGTTTCTTAGTGAAATGCATATTTCATAGCATGTGTCACTTATCCATTATCTGGCTGCAAAGAGATGTATCAATTGAGAAAGCTGGTAACGAACCACAAGTCACTCAATGAAGCATCAAATAACAGTAAATGAGAATTTTTTGCTGTCAATTCAAATTCAATCAAAAGCAGCTCACTTTATTATTTTGTACAAAGTTGTGAAACAGCATTTGGAATTTATTCTCATTCCTATGACCTTTTGTGTTATTTTTTTCTTTTAAAATGTAAATTAGTGCAAATGCAGATTCCAGTTTCAGGAGTATTTAACTGAATGCTACTATTCTAGCTACATCAGAGGATTTTTTTTTAATGCAAATGCTTAATATCTTCCATGATTATGGCTTTAAGTTCCATGTATTGCAGATCTTTCTTGTTCTGATTTTTGTTATTTCCACAACAACTATATTTTTCTCTCCCTGGTGTTTCTAATTACCCTTCTGGTAAGATCCATGCCTTTCTTCTATTTTTATCATTTTTGTCTCTTATGTGCCATTGACCAATCTTACCTTCCATCTTTTGTGCCACTATCAATGCATGTACCTACCCATCTGCTCCTTGAAACAGTTGCAATGACATATATTTTCCCCTGCTCAAATATTGCCTGTACATAAAAAGTATTTTTAAATTTTCTTATCTGTTTGTCCTGCTGGCTCAGGTACGTGTGACTTACACTTTTCACATTATTTCACATCTACATATGCTGAGTATGAGTGGATTTCCCCTGTCTACAACATGAAGAAGCAAAGTGCATGATGTTCCTACTGTTACTAGAAGCAGAGGTAGTTCTGATCTCTAAAAAGAGTTGAAGCTTGGAGAAGAAGCAAGTAATGGCAGTTAGAATACAGGTGTTTGGGATTAGGTAACACTTTTATGATATTTAACCCTTTATAAAATAATTGTTTTATAAAGAGGATCTCCTTCAAAACATTTTCATTTCTAGGAGCCTTTGGTGGCTATGGCTGTTGTGACTTGGAAGTCACTGATAATTTTTGGTATTAAAATACTTTAAGCAAATAAAATTTGAGTAGGTCAGAGCAAGTAGAAGAGAACTACTGTATGTAGCAGTTTAATATCTTAGTTTGTAATGGTTGTTTTGGTGTTCATTAAGGTCTCAGTTTAAAGAGTGAAGTTTTATAGTTGTTTTGAAGCTTTGATGCAATTAACATTGTTCTCTAAATGAAGTTTAAAGTGATTAATGAAAAAATGGCAGAGGTAGGAGTTACATGGACAGAAGTCCTGTAAGGAGCTGATGACACCAATTCACCCACCACCTCTCAAGGTTAAAATATGGGGAACTGTGGACTGTACAGGTCATGGTTTGAGCATTTTCTGAATGCACTACTGTTTTATGTCAGGAACATGTCATTCTTCAACTCCTTTCTGTCCACAGAATAGTGACCCAAGTTGGAGGGGGTGCTCTGGACCCCACTCAACCCATCTTAGCTACATCAGGCTGCTTGGGGCTGTGTTCACTCAGCCTGAGTGAACTCTCAGCCTCTTTGTATTGTCATCTCCAAGCCTTCAGCTTGTCTTGCTGGTCCCTCACTGAACTTGGTCCAACATGTTGATATCTTTCTTTTACTGGGAGGTCCAAAGCTGAAGTTTATTCCAGATGCAGTCAGTGAGGTGTCTAATGGTGAGGAATAATCGTGTCTTTTGGCTTGCTGGTTATAATTTTGTAAATACAGCTCAGTATGCATTTGGTCCACATCTCTGCAAGAGCATGGTGCTTGACAAATGCTCAACATATTTTTTCCAGAATCTGGATTATCTTTGGCAAAGTTGCTTTCTAGCAGTGCTTGCTAGCACTCTATACACATCCCTGGAGTTATTCTGACACAGGAATGGGACTTAGCCATTTTCTTTACTGAATTTTGTGATATTTCCTTAAGCTCCTCTCTCTAGCCTGTTGAGATCCCTCTGAAAGGTTGCCCTCCAGCATGAAGACTTTGCTTCCAGTTTTGAGGTCATTCATGAACTTGCTGAAGAAGTTTTCCACCTCATTTTCTGGGATGACAATCAAAATGTTACTGGGCCAAGCATGAAGACTTAAGGAATGCTACAAGTAACGAGATACTCCTTGGCTATTGCACTTCTGGTCACTCCTCTTTGAGTTGGGCCATGCATTAATGTCCAGTCATATTTTCATGACCAACGTGAGTACCATATCCATGGTGCTTCACACTACTGGTTTGAAAATATTGGCATATAGCATAAAGAATATGTAGGTTTTATGCTGAGATTCTTCAAAGTTCTCACATAGTAACCAAAAGGGAAAAACAACCAACCAACCAAACTACATATGAATAGCAGCCCCAAATCAGAATAAGGCAAATTCATTCTATGGTGCTGGAAATATGATATAATTCCAACGAATGACCATGCTGTGGGGGAATTAAAGAGGAAAAAGTATTTTGTTTGCACTTCTGCCATAATATGCTATGCATCACAATAGTCATTTTCTGCACATTAGCAGTGATAAAGTTGTCACTGCTTTTATTACTCTGAAAATTAGTGTCTGATTTTTCTTTATTTGTGTAAAGTTTTTGTTAATGTTAGAAGCACTCTGTAATGTTGAGCTGTTTTCTGCGCAGCAACTGTTTAGAGCATTTAAGCTTTTTTCTTATTTTTGATGTAATAAGTAGCCATATTAGTAGTGTTTGTGTCAACGATAGATTGTTTTTATTTTGCAGTTTTGGCCATGTACATATTCTGCAGTGTTTCAGTCTACATGGTTTTAACTCAGATTTTTTAAAACCAGACATACAAAAAAATGCTACAAGACAAGGAACAAAGGTGCTTATACACCAGTGTCAGTCTGAGCACCAGCATAGCCTTTAGAGCTCTCTCTCAAGACATGTGTGCAGCACATTGTCCTGTTTTGAAGGACAGGTGTCTGCCAATAAAGGCAGAAGCTTCTCTTTGAAATGGAGAATGTAAACCCCCTTCCTCCAAATTATTATAATTTTGAAATTAAGGGGCTCTCAGGCAAAGATATGGGAATTAGGAATAACAGTTCTTTACTAGGAAAATTAAAATAGAAATGCAGTATTACAAAGAACAATCCCAACCCTGACAGAGTCAGAATACAACCTGACACCCTGTCAGTCAGTCAGGGTGTTGGTAGCAGTCCCATTAAATGGTGGCTGCATCCTCCTGCAGTGGCAGGTGTGGTTCAGCTGAAGCAGTGCTGCTGTAGAAGGTGCAGTTTTCCTCTGAAGGTCCAGGGATGATGTGGAAAGGTCCGGTTTTCCTCTGGAATCCAGTGGAAAGAAGGTACCTTGGTGTCCAACAGCTCCATTTTTATCTAGGTAGGAAAGGCTTGGTTCCTCCCCCTGGCTGGAGCATCTCCCAATGGGATGATGTAATTTTATCAGTCATACAGTGGGACTTAATGTCCCAGCAGCAGATGATATCTTTCTGGAGGGAGGATGGGTTGTGGAGAGGATAAAGATGGTTGCCCCATCTTGTCTTAAAGATGGCCCATTAGCAGATGGTATGTGCCACAGAGATAAGGAATCACTGCCCCACCTGGTTTTAACAGATGGTGATAGAATACACATTTCTGGCCACATCAACCCAACACTCACATTCATGCAGTGAATCTGAGGGCTAGGTGCTGAAGCCCAGGTGCAAAGCACAGGTGATGCTCCTCCCTGTGCAAGCACAGAAGCTTGGGAAGGGGCAAGACACCAGTGGCTGGTTTATATCTGCTCTGCCAGCTGAGGTGTTGTGGGAAGCACTCAGGTCATTGCTGTGCTTGAGAGTCCCTGTGGATGGCCCTAGAGTGAAGGTCCATAGGAGCAGCTCGAAATTGCAGTGGCCTCACAGTTTTTCATTGCAGGTGGGAGTGGTTGTCATCTACCTTTAGTATGCAGTGTTTAGAAAAGAAAGTAGTATTATATATTTTCAGTTTCTGAGCTCCATACTCTGTATTTTTCTTATTTTTTAATGGGCAACAATTTACACACTGCCAGGGATGTGTTGGCTAAATACTTTATTTAAAACCAATTTTGTGGAGATTTTTCCTTTCACATTAATGAGGGAAAGAAGATCTGAATATCCTAATCCAGACTCTATCATTTTTAAAGTACTAGTACTTAGAAGAGAGAGTACCTCTGAGGTGTATTATTTATTAAATTATATTTTATGATTCTTTTGTGTCAACAAATCAAAATTGACTGTTTTGCCAATATTAATTCCCCACTGGTGCATCTCACAGTGCAGTCTCTTCCAGGGACAGGCCCAGTTCCTCAGGGAAGTAAATAACTCAATGATTTACTGATAAAGCCACCCAGTGCATATATCACCTATGTCTCATACATCACTGTCACAGGCAACAGCTTGCCTTGCTAAGTGATTCCATGTTGCTCTTTTTGCACTTCTTTCTCATGTAATCAGGTCATTCTGCAAACTCCTCATAATCTTGCTCATGCTTATGTGAGTGGATTTAGTTTTAAAGTGCAATTCTATAAAATTGACTATAATAGTTGTTGTGAATTTATAGATGGCTTGTCTGTGGAAAAAAATGTTGATAACTACCAGTAACTGTGACATGGCTTCTTCTCATGAATTTCAGGATAGTTCTCCAAATCCCTTAGAACATTTTAAGGTTTCTGCTCTGATGAGACAGTTTCAAATTCAAGGAGTAGTACTTATATTTCAAAGATTCAGAATAAAGCATGGATGACATAAGACTATATATAAATTACAGATAAAAAAAGGGCCAGGTATTTCAAATGCATTAACAGCTTCTGTTTTGAGACTACTCTTGAAAAACTCCATGTACTAGCCAAAGATGCTTAGCATCTTGTCAATAACTCTTGCAGTAAAAGTTATAATCAAGTTCAGAGAGATTTCCACATTATTTATAGTTCAGACTTGCTTCAAAGAAATGTTGCCCTAAATTTGAAAGCGGTTACAATTGCTGATCTCAGCAATAAAGCTTGGATTCATAACACCTGAAGGCATTACACTGACCTACAGCAAGAACAATCTAATCAAAATCCAGGATCTGAACCTACTTATCTTGAATTCTGCCCTCTGAAAACAGCAAGGATGAAGGGGGAGTGTTTTCTACTTAATTAAATGCATTCAGCATTCTTAATCCTTAATTTAATGGTATATCATCCAACTCCAAGTATTCCCTTAAAATACCTCAACTGAGTGTAGTCAGAGGCTTTTTGCACTGAGTGGGAAGATGAGCCCCTGCCAGGAGGCAATTCATATATTCTGGTTTATGGTTAATGGCCATAAAGGCTCAGGAGCATTGGGGTAAAGTCCTCTTTAAGACTTGCACACTCTTGTCTTCACTGGGAATAAGAGTACCTGGATTGCCTAGGATGTAACTGGATCAATTTGGGTTTGTTTTTACAGCCCCAGGGAACAGTGCTGGTAATCTGGGAGCGACACTGCAAAGGATGGTTCAGGGCCTGTCTTTTCAGGCAAACATATCAAACATCCTAAATAATGGGTTTACCTGATTTTACCTCTTGTCATCCTCATATATCATTGCTTGAAACCTGAAGAAGGAAAATGTTACTTTTACACTGTAGTATATCCTTTATGCTGCCTTCTCCATCCCTTGAGGAACCCTTTAAAGAGCTCTCCTGAGCTGCTCTAGGTGTTTAATGCCAGACGTTTTGGCACCTCTTTGGATATCGGAGTCCTTAAAGATAAATGAAGGCTGAGAGACCAGGCTGAGTGTGGTGCCCACCTTGTCCACCCTGCTGAATTGCTGGTGTGTTCTTCAGCTGTATTTTGGGCTCCCTGGGGGAGGTCTCCCCAGCCACCTTTGTTCCAAGGTGCTATCTGTGAGCAGAATGGGCGCAGTCTGTTGGTGTCTTTTGACCTTGAACCAGGGATTGCTCCTTGGTCTCTTTTTTTAGCAGTAGCAGTGATATGTGTGTAGCTACTTATGACCCCAAAACATCACACATACATGAAATTCAGGCTTTCTTCCTTCCCCAGCCCTGATAAGTATCCTCAGAAGGGAAACCCTTTATCTGTACATGCATCAATGTTCTTTCTTTATGGGGCAACACGTAGCACCCGGGTGACTGTCACATGCTGTGCTGGCTCAGAGCCACCCAGACTTCAGTGGAGTAACATCCCCATGAAGCTGGTGTCAACAGAGTGGAAAATGAGAACCTTTGGTGGGGAACATATTTGTCCTTAAGTTGTCATTTAACCCGCTTTTAAGAAGGCAGTGCTCAATTTTGTTCTTTTTAAAGGATAGTCAGCTGAAACGCAGAGATTCTTCCAGGGTGGCAGACGTTTCTTGAGTGTAGCTTGTGTTTTGAAGTCACTTATTAAACTCTTTGTGACTCATTTATGGTGCTTTCTCTTGGGCAGGGACATGTTCTCCATGGATGATTTCACTGATGTCAGAAGGAAATACGGGTGCAAGTGAGAACAAATAACATAACAGTATTTGTTCCCAGTCAGAAACTTTGACTTCTGCATACTCTGCTGTCTAAAATTGGTGATACCTCTAAAGCAACAACAACAAAAAAGGGAGCAAAACTGATTTATTTCTTTGTTGAAGATTACACAGAGAAAGTAGTAAATCCTAAAGGAATGATTCCCATTTGACTGACTGTTAGAAAAAGAGAAAGCTTTCAGTCTTCATTAAAAAAACAAAAATTAAAAAAAACCCCACACCACCCCACCACCAGAAAAGCCACAATATAAAAAGCCCCAGACAGTTTCAACTAAGAGGGTGAGTATAGCTTGGTGTCAGATGTAAGCTGATATACTGGAAATGTGTTTGGAAGGGCAAACAGAAGGGCATATCTCTCCAAACAGGAAAAGGAGCTGAAGTTAGGTTTTTCTTCAAAAGATATTTTTTAAAAAAGCAAGATATCTAGAGATGCTTAAAAATATATATTTATAGTTTGGGTTTATGTGAAATCCATTCCTAAGGATTCCTGAAAATGTCTTTTTTTCTAGGTATGCCTCTTTCAGACAGGAATTCTATTTGCAGCATATTTTTCTTTAAAGGGTTTTTCATTTCTGCATAAAAAGCTTATTAATTATTTGTAACTGCTTGCCATCATACTCTGATAATAGAGGCCTGGTTATGGATATTAAGTACCACATCCCTATTTTGGGTCATATGGATTATATATATATGCATGTATATATACATATATACATACATACAAATACAATTCCTGGTGCAGTATTACCCAAAGCATCTCCTTTCTCCCTGTACACAGGACCAAAAGTGCAGGCACATCATTTATTGATAAGACAAAAAGAATGTAATGAAATTATCAATGTTCTTGAATTAATTATGAACATGATTAAGAAAGCTAAAATCTCAGGAGCCAGGATCTCATTACCCATTCAGTCTTAGGGATTGCTTTCATTCAGCAAGGCAAAAAGGCTTTGAGCAGTCCCACAATTGCCTTAGTCTCATTTATTTGTGGTAGTATTAAGGTTTATTTGTTTTCTGGTTTGCACTTCTTCTGAAATTATTTCTCGTAGTTTATTCATTTAACAAAATGTTCCTTCCTGTGCCACAGAAGAAAGTGCCTATAAGGCCTACACAGGTTCTTCAGTCTGCAAACCTCCCTTTGAGAACATTTCTTTCAACTCACATTGCTGGAGCTCCTAAATATCTTTCAAGGTAAGTCTGAGAATGTAGCCAAAAAAGTTCTTTCAGATTTATGTCTGCAGCTGTACTATGGTACTGTCTGATTCCCATTCAGCTCGGAGCCTTAATGACATCATTATTACGCTGTCTGAACCAGATTTAACTTGGAGCCTGCACTATATTGTTACTTATCTTCCTTCCTATGTGGGAGAATCACTATTACTTCGTTTAAAAAAATAATAATGAGCAGGCAATGATGTCTCAGTGCTTCAGATACCTAACTTTCAAAAACTGGGGAGACTGAATCAGTGTTGGATACATGCAAGCACGTCTATTTTAAATTAAATTTCTGAGTCTAAATGATTGCAATCAGGTAATGCTTTTCTTGCACAATTGTCTGATGAGAAATGTGATGTGCAACTGCCTTATTTAGGGAGTTACAATGCACTGCAATTCTTAGCAATTTTGTCTTTTTCTCTTTACAAGGCCCTTCTGAATTTCTTGTTATTGCAGGGTTTGCCCACAAATAAATGTTGGAATGATGGGGCATAGTGATTAAATTCTGGAAGTAGCTCTGCAAAAATAATGCACTTAGGATTTTTGAAAATGGAAATAAAATCTAGCTAGCTAAGAAGCAGAGATGTAACAGACTACAGGGTTTTGGTGGGGCTTTTTGTTGTTCCTGCTCTATTATTAGAAGTCTGATATGTCTTTTTTTATTATTATTATTGTTTCTGGTTTTTTATGTTCAAAAAAGGAGAGGATTCTGTAGCTCTATATTTGGCACAAGCTATTATTTACCAGAATAGACCAAGGACAGCAAAGAACATATTTTAGATTTAAATAAGTGGTGTCTGTGACAAACGAAAAAGATTGATTCTGGTTGTTTTCTCCATAATGCTTTGATATAGTGTTTTACTGCCTTTCCTAATCTCAGTTAATAAATATAAGTAAAATTCAAAGCAATTAATTTGCTCGGAGTATGTACATCACCTAAATGGGACAGCCAGACTGAAAAAACAATGATAATGCCTTCCCTCCCTCTTGGTAACCTTGAAATGCAGAATTACATTTACAGCCTGAAACAAAAAAGCCTGTACAAATACTACTGTTCTTTGGTTCCTGTAGGTCTGCAGACCTACCAAATGGCAGTGTCTTTAAAGAAATAAATGTAGAGGAACTTTAGTTAAAATTGACACCTGAATGTCGTTCATACTACTGACATATGCATTCTATGGCAATTAGAAAACAATATTCCTGTGGTTTTTTTAAGATCTATGGATGTGGTTTCTTTAAATTTATGTCTAAGTTAAAGATTTTGTCCCCAATACAATTCTTTGCTGTCTGCTTCAATATTTTATATTTTATTTAAAAAATGGCTATTGAAGATAATTTGACACTCTTAAAACTATATTCTATTGCTCTGGGCCTGGTTTTAGCCTTCATTTTGAAAATGTTAAAGCAATATAAAGATATAAAGAGCATAAATTTTATTCCTCAATCAGATAGAAATAAAAAAGGATTTTCCTCCTTTTTAGGATTTTTTTTGGGTAAGGTACTGAAGGTAGAGCTTTTTAATTTCATCAATTTCTGAAGAACTGAAAATATCTTAGCCTGTTTTGATATTTCTCTCCCATACCAGCCTTAAAAAGCAATATTCTGTAGATGCAATAAATTGATCAAGTTACAGAACAGCTTCCAGTGTTATCAAGAGAGAGAACTTCAGCAGCATATTTTAGGTGCCATCTCTCCCTTTAGCACTTGGATATTTTCTGATGCTCAAGCAAAATAGTTTGGAAGACCAAATTTATTATCTAATAAGAAATATACAGCTACCAGTAAAAGCTGGAGTAAATAAATAGTTTGTCACCTGTATGGTATGAATCTTGAAAAAAACCTATTTCTTTAAACTATATTATCATAAGAAAATACACTGTTTTGTTTTATTAATGTTGCAATATATTTCTAATACAAAATTCATGCTGATTTTGTTATCTCAAAGAGTTCACGTTTGCATAAAGTACTGCAAAAGCACATACTGAACTAAAATTACACAGTTTAATAGGAATTGTTTAAATCAAAGAATCAGTAAGAGTGTAACCTTTTGCATTTGTGGAGAATACCAAATTACCCTAATTAAAATAGTTCATATGTGTAAGGGTTTTCATTTGGTCTGTGAACCTTTGTAATACAGACAGGAACAGAAATACTGACTTTTGGTGTGTGTTTACCCTATCCAGTTTTTTTTTATTATTATTATTTCTGGTAGAGAGTGGGTTTAGATTAAGGGTAGAAAAAGTATGTCACTGGGGAAGGGTTATGGGAGGATTACAAGGTCAGGCTCTAAATAAGCTCCAAGAAAAGTGGGATGGGAAACAAACGGCTTGTTTGCTAGAATCCAAATTTCTATTTCTTTCTTATTATTATTCAAAGGGATAGTTCAGAAAAAAAGGCAATGTCTCCAAAATAAGTCACGAGGGAATCCAAGAAGTTCGAGCTCCTCAAATTACGCATGCTGATTGTATGTCACTTCGATCCCATTAACTCCTAAGGCACGAGGGACTGACTGCTGCAATCAATAATTTAGCTCAGCCTGACTTTGGAAAGAGCAGGATCAGGCCCGGGGTAATGGTGAAGGTGACCATTTGGTGAGCCCAACTGCTCGAGCTGAAGTTGGCAGGGGCATTGAGCACGGTGGGTGCTCTGTGTGTGCTCTGGTAATCTCTGGGAGCGCCGTGTTTGCCTGGTGGTCTCTCCCGGCCGGGAGCGCCGTGGCATTTCCCAGCTGCGTCTGGCTGGGCGAGCTGGGCTTTTTGTCTTGCTAAACACTAATCAAAAAGTCATGCACAGAGACCTCTGTTATCTAATTACCGGCCAAATTAGCTAATCATCATCGAAACCAATTGCGGTCGGAATGCGTAAAAACTGTGTTTAACCCCCTTACTTCTTAAGACATATGGAAAAATATGAACAATGCTTTAAAGGATTTTTAATTAAAACTTGGGAGGGAATCTCCATTGATGTTAAGTGAAAACACTAGAAACTAAAACAGCTGTGACTTGCTAAACTGCTGACTGATAGCAATATTTGTATTTTACTTTTGGAAATTCAAGAATAAAAATGTTTTTACAGGCAAATAGAATCTGCCTTCCAATAAGTGTTTTGCCAGAAAACTGTTGCGAACAATGTTTAAATGTTTCCTTTTATAAAAAAATAGCTTTTCAGACAAACTGAGAGCAAGATGATTTTAGGCTCAGTTAAATTAATTCCTTCTGCATACAGCAATCTAGTTTAGTTCAAATCAGAATTTTCAAGAATATTAACTTTTACTACTGCAAAGTGTTATATCTTTGCAGAGGGACAAGGTTTTAATGCAAGATTTTTTTTTTAAAGTGGTTTACGGCATTGTGGTGTTTGGCCCACACTTCTGCTGCTGCTGCTTCTTAGATTCAGTGCATGTCACATCTGGTAGCACAGAAACAGTTTGCATTACTTTCAGAAGAAATAATCTTGTGAGGAGGTCAGTTTTGTTCTGAAAGGGTTAATCAGAACTACCTGCTCTAGATTGATTTAAATCAGTAATGGATCTGCTCATAAAGCTGCTGTTACTAGATATTACGCTGCTATCTTAGTCCTTTGATAGCCCTGATAAGAAGTGCTTACCACAGAGGATGCTCCTAAAGGACAGATATTGTTTCCTGTACCTCAGGGAGTAAAACGCCATACTGCTGGATCAGGAACTTTTACTAGCAGCAAGTAAATTCAGACCTTATCAAGTTACAGCACAAACTGCACTCATGTTTTATTATTCTCATTAGAGATTTAAGGACTAATTCCAGTTGTTAGCACTTAGCAGTTTAATGTTTTCCATAGATAAGAATTAAGATTCTTCTGGGGGATTTTTTTTGTTTTTTTGCTAAACTTGCAAAATATAGTGCAGTAATGCACTTAATTTGAGGTGATACAACTGGATTTCCTAATGATTTTAGGACAGAGTTTAAAAATTTAAATTTTAATAACTGAATTTTTCAACTCCAAAATACATTCCTTTTCAGTCAAATAGGGGTATAGAGAGCTAAAAAAGGCAGATTTTGCTTTGAAAAAAATATGGTACCAATACTGTTAGCACTTCAGCTTTTCTATGCATTACTAATGCTGATGCAGATCAACAAAGTTAAGAATTTCAGCATGCAGAAAATTATGAATTGAACCAGCTTATTACAATCCCTTCTTCACAAACAATGAAGTTGTATTATTGAGTCAGAAAAGGAGGAAATAAGGGTTAGCTAGGTTCCTAATGAAATGACATGTTCAAAGAGATAGTAAATCTTAAATTTTCCATCCATTAATTTCTTGAGAGATTCATGAAGACATGAAATTGAATTATGTGAAACAAATAGTGATATATTTGCATTAGGTCCGTGAAGGTAATGATGTCAGATGAATGAATCTGTGTTTTTCCTCGTTAAGGTGACTTGAAACTGAAGCTGAAGCTGCATTTCTTCAACTTTCTAAGTTTAATTTGGTTTGAGAAACTAAGATTTGGGATTTTGCAGGGGTTTTTCAGAGCTGTGCAGTGCCACTAATCCCAGCTGTAGTAATGGCAAACAGATTTTGCTCACAAAACGCTGATACATCTGGTGAGTTTTTTGGAAATTAAGCATTGGCTCCCCAATGACTTGTCAGTCTCTATGTCTCCCAGACATGTCATTCTCTCAGATCATTGGTATTGCAAGTACTGCAGGCAAAGTTAGAATAATCTTGTATTTTAGGAAGTTCTGTTTGGGTAATTAAGTCTACTTACTTAAATAATTAATATAATTTACTATAAACCTCTTGGATCCAATAATCATAATTTCCAGTCCTCACATGTTATGAAATTTTGGTATGTGTTTTTGCATTTGTTGTATTCTGCCTGGGCATGTTTTTTGTTTGATTTCTCTTTAAGTTTTCTCTCTGTCTCATTGGACACATCCTATCTGAAACTTTTCCTTGGTTGATATTACCTCATAAAGGCAAGCCCTGTAAGAGCATCAAAGCTAATCAATAATAACTGTTGTTAGTAATTGATTAGCTATGACATTGCATTTGGAAGACATTTTTCATGGAGTAGTAATACCAGGAATAATAGGATAAATCCCATTGACTCAGAGGTATGTTTCTAGAAAAGCTTCTGAGTATTTCAGTATTGCTTTCAGCTGGGCTATACAAAAGCTAATTTCTCAAATAGTTTACTTTCTATAGCAATGTGAAGCTTGCTATTGGTACACTTCACTGCCATGTAAAATTGTTTTCCTCTGGTATCTTCCTTTTGAAGTTTAAGGTTGTACTTCTTGCAGTCATGTTATTGGGTGTAATCCTTCCCCATATAAAAAATAAATTTATGATGAGGATTTCCCACTAGATATCTTGGAAAACTTACATATAGCTGTTCTGTGTCCAAAATGCTGTTCAGTAGATTTTCCAAAGCACCCAGGTAACAGCTGGCGCAGGCCATGTGCCAGCCTTGACAGCCCATATGCTCTCTTTAGTGCTGTAATTATCTCAACACAAAACTCTGATAACCCAGTCTACAGGGTCCAGTTTCACTAGGTTAAATTGACTCAGTGGCTTTGTTAGTAAGTTCCTTTGGCACAGTAAGAACTTCATCAAGACTTTAAGTATTGTGGCAGGCTTGGAAAACCAATATGACTGCTAGTTTCAAGACAGGTGTCTTATTAACCCTAGGAGACTGTAGGTTTCAGTTCATTATAGTGGCACCCAGCAGCACTGCTACAGTTAAAGGTCTGCTGTCGTTCCCATTATATGCCCTCCTTTTCCAGAAGACTTTCTCATTCCTTTGGTTTAACCCACTTTGGGCTATACTTTGGCATATGACTCCTCAGCCTCAAAGGCATTTTTCTTTTTCAAAAAAATTTATCAAGTTTGCCTTAATTTGTAGGGTCATTTTGCTGGCTGTTTGGTTGTTTGGTTTGTTTTGTTTTTGATTAAGATAAGAGGAAAAAATAATGCTTTTTTTAGTTTTTATACTGTTTCAAACTTGAGAAGATTATGAATATTTCTCTTTTTAAAATAAGCACTCTGATTGTCTTGATTTTGCACAAATTTCTTAGGCCAAAAAAGACCACAAATAAAATAAATTAGGTTCTACTGTACTTCAAATTGTAAGGAAGAAAATTGCGTGAAGGTCAGCTCAACAACTGTTTTTCTCTTCTGTCATTCCATATGGACCAGAGGAGAATATGTTTGGTTGCATGAAGTCACACAAAGTTCCTTCCAATACTTTTGCAATTCCTGAGCCAAAGTGCATGGAGAGAGTAACAGACTATCAAATCTAACAAGTCAGATTTATGTCTGACTTGTGTGCTACCTGTACTGGTTCAGTTCCTTAGGACAGGTACTAATGTCACCACTGGATCTTGGATAGTCCTCTTGCAGTGGCTGATATGTGTGGGTCTCATCTGATGCCAAAAGATGTCAATGAAATATTTCATTAGGCTTTTGGTTTGGCTTTTAGTGCAAGAGATTAACTGGGCATGGTCTCTGTAATTCGAACAGATGAGGGGTGAGCATGAAGAAAGCTAAACTATTGCCTGCATAGTGCAAAGCTAGGTCCAAAGCTACTTGCCTTGTGTATTCAGAGCCCTCTTTTATTCTCCCAGGGTGAAGAATCTTCTTCTTCTTTACACTGGTAAGGTAAATTATAGTTTGTGGCTTGGTAGATGATAGCTGTCTGCAGTCCTCTGCTTAGCTGGTTGACCTTTTTCATTGATGCAGGAGTATAGAACAACTTTTAAAGCACCATGAATTGTTTGCTACCAGTTGCTGAAAGGAGGTTGTTGAAGTTAGGAAATGATCAGACTCTGGCTGCACTCTGCTGGAAAAGAAACACAAGGACTCTCGTTATCGGGCTGTCTTCCACAGGTAGTCAGGCAACTAAAGTCATCATTTATATGTTGTCAGGAGAACTTACCAAATTTATTGACTTGAACATTATTCTCTGCAAATAAGTTCTAGCTGCTCTCTTCATATTATAATTAAAACGGCAAAGACTTTAATCATTTATGAAATTTTAAACTACATACTGAATATAAATGTATCATTCAATGTGATAGAATGAATTAAATTCATCATTGTCAAATAAATGTATGAAAGATGAAATATCTTTCATCCCACATCATTATCCAATGAAAAGGTCTGTTTTCCAAGGCTGTAGTGTAGCATATGGTTTGTATCATCTTTAGTGCATTTCCAGCAAATGAGATTTCCAAAATACCTTTAAAAAGTACATTTTTCAAGGACTGTGTTTTTAACAACAGCTAGGCTAGGCCAAAGCCTTATATTAAAATCTGACATAAAACATATAAGGAAGCATTTGTTCTTTATTAGTACTGAGAGCAGTGTCAACCACCAAGTGAGTTAGGTGGAGCCTTTCTTTTATTATCTAATGGAGAGGTTTCTATCAGTCCCACGTCTTTTACATGAAAAAAGAGATGCTCTTTGCCTTTTGCTCTGCTGTCCCACTGAAACTATGTCCTGTTGCAGAAGCTTTGAAGCTGTTGCAAGTAGAGGATAGGTTTGGCTTGAAGAGAAGGTCCAGCATTAGTGATGGAAAAATAGGACCCAGCATGGCAGCTCCCGTGCAGTCACAGTGCTGTGACACTGGGAAAGACTCCTCTCTCTGAGGGAAGTTTTCTGCTTTCTGTTGATTTTATGTGGTCATAATGTTTTAAAGTGAGTCTAGAGATCATTCCATGAGGTCATGCTCTTGTCAGAAAGAATCAATCTGAGAAATAAAATATGGCAAAATAGCTCATTTGTTGCATGGAGCTGTCCCTGAAAAAATGTCATCCAGCTCCTATTTGCCTTTCCACATTTTCATAAAAACAGCTGAAAACCAAACACAGGGAAACTCTTTCTAAAGACCTGACTGATACCTACTGTTTTTGAAACTGTCATTCTTACCTGGAATTTTTGCTTTCTTGACATGCTAAATTCATAATTTTGCTTGGAATCAGTTTATTGCTCTGCATCTGATTCCCATAAACTCCCTTCTGCCTTCTCTGTTTTCCCAGTGACTCCTGCAAATCGTCTTGTCATTACAGACAATCAAATGGTGAGGTTCAGTCTTGCAAACCGAAGTAGCAGTTCTGGGATCTTTGGGTTCCAAAAGCATATAAAGTACCAATGTCAGAGAGCCCCTCCCTACACCAGAATCCTTCAATGGACGGGCAGCTCTCTTGGGGAGATGGACTGTGACAGAGCCATTTTTTTTCCAGTCAATTACTTACAGATTTAAGGCTTATGCATGCTGGACACCCATCTTTATAGAGGAGCTCAGGATGCAGAGATCATTGAACAATCATCAGATGGTGTAATTTGGACTCTGCTTGAAACCTTAAATTGTCAAAATGATTCTGCAGAGGGGGCTGGATAGAGTCTCTGTTCATTTCAGATGCAGATTGTATTCAAATCAGTGACCTACAATTTATTCTGAGTTGACAAATACTTAAATTAATGAAGCAATCACTCTCTTGAATAACACCAACAATATATTCTGAATTCATGGTTAATATGCCAGTAGAAAAAAATGAAGAAAATAGAATGTATTTAATGTTTCTCATTTGTGTTAGAGGCATCGCCCTCCTTTTTCACAAGTAGCATAAATTAGATGCTTCTCACTGTATGTATTATTTGTATAGTATTTGGCCATATATCAGGATGAAATACAGTTCTCTAATTAGCTCCTTCCAAGTACTTACAGTTACCCCAGGCTGGTGATCATCCATGAAAGCAAATGTGGTCCTGGCGATTGTTTGTACATGCAGTTGTACAGCCATGGTAAAAATATTCCTAAAGCTTTGTTGTGGCTCATAACCACAGTGTGAACAGTAATTGTGGGAGACAATTCACAAGGATCAGGCAGTTTGCTTGTTTTGGTGAAGCACATATCATGAAAAAAAACATTTGAGGTCTAGTCCCATCTTTCTAATAGCTTTATGGTGGGGTTCCCTTATACTGAAAGATTTTACTGGCTTGGAGATATAATTTTCATGAAGCCTCAAAATAAAGTAAAGAGTAGAAGTAAACTACATTTTCTAAACCCTTTAAATTCTTTCTCTCTTGCTTCCCTAGTATTGTTTCAAAGACTAGAAGGTGATGTTGTATTCCTTAGTGTGCTGTTTAAAGTCAGGAGCGGCAATATTTAGCACATGCTTGGGCAGCCGTGTTTGAAATCCATGCTTCCTCTCTCTGGTGTTCTGATGTGCCTTTAGGGGATGCTTGCCTGTTTGTAGTTTGTTTTCTTTTGTTTAAGGTTTCAGCTACTGCATTGACTAATGATTATATAGCAGTAAACTCTCGTCCCTGCTAAATTCAGAGGTAATGCCTCAAAAGCATTTTTCCCCTGTGTGACATAAAACAATAAAAGAACTTGACAATCCCCTTTTGAGAAAGAATAATCCTTTGTTTAAAGAAAAAAAAAAAAAAGAAACAAGCATCTTCTTGATGCCAGAGGGTGTAGAATTCAAATCAAAGATTAAGCTAATTGATAAAAATAAAACAAATGTCTCACAGTATAATCCACTTTAGGCAGAGCTAACTTTTTTTGCATTAACCAGTCTCCAATATTAATCACCTATGTTATTTTAGTATTACATTATACTTGATTTTGAGCTGTGCAATATCTATTTAATACAGAAATAGCATGGAACATACTGAATCTGAATTTCATCTTACTTGTAACTCAGAAGTAAATTTCTGTCCTTCAGTAATGTCACCTTAGTAAATAACTAATGGATCATTGATCAACTCCTCACTAATAATTTACCTGTATATATTAAATATATTTAATATATTACATTAGAAATAAATATTTATAATTTTAAGAGGGTTTTCTAAAAAAAATCTGAAATACCCTTACTGAGGCATTAATTTCTGCATTCTGTTGACGTATTGAAGAATTTATAGAAAAGTTCTAGTTGTTCTGATTAGCCAGTCGCTTGAAGGAAGGAAGGAAGGAAGGAAGGAAGGAAGGAAGGAAGGAAGGAAGGAAGGAAGGAAGGAAGGAAAAGAAAGGAAGAAAATAAGAAACAGAAAGAAAGAAAGAAAGAGAGAGAAAGGGAAAAGAAGAAAGGAAGTCAACATACTGTTTAATTATGTACTGCCAGGAGGTTCTGAGCTTTTGTATAATGTGTAATAAATTCAGCACTGCCATTTGAGTTCAGTTGTTTGCCTAAAATATTAGCAGTTAACTATAAATGAGAAGTTACTTCAATTTGGAAGAAAAGCTTACAGCTGAGAGAGGAAAGCACCGTTACCCCATGACTTCAGCCACAGTCTGTAATTGTTGAATACATTTGTAGTGGGCATTATTTTCATTAGTAGAAATTTGATGGCAATAATTATTCATAACTTCATTTTTATCTAAGTAATACCAGAGCTTTCAGAGATTAGTTTTATATTTAGCTTTCAGTAGACTTTTTTTTCCCCCCTCACTGTTTCTATTTTTTTTCTCTGCCTGCACTTCTGGGCTTGCAGTCAATTACTAGCATAAAACTGAAGGGGCAATTAGCCCCTGATGCAGATGTTATTGCTAACATATCTAAATAAATACAGAATAATTATAGACTAGATATCTAGGATTGCAGTCTGTCACTCCAATCTTATTCAGATGGGTTTGTGGAAGTGGTATCACTGCTGCTGGGGTAATTGTGAGCCCTTATAAAAACTAGACAGTTCATGTTTGCAGGCTGGAGCCTAGTCTGCTCTTTTGCAATTGATTGTGTCCTGAGTTGACAATGAACACAAATACAATGACTGGGTTGAGTCTCATGATAATCTGAGCCATTACATGAGACTAATCCAAGAGTCTGACCAGACATCAGCCAAAAAAGGGCACCAAAATCAGATATTCCCAGTTTGGGCATCATGTTTAGCCTTGTTCACAGTGAAACAAAATGAACTGCTTCAGACACAGGTGCAAAATTATGGCACTGCTAAGGGCAAGTGCTTCAGTGTGTGCAGCCTAAAACCACGAGTTCCCTGTCTGCTTTCAGTATATGAACCCTGCTCTCAGTGGGAGCACGTGTGCCAGGACCAATGAGGACTCTGCAAACACTGTCTGCTGTTCCTTGTTCACTATGAGCATCACCCAGATTGACCCAAACATGCAAGAATGACTGACCATAAAGTTACTTAAGAAGAACTGCCCAGTGTCCATTAGCCTAATGTTTTGTGGGGAGACTGAGGTCTATAAAAATGTTCATATTCATAGAAATTAAGCATCAAAGCTGCCACTACATTTTCTCTGCAACGAGTTTTTAACATTTTGGAGCTTTGCTCTTTTTCAAAACCACATACTCCACAAAGGTATAAAATATAGCACTTAATGGCAATAGTACATTTGCTCAAGTGCATTAGGCAGTTCCTCCTTCTCCATGTCTTCCTGCTTGATTGGCAGCCAGAGATCCTAGGTGCAGCACTACAGGAGATATTGTTTACAGCCAAAGCAGCAGGATCTGGCACCAGAGAGGACTCCACAGGCATTGGTATTGATGGTGGCTTTGCAGTTGCCTCTGGGTCTTTCATGTGGCTAGGCTGGTGAAAGTTATCTGGGCAGTAATACGCTCTTGGAAACCATTTCTTTTTCCACTGACATTTTAAATGGTTGTGGTGATTAACTGTTTGTATGCAGAGAATTTTAAAACCTTCACAGTAGTAAGCCTCTGCAGAGGTCGCTGGCACATGGTGCATGTCTATATTTCTCTTTTCTGCCTAAAACCCCTTTTGTGTATCTGTGTGAACAATTGTTTAACTGCAATTGTGTATGTTGGCAGTGGAACTCAGTGGAAGGAAATCTGAGGCTCTGGGTACAGTGTGGCACCACGTTTCAGTCCTGGCTTCAGGATCACTCCTCTGAAATTGCTTGGGGTTCCATTCTGCACATGTCAAGAAGAAAAAAGTGTAGTTCAAGAACATCCAGAAAGCCAATTGCATATTTTGTAGCAGATAAGTAAAGTTGTGGGTAGGCCCTGAGCTTTTTTCCTCCTTCAGCCCCTTCTTGTATCTTATTACACAGAATGTTGAGTGAGGGGAAGAAAAGAGTCGTTCATGTGTCCACAGAGGTGTTCCATTGGGTAGTCCATCCAAACAGCTGGCAACACTCTGCTCCATGGTGTTATGAGACAAGCACATGCATGGTCTTGGGTAAAAATACAAGGGATTTCACATTTGGAAGTTAAAATACCCCAGACCCAGAGGTTTTATTACTCTTCAAAGTACCAGGAGTTCCAGCCTGTATTGTACCTTTGATCTCAAGGAATGTATTTCTCTGCTTCAGTGTTAACATATGCATAAGTTTGTGTAGAATTAAAGAGTATATCTGTTAAATGAAATGGTCAACCAGTAAAACAATGTCATATAAATCAAATGTTTTGCTTTTCATCTGACAAAAGAAATTGTTCTGTGTGTGATTATATTTGAAAGGATTACTTCAGTAATTTACAGTCATTTACTATATTCTGGGACTGTTACAGAAGGAATGACCAAGTCTCTACTCTACAGGTTTTTCTTCAGATAAATATTTCGCTTATGTACATTGGATTTTACAGTCATGTGAGACCAACTTCAGAGCATTATTATCCACATTTTCTGCTTTTGCCCAAGTAGTATCAAAACTATCAGTGACAAGAATTTAATTTCAAGAGTCTCGAGATTTTCTTATACAAATGGAAGTTTTGTTTTGAAACGATATATTTTATATTTTAATGCTAACTTATGTATTGTTTAGTGTTATTATTTCTCATTGTTTTGGTTTTTAACAATTAAAAAATATTTTTATAAAATGTAAAACAGGTGAGATCTCAAATCCACAAACCAAACCAATGAAAATATGTTTGCAGTTCACTGGTGTTTCTGAAACTTTGGACAAACCCTTTGTGAGTCTTGAAGCTGTGCTTTTGAAACTGAAGTCATACAAGACGTACATTGCGATTTCAATAGAATCATGTTGTAGGCTTAAATCTTGTTTAAAGTTTTCATAAAGCATTCTGTACTTGTCAGTGATTAAGGTGCTTTTAATATGGATAACGTGGAAATTTTTTAAAAGTTAAGATCTTGTAACAAGACTGAGGAAAATATTTAAAGAAAAAAAAACCAAAAAAAAAAAACCCCAAAAAAAAAAAGAAAATAAAAAAAGAAAAAAAAAGTAGGAGGAAAAAAGAGGGGAGTTTCACATACTTGTGAACAACTGTTCCTCCATTAAAATCACCATAGGGTGTTCAAGACAAACGTTTCACTGTCTGTTGCAGGCTTGCATTGGCTCTGAATATCCTGGAAAAAATCCTGGTTTGCTGTATGTGGTAGATGGGTTATGGCAAGCATCTTGAATTCTTCCTGTGGACCTGCTGCTATCCTCCCCTCTCACTGGAAACCAAGGCTGCTTCACCTCCGTTACAAGGCATATAATGGAAGGAAAGGAGAGGAAAACATTGGCAGACAAACACATTGAGAAGAAAATGCAGGGAAATCACATTTAATTAGATAATTATTTCTCCATACAGAATCACATTTTGCTGGGGCAGGTCTCTTAACTTCCGCATGAGCAGACATAAATGCAATTAAAGTGTGGGCTGTACACTGATCTATGAAGGGAAGGTTGGAGATTTGCAGGGGACAGATATATATTACAAACAGAGTGAGTGGTCATTCACCTTGCTGGCATTTGGCTAAGTTCCCTCATTGTTATTCTTTTTTAAAGGTGCTTCCTTTTAAAGTGATCAGCTCTTCCACCTCTTAAGTATTATAGTGACATTTAATAGCGTCAAACCAACTAACAATTTTTTTGTTGTAGCTAGTTTTTATTAGGACCCTGTTGCAAATTCCATTGAATCATTAAAACCTCATTATGTTGGATCAGGCTTCTCATCTTAATTTGAACAGAACTCCTGCTAGCTTGATTGGGAATTAAGACTGAGAAAAGTCTTGCACTTTGTCTTACTAAAACTCAATCAACACCTTATAAATTATCCTGATGACAAAATATCAACAGTATGATACCCATGAAAAGCTCTATAGGAGAGAATAACCTTGCTGAACAAAATCTGAATTCATCAAGCAAGTGTATTGGTTCCAGTGATATCTTGCTTTGAAAAACGGTAGGAATGATTTAATTTTAGAAAAAATCATCAAAGCCTATTTATGTTTTAGGTGAAATGTAGTCAATTTTTTGTTTGTTTCCGCACCTTGTTTCAAAGGTGTTGCATTTTATATTTTGTTATTCATTTCTATTGTGTCTTGTATTATGTCAAGGTTTATATATTTTGTTTTACTATTCCAATTATCCTTAAATAATATAAACTGGATAAAATCATGCTTTTCTAAACATAAGCTGTCAAAACTTGCACAATTTCCTATCTCTCACAGTGGAAATTCCTGGGAAAATCAAAGTATTGAAACTTTCTTTTTAAGCCGCTAATTTTTAGTTTAGTTTAGTTTAGCTTAATTTAAGGTAAGTTTAAACTTTTAAGTTTAAAATTGAGAGATTCAATCATGTATGTGGGATATAATGTCAATCCACCTAGACAGTGTAATCCATCATGGAAGAGGAGAGAGACAGGAAAAGCACTAGGACTTCTGAGCTTTTCCTCAGTTTTATTAAGTCCAAGACTTAAGAAATAGCTCTTCTTATTGGATATTTTTATGACTTTGCTGTAACTTTTCTTTTGGTGGTAACAAAGTCAAACCCCAAGCAAACTTTCGTTATCCATCCAAGCTACGACTTCCTGATTTTAAGCAGAACCCTTTGATCTGAGGTGATTTTTAAATTTTCTTTATTATTGAATATTTTTTTTGTATCACTCTGTTTAAAAGTGATGGAGAGCTGAAAATTTTTCCATGTTTTACCAGTTTCTACTGAATTGAGTTGAAAAATTTATCCTTGTTTGCGAATGTGTGCTGGGAGTGGCTTTTCATGCTTCATGGAGATTTGAACATGTTTTTGAAGTTCTGTGTTTCATCAAATACAGTGATACTGAAATTCAGCTATATATACATTTATTCTATCTCCAGCAAGACAGAGGTTTGCATTCAGACAGGATAGAGATGTAGCTAAATGATCATTTAATGGAACTCATATGCTAACTTCATTAGTATATACCTGACTTTTTTAAACTTAAAATTTTAACATGAGATATTCCAAATCTACCTAGACTTTGTCAAGCTCCACTTTTGTGTAAGACAATGGAACGTGGTCAAAGGCTGTATGCAGTCTTAGTTCAAGTGTTTCCTGCTGCCATGGAAACTACTATTGTGTTACAAGCTGTATAATATGCATTGTGTGAGTAACTCTGGGGGAAATTAATATTGAGTATACACAGAAGTATGATAATTCTTTTCAGTAAAAAAAATCACAGAATTCCAGAATCAAATAATGGCTGAGGTTGAAACAGACCTCTAGAGGTTATGTGGTTCAAGCATCCTGCTCCATCCTGGTGTCCAGAACCATGTCCAGACAGACCTTGAGTATCTTCAAGGATGGAGAACCTCAGAACCTGTGCCAGTGCTCAGTGACCCTTATGGTAAAAAAGTGTAAAAAAGTGTTTCCTCATGTTCAGAGGGAACCTCCTGTGTTTCAGTTTGTGCCCATTGCCTCTGGCCCCGTCACTGGGCATCCCTGAGAGGAGTCTGGCTCCATCTTTACAACCTCCCTTCAAGTATTTATACATATTAATAAGAATCTCCTGAGCTTTTTCTTCTTCACTCTGGACAGTCCTGGCTCTTTCAGCCTGGCCTTATATGAGAGATGCTCCAGTCTCTTCATAATCCCTGTGACTCCCCAGTGAACCCTCTCCACTATGTCCATGTCTCTCCTCTTCTAAGGAGCCCAGAACTGAGCACAGCACTGATATGGTTCCATTAGTGCTGGCTAAAGGGGAAGGACCTGCTGGTAACACTTTTTCTAATGCAGTTAAAGACACCATTTGCCTTTTTTGCATCAGGTGCACATTGCTGGTTCATGTTCAACCAGGACCTTCAGGCTGCTCCTCCACCAAGCACCTTTCCAACAGCCATGTCCAATGTGGTGAGCAGGTAACAGCTCTTTGCTGGAAATACAGTGCTACCAAAAATCACACAATGTCATCAAATGCTAGGCTTGCTGTCTGTACTTAGTATGTTTTTTCCAAGATTAAAGGGCATTCCTCTTTATTTCACTTGCAGTTTTGAAAATTTTATTCAGGTATGGTGCAGTTAAATTTTCCAGATCTTTCAAATGAAGAGGATAGCATGAAAAAAAAAAAAGGAAAGAAAAGGTAAACCCTCACACTCTGGAGTATTACAGGAAGCTCAGGTATCACTACAGCTGGTGTGGTTAAACATGATTTCATTGGTATGCAGTTAACTAAGCTATAACAGAATAGACACATTATTTCAAAGCAGCCCGGTTAAAATGTGCGTGCAAGGCACTATCCAGATCTACTTTAGAAAGTTCATCTTTTATTAGTTGTGACTAGTGAGTCATTCTAGAGACACAAAGCACGTGTCTGATCATGAATTAATTTACAGTTGATGAAAAAAGGCGCAAGCTCAATGTTAGAACCAAAAATAATCAGTTTCAGCACAAGCATTTTCCTTTTCACTGGTGAAATTTTGCTAATTGGAACTGGGCTACAGA
Organism: Luscinia megarhynchos; assembly: GCA_034336665.1. Classification (NCBI taxonomy): domain Eukaryota; kingdom Metazoa; phylum Chordata; class Aves; order Passeriformes; family Muscicapidae; genus Luscinia; species Luscinia megarhynchos. Next base: position 47,370,522 of record JAPFBE010000003.1, on the reverse strand, counting down.
ACTGGGTAGATCCTTTTACATTCACAAACATTTTGGTCATAGGTAGTGTATAAATAGGGTAGCAAATAGGGTAAAAAACAACGTGAATTTATTGTTTACTGATTTGAAGTGTTTATGATATATTAAGTTTTAAAACCAGGGTGAACTGACTGGATCTAACCACATGAGTCTGAACTGGTTTGCCTCAGTCTAAGCTGAAGTTCACGTGCTTACCTAATTAAATATACAGCTGACCTAAAAATGACTGAAGATATTATTGCAGATTCACCCCATGTTTAGAGGGCTAACTCAGAAAAGCACACTAGTTAAAGTTAATTAAGCTGTATAATATTTCAAAATGTTCCTGTCTAGATAGTACAAAACAAAATAAACTTGTGAATATTGTTTTCAGACACTTCTGCATAGTAGTTATTCTTCCACCTTGCTTTCTCTCCTTTTAATGTTTTCTGACACACTCTCACAAGCATTTCTTGGATTTGCTGCAGTCAAACCAGAGCAAGTTGGAAAACGGGAACTCAGTTTTTACCTGTGGAGAACCAAATCTCACTGCTAGGGAGAATGAAGTGGGAAGTTGATGTGTGAGAGAAGAAGACTGGGGCAGTGTTTCTGATTTGTACACTTGACACTGCATTGTCCAAACAGCCAAAAAGTCACAGAAGTAGAACTCATTTTTCCTACTCTAGCCATCTAAAATCTAAGGCTGGTCTCATCTTTCTGGGCTTTATGGATTACCAATAAGGAGAAACAACACTTCCAGAGCACACTTAACCTCATTCAAAGAGGCAAACCTGAGCTGCCTGGGTTTGCTTTTGGAAGTAGATTAATTTTTCCCTGATGATTTTAAAGTACCATAAGCCACTGGTTTGACTTATATATTCAACTTTTAGACATCCTGCCTGAAAAGTTCATCACAAATAGTTTAGTTTTACTGTACATTACATGCTCACAATGATATATATATACATATATAATCATATACCACTGGGAATATATATCTATATATATTTATATATCTACCTCTGAATATATATGTATTCTGAGTGGTATATGACTCAGTTTTGGATCTTTCACTGCAAGAAAGACATTGAGGTGCTGGAGAGAGTCCAGAGAAGGGCAATGGAGCTGGCAAAGGTCTGGAGCACAAGTCTGATGAGTAGCAACTGAGGGAGCTGGGGATGTTCAGCCTGGAGAAAAGGAGCTCGGGGGACACCTAATCACTCTCTACAACTATCTGCCAGAAGGTTGTAGTAAAGTGGAAGTTAGTCTCTTCTCCAAGGCAACAAGAAACAAGATAAGAGAAAATGGCCTCAAGGTGCACTAAGGAAGGTTTAGATTGGTTATTAGGAAAAAACCTGTTTATGGAAAGGGTTATCAGACATTGGAACAGGCTGCCTAGGGAAGTGGTTGAGTCACCATCCCTGGACATGTTTAAAAGATTAAAAGATGTGTAGACATGGCCCTTAGGGACATGGGTTACTAGTGGTGGACTTGAGAGTGTTAGGTTTGTGGTTGGACTGGAAGATTCTCCAGGTCTTTTCTGGCATACAGGATTCTATGAATTTTATAATTTCTACTTCTGTAGTTTCTGTACATGCTGTCCTTTAGAGTACATCAACTTTAGGAACAAGGACCCCAAAGTTTGTACTAGTAAGCTTAGTGGGTATGGGGCTCTACTCCAACGCCCTGAACAAGTGGCAGAGCACAGCTAGTTCCCCTTACAACAGGGAGAGAGCTGTCTTGGGCTGGAGCTGCTCCTGAATTGTGTTCAGCACTGCATTGGCAGGCCCATGCATTAGCCATACCAGGAAGCACAGCAACATTTGTACACTACCAGTGCTTGACGCAACAATCCAAATACCTACAATTTTATGGTATATAGGCTGTGCTGTTTTCCAGAAAGCCCTACTGTATGTAGGCTCTGCTCATTTTCCAGTAGCTTGGAATTTCCTGAAATTTGGAGGTCTAAACATCTCACAAAAGAGATTTAGGCAGAAATGTCCTTAATTTCTTTCACAAGACTGAGGTTAGACACTTCTTTTGTATTCTCCAGCTGCAGATAAAAGAGCTGTTAAATCCCCAGATCCTCACCCAGGCCTTGGCTGTTTTAGCTATGCTCATTCCTGATTCTCTAATGGGGTTTGATTTCTCAGTGGAGACCAGGAATAATTGATTGCACTTCTCAAAGTATAAACTGCTGAAACTCTCTCCTGGTTTTTCAAACCAGCAGTATTTCAGAGTGGCTGCTCTGGTCCTTTCAGAGAAGGGAACACTCTGGTCTGTGGTCACCTTGCAGTTCTTGCTGCTCTTCTCTTTTAGTATCATGGTGCTTTGGCTCTTCAAGCCTCTGTAAAGTAGCCCAGCTGTAGATGAGTTCACTCAGCAGCTGTGTGATCACCTCCCTCTCCCATATTTCTCTTGCAAGCTCCTCTCTGCTTATACAAATACTAATTTTCAATACCCAGAGCTCTTGTTTGAGTCTGCTTATTTCCAGTTTCAAATTTATTTGTCTCCTTTTTGTCTCTCACCATCTTAAGGATGCTCTTATTCCCCCTGCCCTAAATATTTCTCTAAGTCTTACTTCTCCTGATTTTATTCTGATGCAGAGTAATTTTTAATTCCACTAATTTTATTCCAGGGTCGCAAAGTAGAAGGTTCTTTACTGCTGTCTCTATTCTCATCCTACCTTTACAGGGCTTTTGATGCTGTTGAATAATTAATATTTGCTAAAGTCCACATTGGTAATGCTGAAAAAAGGTTAAAATATGTTAATAAACCTGGGAAAAGTACAGAGGAAAGCATACTAAAATGAGCTATGCTAAAATGCCATTCATATATCATGAAGTACTCTCCTAAAGAAAGTAGATATAAATGGAGATAGATACATAAAACTGACTGCCAGTTTTATGCCTAAATATTCTGTGGTTGAACCTCTCATTCATTTCAGTTTAAAAATATGTTATAAGTTTTCTTAGAAGGTGTAAAAAGATTACAGATTATTTCTGAATGCTGTTTTTATTGCATCTACTGATTTATAGCTAAGTGAATAGGATTAGTCTTATGTAGGAATAAAATTAAATTCTTATTCTGTATTCTGGTGAAGCAGATGGTGATATCATCTAACACTAATTTGGTAATTAAGAGTTTTACACTGTTAACCCAGGGCTGTCTGTCCTTGATAAAACCATTTTTCAAACTATTTCTTTCCATTTCCAGTTCAGGCACAGTTTGCTAAGGTACTGCCAGAATCTGTGGTCTGTGTGACTGATTAAATGAGCTTCCTAAATATAATTTAAGGCATTAATGATAAATGAGTACTATTTCTCTCTGCTCTTTCAGAAGTTTAAGTTGTTTTAAACAACTAAGGTGCCTAAAAAGTCTACCTGGATCCTCCTGGGATCAAGATATTTAGAGAAAACTCTCTAAGTCCCCAAGTGAGTTTTTCATTTCCTCTTATTGTTGCAAATATCTTAATGACCTTCCCTGAGGTTTTTTTTTCTAATTCCTCTCTAAAAGACAGGCTCTTTCTCAGAACATTTCAGTGTGAATAAGCAGCCATCAAACAACATCTGTACTTTATCAAAAGCGATGTTCTTTGTAATTTTTCAAGTGCTATGGTTTTTTTAGGAAGTCCTTAGTCACAGGTTCTCGCCTGGATTAACAGGCATCATGGCATGGATTTCGGATTGTGCTGGTCCCTTGTATAAAGTTTCACTGTGAAATGAGAATAGTGAGAAACATGTCATTTTCTACAAAGACGTGATTTAAGGAAACTGTTTGACAGCTCCTTCTGTGGTAAAACACTTTAGCTTTTGCCTCCCGTTTACCAAAAGCATCTTCTCAGCCAGTAACAATTTGACTAACACCTACTTTTTAATTAAACGTCGTAGCGTTTAGGAAGATGCATGCTAATCTGGGCCCCAGATCTGCAGCCCTCAGCTGTACACGGTGCTGCTCCAGCAGGGGCCGTAAAGCTCTCGATAAGAGGGCGAGGAGCAAGGTGCAGGTCCCACAGCGATAACCTCCTGACTCCCGCATTATAGGTCTTTCTGCTGGAATTGAGTTCTACATCTTCCTCGATTGCTTATTGTCACAAATGAGTAATGATGCACCCGCCTGCGTGCCCAGCCGCACGAGCCGGTCCCTCAGGGCGGGGAGCGCAGCTGCTGCCGTGGGGCAGGCAGATATCAGCAGAGCCCGGGTGCTGCAGCACGGCGCACAGCCGAGCCCCGCCCTGCTCTGGTACCCACCGCCGGCCGGCGCCCTTCCTGCTGCGCCGGGGCATCCATCAGCCTGCGCCCGGCAAAGGGCGGCTGGCTAAGCAACAGCAGGGAGCGGCTGGAAAACCCACAGCATCCAGGCCACGCTTAGTTAATTCTGGTCTATTATTCAGAGGGGAGAAGGCTCAGGATGCCGTGTTCACGCTGGGAGTTACTGTCAGAAATGTATATACATACATGGGTATGTGCACATACATAAATGCACACTACAATATAGCTTATACTTATCATGTATTATAGTATTGTATTTCTCATTGTGTATTGTTATTATTATTAAATGAAAATATATAGTATACATAACATACACACACACACACACACACACACACACATATATATAATTAAGCCTTGCAAAATTGTCTAGCTACCTGCTGAGCTGCAAAATGCACTTGTCTTTTTTTTTTTTTTCCTGCCAGTGATGATAGGATAACAAGTAAGTGGTATTTTAGTAAACCTGTCAGGGAATCGACTCATGCTGACTGAGAAGTGAGTAAGTAGGTAAATAAGGCTTGTGTTTTAATTTATTAAGCATGTTGCTTTGAAAGTGGTGTGATTTGAGTTACTATTGCTTGTATAAAGGCTTGATTGGAGGTTTTCCAGAGCACACATGATAAAGAGGGTTTTTGTTTAACGTATCAGGTAAATTTGAAGGTCAGCTCAGTTTCCAAATGCATCTAACTTAGACAAATGGTACACATGTCCCCCCAGAGGAGGATATTTGTAGTATTACCCTGCTAGCGTAATAGTAACATTATCTGTAGTTCAGGAAATTCCATTCTGTTATCATGTTATTTTTTGGAATAATAACAATTTGTAATGAAAAGCTCAGGAAATATCCTTGCAAAAGTGTATAATTATAACCTACACTGAGGACAGATTTTCTGAAGTATGTAATGTCTGATTAACCAACTCAGTAGATGTTGGTACAGTTTCCAAAGCTGGTTGGAAGCCAGTGTCACAAAGATAAGCAATAGGTCCTGTCATGCACTGAGCTCTTTCAATATCTAGTCATAACTATTACTGTGACTGTATATATTTGCAGTTCTATATTTCTGTAGGATTTGATTCATCCCATTTGGCAATGCCCAAATTGAACGGAAAGTCTTATACAACACTTTGTCACACAAGAAAACAGATACATTATACCACAGAAAACACGTCTGGTATTCCTCTGGATGAAAATAGCAGAAGGATTTTTGGAATACAAGGAAGAAACAACCAAATTTTCAGGGCCGTATATATCACACATTTAGCAGTTATATATTCTGTGAGGGAGAATGGGTAGTGAGAGAGAAGGTAGAACAACAACCAGAAATTATAAAAAGTTCCACAGTAAAAAAATATTGCTACTAGAAATTTCAGAATTACAAAATAGTTTATTAGTCTTTTTTCTTTCTGTGGTGGCTCAGAGCAATTCTGCACTTAGAAATTTCCTTGAAGCATTGTTTCAGAATATCTAAATGAAACAAAAAGTAATTTTCAAAGCTCTATAACTCTTTCAAAGCAGAGTAATTCAGGGTGGAGCTCTCATGAACATATACATCAAGTTCTGTTCTATTTTCCCTTATGAAATCTTTGTTCAGCTGGTTTTAATTCAGTTGCTTTTTGACTATTTGGACTATAATTTTCTGTGCCATATTTTTGACCGAAACAAAATTGGTTTAGAAAAAAATAAGTGGCAAAGATTGTTCAACATTTTTGGGACTAGGTTTGATGATAAAAAATAGTATTTTGCTAGAAACAATATTTTTTCAACCTTTTATTTAAAAGGCCAAGCACCTCAGAAAAGAGAGATGCTGCTGAAACTACAGATAATACTTTTTCAACATTCCTATTCAAACCTCCCCAGTCTCAGCCAAATTATAAATCCATGGCTTGTTTTCTTTTTGCTTGCTTGGTAGAGGTCGGTTGGGTCTCACAGAACTGCTGGGAAAGGGACTGATGTTGGAAGTCAGCACCAAGAGGTCTAGATCCTCCTCCTCCTTCTCACTGCTACCTGTAGCAGGCATGGAGACAGGTTTTGCTCCCACAGGACTCTCTGAGCTTGTTACAAAACTTTTCCATTTTATCAGCCAAGAAACCACAGAGAAGCTTGCTCACATTTGTTTTCATCCTTTCCCCTAGTGATGCCAAGATTGCAAGAAAAGAAAAAGTCGTTTATCTAGGAACGTGAGGAGTAGATAGTAGTCCATAGAGCAGGTGGAATTTTAGAAAAGAGGCTGGATATAGGCTGTAGGAAGGCAGAAAAACATGGGATGAATACACAGCAGGGGAAACTAACATACCAAAGGCCAAGTATATAAACTCCCATTACCTTGAGTTTCCACCTAGGAGTGTCAAGTGCAAATCTCAATCCATACACTATGGTGACATTAGGTATGGATTGTACTGAGTTGATGGACCATCTCACCCTCTAAATTTTCCCTTGTTAAGCACATTATTGCATCAAACCCTATGCATGCTGAGGTGAGCACCCTGACACAAGAATTGGCACTTGGTCCCAGAGGTGTCCATCTCCCCATCAGATCACCTGCAGCGGCTGTGCTTCTTCCCAAGGTACTCATTGAAAAGGTGGGACTTGCAGAATGAGGTATGTTCTCAGATGTGGTTGGTATCTCCGTGGCAGAAATGGAGAGAGAACCCAGTGTGCTACTCATCTGTACCTTAGTACTGGGACAACATGAATTCCTTCTCACCATCCCTTGAGCTGTTTCCTGCCTATGTCCCTTCCCACTTCTGCAGCAAGAGACAGAGGGTCTCTGCACCTTCCTTCAGGGCACTCTCAGTCTCTGAACACCAGCTGTTGTTGGGCTTTGAAAAGTCTGGCTGGTCCAGGCTTGGTAAAATAGCCTCAAATTTTGTTTGTCAAATTTATCTTTACTCGAATTTTCAGCTGTTTACTCTTTTCAGGATGCTGCTGGCTGTTCTTGTCCCCAGTAAGTCAAAACACTGGGGAAAATAAGATCAACCCTTTTAAGTACATAGGCTTGGGCTTGCTCCTGCTCCCAGGAGGTTCCAGAAGAACATTATTTTAAAATTACTAGGCTGATGGTCAAAGTACAAAAGGGAAAAGACAGCATGGTAAATGATGTTGGGGATCACCTACTATTTTTAAAGAGTAGTTAAGCACGGTTAAGACAAAAGATATTACAATAGACCATGGTTAAGGGAAATAAATAAAGGAAGAATTAATCATATCATATTCAGCTTTATTTTCTAGGACCTGTATGTACTGAGATTGATCCAAAACTTTCTGAGGGTCTTTCCCTATTTTTAAATCTGTGCTTTAAACAAAAAAACCAAACAAACCCCAACCCCTCCCAAACAGTTCCTTCTAAAATTAATCCAGTGAACTGATTCTTGGAAAAGAAACTCCAGAAAACCATCAGCAGGCCTTACAAAACTTGGAGCACTTTCCATCATTTTCCAAATAGTGGATGCTGATCACTTACTGAAACTAAGAGTGCGATTTGTGGCTAAGGCTTAGATTCTTTAGAATATCTTACCTTTCAAACTGAAGGGAAAACAAGCACAAGGGGAAAATACAGAATGAACCCTTATTTTGCAAGAATTTGTACCAATCATACCACTTTCCTCATTGGAAAGGTATAAACAGATGAAATGCTGTTTTCTGCAGAAGGCTGCAGAAATTGTTTTTCTCAGCATATGGAATTTTGTTCTGTCTATTGTCTCTTCAAAGTGTGTTTGCTTTAATGTTTGACATATGCGAAATTCAGCCTCAGTGGTTATATTACAATCTTAAAATAATAATAATGTTTACCCCTACCATGAATTCACTTTTTAGAGTTTGCAATTGCCTGGGTACTAACCTCTCTGCTGTGCTTGAAGTGCAGCCCCAAAGAAAGTTCTTGTTAGGATTTAAGATGTGAAGATGCATTTCTGCCTAACAATCTCCTACTCCTGCATTCCCTGAAGTGTATCCCATCTGCTTTTGGGAGCTCTCATTGCAATATGCAGTGATTGCAGGATAAGCACACCATTTTCCTGTCAATACTTTCCTATTAGCCTCCTGGATCCATACATCATCGTCTTGCTGGCCTGCAGTTTGCTTATCTTTGTCTCTGAGGCTGCCTTTGATTTATCTAACACCCAGGTTAATGAGGCATGGAGCCCAGGGTGGCTCCAAGGATAATGCACTCCTGTATAAAAATGCTTAAGGAAGGATCAAGTGATAATCCATTCTAGACTAAAAGGCCTAGCTCTTCAACAAATGTTGTATTTCTTAATCACTAAGCTAAGACTATAATAGCTCCCTGTTAAGCTACTGCCATCAGTAAAACTAAACCTGCTAACTATATGAATTTGCAAAAGAACTGAAAATTAGATTTTAATTTGTGTTCCAAAAATTAATAAAAAAATATGTTCATTTCTTAGGAATAGTTATCACCATTATTTGACAGTGTTCTTATGCAAAAATAAGTTAGATTTAATATTTAATTTACAGTAATAGTTTTATATTCCCTCACTGGGACCTATGTTTTTCTAAAGACAAAAATAACAGAAGCTAGAATGTTACTGTGGCAAGGATAAATCAAACTAGCTATTTCAATAATGGAGGTAATTACAAAGTGTATATATCTGAAATGTACTGAGTGGTTAGGGGTTGTTTAATTAACATAAAAATTTCAATATCATCAGCAAGAGTGTTGGTATCACAAAAGCATTGTTAAAAATGCATCTTAAAATAGTTATGCCTTTCTCTCTTCCTAGCTTGTACATAAGACTAATATACATTAACTTCCCATTTCTGCTAATTGCCGTCTTACACAGAAACATTTTAATGAAAGCAAGGTAAAGATCCAAATAAGCTTTCAAGGCTTTATTTATTTGTTTATTTTAAAGCGCTCTACTGCATATTACTTTGATGTCTGCTTTGGCTTCCTTTTTTGGTTGTTGTTTTGTTTTGTTATGCTTGGTTGACCTTCATATTATGAATCTGCTGCAGGCTCCTGAAATATGTGTAAGTTATAACCATTTAGAAAATGACATAGCACCAAATAATGGGATCATTCCTATGGGATGACATGCTCATGTTTTGAAGCAAAAGCCACACATAGGAAAAGCATTCACCAATTGGCCCACCATAGCCTCCAAGGACTTGACCCAGGTAATAAGTCCTTTACTGGTCACTAACCTACATTATTGAGATTTAGTTTGGATTTTGATGACATGACATTGTTAAGGGTTGTTATTGAGATGTAAATGATCTTCCATTGGGTTATTTAAGGCACATGAAGGACCTAGTTTAGAATGAAAATTAGTTATTGATTATTCCAGCAGTTAATGAAATAAATTTTAGCACTTATATTAAGATTTTTGGAAGCCTTAAATTTTTTTTTCCTCAAACTGACTTAAACAGCTAGATTGATTCCCTAGCAATCTTTAAGATGTTTTGAAAAAGGAAAATCAAAGGTAAATATTTTTGTGCTCTTTGTGGTATTCTATTTTAAGTCTATTTTTTTTTCTCTTGTATCTACTAGAGATCAGTAGCATGCAATGCAGTTGCCTACAGGGTTGTGCAGTGTGCTCCATAGATTCTCTAGTATTGAAGACAAATTTTGAGCACACGCAAAAGTCTTCATCCTCTTTATTCCATCTTCTTTTTTTTGAAACTTCTATCATTAGATTAACATAATTTGTCAATTTCAGGATTTTTTTCTCTACTCTCATTTCTTTCATTAGTACTTCCAGTCTCCTGATGTAAAACATCCTGAGATAGGGGCCAGTCCTTTCAGATGACTGCTATTATTTGTAAGCACCTTATAAAGGTATTGATAGTACAAATATTAACGAGAAACATTTTCCTATCTCACTTAGGAGTGGAGAGTGTATTACTTTACCCCTAGGTATTTTAACTGGAAAATGAGTTTCTTGCATTTTTCAAATGGATTAGTGCTGAGAAAGCTTTAGAGGCTGTCACACTCACCACAAGGTGACATGGCATGTGCCACTATGTATTTGGTTTGGTGGCAAAACTCAGAGAATGTATCATATGAATATATTTTACAACTAACTCAGCTTAGTCTTCTCTCTTTGCTGTGCTGCAGGATCCAGCAAATGAAGGATATTAGGCACTAAAGAGAGGTGCATTCTTTCTTGTTATAATTTCACTGGTGGTGTCCCAGTGATACTTTTATGTATAAAATATTTAGGTAGGGAAATGGCACAAGCAGCTTGACTAGACTGCTAGAACTCATTACTTAATGTGCTGTCTGTGGATGGTACTAGTGAACTCACTGAAACTAATACTGTGGTCACATGCTTTCTTTTGTGTTGCTGTGTCGTCTCAGGATCCTCCACACCTCAGATAATATTACATGGAAAATTAGCTGCCTCCCCACTGCAGTTTGAACATGGCTTTCAGAAAACTCTTCCACACAGAGATACTTCAGTTTAAAAGTCCCTTTCAAAATTAGCAGCTAATAGCAGAGGGTTGGCATTTTCTAACATTGACTTTCCTTAAATAAATCTCTCTGTCGTTTTACACACTTTTTTCCTTCTCTCTCAGTTCTGCTGGTCAGATACAGGCAAAGTACCCACAAATGAAAATGAGTTTTATGTCCTGTTATGGTCCCTGTCATCATTTCAATATCCATAAAATCAGAAACTATACTTATCTACTCTTTGACATGACAGACTGCATTACCTCTGATCATAGTGGAGCACTTCACCAGTGGGTATTTACAACAGCTTTCACATCAGTCTCTACACCCACTAAACATGTAATGCCAGCTTGGGCATTTTTGGTTTGTTTGGTTTTATGTTGGCTGATCACTTGAATAGAGAAAAGCAGCAACTCCTAGCATACAACTTTTTTTAGCTTTTCTAACATAGGGGTTAAATATTGGTTTCCAATGTTAATATTTTGATACACAGAGAAAATCTAATGGTGCCAATAGATGTTAAGACACAACAATAATCAAAATATAAGCATAAAAACTTGACCCTTATTGGACTTGAATAGTATTTTTCTTTTAGATCTAAAAAAGCAAGACCTATCTGCCAAAACATACTAACAGATACTTTAATTAAAAAAAAAATTTTTAAAGAATAACATACAGCTATAACTCCTATGAAACAACAAAGCAATTAAAAGAAAACAAATATCTTCTGTTTTCACCCATCTGATTTCTTCAGATGTTCTCTTTCATACTCAACTCTTCTAGTATATCATCTGAACAGCAACAGAGCTGTTTTTTTATTTAGCTTCCATCCAACTACTGGTGAGTTTTTCAATAAACCACTGAGTGAGAAATTATCACCTGAATAGTGAGTGCAGACAGACATCTAGCTTAAGAGATGAATGATCTTTTGAAAGTGATTATTTTTGTCCATTAATTCATAGGACTATGTGCTCCTAGGTACTGATGTAAAGGTGATGTTTCTGTGCCTTTCAGCTGATCTTCCCAGCAAGCCCACCACTGCTTTAGTCATAGAGATCCCAGCCCAAATGCCTGTGCCAAGTGCAACTAGGGCAGTATCCTCATAAGAAGAAATAATATTCTCAAACCAAAAGCAGTTAAGCAAGAAAAGAACATAAAAGGTATCCAAAACGATTCTATAACACATCCAACAAGACAGCAATCATTTTAATTCACTGGCCTTTTATACCTCATGTCACTGTAGCTGGGATCATGTTTCATAAGTGTGGATCACTTTAAGGGCATTTTTTTTTCCAGTGGAGGTTTTCTCCTGTTTTAGGACTTTACATTTCTCTAGACAGATTTCCTAACAGGGTCAGGACTTCACTATTCTATAGGCAGCACAGCATCTTAGCTCCATCAGGCTCCCTTTCTTTCCAGACATGCATTACCAGCACCAACTGTGCACATAACCAGTCTTCAAAAGCACTCCCCAGTGTCTTTACTGACCTCTGATTGCAAATAGAGATTATTCTCTTCAGACATTTCAGTAATGGGGATGTGTATGATGTGCTGTTTGCATATTGAAATGTGTGAAGCTGGAAATAGTAACATGTTAGTGAATGTACTTTTGTGACACTGGAGGGAGGGTGCTGTGGAACAGTCCATAGATGAGCACATACTATGAAATAAAGGTATGTGTCCATTGTTGAGATACCAACCTGTGGACTGTGAGGGAAACATTATCTGTGTCCCTTTTTTGAAATAACATGTGCTAAACAAAACAATTGCACCTGCAAATATCACCTGATACAACAGTTTTAAGAGAGATTGGTGTATCTTGCATTAATAATAAATGTGAAGCAAAGCCTGATATTTTATTTTATAAAGATAAATCACAAGACTGTATACTCAAGAAACATTCATAATAAATGTCAGTTTTAGGTAAAAATAAAGCTGTAATATTGTTTAAAGTATTAAAGGAGTGTTCTGCTTTAGGAACTGCAAAAAAAAAAACCAAACAAACTAACCACTTTTGATCCATGGTTGCTCATCTGGGCATTCTTAGCTTAAAATGTAGCAATTCGACAGAATTCACTGTATGCTTTACTGTTTACTAAAATGGCCAATAGGATGTGGATAACTGGCTGTCATGACTGAAGACATTCAGGAAAGTACCTAAGGAGAAAGGTGGTGGAACAGATCTGAGTGGCTCAGGTGCCTCCGGCCATTTGGGTGCCTTCTCCTTGTGATGCCACAGAAGAGCTGGATGCAGAAACCCTGGCTCCTTGTGGGCAGTGACTCAGATGGCTGCACAGGCAGGTAATTAATTGTAATATACACCTATGTATTAATATACAGTAATATACAATCTCTTCTATCTTACCTATCCTTAAGCAAAAGGTGCCATTTTCATGGCTTGCATTACTATGCTCTGTTATGTTTTGTGCATAGCACAGTCACAAAACCTCACTAGAATTCTTTTTCAATTATAACTGTGTGGATTTATATAAAATATTATTAGTGATTAATTGCACATTTGTGCATCCATTCCACACAGTGTGCAAGCAGATGAGATTCTTCATGCAAAGCAGTGAAATGCAGTGAGCAATCAAGTATTTAATTAGAATTTGGCCTAAATTAAATACACTGAGAATAACAGACTTAAATCCTTACGAGAAGAGAGACTATCTAGTGGTAATCTAATACAACTTCTTGTAGCTCTTATTGCTCCATTTATTAAAGTAGTTTGGAAGCAAGGGCACCACTTGGAAAAGGAGAAAGTAATTTAAGAAGTCCAGATCTTTAGTAGGCCATTTCAAAGAGAAATAGCTTGGTTCCCTAGGCAGTTCAAGTCCTGCTTTTAGGGAAAAGTGCTGAACTCTGTTCTGCCAACTGTCATACACTGGGATTACCCTCTGATACTCTATTCCTTGGCTTAGTGAGTTCCAAGGCAGACACAGTGAAATGCAAAGTGTCAATCATGCAGGAATAAAGGCTGAAGAACTGCACTTCCTTCCTAGTGAGTAAAGCCCATGGGATCATGGAAGAGGACCAGGAGAGCATCTGTGCACCATAGCCTTACTTGAATCAGTATTTATCTTGTCTGAAAACACAGCAAGCAGTACTGTGGTGAGGAAAGAGTTAAGGACATGGGTTTTGTTAATGAGAATAAACACATTTGCTGACATCTACAGCTGAGGTCTGAGAAGGGAAATATGAGTCCAAATGATGAGATTTGGATGTGCGCACAGATTTTGTGGTAGCACAACAATTTCTGGATATGGGGGTTTAGGTGAATTCTTCCTTAGAAAACACAGTAACTTTCTGATATGTCACTGTTCTTTACATCTTTTCTGTTTTCCACTTGTCTGGTTTGACCCTTCTTTAGCCATTGTTATCTGCACCTTAAGGACAGAGAGGTGGGAGCCACTTTGTTAGAGACTGAGTTCTCCACCTACACAGAAGGATACACAAATCTAAATTATTGAAAAATACACTTTAGCCAAGAATATAAAGTCACACAACAGATGAAATCCTGAAACCTTTATTGAGTCCTTTCTCAAAAACAGCCAGTATGCAAGTCTTCAAGAGATTTCACTGAGGTAAGTTTTATGTTTGGTGATCAAGGTTGTTTTGTTTGAGCAAGACAAGGGGGAAGAGAAAAGCTAGGTCACTTTTCTCATTCCTCTTTAATCAGTTAAAGCTGACAAATAAACTGAAGACTTGCTTTGGAGCTGAACCAAAGAACTCCAAATCACTTTCATGGCAATGCAAATAGCTGTTTTTCACAAACGGATGATGTTTGAAATTATTTTTGTTTTCCTAGTTAAAAAATTAACGTAGGGATTTTTGTTAAATGAAAGTTATATATAAGATCTTCAGGTGATTGGTCATAAAATATATTTGTACTTCTACAAAATTTTCTCTTTCTCCCTCTTTGACAAAATCAAAAGCAAGAAAGAGCGATGAGATTTCAGGGATGAGGAGAAAATGAAAAAAAAAAAAGCAAAAAATCTTTTTAAGTTAGTTTGTTCATCAAAAATATTTTCAAAAATTTTTGGCTGAGTGCAATTTGATTGCATCGTTTTTTTACTAGCTGAAAATTTTGCATGGCACAAGACGGAATCCTTTCCCAGGAGTCTTAAGACTGAAATGGAAAATGTGTAGCCAAAGGACTAGGGAACCTTTTTTCTTTTGCTGAGTACCCCGTGCCCCTGTGTGCTGATGGTAGACCCAATGTCTATGAAATATTGTTTTGTAAGCCCACAAAGGCACATTGATGTGGCTTGCTGCTACACTGGTTCTGAATCTCTCTCTTCAGACACCAGGCAGCTTCTAAGGTTTCCTGTCTCCAGCTCACTCATAACATGGAATTGTATTAATGCAGTTGCTGTAAATCAGAGGACTAAACTCCTGGTGGGTCATCAGGCTCTGTGGGTCCAAAGCCTGACTGTGCCATGCAGTTTTGCTGGGCAACTCTGTTAGGCCAAGGGTCTAAGCAATAAGGTGAAAATACCATTGTAGAAAACATTGGATTCAGCAGTCATAAATGTGTATTATGATGTGAAAGCAAAGCAATTCTCTGATTCTGATAAATGTGATCTCTCCTTCACCTGTGTCAGGAAAAAGAAAATTCAATTTTCCCCAATTTGGGAGTGCCTGGCTTTCTTGAAACCACTTGTAAACAGAGAATTTGATAAACACACATTTGAAATTTTTTGAAAAGTAGAGCTGCTAAATCATTCTTTATTTTATTTCCCCTTTTCTTTTTTTATATAACAGAGCATCACTAAATGGGTTTGCTCTTCCTTTCTCCCTTCTGATCCTTTTCTCCACTTTCTTTATAAGACTTTAGAACAAGTATGATTTATAGGTGATAATAGTCTGGTTTTAATTATTAAAAACAGCAAAAATAGGATGTATCAAATTTATGTATATTTTTAGGATGTTTCTAACTGATTTAAGTATTATTTCTTTCAACTGAAAGTAGATAGTACATAGCAGTACTAGATAGTAGATATCTACTAGATAGCAGAAAGTACATAGCATAATTTTTAAGCAGAGAGAGCTGTTTCCTTTTTTCCTAGCAGCTATTTGGATTCAAAATATTAAGATCCACAGTAGGCATAATTTGAAATAACAAAATTTGTGTCTAGATTAAATGGGCTGAGTCCTGGCAAATTTTATAGTTAGAACAGTTTAGGAGCTGGAGCCATTATGCAGAAACACAGGCTAGCATAATGCAATGGATGTTATCTGTATCACTGTATTATCTTAATATTCCCACCAGTTAAGATATCCATCTGATTAGTCTGGAGATGCCACATTACCCAGCAATGCCAAATATACATTAAAATGGGGAAGCTGTGGGCGTGATTGAACTGTGATAGCATATGGTTTGTACAGCCACTGGCCTCTTAAGGACTTACCTTCCAGCTGGGATCTGTGTAACATAAGAAACAAGGATATCACATTTCCCCCTCTCTGCTTCTGGCAGGTGTGTGCTAGAGACTGACTGCTAAATACTTTGTAATTAGTATGCCTTGGAGCAGTGGCTGTCATCTTACATCTGTAACTGGAGTGAGGGCACTGTTAGCATGACTGTGTTCATTTCTTTAGTGTCCCAAGCCTATAGACCTATACAAGGCAGCCTGCAGGATCAGCGTTTGATGCATGAACCATAGGCAGACCTCAGAAATGTATCTAATTATACCAGTATCTGACTGCACCATTGCAGCAAGATGTATTATTCATAGATTAAGATGAACTGCTATTCAAGGATAGAAAAATCTTGTATATTCTGCCAATTCTAAAGTTCAATGTCTAATTGAAGATTAAATAGTTTGAGACAATCAATAGCTGTATTTTAGATTTTCAAAACTATTCCTGCACAACACGAACCACTGTCATATTTCCCGGGGTACATTAAATTGTTGGTATCATCTTTCAAAGTGGGTGAGAAAGAGACGGAGAGAGGAAAGGTAAATTTACTGCTAAGGTATGAAGTTAAAGAATTTTCCAAAATTGTGTAGGAGTATTTGTAACAACATTTGAAATGTTTACTGCATCCCTGGATTTTTTTTTTTTTTTTTTTTTTCTTTGTGTGTGTGTGTTGTTCATAATGTTTTTGTTTATTAAAAAATACAATTCTCCCTTGTGGTAGGAGGACAAGTCAAAGCCACAATAACTGCTTTTGCCAAATTGATAGGCTTCATTTTCTCTCAGTTTGATCCACAACATCTATTTTAAAACCATCTGTACCTATCAGAAGTTATAAACCAAAAACACATATGAGCATTTAGACAGCAGCCATCGTTCATGCAAAATCCAGAGGAAAGGTCTCCACCCACAACTTCAGGAGCTCTGATCATGAGGAGACTTCGGTTCTATTTGCAGATCATGGTAACCACACGTAGCTGTTTGTAAAACAAAGAGGATTTAGTTTCCATTTCAGACTCAGGCACATAGAAAGAGGATCTCAGAAGCAAATGAGTTCAATTGAGTATTTCAAATATACCTTAAAACTGTACTTTCAAATCTATTGGTGGAACCTAAGAACTGATATTGTGTGACTTGACAAGTTGCTCATCTTAGTAGGTAGATCACCACTTCCTTTGCTCTTTGAAAATGTTTTACATCCAGCCAAAGATACATCTTGTGTTATCTCCTAATCACCACCAGACAGGGAATTTCACTCTGGGATCTTTCCATCACATCACTATAGCTGAAGTTATGCCTCCTAGAACCACTTCCAGACGTAGAAGTTCTCTCTCTCAATGTCTGATGAAACTGTTAACTGTAGCTGTTATCCAAGAGGTAATCAAACCAAAAACAATCAAGATTTTGGGGGAGATATTGTCTACCTAATTTTTCCTTAAATTTTTTAGTGTTTAATAAAGCAGACTTCTTAATCACGTTTTCTTACATAAATAGTAAAAAAAACAACCTAAAGCAAACAAAAACCCCAGGTGTTTCTCAGAATATTTGAAGGACTTTCCAAATGGTTTCTAAAATGTAATTACTTTGTTTAGATTTGAAAACACCTCGGTTTGATATCTCACTTGGATAAGATTTTTTTTTTTAAACAGGTAAGATAAGTTTCCATTAGGAGTATCAGTTTGCCAGATATCCCAAATCCGATAACTGGAATACTATACATGCAATTCCTGAGCATTAGTTAGCTGAGTAGACCAGATCCTGCTTTTACTCCTGAACATACTTACCTCTAGCTCTGAGAAACTGGTACACTTTTGTTTACATGTAAAGAACCTGCTGTAACAAATCTTTCCCCTATGCTTGCACTTTTATACTTGTCAAATAACTTCTTAAGCTTCACCTTGATATACTAAATGAAAGGATTATCTTTGGGAGTTGGAAATCCTTGCCATGTCTCAAGAGGTAGCCTTTATCAAAAAGACTCCTTTAATGGTCCTTAAATGTTTCACGTCTCAGAGGTCATTAACCTTCTTAAGAGGAGCTGGCATATGTGCCTGCATATTTAAAGAATGCTTTGCATTAAATAATCAATATTTATGTAAATGTTTGAGACAATATCTGACAACAACTTCGACTGTTCTTAGGCAGGTAAAATTGAGATGGATGACAGACTATTTTTGAAGTTCCAGAAGAAACATCTATATTTTACATAGATGTAAACATGTATCATCACAATAAATGATAAAATACTTCAAAGAAGTCTCTGAATCTAGTGTGCAATATCCTTCAAAGAATTATGGATTGTGGCATTTGAGATAGAGAAAGATAAAAGCAAACAGGATTTTAGCCACCACAACTTTTAGAGTACAGCCACTTGAAGATATTTTTGGGAGAAGACAGACAGTATCTCTCCTCCAGTCTGGGCTGAATTTGCTATTCAAAGGTCTGGCTTGGGAAATATTCTCAAAAGTTTGTGGTAGAGGTGAAGAGGCAAAGGAGTAACCTGCCCCAAGCTAATCTGCATTGCCTTATTAGGAGCCTTGTCTGTACTGGCTATAGAAAAACTGTGGAGATGCATCTGCTCTGAATAATCATAAAAAATAAAGACACAGAACTTGTGTCTGTCCCAGGAGAACGGGGTGACTTGATTCTAGTCTATCCTCCCCAGCTAAGTGAGGATCCTGCTCTGAAATACCTTCTCAAGGATAGCACTTTGGCAAAGTACCATCAAAACAGCTGATAGAACATGGAGTAGCAAACATTGAAGTGCTAGAATTTCCAGAGTCACATTTCCATTCAAGTACTGACAGTGTCACTGTTTGCATATCTGGTCCCCAAATCAACCCTATCATTTAGCTGGGGAAAAAAATTCTCAAGTGCATGGGATACACAAACCCCTACAAAAAAAAATAAATCTCATGTAGTAAAAAAGGTTTGTTGAGGGTATCATGGACGTGCTCACCAAGCAACGTTTTCATCTGGGAGACAAAATTATAATACTTGGCAAGTTCATATTAGTTATGCTTTCATTTCTTCTTTCTCTCATTTCTTGCTATTATTTTCTTCTTTCTTTGCTTGTATCTCCTGCTTTTAAACTGTCTTTAATTCCTGACACTTTGTGCTCACGGGAGTCCCGGCACTTTGAGAATACTTGACATTCAGGAAAACATACTTTATATGTTAAAAATCAATGGTGACACAATATTTACAGCCCAAAGGCCAAACATTTGTGCTTCTTTATAGAGAGTAAGTGCTTGGAGACCAGCTTTGTGTTGCTAAGCTATAGACATCAAAGAATACTAATACCACTGTTTTAAACTCAATGGCTTGAGTGAGTTCCAGCAGAGTTAAATTAGGGACTAGCTGATTTTATGGATTTCCTTAATACAGAGATGGAGATAAGCATTATTATTTTGTTTTCCCTGAACTGTGAACAAACTCTCTTTGTCTAAGAGAAGGTACCCTGTTCTCTGCAAAAATATTAATATAAAATCTAAAATTATAGGACAATACTTTCCCCTTCTTATGAAAAGGATGGATTCTCAAAAAAATATATTTTTCTTGAAGTCACAGTTAATTCCTCTTGCAAGAAAAAAGGTCATAATGTGATGATGCTTCCTCTCTTTCTTGCTATTTATGTAACAAATATGCAACATTGCTGAAACCTTGATTTTTGAGCGAAATAAAAGCTGTTTTAGAGATTCAGCTTTTCTAACACAAGAGGTATTTTGTCATTTTAGAACCGTTTATGAAGATTTGTTTTATATTCCAGGCAAGATTTTTAATGTTTTCAATTGGCACATTTTACTCTAAGAGGCTTAATTTTGGTGCATAAGACATAAACACTGCAAGGCATTTATGACATCATTAGACACTGCACTATGTACCTAGGGAACACAATGTCATTTGGTTTGTACATTTGACCCCTGCTTGTTATTAGGTGCACTTTACTAAATCAGCAGAAGGAGATAGGTCACTAACGACTATTGCCAAGCTAATAATAATTATAAGGGGAAAAAACTGTTATTGATGTTCTAGACATTGTTCCATACATGCTGTTCCTGAGACACTGAATTGTGATTTGCATTGTTAGGAATGAACTTTCTTTGACCTGAACCTTACATTTGACATAAGTTAGACAGTTCTGATAGTTACACACCATCCTTCCTATTGGTGAAATTATTAGATTTAAGTGTTTTATTGGATTTTTGAATTATTTTGATTTTGTGATATCTCTAGAATAAATTGAAAGGAGAGGAATTAGAAATAGTACACATGAAAAAAAATCTTGACAAGTAATAGGGGTTACCAACAGAGTTTAGACCATATTTTGAACCATTGAAAAATTGTGTTAATCTTGAGCAATACACATCACAGGAGTTTATCTATTATAGTCTCCCTCTCACTCTGAGCATACTCCATGTGTGTAAGCATATGAGGAAATGCAATTACCTTAGCAGGGCTTTGTGCTTAAGGTCAGATTCTCTGATCAGTGGAACTAGTGGCTGTTTTACTGGTTGTGATGGTCTCAATAAGCCTGATTGCCCTGAACTGTGTGAAAGGGAACAGATGGACACACATTTTTTTCTAAAAGGGCTTTGCAATATGGACGTGGTTGTTAATTTTGCTGTATCTGAAAAGATTGAAACTCTCAGCCAGAGATCAGTCCTTCAGGTTCATGACATGGCACAAAAGTGAAGCAGAAGGTTTCTGTTTGCTGGATACAACAATGTGAATTTCTATTTGTTCACTAGCAAAGGGTAGGTTTAAAAGAGAGAAAATAAGTGCTTATTAGCTGTGGAACTACTTAGTGGATGTTGCATAAATTTCATTGTTTAAAAAAATGCATGAATGAATGGAAAAATATTTACCCTAGGCCATCAGAAAGACCTCCATTAAGAAATTCAATGGTGACTGAGAGACTCTTCTGGAGAAGTTCTATCAGCTGTTGATCCTATTATAACATGGTCATACACTTCTTAGATCACCACTACTGGCCATCTTGGGAAACAAGTGGGATTTTAATCCAGCAGATGCTGCAATTCTCCTGTTCTTATGATAATTTGAGTAATAAAAGAAAACCATACAAAGCCATTTATTTCTATAAATTTTCAAATTTCCATTGTGTTCACTTCTTCCTTCTGTCTTTCCCCACCTCTCCTCAGTTTTTTTAAAGGTACCACCAGTGCCTTTCATTCTGATGTGACACCATATGCAAGTGTATATTTATGAATATATCATGCTGGGTTTTCACAGTTTGTCTTCTCTACAAAAAAAGGAGACAAAGCAGGTTTATTTTTCCACATGTCTATAGGTGGGAAAGTCCAATGACAATGAATGAGATTTCAGAGAGCAGCAGTATTTCTGTTGCCATACCAAGAAAAAAAGATGTATTCTCAGCATGCTAGTGAATATGTAGTAAAATCCTAGGGAGACAAATCTCAGCAGAACTGAAGTAAAAAACCATATTCCTGTTTAATACTTTACAGGCTAGTGCGTTTTAAATCCAGAGATGACTGTGGATTTCACAACGTTTCAATGGCCATGTGATGAGAAGACAGAGGAATGCAGTCCCCAGTACACAGATAAGGGGTCTCTGCAAAGCAGTGACTTACCCTGCTGGATATAAAAGATAATGCAGATAAAGAATCATAATGCACAACATGGGTTGATGGTGACTAGGGAGGGGAAAAGAGAAATGCCAGAACTGACTGAAATTTCACTTCATTTACACAGGAAAACTCCACAGTCAGGTATAATTTTTGCTAGTTTTGTATCATAATCTTAGATTTGATATTGCTCTCTGTGACAGGTTGCATCATTATAGAGTCCTTTAAGGCTCACGTCAGAGGGAACAGTGAAAGAGAAGAGTGCTATCTGTGTTTCACGTACATGGCAGATTTTTTTCCATTCTGATGTGTGAAAGATGCATCTTTCTGCTGAGAGGAGAGGGAAAGGAAATATTGATTAATTTACTTAACAATCTCAAGGTATTTTGTTTTCAGCAGAATAAGAGTTTTCCTGGAAAGAAAAGAGTTTGCAGAGTTCAATTGGACATATACTGTGAAAAAGTAATAAATTGATGCTTGCTAGGGACATAAAATCCTAGGCTATTTCAGGAAGACCCATAGCTGGAAACAGCTGGAGATAGGACAGGACTAGGGAAAGGACCTTTGTCTTTACAGTCTTTCTGAGGCGTCCATTTTTTGGACAGTAGCAGAGTGCAAAAATGTGTTATCCAGCATCTACAGGATACAGGTCCTGGGTTGGTCCATCTGGGACTTTCTCATGGGATTCCCTCTCCACCATGGGAGACATTAGGACTTGTGGAAGGGTTCAAGAAATGTTTTTCATAATAGATTACTGAGAGGAAGAACAAAGCAGTTTAAGCACAGGGTGACCTGCTGAATGGTGCCCTAGGAGCAGAATTTACAAGGCTGACTTCAGCATATCAGCTCTAAACCCAGAGAATGGAGGAAATGTTCAGGAAGATGCTGACGTGGATCCATTAGAGGAAGGTCCACTAGAGGTGGAGCAGGCAATAGTATGAGGCACAGGTGCCAGACACCATTTGTCTCCTGCATCACACATCTGTGAAACTGGGATTTGAATCGTGAGACGGGTACATGAAATTAAGTGACCAGGCAGGATGGGAAATTCTCCAGGGGTTAATTGCAAGGCATCATGTGAAGAACTTCACATTCCTCAGGGCATAACCAACATTTTGTATCTGCTTAATCACAGGTGGATATGCTGACACTGAGCCCCACATATTCATCTGCTTGTTTTCCTTCCACCTTCTTGCCATTTCCATGCAGTGACCTTCCCTTTCCCCTGCCCATGGTTCATTGAGGAGCAGAAAATATGCTCCTTAGAAATAGGCAGGCACTCTCTTCCCACAGGATTCCTCTGCAGCAGGGCAGTACAGGATTGCAGCCACCTGAGGCTGTACCCTGGGTGTATCTGTCTGGCAGGAGACCTCTAACCACCAGCCTATCATGCAGAACAGGTGCTATATCACAGTGAGATGAAAATGGTTGATGCAAGCCTAGCAAGTGAGATTTCCCCATAGGTATGAGTGCAGCAGTGCATACACTCTGGTACTGAAGGAGCCACAGGTAGGTCATAGACAGACACCTCACTTAGTCATCCTAGAGGAGAGGACTCTACTCACCATTTAAGAAAACTCAGGTGCCCCAGGCAAGGCAGGAATTACACAAATGCCTCTCTCCTGTTTAAACATTATCAAATGATTAGTTGTTTGTTGCCACGATCAATTAAGCTTGTTGCATAGAGTGTTTGCTCATTTTGAAGTATTTTCTAATTATTTCTTTTTCTCTTAATTCAGCCCTGCCTTTTATCCTCCTTTCTGGTGCACTCTAATGTTATCTCTCTTCTTCCAGTTAATTTGGGGCCCAACGGACTCATTTTTGAACCCCGGCTTCTCTTTCCTCCCCACAGCAAGTGAAGGAGCTGGCTGAGGCCTCGAGTATGCCAGAACTGAAACTTGGCTGATGTGCAATTAATGCTGGGAACCTGATTAAAATTCACAAGAGCCAGGGGCATAGAAGGCCAACTTTCCAGCTGCCTCCAAGCCTGCTTCTGAATTCTGAACCCACTTTAACTTCATATTTACAGGGTGAAAAGGAATTTGTGTACAACAGGCAGACAGATGCAGCATTAAGAAAATTGTTGCTGAGCATATAGTTAATATATTCCTTTACCAAAGTTGTTTTGCATATTGTTGATCACAGACTGATTGTGCTCCAGGTTATACATAAAACCTCCCTCCCAAACACGCACACACATTTGAGAATTTTTTGTAATAGAAAACTTAGTACTCTGCTTCTTAATGAGTGGTGCTGATGGGAAATGACCCCTGCTTTCCTAAACACACAGCAATCTAATTTGAACCTGTGTGCCAATTACTGGCCTCTGTGGAGCACTTTGCTGTGAAACAATCAAGTCACAATAGGATTAGAAAGCGTTGCAGGGAGACCACAAGGGAAAGCAAACACAGGCGTAACTGCAGGTTTATTCCTTTAAATTGTCTGTAAATAGCACTGATAGCTTCCTCAGTGCCACCTAAGTATTGTTTCTATAAATCCTCTGTAGGTGCAATCTAAAATGAATATAGACAAGAAGTCTTTTATAGCATACAAACCTTACTCACTGAGCTGGTCTGTCCTTATGAAGATTGTGGGTGTTTACCTAAGCATCCCCAGAAGACAAAAGTAGAAAAAGCCGGACAGACATCTTAGCTGCCTCAAAGAATTTTTTTTCTAATTCTGAGAATACATTTTAATATTCTTGTTGCTAAATGAATACTGTCATTCCTGTGAGAGTAGTCATACTTTTATCTAGATGTGCATGCATAGATGTGGCAGAGAGACCAGACACCTTCAGTTCACCTAAATTAATATTTTGTTCCACTTCTGAACCAACAGGTGTGTCCGATCCTGTGTAGCTGGGCAGAGGCAATGCCCCCTCCAGTGCCATGAACAGTCTGACTTGCCTTGCTAAAATGTGAGTGAAGCTAAATTCCCTCTCTTGTGATATGCGTGTGCTCCTTGGTGCTACTTCTCTTGTACAGTGGCCTCAAGCTATTTTTTGTAGAGAGCTTTTCCTCTAAAATTGTGCTAACAAACATGTGGGATACACCCACAAAACATGACTTGCAGTTATTTCTAAACAGTCTCTGTAGGGGAGGCTATTTGATCTGAAGTCATGAGGCCACCTAACTCTACAGGCTGTTATGTCCCAGCCTCAGGTGTCAGCCAGAGAATATGATCAAGCCAAGTGTAGTACACCAAGCCAATATTGTCTATGAATAATAATCACTATATAGGTGACATGAGCTGTGGCTGTCTCTGTGGGGAGGTTTCTTCCGTCCAGATATGCATAACCAGCTATGTTAGGCTGTGTCATATTTGGAGTAACCATACTTTCTGGCTTGATATGTTCCAGAATAATGACAATAAGGGCCCAGAACTTATCTTTCATCATCTTTCCACCACTGTACCTTAGGTCATACAACAAACCATTTTCTACTACACGTCCACGGCAGTAACCTTTTGAAGCTTCATAGCTCTTCTGTGTTCAGTCAGAAACACAGGCTGCAGCCCTGGTTAAATCCTGTGAAAAACCTTTCCAGTTCCAGGTGAGTCAGGGAAGGGAGCTCTGGCAGATACAGCAACTAAGTGTTGTGTGCTGACTTCCAAAACTTACATGGATGCCATGAAGAAGACAGAGGAAAGCTCTTCACAGTGTTGCTGAAAGGACAAAATAAGCTGAAGAAAAAGAGCTGCTCAGGCTTCATATCAGGAAGTCCTTGTGTCCCATTGGGACAGTGGGGCAGTGGAGCAGATCTCCCAGAGAGGTTATGATGCCTTTGTCCTTAGAGGTTCTCAAGACCTGACTGGACATAGCCCTGAGCAACCTGGTGTGACCTTGGAGTTGCTCCTGCTTTGAGCAGGAGTTTGGAAAAAAAAAGCCTCTGAGCTCTCTTCCAGCATGAATGTGTCTGTGATTCTGTGCCTGGTGCTTGGTATTTTGGCTGACTGCATAGTAGTAATTCCAGGTTACTCTGTGGTTCCATATGATTTATAATATGTACATATCAATACCAGACTGAACCTCAATTAACCTATCTGTTCAGTGTAGTGTGTACTAATTTCCTGTCTATCTTTGCAAATCATAATATTATTGAAATAAAGACAGTTCAGCTTGGAAAAAGTCAGTACAAAATTGATCATACACAAAAGTGATCTTGCTGGGTTGAATCTTCTAAAACTATGAATATTTGATCTCTTAATTGTAGCTGTGCCTTGAATGACACTTAAAACCTCTGATTTTATTAAGTTTCATCTTAATAATTTAATTAGATAAAACTAAGATAAGAGGTTTAGTAACATACATTTTGAAATTAATGAGCTGAGTGCCAGAGGATGAACTATATTACCCACTTCAAGTGCACATACAACATTAATTAATGTAATCTAGCTTTGTTTTAAGAGCATTTGATAGTCTGCTATGTGCAGTACTTACTGCTAGTTTAAAGAGAGCCAAAAAAAGAAATTAGGAAGTCAAGTTCATACAGTCAGGTTTTTTTCATAAACATTTCAAGAACAGAAGTAACATAAACCTCAGAAGTTTAGAAGCAGTTTTAATTCTAACCAGAAAAGTAAGTTGAGACTTTTCTGTGGAGTATCACTCTTCTTTGAGGGGAGACACAGAAGAAAAACAGAAGGAAAGGAATTTTTGTGATAGGTAAGACAAAACTTATTTCAAACTGTTTAACCAAAAAATAATGAAAGGAGGAAAATGATAAAGGTAATTTAAATTTCAGAAAATTAAGCAATTTTAAGTTACATTTGTAACTTAAGTAAGTTAAGTAATTTAAGTAGCATTTAAGTAACCTTTTCAGAAACTCTAATGAGAATGTCTATATTTCCTCAGCATTTTATGCTGTGAACAATTAGTTACACCATTTTGACAGGTTTTTTTTTTTTACCTAAAATATTTTTAGAAGCACCTCTGGTATCTAATTTTCATCAAAATCTACCAAATGAAAATGTATGGGTCTATTCCTCTTATCAGTAGTAGCTATGTTAGTAGGAATTGTTACAATACTGTTTAAATTCAGTAGCACAGAGGATGATGGAAAATGTAAGGCTTGTAATTCTGTCGTGCAGTTCTGGAGATGTTGTGAGTATTGGAGAAAGGATTGTGGATTTACTGTAATGCTGAGATGAGCTGAAAGGCTGTATAGTGAGCCTTGCTTCTCTCTAATATATGGGTCTTTTAAAAAGTATTTATTCTTCATCCTTTTTATAAACTATGTATTTTTATACATATACACACACACAAATACTTCTCTTAAGACTGTTTTGCAGTTGATTTGCAGATCCTATAAGTGTCATGGATTATACAGTGGCAAGATCATAACTCAGCTGAGAAATTTGGCTGGGAGGAGGATAATTGGGATCTTTTCCTTACAGCTATAGTAACCGTGTTAACAAAGAAGGCTCTGCTCAATTGAAACTGGGGTAATCTTTTCCACCAAAATAAACAAGGATCCAGGAAGCCAGAGTGAGGATACAGTTAATGAGGAAGTTGTGAACATTCACACAGAGCCTGCCTGAAACCTCCTTACCTTTCTCACTTTGCATTCAGTAATGCAGGTTTTACTGCTCATCTCATAATCTTTTTCCCACAAATGAACAAAAAGCTTTCATAAGAGAACAAAACCACTTGAATGCTCAAAATTAATGCCAGAATTTATGTAAATTATGGCCTTTGTTCCTGCCCTTTTTTGGTGTTATTACAATCTACCCTGTCAATTAAAGCCATCTGTCAACATGCCACCACCATTCAGTGAACTGACCCCAGAAGAGGAAAGACTGCAGATGTATCAATGCAGTGCAGGGTCCAAACCCATTAAGAGGTCACACTCATTAGTCTAAGCTCCCAAATGTGTGGAAATGTGGCTACAGAGCTTGCAGGCCCTGGTACATATCTGCAAGTGCCCACTGTGTGCCTGGACACCTATCCAGGATTTCTAGCTTGGCATCCCATTGTGTCATGTATACACAGCTTTTGATTTTATGCTCCACAGAGCACAGATGCCTCTTTTTTGTGTTTTCAGTGAAGGACTAAAAATGCTTGTGGGTGCCTTGAAATCAATATTTATGATGGTAATATAGTATGAAGTCTACAAGTTTGAAAATTGAGCTCTGGATTTCATGAATAATACATCACTTTATAACAACAGTACTGGAACTGGAGATGACAGAACAACCAAATGTTAAAAACTTGCAAATGGATAGCCAACATGATGCAACTGTGGGGCAAGAATGAGGAAACCAGAAGGAAGACATGAGATGTTCTGAAGAGTTATCACCCAGATATTATGGATGCGCAGCAACAGGGGAAGGAGAAATAAAAACCTGATCTGTGTGGTGTGAACCTTCTGGGATCCTGAAGAAGCCCATCAGCTTCTGATAGAAGAGTATCACTGGAGGTCATATAGTGACAGTCCCATTTTCCTCCCCACACTCCCTGCATTATGACCCAGAACCCAACGTGGTTCTTAATTTGAATAGAATCACAGAATCATGGAAGGGCCTGTCTGGATCTCTCCAGCAGGTCCCCTGTCCCTCCTGGGCTGGACCCCAGGGCTGGGTGCAGCACTGCAGTGGGTCTCTCAGAGCAGAGCAGAGGGGCAGAATCCCCTCCCTGCCCTGCTGCCCACACTGCTCTGGATGCAGCCCAGGACATGTTTGGTTTCTGGGCTGGGAGTGCCCATGGCTGGGTCATGTCCAGCCTCTCACCCACCAGCACCCCAAGCCCTTCTGGGCAGGGCTGCTCTCCACCCGGGCTGCTCTCTGTCTGTCCATCCCAGCCTGTGCTGGTACTGGGGATTGCTCTGGCATGAGTGCAGCATCTTGCACTTGGCCTTGTCAATCCACATGAGATTTTAATGGATCCACTTCTTGAATTCATCCAGTTGTCACTCTGGGTGCCATCCCATGCTTTAGGTGTGTCAACCACCTCACCCAGCATGGTGCCATTTGCAAATTTGCTGAGGGTGCACTCCATCCCTTCATCTATGTAATTAATGAAGATATTGAATAGCACTGGTCCCAGCATGGAACCTTGAGGGACACCACTTATCACTGATGCCCATTGGGACTCTGAGCCATTGATCACCACCCCCAGGATCTGACTATCCTTATCCACTTAACAGCCCCCTCTTGAACCCATGTCTCCAAATTTAAGAGGAGGGTGTTGTGGGGGCCTGTGTGAAAGACATTTCAGAAGTCCAGGTAGATGGCATCTGTGGTCCTTCCCTTGTCCACTGATGGAGGCATTCCATCACAGAAGGCCAATAAGCCGCTCAGTTGGGACCTGCCTGTGGTGCTTGCTGGTTGTCTCAAATCCCCTTCCTGTTTTCCATGTACCCTAGCAGAACTTTAGGAGGAGCTGTTTCATGGTCTTCCCAGGCACAGAGGTGAGGCTTACAAGCCAATGGTTCTCGGAGTCCTCCTTTTCACCTTTTTTTTTAAGCTGGGTGCAATGTTTCCTCCTTTTCCAGTCATCAGGAACTTCACCTGACTGCCATGACTTTTCAGGCATCACGGAGATGGTCTCGGCAACTGCATGGCTCAATTTCCTCAGGACTCTGGGATGCATCTCATGAGGTTCTGTAGACTGAGTTACATTCAGGTGTTCCTCAGGTGGTCATGACCCTGACCTTTATGTATGGCAGGAGGGACTTTGCTCCCCCCCTCCCTATCCTGCTGTTCATCTACTCAAGAGATGGCAAAAGAAGTTGCCATTGAAGACTGAGGCAAAATTTCTGATGA
The DNA here is from genome assembly GCA_034336665.1 of Luscinia megarhynchos. Lineage (NCBI taxonomy): Eukaryota > Metazoa > Chordata > Aves > Passeriformes > Muscicapidae > Luscinia > Luscinia megarhynchos. Next base: position 47,341,056 of record JAPFBE010000003.1, on the reverse strand, counting down.
GTACCTGAGCATTCTCCTCATCTGTTGTCACCATTTCCCAACACTGTTTACCGACAGAGGAATACACCTATTGCACCATTCCTAGCAAGATCTGAAAGATGTATCAGATCTCTCATCTTATGTGGAGTTTTCTACAAAAAAGGAATGCCCAGTAGTTAAGGACAGACTGTAAGTTGCTAACAGGCAGCTCCCATGACATGATATTCCAATAGTCAGTCTGTTTACTTTTTATTGCTTTGCATACTTATGAGAGAACATTTAACTGCATAATTTGGCACATATTCTTCAAACCCTTGAGTATATGATTCATGAGCTCTTGTCTGTGTTTGACTTCCATGAGAAAAGGAAGACAAACTTGTGTTTTCCTCCCCAGCTGTCTGAACAATAGCAATATGTTTCAGTAATGTGAATTTCAAGATGAGGGGAAAACTCCTTGTTAAAGGTTGTTAATATAAAATTACTCTTCATTATTCCAAATTACTTCCACATTATCATTTGTCTATTTTGGTTTTGGACGGAAAAGATGGAACCAACTATGAACAAACTTATGGTAATTCAAATATGGGGAATGCTAGTTTTCAGCAGGACTGCAAAACAACATTTTCTCCTCTGCAAGTAATGAGGTATTTAAGACACTAAATTGTTCTTGTAAAACAAATGGTGTTGCAAATGCAAAATGCACAAATGTTGTTGCAAAACAACATTTTGTCCTCCACAAATAATAAGGTATTTAAAACACTAAAATCAACTTCTATAGAAATTTATAGTAGTAATAATAATAATAATAATAATAATAATAATAATAATAATAATAATAATAATAATAATAATAATACGAATAACAATAACAAGAAAATAATAAAAAACCAGCAGCAATAATGATAAATTGGAAAAAATAAAACATCATCATAATAAAAAAAAGGCTAAGATGACAGAATGCATTTTATGTTTTATAAATTTTTATAACAATTTGGAAACCCCAAAAAGCTGAGCTTGTAATGGAAGTGCTGGCAAACCTGTAACTGTACTGGTGTGAATGGAGCTGCTGTAATGAGAGAAGCTATTGCTTGGAACGAGGACAAGTATATTCTTCTCTGTGCTTCTACAGTCCCTACACCCCTGGAGTACCATTCGAGACAATGATGAACCGTGGTCTCAATTCCCTTATTAGCTGTAAGACCTAAAAATTATATGTGCAATTAAAAGGCAAAATGCTGATATTACTCATAAGAAGCACTTTGTACATTAGCAAGGTACAAAAGTCTGCTGACACTTTGCAACAGAGAGAGTCAGCAGGGCAGAAGATTAATAGAGCCTCATAAATTTGCAGGGTGAAAACAGTGGATGGGGCAGAATAAGCATGTTGTGTTAGAGATAAATAAAGGGCATGGTCATCATGACAAAACATTTAGCAAGGAATACACTCCCCTCTTTTAGACAATTTGCTGGCCTAGCATTAGGCTGCTTTATGTAACTACATATAATTACCTCACAGCAGTTCCAGCTAGTATCACAAAGACCTTCTAGCATTTCAGGCAGCATAGTGCTGGAAAAAAGCATTTTAAAATGAAATACATTGCCTTGTTTCTTTATTTTCTTTTCTGCAAAACATTCCTGTCATCTCTTTCTGGTCACAGGCTTGGCCAAGGAAATACCAGTTCTTCCAGATCTTTTTGAATGTTTGAAGCTAAAAACATCTTGGCTTTGCATGTGCAAAATGAGAAAACAAGCAAATTCTCTTAATTCATGCATAGACTGTATCTCTCCTAGTGTCTAAGAAGGCCTCTTTTTTTTGGAAAGAAAAACAGGACTGAGAAATCTGTGGCACAATTTTACCTCAAGCTATCCTGCTTTCATTCCCGGAAATGGAGGGACAATATTCATTACAGGAAGATGTGAAAATTCACAAATGAGCACAATAGGAAATAAAAAGCAAGCTATGAATCAAATATCACTAGTCAGCCAAACGTTTTTTTGTTAAAAATGTATTTTGGTAGCAACTCAAACTTATGTGATATATCTGAAATATAATATTTGCATTTTGCTTTCAGACTGACTGAAGCATAGCATTGAATATATGCGTAGGGATGAGGAAATAACAAGGGAGAAGTGTTTAGAAAAATCAAATTAAATATAAAAACACAACCAAATAATATTTAAATATTGTATTAAATATAATTATTTATAATAATAAATAAATATTGTGTTCAAGTGACAGATACGTCTGCAAAACAATGGAGGGTGGTAAGAGTAAGGGATGTGCAGCTGGTGTGGCTGTGAGTGTCAGTTTTTCTTCACCAGTAAGTCTGCTGGGAAAAGATGGGAAAATGCCCCTTGTGCTTTTGGTAGATTGTTGTGAGTGGGATAACTCATGGGGAGATATTTGTTTTTCTTCTTTCTTTTTCTCTTTTTTTTTCCAATGAGCATGTACGCAGTTTGCCCATTAAACAACGCGTTGCTAGAAATCTGGAACTAAAATGACAAAGGCAAAATGAAAAAGAGGGACAGTCTGATTTTTCTTGTATTTTCATGTGTGGTTTGTATATTCTAACACACACACAAACACATACATTTGTTTGTTTCATTCTGTCCAATAGCAAGGTATTTCACACCTAAACCTAAACCAGGCATACATGTAGCTGCTATGGTATAGCTTTTATGGTATCTATAAGTGATTGGAGATATGTATCACAAACTCTATGGTTTTTCCACATTATAGGTATTAAAAAGGGTACTTTATAATATTGTAATTTTGGTCTAATCCAAATGAAATTTTAATATTCTACTTCATCTCTCTACTCCTTCGTGAGGTACTGTTAGTAACTATGAGAAAAAGAAGGTCACACATGGGATAGGCAGTCATCCACTGGATTGTGTGAATACTCACTGAACTCAGTTCTCTGCTTGCTCACATTGTCAGGAAAAACTTCTTGGTGAATTGTGTGGATAACCTGTCATGATGAGTTATGATGGAGGGTGAGAGAAACATCAGAATTGCTTGGATTGCATGTGAAATTTGAAGGAGTTGTCCATGGGTTCTGTAAAATGAAGGTTTCTCTAACATAGGCAGCTTCCTCCTTGCAGAAGGTATCCTATCGGTGATCTTAAAAATAAGTTTACCCCATTGATAACAAGGTAGAATTTGACCTCAGAAAAATGTGTTGGCATTCTCAAGGAAATCTGCAGTCTCACAAATTTGCAATGCCCCTACATATAAGGATTATAATAAACACAGTTCATTATAGCAAAATGCTTGTTTCACAAAACTTAGAAAAGTGATAAATGCTGTCCTGAAACAAGAGAATAAGGTGTATTTTTATTGCATAACAGCTTTTGTTCCTCAGTGATGCTCTTTCTCAAAGTTTCGAGGAAGCAGCCAAAATATTCCATGACTCCTCTTTTATGGAGGTTTTGCCATAGGAGATATTTAAAAGCATGCATTCCTTCTGCAATTATCTAAGGAGAAGAGCATTGCATGTAATCAAATATACTGGATTAACTATCAATGACACCTGCTAAATGTCTATGGAGAGGAAAGGTTTCATGACATGGCAAATTCTGTCTGGTTTTAGGTTTTTAATGTAATTTCTTTAAAAGAAGAAAAATCGAGTAAGAAAAAATCAAGAACTTTTGAAGCAACCAAAATTAAAAAAGTCCCTTCTAACCAAGCCAGATAAAACTCTTCCTGTTTTGTAAATTTGCTCTGTACCTGTATTTACTACTATTTGTAAAGGGTAAACATTTTTAAAGACCTTTTTTTTTTTTAAATTTATGCACTAAATAATGCACCCTTACTTGGGGAATTAATGCAGTGTAGATTTATTACAAGTAACATTAAAGAAAAACTATAACGATTTACATTTTAAATAAGGTTGTTATGCTAAATATAATTAGAGCTAATGTTGCTCTACTTTTTCTAAATACTGCCAGCAAAAAGCCTCCCTGAAAAGTAATAGGACATTCCATTTAAGACGACTGAGTGTTTTTCTTTCAGACAGAGGATGTTATTCAGGCAAAAATTTCAGCACTAGGTCTCCTGAGATGCTTCAACTTCAATTGTTCAATTGATAAAACACTTGAATAAGCAGGTGATGTTTGGTAGCCTGCAACTCGGATTCTAGGAAACGTCACCAGGAATCTTCCTAGCCTGGTACAGATTGTTATCCTTTACTGCTCTTCCATGTGGGTGGTGATGAAAACACAACACCCTGCACAAACTTGCAGATGTTCACAGAATTAGTCAATAGGTCTCCTGAGAAATGGCCCTCAGAGACAAGAGGGAAGAACAGAACTGGTAGATCTTTAAGAATCATTTCCAGGCAGTGTAGGAGCTTTTGGTCCCTACATGTAGAAAATCAGAAAAGAGAGGCAAGAGACTGAGGCAAGGTTGAGTTGAGATCTGCTGTCAAACTAAGATAAAAGAAGGAAATGCACATGCAGCGGAAGAGGAACAGGCATCCTTGGAGGAGTGTAGGAATGTTGCCTGGTTGTGTAGGGATGAAAGAAGGTGTGTCAGGCAGAAGAGGAAGGTCAGAGAAAGTCTACCTCCCTCCCTCATGAGCAAGGCTGGCAAAATGGTAACAGCAGACAAGGAGAAGACTGAGGTGCTCAACAACTTTTGTATGCTTCAGTCTTCAATGTCAACCTCTCTTTCCACACCTCTTGGGTGGATGGACTGCAAGGCAGGGACTGGGGAAGAAAAACCCCTCCCACTGTACATAAAGATCAGGTTCGTGATGACCCAAGGAAACTGAATGTATGTAAGTCTATGAAACCATGGAATTGGGTGCATCCCAAAGTCCTGAGGAAATTGGCTGATGTAGGTGCCAATCCAGTCTCCATGGTGTCTGAAAAGTCATGGCAGCCAGGTAAAACCCATGGCAGTTAAGTGAAGCTCCTGACGACTGGAAAAAGGGAAAAGTTGTACCTATTTTTAAAAAATATAGAAAGGAGGACTTGTCAGCCTCACCTCTGTGCCTGGAAAGATCGTGGAACAGCTCCCTGATGAAGTTCTGCTAAGGCACATGGAGGACATGGAGGTGATTCAGGACAGCCAGCACAGCTTCACCAAGGGCAAGTCCTGCCTGACCAATTTAGTGGCTTTTTGTGATGGAATGAGAGCAGCCCTGCCAGGAGGGCTTGTGGGTGCTGGTGGGTGAGAGGCTGGACATGACCCAGCCATGGGCACTCCCAGCCCAGAAACCAGACGTGTCCTGGGCTGCATCCAGAGCAGCGTGGGCAGCAGGGCAGGGAGGGGATTCTGCCCCTCTGCTCTGCTCTGAGAGACCCACTGCAGTGCTGCACCCAGCCCTGGGGTCCAGCACAGGAGGGACAGGGACCTGCTGGAGAGATCCAGGGGAGGCCACAAAGACAATCAGAGGAAAGGAACACTTCTCCTATGAAGACAGGCTGAGAGGATTGGGGTTGCGCACTCTAGAGAAGAGAAAGCTCCAGCAAGAACAATAATAATAGTAGTAGTAGTAATAATAATAATAATAATAATAATAATAATAATAGCAGCTTCTCAGTAACTGAGAGGGCCTATGAGATAATCTTTTTAACAGGACCCATAGTGGCAGAAAAAGGAGTAAACCTTATAAACTAAAAGAGGAGAGATTTAGAGTAGATAGAAGGAAGAAGTATTTCACAATGAGGGTATGGGAGGCACTGGCACAGGTTTCCCAGAGAAGTTGTAGAGACCCCATTCCTGGCTGTGCTCAAGACCAGGTTGGACAGAGCATTGAGCAGCTCAGCCCAGTGGAAGGTGTCCCTTTCCATGGCAGGGGTGCACTAGATTACCTCTAAGGTTCATTCCAACCCAAACTATTCTATGATTCTAACTAAACATCGAAGTTGAGTGCCAGCTTCACTCAACTTTTCAGTTTTTAGGAGATAAAGAACAGGTCAATGCTGGCTGTACTTATCACAAAAAGAGGATTTTCAGATTTTTAGGTGTTTGGAAATGCTTTTAGTGTTTAAGTGTCCTGAATTCCAAAGTGTAGATAAAAAATAATTTTAATAGTAACTCATACTTTTTTAGAATTTCTTCTATTTTTTTTACTTAGTCTCATCCTAACTATTATAAAAACACTTGGATCTTTTTACTCATATAAACAACACAATACAACCCATTTCTGAAGTAAGAGCAAGATTATTCCCTATAGATAATAAAATGTTTGTTGTAAAAAAGGTAGTTGATAAATACTTTCTCTTGAATGAACTTTTTGTGAATATATTTTTTAATTTCAGCTATTACCAAATAACTAAATTCAGCAATTTCATGTGTTACTTAACAAACAAATTATTTACCTATATTTATTTCTTCTTGATCAGTTCTAACTAAGAATTTTGAGCCAACTCTCACTTAAGAGTTGGATTAATAACTCAAGTAAATAAGTTTCATTGCTGAAAGGACTACAAAGAAATAAAATGAATTATTTTTCAGTTTTGCAGAGAAAAAAATCTCTTTGTATCACACACACAGCACTGCAACAAGCATTCCCTTTGATGCTAGAGAGAATTAAATTTGCACTCTAGTTACTGCTGTCTAAAGTGGCTAATGATATCAGTTGAATACACCAGACCTTTTTGGGGAAGCACAAATTTAGATGAAGTGAAACTTAATCACAGGAGGAAGTCAGACTTGAGTAGCAGGATTTCAGGATTTTCTCTTTTTTCTCTTATGTTTGGAAGAAAACCCAAACAATTTTCTGGGGCAATATGTAAGTTTTGTCAGCATTGATGGATAGTAGCAGCTAACTTGAGAACAACCTTTGCTGGACATGGCTTCCTGATCTTTTCTGCAGACCAGTTTTAAATCCAAATGAAATGGGAGTAACTGTTATTAATTTCAGTGGAACATATTCCAGGTTATGCCAGGGCTGTAACTTGATGCTCGCCATTTGGTAAAGTACTCAGATATTGTTTACTTTCTGGTTTGCACTTATTGCCAAATCAACAGAAGTTATGTTATTTGCATGCCCCTTTGACCTGCTACCAACACCATTTACATGATTGCCATATTTGCCACAGTGACTTCTCTTCTGGGTCACTTCTCTGCATTTATTGAGCAATGCAAGAATGGTAGTTACCTTACTACCTATTTGCATATATTTGCATAGATTTGCAATAGATTTATGCATTGATTTTCCAGAGGTAGCTGACAGGAGGCAATCTCACTGACAGGTTAATTGAATTAGTTCTATGCAGTTCAACCACACAAACTTTTTGTTCAGCAGGTGTTGTCACCTTGATAGTTGGGGATTTTATTGCCTCTTCCCACACTTTGCAGATTTCTTGTATACCTGTAGTTTACCCTTCATTGCATTCTTTTCCTAGATTCAATTCTCATTGAATGAAGTGTGTTTTCCTCGAAAAGTCTTTATGACTAGTTGAATCAGGGCTTTACAGTAAGTGATCAAGGGCTGACAAACTGCTTCTAAAGAAATTAATAGCTTACCTTCATAGGGAAAGAAATCTCTTCCCTCTGTCTCTCATTGTCTGTTGTGATTAACCAGGCTCAATTTGTAAATAGGAAAAAGGTGAAGCATTTGAGGATATCAAGGTGCTACAGGTGAGTTAGGGCCATACCAGTGTCAGCACAGGCTGAAGATGGAGATGCAGATACAGATGGAGAGCAGCCCTGCCAGAAGGATTTGGAGTGCTGTTGGGTGAGAGGCTGGACATGACCCAGCCATGTGCACTCACAGCCCAGAAAGCCAAACACTGCACTGTTGAAACTAAGAGATAATGTGCTTTGTGGTGAAACTGGAGGTTCTGGTTCAACATTTATCAAAATTAGATTGCTGTGTGGAACATACGAATTTGGAGATGTTGTCAGGACCCTTACATTGGACTTGGTCACAGGCATTCCCATCTCCATCCTCATATAGGGAGAAACAGACCCTATCTCATGTCTTTCAGCATCTTCAATTAACACCTGTGGGGGTGACTCAAAGCTCAATGAAACTGATGAAAATAAAGCAATGACTTTACCCAGTTCTTTTGAAGCTGATATTTGTTCATATTCATGGCTCTTTTATCAAGGTGGGAGACAGCTGTGATCATATCTTTAGAGGCAGAGACTGAATGATTCGAATTTACTAGAGGTAGAAATTATTGGAAAGAACTAGAAGCAAAAACTAGAAAGTCCTGAACTCAATCCAAAAGTGAACAGCTCCCGTAGTTTTTAAAGGGATTTTAAAAAGCAGTACATATCTGCTTTTAATGGTCTGATAATTTTGAAAAGGAATGAGTTATTTCTGTAGGCAGAAGAGCCCACAAGGTGTGTGATTTAGAATCAGAAGTAGTCAAAGGGCTTCCCAACTTTGTAAAGAGGATATGAATCCCACATCACAAGGAATCCTCATCACCAGGATTTTGGCCCTCCTAAAGTAGGACCCACTAATCTCCTTGCTAAAGTTGTTCTGCTTTATAAAATTAATCAATTATTTAATTATTTTAAAAATATTTTTAAACTAATAAATCAATTTAATTAATTATTTAATTATTATTTAAACTAGAGGTTTCAATACTGATCTTCCACCACCATAGATGCTGGATTGTAGAGTCAATTTCTCCCATGTGCTATGGCTCAGTTCACTTTTAATTATTTTTTGAACAAAACAAACCATTTTGCAACCAATGATCAACCTGATTCCTTACAATACTCTCATAAATATTTTCATATTGCTCTTACTGATCTGAGAAGTCAGGTAGAGAACAAGCAGTAATTTTTGGTTGTTTTGTGGAGGATTCTAGGCAAAGAAACTCAAGTTTTTAATAAGCTCCTTTTACAAGAGCATTTATACCTAGTGAAACACTGTTAATAACATTTGGGCTTCAATCCTGCAAGGACCTGGCTATTTGCCAAGTCCTGAAGACATGAAACAGGGCTTGTATGCAAGAAAGTCTGTCTGCTTTTTCCAATTATATCTGCAGTTCTAATGAAAGATAAGACTTCACATTACAAACTTTTCCTTGTTTAACTCTAGGCTTTGAAAGTAGTCTCCTTGGGTTTAATTACAGCATGTAAATTTGAGCACACATATTGCTCTTCACAGGATCAGGGCCTCAGCACTCATCAGGGCAGGTCAGGTATTAAGGATTGTTGTAATTCCTTAGCACAGCTCTGAAAATGTGTTGATGTCTTCTCTTGTATTTTCACGTGCAGGTATCCAGCATGTTGTGAGAAAAGGGAGTATCCTCCTTAGAAGGATTAATGGGGAGCAGGAAAATTAAGCCCAGGCTGACACAGGTGGAGCACAGGTGCCAGTCTGAGCCCCACCCACTGTGGGTGGGTGCTGCTTTTTCACACCCATCCTCTGCTCTTCCAGTCTTCCTTCAGAAACACTGGCAGTCCTTAGAGTCAGCCTTAAATGCAGGCTTTCAACAGCTGGCACTTCTCCAGCTTAGCACTCTTTTTCACACAACAACTCTTATTTTTAAGTATTGATGTGCAGAGTTAGCCTCTCTGGTGCCAGTTCAATGCCTACTCAATTCCTGCTATTGTATTTAAAGCTTTGATTATAGTCAAGGGCTATTGAGGGTTTCCGGTGAACCTGTAAAAATCCTCTTAATCAATCTGCTCTGGCTGTACATTGTTCACAGCTCTCATTAAATGCACTGCATGTGTACTGTTTGAGTATGTAGCTGCCAATCCATCTGTCTGTCTACAAAGTACACCTGTAAGCATATTTTTACATACCTACATGGGCATATGAAGCACACATAGCATATGAAGGCACATTTATGACCCAAGGCACATCACTTTATTGCAAAAGAAGTAAGAGTGTAGCTCGTTCTGTTAAAACAGTCAAAACCACGGTGTTTGGTCATCAGGATTAACCTGATGGTTCCATCCTATTTCTGTTGAATAATTGTCTAATAATAGGATTCACCCAAACCATTTGTCAGACTACTGGCCCAATTCCAGTGCTCCTAGCAGTCATTGCTCTGTGTTAGGACACATTTGAATTAGTTTGCAGACAGTCAATACTTACTTTATATAATTCTAAATTGTGATAATTTCATTTTGGGCTCACTTGCAGATCTTGCAGTTCAGATCGATATATTTGACCATTGTTTCTCATCAAAGCACTCTAATTCCTTTCCATCTTGGTGAGACTAAAATAAATAATTAGCAAAAGATAGTTCAGCTAGGATTATATATACTATTTTGAGGTCCACATTGAAAACTTCAGATGTTTTAGGCCAGGAAAAGCACTCAAGATTGAAATTAGAACTTCCAATTTCTCAGTTGTTGCATCTCAGGTAAATATATTTCTACAAGTCTTCCTCTTATACTGAAGACTTTTCCTTCACAGAAAAATAGGGAGGACATAATGTGTTTTATACTGGCGCTTCTTAGTATAAAGGGGCAGAATTTAAATGGCAGAAACTCACAGAAGAATAATTTCAGCTGGATTTCTTGACTGTGGGTGTCTATTTTTGCATCCATGTCTCCTTGTATTGATACTCTGGGTGCAAATGGAGCACAGACTGTTAGACTGGGACCCGACAAGGGAGATCACTGGTAAAAACTGCTATTGCTTTCAGCCATGTGGGGCTGATTGTCACAATACACTGGTAACATTGATGACATGTTATGGTGCTCTCTGAAAATCTGATTTATGGTGTTTCTCATGATTGTCTCCAGACAGTAATTTAACAATATGCAGGAAACCTCCAGGTTCAAATTACCTTTTGGTAGCCAACTGAAGATCTTTCAGAGAATAAATTTCAAAATGTTTTGCTGCTATAATTTTCATATATGTATAAAATATTACATTTATAGTTGATATTAATAGAGAAATCCTATATATATTATTGTCATATTACCATTATGTTCAGTATGTAAGCCACATAAATTAAAATATATATTGTTCATTTCATAGACAATGTGCTTTGGCCAATATAGTATAATGAAGAATACTTTAAAAAGAGCTTATGGTACCTTTATTTGAGGTTTCAAAGCTAGTTGTTCCCTTTCTAGTAAAAGACACTGTGCACAAGGCAGATATTTACTGAGGGTTGATGGGTTGAAGATTTCAAGAGTTTTCCAATTATTGATCCTTACTGATAACTGGACTTTGAAGGATTTTCCCCTGAAAAAGAAGTATAGGATTGGGACTTTACTCTTACAATGTAGGTGTAAACCCACAGGGTGCGTCTACAGAAAATCTGCACATAAACCCAATTGTGCAAAGTCTTGCATTTGAGAGTATGGTTGTGCACATGGGTGGGAAAGCATCATCTTCTGCCGAAGAGTTTGGAGTTCATTAGTTGTGTGATCATTTTAGAGTGATACAAAGTATCTCAATTTCACATTAGACCACTTTATTGAACCGTTTTTTGGCATGATGTTAATAGCTTCCATTTTCTTAATAGCTTTTAGCAATCCAGTAAGCTCTTAGCAGCAATATTTTGTCCCTCAGTTTGCAGCCTTTTGGTTTTTGCTGTCATCATGTAAAAACATAAAAGATTCTCACTCTTTTGAATGCCTGTTTCTTCCCTGCAGCTTACAGATGGGTGTGCTCAGTACACAGGACAACCCACCACAATGGGGCCAGCACTGGTGCTCAGAGTGCTGGGGAGAACTCAAAGATCTTGAACCATCTTCAACCACAGACAGTTCAGCTGTCTTGCTGACCCATTTATTAATCACATAACGATTCCTTAAAGAATTTATACCACTCTGCTGGCTAAGATGACAAGTCTGACTTTGACAATGGCACAGATTTAGGGCTGTAACATTTTTAAACTTCACTGGAATGACTCCTACAATACAACCCAGTTCCTTTTCAGCACTGCTTTTAAATCAAGGCTAGCATGGTGAAAATTCCACAGATACTGTTAAGACAAGGTAGTTAGTCTCATAAAATATTCTAACAATCATTTCTGTCCTAAAATTTAGTGTAAATCTAATTATTACTTTAGAAACTTTCTGTCAAATAACAATTTTTCTTCTGGCTCTCACTCGTCTTTGAAGTCAGGAGTATGTCCCTCTGCAGATGTTAGTGGTACACCAGGGAGGAAATTTTCATCAAGATTTAAGAGGAGCCAATTATGCAAAACTCCGCCCCCCCCAGTTTTATTCCATGATCATTGGTGTATTTTCAAGTTCTCTATTTAAACACCTGTTATTCATGCAGTAAAGGGCTTTTGCATCTTAGAAAAATAAGATTTTTTTTTTATCTACTGTTTGAGATTTAGTTCCGTAATAATTTTTTGTAACTATTAGCAGAATTCATATTCTGAATTTTAAAAATGGGATTTAGTGCATTAGAACTGAAAGCTCAAAAATGTTATGGCTTCCATTTTGGTTAATTATTTTAGTGGGGAAACTTATTTACACAGGAACACTGCACTTAATTTGACAGAGAAGATCTAATCAGATTGTGCATGTGTGGTTTTTTTATTTCCCTATATTTAAAAGATGTTAAAGCAGAAGTAGGTTCTTAGGCACATAGCACCCTCAGGTGAATTTCAAATATTTGAGGCATGATGAGAATATTAAGATTTTTCAATATTTGTTACAGGTCTTGAAATTTCCTGTGTAGGCATAGTATTTTCTCAGTAGAATCTTGCAATCTTTGAAAACTCTGAGATGTATTGGTTTAATTCACATAACAAAAATAGTTTAAACAGCTTTCCTCTTTCCCTAATAGCAATTCAGATTCAAAATTCCAAGTATCTATGTTTAACTTGGAGATTCCAGCTTAAATGCACATTTTGCTGTCACAAAATCTTCTCTTTACTTTTAGAAGAAAAGAAATTTATCTGTCTAGGATCACGACTCTAATTTAGGTCTCTTTTCACTTACCTTTCAAGTAATCATGGGGTTGATAGAGATGTAGGATACGATCTTCAGCATAATAGTCTAGCTGCTGTTATTTTTATTGCTAAGATTAATTATTATTAAAGTCAAAAGTCAAAATTCTTCTTTTGATTTTGCTTTCAGCTTTAGGGTAACACTGGCTGATACTGGACTTCTTTGTGTTCCTGCAGTAAGGTTTCTGTAGTTGGGAGAATACCTAGCAGAGCATAAATTTCTTTTAAACTGGAGATATTTTTTCTAATCCCCACAGTTGTAGATGCTTTTTTGTTTGTTTGTTTTTCTTTTCAATCAGAATATTGGTGGAGTGGAATTTCAGAAGTCCTACAGTGGAGGTACATGTTGCACTTATTTTACATTCCTACTCAGGCTACAAAAAATATTAATAATTTTAGAAAATTGTGGTTAAAAAGATTGATCTTATTTCTTTTGCAAAGGATAATTCCTTTACAATGGCTTCTCTGCTAGTCATCTCGGAGCTTATTTGAACTTCAGAGCATCAAAATCCAATATGTAAAATCAAAGGGCTGTGCTCATCACTGTCATTTTTGAAGACAGTTGTGCCCTATGGCTTACAGCAACTTGCCATAGCTAGTTTTTTATCTCCTCAGAGCTCATGAGTTAGAGAAAAGTGAAGTATTGTCACAAGAACAATTCATATGTCTATGCTGACTAAACCAACAGCAAGGATTAGGCTGTTCTCTCTCACTTTGTGAAAATAGGAAAGAATCTGCAGAAGTGCCTGTCCACACAGAGACTCCCTCCTCTGCTGCAGCTTGAAGTTCAAGGACACAATTGCCACAGAACTGGATGACGGAAACCAGGGCTAAAATGCCATTAAAAGACTGAAAAATTTTAATATTTTAAGGTGTTTCCTTTGAGATATTGTCAGTTGATGGAATATCTATATCCACAAATGGAAAAGTCACTTTACAATGTTCACACTGCATGCTCTGAACTCAATCTGGCCATGAGATTGGACTCCATATGTGTAGAGTACATGATTTTCACAACATGTTGTGGCTTTTTTTCTGGTTTAAAATGTGTTTGAACAGTCCAATGGTTAGAAAGTTCCGTGCTTTGAAGAAGTTTCCACTGTTGCCAACTACAATAGTACATAACCTCAGGGATATAGAACCCTCTAATACCCTGAGCAAGTCCTACCTGCCACATGCTATGCTTGCTCTTCTGAGCTGTAATGTTAATATTCGTGCTTTTCTTTTTCATTTTCAAAGTTTGTGATGCTCTGGCTGCAAGTGTTTCGCACTTGAGCCACAGCAAGAAGATTTTATTGCAATGCCTAGCACATTGGGATTGTCTGCAAACTTCTGTACAAAAGTCTAGCAGTTTCCATTTTCAGCTTTCAGTTCCAAATACAATTTAAAAAAATGTTTCTTTCTAAAATACACAGTATAGTATATTAACTTAGGAATGTGACATATCCTTGTATGCAGTCTTCAAAACAAGGTATCTTGCTAAAAAAATAAGCTACAGCTTAGTTTGCTGGTTTTCCTGAAGGAATCACTGTGTTGTGCAAGAGGTCACATTAGATGGTTATAATAGTCCCTTGTGTAGTTAAAAATCTATGAAACTAAAAATATACAAATATAAATAATAGATACGCATATGTATGTAAATAATTTGCAAAATCTTTTCCACTGATGAAAGGAATGAGGAAATAATTACACATGAGAGATCCTTGTGATGTTGTGTAACAGATCACCAAGGTACCACAAGCCATAGTGAGGATTGTCACTTGTGTTTTCAGCAGACAGAGTAATACACGACTATTGTAATCATAAAGCAGAACAAATGGAGAGAACAAGTCAAGAAGTCTTCAAAATAAATAGTGCTTCTTACTTATGCTGAAAGATAAATTTTGTGCGAGGAACCACAAAGATTTTTTTGAGTTAACTAGCTTTGTGTAATGAACTTAGTGCCAGTATGGAAATCTTTGTTTCTTGTGATAATATCACTGTGGGAAGACTACAGGATATAATACATCTGTGGACAAATTTAGTATTGCAAATCCTGGGTTCCTGAAGAGGAAAAAATGCCACTTATTTTAACAGGAAACAGAAAACTAGTCAGAAATAGACCTTGAAATGAAGTTTCTCATACCCATTTATGGGTACCTGAGAATTTGATTCTACAGCACTTCCACAGAACATGTGTTAGGAAACAAAAAATTATTTTCTCATTAATTTATGCTTCAAGATTTTCATGCATGAACAAGTTGTCACTAACAAAAAGATCATTCCTTTAAATGCAGTTCATTTCATACCTTTACATTATCCATGCTAATAATGGAAGACAAGTTGATGATTTCCACCCAAGTATTTCTGAGGAAGATTTTTCCTTATAAATTCCAGAGGCACAAAGTTGCTGATATGAGTGTGTGATGACCTTGTGCAGCAGTGGCTCTGTTTTTGTAAAGTGCAATAGATTTTTTAAATTGTGGCATACAGAGCTCAGGGGTGTGGCCTTGGCACATCCTCTGCTAACTTGATGTTGTGCAGAGGCACTGGGGACTGATGAAACTGCAGCAACATAAGAAGGATCAGAATAAACTGGCTGCAGGATGCAGAGGTGACAGCTCATCCTATGAGACAAAACAATTCTTTGCTATTCACAGCTGTGGCTGGACTCTGACTCAAACCAGAAGAAGAATCAGTATGTAAAATCTTAATTAATCTCTTTTTCCCCCTTTAATTAGAAGCTTACCAAGGCCTTTAGTATAGCTGAAATCAGACACCAATATATTCCAATAAAACTTGTCAAAATAAGTAGCACAGGCAAAAGTAAACTCTAAAAAAATTTATGATCACAGTTGGGGGATTTTTAAAATGGAAGCCATCATTTTTTTCAAAAGTTCTTTAGTGGCTTATGATCTTGGATGGTGCACACAACAGTGAGCTAGAAGGTGTGGTTCCTATGCTTGAAGGGGCTCAGAAGCTTATCAAATTTAATGGGATTCAGTCAGTTAATTGTGGATTTGACATGGTGGTGGTGCACCATCCTCCTCAAACTGGACTATGGTCTCTGCTTGATTTAAGCTGTTCTTTTAAGCAACCTAAAATACTCATTCACAGCAGAGACAAAACCAGTTGTATTTGCATCTTACACTTATGACCTCCGCAACTTTAAATTAAATAGGTAGCAAGGTTTTTTTGTGAATGATTGAATCTTTCTCTCCTTCTCCCCCTCTCTCATGGAAATAGACAGAGTTTGGCCTAAAATTAATGACTTCTGGATGGCTAAATTTGGGCCAAGGTGAATCCTACCCTGCCAGCATCTGGCCCTATGACTTAAACACTTTCAAACAAGCATGTAACTCTCCCAGTAACTCACCAGGAGCAACTGATACTTGCCCACAGAACAACCTGTCCTTGATCCACCAAATACCTCTTATATTTGGTCTTAAAAGAAACATCCTAGGTTTTCTGACTTGACCCCCCCCTGATTCTGCAGAGCTGTAATTCACAATTAATGATCTGATGGTTTTTCTCTGACTTTCAAATTAAGTTTTATTTTTTGCATGTATATTCACACTTAAAATTCTCTGAGTGCCAATTTATAGATTGGTTTTCTCAAAATGGCTTGCCATTTTCCAAGTCTCTCCTTCTTGGTCATTTGAATAGTTTGCTATTTTAGTTCATTTTTCTTTGTTTCATTTCAAGCTATTTTGCTTCATTAATGGAGGAGGCTGGATTTTTCAAAAGCACCAGCATGTACCTTAATTACTGTTCCTATTTCAAATAACATGTTAGATCAAAGATTGAGGTTCATCTTGTCTATCTTGCCTGTCCCCAAGTTACTCATGAAGATCTGTACTAATTGGACACACTCCTTTTATAGTCAATGAAGAAAGATATGAGCTTCTAGACAATCTAAAGATAGGAGAAATGAATCATAAAACATTAAATGCTATCTCTCTTAATATCTACCTATTTTAGGCTGGAAGGACAAAGAAGTCTCTCTCCACTGGTTATAGAAGCAGCCTAGAAAACCATCTAGGATAACATGAATAGATTTTAAATGGCTAAAGTTAGATAGGATGAATCACACAAGGTATTTGTGATTCATTTGGAGATGTACTAAGAAAAAATCTGAATCGAAACCAGACATTTTTTCCTCAATAACTCTGTTTTCAGCCATTTCTCTTCTTAATCTAGTTCTTCAAATTCCAAGTCTTTGGTCTTACATTAAGAATGTATGCAGGTCAGCTCATCTCAGGCAGATTTAATGAAAAAAAGATTACCTCTGGAACTTTCTAGAGGTTTCTCATGCAGATTTTTTTATTATTATTTGGAAATCAGACATCTGAAGAAATAAAGAAGACAAGCAATGCTCCAAATGGTGAAAAAAAAGACTGTCCATTTTACTTGAATTTAGAGGATGAAATTCTAACTTATGACTTGAAGTGTAAAGAGAGTTGGTGATTTTTTTTCTTTATGAAAACCAGCATCCAAGTACTTAGAAATCATTATGCTTTAGATCAGATGAGCTCATCAGAGACCCCACTAATTTCCTTGTTAAATGTGGATTTTGATGTCTATCCTGAAACACACAGGTTAAAAATACTGCATTTAAGTTTCAGAGTTCTTCAGTTCAATGGAGCAAAACAGAGTGATTCATGGAGGGGACTGATAAGAAGAACTTCAACTGCAAGCTGTGAGCTCTCCACATGGGAGAGACTGAGAATAAAGATCCTTGTGCTGCTGACTGATTGCTCAATGTCTGAGAGCCACCAGCTGGCCCTCCCTGGGACAAAGCCAAGCAACTGCATGGCAGAGATATTCCCCACTGGGAAAAAGAACTGTTGGGTCATCTATACAAGGTACTTGCGAGAAAAATGAAATATCAGATGCAATTCTGCTTGCCCTGGTTTTAAGAAAGAAGAATTCAGCCAGTTATGAGTGCAAGTAAGTCTGTTAGTGCAATCAGGAGCATAAAGAGAGGAAAAAATACGGACAAAGACGAAATAAGGATATTGTTCTGAGTATATCAGGAGAGCTGGTAAGGGAGACCTGTTTGATGCAAAGGACAGTGTTTTCTAAAGAAGGTGTGCACTGAGAGTTGCTCAGACTAAGTTTAGTTGGAAATTAGAAAAAGTTCACACATCAAAACAAGACACTGGCACAGCTTTTCAGCACAAATACTGGTGGGGAAAATCCTCAGCAGTTATAAAACAGAAACTTGATCTACTTATCAAAAGGCTCATATCAAAAGCATCTGTGCTGATTCAGGCAGTCTATTCCTCTCCTACTCATTTTTCATCCTTCTAAATTGAACGTACATATGTGTCATGCTCTCCTGGCATTTTATGGTGGGTTTCCATGCTTATCTGTTTTTTTTTTTGTTTGTTTGTTTGTTTGTTTTGTTGTTTTTGTTGGTTTTTTTTTAAGTCAAACCTTTTATGTTTGGACTACTGATCCTGTTCCATTTGGGAAATATAGATATATCTGAATCATGAAAATATTTTTGAAGTATTTTAAGTTTTATTTATTTTCCTTGTAATTTCTTTGCCTTATAATTAGAGTAGTATTTTAATTAAAGAAAGCCTAACCATTTTAAACACCAGTTAAAAGATGCTGAGAAACACTCTCCATCCCAGAAAAAGGCTAAAACACAGCTTATGAAAAAGTCTGAAGAGTGAGGTGAAGAGAAAAACTACAGAAACCACTTTATCTAGGAGCTATTAAAAATCTTTATCAGGGGAGTGCATCCTTGTAGTTGGAAATTACTACATCCTGTTCTAACAGAACAAGCGTTATTTTCAAGAATTCACACAAGATATTTCATAAAACACGTTACACAACTGCCACCTCTAATTCAAATTAGTATAATTTTAACGGTAATTAAACTGTGATAAATTAATGTGACTTGAAGAACTGAATTAGCTCTCTAGAAAATAGCTAATTTGTCTGTATTGAAAGATTGTCATTGCATTTGCAATAATGGCTAACCCTCAAGGGGTGTCGAAGCTCTAGGGATAAACTCTACCTTTAGATCAGTTTACCTTTCTCAGCAAAGCCTGTTCTCTCACCAAGACAAAAATGCTGCATCACTGTATCTCTCTCCCTCTGTCTGGCATAATTTTTTAAAAATATGAATAATATCAAATGGATGTATTAAATACTCTTTGGCAGGCTACCAGTAGGCTGCTTTTTGACCTTTCACCTCATATTGATTTATTCCTCAGTCTTTTTTCTTGGTGTTTTTTACATTTCCTTCATGCCTTTCAGTTAGGAATAGGGAATTTCTGCTATTTCTGCTGAAAAGCACACTAATTGTACTCAACTGTAAGGAATATATCACATGAGATATTTCTTTCCCTTTCAGGACTTTGTTGGTTCAGTATTCTCCCATGGAATAGAAACTTCTGTCTGTTCCCCAGACACACATACTCCTTAGTTCCTCCTTCTTCTGATAGATAAGCTCCTAGGAGGATATCTTTAACCTAAAGAAACACAAAAATATGTTCCCAAGATGTTAAACATGCCAGAAACCTTCTCGAATAGATAGCAGGGATTTCCTTGTCTAATCACCTCGAAGGGCTCAGCATAAAAAGAGGCGTCTTACCATATTATCTAAATATCTTAATGGGATTTGTACTTAGATGGGTCTCTAGAGAGGACAGGTTCCTGATGCGTGAGAGCAGTGGTGATGGGTGTTCCCTGCCTCCAGGGCTGAGGTGGTGATGTGCCCAACCTTCCCCAGGGTGGTGGAGTTCTCCCATCTCCTGTGGGGTGTTACAGTGTCCACTGACATGGGATAGGCCTGAGGGATTTGAACCTATTTCATGCCTGTTCATAGCCCCAGACATTTTGCAGGAAAGAATTCAAAATTGTCTTCACTGTTAAATAAACAGTATCTCTGGTTTCCTTCTTAAGCAGTAAGCTTTATAAAATGGGTAAAAAGAACAGAAATAATAATAAAAACCTCCCCCATGATCAGCCTACAAAAGGCCTTTGAAAAGGTACATTAGTTGTCCACCTTTCTGATATGATCCCAAATTTGTTTTTTAACTGCCAGTGTGTACCTATCAAAAGGGACTTGTGTTTTAATCATCCTCATCACGGGATCATAGAGTCATCATTAAACAGTTTGGGCTGGAAGGGACCTTAAAGATCATCTAGTTCCACCCCCCCTGATGTGGGTGGGAGCACCTTCCACTGTATCAGGTCGCAGCTCTAGTGTTCTAGTGACATTCCACTTTGGACAATTATGTGCTGACCAGATCAAATCAATGTTTAATTCACTGACATGGGAAAATATTGCATCCTTAACATGTCTGCTTATGTTCCTAACTGCTATTTATCCACCATTTTATTCTACAAAAACTGTTTCCTGTCTCACAAAATGGCCTGTTTACATGGTCAGGTGGTCAGGGGTGTGCTAAAAAGGTTTTACTGTACCTCTGAAGGAAGCATTATGTGTCGTCCATCATAGGCAGAAATAAAACCAGAAGAGAGGTGTTAAACTTTAAATACGGTTTTATGTGACTATCACAAATATAAAGTGTACAAAGAAATTCAAATTGCAGTCCACTTTTATTTGAACTGTAGATATTCAAACCTGAGGTGATTTAATTTTTTAAAGCTTTCATAGTTGAGCTTGTTTGACAAACCCAAATGGATTAGGGTTTATAGAACTTGAGAAATTTGGACAAATACATTTCTGAAGGCCTTCATTTAACAGATAGAAGGACCACTGAAAGGCCACAGAGTGAATTACTCCACCTTGCTGGCCATGCTTTCTTTCCAAATTGCTAAAGGTCTGAAAGCCTGTATCGTTTTACAAAATTGTGCCAAACAAACCGATTTAATAACAGTGCACTTAGCAAATGCCCTTCTGAGAGAGTGATTCCAAGTGGCTATTTCTAGATTCATACTGGTATAATCAGAGTGCAGCAGAATCTATGAACAAGCCCTAGGGGGTTTGTTGAGCTGATGCTACAGCTGATATCTCAGGCCATTTTTTAATTAAGCCTGCTAATTATGCAGAGTAATGATCTCTCCTTCCCATTCTTTTTTTCATAATGCAAACTACACGAGTCCAGTCTGAGACCATTGTTTCATGACCTATCATAGATTGTGTCTCAGAGCCTGCTAAGTGTATAGAAATCATTGCTCTCAAATTAGTATTATAGTAATTACATTATTATTTCTTTAGAAAACAAAACAAGAACAAGAGAAAGAAAAATGGTAAAGCAAGCAAAGGATGGTAAATTGTGAAGATAATTACTCAAGTTGGCTATGTCAAGTGGTGCAGACCACATTATTTATTTTATTTTGCTTGCCAACTGATTTGCATCTAATTCATCTAAACATGGAAAATGCTGTTTTTGTTTAAGTGTTCTGTGGTGCTGGGCTAAGGCTTGTCCTACCGCCCTTCTCTGCTGGAAGACAAAAACCTCTGATTAAGAATGACAGACACTTTCAGTGAAACAGTTTTTTAAATAGCTCCCTTCCCTCAGTCAGGGCTGGTATAATTTCAGGGTATTTTATTTCCCCATTCACAGAGTCGCTAAGAACAGGAAGAAATATCAAGTTACGCAGCAGCCAAAGGGACAGATCTGTTTACTTGACAAAGCTAATTGATTATGCTGAGTTCACTCCAATACAGGGTCATTGAATAGTTCTCTTATTGATGAAATGATACTGTCTACTGAGGATATTAACCTCTTTAGCTTTCTGCATTAGCATTGCTGTAAGGTCTTGCTTCAATGTAATATAAATTCCTTGTGCTAAAGAGGAAAGCAACCAAAAGATTTAATTATCACATGTGAGCCTAGACCTTCATACATGAGTACTGATACACATATATTTTTATCTGCAGAAAATGCTATTGAACATGAGGGGCTGAGTTACTTAGACTGAAAGTAGCCTATGGAGATAACATTTGAATCATCTTAAATTTTCTACGTTTGCTGTATTTTTGTCAGTGTTTTGTCTTTTCACTCTTTCTTGAACTGGTCTTTGGATACTACAGTATGGTGAGCATATATTATACCTTCACAATGAGAGTATTAGTAAACTTTCTCAGCACTACTTAAACTTTTCAACTACTTAATGTTCAAAGTCCCATATGAGGAACTCTTTTCTTTTTTTAAACATTGCCAAGTGTCTGCCTCCTAAATGTCGAATATGTTCAAGAGTTTATAAAGCCAGTCTAAACATTCAGTGTAAGGAAATTATTTAGGCATCTATATTTGTTGCTACTGAATAAGAGCAGGCCATTAATTTTGCAGAAAATGGTATTTAAAAATGCTGAAATTCAGTTAAAAAGTTTCAGCATAGTGTTATTGCAAAAATAAAAAACCAAAGTACAATAGTCTAAAGAAGCTACAAAATGAGATTTAGGGAATCTTATATTAAAGTTGAAGTTAATCTCCTTTAAAACAGTTTCAGTGCCTTTAATTTTGCAGTTGGAAAGGAATTCTCTTTAAAATAAAAATACATGAGATGAATTCCAAACTGGAACAAGAACAAAATGGCCCATCTCTGGTGAAATAAAGTGTTTCCATTCATGTACATTGAATCACTGGGATGAAATGTCCTTATCTAACTCCAGCCTTTAACAATTTCAGTTTATGTTAGTCACTGAAATATCCTGCTGTAGAGATAGAGAAATGTGGGCAGCTCCAAAAGCAATTCCAGATAATATGTGGACTGAATTGCCCTCTCATGCCTGCAGAAGGAAATTCATTTCTGTTACTTTCTCAGGTGCAATAAATGTCCCTCAGAAGATGTTGGTGTCTCTCCATTTTCTAAAGAAGGATTGCAGATAATTTAGCACTGAGACCCATGGGATCTACTAGCAGTAAGGATTTTGTGCAGTATAATCTGAATTCACACCCTCCTGTACTGAGCTTTTCCTCCATGCTGAGATGTTTTGGGTCTGACACAGAGCTATAAACAGACACCCAGGCAGTGGGAATTTTATGCTTAACTGGAAATACAGATTCGGTATGTTTGGTTTGGTTGTGAAAGCCAGAACAGCGTAGAAATGAGGAAAAGCACTTTTATTTTTTATTATTTGTCACTTGTTCCAGTTTTAATATGAGAAAGGACTTCTTCACTGTGAGGATGAGCAAGCACTGGAACAGATTGCCCAGAGAAGTAGTGGAGTGTCCCTCACTGGAGATAATCAAGACCTGTCTGGTCCCAGTTGCGTGCAATGTGCTTTGGGATGATCCTGCTTGAGCAGGGAGGTTGGACCAGATGACCCACTGTGGTCTCTTCCAGCCTTATCTATTCTGTGATTCTGTAATTATGGCTGAAATCTGCCCCAGAAATCGTTTCTGATTTGTGGAACTCTTCCCAGGCTTCTGCAAACTGTATTCAGGGCAGCATTAGGTTTACTTTTCAGTTCTCATTAATTGGACAATTTTGTAATTCTATTTCAGTAAGCATAAATTTAACATACATAACTTTTAAAATATATATTTCTGTGGGTGTTTTTTCTGATTTTTCTTTTAGGTCTTGTCTCATTGATATTAAATTTGTAATAACACAGAGGAAACTTAGAGTCAACTGTGTGCATTTCCAGCCAGAATTTCTGTCTGATATTCTCAGTGATCTAGTTATATTTTTAGGATCAGAAAAGAAAAGGGAAAAAAAAAAATAAAAGAAAAGAGGAGAAAAAGGAAAGAGTGAATGCAAGTGATAGTTTCTGGCATGCATAGGCTTTGACCTCCCGAGGTGGGGTCCATTTGAAACCCAGGAGCATTGTGCCACAGAGACAGTAACTCAGTATCACATTTCCACTGGCACTGCCTCCTGTCACACACATGCTGCATTGTGTTGTGATAACTCTCCTCCTTGCCGGCAGAGCTACTTGCCACAGTGTGCTTGCCCTTTGTCATCATGCCACACCGTGCATTTTTAATTGGACACACTTCCATCCTTCATGGGCGCACGCCATGTCTTTGACAAAGCACTTTTTTTTTCCTATCTACATTGGAAATTTTGTGAGGTTTGGCGACAAACTCCCTGGGGAGGATGAGCATTAGCAGCCCTGCACTCTCCCCAGAGACTCTGCCTGTGTGACAAGAAGAGCTCTGAGATGTGAGTGAGTAGGAAGAGCTGATTTCAGGTGCTTAATCTCCTCAGCCCCAGGCAAGTTTCTCATTGAGAATATGCCTTGGAGTTACTTTTGGCTAGTCTGTAAGCAGCTGCTTATATGTGGACAGGAACTTTCTTCTTGGCCCAAGGGGACCCGTGCTGGAGCAATTGGCGTTGGTGTGAGTTGCACAGCAGCCAGGCAAGGAGGCAAAAGGACTGCAGAGAAATGATGTCTGTTGTCTCCGTGCAGGCTTTCTGTCCCCTTTTCCTCTTTCTGCAGCCTAGACAGCTGGGATTGTCTCTTTGCCTAATGTCATGGATGGCAAAGGCCAAAATCCAAATTCCTGAGAATGAGGCAGAAGATGGCAGTTAACAAAACTGTCCACAAGAAAATTTGCTCATAACTTGTAGAGGTCAGTGCTATTAATGTATTATAAGTTATTATAGTACATTATTCCATTTGCAAATTAATTGTTGAGCAGAGCTGAAGTGTCTCAAGTTTAGAACTATCAGAAACATTTTGTGGTAAAATCAGTCACTACAAAGCTCTTTCTAGCTAAATTCTTCCTAGAGAGTGACTAATACACAGTAAATGTTTTGACATACTCTATCTGTCAGAGCAGTAAAGTTCTAGGATTTTTCTATATGTGGCAGATTACTTCTGTCTGGCACTGAGTTGTTTAAATACAAAATTCTGTAACCTCTAGTCTTTTGATTGCATAGAGTAGGTGCAGCTGCTTGAAATGGACCAGTGAGGACAAAATTCTAATGCGGTTGAATACCCCAGTGCATAGGAAAATCAGTGTAATGCATTGCAATAGGGTGTTGTCCTCCTTTAAATCTAACCATAAGCACTCTTTGGGTGGCTGTCATTTCACTGTCTTCTGAAACACAGCATTAGTGAAATGTCACTTTGTGTTAAGCTCATCGGTGGCCTTTGCTATGTACATTCTTCCATGTTTCTGCACAAAGACAGTGAAGCACAGCGGAGCCTCAGCTCCAGAGATCAATTTCTCTTCATGTCTGGTATTAACTTACATCGCCAGGGCCAGGGTGGGGTGTGAAAGAGGTGGGCAGAAATGGTGTTTATTCACTGAACCTTGAGGTAGAACTTTAGCAAATGGCTGAGCTGCTTTGAGTTGCTGAAATGACTGCAGTTTTGGTACCTTTTTAGGGTTTGCAATGATAAGAGCAGATCTCTAAGGAGTTGAATGTCTGAGTGATCTAAAACCAGGGCAGTCAAGCTGAAGAGGATGTGTGCACTAACCTGTTTGCACTGAATAGTCTCCATAAATAATTTACAACTATGACTGCTAGCTATTATTACAAAAATACCGGATTGCATTTTGACACATGCAGCCAGCTTGTAAGTCAATAGATACATTTCACCTAGTGTATGCAGACCACAGTTTCAGCCATCCATCCATGTGTGCTTTACAACAATGCAATCTATCATTCCAAAACAAGGCTGTGAAGACCTTTAGAAATAATTTTCAAAAAATCAGAACAGTGATCTGAGTGTTGCATTTTTTATTGTATTGGTCCTTCATATGTTTCTGTCTCCTCCCTGCACAAAACTTTAAGTTTTAAACTATTATGATGTTCTATTTAAGGGTCCTACCCTG
Source organism: Luscinia megarhynchos (assembly GCA_034336665.1). Lineage (NCBI taxonomy): Eukaryota > Metazoa > Chordata > Aves > Passeriformes > Muscicapidae > Luscinia > Luscinia megarhynchos. The sequence continues at coordinate 47,315,524 of JAPFBE010000003.1, read as the reverse complement.
TGGGCAGTGCTGCAGTCATTTTGGATCTACTGCAAGGTATCAGGAAACTAGAAATTAAAAGGTGCATGCCTGAAATTTCCTTTACTGTCTTTTTCTTTAATACTCATTTGAGTCACCAATGAAGTATTTCATTATAGCTTGATTTAACCAGAAAGAGAATTAGTGAGTTTTGCCTCAGTCTTCAAGATTGGCAGAGCAGGAAAAATAGTAGAAAAGTAGTGCTTCCTATAACAATAAAGTGAAAAGATGAAAAGTGTAATAATTAATTTCAGCAAAACAAGGATCAGGAAAGACTTTTTTCCTGTAATCTAACAAAAAATCTCCAGACTGGTGTCTTAGACTTAGGTGTTAGACTTCTTTACATGTACTTGTGTGTGTAAAGAAAACTGTCTTCTCTGAAGCTTATTTCTTTCACAGAGAAAAAAAAAAAGCCATTAATAGTACATTCTCTCTTCTTTAACAATGACAAAATTTAGTCTGTCTTTTCAAAACCTACTTTTATATGAACTCAAAGATCCCTTGTGCATATATTTAAAAAGTATTTTTATTCTAGATGGAGCTCTTACCAACCTGGTCTAGTGGAAGGTGTCCTGTCCATGCTCTGAGATTGCAACTAGATGATCTTTAAGGTTCCTTCCAGTCCGAGTCATTCTATGATTCTGTGATTCCATGATTATGGAAACTCATGATAGAAATAAGAATATGTTCAACAACAGCTAAAATACTAATATTGACTGTAACTATATTGCACTAGAAAATGTATTTTTCTATGCAGAACTCTAGAAAAGAACTGAAGAGTTGGCTTTCTGAGACAGTTGATTTCGTGTATTTATTAGTAGCTGCCTGGGAATAGTGAGCATCCTAGGACTTGGTCTGATTAGCTGACTGCTCTTGTTTGACATCAATCATGAATTTATGAATTGTCAGTCCAGCTCTCACATTTTCATTAAGGAAAGCCTTTTTCTGTCTTCCTCATTACACCTATTGTGTTATATAGCTATACAGTGAAATATAGCAGAGGGAGGATGGGGCAGAAGAGAGAATAATTGAGGGGAGAGAAATCTAGACCAGATGTCTCCATTTTATTTAGACCATTTAGAACACATCCACTGTGGATACAGCAGGGTTGCTCACACAAGAAGTGACCTCAACAAACTAGATGGACTGTTACTCAAACATCATCTGCAACAGGTAGATTTAAAGCATTAGGTCACAATTTCATGAATTCAGAGTTTATGCCCACTCCTCTCATCCCAAGCCTTTAACACACCCAGCAGGGGTTAGCTCTGCCATTTGGCTACACAGTCTTTGCCTCATTGCTGATCACTTCACTGGCTTTGTTTAAAGAGTTAGGAAATAGAGATGGTTGAAGGGCAAGATCCAGCTGACAAATTAAGTCACCTAAGGTCTATAGTGTATGTGTCTGTGTATCTGACTGTTGAAGTGTCAAAGTTTCTATTGATCTCAATGGCAATTTAGTCAATGCAGTCAGTGCAGTTAAAGAAGCTCTTTGGCTCACCCAAAATACTCCTATGTAAAGTCAGTAGATCAGCCCATAGACACTATTAAGTTGCCAAAATGAGTGTTTCTAGTGCTTTACAGAGGCTGTAGCGTGTCTCTTGGCTACCAGAAGACTCCCAGACTATGTTTTTCTCCTCTAGGTCCAGTTCCACATTCATCAGTTTCATGTAATTACTTCAGATACTCAGGTACATCTGAAATAATAATGTGTCTGTGTTTGTGAAGCTGAACTGAAATCTCTGAGCTCATCCATTCCTGTATGTGAGCCTTTTTCTTTTGATTCTAATTTTGCAAGGTACATTTTTCCAAAATGCACTTCACCTTCTCCTGGAAATAGCTCTTTCAGTCTTTCACAGCCTGCAAACAGCTAACAGCTAATATTTTGAGGGATCTATTATTAATCTGGGAAAAGTTATTACCATTGTCTGGATTACCTTCCTGAAGTCATAAGAAATGTGAGAAACTAGTGAAGTTTATCAACCTATATCTTGACAGTATACTTATGTGTGAAAGCCCTTTGCTTCATGTTGGCTCCCCTCTACTCAGCTGCCCGGCCTTATAGAAATTTGAGACCTCACTACTGCTACCAAAGTGATTAAAAATTGGAGAAAATTATCAAAGCCAGAGACAGGACAGATGCAGGCACACAGTATGTGCACACGAGTTTTGTTGCCTTAGGAACACAAAAGATTTCTAATGCTAGTTTAGTTCAATAGGAAAAATTCCTTCCTAATTCATAATGGAATGCCAGTCAGATCCATGGTACAATGCAGGATACTGTCCCCTTGAATAACTGGTTGGGAGCAAGAGGTTTCTGAAAACCCTGTTCTGGACATCCCAACATCCACACTGGCTGAAAATTGAGAAATCACTTCACTGCTGTTTACATTCCACTGCTTTCTCCAGACTTTTAGTACTATCTTGATTTTTTAATTTTTTCTGCATAGGTATGTGGACTCCATCTCATATGACATCCCAAAGCAGGCACTTAGCAATTTGGGGTGTGCTATTCAGTTCTGCTTAGATCCCTTTGCACAGTCAAGGTAATGTAAATGATAATCAAATCTACAGTAAAGAATAATGACAACTTATTGGAAGTAACACAACAAATTCAATCAATCATCAATAAAATATTTTTTTAAAAATCAATGTTTTTATATCTAAGCCACCATAGGACCAATAAAAAACCTGAAATCCTTAGCCTTGCTCATTAATTCCTACTTGGTACATTTTTCTAAATGTATGTTTTTTCTTCAGATGACTGACTATATTTGACGTATTTTATAAATGACTGCAAATAATGATGCATAAGGATCAGTAAACTGAGGCAACCAAGGGGAAAAAAAAAATCTTTCATTGTTTTAAAACCATACTATTACTAACCACTAAAAGGCCAGAGACTTATGAGGATTTGAAATTTGAGTTTCATGCATCCTAAGAGTATTGGCTTGAAAGGCTGAAGAAGAAAGTTTGTAGAAGGAAACTTTCAGGAAATGGCACTTTTATAGTATGATTATTTGGTTCTTCAAAGGTGGTTTCCTAAACCAGCTCTGCAGCCTCCATTCCAAATCCAGACTTGATGCGATTGAAATTGGTTTGCTCTCAGAAAAATTGCACAGTTCTATAAAGAACAGATCCTACAGTATCTCATTTGCTTTTGGCTTCTGATTGTCTTTTTCAAGCACAGCCTTCAGCATGAGTAGGTTGGAAGGGTTTCAATAATCTATAATAATCAGGAAACGTTCAGGTTCTTTGATTCTCTCTGAGTGGCAAAACGAGACGGTGCAGCTGGCAGAGATACAAAGTTAATTGGGATAAGAACAAATCAAAGACAAGGCCGTGGTCATCCATAGGCATACCTGATGGATAACGACTAGTTCAGCATTTTCAGCTATCAATCTTTACTGGGAAAAGACAGTGATAGCTGGATAACATGTCTTGAGTCAGCAAAAAATGACCCCACTGCAAGAAGGAGAGAATGGTTCAGTTTGTAACCTCAGAGTTTTTTCTGATTTCAGATTACCTCTCTCCTAATTTTAAACTCAGTCCAGCACAGGAATAATAAAATGAATATTTTATTAAGATGGTACATGAGGGAGAAAAATCCCACCAGCCTATTTACTACAAAAGATACATGGCAAAGAGAACGTAATGATTAACTCTATTTTAAAAAGCCTAACCCAAATATTATTAGACTTCCTAAAGAAACACTTTCATGAAAGACATTTCTGATTATTTTTAACTATTATTATCAAATTTTGATGATAGCTTTTCCTGAAAAGAAAGTTTTTTATTTAAAGAGGGTCTTCGAACCACTTCACTTCCATCTGTCAAAAAGTACACAACTGACACAGGGTCTGTGGTTGACTTTGGAGACACAAAATAGGCATGCCAAATTCCAGTGTTTTATTGGTAAGGAGTGACTGCTTAAAGCTGTAAGGAACAAGCTCATGTTTTTAAATAGATGTATTCTAATACACTATCTTGTTCACTGCTGCACAATCAAAATTTGCATTAAAGTCTAGTTTTGGATAAAAAAAGAAATGTAGGTATAGATCCTTTGCTGTTTTAGGGCAGTCATTCAACTGATTTTCACTCCTCTAGGACACCAAGATACACAAACACTGGTGACTTAAGTGGATTTCCTTTATTAGATCATCATTACTACTATTATTCATCAGTGAACTTACAACATCTCTTGGGAGATGTTCTAGGATGCGTGTCAAGAAGTGGCAGGAGATTATTTTCATGTTATTACTGCCATGAGATGCCAAAACTCAGAAAGACATGTAATAGAAAAGGTCAGCAAGAGATATTTTTGCTCAGGTTAGGGTCAGAATTGCTTTTACTCTGCCACTACAAAAGGTTTGGGCAAGGAATAGTAAAATCTCTCATAAATATCATTGCATTTTTAACATTAGAATGCCTTTTTAAAAGTGGTGTCTATGACTGCTTGATCAAATGTAGGTTGTTTTTTTAAACTTATATGCACGGGGACCTGTTTCTTCATTATTCCTAAGAGCAGGACTCCCATTCAAATAAATGGTGTTAACTCTAAAGAATTTATGGGGAACAGACATGATTTTATGTAATAACATGTTTCCAGAGCTAAAAAATGCAGTTTGCAACAGTTGACTTGATCCTTACTCATGCAGTGGCTTCTATTAGAAACTACATTAATGTCCCATGTCATTATGTTGTAACATGAACATATTCATGATGCCACATATTCATGATGTCATATATGCATGAGTATACTCCTAAATCCCTGTGATTAAGTTGCACATATAAGAGATTCTGAAAACCTTCAGAGCATGCTGTTCAGCTCATAACCAGTGTCCAGTTAGAGTAGATGGTTTAAATTATTAAATTACTTTCTGCTAAGAAAGGAAAGTCTGCTTTGTCCCATCCTCCATTGTCAGCCATAGGTTCTTCTCTTCCTTTCTTTGGTCTAGTGAACATGTGGCTGGGGTATTTCAGTTCAGGAGGCTGACCCTCTGTGATGGACTTTAAGTGAAAATACTTAATATCTTCAGCATCAACTCATTATTCTAGAAATCCTTCCCTATACACTTCAGCCATAAAAGGAGTCTAAAGTAAGGAGATGAACTGATGAGCTTAGACATAATTCCTGCAATATATGTTCAAAGATGAATGATTTGAATACTGCCCTGTTGTGATCAGCTGGACAATTACTGAAAATTATTTTGATTACATGGCTATCTCACCAAATTTCTGCTCTTCCTTAGGTGACTATGGCTTAAAAATTCAGAGACTACTGATATGTCCTGGTAATCTGCAAATTGTTAGTGCTATCAACAGTGATAGAGGAGGTTTGCCAAATAGTATTTTCTTGCCAAACCTAATTTAAAGTTATTCAAAAGGAGGAGAAAGTTCTTCATGCAGATGGATGTGGACTGTTAAGATCAAATAGCACAAAATTACCTGAGACACTCAGTGCTAATGTGGGCTTTGTCCACAGCCACTCTGCAGTGTGGCGAGCAGGAGGGCAGGAGTTTTCCATAAGGAAATGAAAACATATCTATTGCTTTCTTGAAACAGACTGTAGAATTTAATAGAAAACTATATTCCTACTACAATGTTTTGCTGGATGTTTCATATAGACTATAAAAACTTACTATTTCCTATTAGTGTTCTTTCTATGTAAGAATCTCTGTAGAATTCATTCAGTTTACTCATAAATTTCATAGGATTTTTCCTTGAAAGATTACTAATATACCTTCAGTAAAGAGAGACATGAAAACATTGCATTTACTACTCTCCTGCCCTCAGGTGACCTACTCTCTTAGGTCTGTTCCATGAAATAATATTTTGTATGTGGCTTTTTTTATAATGTTTACTGCATGATCTGTCACCTGTTTTCATGAAAGGTAGCCTAGTTGCATGAACTTGCTAAATGCCAGCTGAAAAAAATACATAACATTATTTACTCCATTCATGGATTTAAAATGGAGGAGTCAAGGGTATAATAAAATAAATGACAGAAAGAAATGTATCCTATTTAATGTAAAGACTGACAATTAATTGCTTCTCAGGTATTTTTGTCAGAATAACAATTCTTTTTTTCTCCTCTCCTCTAAATAGACAGTGTCCCTGATACATAATAAGATGTAAGTGGGGTTTATTCTATTGATTTTTTAAAACAATTCTTAATATTGCTTATAAAATTCTGCCAGAAAGTACTCATTTTAATCATCAGTCAGCATTTTTATTATATTATAATCCTTAATTGATTGACGTTTAATCACAGTCTTTGTATTTTACTATCCCTTGTCTCATAAGAGGCAATTTTCTCTTTACTGTAGTTTAACAGCTGATGAAAAAGATTTAAGGAAACCTATAAACTTAAGATTGGTTAATGGTCCCTTATAAAAGAATATTACACTTCTAGGATCCATTGCACAGATGTGATACTCAATTGTAGAAATGTGCATGGGGTTTATTAAATTACAGCACAAATCTTCAGTCTCCTGAATTATTGTTCATGTTGGTATTGTTAGGCAAATGGGGAGACACATTATTGCTTCCAGTTGTTCGCATTACTGTGGTGTAATACAGTCAGAGACAGCTGGCACATTGCTCTAGGCAAATGCAGAGCTAGAGCAGCTGCAGAGTTCTGGGCCCCCAGTGAAGGTCCAGCACCGCTGAGTCAGTGCTGGGTGGCTCATCAAAAGATGGCCAGAAATTAAAACAAAAAGTTCCTCTTTTTCAGAGCTAGTGTATGTAATTTTGCACAGCTAATTAGCACAGCCTTTTGCTGTATGGAAACCCGTGGGCATGTAAAAGCAGCAGCAAGCCCATTTGTCCTAGTTGTATTGCAGAGGGTGGACTGCAGGTATTATTTGCTTTACTTATGAAAGCACAGCCACACTTCTCAGCTGTGGCATGAAGAGTCAGTGTTTTCACCAGTTCTGGGTCCTCCTGGCTGATGCTCAAAAAAGAATACACAGGTGTTGGTTACACATGGCCATGTGTCAATGTCATGTAAAATCAAAGATTTTATGAATCAGATCATAGACATTAGACTGTTAGATAATATATCCCCATTCTTCACTGATTTAAAGATAATTGAAATCATTTAAATAACTAAAATCTTCTACTCTGAATTCTTTCATGTCTCAGCCTCATGTATTTTACTCAGCACATCCTAATTCCATTAATTAAACATATATTCCAGGAAGGCAATGAAGATTGTCATTGTTTCACAATTTCACAAGTCCCTCAGTAACTTGTTAAAATAGTTGCTACTAAAAATATTAATCTTTTCCACTTTGAATTGCTGTTGACCCAAACCTTAGCGTTGCTTTGTGGAATGGGAAGAGCTATCAGGAGCTCTGAGAATTTTTCTCCTTTTTAAGCAGCTAACTGGAGTGAGTGCATTTGTCTTCTGAGTGGAATCTGAAACTTCAGCCTAAAGTAGCACTCTGGAACTATTGCAGACAAGGAGGAAACTGCCATCAGAGCCATTCAGGGTACTGGACCAGAGGCAGCACCTTCTAGACTTCCATTTCCAACCCAAAATTCCTTCTGCTGGACCATATATTAGATTTCAAAGAAGCCTAAGCTCTTATCTGCACTTCCTAAAACAGCAAGGACATGCTTTATTTAATGCAGTGTATGCTCCAATTCTAACACAGATCTGAACTCATAAAGCTATTATTGCTTAAAAACCATAAAAATGTGCATGGTTTTAATTATAAACTGGTGCCTATCTCATAAGCCACTTGGATATTTTGCTATACTCCATAATTTGTTTAGAAACACATGATATACAATTTCTTTTCTTCCTAAATTAGACTATGTGACCAAATATATAGGATGGTGCCTTAGGAAAGAGGAGCTGCCACCTAGAGCTTGCCAAATCAGATAAGATGTAAATAATGATGGTGCACTCAAGAAGGGGTAAGGAACAATTAGAATCTTTACAAAAACTTGGTGTGCCTTTGCTTCCTTTTAGAACCCAAATTTAAGTGGTTGGTTGGATCCCCCACCAATTTTAGAAAATAATTTTGCATGGAAAATTTGATAATCCGTCTTGTCAGCTAAGTCTAGCTAAGAGACTGCAACTTTTCCCTTTGACTGATATTCTGGATGTTATTAGCTGAGCTTTGGGTGCTCTGAGAGCCTTTGCTGCTGTCTGGTTTACACTGCCTTACACTAAAATTGTATGAAGGCTAAAGTTTAGGCAGCTTTGGAGACAAAATGTAACAGTTAGATTTCTGGGTAGAACATTTCAGTAAAAATATTGTACCAGCACTCTGGAATTGCACAGTCCTCCACAGACCTCCATAGCTTAACATGTTAAAAACTGCCAAGTCTGTAGAACTGGAAACTATCCTGAATATGAATTTTATTTTTATTTTTTTCTCTGTGTTCACTAAGGTTGCTACCTCTCATCAGCAATTGATGTCTGAGTTGAATTCTCACTTATTCCACCATGGAGGGGTAATTGGGTACTTTCAGGACATCTCTGAGACTCTAATAATCCAGCCCACATTTTGGCACAATATAACTCCATACAGTTATCTCCAAATGACACCTGTTTAACAGCATTCTTTAACAGAGCTGAAGGTATATTTCCCACAATGATAAAAGGTTGCAAAGGAGTCTCTGTAGGATGTTGCTTGGCTGAGTTCCTGTTGGTATGATTATTTTCACTCTTCTGGGATTTTATTTTGTTATTAATGGTATGTGAGGGAGTTCAGATCCTTAGACGGGCATCTTTTTAATTATTTTAATTTAAATAAATTAATTGTGGCTAGCCTTAGGAAACCATGACAACTCACCACAAGCTTACATGTTGGTAAAAGCCTATGCACAGTTCTCATTTGAATTATTTCCAAACTTTGTATTCTTCTGCAGTGACCACAAGAAATACAGAATCGTAGGTATAAAATAAGATAGGCTAGGGTGTCTGCAGGGCCCTCTCTTCTCCATATTTCAGGCCATAAAGTCACGTCAGGAGCTGTCTCTTTGGTGTCTCTTAGGTCAATAGGTCGGATTATCACCACTTGGGACAGTAAGACACTGCCTGGTTGTTAGTATAAGTTTTATATTCTCAGCTCATGCCCTCGGTGAATATCCACATCTGTTTGCTGCAGAGCAAACGTGAGCAGCTCTGAAACATTGCTGAAGCAAATCTGCAGATTTTGTTCTCACAAATGTTCTCAAAACCCCTTTTCTCCTATGCTTTTCTCCCTACCCTGCAACAAAACATTCAACTCTGTGAACAAAGACAAAGAGCCGGAGCAGTGGGGTCGGTATTTGGCATGCAGGCTATTCAGCAGGTGCGTGCTAAATTGCATTAGACTTAACACCAGGAATCAGATCACTAATTGGGCACCAATGTGAAGAATTTTTCTCATTTGGGACCGGAATTGCAACACTTATATCCCTTTAGGCAAGACATCACAACCTTCCTATCCCAAAGCAACAGCGCTACCGCTTGAGCTAAAGCAGAATCTCCATTAGCTAGCAGTGGCAGCACTTAGTATACACCCTGTTTCCAGGCTGCAAGCCACAGTAGGGGAAAGTCATTTTAATCCTTTAGTTATTTATAATCATTGGGATTTTAGGGCTCTGTTTTTTTCCTAACTTCCCATTTATTTTTAATTTTGTGTGAGATTGTTTGGAAGAAATAAGCAAAGATGGCACTGGTTCTCAAAATTCAAACAAAAGAGATTTTCACTTTTTAAGAAGGGTAGAGAAATTAAAAATGTTCTGTATTTTTTGTCTTTTTTCATTTCTCAGCTCCCTCATTCCTACTATTTCAGAACTGTAAAATCTTTTCTGACCGTTCCTTTACTACAAGACACTAGAAGTTGTGAAAAGAACCTAATGTTGCATTTTAAAAAACTGAAAAATGACAGTTTCTCTCTCATGAATAATGTGCCTGGTGGTGCAGCTCTTTTTCAAGGTTCTCAGTGATGGGTCATAGGCAGAGTACCTAGGTCCAAGCAGAAGTATTGATCTCCTTATGAAATCAAACTGCCCAGTTCTCTGGTTCTGAGAGACTGCCTGACATGCAGCACACAGAGCTGAAGGATTTCATCTGTTGCACGCCAGCTGTGAGAAGTAGATGGTTATAGATTCCTCCTCTCTGCTGAGATTTAAGTGTTCTGAGCCTCAAATTGCAGATGCTCAAGTACTTAATGATCTGTGCATCAGACACAATGAGATGACACGAGATATATACAATCCATAACATTAAAAGCATCTCTATTGCTATTAAAATCACAGTGCTAGGCACAAGATTTCCCTTTTCACAGAGGCTGTTGCTACTATTGTGGAAACATCCACACAGTGTCCAGATTTAAATTTCTGGAGGCCACTTGTCATGTGGGACTGATTCCATAGCCCTGTACATTTCTTATTATTGCTTCATTCCTACTAATTTTTATTTTTCTAGGTTAGATGCTTTCTTTCCTTAGATATTTCTACAAAAATAATTCTATGATATTGTGTTTATGTTATCCAGAACATAAGAAAATACTTCAGATACAAGGAACTTTATTTAGTTATTGTACATAGTCTTAATTTAAATTCTCCAAGAGCATCTCCAGCGTGAATGCAAGAGCTCTTTTGAAACAAGATCATAAAAAGCAGCAGAGAAAAATAATTTTATGATCATTATTTCCTCATCAATTAAAAAAATATTCCAAATAAATGTTATTGTGACCAGACCTTCCCCTTACTAAAAATATATCTTTCTCTTAAAACACTTTCTGGTCTAATTCTAAAGAAGTCCTGCCAGTGATTAGTAATAGTTGAAATTACAGAATTATCCTGTAAGGAATTATTATATTACATTTCCCTTCTTTTTCCAATTCAAATGAAAAGATGGAATTTCAATAATTTCCTAGGAAATCAGACACTCAGGAAAATGCGGTCTGAAATTCTATGGAAACATATAATTTGAAAGTCAAAATTATAGCGATCAAAATGAAGTGATTTTGCTCTGCTGAAGCAAGTGCTTTAATTAGCTCACTTCCAGGAAAGATTTTGGGGGTTGGGAGAGCTGGTTGAGGGTTTTCTTGTCTCAACCAACAAGTCCTTTATGATGGAAAACTCTCCTAACAGGGATGAGTTTTTTCTTATTTGTAGTTCTATCTATATTAGCCAGGACAAGGGAAGAAACAAATGGACAGAACCAGCACACAAGTGTCTTTCAAACTGAAACACGTTTTCTCCTACCCCAGGGAACACACAAATGCTGCTCCAGTTCTATAGTTTCAGATAATTTCTATGGGGTTTATTTGTCACTCACTGGCAGCCAAGACTTGACACAATCAGGAGACATTCCATTAAAAAAAATGTGTAGGATGGTATTATTGCTTGCTGATGACCGCAAAGTCCTTCACAGAAACTTCCTCAGCTCTGAATGCCCAGACTTTCCTCTTTGTAACACATTCATCACCAAATCTGGTTGCATAAACAGAACATAGAAGCCGTTCTCTGAATACATCATTTCTCACACTCATTATTGATGAGTTAAAGGTTATCAATAACTCAAGGAAATACAATAAATGGCCTGTCTTTTGTCAGACTGTTAGATATCCTTTGCATGTCCTGTAGTTGCAACTAATTTCTGAGGCTTGCATGCTGTGATCTGAACTTTTGTTATAACATTGTTACACACAGTGCATTTTAAAAAAAGACTACAAACAGCCCAGCTTCAGTCATGGCACTCTTCATTAAAAATAGCGAACCCCACAATGACTTTAGATTTAAAAACAGTAATTCTGAATTCTCATTTTTGCCAGATTGAAAAACTAGAATCACTGAACACATTTAATATATAGATGCTATAGTGTAGGCCTCCATATAAGCACATCAATGGAAGGAATACAGACTCCTAAACTGCAGTTCATTCATGCTGCTGGGTTTGTTTCTGTTAGGAAGAATTGCTTCACTGAAAAAGGGGTTAAGCTTTGGAATGTGCTGTTCAGTGGTAGAATCACCATCCCTTGAGGTGTTCAATGAAAGAGATGGAAGTGGTACTTAGGGATATGGTTTAGTTATTATGGTGGCAAAAGGTTGGACTTGAAGATCTTGGAGGCCTTTTTAAACCATAACAATTCCATGATTCAGAGGAGAGGAGCCACATGCCAGATCCACCCTCTACTCCACAGGTTTAGCCCCTGGGACACTGCCCTGGGAGGTCAGGCTTGAGGCAGCCCATGTCTGGTGAGATGAATCCCAGACATGTGGTCAGTGTAAGCAGTGGGTAGAAGGAAAGTGAGTCTCCCCTTTCAGAGCACACATCCTTCAATTAATATAACTTTTGCTTTATCATATTCACTTAGCAAAATAAAGCCTGACATATCTTGAAAAGATGCTCAGTGTTTCTTTCCTGTGGTATTATGTGGAATAAGCTCTTCTCAGAGACACTCGTTTTTTTTCTTAGCAGAATGATTTCTAGTTATGGTGTGGGTCTTATCAGATCTCTCTGTCCCCTTCTTTGGTACTTTGCTTGATATCAGAAGAGGATGGCAGTAGATGCTCTTTGAATGACAAAGGAAGAAGATGTGATTTTATAACAGCCTATGTTCATTACAGAATGGAAAGCCTTGACATGTCTAACATAGCCATTGTCTGCTGATGATAGCTGTACTCTACTGAATCCTTTGAGAGCCTGCTTAAGCGCCAACATAGAAGAAATTCCTATGCACGGGGACCCTGCATGCTTTCCCCCACACATCTGTCCCAGTGGTTTGCAGAATTTGGGGCACAGTATGTACTTTCAGCTGCCCACATTCTAAGCTGAAATCACTAACCATCTTAGACTTTTTTCCCTGTGCCTCTTAGAAGAAAAGAAGCATTTAAATCAAGGAGTAGGCACATGCAGTAAGGAGATGCATGTGTTACAGAGGGGGAACAGAGACAGAGTAAAATCCCGCTGTGCTTGTCCTTTTTGTGGTACACGTGGAGAAGCAATGTTAAATCAGAAGAGTGAGGAATAATTAATGCTAGTTTGTAGGGAATAACTAAAGCAATATCACTGCAATCTCAAATTGCACAGAAAACCAACTGTGTAGTTGGGAGGTAAATAAATGTCTTCCTATGCTCTTCTCAAAGAATAGAGCAGTTTTGACAACTCGTCCTCTCTTTCAAATGTCACTAATTATTTAGGTGGAGGGAATGTTTGTTTTTTAGGGACCAAGAAAAGCTGCTTTACAAGTCTTGGATGCTGGAAGCTTTGTAAAAATATGAATCCCACTTTATAATACATCAAAACATCCCTTCCAAAACATCTCTTCTCGTATTTGTGAGGGGTCTGCATCACATACATAATAACAGTGTTTTCTGAATGTATCAGGTGGAATTGTACATCACAATTTCTGTTCTGAAAATTAATTTATATGTCTGTTTGTTGTATATCTTTGAACACTTACCTTCTACAGCAAAGACAGTTTTGTCTGATGAGTACTTTCTCATATTTTGTCTCAGTCAAAGCCTTTCCTCTTAAAACCAACTGTGAACCATCAAAAATGTTAATGTGGAAGTCAGCAGTATTACACAAAAGTCATTGTTTCATAAGAGAAAAGAGAGATTAACTTTAATAATTTAAGACAGTCTCTAAATTAACAAGGAGGAAGTGGACAGTGTAACCATGCTGCACCTTGATGGATGCCTTTTTCCTTTTTTTTTTTTTTTTTGCTTTCCAGATTCATAGCTGTGTCACTCAAGTTTCAAAATCCAGCACTACCAATTGCCATCATTACATACAGCCCCACATGCCCAGAGCAAGACACTAAGGCTCATAGCTGCAGCTTTGAGGATGAAGAGCTTTTGTGTCAGACTACACTAGATAATTGGACCCCTGTACACCTCAGATCAAACCCTGACTTTTGGAAACTAATACTGCTTTAACCAGGAGTCTTGGGGTTGAGGAGGCGTGAAAGTGATTACTAAGCACCAAATCTGAATATGGGTTCATTATCCTAATGAGACAAAGTAATAAAGAAAAGCATCATCAGATGAGAATTTTCTGTTCCTAACCCATCAACTTGCACAGCTCTATCCATACCTCCATACTTTCTTCAGTCTGCAATGGAGGTGCAAGGGTCCGGGCAGCAAAATACCATGACAGAGATCTTAGAATCACCCTGTTTTGTTTGTTTTTTATTGTCAATCAGTTCATCTGTGAAGAAGCAGCAATATGGGAAATTACACAGTCAGGGTGTTACCTCAGTACTAAAAGAAGTTTTTAGTTTGTTGTGTAAAAACGCTTTCTGAAAACTGATATTTTATTCTTAGTTGAAAAAGACATTTAGGCTATTGACTATAAGACATATATACAGATCAAAATTAATATTCCTTACAAATAATACTGTTGCTCTACTTGGCGTTCATGATTGATTGACAAGGTGCTGTGACATCACATTATAGCTCCTTTACCTGAGGGAAGCACAGGCTGCCTCATGCTGAGGTATTCCTAGGCTTGGAATATTTTGCCTAGAGATCAAGTCATACAGATAAAATTATAATGGCTTAGAAGAAAGAGAAGTATTTTGCCTTGTTCAAAAACATTATGGACCAGAGATTTGTTCTTGGGGAGGAAGATATGAATGGCTCACATTTTGGGGAGTCAGCCATATCCCCACTTTCCGAAATGGAATCTCAGTGGTGACTGGCTGTCTGCATCAAGAAGACAAACTTAGGAAAAAGAGCAGGCAGGATGGCAGCCTCCCCTGATAGTTTCCTGCTCTTCAAGGACACTTGGAAACTCGGAGGCAGAGAGCCAGTTTTCCGTTTCAGCTTTATGCGCTGCTCAATCGGTGCACATACCGCTGTTAAATGCAGGTCTCCACCTTGTCTGAAGGGCAGTAATTAAGTGGGGTTTTGGTTGCCCCAGGCAGCCGGATAATAGGAACTTTCCCACCCTGATGAGCAGTCCCAGAGGGTCTGTGCTTTGGTTCCTCCCGACTAGGCTGCTGCAGTGCGGTGGACGCGGGGCTGCCTTGAGAGCTGCTCGGGATGCCGCTGTCAGTGCAGGGGCTGGTCTGCTCGCTGTGCCACGGGCAGGGGCTCTAGCTGGCTTCGGGCTGAGTGCCAAGTGACTTCCTGCATCTCTGTCCCAGCAGCAGCCACTGCCTGAGGATGCTCCTGTCTTCAGGTTTGCCTTTGGAGGTGGTAAGTGGAAGAGAAAACACATCTCTGTTGGGAGCTGGTTTGGGGCTTGTCCAGAGAGATGAGACTTCCCCTTCATTGCTCCACTGGCTGATCATAGCTCAATAAACTCATCATTAGCATAATGTTTAACTCCAGATTTCCAAAAGCAAGTTGTTTGGCAACTATACATTTACAAGGAGTAATTATTTTCTGTATTGATTTTTCTTATTTTTAATTGTGTTAATTCACCATGAAATTATGAGATTATACTAATTGCACAGTGCATTGTTACAATAAAAATAAAATTTCTAGTTTGAAAAAACATTAAGAACAGCTGGAAATAATAGTCAGTGAACTTTGATGAGGCACTGTCATGAAGATGATTTGCTGATCTGTAAGACTTATATTAGTTTAACTTTGTAATGCATAGGGATCTTGCCCAGGCATTTTAAGTTAAAAAGAAATTGTAAAATCCTATTTTTAAAAATTATTTCTTTCTTGGTATATTTAATCCAGCATCTGATGTTAAACAAAACTTCATCTACTATCAAGCTCTTCATTCTTCTCAAGCTAGTGGGCTGACACAAATTCTAGGGTAATGAGAAGAAAGAGACATGTCAATAATATTCAATATCTTATTAAGTGTAAAATCTACTTCATTTTCCAGGAATAAAACCAAAACAGCATCTAGGTGGTCAGAAGTTTGTCAGGGATTACATAGTTACACATCTGCACTGATGATACTTAGGTGTTTTCAACAGAGATTGAAGTGAATTTGGAGATGCTACTGTAAGACATTGGAAGTCCTGATATTTATTCATTGCAACATTTTTAAAAACCTGTTTCACTGAAGCCTACATATTTCACAGAAATTCTTGTCCAATAATTTCAGTGAACAGTTTGAATTTTATATTAAAACAAAACGAAGGAACCTGAGTTCTCTAAGAGACAGAGACAGGAAAGACAGTTCTGTTCATTACCCAGCTTAATTTAGTTAATCTGGTTTCTTATCTAGAGGTTTTTTTCTACTCTTTTTTAACATAAAAAATGCCCAATTGCTTCCACTTCACAGTATGAACCCTCAAGATTTATTCACAAAGCACAAGAGATGTTTTCCACATGGAGTTGCTTGAGGGATTATAGGGGAAAAAAATGGTACTTTACTCCAATTAAGCCAAGCAGAGCTGAAGATAAAGGACTTCTGAATTTCTGACTTAGTGCCTTGTACTTTTAAACAGTTCTTCACAACAGGCTGTAGAGAGAAAGAGAAACTTTTACATGGTACAAATTTAAGACTTTCTAAAACTGAGTGAAGCAGTCTGAAAGTGCATGACTCAGACTTTTACTTGATGCATAAACTCATGTCTTTTTTTTTCCTGAAGAGCTCATATGGCAGGCATTACAATTTCAAAACAAAAACTTCAGTCTTCTTATTTCATATTTACAATCAAGTTTTATTTCACATTTTCTTTTTTAGGTCTCTAGACCTAAAAAGATCCAGTAATTGTGAAAATAGGTGTGTAGAATAATTTTGCAAGAAAAACTTTTAATACTGTAGGTCGTTCTGTCATAGTCATAGAATCATTTATGTTTGAAAAGACCTTTAGGGTGAGCAAAGCTGTTAACCCAGCACTGCCAAGTCCACCACTAAACCATGTCCCCTAGGGCCCCATATACACCTCTAGATACCACCAGGGATGGTGACTCCCCAGGTCAGGATGCTCCAATCTTTGACAAAACTTTCAGTGAAATACTTTTCCTAATACCCAGTTTAAGCCTCCACTGGTCCAGCTTGAGATCACTTTGTCTTGTCCTGTTGTTTGTTACCTGGGAGAAGAGACTGACCCCCACACCACGACCATCTCCTATCAGGGAGTTGTAGAGAGTGATAAAGTTCCTAATGAGCCTCCTTTTCTCCAGGCTTAACACCCCCAGCTCCCCCAGCTGCTCCTCACAGGACTTGTGCTCCAGACCCTTCCCCAGCTCCATTGCCTTTCTCTGGACACACCCCAGCCCCTCAATGTCCTTCTTGCAGTGAGGGCCCAAAACTGAGCACAGGATTCAAGGTGTGGCCTCACCAGTGCTGGGTAGGGGACAATCCCTGCCTGGCCCTGCTGGCCACACTGCTCTGATACAGCCAGGATGCCACTGGCCCTCTTGGCCACCTGAGCACACTCAGTTGAGAACTTCAATCTGATTTAAGATCTAAAGTAAATCACCTGTTTTCACCTGGTTTTTTTTTTTTTTTCCTTTCCAAGGTTAAATTTTGCATTTGAGGCTATCTGAAAAACAAAAGTAAGTTTTTACTGTCTTTCAGCATTCTATTAGCAGAGTGGGTAAAATACAGCATATATGTAGCTGTCCTCTGTTTTGATGGTTATGTTATCTAAAATTTCAACATTTAAATTTAAAATTAGGCCACATACTTTTAGTTCAGCAAAAAAAAAAAAAAAGCTGACAAAATCTCTAATTCATTTACTTCTCCCTCCCTATTTTGACAAATAACTGCCAGAAGGAAAGTCAATACTATAAATTCTTAGAAGCATCTATTAAAGAGTTTGGGGGGTGGGCAGGATTTTAAAGGGGTCTTCTGTCTCCCACATTTCTACACAAAACTGGAAGGTTCAGGGCAGTTCAAGAACTAGTGAAATGTGATTTGGATTTCCAGTCTAAACCCTTTCAAATACACTCTGCTTGGTTTAAGTCTGTGATAGCAGTGTGCCAGGTCTGCACCCAATCTCTACAGAAAACAAATGGCAGTACTGGTGACCACTGCCTCTGGTACCTGCCAGCTAAGCAGAGAAAAAGCAAGTCAGACATTCCTACAAATCTCTTGGATAACTTTCTTCTGTTGCTTTGAATACTGATATCAAATTACAGTTTTTTCCTACACTTAAAGGCCTTTCATTGCCAGATTTGGCTTCATACTGAGCTCCATGCAGGGAAGTTCTCCAGCATCAGTCCTCCTATGCAGGTCTTATGAAAGCCAAGGAGGTTACATAAATATACTGTGCCCCTGAGCTTTCTCTGTTGTCTGCTGTGCTTCTCGTGCAGCCTTCCCCCTGTCCCCACAGGTGTGAGAGCCCCTGCTTGCTTTCAGGCAGACCTGGGCTTTGCCATCAGCCAGGGCAGAAAGTGTCAGTGAAAGGCACAGAAATGCCTCTTGTTGATCTAGAGACCCAATAATCAAATGAAAATGGTGGCACTCAAAGAGCCATTCCCCTAAATCTTCTAATGGATAAAAAAAGAAAAAGAAAAAAAAAGAGAAAACTCTAGAGAAATGATCCAATGTCCCCTTGTTGTAGATTAACTCTGTAAATGCATTATCATGTAGAATTTTCTTTCCTTTTAAATGGCCTATGCTAAAATATACGGGATTATCATATTACAAAAGTGTAGTTAAATAAATCAAATTCAGAGGCAAAATGAAGTAGCGATTCCCTGCACTATATTCCTCTTAAATAAAGGTAATATTACATTGAAAGGCAATTTAAGGGCAAATTAAAAGACCCCTATTTCTGTAGGAAATAGACTGGCCCATAGAACAGTCAGGTTGATTTGGTTTTAAACAGCAAACTTTATGTAAACCTTCCAAAGGTAAGAGAAGAAAGAACCAGAAATGCTTTTTACATCCTAGTCATTGCAGGAAGAGATCAGGGAAAACTGAATGCAACTGATGACAAGTTTCAGGAATCAGTCCTTAAATTTTCCTGGAATGCATGAGACTGGCAAAAGGAAAGAGCCTTGTTACCCCAAAGTGAGGCCTCTTAGGTTAACAGCCTAACATGGTCTATACATCACAAATAGCTTGGCAGCTTCCTCACAAAATATTCCTGTATTTGAAGAGTACAAAGTGGAACAAATTAGTATGAAATGACTCTAAGACTGCACCTATCCACTTTGGGACAGCTGTGCTAAACTCCTACTGAACCCAAAGGTCCAGCATCAGGTCTGTAATGACTAAAAGGCAGCCTGACTCAGTTAACAATGGCAGAAAGTGTTGATTATTTTGCTCTGCGATGAAAAATAGAAATTACTAACCACCGTACTGAAAATTAAGGAAAAAAATTAGTAAAAAAACTTGCGTGATGCTTTTGAGGACTGGCACTAAAGCCTAAGCAGGTGGCACTGCTGAAAGCTGGGGAGTGCCCAGAAGAGCCTTCGGTGGCGGTGGAAGTGGGCACCAGCAGCACGGGCAGCCCCGTGAGGGGCCCGAGCGGCGGCTCTGGGTGCCTGCACCCCGGGCGCTGCCGCAGCATCCCCGCCGCTCCCGCAGCATCCCCGAGCTCTCCCGCAGCATCCCCGAGCGCATCCCCGAGCGCATCCCCGAGCGCATCCCCGCCGCTCCCACACTATCCCCGAGCGCATCCCCGCCGCTCCCGCAGCATCCCCGAGCGCATCCCCGAGCGCATCCCCGAGCGCATCCCCGCCGCTCCCGCACCATCCCCGAGCGCATCCCCGCCGCTCCCGCCGCATCCCCGAGCGCATCCCCGCCGCTCCCGCAGCATCCCCGAGCTCTCCCGCACCATCCCCGCCGCTCCCGCAGCATCCCCGAGCGCATCCCCGCCGCTCAATCCGCACATCCCCGAGCGCATCCCCGCCGCTCCCGCACCATCCCCGCCGCTCTCGCAGCATCCCCGAGCGCATCCCCGCCGCTCAATCCGCGCATCCCCGCCGCTCAATCCGCGCATCCCCGAGCGCATCCCCGCCGCTCAGTCCGCGCAGGGACCGCGCCACCTCCTGGCTGCTCCGCTCCCAGCGCCCGGCCCGGCCGCGGCCCGGAAAGCGCCCGCTCTTCTCTTTCTCCTTCTTCTTCAAGGAAATGTCCTTCAGCCACTGCTTCCCCACACCGTGATGTACAGGACAGTACAGTGTAATGCATGTCTCGGGCAAGGGACAAAGGAATGGGATATTTTTTTTCTCTGTCGGGGAAGTTTTGCTGAGCTGAATATTAGTCCATCATCTCTTATATTCAACTCAAACTGGAAGAACTTGGTGTGGCTCTGAATTACATGAAAATCTTGCTGCACTAATCCCCGGACAAATGTTAAATATACATTTCTTCTCGAATTCCAAGTCGGGTAAATTGCGTTCGATCTTCCTTTCCTCAGATTCCAAGTTGGGTAAATTCCAGTTTAGCCGCCCAGTTTTCCATAGCTACTCTCTAATGATACGTGTTATTTTGTACAAACAGCAGGGAATAACAGATGCTGTGGTTTTTTTCCTAGAAGTAAAGACATTTTTTCTCGTGGAGGCAAATTACTTTTAAAAAATCACATCGGTAACCCTAAGACATGGTAGAATGTGGCACAGATTTTGTTCCCAAAGCAGAAATTCTAAAGCTGAATAATTTTGAAAATGTCTTAGGGACAAATGCTCATTTTTCTGATTCCAATTTCATCATTTCTGATTCCAATTTCATCATTTCAAATAGGAGCCAGACCAGACCTAACATTTCTTTCTTTTGAGCTCCTTTTGTTTTCATGCTGCCAGGTTTCTTAAATTCTACTTATGGTTGTATCAACCAATCAGTTTAAAAAAGTTCTTCTCTTGGTCTTGATCACCTTTCTCTGCTCTCATTGCTGCATTTTGAGTTGTTAGGAACCCCTGGGGAAGCACAGTACCTGTGCATGTTGCCACTAATTGACTTCCACATCGCTGTCTAGTGGTGCTGCCTACTCTTATGTGTAAGGACAGCATGAATGGATTGTTATTAACTCTCCTCCCAGCCAATATAGGCAGGAGATCTAAATAAAACTCAAATATTTAAATCCACTTGGGTAATTTGGGTTGCATACTCTCAATGTAAGTTCCCAAAACACATCTTTGCAATAGTTATTTCCCATTTGTTTACCATCCTTCTTCTTCAGACCTTAATGATGTAAGACAAACCATTGATCCAATTTGTACAGTCCTAAAATGGAGCCATTGTTTTCAATTATTTTTCACGTTTCATATTTTGCTCTCTGATAATTTTTCTTTATGCTTAATTATGCTAATTAGGTTAAAAACCTCAAGTTGTAAGCTGTGTTTTTCTTTCACAGTGTCTGAAATTTATCTTGTGTAGGCTGTGACAATCCATATGTTTATAAGTTAATGGGGTATATTATCCTAGATAGTCTAGCCAGCAGAGAATAAAGCAATAATGGTAGGTATTTTTTGAATTTCATCTGAGTGGGAAAAAAATCGTATACGGGTAGAATGGAATTTGCATAACTAGCAATTAATTGAGTAGAGTAGAAAACTAAATACTGAAGAGATGTTTAAATAACACATCCCTTTCATTAGACTTTCAAAATTGTTCTCTCTTAGTCAGATAGAGATGAATGACTCTTTCAGCTATTGTTCCAAAAATATATCAATGACTGTAGTTCTTATCAAAGTTTAGGCAATATCTGCATACAAAAAAGATATTTCCTGCTCAGGAAAATCTTGGATCCAGTACTGAGCATACTAAATTGTAAAAAGTTTGATAACAGAGACAATTAATTATGAATAATGGTAACTCAAAAATACACATTTTTGTTGTGCCCTTAGCCAAGGTAGAGAGGTTTGCTGAGGGAACTGTATTGTTGCATAAGTGTATGCAATTCTAAATTGCATTTAGAGCTCAACCTTGCTCTAATACACAGCCAGGTAACTTGAAGATCTGCCTAGAATTTGTTTGAAAAAAGGAGTTAATTTCCAAGGTAATTTAAGATGAAGAATCTTAACGAAAGTCAGAACTTTCTAACAAATACACCTCTGTTATAATTTTGAATATGGAATCAGGCTTTGCAGACTTGCCCTGAAATGCTTTGTTTCCAGTTACCTGAGATCTTACAAAAGCTTGAGGTGGCTACAGTTCTCCTAAACTCATCAGTGTCATGGATTATAATGTACCTGCTTTTAAGACACAAAATCGGGGTGAAATGCAAAGAATAAAGGATAAACACAGGGACAAAATGTGTCAATTCTGCTCACGTATCAAATAATTAGATCAAGTGTGTTCATTTAACTTCACATTCTTTGATCTGTATCTTAAAAACAGCAATGAAGGCCTGGTCTCTCCACAAGAGAAGAGTAAAATAAATTAAATGAAATTTCAGAAGTTATTTAGTTTCTACTGTGCCCAGATTTTGGAATCTCAGGCATTGTGTGCCTCTCCCTGTGGTGCCAGTGGCTACAACTTTCATTACCATGGGTGCATCTCTCCTTGTACATGAGGCTAGCTTTTTTCTCCATATCTGCTTTGAAGTCCAAGTGTCCCTGAATGAGACTTCAAAGCCTTAATGTGCCAAGTGGGTTAGGCTGGGTTGCACATTTGCTGGAAGTGGTGGAAGACTGCCCAGTGATGCTTATGATGCTGGGAGAAGGCCTTCAGCAATCTGCCTAAAGAAAAGCTGCAGGATGCATCTTCAAACATCACAGGACTTCTCTTAAGATAAAGGGTAAAATTTTTTCAGGAGGAGGAAAAGCAGGGATCAGATCATGAATCTTGGGTCATTGAGGATACCACTGGAGGTGACAGAAGAACTCCATTCTCTCCATTTAATCAGTCTCATTTTGGAAAACAAATACAAAATCCCCAGCATGAGAAAATGCTTTATTATGATTTTCCCATCACAACCCAGTGCAATATTATACAATGGTAAAACATGCTTACATGGATTGTCTTTGTTTCATCTCTTTTTTTTTTCTTCCCTTAAAATGGAAACAGTTCACCTTTTTTTTCCCAACTCCACATTAAAGAAAAAAACCCCAACTCTGTCATGACTGTAAGATTTCCAGGTGATCTGTGACATTTGACAGAGCACTATAAGAAAAGACCAGAAAGCAGGCAGGGATTAATGGCATTTTTGCCAAGTGATGAATTCTGTGGTCCTGGAAACCTGGCATTTTGCATTCTGTCAAGATCAGAGCCGTTTTTAAGCTGTTTAAGTTGTGATTATTTTCTCACATCTGTTTCCTTGAAAACTAATTGTAGATCTGAAGTTGCCTTTTTTAAATAATTCATAAAAACATAAATCCAAAGGAGAGTGGCAAAGGTATACAGAAACCCAGTGAAGTACAAAGAAAAGGGTCAAGTCAGCTGTAGTTATCTGGGCACTTCTCTGACTCCTGAAGTACTTAATTAGGCCCGTCTGACTGTTTGGCCCTGGGTTGATTTTTCCTTTCAAGAGAGCTGTTGACCTGATGGTATATTAAAACACACTCAGCTGTAGCTTCAAAATGGTTACAGAAAACATTTGTAAATGCTGCTGTTTTGGCAATAGGGGAAAAAATGTAGCCTAGCTAGTGAAACTCATGCATTTATAATTTTTTTTTTTCATGTTACTGAATATCCTTTTAGCTCTACCAATTACACAGATCAGCTAGACAACATCATTTAATGTAGGCAACAAAATGCCCAGAAGATCCTTATCTACGAAAACAAGAGCTTCCCCAAGTTTTGGAGGGTCTCCCAACCAGGCAATTAATTGAACTAATTCAAACAAGCATGTATAAAGTTTATAGCTTCTGGAATTATTGCTGAGCTTACAGAAGCATGTTAAAGATTACATCCTCAAAACTTTTAGATCAATTATTTTACAGTAGGAGTAGATCTCTTGTTTTAAAATGCCTCTTTGTGCTGATCCATCATTTTTCCTAATATAGACTATTTTTGCAGAACTAATTAGTAACTTATGCCCTGGAGAAAATTCTGTCTGTTGGTTTGTCCTCTTCTTGGAAAAGAGAATTTTTATACTTTTATTCATTGGGAGAAAATCCTCTTCTGTGAAGACAGAAGGAAAAAGATGTTAGAAAGAAGAAATAAAAAGAGAAAAAAACCAAACCTAAAAAACAACCCAGACTGAACAGAGCTGTAGCCACAGCTGTTTTCAGAGGGAAAAGGGTTTTATCTTTCGCTTGTTTGCCAGTCCAAGGCTTTTCCACTAAGAGCTGTTCAAATGAGCAATCCTGTGATTACTAACACCCTCCTCTTAATAATTTGGATGTGACTTCTCCCTTCTTCCCCTCAGCATGGTACCAAGCAGGCTCCAGTTTTATATTTTGTTGTTGAAAGGGAGGCTGTCAGGGTTGACATTCTGAAATATCCATCTGGCTCCTTAAATGCTATCATGTCTCTTTTGTTTTCCCAAGTCTCCGATGAGAAGATGTTTGTCACTTAATTGCTGCTGAGGATCACAGATGATGGTTTATAGGTTTAGGCAAATTGCAGGCAGCACTTTGTTAACAAACGGTAGAGCACAATGGTACTTCATAATTATCCTATAGAGCTCAATTGGCCCTTAACGGCACCTGCATGTACAGCATCAGGGAGCCTTGTTTCAACACAAAAGCTCCTTCTTGTTAATTAACCTGTGTGCACTTGTTACAAATGAAACCTATTTGTTTCCACTTAATATATTTGCAGCTAGTTTAAATATTCATTTATTATTATGCTTGTTAAGTGAGGAGTGGAGAAAAATAGTTTGGATCACTTTCATTAGCATGCATTGAGCTTAAAAGAGGTAGCAAATAGACCAATATGTCAAGTGTGTTCCTTTGTGCTTTCCTTCTTCCCTGCTTTGTAGGTCCCCAAATTAGGCTAACAAAGATGTATATCCATTGCTGATTGAAATAATACAAAAGGAATGAAAAGTATAGGAGCCTCTGTGAAAAAATCAACAATTTCTCTGAAAGGGGCTTTGTACCAAATGACAAATACAATTCATTCGAGCTGAAAAATGCCTTTAATAGCACGTTTAAAATTTGTATGTACACATACAGTTTTTATTTATGTGTAAAAAGATGGGAAATAAAACTGAATCCAGTGTATTTAACAATTATGCCTTTATTCATGCAGTTCTAGCACAGATACCCTTTAATCTTTAACCAAAGAGGTTACTTCTCTATTATCCTTATAAGCAGAGCAACCTTTTCTTTTTTAAGTGACAGAAATTAGAGAGAAACTGATAGAAATGGCTGTGTGTTTATTAGACATTATAAGTACTTATTAAAGACCATTAATTAAAGTGCATAAAGACATTAATAAACAGTGACTGTTGTTGCTACCTTGCATTTTTATGAAGACTATGCCAAATGCTTTTATTCCTGTTACTGGCAAAACAAATACATTGATTTTGATTACTTGTTTCTGTTTTTGAGTAGCTTTGTGTTCTGAAGATTTCCAATGATTTTTTTTCATGTTAGTGGTCACACAAATAATACAGATTGCAGAGCAGATGCAGCTGAGCAGTCAGGAAAAGCTTAAGTTTCCTCCTTCGTTTTGCTTGACTTTTTAAAGTTATTTCTAAAGGATATCACTGCAAGGGAATCTTATCCAAAACAGCAGAGTTCCTTCTGAAAGGGAGCACAAAGGACAGTCATCATCTCTTGATTTGCCAGTGTGAACCCTGAATTATCCTGATGCTTTCTGAGTAGTTTCCACTAACATCACTGACAGCAGAATGGAGTCCAGAGAATTGAAATTTCCCTTTGCATGTCAGTATAGCAGATGAACATTAAAGTTAGGTGGAGGAGGGAGGAGCAAAATTTTGGCTGCAAATTAGTTCTCATAACAGCACAATGAGCAATATCAAAAGCACAGTTATGTATTGATGTGAGATGCATTCTAAGAGCTGCTGATCTATTGCTGTGATACTTCTGTTAAAAATTGGTCAAATAATGCATTTTAGAATAGGTTAGTACTGCCTCTTACTTAGGGTAATATATCTAATTTCTATCAGTTCATCATGATCATGTATTCTGGCCATTTTATTTAAAATTTCAGCTTGCCAAGGGGAATTATTAATGAAGAGAAAATTACGTGTATGCTTCACACTTAGTATAGGAGTCAATACAGCTCAACAACTAAATGAGGGAAGTAGAACTATACATTTAGGTGTGTGTGTGTATTTGTGAATAGTCACTTTGTGTGTGTTTATATTTTAATTTATTTAGAAGGGAATTCAGTGTTTATATGACAGATTGAGGATCAAAATAGTATAAATACTCTGCAATCACAGAATAAGCATTAGGGATTTTGTAGCAGAGGAAGTTTCAGAATCTCATCCTCTGAACATATTGCTTTTTCTTATAGTGAGAATATATTTAAGATTCAAATGTTACTATTCTTTTAATCATGGTTTCCATGCTAAGGCTTCCAATATGTAAGTGCAGGGAAGGCCCTTGTGATGCATATGTATCTTGTAGGCTATAGATGGCACTAAATCAGCAGCCACTTTTGGTTATTATTGATTTGCAGTGGATTTCAGTAGTTGTTTAGAAGTGAAGGTGCTTATCAGGTCAATGAACATTCAAAGCCCTAATGAACTCTCATTAAAACATCTTTCATCTTCCAGTGCCCCCAAATCATTGCAAGTCTCCAGCATGACTTCTTCAGTTATTTCCAAAGCAGGTGGGAAACCAAGGCATTATTTTTGCTGCTTCTGTGTTTTTGTGATATTCTCATGCCTCCTGGCAATTTGTACAGTTGCAAAAGCATGGAAGATGGTAGCTGCTGCTACCAGCCTATATGGCATCTGTTCCTCTCAGGCCACTACAGAATCTGAGAGAAACAAAACAGCACAACTTTCAGCAGTTAAAAGTGTGTCTACTGCTGTTACTGCTGTATTTTAGACCCTTTTCATCTCTCCCAAATGCATCCAGCTAGTGAGAGCTTCCTCAGCCCCTCTTTAGATATACTTTTGCACAGTCCCTAGACTAGATCACGGGGCTACAACCCTCTGTTTTTCACCTGTGAAAAAGCAGCAAATCCAGCCATATTTGGTGCCTGCAAGGTTGCTTCTTCAAAACAGGGCATTATTTATTCATTGCAGAGTACACAGTTTCTGAGAAGGGAGATAAAACAGTGGAAGCCCTGTTTCTGGATCTTGCTTATTCCTGTGAGTTTTGTTAACTTTTTCTTTAATGGTGGACACCCCTTTCCTAGCCTAGGAGACAAAGGCAGTTGCAGTGTCCCCTACTTTCACTACCTCCCTGCAGCATTTTCTTATAAATAAAAACTCTATTCTTTAGCCAGGGATTTATTTCTTTTCTAAACAATTTTGTTTTCTATTTTTCTGAGGCTTTGGTCAGGCAAAACACATTCCTGTTAGCCTGGCTGGAGACAAGCAGGTGCCTATCTTGCAGTTAATAGCTCCCTGACTTCATCCTTGTTGCTTGGCTTTTCTCTGGGCATAGCTCATCTCTGCCATTGTTTTGTTTCTAACTTGTTTTTACCCTAGAAGCCTCTTTGATTTAATTCTCTGTAGTCAGGTGGAATAACACCAACTTAGAAAATGTAGGTACCTACTGCATTAGGAGAAAACAATACTTCTATCTCCCTCATTAATCTCAGAGGTTTTTATGGCTCAGAAGATAAAAGGAGTGGAAAGCACTTACTATAAAGACCGTGCTCCAGAAGGGGATTGTAAGGCAGGATTTTTGCTAAGATGAGGACTCGCTATCCCCTACATTGCTCACTAGTGAATGTTCCACTACCAATAGGCATGTGATTATTCTTCGTCTCTCTCTTGCTTCAGATTCTGCTCTCCTAGACTCCTCTTTAAATGGCCATACCAAGTTGTTTTCTACAGTGGTGAGTGGTACTTTGCTCACCTGCGTGTTTTGTTTCCATACCTTCAGCATGTGGAGCTGTTTACATCATGTTCACTGCTATAATCAGTGATAAAACCTGTCTAGGTGTCTACTCTGCCACAGCCAATCCCAAAAAATTCCACAGTCTCATCTATGTGCTTCCTCTGTCCACCAACCTTGTTTTCACATCAGGAATGGTATGCACTGTGCTGTCTGTGTTAAGCATTTCCCAGCCTGTAAGGGTTGCCCAGCTGACACTGACCCAGGAAGAATCTCATGACAGGTGGTGATGCAGCGTGAGTCATCGAGGGGCTGAAGAGAGCTCAAATGCTGCATATCCTGTTATGTTCCAGCTTGTTTTATGGCATGCACAGCCCCTGCCCTTGTCTGCTGCTCGTGTGTCCAGGAGTCAAGTGTCTCCTGTCACAGCACACACCACTGAACCGTGCAGGCACTGAGATTAGAATTTGAGTGGGCACTGGGAAGTGTGCTCCACCTTCTCGTAGAACTTCTTGGAGTCACTAAAAACTGGATGGAAACAGTGCCCCTTAGATTTTCTTTTGCTCCCCAGTGTTAATTTTGTGCTATTAAAATGGACATCTCTCTCTGCTCCAGATGGACTTTCTTTACTCTAATAGAGGCCTTGGCTCTTAAAATCTATAGATGTTCTGTTGGTATGGGGCTGCCCATACACACACAGAACATACAGATAAAAGTGAGTGCTTCCATGGCTGGATTCACTGCTGGTGAGCTTTCCCATAGTATAGAATTAACTTTGGAAATGTAAAATTCAGATGTATAAGAGCTTGAAGTGAAATTCACAGAGCCATGTTCTGGATTTAAACCTCCCCAAAGTACCTGAACAATGTTAGATATTTCATGTCAACAGTGTGATCAGAACAAAAACCTCCAGAGCCAGTTTACAGGGGATCACACTAACCTGGCTGGCTAAACAGAAATATGAAGAGAAATGTGTTTTATGTCCCAGAAGCTCAAGGCCCTGCTCAGTGAAGAGCCAACAACAGCCTGAACTCATAAGATAACTGCATTATATCCCTTTCAAAAATCAGTCTTTTTTGTAAAGTATTTCACAGTGCAGGTTTCCTGTTCAGTAGCTAGAAGACCCACTTTAAAGAAGATGTGGATTTAACTCCCCTTTCATTGGCAGAGGTTCAAACCCACCCTTCCCAGCTCTCAAGGGATGCCCCAATCAATGAGCAACCATCTGTTCAGGGGGTGAGCAGGGGGGCTTCCTCCACTTCCCTTCCTGGTGCCCTCCCCTGCAGTGGAAGAAGATGTCATGACTAATCAGGGCCAGTAGCTAAATCACCCACCTGAGAACATGGAGGATTCTGGTTCCTCCTCCTGGTTCAAAGGCTGCTTCTGCAGCAAGAAAGATGCATTTCGTGTGAATCAGTTTCTGCACCTTTAGGTACATAAAGAGCTGTGAGCAGAGTGAACTCTGGGTGAACACCCACGGATCCATATTAATACATGCAAGGGCATGTGTGTGTATATACATGTGTGCAGGCATGAGATTAACACCCTTGAATCTATTTACATATAGCAAATATTACAATAGAACCAATAGACAATAATCTTATTAAAATATCCCAGTAAAAAAGATTTTTGACACAAGAAAAGTTGTCTGTATTTTTTTAAGACATCACTTTTACACAGAAAAAAAAACAAAAACAAAAACAGGAAAAAATCAGGTTTTTTTGATTACAAAAAACAGGGACAAATCTTGTTTTTCAGTTGACATGTCAAAAAAAAAACCAACAAAATAAAGAAACAAACCTGAATATTTTGATAAAAGTAAATAAAAACATTTATTTTTAGGGAAAAAGTGTCCATGGGTATAGAATATATTTTTTTTTAGGAACAACATTACTTATTGAAGATAATGAAATTAACTGTGGTGTATCTTAGGGGAACATAGGAAATCTGACATGCTAAAAGCTGGGACAGATTTCTCTGTGAGAGACAGGTGCTGAGTTGTTTTGCCTATAAAGTGCCATAGATAAACACTGGGACTTGGACAGAATGGGCTTTAAGCCACGATATGTGACTCACTGTTGTCTAATCTGGTGATTTCCCCACCCCATACACAAAAAACACAAGAGGTGGAATGCTTTTGAAAGAATTTAAAAACAATTATATATATTACAACTGCAGGAAGTGGTTCTAACTTTTCCAGTGTCTCTTGGTGATCACATACCTCATTTCTGTTTATTAACCTACCATAATGAGGTTTTGTTAACCCTTTGTACAGCTGAGTACCACTTTTTACATATCAGCTTGGAATGTCACATGGTTGACTTAGCACCAGTGAACACTTCACAACCACAGATTCATTTTCCTCAATTTGTTAAGTGGCTAATTATAAAGGTTCACAAAAGAATTGACACAAGGGGAGGAGACAGCCCCACTTCTGTCAGCAGCCCCATGAGGCCTGTACAAGTGTCACTTGTGAAACAGAGCACAAATTAAACAATGGCTATAATAAGATCTAGGGGCTGGTGGATAATGAAAGAAAACTTCCTGTGTAGATGCAAAACAGACACTAAATGGGTTGTTTTTATGTTTGACAACAGGGCCCTTATGTAACTCTTCATGAATTCCGAGTCTGCCGTTAAGGTAATGTTCTTGGATAGACTAGATGGTAACAAGCTAAATAAAATGACTACTATTTATTTTGTGCCTGTGACTGTGATTTCCAATTTAATTTCCATACTGTTGTATATCCCTAAGATTTTTTTTTTTTAAAGCAGAATACAGTGCATGCACTCTTTCCCAAATTAGTAGATATTTAGGAATTTGTTAGCAGATAAGACTGCAAAATGAACAGTGTTGTATTTTTAAGAACAAATGCAATCAGTGTGTTAACAAATCATTCACTCTATCTACTCTCATCAGCTCCTTATTACAAATAGCTGAATTTAAGGCTCAAGAATAAATTTAAGCAGCAACCTTTTTCTCAACTGCAAGATTTCTATACAGTAAATGGGACTTTATTTTGTTGGTTTAAGTATTTAATGAAATGGAATGAAAGTCTTTTTGTGCATGTGCTGTTTCTCTCACTATAATACTGCTACTCTATGCATAGTGTTTGCATCATTATGTAAGACATTTGCAAATATGGTATGGTGTGTTTGCCTATGGGAAAACCCTCTCTTTAATGTATTCATGAAAGATAAATTAACAGTGCTTTAGGTATGATAGAGAGATTCATAGTATAGTCTATTATAATGCTGGTATTAAAAAGCAAAGCTCATCATTTAATAAGAAAAATGTTAATCTTTCACAATCATGGCAGTATGTTTTATTTCTGAGAATGTCTTCCCTCCACCACTGTCTTTTTATCAATTATAATTTTAGTTTACCAGTATCAGGCTGATATCTAGATAACAGTCAGGACACCATTGTGCTGACACTGTTCAATGACACCATCCCTACCAGAAGTACCTTTGTTTCTATTTTCTTTTTTCTTCTGAGTTTCTTTCTTCTCTTATCTTCCCCTTTTTTTCACAGTATAGACCCCAAGCATATCTACTCCAGGATGCTGATATGATACTTTTGCCAGTCTAAATTAAAAAAAAAACAAAAACAAAAACCAAAGAACAAGTCCACAAGAATAGGTCTGAAGAAATTTTCTGCAGGATGATGCAATTCCTGATTTTCTGCAGACACCAGATTTTCAGGTGACAAAATACAGGCATTCTCTGGTCATCTGGTCAGAAATGCTAGAAACTTGCCTTCAGGAAACTGTGTGCCACAGTTATATCCTACATTTATGCTTCTCTGGCAGATACTGATGTTCTTGTATCAGCTGAGGTATGAAGTTGCACTGTAGCCCAAACTACCCACCTGTCACCACCCAGTTGATTCCTATGCCCACCCTAGTCCTGAGTTCTGCCCTCTCCAGAAAGGATGCCAGAAGCAAGATCCCAAAAACACAGAAGCCATTAGTTTCACTACTTTACTCTGAAGAGTAGAAACCAAACACAGCAGAGCTATCAAACAACAATTTTTGCATTTCATGGAGACGTTCAGTGGAACAAAGGAGAAGGACTACAAAGAGGTATTACATTAGGCAAGGACAAACAGAAATCCAGGAAACTGAATCCTTTGTCTGACCTTAGACATATAAGGTTCCTATGTATTTATCTTTCTTTTTCCACATATATCTCACTGTCACCTTCTGAATGCTTGCTTGTACCACATCTCTATATCCATTCTGTCTCATACCAGCTCTCCAAATTTCTCATTCACTTATTTTCAGTTTCATGTAATCTGCACCAATTTCCTGCATGTAATCCCCTGGGTTATGTACAACAGTCAGCAAGAACATCCTCTGTGGAAGTACCCTGCAGTTAAATACATTTTCTTATTGAAACAGAAAGATTTAGCAGAAACTGTTGGTATCCATGATATTTTTGTCACTAGTAGATTTGGACTCACAGTGTGTAGCTGAAGAGAGAAACAGACTCAGGACCTGTACAGGTATAGTCAGAGCCAACTGTTTCACCGTACATGCCTTGGAGGCAGCCTGTTTCTCATAGCAGAACAGGGCACGAGTGGGTTATTGTATATCCTGACCTGGGAAGTGTACTTACACACTTTCTGAACTCACAAATTTTTGAAACCTGAAGAACTTCAACTTTCTTTGACTGAGATTCTGGACACCTTTCTAAGTGTTTTCTTTCTTATGATCGTTGTTTCAGAGAAGGGAGTGCATCATGCTTCATAAGCACAAACATAATTGTTCAGAAAATACAGAAAGACATAGCAAAGAGTCATTCTTCATTGATTTTTTTCATCTTCATATTGTACCTGTTTCTCCCTCTCTCCTGTCTCCTTTTCCTTAACCAGCTCAGACACATCATTCTCTTGTCAGGAACAATCCTGAGTAGTAAAGACAGAAAATCCTTAAAAGTTTGCCTCTTGGTTCCTCATCCTGTCACCTTTTCTGATGTCCCACTGATGTCTTTTTGGACTTGTTTGGTAGACCTTCCTCCCTTGCCAAAGAAGGAAACACTGACAAAAATCTGAGCAACCTAATGTGTGAGTCTGATTTTTTAAGGATCCAAGTCATCTTAACTCCTGCTAGACCATGATTTAAATGAAGGTCATCTTTCCCTTAGAAGTCAAGGCCAACATGATATTTCAGCCTGGGTTTAGATATAGCTAAAAGAGTCTTAAATCTTTGGGTACACAGAAGGTTTTTCACCTGATACTTTCTCAAATATTGAAAGAGAGCTTTTTGAAATAATGGAATTATTGCCATAATTCCAGCAACTTTTCTTTTCATGCCAGGGCAAAAAGGGCTTAAGGAGAGTAGGATGATAGCAAGTCTTGATTAAAAGCCTACACTAACAATATTTCCAGATCTATTCTGCAAATTAAAGTAATGATCAGTATATGCTTTACAGAAAATAGTACTAACCCTCAGCTTCCAATTTTTCAAGATAGATTAGTAATAACAGGAATTTTTAATGAAATGTATAGTTGGATAGGTGTAAACTGCCTGTAAATATACAGGCCAGACTTGCAATTAAAATGCTTGTCAGAGGAAAGACAAATTTTTTATCATATATAATAACTTATACAATAAAACTAATGTTTGACTTTAAAAATATATCTAAATATGATTTGGCATATAAACTAAACTCCAGCGAGACTAGAGGGTCAGAGAACTGCAGGTGGAAGCACCTGGCATTCCACAGCTATCAAAGGAATCATCAGAACTTCATTGACAACCTCACTGTAGCAGTTTCATAAACACACCTGATACATAAAACAATTTGATATCTGCCTAACCATTTATGAGTGTGGTCACTTGCATGATCATCAACATGCATGATCACTCTAAATGGATGCACAAATAATTGCACAATTGCACTTCTGCACATTGTCCTCAACTTTTATAACATTAGGAATCAGGACCATTAGTTTTTTTCCCTAAGGGAATATTCATTGCCCTAAGTTACATGAATTCATTTCAGCTTTGTATATACATTCAAAATAAATGAATTTGCATTTTTAAAAGGTAAAATATTCACCATCCAAATTAATAATACTTTCATTAAAAATATATTCTAAATATTCTCTGGGTAGTGTTTGAATTTGAAGCCATCATTAGTGGATTCTGTTTCAGCTTAGAGTCTTTTTTTTTTCTTGTAATGTCTATCCTATTCATTTTAAATTTCGAGCATAGAAGCATTTCCCCCACTATTTGAACCAAGCTATTATTAAGGGATTGAAGTTTTCTGGTGAATGAAGAAGTCCAACTGCTTTTCATGACAAAGTTGGTAATTAGAAGGCCAATTTAATGGTGAATCAGGCAGAAATATTCAAACCATGACAAATTACTTTAATAATACGGCTTGCAATGCTTGAACAGAAATAAATTTCACTTCTGAAACTCTTGCCTTTTTCTGCCTGCCTGGAAGATAAAACTGTCCAGGAGGTATTTTGTACCCGTTATTCAGTAAAGCTTTTACTAGAACTTAAGCAGCCCAAATAGCTTGCAAATGCAAAAACATTATTCAAGTTCCTATGATTTTTTTTACCTGAAGGTAAGCTGCATTGAGAATTCTGTATAAGTCAAAGATTTATTTTTTTTACATCCTGCTTAAACACTGCAATAGTGTTTTATTGTTTTATCTCTGACTTGAAGCATTAGCAATAGTCTACATTGGCTTCAAAACTGAAAGCTAATTTCAGTGTTTGTCATAAGTTTGTTAAGGCCACATGCATTCCACAGTTTGAAAAATTTCATTATTCTGTCCATGCTGGGGCTTCGTAATTGGATAGTAAGGATGTTCAAAGACTAATTTAGTGAATTGCACAATATTTTAAATGGAATTATGCAGGTTTATGGGGCCTCAGGGGATTGAGCTAGGAGCCTCTTGAGAAAATCTGTTTATCAGTAAATGATATTAGCAGCTTTCACCTAGCTTTTGTCTTCATTAAATTGCTGCTCTTCCAATTGAGGGTCACATCTGAGGACTGCTTTGATAATTTGTCATTATTGTCTTGTTTATTGGAGCATAAAGTTGATACAGCAAAGGTTGTGCAGTTTATATACAATGTGCAAAGAAGTTTTACCAACCAGCCCTGCCAATCTTTTATGATAGCAAAACATGTTCACGATACAAGAAATTGCAACTTGTCCAGTATTCTAATACATTCTAAATCAGCACATCCCTGTATTTAATTCCTAATATTTTCTAATTGTATGCAACGTTTTATACTCCACGTTATATAAGATTGTGTTTTGTTTACTTCTGTCATTTTTAACTGATGGTCTGAAATATTTCTTTATTTGAAGTGAAGCTTTTGGGTTTTTTCTGTTCGCTGCCCCCTTTCCAATACTCTGGATTTACCCTGGGGTAAATGTGACCAGGATTTGTCCCACCTATTGAATTTAATTTTCCATAAAATAGCAGACTCAGTCCATATTTTAAAGCACCATGGCCACATTTGCATTTTTGTTTACAGTATAGAATTTCAGTAAAAAGACATCTCAATGCTTCTATTTATGGGAAGAATAATTGCAGATAGTGGCTGTATCACCCAATCATTTGTTTCCTTTTATGCTACCATAGAAAAATTGTAATTTCTCTAACAGTAACTATAGGTGAGATGCATCAATGCTATAGTCTATATAGATTGAGAGACTATTGCCCAGCCTTAGACATGTGTCTTCAGGCCTCCTGTCAGTGAATTATGTACCCTTTCAAATTTTATTTATGTGTAGGGATCATATACTTTTTATAACATGTATGAATTGGGCTTATTTAAAGCACTTGAAAAGACTTGGCAGTATTGCTACATTTTTTATGATTAAATTATCCTTCAGCCTAATGTGAGAGTGCAAGAGCACTCTTCTTGTTATATTTTATACCAGTTTCCCAAGAACAGCTGAAACTTCTGAACTTAAAATTATGAAAGTTTCTACTTAAAAACTTAAATGTGGGATAAATTGGGGGTTTTTTTTTGTTTGTTTCTAAGAAGCAGCCATTAAGAAACACCAAACAGATGTATTTTTTTTCTTTTATTAAAAAGAAGGTACATTGTTGACAAGCACTGATCTTCATCAGTGGCTGACTACAACCACATTAAATGAAACCCTTCTTACTGAAAATTTTTTCATCTTAGGAACCTGTTCATGGTAAGTTTTCAATACCAAAACAGATTTTATTGATTTATGATTTTATGGTTCAAAGCAAAAGGCTTCAGACTCAGTTTTACATTTTTGTGAAGGGGATTCAGATGTCAAAAGTCAGGGCAAAACCTTAGACCCTACTCATGATCCAAGTAGATCCTTCAGCCTTAAAGGTTAAGCTTGACTGCTCTGGAGACATTATGGCAAAATATCCAATGGGATTTCCTAGACAGAGCATCCCAAACCACCACACCAGTCTGTAGGTCACACTTGGTTGTCATACACAAATGCTTTGTACACACTGGCCACAAGCCACCAGTTAATCCTTTCATCCTTTCTCTTTTTGTCTTATTTTTCCATGCACTGTTTTGCTTCCCTGCAGGATCACTGTTCCTTGAGACACTCGCATTTGATATCCCCATTTACCCTCTCAACTCAATATGTTTTCCCAGCTTAATTCATCATACCTCCCAACCCTATGTTATCTTTGCCCTATCAGTTCTCTTTCCCTACCTACTCTGGATATTGGCCCAAAACTCCCAACAGCTTCTATGGAGTCTATGTGAAAATTTTAATACAGCCATCAAGGTGAAGATTGCAGCTCAGTGGTTGGACTCAATGCCCTTAGAGGTCTTTTCCAATCCTAATTATTCTATGATTGTGTGCAAACCCTGCTGCCTGGATTATATCAGTAATTCAATGAAAATTTTTAGTTGTTTAATGTGCTCCTGTGCACATTTTATGCCTTTAAAATTGCTGATTTTGGTTCCTTGGTTGATGTTTGCATGTCCTGTTCTTGTGCTGCTACAGAATGAGCCTGAGAAAGTGAGGGAGCTATTTAAACTCAGGTACAAGGTGTATCTTACTTATTTTAAGTAGGAAAACCTTTGTGATTGACAAAATGTAAATAGAAATGATATTGTAGATGTGAGATCCTGAAGATATAATTTCTTATGGATTCAATAAGAAAAGCTTATGGAAAAATGCCATGGTTCCATTTTTCCTTTATTTGGAAGAGAGTAAAACCAGTTCAGGCAGCTCACACGTTCGTGTTTTCAAAGAGAACTGCCTCTCTCCAGTGACTACCAGAGGAACTGCATTGCATGCACTTTTACTAAGTGGCAGCTACAAAATCTTTATTAAGGGATTAGTCGGTCCGGATCCTGTTTGTTGTTTCTGTAGTTTTTCCTTTCTTCTGAGACCAGAAGAGCTCCTTCTCTAGTTTTCTGTCCTGGTGAGGCATCAATTTTAGAAAATGGGAAAAACAAATGGTCCTGTTGCTTAACGACTGTTTATGTGCTATGCAGCAAGAGTCATTGTATAAATGACTGCAGGCATGACAACCTAGAGAAAGGCAATCTACTCCCCCCATTTTACTTTGAATTTTGTTATCACTGGCAACAGGTTTCTTCTGCCTTATGTGTGAAGTCCAATGTCACCAATTTTAAATGTTTCTGAATTTTGAGTGCTTGACTACAGCTGAGGAGGTCACAGAACCTCTTTGGTGTGAGTTCCCCAGCCATGACAGTTTGAAGGTTCCTCCAGTTTGCTCTTAGAAGAAAAAAGACAGCCAGCTACTGCTCCCCTAAGGGACATATGGAATTCAGGGTAAGCATAAGATGGTGGTCTCAGTAGTCTCGGTCACCTCTTGGTGAAGATGCCTAACTCCAGGAGAGGAGAAGAGTTCAAATATTTCTTTCCCTTTCATGCTTCCCATTGGTTATTTCAGGCATTGAACACTTTCCCCTTCTCCACTTGCCACTGCGCTCCTCTTGTGCATCCTAATCTTAGATGCTAAGCATTTCCACCCCATTGCGAAAAAAACTTCAGACCATAATTTGATTTTGAGAGTATTATGCAGGGAGACAACATATAAAAAGTAAGGATGGCATCACTGAGCATCATGGCTTTGTAATTCTTTTCCAGATCTGCTCCTCACTGAACACATGGCATGGCAGTGAGTCCTACAGATTTAGAAACTGTGAGTCAAATCTTTGTTACCACAAGGGATACTTGTCACCTATGATGCTTTAAATGATACCTAAGGTGTCTGTACCACAAGAAAAGTAATGACTAAAGTTACTGTAGAAACTCCCTGTGCTGGCCTTGAGACAGCTGGCACTTGTGCCAGGATTCATGCAGTTGTGGCAGAAGAGGGTCCAAATCAGCCTGAGGCAAATTCCTAGCATGTAGGTTGTCCTGAACTCTGTGCTGCTGCAGGCATTAATGCAAGCCTCTCTTCTTTGCCTGCAACTTTTAAGAGCAGGTGCTCACACAATTTTGAATATGCATATGCATGTATGTCTTGTAAGGGTCAGAAATACATGTGTGGGGCTTCAGTGCAAATAATTTTCTTGTCATATTACAACCAAGCTAAAGAATACATCATATTTGTTTTGCATGTGTGAAAACTGTTTTGATATGTGGAATAAATATTTTTAATAAAAAGTAAAGAAAATTAGACTGTCTGCAAATATTCTGAGCACCTAAATGGGAGGCAATGTAACAATATGTTAGGAAAAACCATGAAACTTCAACAATTGGTTTAAAAAAAATTAGAATATTCAAGAATTTAAATTTGAGAGTGGGACTATCACGGGGTACAATGTAAAGGTATAAACTCATGGCTCTCAAGTGCAGTGAGGGCAACTAAGCCATTGAGAACACAAAGACACACACTCATTCTCTGTTAATCTGCCCTGTGTTTACATTCGTGTTGTCCAATTCTCGTGGGACATCAAAATGGTAATGATTTCCTATTTTTGTAAACAAATGGAAATACAGCCTTTCATGACAGCTGTTACTTCGAAAATGATCTAAAATATTTATGCAAATTATAGATTTAAAAATCTTTTCAGTGAAGGTGTTTCCCACTCTTGAGAAAGATTCTGGCAATTAAAAATAAAACCAAAGAAGCATCAGAGCCATGCCTGTTATTGTTTAGTCCATAACAAAGACAGCTGTACATAGCCTTACTGTGAGTCGCTTTTATCTGAGCAACCTTGCTCAGTAAAATTGGACAATTTATCACCCCGGTGCCTGCAGCAGTGTGCACTACATGCAAGTGATTAGTTTGCCACTTCAGCTACCAGCTCTGAGAAACTTGCAGCCTGAATGAAAAGGTCAGCATGGAGCTTAAAGTAACTCTCAGGCACCAGATGGCCCAGGGGGACAAAGAGGGGCTGTGGTGGCTGCTGCCCAGCTCAGCAGGGGTTGAGGACCAGAGCATCCGAAGGCTGCTCTGCCCAACAGCCCTGAAAAGAGGTTCTGGTTCACTCTGGCACAAAAGGTAGAAAATATGGAGTTAGCCACCTACATGAGATTCCAGATGCCTCACATGGTCCTCTGACCTCCTACATTTTATGTTTTCTCCTCCTGTAACTGTGTAAACCAATGAGAAGAGCCATGTCTCTAAGTTAAACATTAACCCTGGAAAGTAGGAGTAAGAGCTTCTGGTTGTGATTTCTGCACTTTATCCTACAAACCCCAGGAATCTGATAGATCTAAAGACCACATTCTCTTTTGAGTTTTACCCACTGCTCAGGCTAGCTGGGCAAACTTGCACTTCCAACACTTGCTGAGTGAATTTGTGAGCCAAAGATTTCAATCTCCAAGGCTTTTACACCCACCCAATTCAATTACATAACACAAAACAATGTGTAACCTTAATTTTTAGGATGCACCCAGTCTTATCTGAGCTGAATAAATTGTTTACAGGTCATTGTATCTTTTAGAAGCCCAAGACAAAAGTTCAAAGAAGCCTTTGCTCTGCCATAATACAACAAAACGAAAACAGCAAAACCAAACCAAGCCAAACCAAACCAACCAACCAACCAACAAAACAAAACAATATAAAAAAACCCCAAAACAACAAAAACAAAAATACCAAAAAAAAACCCACAAAAAACCCCCAACAATCCAAACAAAAACCTCCTGGAATAATAATTCTTGTTGCCTTTGAAGGGTAACAGTGGAAGATCTCCTTGAATCTGATAGCACCAGTAGTTAGACTGTACACAGCTGTAAAGAAGAGAAAGATAAACAGAATTCACATCTCTAGCTTCTAAAGAAACAGAAATCCAAAAAGTACTGGTATAATTTTGGCCACTGAGTCAATAGGAGAAAAGGGGAACCTCACTTTTTCTGAAACTGTGATAGGCTTAGGGTTAATAACCTTTTATTCTCAATTAAAAAATAATAAAAAGAAAGAAAAAAAAACCAACAAAAGATAAAATTTTTGACTGTAACTTGAATGCTTATCCTACATGCTGTATGCATGTCCATAATTCACTGGCAGCATAGGAAAATTTGGCTTGGGTCTTCAGTTGGGTCTGCTGGGCTCCTGTATTCTAGGCACTGCTCAGATATTTGCTTGGCATCCTGTGCCAGCTTCCTGCCTGGTCCTGAGCAAGTGCTCTGAGTTTCAAGGTACCTTTCTTACAGACACAGTTTCACTGAGGGGATTTCCAAGCTGCTCGTTGCAAGATGCTCTGAAGCTTAGATTTCTGTTTGCAAGGGCATTCCTTTCTGGTTTTGGTGTGTGCACATGTTGCTTAATTGGATTTCTTTCCATGGCAACCGTCTGGATAATTTTTGGACAGCAAGCTAATACTGCAGGTTTGAA
Source organism: Luscinia megarhynchos (assembly GCA_034336665.1). NCBI lineage: Eukaryota > Metazoa > Chordata > Aves > Passeriformes > Muscicapidae > Luscinia > Luscinia megarhynchos. The sequence continues at coordinate 47,275,007 of JAPFBE010000003.1, read as the reverse complement.
CTCAGCCAGAACATGCTGATGCTGAAAGCTTTACATCTTTTTTTTCTTTTTTGTCATCCTAAACAATAAATCTTACAACGAATTTCCTTAGGTCCGAAGTTTCTTTGTGAGATGTTATATGTAAAATACTTGATTCTGTTGTAGATCCTTAATGTTTCCATACTTAATTTCATTACAGCAGGAAATTTCTTTTGAATTCTGCTCTTTAGAAAAAGGAAGTTTTAGCCCCTTGAAGACCCAATAAATTACTAAAACAGGGCAATTTATGATCTTCATGCATCTCTGCAAAGAAAATTCTCCCTCCAGGTAGACTCAGTCTGTCTAAGATTCAAAGATATTAGAGGCAATTTTATGAAAGGGATCATTAATTATAAGACATGAAATTTTAATAGGAGGCTTCTTTTTCCTGATATCTTGCATGAGCCAAGATCAAAGTAACTTCTGTATATTGACCTAGTAAGCATGATAACTGAGCAGATCAGCTTCTCTGTCCTTTATACCCCCAGAAAAATCACAGAAGTGATGTTTCAGGAGAAAGTGCATTTCAGTGTCATATATGTAATCATAGAAGATGGAAAAATGCTGCTAATTGTTCCTGACAGGAGACACCTGGGTCCATCCAGGGATGTTTAGGCACACTTGTCACGACCAGGACGAGTGTTCTGGGTGCCTTATCTAAAATGACCAATGCTTGCATGTTGCATGGTCAGCTTGACATGATGCCATGTGTACCTACTCCTTTATAACATTGAATAAATGTTATAAATTTATGCCATGAATTAACCCCATTGTAATAATCCAAAATTAGCTGCTTTTTCTGCATCCTTTTGCTCAAATACCTTCAGTTCTTTTACATTAAAGCTGAGACCAGAAGGGATTCATATCACTCTGCATCAATGTTCTTTTCTCTTCATTACTGGGCTGCTCCTTCCATCTTTCTGACATCTGAAAACTTTATTAGTGATGATTTAATATTTTATTCCAGCCCATTGATAAAAATGTTAAGTAGAAATAAACCCACTGGAATTTAGCTAAAAATGCACCGGGTCAACAATGATTAGTCATTTACAATTACATCTGGAGAGCTATCAATTAAACTGGTTTTAATCTATTTAAATGGTGCTATATAACATATTGTTCTAATTTCATAATCAAAATGTCATAAGTCACCAAGTCAAATGTCTCACAGGAGTTTTAGTGTATTATATTCACCCAATTACCTTTAGCAGCTAAACTTCTAATAACATTACAGAATCAAGACCAAATTTCCAAGAGCCTGTATTGATTTGCATTAATTGCATTATTGTGTTTTAACTCTTTTTTAATGAAGTTGAATATAATCTGTTACTTTGCACAGAACAATAAGTCTATTATTATGTTAGCATTTTGTTTTAAGTTTTCTTCTTTGAATTTTGATCTTCAATGTAGTTTAACAGCTATTAAAAAGAAAACCCCTATGGCTCCGGGAGATGCTCTTTCAGAAATATTCTATTTTTTGCATGCCAGTCACCTGTTGACTTATTGTTGATTGATACTGGTGTCTGTGTTTTAATGGACTTGCTTTAGCACTTGAAGGTGGTTCATCATCCTCTAAAGAGGCTCTATCACCTCGTTTTTTCTTATCTATAAAAAGACTTGCTTGTTGAATGTTTCTGCCTTTTCTGTGTTGCTACTCACTTTGTATAGTACCAATCAAGTACATTTGTTAGGATTTCTTTTGCTGATTCACTTCAAAAACTGCTTTCTGTTATATTTAATTCTACTTGTCACAGTTTCTCACTGTGTCCTTTTACTTACCTTATCCAGTTCCTTCAGTTTCTAAATTTTCATGTACACTCAGATCATATCAAATTCACGTTACTTGTGTTATACAGTGATAATCTGTACTTTGAAGTTAGTACATCTCACAAGCACCTAATACTTTGATACTAGCAAACAAACGTAAGTTTAGGGAGAAGCACTAACTTATCTATATTTAAAAATGCAACCCATTGCCAGCATGGTTGTCTGATTTTGGTATTCATCTTCAAATGTAAAATAAATGTATATATATTATATACATAGTCTTCCTAATGCTGTATGCAGTCTTTATCTGAGGAAGAATTTCCTATCAGATTTTAAGAGAAATAAACACATGGTTAATAAATTATGAGTTCTTAAACATCAATGTTTATGTGTTCTTCAGAATAATAATAAAAAAAGCTCGGATTTGCTTTTGCTGAGCAGAAAAAGAATGGGAAAGAGAGAATGTAGGATTCATGTGTATGATATCAAAACACAAGGGTGATATTCCTCTGAGGAAATGTTGACTTGCCTCACTATACATTGACAGGGCACAGAAGTCCTCACTTGGTGAGGTTTGCATGAGGTGAAGGAAAATAAAGCACTAAAGGCAGGACTTCAGGGATCTATTTGTTTTGGAATGAGTATCTGGATTGATAGTGTGGAGATGAGATTGGGCAGGCTGAGATGCAGCTTGGGGAGGGTTTGCAGGGATGCAGGAGCTGAGTACTCTGAGTACTAGAGACTGCAGAACATTTTCTCTCTGCATCACAATCCACCTGTACTCCACTACAGTCAGGGCAGCTGCTGTCATGCATATGATACCACATTCCAGATGGTAATAAGGGGCAAGACAAAAGCATGGATCCTTAGATCTACTTTATTAGTGTACCTCTGAAAGTAATTTATTTCTTCAACAGCAATGATCCCTGAAATAGAAACATCTAATAAGAATGTCAGGATAAACCCAGGAACAGGCTCATAGACAAGAAGTTACTCATGCCAGAACTACCTCAGTTTGCCCAGCCTGATAACTCTGTCTTGCTTAGCCTAATTGGGATAAAGGGAGTAGGAGTGATATCTCCTAGGAAGTGCATCATCCAGAGGATAAAATAATGCCAGGGAGAGTGCTTGGACAATAGCATCCTGCTCTCACAATTTGTCTTCTTTCTCCTCTCCTTTTGTTGCTTTTCTACAAAACACTGAACACTTTTCTGCAGAGCAGCCCAGGTTCAAGAGTGCATGGGAAGGAGGCCAGTGGCCTCCCTTCCCATGTATATGTCACACATGCAGGGTGTGAGGCTGCATGCCACAAGGCCAAACGGGTTAAATCATGATCTCCTAGTTTCTGAATAAGCACTGTAAGAACTAATTAATTAAAGGGATAGATTACTTTTTATGAAAAGCAATGACTGTGGATTTCTGTGCTGCTACAGGTCCAGTGTGATCTGTATCTAACATGTCAAGCTTAGCATGGGACTTAAGCAGAGGAAACTCAGCTGGTGATGTCTTAAAGGCTTTATGATGCCTGGAGGGGCAGCCATGTCCAGGCAACAGACTTAGTCACACAAATGAATTTTATAGCCAAACCAGAATCATGCTTAATGTCTCAGACTCTTCTGTGGTGTCTGCAGGCTTTTGTGCATCACGCTCCATTTCTGGGACCAGGCACCCAAACCTTTATTTGTCTTCCAGTGCTGCTAATACTGCATCCAGTGTATCCCCAGCCACACTCAGGCTCGAACAGAAAAGCTGCCAGCATTTGCTCAGCAGATGCTTTTGCTGAGTTTGCTATAACTGGGTCCTCCAGAGTATTGTACAGCTTTTTCCAAGTGTAATAATTAGGATTCTTTGGACCAGTAGGACAGGCTGATTGCCATTAGCAGTGCCTTTTTCTCCCTATTAACACATCTGCACTAGTGTTTGTTTTTGTTATTGTAAAAGTAAAGTATGACTGCATTTTCCCCTTTTCCTTTTGATCCTAATGCTCAGTTTGCCCCTGAACTTGTGATACCCCCCTCCATTTCACAGTGTTTGATCTAGCTATCTAAAATCAGGGAACAGATAAGATCTCAGCATCCAGAGCTCCATGTTAAGAAATTCAATGGGAGAGCAAATACTTCCCCTTTGCCTCAGTTTTATCACTTCAGCAGAAAGATAAGTGAGTTCATAATGAAGGATGTGATTCAAGCTATAGCATATTTTACTTTCCATAAATCCCTTAAGGTCCCTTTCTGTGTGCTGGTCCAGCCTTGTGTTGAATTTCCATCCCTTGGAAGCAAAAGTGCAGTTGAGGCTGCTGTAGATCCTCAGGCTTCCTCCTGACACACAGCACTGCTACCCAGCCAGGTGTACAGCAAGAATCCTTGGGAACCAATTTTTACAACCTTTACCACAGATGTAAGCTCACCTGAGCTGTAGGTACCCCATAATTTCATGAGATTGATATTTATGCACAAATCACTTAGGAACTAGAATAAAAGATTACTCTGTAGACTTCTCATCTTCCTGGCAGCATGGTGCACAATTCATCACCACAGCATCCTCCTCCTGTTGTCCCATTCTGTGTTTAGAAAGTGCTTGAAGGACTTTCATGTCTAGGTTACTTAATATGATATTGATTTATGATTTTTCATAGAGTTTACTAAACATTGTTAGTTTTTCTTTTTCAGTGTCATTAGAAACAACAAGGGAATATTACCTGCTGGTTACCATCAGTCAGAGAAAATAAGCTATTCATATTCTTGTTAAGCATGACAGGTTTCTAATATTTTTCAAAAGTATTCTTATATTTCTGGTTTTGTTTCTGTTCTGTTTCCCAGAATATCTGCACTTCCCCCTTCCCCATCCTTTATATTATGGTGTCTTTTCATCCTTATGTTTTTACAGCAAATGATTTCTTTATAATCAAAATAATTTGCATCAAGTAAAAAGATAAACTGCTATCAACTTTCTATTCAAATAAAACTCCTGAAATCAACACTACACCAATCAAAAGAGATCCAGGTAAACAGATAATTTTGTTAAATGGTCAAAAATATGGTTTTTTAGTAAGTACTAGGGAAAGAACAATTGGAGATCTCTATAGACATCTTTGAAGAGAGCTAAATGAAGAGATTTCCTTCTTATATAGAATTTTTTTAAAGGATGGATTTAATAAAATGTTAGTAAGTACAAATATGTTTAATATTAAATAAACTGTAAATGGTGACAAAACAAATTACCTCATTCCCAAAGGGATGGTCATCACTATATTGATACTTTTCTTATATGTCTTAAAGACCAGCAAAATTAAACATTGAAGTAATTTTGTCTAGTGTGTATTAAATTTAAGGGTGCTTCCTCCAACACAGTGATGAACAGAGCAAAAAGTTTAAATACAGTGTAAGAGTTAAGGCCTTTCTTCTGACTTTGCCTGGCAGCAAATGGACTGGGGCAGCCTAAGCACATGGTTTTACAGGGAATTCACATAATCTGAACTAGTACAGACACCTACACTGGAGCTGGTTTCTGACCTCCTTTTCCTGAAAAGGAAGAAGTATTTCTAAGCAGACAATGAATCATGCCCTCACAAAGTAAGCCATGGAGATAGGTGAGAGAAATCCCATCCCAAACCAACTCATTTTCTATTAACTACAAGAGCCCACCATGACTAAGGTGGATACAGATGTTTCTGCTGCAGACCTACAGAGCCAGTGGACCTTCATGTCCCTCCTGTTTAGGGGAGGGTGACACTGATCATTTCTTAAGGAAACCAGGTGAAAACCCTTGTGTGTTCCTTTTATTGTATATCTCCAACTATAAGCAACTTCTGGCACCATTTCTGTGCTTCTGTAGTTCCTCTATATTTTCCATTTTCACCAGTTTCCATGCTTATCCACTGTTTTTCCTATTCTCATTTGTACATTTCTCTGACCTTTCTGAAGATTCCTCTGGTTTGCAGTGGCCAACTTATGTTTCCATAATTCATAGGACAGAACTCATCCCAAAAAATTTCCCTGGTGTCTATTTCACTCTGATATTTTAGGTAGATGAGTAGCAATATGAGGGAAAACTGAATGGTGAAGTAGAAAGAAAAATGAGGAGATACTTAGTAATATTTTTAAACTACATAGGGATGTTGAAAGAGGTCAGGATTAATGGGTTTAAATTAATGAGATTCCAGATAGACATCTGGGAAACATTTCTAGCAGTAAAGTGGTAGATTAAGTTGCTTGGGGAGGCCACAAGAGCTCCATCAATGGAAGTTTTTAAGAACAGGTTGAGCAAACCTCTGCCAAGATTGGTGCTCTTATAACTGAACTTGCCCTGAGGAGTCTATTAAATTTGCATGAATTATGGTCACCACTCACAAGAGTTATGTTAATACCACAAGAGTGCCATGATGCAAAAGACACACAGCAGAAGGCAGCAGAGGCTCATCATGAGGTGATACTACTGCACTGCTGAAGTTAAGGCTTTGCTTTCTCCTCCTTGTCTTCCACTCACCTTCTCTGTTTTCCCAAAAAGATATGGGAGTGCAGTGCCACCCCTGAGAGTGTGGGGTTGGAGAGGAGGGATGTGCTCCCAGAAGGGTAAGGGATGTGGCTCCTTGGTGTTTCACACATACTCTTCCTTACTGACTTCCTTCTTCCCCACTGTTCACTCTGGCCATATTTCAGTCAGAGGCTTGGGAAATTACTTGTTTCCACATACAGATACTTTTCTCTCTCTGCCCCAGGAATCCTGAGCCTAAGGTTACAAGAAAGACTGAGTCTTTCCAAAACTTCCTCTCTCTGAACATAGATGGGACCAGGGCCTTGGTACCCTTCAGCAGAATTTTAATTCTTCTTTCCTCCTCCTTCCCATCTGATTTGTGCTCCTTCAGGTCTTTTCTTGATTCTCTTCTTCTTCCCCTTCTTGTTCACCTCCCCATTTCCAGTTACAGTTTTTCTTGACTCGTTTTTCTCTCTAAGTATGCAATATACTTAGTTCAATATCTGCAACCACTTACATGGAACAATTATTTTATAATCAGAACACGCATATCTAAGCCAAAATCTTAATTCTGTAAATATGTTCCTTCATAGAAAATATCTAGCTCCATTGCCACATAATTTACATAAATTTTAAATTATTTTACAGAACATGAAAGAAGTTATGCACAGGTAAACAAATGCATACACATACATTAGTATAATCTTTTTAATAAATGTACCTGTATCTTGATGACTAATTAGAAGAGATGGAGGAAACAAATAAAGGCAAACACATATTAAAAGAAAATACTGCAAGGTGGTCAGTTATCACTGGAACTGTAAAACTGAGAGAAGGGGTAAATTAAATAGTGTGGAACCTGGGGATACTTATTAGGCCATCAGCAGGGAGCAAGATGGTGATGTCACACCTAGCAGAAGGAGGAAGACTCATGTAAAGTTGGATGAGATCCAGTTTGTGCTGTAGATTTATGCAGTTAATTTTGTCCCTTGGCTGCATTCTGATGAGCATTTCTCCCCGACATACACCAAGAAAATTGCTTGATTATAGCTGTGTTAATGGTAATCAGCATGCTAATGAGCACCAGAAGGTCGTTACAGAAAAGAGAGGTTCAAAGATGTATAACCTCGAGGAGAAGATGAAGTAAATCTTCAGGGAATGCAAGTGTCTTGTTTGTAGGTCATAGATTATTTGTTTTGGTCATTGTAGAGCACAGGGAGTTTAATTTAAGGACAGAAAAAGATTAAGCTTTTTGAATTTTAGGAGCTGCATAACTTAATTAAATATATGCCTATGAAGTTGACAGCTAACAGTGCTGGATTGTTTTTGTTCTATTCTAATATGTTCCTTGATTGAGATTATACAAGTGTAGTCTATGTCTTTCATGACTTGAATCTAACATTTATTCATGCTTAATGTAAAATATCGGAATAATACTTACAGCATTTTGTATTTTGTTAATGATACAGAGTAAAAGAGGAAAGGTTTTGCAGAAAGAAATCCAGAGCAAGTGCGTCAAAATATAAAGTGAACATTAAAAGGCAGTGAAATCAGAGGAAAATGAAAATTTATCATTGTGTAAGGGATGCCAGTGAGATAAAAGAAATCATGCAAAATAGTAGTTATAAAATTAGTAAAAAAATTTGAATATCAGTTACATAAATATCATAGGGAGCACATAAAATGCTAAGCTGGTAAATATCTTCCTTTTAATTCAAGTTTCCAGTTCTGTTTCAAAAGGTTAATGTGCTCCCTGTTAGAAAAAAACATTTGGATGGTTTTTCCAGAGAGAAAATGACACTGAATAAGGATTACATATGCTTTAGGGGAAGCCTCAGGAAGAGAGAAATCTTGCAGAAATACTGAGAGAATTGGTTTAGGAGACAACATCCCCCAAGTTCCAGGCAGCCCATATTTCAATGGAGATATTAAAAAAAAAAGCCAAAACAAAACAAACAAAACAAAGCGAAACAAACAAAACAAAGCAAAACAAACAAACAAACCCCAAAACCTAATCAAACCAAAAAACCAGCTATCCCCTATATTAGCTACTAGTTGAGGTTCAAAGGAGAACTGCACCTCTCAGCTCCAGCACGAAGAATAGGAACAAAGATTTTGAAAGGACATTTGCATGTAGGTGATTAAACAGGTCACACTAAGCTTTTCTGGATCTCTAGAGGCTAAAATCAGAGAAGATAAAGAAAGAAAACACCAAGCCAAGCAAGCACCTCCACCCCACTTTGTTTGGTTGGGGTTTCTTTGGTCCCTTTATTTATGGGTCTCAGAAAGAAAAGATTAATTATACATTGAATCAAAAACCAATCTTATGTCTTGATATGTGGGGAAAAATTCCCACAATTGCCAGAAATTGGTAAGCTGTTTTGGACAGCTGGAAACTGACTACACCTCCTCAGAAAATCTGCATCTCTGACATCCAGTTCCTAAAGCCCAGGTGCTACAACAAAAAGGCTTTAATCCCTTTCCAAGAGTCATGTGTGGTTTAAAGGCTCTAAAATAATTCTAATTCTTATTGTAAAAATTATATCTGCCTTGAAGTCTCATGCTTATCTGTGCCACTAGTTAAAAGCACATATCAGCCCCACTAGATTGTACCATTTCAAAGACCTGATGTGATTATTTACGCCCCCTTATCATAAACAGAGAGTAATTGGCAGTTCCAGGGGGTGGACTCACCCTAAAGTAGACACAGATGACACAACAAGGTTACCAACACATGCAATCCATGTTTGAAATGCTCTACCTGCATCAGGTTGGTAAAATTGGAGCTCAGGGAGGTACAAGTCCTTTTGAAATTCTACCTGGAGGCCTGTGAGCATCCCTGGGCATCTGATTTTCACATGGGCAACAGAATTGAGGTGCAGCTGCTCAAGACAAGCTGTCTCCTAGGGACCTCTCTCCAATTTTAAATTGTAGAAGGTGTCTTGCACTAGCTGCTTACCTCTTAGGCCATTTAAAATAAAATGGAAAATACTTGGAGTGCATATTGTTTAATAAAAAAATAATCTTCTCCAGAGCACCTTGGGCTCTGTTCCTGCAAGTACTTTTCAAAACTGTGAGAGGGCTGAGCCTCCTACATATTTTCTTAAAATGCTTCCCTTCTTCTCAGACCAGAACAAATATGGTGAAATGAAAAATTGCCCCAAAAACCTGTGTAGTATTGACTGGGCCATTTGTATGACCAGACATGTGAAACAGCAATGCCATTGGTGGCAAAATCTGCAAAGAATCAAGTGTGATGGCAAAATAATGCAAAAATTATGCAACCAAAGCCATAGAATAAAGATTAAGTAGGGCGTGATGGATATGGCACGTGGTAAGATCCCCAGAATTTTCTCAGAGAAAGGTACAAACAAAAAACCTGAATAAGTATAGAGTGTTCCAAACAAGCAGAAACTTGCATGAAGTCAGGATGACTGGTTGCAGTGATTGTTGGAGAACACTCACACTACCTTGGGGCAAGAGAAGAGCTTACTAAGGACAGGTACAGACTCAACACAGAGGTGGATTCAGGGGCATTAACTTGATCTGCTGGTGGTATTTTAGCTCACTTTGGGTATTTATGCCACTGCACCTGTGCAGTTGACAGATATGGCATGACAACTGGCAAAGGTAAGCCTGACTGAGGTGTGAGTGAGGTGGTGATGCATGGCTGTGATTCAGCCAGCTGTTGTACCCTGTCCTGTAGGATAGAGTGCTCTTGAGAAGGTGGAAGTCTGACACACAGAACTGCTAAGGGCTAGGAGGAACTAAAACCAAACAGCATCTTATGAAGTTGAACCACAAATCTCAAAAGGTGGATTAGTTAATTAAATTGTGTGGGTTTCCTACACAGAAAAGCCCAAGCATCAGCATTCCCAACACAGCCGTTTCAGGGAAGTGTCTGCATTTATAATTTCTTTTAATTGTTCTGAACATAGCCAAGCCAAAAAAAAGCGACCAATGGATTGAATTATTTCTATAACAACTTTCTCAGATAATTTTCCCTTTTTACCCAAAGTTTGTCCCCAAAAGAAAGGGAAGCTGAAATGTTGCACTTTCCTTGTGAAGACTGAGTAATGGCTGAGCTGTTAAGCTTTACTTTCTTTGGGAAATTGGACATGCTGGTAGGATTTGGCAATTTTCCAGAGACACAGGAAAATCTAATGCTACCTTTTTACGGCTGCCTTTTAGAATATAAGCTAATCAGCTCCTGAAGTATTCCATCACACACTGAATGCCTTATTAAGGGGTCTTCCAGAAAGGAAAATATCCAAAGGCATAGAATTTGCAACAGGCAAAGTACTATTCTCTGAGTGATCATGGTGAATGCTGCATGATCTAAATAGGAGTCCAAAAGAAAATTAAAGTGTGCAACTTTTTATAGGACTCTCTAATTCATTATGGATTACAAATTAAAAATGTTAATATAAATTTCAAAATTCAGTTTCTTTCTCACTAGTCCTTAAGGAATAAGATAATAACTTTGAGCTAACTAACAAAATTATTATTATTTAAACTGAATTGATATAGCTAAGAGAAGCAGTCTACAAAAAAAAATCCCAAACTTGCCAAATCTAAAGTTCAAGTCCAGTCAAAACATCTGAAGGTTACATTGTATTTTAAGAGACAAGAATATTGAATCACTAAGAAGTTACAAATCTAAATGGGCTGTTAAAATAGTTCCCAGGAGAAATATTTCCTTCCAGGTTACACATACCAAAGCCATAATTGTTTCTTACAATAAACAAGGATAATAATAGAAATAAAAACCTTCAAGACCAAGCTACCACACTGAAAGAACATTAATAATAGAATTAAATACCTGTGTATACAAATTCTTCATCTAGACAGTGCAAGCTGAGTATCATGAGATACTGTTTAAAGTCATTATTAAGGCATTTTGTGCTTCCCACAAAACCCTTAACTTTACCCACTGTGATTTTCACTATATTTTGATTAATTTCTCATAAAGATTTTATGGTCAGTTGCTTGCATTTATAGTCATGAAGAAAACAAAGCAGAAGTTTAACACTTCTGATGGCAAAAAAGCCGAATTCTACGGTGAGGAGAAAAGCACATAGAAAGAAAATGAAATTAAATTGAATTCAATTAAAACACTCAGATTTTACCTGATTTAAATTAGGGCATAGGGGCTCAATATAGTTGTCAATACACTGACATTCAATGATGTTTGAGAGATTCAGTGTTTTCCACCTTGCCTCAAGCTGCTGCTCCAGAGGAGTACACACTTACTGCAAAGATTGTCACCTGCCAGGACTATGCAATGTGGGATATTATTTTTGACATCCAAAATATAGGTTCCTATGAGATGGAAACTGTTCTTAACCTCTATATTTCAGGTTCAGTTGCTTAAACAAAGCCATCTGTTGTCATTTCTAAAGTAGGGCCTTAGAAAAGGTTCAGAAGAGTACTCTGGATGATAAGAACTTGAGAAAAAAAAAGGTGTAAATATGTAAATGATTATTTAGAAAATATAAGGTTGTGGCAATAAAAGTGAATAAAATAAGGAAAGATAGAGAGAAAAAATGTCCATTTCTGTTTGGTCAATGTCATAATGCAAGTGACAGAGGATGATCAAAGGCAAGAATAGAGACAGATCTCAAAACCTAACAGGAGGAAACGTACATGAAGAAACACTGTTCAGAAAGTAACACTTCTCAGGAGGGGATGAGCTGTCAAAAACATTTGGACTTTGCACAGTAAAAATAGAAAAACACCCTCAGCTTGATGTGAATTCTGGGGGTTCAGGTGTTCTTCTCCACTCATCAAATATGAGCTTGTAAACTTATTTATTAATTTTCTCCTCCTCCAGACATACTGCCCATGCTCCTTCAGAGCATTTTTATCTAGCAGTATTAGGTCAGCAGTTACCTCTCATATCACATTCCTCAGGGAGAGTCGTCTGACATATTATAAATTCTCACTTTAGATTAGGTTAATCTCTTAGTAGATTTCTGTTCTTTTCGTTAGTTTTAAAGGCATCCTAAAACAATAATTCACAGGTAGACCTCTTCTGAGCAAATAAATCCTGGAGGGCCCATCATGGGTTGTTGTTCTGTGCCTAAAACCCACTGGCCAATAAGCTGGGGACAATTCTACAGGCAGTAGTAATGAGCATGGGAGCTTAGGCTAGAAGTAGCTTAATTTGCATTTGGCACACAGCCACTCTCACATTTCTTCCTTTAGTGGCTGTTCTTACAGGCACTAGGTATGGGAATAGGTATGCATTTAGCCTCACAGAGTGTGGAATTGACTGCAGCAATCTGTTTGTATCTGGTGTAATGTTTATAACTAATATTTTTGTGTCATTATATACCCCTATATATTGCTGTGTTATTAAAAGTAGTAAATGCCATATAAATACAGTATATTGCCTAGTAATATCATTATTATTGACCAAATATCTACCTTCAGCAGACATGTTGGTCTGTGCTGCAGGTTGTGAAGTGAAACATTTGTTTGCCTGCTCTTATGCATCAGTCAGTTTCCACAAGTTTAAGTCTTTTGTTAGCAAGCCCCAAGTGTTGCATATACAGTGTTATTCTGTTCCATTTCCAGGTTTCCTGGAAACCTAGCAGCAAATGCATTCTCTGGTAGGATTTATGTGTGAAGTGAGGAAAACTGCCCCTTCTTGCAATAAGATCTTTTCCTTTCCTTTTGTGCACTTCACATATTGTGGAAATATGAACTTAAAGGAAAGAAAATTTGACCCAACTTCTGAAATATTAACTTCCATTTGCTACTTGTTTTCCATTTCTCAATGACAATAATTCATCACTGAATCCCGATTCAGAAAAGCACATGCAAGCCCTCTCCTGCTTCAGGTAAATATGTAACCTAAGAATTGTGAAGTCACTATGAAGTAGGGCTCAGAACTGGAATATAAGCTTTCATCATCTAGCAAGTGGTGCCAGGTTTTGTCTTCTGTTTTGGTTCCAGCCTTTCACTCTAAAAAAACAATTTACCCATTTCTTTGATCAAACATCCCCAAGAATTCCAGGGACATCACAGACTTTATTTCTACACAACTACGAAAAACATAAGGTTCTAGTTTACTGCAAATCCAAGAAAATAAAGTATAACCAGGAGCACTTTTCTGCTTTCTTATTCTTTCATTGTGTGCAATGCCCTTAGGTTTTTATCACTATATATGTAGATGTGGAAAGAAAATCAGCTACTTTTGCACAGGTTCAGAGACCAGTTAAATTAAAATGGTTAAAGGTAATTTGTTGATCTTTTTTACATAATGTTTATATACTAGAAGCTTCACCTCAGATCAGCTATTTTAACATAATGTTATTCTGCAAAATATTGGTTTAGTCACAAAAAATTTTATAGAAGGAAGCATATTGGATGAAGTATTGCTCATGGTATAATTTTAATTCTGAAATACCTTGCTAAGAGGGTTTATTTAAATAAGTTCTCTCTGAGATGAATATTTAGAAAAAATTCCTACAGGATGATTTATAGAAAAATTATATGAACAGAATGAAGGACAGAAGAATTTTATTAGAAAAGAGACTCATTTCCACAAAATATAAATTATACCTTTTAGAAACTATATTGAATTTTATTAATATTCTGCAGACAGCCTGCAGTGTTAATCTCCACCCCTACCTATAAGATTTTCATTATGAGGTACAAGGTGTATTTACCCTTTAACCAAATAATTTTTGAGTACTTCAATGCAGCCTTCACTGCAGTTTACATATCTTACAAAATATTTTCTTCTTGGAAGCACAGCTTATTTTGTGATATTATACTGCATAAAATCTTTGGTGAAACATTTACATGTTTGTGAATATATATATGCTGTTACTCATATGCATATGCATCTATGTAAATACAGAGTTTATACATATTGGTATTCAATTTACACATATCTCATGTGTAATTTATACCACAGGTATAAATTTTAGTGTTTGAACACAGCACATAGGATCTTTAGCACATGTAAGAATATTTTTTCACCTCAATTATTTAACTAGCCTGCCTGACACTGAATTCCTTTTTGCCTGTTTGGGACTCAATATATAGAAAAACATACTAAAATAATGAAACAGAAAGACTTGGATAATCAGTAATTTGTTTACAATTATTTACTCTTATTACTTCCTCCCCAAATTCCTCCTTCCTTTGAAACTCAAGAAATAATAAATAATTGGGTTTTTTTTTTAAATGCAGCTAATCTCTGCATCAATCATTCCAGAAATATGAAGATGTGTTGTTTGCAAGGAAAAAGAAGGAGTAGGGAATTCCAATTATATGTTCTGGGAGATTTCCTAGAAACTGTGATCTACAGCTGTAACCATGTGAATGCAGAAGACAGTGCCAACTCCACAAAAGCCAGAAACTTTACATTTTTGTACAGATAATATATCTTTCTTCTAAAAACTAAACATTTAGATCTCATGTTTCAATTGGAACTAATTTTTCAAAATTCCAGAACAAAACAAAAAAAATGGTGTGTGAAAATGGAATTAAATACAGAATGTATCAGAAAATATTTTATTTTGTCTACATAATAAATTTCACTGTGACTAATAAAATCTGTCTCTGGAAAAATATAGTATAAATATACTTAGCAAATTCTAGATATACCTCCTCTATTATACATAAGTTATTTTCCTGCCCTCTTCAATATATACACTTCATTATTATATCCATAATCAGCCCATTATATCAACATCTATACATTGATTTTCTGGGCATTATAATTGGCTTCTAGATCTCTAGAACTGCTTTGTCCTGTTATGTTGAAGCGATTTGTTCAGTTTTGTATGCTGTTAGCCATAAATGTATGACTAACAGTATTAATCCTGAAAAGGGAATCCTTGCAATAAACCATGAATCATTTAATAGCCCTGTTTGTTGTACAGTGGGGATCTGATTCCAGCTTCAGTGCCCAAGCTTGAGTAAATCAGATTTGCTCAAGGGAGTTCTGGAGACAACAGAACACTACAGGACTGTCCTCTCCTGGACCATGACCTCCTTGGAGGTCTCAATTAGTCCTTAGAACAAAAGGAGTTTATGTGATTGCTGACCTACATGCTTCATGTGGTTTGTTTTGATGTTCATCCCCTCAAAAGAGCCAGCAATGTCAAACCCAGCATGAGGGATTTTATGCCAGTCCCCCTGGAAGTTAGCTCTACAATACATAAAAGCAACATTTTTCCCTTGCCATGTTGTCCCTGTATTGCAGTCCTATGGCCACTGAGACTGTTCACAGCTAGGGAGGTGAATACAATCTTTTTCTGCAGTAAAATCAACAAGATAATATTGTCCTCATATCCTCTTGTTGTTCTTGGGATCTCAGTCCAACAGTTCCTCCAATAAAACTAACTGTACTTGAAAGAAACAATTGCTGCAAGTCCCTTCCTGGCTAACTGTTCTATACTATAGTATTCTATACTCCCACTCTAGACTCACAGACTTAGTTTTTCCAAATTTTAATCCCTGTGATGGGGTCTAACAGTGATTGTAGTCAGGGACTCTTGACCTTAAAATGAGAAATTTACTTCATATTCTTGCAAAGGCTCCGTTTTTAGCAAAAACTTTAGGAGTATTTCACTGTTCACTGTTTAGCCTAATGTGTTAGTAAGGAGTGAACAGATTTAGATTGAGCCCAGCATTGCGTTGTTTTTTGGCTGGCTGGTTGCTTTTTTTGCTGAAGGCTTTAAGAGTTTCTAAAACACCAGTAAGAAATTTACATTTTTAGGCAATGTAAATGAGATTTTGGTTATCTTTGTGAGCATCTATTCCCATATGGGCATTTTATAAACTTTTGGAAAGCTGCAGTGAAAAATTCTCAGCTCACACCTCTTCAGAGTTTGTTTGAGGACCTCCTACCAGTGCAGCAAGCTCTACTAACATACACCAAACAAAGGAAGCAGAAGTTATAAAGAGCTGCTTTGTAAATTTTCTCAAGAGCTGGGTGAGTGAAGCTGAGGCTGTTCAGGCAAAACATCTAGAACATTTACAGGGAATCCAAGTGTCAAAACAAAGGGATGCATGTAGCCAGGTTGGCTGAGAGCTGGAGGCAGGTAAAAGCTGATAAATTGGGGAGAATTAGTGGAACAAGTGGAGTGTGAGAGCCCATCTGGGAAGAAGCCTGTAGTCCCAGCCTCAACAGGTGAAAGTGACCAGGAAAAGAAACTGAGGGAAGGAAGAACCCAATGACAACGTTTGGGTGAAACTATGAAGAAGGCATTAAAAGTTCTGGAGTAAGGAAAAGAGAAAAGGAAAGAAACATGATATGTATAACATCTGATTATTCACTAGTACAATTAAATATCATTGTGCTTATAAAGTGCAGCATAGTAAAAGGCTAAAACAGAAGATCCTAGGCATCTCAGATTACTGGAAAACTTAATCATGTCTCCCCTGGTAAAATATCTCTCAATTCTGATAAATATTGTAAATAGAAATTTTAAAACTTCAAAGTGTACTACCATGTGTCAATAAGAAATATAGGAAAGCTCACAAGAAATTCTGGAACATTATCAGTGGTTGTGGTATAAGGAGAAGGAAAAGGACCAACCAGATGTTCATTAATGGAACGTTTTTGCACTATGAACAGGATGAGTCCAGATTTCTTGGAAAATACAGTAAATGATCACATCCTTAAACTTGCCTTGCTTAAAAATATGCACAAGTGAATTAAATGATGTAGCGTGGGCCAATACCTCGTCAGGTGTTCATCAAGATTTATTTTGTGATGTTCATCACAAGGAAGATTGTCCATGTAATCACACTTTGTTTTCACCTGTGGTAACCTGACAGAACCCTGTTCTAAACCTCAGCTGTAACAGACAAGGTATATGAAAGACTGACAGACATTTTGCCCTCCTCAACAAATTTATTTCATGCTTGGCATGAAATAAAAAAGATTCACGTGCAAAGGGAAAACACATATCTTACCTTTCCTAAATTGAAAGCATGGGTTTGCCTGTGCATCACATTTGGATCTGCATGTACCAAAGAGGGGTTACAAGCCGAAAAGGAGATGAAGAATGAGACAAAAAGTAAAACTGAAAAGACAGAACACAAATACTGACTCATGAAAGAAAGCAATAGAATTGTTTTGGAAATTTGAATGTTCAAGATAGACAAGCCCCCAGGCAGGGCTGACTTGCATAATGGAACCTTACTGAATTTGGCAGATACAGAAAACAAGTGTGACAGTCCTACACCTAAGAGTTTTACCAGACTGAATCATTCTGCAGCAGTCACTCTGGCACACTGAACTAGACATGAACAAGTGTTCCTCCTGCCTCCAGTGAGCATGTTTCTCTTGTTAGCCAGCATTTCTGTCTCTCAGGCATGGAAATGAATGTTACTGATTTTGGCAAGTGAGGATCCTCTGTGGGTTCCTTTCCAGACCTCTCAAAAGTATATGTCGGTATTATCAGAAGATCAAAGGAAGACAAGATTTATCTTGCCAAAGACAGTCATTCAGTGCAATCTAATTTGAAGAATTTCTTTACTTCACAACTGACAGTTTTTAATCATGTCATGGAATATTTTTATTCTGTGATTGAAAATATTTGAGTGCATCTTCTTCATTAATGATGTCCATGTGGTCTAAATTACTTTTGAGCTCTTTCCTTCTTTCACTATGGTGTTTAATAACATGTTTCATTTAGCTACTTTTTGCAATGTAAGGACGGACTTTGGTGATTTTATTCTATTAATTTCTTAAATAAAGCGAGTTATGAGCTCAAAAGTGAATTGTAATTTTAAATCATATGATCTGCAGCTTTTTTTATTAAAACAGTGATAAAGATAGGCCAATTAGAGAGATATTTGTCCTTCAGTTAGCTGGTCTGAAAGTCTAATGATAATTTTCAAAGTTGTCAGAAATTTTGTGTCGCTGCATCTAAGAAAGAAAAAGCTACACCATGCATTAACATTAATTGTTAGGTAAATTTTCTAAAGGCTTGGCACATCCCATACTGATAGTAGATAGATAGCAGATAGTAGATAGCAGATAGTAGATACCTGGGAACAAGCCATGGACCAGAGGTCAAGGAGCTCTTCTGCAGAAATAAGCTATTCTTCTCACTAAATATATTTTCCCTTCAGCTGTGTAGCTTTCATATTTATTTGTAAATTAAATTTCTTCATTAAGGACTTCAGAATAGCCTTAGTATACCTGTATGTTGATTATCATTATGGCATTTACAGAATCATAACATTGTCAAGGCCTAACCTGAAAAATATAATGAAAGTTTCAGTCTGGCTTTGCTAACTTAAGAGGAGTTGATATGACACATCTAGGTTGATTGACATCTGCTATCTAGGTTATGAACTTTTCAAGCCTATTTATAATGCATAGTTTATGGCTCTTACTGCCCTATTAACAGCAGCGTTTTGGGTTTTTTTAATTCTACTGAGTTTTGACATCATATTTATTTTATTCTTGTGTCCAAGTTCCAGATACTCTTATACGCACAACAGGTGCAATCACAATTTTCAGTAAACCTCTACCAAACTTCTGTTTATATATACCACTGCAAAATGACACAGTATAAAATAACAAACACCCCAATATAATCAGCAAGCCTATTTTTCCCACTTCTGCCTGTTTTTTCTCACATTTAACAAACAACTGGAGCTGCCAAATGCTAATCTTGACATTTTACTTTTCCCTTTTCACCCTGGTGGATTTTAAATCTCAGCGGTGATGTTCTGAACTCTGGTTCCAGGGCACCATCCCCTACTACATGCAGAAAGCCCAAAGCATTAAGTTCTGGCAGGAATTCTTTGTGCTAAGCCGTTTATCAGGTGGGATAAAAGCAGCTGAACAGATTTTGTACCTACTAGGGAGATCTGACCAATTGCTTTTCTTTTGTACTACATGAATACATGAAAGGCATAATGAAGCATCTTTTTAAAAGAAGCAATTTAATGCAGTTTAGAGAAGATGTTGGCTTTTTTTTGTTTTGTTTTGACAGACAAAACACAAAGCCTACAGCATTCTCTAAGGCTGCACATCATTTAAGCCATGAGCTAGAAAGAAAACACTCAACATCTCTTGGAAACATTTCATTTTAATGGCAATGATGTGAAAAATCAAATAAAGAAAGAATAGCAAAAATATTTGAAAATGTTACAAGTCCTTATTTTCATTGTTTATGGCACCCGAAATTCAGAGCTTTTTATTCACTCCTTTCCTCTCAAATACATACCAAGAAACACTTGGGGCTTAGTTTAATTGTGTAAGTACAGAAACTTTTTTTCACTTCACAGGAACACTTTGCCACTTTACACAGCCTGAGGTATGAAATCCTAAGTACTTTCAGTGAGATAGTAAACCTGATACACAATTTATGGCAGGCCCTGAAACATGCCAAGTGGAATCTGAAGACCAAACAGAGTATCCTGTCACAGCCAGTAAAATCCAGCTTGAAATAGCTTTATTTAGATGCCTATGTTGAAGCAGCTGCAGTAGGTCTGAGGGGCAAGATTGAGGTTGAAATTAAGAGCTCTGCATTTAGGAGTCTCTGTAGGTGAATGTGAACTGAGCATGGAGATCTAATCTGTGGAATTGATAAAGCCTGGAGAGAGGCTTTGCAGAGCAGGTAGAGACTGCATGGCCTTCAGCTGCTGGTCCAGAAAGCTACCAGCCTCCCATGGACCTGCCTGGTGGTTTTCCCATCTGTAAACTCCTCTGCTCAGGCAACTGAATCCAGCACTGGATGTCCTTTGATGTGATGGGAACCACCACTCAACTCACAGGCTGGCATCTTCATGTGGACACCCAGACTCAGTAGAACAGTAGAGCTGGATCCCAGGCCTTGTGGCAAAACTGATTTCCATCAACCATGGAAGAGTGCAATTTGTATAATTCAGGAGACAGGGTGCCAAGCTGGTCTGAATGATGCTGTTCCCATTGCAGAAACCTGTGCTCAGAGCTCATGCAGGAGCTGGTAATTCCCACTGCTCCCAGTCTGCACAGGAAAGAAGAGTGAGTGCTTGCTCTACTTCAAAAAAAATATCTATGACAAAATTTTGGGATCAAACCCATCTTTTTCTCCTTTCCCATTGCTATCTTGTGTATTAGAAAAAAAAGATAATAGAATCAGCATATCCTGAATTGGGAGAGACCCCACAAGGGATCATCAAAGTCTAACATCTGGCCCTGTAAATCTATCAATCTATCTTCAGTAATGTAGCATTGAAAATACATCTAGTGTTAATAACTAAAATTATTTCAAAATACATGAGCCATGAAACTCAGCTAGATTTAACATTCTTCCTAGATGCAAACAGCTGAAGAGAAGGGGCTTGCTGAAGAAGAAGACCTTGTCTGGAGAAGTCTCCTCAAGTAAATAAGTATAAAGCCTTCAAATGAGGTACATAAAATTCAAGTTACATTTTAAATTTTTTTTTAATATTTACCAATCAAAGCCATCAGAAAATTAAATAGTATATTTCTCTTCAAGCTGGTGATCTTCTTTAATCCCAGATACTTGCAACAACCTTGTCTACCTCAATGTCTCACTCATTTTAAGTGGTGCTTAAAAATATGTTCATGTAAGGGTAAATTTTAAAATAAATACTGAAGAAATGGATCTGGATGTGGACTCTTGGATTACTGAGTCTCATTGCTATGTCCATGACATCGAAAAATTATTTTCTACAGCTTCTACCCACTATTCTTTTTCAGCCAATTTTCTTTCTTTATGAATGTGGTTTGTTTTTCTTTCTATCTCTATGAAACATATTAGGATTAGAAATTCAGGAGAAGCTACTTGACATAGTGGTGATAATGTGGATAAGCTCTGGAAGACAAGAGAGGGACTTCAGCATAAGAGAAGTTAGGATTCCCTGGCTGGGAAGTAATATGGTTCAGGAAACAGGGAATGTTGTTACTCTCAGGATACAACGCAGCCCCAATGGCAGCTGCACCTGGTAGCAAGGTGGAAGAATTGGCTTCACCTCCAGTCACCTCTCACCAGGACCTCACTTCAAGGAGTGGGGCTTCTATTGCAGACAATATTTAACTTACTTTTTGTACAAAGGCATTTGGCACCCTTTTATCTGTATTGAGGAAAACCACAACAGACATACCTAAGGTCTGCACTTTTTTGCCTGGCCACATCATCTTTGCAGCTCACAGTTCCCTGATCTCACAGACATATAACATAGGGTTCTGTTCTGTCAATTTACAGAAACAGGCACTAAGGGATCACTAATCTTGCCAAATTTCTATTTCAGAGTGAAAAGGAATATGCCATAAAAGTGTTGCCTATTTCTCCCAGTTGACTGTAATGGTATATATCAGTCTTCGGTCAAATGAGTTTCTTTTCTTGCAATCAGAGATTAGGTCTTTCCTATCTCTGAATAAACTCTAGGAAAAATTCTCCTCATACATCTTTAGTCCATGTGATTAAATTTCATCTGATTTTTTTCCCTTCAGTTCTCAATGTCACCTCATTCTCTCTTTATGATATCCCCGTTAAAACTCTTTAAACTAAATATTTCCTGTGTATGTCTGCTCATTTTTAAGTTTGTCACATAACTGACAAATTCCACTAATAAGGGTGGAAGTCAGTATTGCCCATCAGAAATGCCTGTCTCATTTCCAGCATACCTGTGGATCAACCTTTGAAAATTAAAAGCTATATTCAAGTCAAATGTCTAAACAAACCTAACTTCCTCAGCTGAAGCCTTTATATCCAGGAAAATGATTCCGACACTGACTGAAAATTCTCCTTCAAAATGTGTAACTTTTAAACAAAATTAATTTTTGCACCTTTTTTTCAAAAAATTATGTTTCAGATAATTTTTTCCCTACATCTACTTTGATGTACTACTTCAGTTTTCAAAAATACAAATGTACTGTGCGTCATTGACTATATGATCATTCACCAAAACCCCTAAAAATTAAAAAAAAATATATAACACACCCAAAAAACTAATTTGTATCTTTATGAGAATTGTTTTGTCTTGGCAATGATCTTAGGAATAAACATTGCACTTCTCAAAAATTATATTTTGGGACTCTGGAAAACAATAATATTTTAGAAAATTTAAATTTTTATGGAGAAGAAAAGTGTACTGAAAAAAAATCCCTGGAGGAATAAAAGTAAATAAATAAAGTAAGTCAACTGAAAAATGCAGTTTTGTGCCAAATCTTTTTTTCCCCTATATATAAAATATTATATCATAAATTTTAACCTTTAGGACATTATATTTAGGCATCTTTTGAAATTACAGTTTTATGTTATGTCCTTATACATCCAGTGACAATTGATTATTGTTTAACTTATCTCAGATTTAATGAAGTGTGCCTTAGGCAGTAAAACACCAAATTTGTACTGACCTACCTTTAATCAAGAGATTATTTCAAAATTTTTGAATAAATGTATTAACTTTTTGCTGTATCAGGAATAGCATGTTCGATATTTTGCAAAACTGAACCCTAAATAGATTATAAAATCTTTCAATGACATTGCATTTTTTTTCTTGAATTTATTTTGCAAATAAAACCCAGAATCAACATTATTTAATCTAGGTTTGATGAGACAACACCCAAAAATCATAGAAAGAAGCTACACAGTTAATGTGTAGCAAATCTTTTCATTATTTACTGAAAAAAAATGTAGACGAAGTTGTGGCACCTGTTCTCATATTATATTGGTTGTTTCTTACATCTGAAGATAATAAAGGTTGGCCATAAACTAGAATGCATTTTGAACCCAAAATGTAAACTTGTCTTGTCCTTAATTTTTTTAATGCTAGAAGTACTCTATTGAAAAAAAGGGCAAATATTTTAAAAATGAAAAGTCTAAATATTGCTTCTATGTAAGTCCAAAGGCATAGACTAAAATCAACCATTTCAACTGGTCTGAATCACGTTCATGAGTTCCACTGATTTATCCTTCCTTTGGCCCTTCTAGGAAAGCACCTTTTTTTTCCTTTTGCCTCCTGTCTTCTATATTTCATTTCATGTGTCTATCGAGGCTATGAAAGATAAAGCTATCTGCTTTCTCCTGTAGTAAAGAACTATATGGAATCAGTTCACCTGTCTGTCACTCCTCATTAAATTCTTACCCTCTTCATTCACATTCTGATCTTTGCAAATGAACATTTGCTTAATAAATGTTCCCAAGACTAACAGTGCAGAGTGAAAATCCCACACAGCAGTAAATTATTAACTCAGTCACAGGGGGAGTGCCATATATGACTTTTCAGAATGAGTTATTATGTGGATCATCATGTAATTATGAATTTTTCAAGCCATGATAGAGGAAAATTGAATATTTAATATTTTATGGACATATTCTGCACTGAGGACATCTTTCAAAATTTTATGATAATTTTTGGAGTGAGCAAAGAGCAGAACAAAAGTTACAAAATAATTACAAAGTGGAATATTTAATCACCATGGACATTGTTGGTGATTTTTCAAATTGCATAATATAATCAAGGTCATGAACTTTTAATCACGATGTATTCAAACGGAAAAAATATATGCATTAAATCTGATCTACAAGTATGTTTTGATTGTTTAAGAAATGAGAATATGAGGCTTCATGCTTTATTGTACGGTGGGATGTAAATATTCATGACCATTCAAAAGCTCCTGATCGTTTTTTGGCTTGCCCCTACACGTGGCATTTAGAAATACAGGAACATGAACATAAACCTGAGCTGCTTGCTCCAGGAATGCTTGCAGAGAGCAGGGAGCAGCACAGGTGCCTCAGCACTGTCATTCCATACAGTTTTAAACATCCTGGGGTATTCAGAGCATCTGCAAGAGCCTGAGAGAGACAACACAAGATCTGTGGGAGACCAGAGCCCTGCTGAAGCTGCAGCTGGATGCCAGGCAGGATATCCTCAGGCATTTAAACGGTGTTAGGCACCTATGTTTAGGCTTTTGAATGGCTCCCTAGGAAGCTGGAAGCAAGTGTGTTTTAAGTGGCAGTAAATACCCACATATGTGAAACAGAGTTGAGCTGTGAATTGGAAGTGCAAGAACCACTAAGGAGAGGAAAATGTTTACTTTGTGTTCTGATAAAGAAACTGAACAGAAAACACATGCTTCTAAAGCAGTGCTTCCACAGGAATAGTAAAAGTTCATCAAGCACTTGATAGTAAGCCAAATCAGATACTGTTTGATAACCATTCAACACATCCATAACAAAATCCATAACAAAAAAACCCACCACCAAATAAATACTGCTCTTTTCCTTAACAGTCATTTACCTTCCCAGAAAATGTAATGAAAAGCAAGGCAATGGAAGTTTAAAGGACTGAGAAGCCATAGAGCAAAACAAAGTAAGTACACATTATCTGTCACTCTGATCTCACAGATATATATATATATATATATATATATATATATATATATATATACATATATATACACGTTTTTAATTTTATTTATTTGTTTAAACAATTTACTGCACGGCCATTACTGAAAAGTATCTTGATGCCACACATAAAATAATTCACAGTTAAAATATAACTTGTGTCCACTGTTCCAGATGCCAAGGCATCAGCCTGACTTCATTTGCCCAGGCAAAAAAATATGGAAATTAAAAGGTTTGGACCAGAATGACTCTGCTCTGGCAGTGTGCTCAAGCCTCATACTAAAAAACACATCAGAGATGGGGACCAGTTGGTACCATCCAGATGCAGGGAGAGTCCAAACCACCTAATATAGAGAAAAAATATTTTGTTTCCTTTTACAGAGAAATGCCACACTGCTGTGATTCATGACTGCCTGCTTCAAGACAAAACTGCTTCATGTCCTTGCAAAGGGACTGGATGAAGGTGGGTCCAGCAAAGTGGTGGTCTGAGAAAAGCTACTCAAATAATTTATATATGTTAAATATATCTTAATACATTGTACATATATATTTTGGGTTGTATGGACCTGTGTATACATTTATATACACTGTATAATATAATTTTCAATATGACATTCTATTGAACTGCTACCTGGCTATTGCTGTTCCTTACTCCAAGGACATCTCCCTCGATGCCCTTCGGAATGAGACACTTCTAAAATTTGAATCATCTTTTGATTTTGGAAAAAAAGTTATGTGTGTGCGTGTGTCTAGGTGAAAAAGAAAATGTTTTTCTGTTAAGGTACAAATAAACCTAGACTTTATAAAGTGCTAGGACCCACGTACTGAATGTCATGTGTATGATTATAACATACAATAATTTTTTCTTTTGCTTACAAGATCACCACTTTATATGGTCTGGCTCGAATCCTAGGGTGATGGCAATAATGAATGACAATCTCAGTCGTGGTAATTATAGCTTTTCTACCTGTGGTTACAGTGGCAGTTTTAAATATGGGTGATCCCTTTAGTTGTTTCAACTTTCGATTAACTGTTTGGGTTACTACATGAAGTAATTGTTCTTTCCAAAAACAGACCATCAGAGACAAGTTAAATGTATTAAGGACTTGGGAAGAAATTACATGTAGAAGTGTGATTTCTATCAACATTTTTAAATAATGTGTGCTTCCTTGATGTTTACCAAAGAAACTTTTTCATATCTTTGCTCACAAAATAAAGTAACTAGTATTGGGGTAAGAAAAGGATGTTATTTACCCACTAGCCAGTGCAGGATTTTTATGCTTGTCCCAGTGGTATTACTTAGACATTTCAATCTTCATGTTGACCTACAAAAAAAGTGTCTTGGCATTCATCTCTGCAATTTCTTTGCAGAAGTTCAAGTTTTCTCACTGTCAGTATTCTCTGGCCCTGATAGTCCTGGTGTGGACATTTTGTAGGTCACATTGACACCCTGCCCCGCACATGAATGTCACAGAATCATCTCTGTCACTTCAGTAGCACTTCAGGGACTTTTATATGTTACTGAGCATTTCTAACTGTAATAGTAGAACAGCAATCACAAACTAATGCCCAGGTGGATTTTCTTGCTTGCCCAGGCATCTCCCTTTGTGATTTTATATAGCAAAACATGATGTACTTTTCAGTATGCCTCTGGTGATAAATCTTCTGCAGTCTGTTCAGGAATGTAGATTCCATGAGCCTAGAAAGTGTGAAGTGACTCCTATGGAGATCAAAGCCAAAACATTTACTGGAGACGTTAAACACCAGCACTAAGTCCCGAGCCAGTCTCAGATCACCAAAGAAAATGGTTTGCACTAAATTAAAGAGCATTGTAGAGTACCACATAAAATAATATAGAAAATGAACAACCTGAGTAAGTGGGATCTGACTGGGAGTCACAGAGTAGCAAAGAAAAACAGATGCCCTAATTTTACAAATGCACAAAACCCAAAAGCATTATTTTTAGTTTTAAAACCCACTGCTCCCAATCACAATGTATGAACGAAGTTCTAAGTGACAAGGGACATCCTCAATACCCCCACTACATCAGTGTTTTCTATGAATAGTAAACAAAAGCTGGATTTAGCACTTCCATAGCACTTTATATACTCAAAGGACTTCACTAACCATTACTGGCATATCTAGATGCTTCTTATATGCAAATGAATGCAAATATGAGAGTAGGCATTAGGAGGCAGGATATTAGAATGCATTAGCAAACGGACAATAGAAAACAGCTGGTTTGACTGAGTGTGGAGATGTGAGTAGGGAGAAGCAGATAGCACAATGCACTGCTCAGAATTACTGAAAGAATTGTGCTGATTGCCACCATGGCTTAGAAACTCATCACTTAATTAACAATATAAATATTTTAAAAATTAACATTTCATAAACCCACAATAAGAGGTTCCACTGTGAGAATGGGAAAGGATTAATTCACAGCTGGCTGGACCGATGGCACCCAGCCCTCATCCCCTTGGCTTCCAACAACACTCAGTGAGAATTAATACAACACAATTCATGCCCTGTCATGTCTTATTACTTAATTATGAAATGTCTGCAGTACTCTGGACATTACTGAGCCTGTTTGATTGGCTCTGACTGATGTCATACCCACTTCAATATTAGCATTATTTATTATTATTATATAATTATTTAATACATGCATGGATAGGCCTGTCCCCCTCCTCACCATTTTCCTTCTTTTTATTCATGAATTCTATTTCATAACAGTAATAATATACTCCAGGCAGTGCATTTCCAGGGAATTATTGCATTTCTCAAGTGGGTAAAGTCATTTGGCCTTTCAGCCTTATGCCTTGCAACACCTTCCTAGGCATGTTATAATTGCTCAGAAATACTCTATACCTTGTGTATTATGATTCTTACATGCCATTCTTGCTTTTTCACTTGACTAGCCCAAATGGAATCCAATAGGAAGAAAAAGAAGTTGTCAGGTATATATTTTTTCAAATGAGTTTCTCAGATATATTTGCAAGGCTTTGAGTGTCTCATGCACATACAATTTAAATGCATTAATTTACAAATATTAATCATTTAGCATGCTGTATAAAATATAATGGCTACATTCTCATGTCCCTTGACAATTTCAGAGCACTGCCTCCTGTGTCTCTAAGGTGGTAGGAGCACAAGATGACACACTGGATTTAATAAGAGGATAGAGCTGCATGCACTGATATAATAGAATGCTTAGATTTTTTAAGTGAGATGCTAGAGTAAATGTTTATGAAAGTTTAAAAGGAATCATGCTTGTAGAGCAATCTGTGAGTCTAATGATTGAATAAAATACAAGGCATTATTCACAGTGTATGGTAACCTACTGAAGTCAAAACTCACTTTAGGTAGGAAGAGAAAATAATTTAGGTATTAAAAATATCCTCAGATTTAAACAAATGAAAAAAATAAAAGATATTTCTACGTTCTACAGCACAGAAGTTTAAAATGCACACTTATGGATAGAAGTGGGCTGAAATCTGAGTCAATATTATCTCCTCTGAGTTACTAAGGTTCACTTTTGAAGTTATGATTCAGCCTGCCATGACTGCTTTTTATTCCTGAAGTAATTTTCAACCAAATATCTCTAATAACTCAATGAGCTTTAATGAATCAAGCCTTCTGGCAAAGTCCAAAAGGAAGGTCAATTTAGTAGAAACTAAATTATGGCAGTTTGCAGCGTTAGCATTTTTTGTAACTGTAATTATATAATGGAAACCCACACTCCTACCAGAGTCAAATTTTCTTACCTTACATTTTGCTTCCTTTGGAGGTGACACCTCCCAGTGCCTGGACTAGGGTTGCCCTAGACTTAACCACAGCAAACGTGAGGGTGGTGAGGACCTGGGACCAGTTGCACAGAGAAGATGTGATGCCACCCCTGGCACTGTTCAAGACCAGACTGGATGGATCTCTGAGCAGCCTGGGCTAATGGCAGCTGTCCCTGCCCATGGCAGGGGGTTGGAACTGGATGGAAAAGGTCCCTTCCAAACCAAGCCATTCTATGATTCTGTAAGTGCAAGACTGGAGGATGACTGGGCAGCTATGCCCCACCCTGGCCTCGACTTCCCATGCCAGTTACAGCCATATTTCAGATGTGAAACTGTCCTGCACACAGTGCCTTCTCCAACTCAGCCAACTAGAGGTGG
This sequence comes from Luscinia megarhynchos, assembly GCA_034336665.1. Lineage (NCBI taxonomy): Eukaryota > Metazoa > Chordata > Aves > Passeriformes > Muscicapidae > Luscinia > Luscinia megarhynchos. The sequence goes on along the minus strand of JAPFBE010000003.1, from coordinate 47,246,242 downwards.
TGACTTTCTCTCTACTAGACTGAAGTGACAAATAAAATGAAGGCCACAGTCAAAGATGATCATATTCCATCAGCTGGAAAGAGCATGCATCTGTGCCATCTATAGCAAAGGGCTGTTAAAACCCTGAAGAGAATGTTCTCAAAATAACTGGGGCAAGAACAAGCTGGTGATTTTAATTTTGCATGAAGTGTAATGTCAAGTTTATAATTAAATAACAAATGGGAGTTTCCCATGGTTCCCCTCTTCAGTTTCAGTGTACCTGCTGTAGACGTACATGGTCATAGAGAAGAAAAGGTGAAAGGCTAACCAAGTTTACAGCTCTGCTCTGTGGGAAATAAACAAGTGGAAGTGAACTAGAACAGATAACTGGAATGTATTACACAAGAAATTTTCTTCACTCTATATTTAAGGCCTATTAAAAATGGCAATGAGTCAAAGGTAGAGATGAAGAGGGATCCAAATCACGTTGTCAATTCCTATGTGCCTCTTAAAATAAGGAAAAGAAAAAGCTTAGCATTAAATTCCAGAATAATTGTGGGCTTGGGAAGACTGACATTTCAATCATCCACAATCTCTAACCTAGCAGCTTCTTCTGTAGGCAATGATTTCAACACAATTTATCAGAAAAACAGAAAGTCTTAGTCCACGGTGCTGTCTTTTCTCCTCTTCTAGGTATTAAATTTGGCTCAGCTACTTGAAAGACTTGATATCCTTTGGGACCAGCTCCTGAGTGATTGGAGCATTAACAGCACTGAGTTAAGTTCCCCTGCTCTCTGCCTGAGGGACAGTAATCCATACCTCCCAGCCCACATGAAGAATGCCTTCATCAGCAAACAGTGTTCTGGAGCTGGAAGCTCTCAGTCTTCTCCTTAAGCTATTTCCCTTTGAATAAAACAAACACTCCTTCAACACAAAGACTTCTACTGCCTTCTACCTGAGTTTCCTAACTATTCATCTATACATCCATCTTCATCTGCTTTCTGACAAAACAGGACAAAACACCTGTCTGCAACAGGACAGCCTCCATCCAACAAAACTGTGGTGAAGCCATGAGACAAAACGGTAGAAAAGTTCTTTCTCATCTATGTGGATGTGGTGGGGTTAGAGCCTTAGCTGGGCACTCAAGCACTTCAAGCAAGGAAACTCTTGAGGAGTTTCTCTCAAGGAGCCTCTCAGAAGGGCCTAATTAAGAAGGTGGAAAAGGGGACCAGTACAGCATGAAAGTGCCAAGGCTTATGCAGATGGATACATCCAGAGACAGAATATTCAGTTTTCTTTGCTTTTGGGAACAGGCCTGAGTGTCATTATTGGCAGTGCTGCCCCACACTGGATTTAAACTCTTGAAATGGCATGTGAGTACCTCACTTTACCTCAAGAATCTGAACTTTAATGTACAGTGTGTTTGAGTGTAAAGCATCTTGGGAAGGATTGGGATTGATTGCAGGTGGGTAACAAATACTAGCTCACCACCAGCTCCGATGTGGCACACATCCCTGGAATTCAGAGTGACTGGCACCACTCACACTCAGTCGCTGCCACACAAGTAACACCTTGTTACAAGTGCAGTATTGGCCTCTAGGACAATTTTACCATTTTCCTTAAATTTATCAAACAGGCTTTGAAACATCTGGTTTCAAATAGAGAAATTTTCTAACAATTGTTATCAATTAAATCCTGCGAACCTACCTAGTAGCAATAATAAGGAAAAAAACAAGCAGGTATCAGGTCATAGTAGATTATTTTGTTGGTAGTGAAGAAAAGTACTGATATATAAAGTTAAGTATTTTAATTTCCAAAAGCATCTGTAAACTTGCTGGCCTTCCTCTATGATACAAATTCCTTCTCTCTCTACAGAATTGCATTTAGCACTTTTTGCTCTTGTTTATTATTAAAGTCTCTCACCTGAGAAAACAACAGAGTATCAGTGACTGTTCACATAGCAGTACAAATAAATAAGTAGTGACAAAACCATAGGTGAACGTATTTTCCAAAATACCAATGAGATTATAATGGGTTTCAAGAAATTTTTAAAGATTCATTACTACAGATAAAATCTTTTGTAAAATTACAAGTAGTTTAAAAACTATTGTCCAATTATCCAACATAATTTATAAACTTAATTATTACTACAAATGTTGTAATAATTATAAAAATTCGTAAGAACCTGGAACTCAAGGGGTGACAAAGTGCATTGAAATGTTATTGATGCTACTCAAGGCAAGTTAAAAAGTTAACAGGCTAATGAATAGAATAAGAATGTAAAACATATTTTGTATCTTCTATGATATTTTAAATTATGGATTATCTTCACACTTTGTTTTTCAGGATGAGCTCATAGATGAATTTTTTCATCAAGGAGTAAAAGTTTCAACAGTTTGTGAGTTTGAAGATATGATCACTTTAATCACAGTATCACTTTTTGAAAAGACTGAAGTGATGTCAAACAATTATACAAATAAAGAATACTGCCATGTAAGTATTAAAATGTGACAGGTATTTTTTCCCTGCAATGATAATAGGGCCATGAGTTATATGAATTTGGGGAGGATACAATCTATTTCTGTTGAAGACATCTACTTTAACTGTTGGCACATACAAGAGCAACATCATTTTTGTTTACCAGCAGAGCTGTCATTTAACTGACAGATGGCTCCAGTGGCTGGATGTAAAGCAACTCACTGAAATTGTTCAGTGATTCCCAAACTACTTTCACAGTGAATTCCAAATTCCCATCTTTTTATGCAAAACTATAATTTATTTATTGGTGCCACTTCTTATACAACTGCTATCACTCCAGCCTGAATACCTCCCAGTATTATAAAACATATATAGAAGATATATTATTTCTCCCTCTCCCTCTTCTTTCCAGTCAGCTAACATTTCAGAATAATTTTATTTTACCATATATCTATATCTCTGTCTCTTTGTGAAGAAAGAACAAATCTCACTTCTCCATCATGACTTTTACCTTATATGCACACACATACACATATATATATAAAAATTTAAATATACCTTTTATATATCCATATATCATATTTATACACACTTAAATGGTAGAAGCTGTGATGGAGAAGTGGGATTTGTTCTTTCTTCACAAATAGATAGATTTTATTTCCTAGGAAGACTTAATTTGCTATTCTAGCCCCATTACTGTCAATGTTTTCTTCCAGAGAAACCTCTTTATGAGAGAGGATTTGAATTGCCTGTCTCGTTCTCTGTGTGTGCATGGAAGGTCAACTTTGCAAAGTCACATCTTGTCCTCAGTACTACTGCTGCATATTGAGTCAAGGCACATATCAGTGTTGCACATTTTATTTCCAAAGTGCTGAATTTGACCCCAAATCATCTCTTTGTTCTAGGGGTCTCTGACTTCAAATGACTACAGGCATCAGGGAAGAAATGCTTGGATTATTCTGAAATTCAAATTCTTCTCTCATCATGGTGATATCCTTTCTAGTAGTAATATTTACTTGGAATACTTAAGCCAGAAAAATCTAGACAGGAATTGCTTTGCATTTTTTGAATTCAAGTTCATTCTTCACCAGAAATGAAGATGAGCTTGAAGTCTGAGATAACTTTGCAAAAATCCTTTTTCAGGAATAGAATAACCATGCAATCAATAGGCAGAAGGATTTCTGACCTGGAAGAGCCATCATGCTGGGCTTCCTTTTGGGAAGTCCGCATCCATATCCACCCACACAGAAAACTATACAGAATCATAGAATGAAGTGATTGGAAGGGACCTTATGTATCATCTAATACCAAACTCAATGTCATGGACAGGGGCACCTTCCACTAAACCAGGCTGCTCAGAGCCCCATCCAACATGAACACTTCCAGGAAGGGATACCCACAATTTCTCTGGTCACACAGCACACTGAGGTTCTCAGTCTAAAAATAGTGTCAAACGTGTATGCTTTGCTCTGTTTCACCTCCAATCAGCTTTCACCTTCAATGATCATGCCACAGAGAAGAGAGAAGAAAAAACAAAGAGAAACCATTGAGCAGAATGCACTGTTTCATGCAAAGAAATGTCACCTTCCAGCCCAGGAAGAGGATCTTCCCAGCTCAGTTGTTGGGCTGTAGGAACCAGTGCCAGTTTTCTACCAAAATATGTTGGTAATTGATGACTGACAGAGATGGGAGATGAATAATTTATGTTGGTCTTGTGGGACCTGGATTATTCCCACAGGGCAGTTCTGAGGTTATCCAGAAGTGTCTGTGTAGTGTTTCTTTCATGGTCATGAACCAGAACTAATCAGAGTTCTTAAGGCACTGGCAGATATCATAGCAGGACCCCTCTCAATCATCTACCAGAGTTCTTGGAAGTCTGGGGAGGTTCTTACTGCCTGGAAACTGACCAGTGTTGCTCCCACATACAAAAGGACAGACCTAAGGAATTACAGATCTATTAGTCTAGCCTCAACTTCTGAAAAAAATATTTATAATATTATACCTGGTACTACTGGAAGGCATTTAAAAAATAATGTGATCATCAGGCACAATCAACATAGGCTTACAAAGGGAAAGACTTGGGTTACAACAATGTTTAATTAACTTGATGTCCTCTAATAAGAGGAGGAATCTTGAGAGACTGGAGCACTGGGCTATAATTAATAGGATTAAATTGACCAAGTTCAAATACTGGATTCTGCACTGGGATGGTATAACACTGAGCACAAGAATAATTTGGAAGGGTGGCTGGAGAGCAAGCTGCAGAAAGGGGTCCAGGGGTGCTGTTGACAGCAGGCTCAGTGGGAGCCAACTGTGCTCCCTGGAAGCCAGGAGAGCAAACCATCCAGAGGAGGCCAAAAAACTGGTGAGCAGGTCACAAGGAATGTCTTATGAGGAACAGCTAAGGACTTTAGGCTAGTCTGAATTGGAAAATACATGGTGTCCAAGCAACACCCGTGTTCCTGCCAGTCACCAGATGCATGACTTTGGATAAACCAGCTTCCTGGGCTTCCCTACACCCAGAGAGGCTATGATGTACGACAGAGGCTACTCTTAGGTCAAAATAGTGCAATGAAAATAAATCGCTATTTCAAAGTCCTATGGGACAACGAAGCAAGAGAAATTATATAACTGAAATGAAAGAATTAATATTAATATTAATATTATTGGGGTTTTTTTGTAACTTAAGAAATATACTCCCTTATCAAGTTCATCAGGATTATTTCACATTAATTTAAGCTTATGTAGGCTGAAGTGAGGTAATGTTGCTGGACAGCTTCAATACTACAAAGAGGAATTTATTCTCCCTGCACCTTATATTTACATTAGAGACACAACTGCTAAACAGCAGCAATCCATTTTTCTTTTATTTTTAGATCAACACAAATTGCAACAAATTTGGTTTCCACTGACCATTTGGTTAAGAGAGATGCTCTTACTGATATTGCAAGCACTGACATTCATGGCAATGCTTGAATTATTCAAGCCCACTTTGCTTAAAAACAATTTATGAAGCTCCATAAATGTATGGAGTCATTAGCAACAAGTTGTAATACAGCTCGTGTGACTTGAAGACCTAACCCCATTAGATGAGATAATTAATGACAAAATCAAGTATATAAATATGGCCTTAATTTTTTCAGACACATAAACTTACTTTCATGCTTTCTTCATATGGGTATTTCCCAGAAAAGGAATTGTCTCATCAGTAGAGTTGGTGGAAAGACTTTTCTCTTCATAAAAATTCTATACCAAGGGACAGGACTAAACACTAAAATGTATTAATTTTCTGACAAGAAAATTAACTTGTAAAAAAAATTAAAATTTTAAAACTCTCCTTGGCTGATTGTCCCCAGCAATTTCTACAATTTTTGTTGCAGCCTGTAAAACCGATTTAAAATCTCGTATGTATGTACATGCTTGTATTGAAACCACAAACTTTTTAAACTAAAGAAATTTCCTTTTTATAGCAAGAAAGAAATAATCCACAGTTTACCTCATGGACATTTAGATATACACAGAAGTTTGTTACTGGGTGAGCGAGCATGATGAACATCTAACAATGAGACCTTTACTTTTTTCTGTAGAAGCCAGTGGAAAGTCAGAAAAGGTGTTATCAGGGAAGAGTTTGCAGAAAACAAAAGAGCTGTGCAGAATGTAGAGCAGTATCTTTGTGAAGGTAGGAAAGCATTGATTAAAGTTGTCACAAAAACATTGCCTTTTACAGTTACAAAGGAAAGTTGAATCTTTTTGTCGTTTACATTGCATCCTAAATAATTCTGCTGGTTTTCCACCATAACTGTTTACCTTCATTTTCCACAGGGTTTCTCACTTGGTCTGTGTGTAAACCTGTGTCTTCAGGATAGAGCTGTATAGTGCAGACTGGCTTCCTCTCTCTGCTTATCAAGAACTACAGGAACAGGTTTTTAGGGTGAATCACTGAAACCTTGATATTATACTGCACATTTCAGGGGTTACCTCAGACACCTTTCAAAACTTCAGTTTGTTTCATCCAAGAAGAAAACAGTACATGTGCTCTAAGATTTTCCCATAAAGTGAACAAAAGCTGCCATGTGGAAGTGACTGGAAAATTTCCTCGAGTACATTTGCAATCCAGCCTAAAATAATAACACAAACATACCTTTCAGAAGTCAGAGAATGGGAGGCCAATTCCTCACCTTTGTGTTGAACAGCATTGTCTGCAAAGAGGAGTCCTTAACTAATAAATAAATAAACATGATTTCTCATGTGGATCACAGACAGGAAAGGAAAAACAAAACTCTGGAAATTAACTTTTTTCTATTAGGAAAAAGTAATCAGATATTTGTAAACCTCGTTATTCCATTTTATCTCAAAAATGTCAATACAAAATAGTAATGTAAATATTTCTAGCACTGAAAGAAAGGTAGAATCTTTTTCTCAATTTTCTGGTCTCCAAATATAGTTTAGTTGCTGCTGCTGCTTACAGGATTCTTTGATTTGATGACATAACAACATCTTTCAAAACAATGAAGCATTCAGACATGAATACATGACTGGCAAGGGAATGAGGATGCACATCACTGTGGGAACATTAACTTGAAGGCATATTTTAAAGCTCTGAACAAAACAAGCTCAGTGTTGGTAAAAAATTTTCTGAAATTTTTGTAACTATACATTGATGTCACCAAATTAAACTCTAAAAGACCAGACAACTGCCTTATATACATTTTGGCCCCCATTGCATCCTCAAGTAGGACTTATTTCAGAGAGCAATAATGAGAAGAGAGTTGAGCCAGAATGGATCAGTAGAAATTGAAAACTTTTTGTTCCTGCTTCTCTAATGAGAGGAGCTTCTCACTGATGAGAGCAGAAATAGGAACTGTGGAATTGATCTTCACCTTAAAATCACCCTCATCAGAAAACTAAACAGCCTGTCTTCTCTCTTTTCAGGGAATTTTATTCATAGTCATTGACAAAACTGAAAGCCAGAAGCTTTATTAGACCTACAGACTGAAAAATTGGCTTATTTTAATTTGTCTCAAAGCCCAGAGCTGTCAGCAAGTACCTTACTGTCTGAAGAGGTAGCCTTAGGACATGTTTTGTCTGGGCAGTCAGGAGGATGTGCATGTATCAGGAAGAATATACATGCACCTAAGGAGTGCACAGTACACTCTTTATCTTGGATTATATAAATCCTCTTGTTTAAGATGATATGTGAAAACTATATAAAATCTGAATCCTTCCATGAGGCAAATTTTTGCCTATAAATTTTCCCTTGCAGCAGAAATGTGGGAAGACAATAAAATTGCTAAGCTTTATTTGGAGGGGGAAAAAAAGTATAATTTTAAGAATGTTTCTACCAGGCTCTTTAATTTATATAACTTAAAGCAGGTGGCGGGTTGTGTTCCAGATAACATTTAGAGATTGCAAGTTCACTACTGTCTCTAAACCTCGAGTTTTTATTCTTTAGTTCTCGAAGTACAGCCATTCCCTGAAGTTTCCATTTTTCCAGTTTTTAAAGTATCTCACACAAAGTTCTCTACAATTTTCTTTTCCTGACAGTCTTTGTTTAGAAGAGAGATGAGAGTGATAGATTTCTTTCAACTCAATTTTAAAAGATCTATACTCAGGATGATCCTCATTCTGCTGGAACTTAAAGTTGAAGAACTGTCTGTCATATTTGAAGCTTGTTCCATTCTTCTAAGGAATAAATCTGGTCAGAATTATAAGCAATGAGAAGACACAAATTTCTGCCAATTTAAGAAATCTTGGTTTTGTGATAGGATGTGCATTGATAGAAACATCTAATGTAGATTACACACAGCCTGGAAATTCAGAGCACCTAAGCAAGGTGCCTCCATTCCTGTAAGTTGAATAGACTGGAAGAGGTGTTTGTGGAGATTGCCCAAAAGATATTCCTTTCTGTTTCTTTTTGTCTCATTTTATACATAGTTCTGCCTTCTGGTACAGCTTGACCTGTATTCAAACTCCTATCCCCCTCTCAAAATAGAACAGTTAATTCTGGATCTTTCATTTGCACAATACTCAGCAAACTGAACCATACTCAGGGTGCTGCTGCTCTTTCATGACTGAACACGATGAGAGAAGTTCCTCAGGAGAAGGTCCAGAGCTGCAGATCACATGTGGGGCCAGAGTGAGATGAACAGCTCAAGGACAAGACAGGCCACTTGTGGGATCTGCTGGGACCTGTACTCATGGAAGCTGAGATCCTCTGCAAATAGGTGTGTATAGAAGAGACAAACGTCTAGAAGAAGCCTGACTGTAATTCTCTTTCTTAGATATGTCTGAAGATCACCTTTACCTTCCCTCAATGCTGTTTGTGCATTTTCCCTGCTGATTCTGCAATGCAAGAAAAGGATTTAACCTCTAGCAGCAGAATGCTGTTGCCACAGAATCTTGAGATATTCACATCTGACACAACTATTTCCTATCTTCATAACCTTCTGCTGGGTAGTTTCATTGGTTACCTATATAGTACAGCTGACTGTAAAATCTGTGCATTCAATTTTCCATACATGTGTTTTAATACCAATTCATCACAGAAAATGAGGCATTTAAAAAAATATTTTGCTGTGTATGACAAAAAGATTGGACAGACATAAGTACAGACAGAGAACGGAAAGAGGAGCTAGGATTTTATGTTCTTCATCTTGGAAAAAAATGTGTTTTACTCAAAACTAATTAAAGATCTCCACTGCAAGAAGTGACATATTTCATCACCACTCAAATGCAACTCTAGCCTTTGCTTTTAAACTTACACTGGCAGCTGCTTCCTAGAGATCTTTTATGAAAGGTTTTGAGGTATACTGCAAATTTTCAAAGCATCTAACATCTGCTACAATTTCATAGAAATAATAATAGAAGTCTATGCAATAGTTGCTTATTTTATTTTTTCTGTGCAGGATGTATTCAGATATACCATTGGTATCCTGAAAACACAAGCTGATTCATGATTTCAAAATATTCAGGACACCAAACTACATTCACTACTATTCTATTGTAAAATAGCATATCTTTCCTGTGAAGAGCATGACTTAGGTTAAGTATAGTTCTGAAATAATGTTAGCTCACATTGTAACAGGAATCAAGCCATACCTGAGACTGCCAACATGGAAAACCTCTAATAGCTATGGAGCTGAGACTGAGTAGACAGAGGTCTTTCTTAGTATCTGATATGATGTTTCAACCCTTGGCTCTGGCAGATTTCAAAACAGAGTCATCCTTAAACAGCATTAATTGGTAGGAAATATACCCTGGACTACAGCTGAAATACTGTTTCCTTTAATTCCAGTCTCACTTCTACTTTATTGGTAACTCAGTTCTGAGACAATTTAACAGAAACAACTACCCTGATTTTGTGTGTGTGTGTGTGTCTGTGCATATGCATCAATGTTTACTATAAGAAAAATACTACTGTAAGTTTAATTATTGCCATCAATTGTGATGATTCCCTTGCGTGTGTTTCTTTCAATGATGTAAAATTTTCTAGTGCCTCAACCTCCAGAGAAAAAGATTATCTCACTTTTAAAAATGCTGAGACCACCAGGCTTTATACTCAACAACCCTTCTTGAGACTGACTTTTTATACCATATCAGAAAGTGTAAAGAGATTTCTTGATGCCATAATTTTTCATCCATTACTTTTATATCTATTTTGCTAGAGAGGAAAAACTCAGTTTTTTAATTTCTTGGCTCTACATTACACCATTAAGGAGAAGAATACCTGACAAATTATGGCTATGCAGGATATAAAGTAGGTAAAATCACAGGTTATTTTTGTTCTGTTGATCTGTAGTTCTTGAGGTATCCTCCCAGTATTGAAGAATTTCTTGGATTTCCTCAACCAGCCCTTGTTTGTTTGGGTTTTTTCCCAATCAAAAGAAAACAGCAGAATATGACAGGGTCCTCCTATCAAAATATGCATCTTTGATAAAATTCATATTTTTGTCTCACCAGCATATAGGGGACATGGAGAATATCTGAATAGAGGGCTTTGACTTTGAGATTTTCATTGGGGTGAAATTCAGATGCCAGACAAGCTTACCCCCTTGTAGAAGCTGCTTCAGAAGAGACAAAAAAAAAAATCTGATTGGACAGCAATAGAAAGACAGACCACTTCTGTCAGTCTATTCCTATTTGAAAAACCCCAAATGTTTATGGGACGACTGAATATTTCTGATGTTTTTGACTAGTCCATACAGTGTATTTAGATATGGAGAAATTATTTCATTTATGTAGTGATCTCTCTAATCTCTCTGTTTATCCATATTCCATGGTACCCTGAAAATATGATATGAAATAAAAACAGCTTAGAAAGCAGAGACCATCAGTAGGTTTTTTTCACACAGTTTGTATGATGTATAGAAGAATGCATATGAATCCATAAATTACAGTCTGAGAATGGACAGATTAAGAAGAGAGGATTTCCCTTCCTAAGATGGGACCATTCAAATCCAGTTTTCCTTTCTAAACCCTGGATCTAGAGTTTGGAGGCTGAGGCTAAAGCCTGAAACAAACTTGAAACATTACAAAGTGAAATAAATGGGTCTCTTCCAAATGAATCCCAGATGATGCCAAGTGGAGGAAGATTTATGTATATGTTGTATAAATATTTAATGATATGGCCAAAAACCTACTGCCACTTAGCAAAAAGACATTCATCATTCCTGTGAATTATGACTTTTTGGCCAATGAGACTAAAGTATGTTAATGACCTCAAGTGAATTGTGTTGTTATTCATTAAACATTTTCTGACTTCTGATTTGCTGAGTTACCTCTGAGATCATAGTCCCATCATCAGCCATAAGTTATTCTGTAACAGACAAGAAATAGGTCTGAAATAATTTTTTGATGTATAAAATTTACTATAGACATGAAACAGAGCAAAGGTATATTTTACATGTGAATTTCAGAAGAGCTTTTCTCTTGAAGCATCGATTAAAGCAAGAGTGCTTTAATAGCTGTGTGGGAACTTAACAGAAAACTTCTCAAACACTCCAAGACTCAAGTTTGGAGAAAATTCCAATTTATTTTCTGTTTAAAAAGTAATTTTTTTTTTCTGAACTGACCTTAGCCTTATAAATGTTAAATTGTTGATAAATCTTTTTTATAAAGTGTTTCAATGCTTTCTCAGGTTCATTGAAATCTGTGAATAATGTATAAGTGTCTAAATGAGAAAAAAAGTATGTAAAAGCCTCTTAATGAGAAAAAAATACAACTATGTAGTTAAATCCATGCAGTGAGAGTGGACAGGCTGTGTCCTTTAAACTTAGAGCTGAAATTATTTCAAGTGATTCAGCTGGCTCCTCAAACACTACATTATGCAAAGTCCCATACCTGTACTGACTTTGTTTTGTTGGGATGTATGTTCGAGGCACGTGGTAAAGCAGAGGAAAGGAGCCTTGCATTTCCCACCCTCTGAAAGAGCAGTGCAAGCACATCAACCTCAGCATGCCTAAGCCCCACCTGGCAGAGGCTGGAGATAACCTGCATTCCTTATGTACTATGTGGTGCTGAGCTCAGCAGGGCTGCTGGCCCAGCTTGCTGCACTCGGTGCTGACCCCCTCATTTTGTCCAGTTTTGTTCTACTCCTCGCCCATTTCCACATCCTACATGGCAGGCAGCATCAGAGGATTTGTCCCAGGGAAAATCAAGTAGGCCTGGAATTTCTCAGGCTTGGATCTTCTCAGTCCTGAGCAGCACTTTTTCATATTTCTATCATACAGACGTTTGTCAAAAGAAGTATTAACTTGTGGCATAGGTGACACCTTAATAGGCCGTGTGATTTTGTGGCCTGTCCTTCAGAAAGGTCTACTATTTTCTGTTAACTTTCCAGCTCATTGCCAATGATCATCAGACAATAGATTGGCTTGCAAGTTGTCTCAAACACTCGGGACATTAACAAATTCTAATTGGCTATGTAATAGGAGCAGACAGCATGTACAATGTTAAACCACTTCTGAACCACCTATTTTCTGTATGCAAATCAGACAGAAACAAATGTTTGGCCCCAGCTGGGTGAAATGTCCCATTTAGAATTCTTTTCCTCTTCTTTGTTCTTTGATGTTCTGCAAATGAGCTTTAGAACTCCGCTCTTCACACAATTCAATTTTACAGGCCCATTATCTGAGATATAATGTGGAGGTTAAATATATCAGGGCAGCCATTATGTGAAAATAATTAACAGTAATGAATAATGCACTAATTCCACTGATGAGAGATGGTTATATGTGTAATGAAGTGTTGGGGCAGCCCTGACAAATGAAATTAAAATATTTAAACACTGTTTTATGATATTACTTTGCTCATATAATTTCCTTTACCTACAATGAGCCACTTCGATTATCGTCATTATCTTGACAGCTCTGAAGGATGAAATAGTGCAGGTTAATGTGACAGCGATTAGTCAGAGAGAAAATCCATCACATAAAGCAGAACAGAGTGAGGGAGAAAGGTCTCTATACTTTCCCGTTTCAAACATGAGAAGAATGATACTATCAACATCACTTCAATATTAAATGGATAGAATTATCTTGTCATTCATTTACGGCCTCTGAAGAACTACCTATTTGTACCTGCAAAGGAAAGGTCAGCCTTTCTTAATCATCCATAAAAATATGTTGATGGATTCCTTATATCAATAATAGTGACAGAACCACAGGCAGGAAACAAGCTAGGAAATTTAAAGCACTCTAGGTTCTTTATTAAAATATTTTCATGATTTTGAATTTTTAAGTTTTGCTTCACACACTGGTTTGGTCTTCAAAAAGGCATAGAATGAAGTAAAGTGAGACCCCTGGCATACATTTTGTTGAAGTTGCTTCAAACACTGCTTAAATAGCAAAAAGGCCTGCCCATTGGGCAGTTAGTCCTCACAGTTTTGCTTTTTTTTTCTTCTAATGAATACCTGCAAAACTTAAAAATACTCATATCTAGATGCCAAAAGTTAAGGTAAACTCAGATTCAATGTTAAAGTCACCTTATTTACAAAAGTACTGAGCACATAATCCTTCTAGATGCATGATAGAGCAGCAAACAAGTCAGCCAGAAATAAGTTTACTTTTATGTATCATCCAGGCAGGTGGGCAGTCAGAGACTCACATCAAGGATCCTCAGAAGAAAAATGAATGGAAAGATGTCTAATCTAACCTGGAAGAAGTGCAAAGATGTGGAGATCAGGAACTTCATCAGTCACTGACAGATTATGTATGGCATTTATGTACAGAGCACCACAACACATAAAAAGCCCCAACTTTTTTCCTTTCCATTTTTCCTTTCCCAGATCAAGAGGTTTGTGACTCCAATGGTTTACACACTCAATTGGGATGCTGTTTCACAGTCCTTGTTCAAATTGAAAATATCAGAGATTTGAATCCCTTATTCTCACATGAAATCTGAGATTTAATTTTTCATATGATCCTTTGTCGAAGTCGCAGAGAAACAACCAGCTCTCAGTAGGGCTGGCATTTCCCTCAGGTCCAAATTGCTCAGATTCAATTTCTATCTGTAAAGCACTTGGGCATGAGTTTTCTGTTTGAGGGGAATTATGCTGGCTTGGGAGCCAGGTGAACAAAAAAGCTGTAGAGGCTACTAAGAGGTAGTGTAGTTTTAAAGTGCCATATAAAGGACTCAGACACCCCTGGCCAAGAAAACATTTAAACTGTTAATGGTATCTTTGACCAATGCAAAAAAAAATTAATAGTCAGAGCACTCAGGATCCTGTCTGATTAACTGGCACTGTGAATGCTGACACGATATTTTTATTTGGGTGTCTAAATACATCTTTTACAAGACTGACTTTTGCAATCTGCCTTGAGGAACGTAAAATCAACTTACAAATAAATAAAAATGTGCAAATTTAAAAAAGAGATGTTCATGCAAATCATTATAATTGCAGCCTTTATTACAATAATATTATTATTATCATTGCTGTTATTAATAAAAATATTATATCCTGGTAGTGCACACCCAAAGAATTGAAAGGTGTCCCTTCGGTTTTTGTGCCCAGCATTTTAAGCACTGCACAGTAACATATTAGCAGACACCCCATGTGCTAAAGAGCTTGCAATTTAAACAAACAAGGCAGGTAAAAGCTATGTGTACACCAGTTTTACTAAGTGACGTGAACGATGTGGGGGCAGCAAAAGTTGTATGTTAGTCCCACAGTGCAGTGATGGGGATGGGAGGGAGGTGTCAGGCTGGAGTGCAGGATGTGCCAATACTGCTCAGCACCACTGCCCATCCTGCAGGGCTGCTATCATGTCTTGAAGGCAGAGCTCTTCACTGGGACAGCACAGAGAGGCTGTGCCTCAGGAGGAATTCTGAGGCAATTCTGATTGCTTAGTACAGCATAGTGTGGCCACTCTTTCGGTGCACAAAAAGGCCTGAAAAGTGAAGTCCACACAACACAAAAATCCTTTTGTTTTATTCTAAATACAGTGGAAACTTATGTCACATTCAGCTAAAAATCTTACTATAAACTACACTGAGAGGTAGAGGCGATAATCTGTAATTTACTGTTCTCCAGGATGGATTGCAGCATCTTTATGTAGAGCAATTGAAACACTACAGAGAGCAGATCTAAAAGGTGAGCAAGTCACAAATCCTACTCCCAGCTGCAGCTGGCTAAAACACAGTAAGCAAGAGTTTTGAAAACTGAGGAAGACAGCCAGTAAAAGGAGATGTACATCAATAAATTAAAAGGTTCATTTTCAATATCTTTCTTTGTAGTGAGTATCAGTCCCATTGAACTGGATGAATTCACACAGTACCAGTTGGAATGAGAAGGGAGGGCACAATCCCTCTCTGAGTCACTAGAGCACCCAGGAATGCTTCTGTGTGGTTTAGGCTTGTGCTTTTGGGAGCCTGCACAGGCCCAGAATAAAATCTCTTGTGTCAAAACTGGGTCCACACAAGAGAGGCATAAGGGACCTTTTGAACTAACATGCTTGTAAAAAACTCATTCAAATTTCAGTGGTTCTTTAATTTTGCTACTTTTAAAATACAATTTACTTCATTTATTGGACAATGAAGTGCTTCTGTAATAAATCTAACATTAAAAAATCATTTCCAGCAAATTACTCCAATAAAATCAATGACAGTCAGGCTCAGCTGTAAAAACAAATAAATTACCTGCTATTGATAGGGTAGGCAGAGTTAATTGTCATTTAGAAAGGCTAAAAGGGATAAAGAAATCTAATAGAAGGAACACATTTATACAACAAAAATGAGAAAACTGTGAAAGTT
Organism: Luscinia megarhynchos; assembly: GCA_034336665.1. NCBI lineage: Eukaryota > Metazoa > Chordata > Aves > Passeriformes > Muscicapidae > Luscinia > Luscinia megarhynchos. Next base: position 47,230,537 of record JAPFBE010000003.1, on the reverse strand, counting down.
TTACCCTGACAGCTCCCATCCATAGGATTGACTTGGTCCCTGAGCAGCACAGGCAGTTGTTTTAAGTCTCAGTAGGACACTGGTATGTGCTTTGGATCTGTCAATATTTACCTGCTTCAGTGTAGCCTCGTGATCTTTTTACCTTTCATATATTGAAACCCCCAAACAGGATTTCTGGTAATAGGAAATGAAGAATTGATAGAATTGAACAATCTCATCTTTAGATTTTTTCAGCCAGGTTAAAAGCACTCTGACCTAATTCAGGCTTTTCAGTAGTTCCAACTATTAAAGAAATATAAAGCTGGACATTTGCTAGGGGGATTTGTCATTCTCTGATAACACAGTGATGATTTCATAGTTAAGATTCTCTTTGTAAAACAAATTTCTATTTATTTATTTTTAAAGCTGTCCTGCTTTTTCTGTGAAGACTCTAAAAATTACATTAACCTGATGTATGTCCATTATTGCAGCGTAGTCTTTCTGTTTTCAGCACTTCTCTTTGAAAATAATTTTTTTAATAATCCTTATTTGTGTTTATGCCTCTTAGTGGGCACAAACAAAGGAAAACCAAAATGTTGGAACGTCCATATGTTCAATGATCAATTGTCCCTGAACTCTTATGTGTGTGAAGTTAATTTAATCTCCTGGAAATTGCAAATCTTGCTCTGGACTGCAGAGTAAAGCTATATCCAGTGACATAAAAGGATATAAGGGCTTATTCACAAGAGAAGGGTTTTAACTCCCCTGTGATGAATGTAAAACTCTCTGGGAATGAGCAGTTTACAAGATTTTGCAGAACTGAACCCTTACTCTTTTGGTATGGATGCTTCTTCAGTGACCTCAGGAGAGACAATGACCCTACAGTCATCAGTTCTGCATAGCAACACTTCTAACAGGACAGGAATTTCTACCATGTTACTCTATAAACAAACAAACAAACAAACAAGTGCAAAGTAAACTCAATTTTGAGTAATTCCTAGCTACAATAGGGAATGAAAACCCAAAAAATGTCAGACACAAGCAAATACAACAAAAAAAGTTCAGCATTCTTTGACTGAAGCTCTTTGGTTCAGAGATGATTGTAGTAACAGCTGCTGCAATATTTGCAGTAAGTAACAGATTTAAACCTGCATCTACTGGCAGATAACAGGGCTGGACACATCTTTGTAATAATTTAACCCTGGAAACACTGCAACTTGTGGCCACATGAAGAACAGGCAGTCCAGCAGCTGTGGCTAAAGGAATCTCTGGATCCAGGAAACACAGACGCATCCTTGGGAAGGAGGCACACCTGTCTGTGCATCATCAAAGCAACCTGTTAAAGCCACATCCTAATGAAACACACGTGGCCAGGCTCTGGATGGAAACCTAAGGTCTTGGAACTACCACTCTTTCTCTCATTTGGAGGGGATGGCCCAAGATTGGAAGTGTTCAAGGCCAGGTTGGATGGGCTTTGAGCAACCTGGTCTAATTACAGGTGTCCTTGGCCATGGCAGGGGGCTTGGAAGCTAATTATCTCTATGGCACCTTCCAACCCAAACCATTTTGTGATTCTATGATTCTCTCACATTTAGGTGGTTGCACACATATTTTTCTTCAGCACCACATGATTTCAATGATAATGTGAATTTCTTTGCCTCAGGGAATCCTGCTAATGGTTGCACACACTTTTCAGCAGCAAATTCTAAAATTTTGAGCCAATAATAAACAGACATCTGCTGCTTTTTTGCATTCCTATAAAAATAAAAATCAGATTACAATTTCTTCATTTCCTTTTTTCCCCCAAATTAATTAAAATTTAAGATCTCCTAATATAATACATGTTAGCCTAACACATGTGAGATGGTCTAAAACTAGCAAAAATTCCCCAGAGATATTGATGTCTCCACCTGAGAAGATACATGGTCCTGGACAACATGGTCTTGTGAATCTGCTTGAGCAGTGGATTTTACCTAGATTTTCTCATGAGCTCCCTTCCTACCTAAATGACAGTGTAATTCTGTGATTCTGCTTCTCAGAAGTGTTTGCAAGATTAGAGATGGTACCTGGCCAGTACTAGTCAGAAAAATTTGCTTGTAGTTTCCTCCTAAGAGTTTTCCTGCATCGCCTGTCAAAAAATAAAATGAGACTCATGTTGCTTGGGGCTTGGGCTCACTTTAAGTTGCCTATACAATAATTGAAGACAGTCAGGACTCAATTCCTGCTATCTAAATTTGCAAGTGACTTTTAGTGGCACCTCAGAGCCAGTAGAATAAAAAAGGTACCCCCAGACTTCCACACATTAGATAATTTTTGGTTCTGGCATTAGAATAAAGATAATTACACTGTTTTATTTCCATATGTGGGAAGCCTACAGTCACTGTCTCATATTTATGTATCTGTGGGGTAGGCATCTACTTCTGCTCAGATGATTCTCATTATGAGCACACATGACTTCACAGTGCTTCCATAACCCCACAGACAAAATGGAATGTAGCCTTAATATAGACTACAGACTGCTCCTTGAAATTGCTGTATTCAGCATGTTAAGGAAACCATTGAATGGTCTGTCAACCCGTAGAAAACTGTTCTTTTTGAGTTAATGACTGGCAAGACACAGGTAGAGAATGGCTCTGCTGAAGAGAATGGTAAGAAAAAGTGAAAATGTGGTAGCCATATATCCTACAGAACTTTTGCAATGCCCTGGAGGACACTCCGCTCTGTGTTAATCTAAAATTTGCCCTTCTGCTGGCCTCTGACATTTGAATCTAAGTTCAAGTATGTAAAAGCATGTAATTAATATGCTGGTTTTCATACTGTGAGAAAAGAGAGGTGGAAATAATGCAGAAATCCACCCACAAAGCTGCAGAGAGAGCCATATGTACCTTAGTTTTTGATCAGTGAACAAACATGAATGTAAAATGCAGACAAAGAATTGAGGTATGGGAGTTGGGCAAGCAGGGACCGAGGGTGGATTGGCCCTGGTCGACAACAAAGTGGGCATCAATCTAAGCCTATGGGAAACAGGATGGTAAGAAGGGAAATAGATAGGTTATGGAGAGGAGAAGAGAATTGTGGGAATGGTTATGTTAATGTGGTAGTGCCAAATAAGGTAATGCTCTTAGTTCTTGTTAGTGATTGGTTAGTAACCTTTGCATACAAGGTAACCTAGTTCATTGGTTCACTGCCCTCTGGCAACACTGCAACAAAGGTTATATACTGACGTTGTTCTGCTTTCTGCTGTCTTTGGAGGTCACTCTATACAGCGCACAGCTGCTGCTTCTGTTGTCGCGTTTTTATTAAATCATTTTCTGGGCTACTCCGTCATTCCTGTCTCTAATTGCTACCCTGGCTGGTCTGAGGTTTGTCACATCACTGGCAACACTGAGGGAGGCATCTTATGCTCCTCTAGCAAGGCTTATGAGACAATTCACAGAGTGCTTTGGGAAGGGGCATGGGCCCAGTGTGGTTGAGGTTACTCTAGAAATTTCACCATATGAGGGACAGATAAGGTATTACGGTCAGAGTGTCACCTGGACAGGAGATTATTGCAGTAGAAAGGAATGAAGTATACAGAAAATAAACTAATGGAAAATAAACTTAGAAGTTCCACTGTTGATGGAACAGTTCGGTTTTTTCTATGTGGGAATGTTCGGAGAGGACATTCTTTGATTTTACTAGAAGTAAGTTCTATTAGAGCAGAAAGTTGTTTCTGCTGTGAATTAGTTCTAAACCACTTTTAAACCACTCCCAGAGGTTCAAAATACAAGCAGTGCAATAAAATTTGCTGTGTAAGGAGAAATAGCGTGTGTATTGATTTGTGTACTCACTGCCAATACCTGTGTGTGATCAGCAACAGTGGACACCTCTTCAGCAACGTGCAAATGCCTTCTGCTTACTGATCATGAACAACCAGCACCACTTCAGTCCCTGACCCACAGCACAGCCTCTCTGGCCAGCTGAGCTCAGGTGGAGCCTGCCCTCTCAGCAGTGCACTGCTTAAAGAGAAATGAGCTACAAGGACTATTGCACAAAATCCAAAACACAGGAGACACCCAAACCTCCTTTGTAGGCGGGTGGAGTTTTCTCTGTCACAGCAAAGATTTTCTCTGCAGCTGCTCTCTCTTGTATGATGTGAATGACTGCAGTGAGAAAGTGTCTGTCTTTCCTTTTTTCAGAGGAAAGAAAATATGTAAAATATTGAATAAAAAGAAGATGTTTCTATCCTGTATGAAGGGTAAGGAGGATATTCTTTCCATCTGACTCTACAGGTCCATTATATAAGTGTCTACAAAGAAGTGTCTGAATAAGTTATTCTGGGGCATTGCTCATCTGACCCAAGACAGACGGCTTTTGAAAAAAAATTAAATTCACTCTGGAAGTGCCTTTTTTTCTCTCTATCTTGTTTTTTTTTTCCACTGGATCTAGAAAGGACTATTAAGATGTAGGCATCTGTAGTCAGGTAGAGGAATCCCAACTTGTTTTGCCAAAATTTACTTGCTGTCTGTCTGCCTAACTGTCCAACTGCTGCTCACCTTCTCCATCTATTAGCAGATATTAAAAACTAAGCACCATTTGGAGAAGGAGTACTCATTATTCACCATGTATTTCAGTGTCATTTTAGTATTTTGAGCTATTATTTACTGTACTGGTTCTTAATTACAATTTCTCATGTAGTTAGGTTAAAGAGTGTAGAAAAGAAATTAAACATCAAACATCATTTTTCTTTAGACTAGTATTGGAGGAATATAAATGGGAAAAAAGTTAGAATCAAACAGATCTGCTAATCTGACATTCATAATAAAGGTGAAATATATTGTGTGACTAGTTTTACTCAGAATATTGCACATTTTAAAAGTTCATTTTTTCTGCCTAAGTTTCCAGATAATGGAATTACGAATTTAACAGATGAGTAGGATCTGATTCTTCACATACTTCTGTCAAAAAACAGAGCCACAGGAGTAAGATCTATTGTAAAGCAGAAGTCCTGAGTTAAAAGAATTTTTAAAATCTGTAACGAAATCAGTAGGCAAAGTCAATTCCTGAAGTCATAAATAATAGTTTGAATTAATAATTCTGCCTTACTCATATTCAGTAAAATAACATTGTATTTTCAGTTCTACTGCTAAGGAAATATCTTGATATAAGAGATCAAATTCTAACATTTATTTCACAATGAAAAACAGGATGTGTAGGGACACCTGAAGCAGGATGTCTCTTCTAAATCAGTGCAAAAATCAATAGAATAGAAAGAAAACTCTTTGATAGATATGATTAGAATGGCATAGGTTCTTTCTGATATCATGGATTTCTCTCTTACTCCTTTACTTTAGGCAGGAAAATAACTGCTTTGGAACAAAGGTCTGAAGTTTCTACACTAATTTAAACAATGACAAATTAAGCATGAAGTAGGTTTGGATTCTCTATAGAACATATATAATTAATTGAATTTTTGTTTGTTTGTTTAATCAGTGTCCCAAAATATAACACAAATATTTACAAATTGATCCAATTTTAAATTTATGCATTGCTACAAAAAGAGTAATGTGGTTTTTTTGCAGGCAATTAGTGAATGGGGAATATGTTATTTCTGTACTCTACACAAGTCCATTTTAAACACTGTTTTGTGCAGTAAGTAAGAACTAAGAAGGAGGTTTGCTTTGCAACATTTTATGAGAATAAAATTCTAAAACAAATGTCTATGAAATTTTTTTTTAAATTTCCCAAAAGATGTGCAGCATGTGATTTTAATTGTCACCATCCTTGAGCGCACGAGAGATCAACTTAATCATTCAAACACAGAAACACATAAAGGATAGGAACTGGTATGACACATTACATGTCTCCTGAATCTAGAATAAAAATGTTAGAATATATATTTAAGAATATTATGACACTTATGTAGCGGATATGGTATTTATGCAGTGTATTATGTAAATGTAACACATTCTGTGCCACTTTAAACAAGTCAGTTGAGAAAACATCTTTACAAAATAGGGTAATGTTAATATACCAATGTAGAGTACACAGTTATACAACAAATATGTATCATTTTAACACCACTTCTGATTATGATTAATTTGCACCACAGTTTCAGATTTCCAAGATTGTGTCTTCCTTTTCTGTTGTGTGACTCCCTGCAGCAAAGAACAGTTTGCCACTAACAAATCAAATAGGTTACTCTGGAATATGTTTTGTCTTTGGGGTGCCTGTAATTCTATAATATTTTATTCACATAGAGTGTATGTTTTACTTTCATTTATGGAAATAAGTGTTTGACCAAAGATCCACCAGTCAGGCCAGCCATGCTATTCTAAAAATGTTGTTGTCATTCTCATTACAATCTTTCTTAAAGCCCCTGTTTCAGAAGGCATTAGACGGTAATCTTGATTTTCCTTGCCTAAAATAAAGGCTCTCCTAGTTACATATTTGTGTAAAAACATTTGAATATGAGAACCTCAGGGGTTCAAAAACAAGTAGGCAAACAGAAAGAAAATATATTTGTAATTTTCTTCTGTTTTGTACTAAGTGTGCTATTTCAGCAAACTTTGTGCTTTTAATAAAAAGGCATGAGTCAAGATTTTTAAAATTAATTTTATTTCTTATCCTAGTATATGGTTTTGGGGTTGTCAAATAAGTCTTTAAATTATCAGAGTAAAGAAAGTATTTATGAAAATCAGAAACACATTAGTGTATTAAAAATATAAAGTGTGCTTTCTATATGCAGTTTTAAGAAAGAAGTATTTTACAATGCAGGCAGTAAAACACTGGAGCAGGTGTTCCAGAGAAGTGGTGGGTGCCCTATTGCTGGAAACATTCAAGGCCAGGTTGGATGTGGCTCTGAGAAAACTGATCTAGATGAATGTCCCTGCTCATTGCAGAGGGTGGGAAAAAGATGATCTTTAAAGGACCCATCCAACCCAAATCATTCTATGTTTCTATAACAGGGTGGCAAAGGCAAACTTTAGAATATAAATTATTTTTCTGTTCTTGACTTTCAAAATTGTTTTTGCTGCAAACATTTACTTTGTTTTCCCAATAATTTTTAAATTTGGATCTAAATTGAGATAAAATTGGTGTCCTGTAGTTTTCATGAGTTCTTTGGAGGTTGGTTTCATGACAGAGCTGTGGTTTCCTCTCTGGAGACATCTCACAGATTTCCCTGTTTTTTTTCCCTCATCAAAGGGTTTTGTACACCTCTAATGTCCAGGAAACTTGCTGGTGTGCAGTGATTTCAGTAATATATGATGAAATTATATACCACAGATTCCAACAGATTTGTGCAGAATAGCGTGATCCTTCACAGCCAAAAACCAAGTAAATTGAATATAAAATATATAAATTCTTCCCTTTATTCCCTTTATCTCTGCTTTCTCTCTGACTGGCAGATTTACTTAAGACTTTCATAACTGCAATTTTTATCACAATTTAGTGATATGTTTAATTACATTTTACCCCTTTCTTGGGGAAGATATCCTCTCAAACTCTCACTAGCCACATTTCCATTAGGATTATAAGATAACTTAGAAGCTGAAAATTAAAAATTATAATCTTTCTTACAAATAAATTAATAAGCTTGTTCCTGCCAAAATCTTCACTAGTCACAAACAGCCACAGTAATGAAGAATTCAATGGCAGGCAGGATAAGATGAAGCTCAGAGTGCTACTGATCTTTTACCAACAGGTATGCACAGTACCACCACAGCTGTCAGTATATCTACATACCAAACAACAGAGGGAAATTTCCAGGGAAATTTACCAGGAAATGGAAGATAAATTCAGTGAACAGGGCACTGTGACATCTATGGCTTCACAAGAGTTGGAATAAAACAATAAGCTGACACTTATTTAGTGAAGATAGATATAATAGACTGCAATCTGTGCAACAAGCAGAGGTTTATAAATGGGTACGTTTTACTGCATTTTGCTGATATGTAGGGTTCCCTCTGCAGCAAAATTTTGAAGCCAATTTAATAAGTAAATGTGACTTTGTCTTGGAAAACTCTTAAATCTCTTTTTGGTAACTTGAACATCATGAAGTCACGAACAGTACAAACCTTATCCCAGGATTACCTTGATTAAGGCACAAAACATTAAAAGCAAATTACTGTGAAAGTATCAAACAATTTGCCCTTAATGTTTCAGTCATATCTGTAAAAAATATGACTTAAATCTAGTTTTATTAATAATACATATTTTAATTAAACGGCTAGAGGTGCATCTAGCAGGAAAAATTGAATCTTCACTGGATTTCACATACTTGTATGATTCATGGGCAGTAAATATGCAAAGCTTTATGCCCATAAGGCAATCACACTGCAAAGCTGATATGCATGTTTTTGTCTGAAAGAATGAAGTCTAGTAAGCTTCAGAAATAAAAATAATAGCAATAAAAATAATAACAATAAATGCTCTAAAATTAATCTATTTTTGTAGATTTAATGCATTTCTAGATACAATCCTCATTTTTTTTTGTCAGCTGCATGATGTTGAAAACATATTTATTGTTGTTTTCATTAATCTCATTACACAAATTTTTCCTGTATGGGTATGTATATATGCACACACACTATCACAGCTTCAGCAATAAAACCATAGGATAAAAATTATCATGCTACAGTAGCATAGCATGAAAGGCTTTCATTGCAAACTGGGGATTGCACAGTTCTGCAGTCTGCTGATCTACTAACAAAGCCTCTCCTCATTTACATCAAGATTGTTTTTAAAGGTCTGACTGCATGTCTAGTTTACTTTATCTTTTGTCCACTTCATCAAACATTCAGCTCGGTTATATTTAATGACAACTACGCCATGCACACCCCCAACACCTCTCACCTGGTGGGGCCAAAACACAAAAGCAAATAGGAAGTAATTACAGTCTACAATGCTTCTCTGAGGTAACTCTGTGCTGCCAAATTGCCACCTCTTATTGAGTGGAGCACAGCAATTTCTTGTAACACCCTGCAATGGCATGGCATGCACATTAAGAGTACTGAACTTGGCTGAAAGTACTAACAAGGTGAAACTGCACTTAGAAACTTGCTTTTCAAATTTAAACACTTGTCTAAAGACAGAACTATCACTGTAATCAGATTTTCCATCACTGCGGTGATCAAATGTGAATGAATGCCATCTCACAAAATGTTCTTACAAGAATATAAAGACCCCCAGTCATAGTCCCAATTCAAGAGTCAGAGGACTGATGAACCAAAAAAACTTGGGTCCAAATTTCTCCTGATTTAGAAGGACCACTCTGACACGCACAAGTAATGGATTTAAGGTTTGGGTTGTTGGGGTTTTCTTTCTGGGTTTGGTATTTTGGTGTTTGATAAGCCCAAAGCACAGCTCTTGTTGTCATAGAAGTAATTGGGAGTTTCCAGTCTCTCTGCAATCTGTTGCATAGTGGCTGAGATAACACATCAATTTTTAAAAAATAAATATTTTTAAATGCCATCTGAAATCTCTTGTTTCATTACCACTTACAAAAAGTTTGATCATCAGAGGAATGGGTGAGGTTTTTTCCTTCTGAACAGAGATTCCTCCTAGAAGTCTCTATTTTCCTAGACAGTATTTTGTTTGCAAACAGTGTTCTTGAATCCTGCTCTCCATCTGAAAAATAGTGAGGCAGGGGCTAAATCAAACATGTAGGCACCTATTGGCTTTTACACCAGTTGATATTTGCACCACTGAACTCTGCTCGACAGACAGAGTTAAGGCAGAATATAACAAAGGTGTTGTATGAAAAAGGGGGAGGACTGAAGTAGTCAAGAGAGGGATGCATCAGGCCTGAAAAATTTATGCCTAATTCTAAGGTGAAGAGAGAAATCTATTTCTATCTCTTATTCATAATCCTCAGCTCTCAATTTGGCTGAGGCATGAAATCAGTCATTTTTAGAAGTAAACTGAGGTGAAATGCTACTATCCTATTCAGTATTTCAGGGATAGTCAAGTCCATATTCTTCCTCCTGTCAGAATAAGCAATTTGAGTCTAAATACCTTCTCCTTTCTAAGGGAGAATGCTGTGCACTGTTACAGCATATTTTGAGATATTTTCTCTCAATTGTACCTCTTCGTATTGTTCTACCTCATGTTATTTGTATAAATAAAAGTGTATATATATATATATATATATATGTATGTATGTATGAATTCACTGGACTAGGAAGTAAATCACAGATCTTGATGTTGATTGTTTGAACCTGCAATGAAATTTACAAAAATAAAAACATGAAGGCTGCATTTAAAAACAGTATCTGGAAAATAATGGGTGATCTGGACATGGAGGCAGAACCAACCAATAAATGGGTCTTCAGCCAGCATCCATGGCACTTCAGGCCTCTTCATCTTTCATTTACTTTCACATGTGTGCATCTCAGGGCTTGCTCTTGAGGTACAGTGAAGCCCTAGAGCCTGTGAACCCTCTAAAATACGTTAATCGTCATTTGAAGAAGGGGGAGTTGCCTCATTCTACTTTAGAGAAATTCTGCAATAACATATACCATTTACTCCTTCTCCTGGCCCAGTCCAAAGACCTCAGTGATTCCACCCCTGAGAGCTCTGCTCTCACCTGGGACAAGACAATGCTGTCTCCCTGCTCAAGTTAACCATTCCTTCTGCCACAGTGACTTTAAGATAAATAGAAGGGAGTCTGACTTTGGTTCTGCCAGCTCATCTCTTGCAAACTACTGATTTTGATTTCACCATCCAGACAGGCTCAGCTGTGGTGAGCTACTCACAATATGTTGAGTAATGTATTAAGTATCAAATATATTAAGTAATTAATCCAATTGCTTTTCATTTAAATTGCAGCAACTGTAACCTCTGTAACAATACAACATCTGAAATTAAACAGCTTAACCATGGGACATGAGCTGCTAGGATGGGGAAGAGGGGAACGCTTGTGTACCCACTGTGGGCACAAACTCAGCTATTTCAGTCTCATTCTACAGTTTGACCAACAGCCAGCAGCACAGAGCATTTACCTGTAAGATTTTCCTGGCATTTTACCTCTGGCTAGACTCAGGCTATTCTTATTGATTCTCAGGAGGCCAATAAAACAAACTTATAGGCTATGACATAACATTTTCTTTGGGAGGAAGAAATGTGTATGTACCTGAACTGCACTTAGCTATTTATCAATTGACACAAAATGTAACACTGTTTTCAGCCCATATTATTTTAATCAGCAATGCCACTAATGTGACAGTATTACACTTTTATTTACATCAGAAGAAAATGAATGCTGTGTTTTCTTTAAAAAGGAATGCATTTTCCTTTTAATATGATGCTACAAGACAAGTGAATGAGTTTTCCACTTTAGCATATCAAGAATCATTCTTGAATAGTTGATTCATTCTGATTTTATAGTGGTTTGATTTACAAATAGCTCAGTAGTAAGTACTCTAAAGTATGAAGTTCATTATATTAATATGTGTGTGTGTGTGTGTGTGTGTGTGTGTGTGTGTGTCTGTGTGTGTGTGTGTCTGTGTGTGTGTGTGTGTTTACACACTCAGGAAAGTGACAAAATAAACCAATGGCAAGACATCACATTATGAGACAGTACAGATTTCATGCAGTAGTAGAAATAATTTATAAATTGTAGCAGTGATAAAAGAACACAAACATCATTATTTTTTAAACTGTTCTATTACAATGTTTCATGGACATAGTAAGTATGTCTTTCCAATTGAAAAGGACAAGTATTATGAAAATCAAGTTCATGAAGAAGGAGTTGAGGAATTAAAATATTTAGGGCATGGATTTCAAAAGCACTGAGCTTTGATTTGAGCCCACTTGCAAGTGAAGTCAATGTGAAACTGTTATTGAGTCCCATAGGGGCAGAGCCATGCCCTCATCCATGGCCAGCAATTCCACCTGTGAATCCTGAAATACATTTAGGGCTCAGTGAGACACATCCAGTAGATCTGACATGAGTGGGACATAATGGAGAATTTTGTGATTCTTGCAAACAAGAACCAGAAGAAAGAAAACAGAACTAGCATCTGTGATTAGGAAGTGATTCCTGATAAACAGCATCCCAAAATCTATTGATCTGTGGCTGCACTGCTGATTTTGGACACAATGAACATAATCAGTCTTCTCCAGTGTCTGCTGGGAATGACCTTTTCCAGTCATGCACAGTGGATGGCAGAAGATGAAGGAGGAACACAAGGCTGTCTGAGTTCCTTGTCTGAATTGCCTTCAAAGAGATCTTTTACTCTACATAGATTGCAGAATGGAAAGAGGTTTGGCTTCTTTCTTCCCCTACAGCCCCACAGCATGACCACAGCAAATTTTGCAGTCCTAGACATCTCACATGATATCACATCCCACACAGTCCCAGGACATACAGTTTCACACTCCTGCTGAAAACTGCAAATGAACACTCTCTCGTCAGCAAAAAACCCACATCCCACAAGATTTATAGAAGTGAGGCACCACAGAGCTCCAAAGGAGATCCAGGAAAAACACTATGTGATGTAGATGTTCAAATTAGTTCCAGAGGTAACTGGTTCTCAGCACTGTCACACAAATCAGTCTCTGTTACCCGTGCTTTGGGCAAGGGTACAGTTATATAAATCTACCTACACTGTCTGCTACACTTTCTGCATAAAAAGAATAACAAAACTACTTTCATACATCCACAAAGCTCTATTTTATTTTCAATCTCTGTCACAAATATGATGTTAACTCCCCAAGTCAAGCTTTAGGTTACCTAGGCTGCAATTTATTTTACTATTAATAAGAGACAGGATTTAGAATGAACTCCAACATAGTGAGTGAATGCATTTATAGATCCACAGATATGACTGAAGGCAGGGCTGAATGAATTTTACTCAATCCCTCCTGACAGTCATTAGTCCAGCCAGCTTTTAAAAATGTCAGAGATGAAGATTTCACAAATTCCCTAAACAACATATCCCAGTTTACAACTACTCTGGTTCTTCCATACTTTTTAGTGATCTTATTACCATCAAAACCAACTAGATGAATGAAGCTATTGTGTGACCTTGAATCTATCCCTAAAATCTTACTGGTTAATAGGACATAGCAGGACACAAATATTATGTAATTCATGAACTATCTTGCTTGCATAAATCATCCTGAAGCAGTTTAACCTGCCAAACATCTATTTTCAAAGACCACTTCAGCCGACATCTCAGCAACTCACTTCAGGAAGAAAAGAATTGGTTTTCTCAAGAGTTGTTCAAGATTATACACTAAAAGAAAGAGGTAGACCAGGTCCTAGCTGGTCTTCAAAGATGACAATTCACCTCTCTTTGACAGAAATTATTTAAGAACATTGGGATGATTAGAAAAACACAAGTACTTCATCTGTTTGCCTAAAGTTTGGTATAATGAATCCCACACAATACTCTTTACTAGATGTGTATGTAGCAGGACATATGATTTTGTTCCCTTTTTTGTTCTCTCATTGGAGTCCTGGTGGCTGGACTTGTTCAAAGCATCTGACACAAAGTTCTAGTCTCTACACTGGAGAGATGTGGATTTGATGGAGGAAATACTGAGTGGATAAGGTATTGGTTGGAGGTCACACTTAAAGAGCTGCAGGCAATGACTTATGTCCAGGTGGAGAACAGAGACTACTGTCATTCCCAGGGACTGGTAGTGGGGCTGTTGCTGTGGAACATCTTTGCCAGTTAACAAGGACAGTGAGACTGAGTTCACCACCAGCAAATTTTCCAACAAGTTTGCCAAAAATATGTGGTGTGGCTGACATGCTGGAGAAAGACCCAGAAAGACCTTAGCAGGCTTGACATGGTCCTTTCCAACCCAAACCAGATCACAAAGTATGGCAATGCAAGTAAATAATGGACTGAAATTACAGAGCATGAGGCTTTTATCTCAAAAAAAAAAAAGATAAAATCCAACCCCACAACACATTTGCTTTCAGTGTATTTCTCAAATGTGTCATGTGTCTCGAATGTGTCATGTTCTATTATATCCAGTCACAGTAACCCAATGTGACCAACTGACTCTAAACAGCATGGAGAATAAGCCTGATCTTAAAGCCAGATGCAAAATAAAACGATGCATGAAGAAGACTGTATGTTGTGCAGTTAACTGGTGGAGTTCTAGAAAAGAAATAATAGTCACTCACAGAAATAAGTTATTATACTGAGCAAAAAAGTGTTCAGAGTAAAAGTAATAATATTCCCCAGCACACATGTAAAACAACTTATTGGAACACCTTGGAGTTATGCAAATCTGATTTATGGAGAAGTACTACATCTTAAAAAAACTGTACTCTTCAAAATAAATTTCTTTTTAAAATACTATGGAGAAACAAGGACATGTTTGTGCACAAGAACTGATGTGCATAAAGATCTCTGAGGCAGTCACTGAAAGAAGGAATAACTATGCCTGTTGTGAAGGTTTTTACACTTCCCTGTAGTATGGGATTCATCTCACTATTTAAAATCTATTTATTGATTTCTAAGCCAATTGTATAAGATTCTGTCCAAGAAGGAAAACGAGCAGCTCTGGGATTTAGCTCATGCCACCCATGTTAGAAAGCTTAAGTTAGCTGATGCTAATTTCACCATACAAATTAGTTCTGTGCCATTACAACTAATTTTGCTTTTTACTAAATGTGGATTCAGATTTCTCTGAGCTGACAGCAACACTCAAAACTGGGATTTATGCTCACCACTGTTCCTGATAACATTCTCTTCTCTTTGCAATTTCCTGCAGAAAAGGAAAAGTACAATATCACGTGAATATGGAGAACCCTTACTCTTGTTCTAAGACCCTGCTCTTCCATCTGGTAATAAAGAGATGGATAAAATACCACTTTTAAACATTTTTTAGACTGCGGTTTTTCTGTGAAAGTATTAGGAAGGTTGTTAAAAACCACCCAACACCTTTGTTCTTTTAGGAAGTTTACATGGTATGTGGTTAATTTAATTCAAAGGGGTTTGAAGAATTTCATGGTAGTATTTAGCAGCTCATCTATTTTACCCTGTTTTATGTCAGAACAGGAATGTATTGTTGAAGTGAGCTCCCTGGCCATCCTCACCTGCTGTCTTGATTCACACTGTGGTGTGACTGCAAGGAGCCACAGTGTTTTCAGAAGGAGCTGTTCTGCAGGAACCACCTTACATCCTTTGACAGCTGAGATGGGCAACGCTCAAAACAAAAACAGAACCATTTAAAAGTCAACTCCAACCACAAAAAGGTCAGTGTGACTGTTCTGCTCCTATTGCTCCACACCTCTTCTAAATTAGGCGTAGTTTCAAAGAATCCAAAAAAGACAAAAGTAAATTGCTTCACTTTAGTAAAATTGTTTTACTGCATTAAATTAATTTAGTTTGGTTTTATCAAAGTAAATTAAGATGACTGATTTATAGAGGAATGCAGAAGCTTGCAGGTATGATTTTATGATTCAGAGTTTCCAACAGACTTGATCAGTGTTTCTCTACAGCAGAAATTAAAACATCACATTGGTCATTTTCACTGTTTTAACTTGTGGGCTAGGGTAAATTTTAGTTGCTTTCTTCCATTGGACTTGGGGGTTTAGTTGAAACCCCCAAAGGACAGAAGATTCAATGCCCACAACAGCAGAATCCTGTATGACTGCTGCTGGAAAAGAGAAGTGCTGAGCTGATGACAGCTCTAAGTAAATGGGATAATTTAAAAGATTGCACATACCCTGTGCATTTCTGCTCTTTATCGCTCTTATCTCACCATGAGCAGAGATAGTTACACTGATTCATGGCTCGTGGCACAATGCCACAAACTGACATCTCACAGAAGTAAAAACAAATCAATAATCCTTCTGCAGAAACTAGAAGAGCACTGCCCACGATCAAATTTACTCCAAGTTTACAGATAGCTTATTAACTACCCAAATCAAGTGCATATTTTAAATAATGCATAGCAATCTGATCAAGATGAGAAGGTTGGTGAAATGATGCCATTTGTTTGCTTCATACAAAAATTGGGTTCCATCAACTTAATGCCTTTTTCCCTCCATCTAAATTTAATATGTTTAATTTCAGAGTGAGTTTTGATCAATGTGTCCAAATGACTTTTAAATGCTTAGATAAGGTTTTATCAGTCTTCATTTTTTCTCACTGGTGCCTGGGTAATATGCTCAGTGGTATAAAAAATCAGTAACTCATTCCTGGTTTTAAAAGAAAGAGAAAAAGAAAACAGAGAGAGAGAGAGAGAGGATGAATCGAACAAAAAGAAAGGTTTTATTTAAATTATCTGCTGTTTACAGATATTAAAAAGCTCTATATGTAATACAGCATAAAAATTCTTTCCTTGTTTCATTTATGACTACTTCCTAGATTAATCCTCTTACCCATCAGTTTAGTCTCTTCCAGTTTATTATGCATCTTTCTTATTGAATAGTCCTTTGTTTCTCAACAGATTGTTTAGGTTTTTAATATTGTTAGTGTTGAGAGATAAACGTTTTGGTACGTATTGGAGAGTAATAAATTGTGTAGAACATTGATAAACTAACGCAATTACTAGCAAGGTCACAGAGTCAGCTAATTTAGAAATATCAGTACTTGGATTTTGAGTTGTCCCCTGGAGAACTGCAGCCACTTTATTAAAGCAGGAGGGTGAGGAGAAAATGGTACATTAGGATTGATCTTTTGATCTAATTGTGGACCTCTGCCATTCCTTGTTTGACCAAAAGTGCTTAGCAAGCAAGAGGAAACACAGTTCAACTAATTGAGGAACATCCCTTAAAAGCCAAAGGGATTGTGGGAAAAAGAAACAAATTGCAATTTGTACAGTTTTATGGTGTTAGTTATCAATGAAAAGGTGTAAATACTGTACAATTAATCTTTGTTCTTCACATGGGAATTTTTGAGATTTGCAGACATATCACAATCATACTTTCAACGTGTTCAAGAACCTACATTTCTTATACTGCTGAAGTCACAGTTAGGTGATATTGAAAAAGAGTAGTATTTTCTATGTTGTGACTTATTTTTAAAGAGTTAATGCAAGACCCCTGCAATAGCACTTAGTCACAAGACAACAGGCTGTACTGTTGGACAACATCAGAAATGCCATGGAATGTTACTATGGCACAAGAAAAGTGAAAAAAGTCCATCTGCTTCAGAGAGTTAAACTGAGGCACATACTCAAACTTAAATGCATTTTTATCTATGAAAGATAATTTCATTTGCCTTTTCTGATCTCTCTCTAACTGATTGTTTTTCTATACTGGAATCACTAGCATGATGCTGCAGTGGTGTATCATCCCCTCCACCCTCCAGGCTGCACTATGATTTGAGGAGTGACCTTAAAACACTCATTTATGACAAATACAGCTTTAAAAGGTATGTATTAATTAGTGGGTTGGCATGCTAGAACTAAGGGTAATGATAATGGGAGATGTACTATTATCTCTATATGACTGTTTTAATTTGATTCTAGACAGTGACAACTGAGAATCATCCTTTTCTGAAAGGTAGTTGACTGCCTAACTCAAATAAACAGAGCAAGTTATTTATTAAAGGACACATAAAAACTACACCCAAATAATATCATCATTATAGATGGTGATAATCATCATATGTGTTGGAAAAATTGTGCTGGCATTTGCACTTTCTCTGTTTCTTTCCTTCTTTCTTCCCTCTCTCCCTGCCTCTCCCTGTCCCATTCATCCCCGTCTTTTCTAAGTTGTTTCAGCATAAACAGATGCAGGAACAAAGCATTCATATTGATGCTGAAAACTGCAGAAGGACAATGCTTCAGACCTATTTCAGTTTGGAGATTCCGGGCTTTATCTCTTTTCCATGTTCACATTATTTCATGGGCAGACAGGCATTGGGGCACATCTGCATTTAGACACATCTGGGCACTACAAGGCATGTGTTCAAGGAGGGATGGGTTTCCAAGCTCCTACTGGAGTCAGCTGGGAGCAAGTCACAGTCAGAGGGATCTGGAAAGCTGCTCAGCAGCTCATATGAAAATGAGCATAGACTGTACTGACTGCTCCACTGCCTGTATGAGGACCCTAGTGCAATATGAAAGTACATAATGCCATGGCAGTGTGGAGCTACATATACCTGACTTTTCAGCCATTCAATTCTCCTGCCTGTGTTGGAATGAAAAAGGATAACCACTAACTCAGAATTACTGAAATATCATGAAAGAATTCAAATATAATGAAATAGAAAAAGAAATTAAAATATATTAAACACTAAGTAAAATTTCAGGGTTCTCTCATACAGTGAGTACCAAAATCACTTCGGGTTTTCCAGCTTTTTTCTTTGTATTATCCTGATATGAAATTAGATTTTAGAAGTTTAAATTTCCTGATGATTTTATTTTTTTCACTTCCATAATCAATCCCTGTCTTCAGTAGAGAAGTGTTGGTCAGTCATCCTTACAGGTTAGAATTCAGTTTTTCATCTTTGAAAAACATAACCCTTAGTTTAAAACATTCCTATTTTAAAAGTAATGTTTCCTATTACGCATCTTAGGAAAATCTCTGTGGCTCAGGTGTTAATATGATCCTGCCACAGACAGTCCCTCTTACTGCCACAGGCTTGTGCAGAGGTGTGAGCCACCAGGGTTTAATAGTCATTCAGACAGAAATACATCTCCTTTCAGTTCCCATGAGAAACACTTTTGTCCTTATGAAATCTACAAAAAATTCCCAATTTACATTTGTTAATTAGAAAGCTTTATTCTAAATAGACTAATTAATTACAGCCACATTTACATTTTAAATTTAAGTGATTATTTTAGAGGGTTTTGTAGACTCCTAATTACAAGTGTTGTTGTTCTCATTAGGATTTCAAGTGCTGTCCCAAATGAAAATGGCAATTGATCTACTAAGCCCCACAGAGTCATCCAGTTTAACTAGTTCTGTGCACTGCCACATGCACACACAGATGCTGCTGTGTGACCCAGTGCATTCCAGAGCCAAACAGCTGTGGAAAAATACCTGTTTCTGACAGAATGCAAGGCAGTCATCCCAGTTCCTGAGGAGCATCTTGTCCAAGAGGGAAAAGATCTTGACAGTATGCTGCTTAGCTTGAACAGCAGTACAGAGATCACAATCCAAAAGGGACTTTTTGTCCAGACATATTAAAAGTATTAAAGGCTATTCAGAGACTTCTATAGAAATTATGGCTTCCATAAACAAGCTTCCAATGTGAGCACTACTGATAGTTCTTTTGTAAAGAAATGGAAAAACAAGGCCACAGAATAAGAAAAAAATATACAGCAGAATTAAAGTTCATTGGAAAGCTTTTGACCTTATACTATTCTTCAGGTGCTTATTCCTGAAATGGAATTCAGTTATTCAGTTAGTATAAATACAAGCAATAGTAATAATTATATTAATAGAAGTAGCGTAGTAAAAATCATAATTATCACCATTATCTACTAATGTAGGGAAATGGAAGTTAAAATTACTTCTTTTTATAGTCTAGAGAACCTGCTATCTGTGTACTGGTTGACGAATGTAAAAATATCATTCACATCCTTTTAAAATGATGAGTCAAAACACAGCAAAAAAGTTTTGCAGAGGGAGCGTATACTTATCCTGTTACCCAACAGTTTGACTGAGAGATCCAAAAGAGTGAGAATGAACCTGTCAGACGAGTTCTTGTGGTGCCTGTGAGGAAGGCTGTGTGCCTCAGCTTCTCCCTGGTGAATGTCTAATTAGCCATCAGAACAGAACTGCCTCTGCAGGAAAGACTCTTTTCCCCCATCACAGTATTTTACAACTTGCTTAATGAGGCCAGGTCACCAGGAACCCATTGGGAATTTCATCTCCTGCTGGCAGTACTGTTTCTGTCCAAGAAGCAATTGAGAGTGAAGATCTCCCTTAAAATTACCCAGCCCTCTTTATTTACAGATGCATGGACTATTTTAGTTTGAGGAAAACTACACAGCAGAGGGCTTCCTCTGGCCAGAAAAAAAAACCCAAAAGAGTATATATAAACTTGATACAGTACAGACCCAAAAATATATTTTAAATTCCTCATTTTTTTCTGTCAAGCTCAAGAAACAAAGTTTCGTACAGCTCTAACAGCATTGCAACTGCTCCACATACTGAGCTTTCCTGCAGCCTTTTGCCGGATGCCGTGCCTTTGAACACTTTGATTCATACCAAGGAAGAGACATTCATAAAATAAAGCTGAAAACACAGAAATATCTTACTTTCCTTGGGCCAGGGGGAATACACACAGAACAGATGAAGAGATTTGACTCTGGAGTCAAGGACCTGGTAATGAATAGTCTCCTCCTGAAGAGGACACAGCACTGTTGTTCTGTGAATGTGTTTTCACAGCAGAATTAACTCCCATCTTCCTTACTCTTGGTGCCCATTCACAATTAACCTATGCAGTTTGGCTATCAACCCATATTGCAGCTGGTCTCCCATGGTTCTGGACTTTCAAATGAAGCTATACCCAGGGCAATTTTCTCTCTGGATTAAGACTTCAGTGAGGGAGCAGATCTCACTGTCCAGAATATCTCCGTTTACTCCAAATCAGTTGGAGCTTTGGACATTAACATTGTAGATTAACGTTGTACAACACTGAATTGGAGATGAATCTTTACTTTTCTCATTTTATACAAGAGCCACAAGACTACTGTGTGGGGATCAAGGAAGGTACCCTGCCCTGTGTACATGGTATGTCATTGAAATCCTATATTTAGGCAACTAAATCCCATTTCGATAATCATAAATTCCTGTCATGATCAGAACTTAATTTGTACTGTGCATAAAGACATTCTATGATGTGTTGCAAACAAAGGTGGCAAGCACTACAGGAAAAAAAAATATCATAGTATTATTACTTGTAACACTGTCCAAAGATGCAGAATGGAAGTTCTAATAACCTCAGACCCCAATCATTATTCAAATCCAGAAAAATATTAGAGAGAAAAGGGAAAAAACCCCAACAACCCAAATCATAACTATCAAGCAAGTCCTTCAAAACATTAATTTGCACCGAGAAACTAATTATCAACATCCATCCTAGATGTTTTGTCTTCATCCTGGGTTTTATTTACTGTTTAATGAAGTTGGTTTTCTGTTTTCTTTCATGAGGCAAATGATGAGGTACAGCAAATGGCACCAGAAAATTACAATCTAATCCCTTCAAGATATACAGGGAGACAGAGAATCCATTCCACATGATCAGAAAGTACAAAGTGATAATAATAGCAGGTTTGATGGAGGTTATGTCTCACAGCTCTTTAGGTCAGATAATAATGTGCTATGTCATTAAGCTGCAGTATCACTTTCCTGACTATTGTAATTGATGGTTCATGATATGGATATACTATAAAGAAAGTAGCATGTTTTGAAATCCCCATCTATAAAATTGAGATGTGTTTTCTGTAAGCTCTGCATTTCTCTTTTCTCTTCCTTAGGCTATTTCTTTGCTTTTCTGAGTCATGAATAATAAACACAAGCACCTTTATTTGACAGTTCAAAGTAATCTAGCAAATTACACACATGTGCATGCATATACATCAACACTTGCACATAGATGTTATTCCTTACAAATAGCATGCAACATAATTATATATGTGTACACACACATGCCATGTATGTATATACAAAGACAGCAAGAGAGTGAAAGAAATTGAGGAGAATTGTTCATTTTATTTTGGAGATTTTGTCTAGTGTGCTGATAAACTTTGCCAGCACAACTAAATAAAAAGAGGCCTCAGGAACAAAGGGATGGGGCACTTTGCTCTAGCTGACCACACAGCTTAAGTGTCACCTCCCAGTAATTGTCTAGTTTAGCTGCCTGCCTCCCAGCAACATTTTCAACTACTCAAACTACTTCTCTTCCAACCACAATTTGGGAAATAGTTTATCTAGCAATCAAGACATAAACAAAATATTCTGGTTTGTGGCCCAAGGGGCAGCGTGTAAAGCCAAGAGAAAACATGGGTAGGTATAATGTGGACATAGCCAGTCTGCTCTAGAGGGTGCTGTCAGTGAACCCTGTGAGTGACATTCAGTTCTAACATCTATCTCTCAGCACTATGAGTGATGTCAGCTCATGCCACTTGACTCTAGGGCTGGGGAGAGGTCATTTTTGTGGTTTTTTTTTTGGGGGGGTGGGGGTTTAGCAGCATAGACAAATCACAGAAGGATATTTAGGCAACTTTTTGCTGAATGTGAGCCAAAAGAGCTCAGTTCACGGCTCTGCACTAGCAGTGTAGTCAGGAAAAATGCAATAGATTTCACACATTCAGATGTTGCTTTCCATAAATTACTTGCATATGCATAAGAACCATTTTTGCTAGCTTCAATCCCCCTGAGCTGACAGGCATCCCAATAGTATGTCTACCATAAGTATGGGAAGAGGTGTGTGCCATCCCTTTCTACACAAGGCCACAGAATTTCACTCTGAGTGGACCAACCAGCTTTAACAGTGGCTACATATTTTTGAATCCTTTTCATGTCTTGCTTCTGGATACATATTTTCCAATGGTGTTATCTACAACCCAAAAAATTACTATACTGCTCAACCTTAGAGATTCAGACAAAGACTACAGAGCTTCTTGTGTGGATTTCAGTAGCATATGACTTAATTACCTATGTTTTAGTTTGATACCTTAGGCCAAGTCTGCATTAAGGTTTCTTTGGCAGTGCACAGTACCAGGATCCTTACCTGGCAATACTGTTTATACCAGTGAAATCAGCTTAACAGCATTTTAGTCTTGCATTGAGAAGGTGAACTACATCAAACTGGAATACGGGCAGTTATGCTGCTACTACTACCCTAGATGTCTTTGCCAGCAGAACTGTGCCAGTCTCAGTGCACAATACCCCAAGGCTGCATCACTCATCGGTTCTGGAAAGATATTCCTCCACTTCTCTAGAGTAATGAATTTTTCTGGGCTTACCAGCAAAAGATTACTGTGAGTATATTAAAATGAGAAAGTTAAAAAGAAATTTATTTTTTTTTTTCTTATAAAGTTGTAACTTCAACCTATGGACTATCGTGATCAACATATCTGAATTATTTTCTTTGGTATATTAAAGGCATTTCTTAATGCACAGGATCTCAAGTTAGGATTCTTACCTAGATGGAGAAGCTGGAACTTTTTCATCTTTATGAAGTGTTACTAAACTTCCAAAAAGCCATCATCTCTTCTGTATATTTATGTAAAACTTCAACAAAAATCCTAAATTTTAAGAGTGACTGATCTACATAAAAGTTTATTATTCAGTTACTAGACATTTAAAAGTAAAAATGCAACTTTTAAAACTATTCACTTTAATAATTAGGGTTACTATATGAGGCTACAGTAATTGTACAGAACTGTTGCATTTCAAAGAGGAGAAATTATAAGTGACAGTAACCCTTTATCAATTCATTCCAAGCCAGTTAATTAAACCTGGAATTATTTAAATAAGGTGACAGTCAAAGGAAAAGGTCAATGTACCCAACATTTCAATAGGTCTTCCTCATCTCTGGAGTTTAATTAACTCATTTTGAACAGAATGGTCAAAAGTATGCTAAAACTCACAATTCCTTCCCTGTTTTTTAAATACAAAATCCACTTCTTCTTAGGTCTGCACAGTGGATTTTTGAACCACCAGCAAGTGAAGAAAATTTTGTCCTCCCTCACTAAACCCACAGACTTGCATACCTGGAATCCAAAGGAGCTGAAGTGGTGCCTCACTAGCCCATGGCCAGCATCCACTGCTGCTGCAGAGTCCCCATGGCAGAGGGTCTGCTTGCCTTTAGGTCAGGAGAACATCTGCACATCGCTTCAGTCTGGGGCTAGAGAAGCTGCTCTCCTCTCCATTGACCTGCTCTCACTCCGACATTCTGGGGCTCATGAAGACCTTGAACATAGTTGCTAGAGACAGATTCATGTCACTAATTATGTCCCTTTTCCCCTCTCACCTGCTCACGCTCCATTTCACCAGGTCTGCTCAAGAATTCAGCCTCTCGATGTATGAAACTGTGCTGGGAGCCACATGTTGAAACATACATGAAGAGCTTGATTCGGGTGCTTAAAGAGAGCATGGATCCAGAGAGAGTTGGAGGAAACCCTAGACGAAAAAAGCCTACAGAGAAAAACTTTTGGAGGCTGCTAACCAAAATAAATTGAAAGTTATGAACTGGGGTTTGCAGTTTTTTTCCACTTCAAAAATTGAAAGAATAGGATTGTGCTAAAGAGAAACAAGACTCTAAGATTAATAGCCTTCTTACAAGAGCAATCTGAAAGACCCTGGATCTTTGGTTAGTCCCTTTCAAAGGAGCAATGGCAGAGATGCCCCTATTGTAAGTGCTTAAACGCAACAAAGCAGTGAAAAAGGATAGAATGAAAATGCTTCTCTGCACCAGCTACATCCTGGCGACTTTCTGTACTCGTACCTTCTCTCAACAGTAAACACAGCTTAGTGAGCTGAAGGAATAGCACCTTATCCATGACGGAATGTACAAAACCTGTGCACCATGGAAAAGTGAAGGTGTCATAAATGCATTTGTAACACTGTGACAATTCACTTATCTGTTCATACCCTCAGAATTGTAGCAAGATCAAGGTAAGAACATTAAATGAACAAACAAACAAACAAACAAAAAAACAACAACAGAAAACCCCACCCCAAATTCTTCTATATACTGCTGCTTCCTCTGAGGAAGATGGGAATTGGAGAGTTCAGGTACTACACCAAGGCTGTGCAGAAGGACGTGATAAGGAATTAGTATTCGAGGCACCATATCTTTCATTATTGCTGTGATTTTCAGAGAATAATGAATTTTATGCCAACAGAATATTTTTTCCTAATTTTCAGACCATGTAAAATTTATCTTAAGCATTTAATATAGACTTGAAAGGAGCTGCAAAATATTTTATAAAAATCCCAAGAAATCCAACTCCTTACACTACTGTATCTTTTAATTATTTTTTTGTGAGGTGTAATATAAAGTTGTACAGTCGTGGTGACCAAATAATGCCAGTGTGATTTTCCTAACTGAAAAGCAAATTTGTAAATAAGGTCGTATTTAACTATATCTGTGTAGTTTTACATTAAATGCTTGTTCTTGTTGAACTCTGGAATCCAACAATATCATGAGAGGTAACTCTGACATGGAGCAGTCTATCTTTTGGTTTAAGGAAAAACATCTTCTGTTTTGAGAAAATTTTTGTGTGATGAAAGCTGATTCTACTCTATAAAATGTTTAGTTGTTTGAAAAAATGACCTGAGCCCTTCTCGTTTGTGTGATAACTTATACCTTATATTTTCCGTCGAATTTTTATGTTTTGAAATGTTTTGAAAACATTTTCTTTGTTTTCTCTTGAAAACATTTTCTTACTCTTTTATTACTCCTTTTTTTAATCCAGACACAGAGTCTTGTCTCCAGACAACTCTGTTTTTCCTTGTGCTTTTTGCCTCTTTATGTCTTAGCAAACTGTGAGGAGTTTCATTAGTAAGCCAAACCTTATGCTTCATTGCAGTTCACAATAAAAATTGCAGATGCAGTTTTCCATAGTCTCTCAGAAAAATGCAGCCATATCTATGAAGCTATAAAGCACTATCTGTCAGCTAGCAATTTAAATGAACAAATGGAGGGTAAAAATTAATTTGGTGAAAATAAACCACTTTTAATTTCTGGAAACACAAAAGAAACTACTCAGTTGCTTATTCATTGCTGTTTTTATATTGTGAGCCTTACAACATTTTTCCTTGACCTAAGGGCAAACAAAACAAGTTGGCTGATTCTTTTATATCATGGAGTAAGAACAAAAAAACTGTTTATTGTTTCTAGTAACAGTACTAAAATTCATCTTGTCCTTTTTTTTCCATCTTATCATAAATGTCATTTGGAAAACCAAATTGCCTCAGAGGATATATAAAGAAAAGCATCATCTCAGTTTATTACCTCTTACCTTGTTTAATCTGGAAAATCTTGAAAACATCTGATCTGAGAATTATGATCACAATGATCCTCTGGACACACACAGAGGTAAGACACTGTGCCATCATGGTGAAAACACAACGTAAATGATTGCACGGAAACCATGAACAGCTGCAAGATTTAAGAGCAGTAGATACACTTTCAAGGTTATTTGGGAATCAAGTAGCATTCAAGTTTCCCACACTGCACAGGATCGGCAGAAATGAAATACTAGAAGCACAGTCTTACAAACTGCATTCTCTAGAAAAATCTTAATCACAACAAATTTCTATACAGAGCATGTAAACTCATGCCCTAATGTGACAGGTTTACTTATAGAAATGTTATAGTATCAGAGCCTCTTCAGCCACATTTAAAGCACAGAAACAAAAGCACTAAAGGGGGTAAGGTGGGTAGATGTCCTTGTAGAGTGACCATATGTGCCCACAGAAAAGGCACAGCTGAGTGAAGAACTTTGAGCAAACAGACTTTATCTCAGTTGGTAACTTTATCTTCTCAGCTACTGTGAGCTAATTCATCTGTCCCCAACAGCTCAAAGAGAGCTGAAACAGGAGAACTAAAAACTATTTTTTTTACTATTTCTTGAAAAAACCAGAGCCCTTGACTTCACATTGATCTAGTCCTGCTACAGAAAGAATAAAGTTAAGTCAAAACTTTACCCCAGCTTTTCACCCACAGGAGGGCCAAGAGCCCAGATGGGCATCACAAAGCCTTGGCAAAGACATTTATTAATGTGGGTAAGAGCTGAATTGGGGAACACATCTGAGTTTGGATCCAAGCTCAAAAATTAAATCCTTAGTCTCATTGCCTGCTCCCTGCAACTTTCTGTTGTATTTTCTAGTAAATGAAGACTGCACTGTGAAAATACAGATATGAGAAAAGACAGCATGGGAGAAATATAACATTTACTGGCTACCAGCTACTTTCCTTCAAATGCAAAAGCCTCATAAAATAAAAGAGAGCTTCTCCTGCTAGCTTTTGTATGAGCTGGCATGTCCTTGTCTTACTGTGTATTTTATCTCATAGGAGACAAATGTTTAGAACTTTGCTAAAGTAAAAAGGCTGGATAGAGCTGAGCTCTGGGTCACTTTGATGTGCATTATTCTAGTTTAAAACACTTATATTTGCAAGTAACAGAAAAACTAGTTGTAACAATAATATGTGCACAATCATTTGATCATTTCCTTCATCCTACTCCTCTCTCTACCATTTATATGAGAGGGATTCAAAACTACTAAAGCAGAATCAATTGTTGTAAGAAAAAATATTAGATTTACATTAGATTTAAATTTCTTCAAGTCATTTATTACACTGAAAATGCAAGGTCTAACATTTCATAAAGGTTAAAAGGCAAACAGATTAAATCCTCAAATTCTATTACATTTCTTGTATTTTTTCACTTGTATAAAATTACTGCTAAACTAGATCCTCTTGAGACTCTTACAAGAGTTGTCTCTGAGTACTTCTATTGAAATCAATCTAAAAATATTTAGCATTGTGTAAATCCTGTAATAGGAGCATGCATCTTTGTTAGATCTTGCCAATATGAAAGAGATTTACAAAAATCCAATGTGTTTGGTGTATTACATTCCTTTCACTATTATGAAGATTATTAAATTATTTGCAGATTACAAAATTAATCTATTGATCAAAAAAAATCATTTTTAACGAATATTTATGATTTCAGCTGGATTTCTAAGGATACATTTAAAAACATAATTGTTTAGAAGGATGTGCATTTGTTTGTACATGTGTATGTTTATATTTATATGTATATAAATATATTTAAAAACTGAAACTAAATTGCTTCCTTTCCCTCAAAAAAAAGCCCTCTTTTTAGATATTTCAGAAATGGTTGCTTTATCACATTTCCAATGCATTTTCATTAATATTTTATTCCACCATCTTATGAAGCCACTTCAAGTCACAAACAATAACAAGCACAGTTAGAATGCCTACAAATGTAGCCTCTTTTCAGTGACTTCCAAATACATGGGGATTTAGTTCAATAAGGCAATGCACCTGAATGACAAAGGAACTCAAGTGAACCAAAGTGAAAAGCACAACAGCTGTAGGCTTCTGAGCAGACATGTGCCTATGTATGCTGGCACTGGGCTGTGCTCGACCAAAAGCAACACTCTGCATTCAACTTTTCTTTCACAAAAGTAGGACGCTGAACTTTTCTTGATTGCATATTTTATTTGAGATTTAACAAGCCTTAGTTCTAACTGGCCTGACCGTCTCTTTGACTCATTTTCTCTCCTTGCTATTTTATGGTGCATGCCTTTTCATCTCTTGCATCTTTTTCTCTTACCAGTGCTACTCCCCAGCTAGTTTGGGCTCCATGTATGAGCCTAGTTCAAGCTCTTTTTCAGGAATGTCAAGTATCTTTGGGCTCTAACAGAATATCTTATTATTTTTCAGAGACAATTTTTACTACAACACACTATGTATTTGACTTTGACCAGTAAATTATTATTGGTGAAAATACCCTGACTTGCTGAGCAAGAAAATTTAGTTCTTTTGCAAACAAGTAGTCTTTTCATTTTAGTCTATCGTTTTAGTCAAAGTTACAGGTCCTTATTAGATCTAAGACAGTCATAAAAAAGAAACATAATAACATTTGAGTTATTTTGACTAAGTTTTCCCTTTTCAAATCTGCCACAGTATAAACAAACTGTAAGGTAAAGTATGCTCCAAAGTACACATGTATAAGCATGTAAATGTATATCAAGGTGCATTCACAAGTATATATATATATATATATATATATATATATGCACACACACCAAAAGAAGGATATTTGTCTTTCTTTTGCAATGTCTAAATTTAATTTTACACAGATAGCCATGAATCCTTGTTTATTGATGTATTTCTGGACACACTGCCTAGAATGGGGTTCAGAGCAGCAAAACTTGTGATGACTGGCATGCCAAGATAAGTCAATTAGACACCAGAGAAAAATTCAGCTTCAAAATCTGCGTATGTGATAACATATTGCAGATTCAGTGAGAGATTTTTGGTTGTGAATCTGAGCTCCAAACCCTGATCTCCTCCACACTGACAGGTCCTTTCTTTTACGATCCCAAAGTTTGAGCAGATACCTGGAATGGGATGACCAAATTCCTCCTATTTCTGAGGTCTTTAGCCCCATGAATCATCTCCACTTCCAGAAATGTACTCATCATAAGCCTAGAGTGGAGAAGGAGAGAAGCTGAAGTACATTTGTTGTTTAGAAATGTAATATTCATGGACCCAGAATAGAAGAGAATCAGAAATTATGATGCAATATTTTTTGATTACAGCATCAATTGTTTAAGAATCTGGGGAAAAGTTCAAACCTAAAAGAGAATGAACATGCTTCATCCCCAATGATTTTTATCTATAATATTCTACAATGACTTGACAAGTGGATATCAATAAAATTATAGGATCATCAGACTGCTGACAATTTTTTTCTTTCTGGTTTAGGCCAGTTCCAAGCTACTCTGCATGAGGCACTTCACTTTCAAAGATAGGGAAGATCAAGAATAGTTATTCTTATCTAGAAATACAACTTGCAATATAATGTTCAAGATGGTATGGTAGAGTGGTGCTGAACAGTTCTAGACTTATCCTCAGAGGAGGAATTAATTAAAGAGGGCATCTCCCAATTTCTTCAAGAGCCATCTATTTCCCTTTAATCAAAGGTTTAACAAAAGCAGTCTAGTATTTAGAAATAAAGATGCAAATGGTAGATGTGTGATACACTGCTTTATGGCCAAGGTGATTAACTTTGCTTTCCACATCCTGGCAGATGCACCCTGATGGAGTCTGGGGGTCTAACCTGGAGTCAGCAGTTTTCAACGTGGGTAGAAGCTGCACCTAACCTATAGCCTAAAACAAGGAAAAAGGAAACTCCATCAGTCTGTGCATTTCAAAGTTAGGACACGTTTCTGTCTTGATTTGTGTAAGATGAGACAAGGCAGCGTGAGAGATTTTGGGAGGGGATCTTATCAGATATGCTCTTGCAATCTGTAGGACTGTTACAATAAAAAACAGAAACTATGAATTGAAAATATTTTTGAAGGTAGGAGGGATTTGCATTCATGCTGACAGCTTCTGCATCAAGTTTAGCCCAGTGGGAATTGAAACCGCTGAGATATTAAACCTTGAAAAGAGGGATTTATAATGGAAAGGCTGACAGAACTTTAATTATAGCCAGTAGCACTTTAAGCATACTTAAATGTATTATGTTTTTATAAGGACATTATAAAAACCAAAGGGATAGAGGTCACAGATTAGATTGTGCTGGAGTAACCACTGGAACATCTAAGCCTTTAGGCCACTTTTGGCTCATGTTGACTGACTGAGAGATAAAAAGTCAAGTACCTAAGAATCTGGGCAATATTAGACAACAAGATCCCTTGTTTTTAAAATTATTTCTCTAACAATATTCTTTTTTTTTTCCTCAGGAATGTATAATTGGTAGTCTTTTGCCTTATACAAATAGATGAAAAAATGAAAATAAGGATAAAGAATCCTTTTCATATTCAGACATTTTATGCCCAACCTACTCAGTACATTATAATTCTAGCAGGAATATACAATGTCACTAAGAATTTGCTCAACTGTACATTTGTGATTTGTTGTTCTTGTGGCTTACATATTTTGGGGCTCTCAGTGTTAAATATCATACTATATTAAAAAACAAACTACCTATAAACATTTGGTATTTAAAGAAAAAATCTAACACTAGAGAAAGGAGTGAGACTGAGACCCTGGTAAATGAATTGATTAGTTTAGTAAGGAGCAGCACTGCACCAAACATCTCAGACACAGCACTGCATTTAGGACACAGACCTAAAATCTGAAGCCAGGAAATTTTTTCCTGAAGAGGTCACAGTGATCAAAGTCTCATTAGCAATTATTAATGTCAAATTTCAAATGACTGAGTTACCTTCTGGTCATGAAGGTACAAAAGGACTGTAAAAATTAGTTTGCATAAATCATTACATGCCAACAAATCCATGATCCCCAAGTAAGTACCAACAAGGAGTATCATAAATAAACATTTATACTATATGTTATAATAAAAAGAATAAAACAATGTAAATTAAAAGAATAAAAGGGATGATTGTAGATAAGTTCAGCTCTTCACTTTAGCAAAGTGTATCACAGGACAGGTGCTGGCTGGGACCAGGTAGCTTTCAAGTTCATGGGAAACTGCTGTGAGACAGAAGAAGATCTGTTTAGCCTAAATAAGCCTTGGCTTGTTGAAGTCCAAGGTTAAAAAACAGTTATCAATAATACCAAGATTTGGCATACCCAGTATAAGACAAGAAGACTCACTGTGAAACACAGTTAACTCACAGTCTTGGCTTCTATTTCCAGCCAGGACCAAACCAAGATTGAGTGACTTCCCAGCTACCTCATATGTAAAACAAAGGGAAGACAACTGAGTAGTTCATAAAAAGGCTTAGTTATAAAAGTAGTGTAGAGAGCAAAAAAGAGAGAGTGTTCAAGCTGTTTGATACTCTAATCTCTGGTTATAAATTTATTGAAAACATAAAAATGCATATTAGAGAGGAGAATATGCTCAGTTTTTTCACAGTGTCTATAACATCTCTTTCTTGAAACACTTTCCACATAAATCTGACAGGAGAACATAAGCTCAATTTTGTGAAGTATTTCTGGAATTAAATGTTTAAAAAATGTATACAAAATGAAATCTAGATCTGTTTACAAACATTTGTGAAAGCACACGAGACAAAAAGTTCTCTGTAATCCAAAGACCTTAAGCCAAAAAATGCAAAATCACCATGTAAGTCCCTGCTTTTACAAATGCAGATTAAGGATCTCCTGTGATCTAAATAAACAATTTACCACTGTCATGAGTAATGATTGATAGTTAGTAGTGAGTTATAGCGCATATCATTAATATTTGCTAGCCTAAAACTGCTAAAATACTGTATAGTCTCAAGCTCCACCTTGGTACCTTTCCAGCCAAAGTCATGTAACAATCACTGTTCATAAGAATAGTTTTGATTTCAGAAAAATACTCACATAAAAATCAGTGCTTATAAATAAAAATTATTCCATGCTACTAAGTTTAAATGTCTCAACTTCAAAAAGCAGGAATGTTAATTTACAACGCCAAGGTATTTATCATTTCAGTTTGTACTTAGGTTGTTTCTAACTATTTAGAGATGCCAAATAGATAACATAAAAAGCATAGAGTCAGGAGAAAAGGGATGTAATCAACAATGCATCAAGGACCAATTCTTATTTCTTTATTCACGTGTTTATCCATTATTATTTCCTTGGGATGGTTGAAAGACAGTAATTTTTCAACTCCCCTTGTTGCAAGTCAAATTTGACGTTTTTGCAATTTGTTTGCTGTTGGAAGCAAGGAGAATAGAAAATGGATCTTTGATTTTGGCTGCAATAACTACCAACTACCATTTCCAACACTACCTAACCCCTCTCTTTCACTGAGCATTGCAGATCACTCCTGCTGTCTCCAGACCATACCAGGAAAACTGATGTACAGATGTACTGCATTTTGTAAAAAGTGTGAGCCAAAGCATGCATGATTTTATGCAGGGCTGTGTTGCAAGGATAGGGGAAATGCAAGCATGCTAATCGTTTGTGAAAGGCTGCAGGATGGAAGAGGGCAAGTTTAGACATGGACCAGTGGAACCAGAGATCAATAGGAACAAACCACATACAAAAAGCTCCAAAGGAATATGTAGATGTTCCATTCCAGGTGTACCTAAAGGAATCACACAGTTTAACCTTCCGAGACAGGTGAAGCTGGCCCTGTCCCTAAGGGTAGCAGCCAGCCACTGACCATATTGGTAGAATGATAGTGAAGAGATTTACTGCATGCTCCTGCTGCACAGCTGCAGCCAGTTCATATTCTCCAATCCAATGTCATCTGAAGACAGTACTGCTTTTAAAATAGTAAAAATAGTGTCTCTCTTATCTTTTTTTTTTCTCTTAGAAATATTCATTAACTCATTTTGAAGATATCAAATAACTGTGGCCCACTGTTGTGCTGATGTAGATACAGGAAAAGCAGTAAGCATAATGTATAGACCACGCAGAGTGATTTATTGAACTGGTTGTTTGGTGAAAAACTAAGCAAGGGGCTAATCTGATTTATGGTTCTAATTTTGTTTGGTCACAGTACTACTTGCCTTTTTTGTAGTATGAAAAGATTACTATGAACGATAAACTTCAAAGAATCATTACCTCTGGCACTTGTAAGTGTGCTCAAATTGAGTACTTAATTACAAAATCTGAAATGCATGTTTTTACAACTTTTACCTTATTAGGGAAGATCTGTTAGAATATCTGCCTCACAGAAATGAGCATAGTATTCTAAGGTAGCAAGCAAAAATGCAAAATCAAATTTTTCTTTAAAAAATAATTAAAATTATTTGTTGAGCACTTTTCGACCTTGCAAAATGTGATGATTCTAGCATATAAAAAATATGTATTCTGCTCACAACAGATAAAACTCATTGGGAGTTCACTCAAGTAAGGTAAATATTATTTTATTTTTCTGCAAAATTCAATGATATCTGTGGATGCCATCAATATGTATTAAGATTTTTTGGTTTCATAACATCTGTCATGCCACTACTCTTAGGGAAGGACTGAGACAAAACCCACAATGCTATTACAAATACAGATATTGAGACTTAATTATAAGAGCAACTGAAATTGCAAGGAAGAAGCAATGGATTTCATATTTAAATCAGTACTCATTTTGCATTTAAAATACATTGGGTATATGTGTGTGTGTAAGTCTCATTAAACAGCATTGGACCTGCCCATACTAAACTTCTTGCAGTAAAGATCCCAAGAAAATTTCTGTCTCTAAATAGTTCATTATTGCAGAATAAAAATAAACTTAATTACTCATTTCTTTTTACTTTCTGTAATTTTGAATCACAATAAACAAGATTACCTGTTATGAGATTAACATTTTTCACCCATAGATTTAAAATACCTATGTTTGCAATAAGTAATCAAACACTGCAAGGCTACCCCTCTGTATCTGAAATTGTATTAATAAATAGGATAGACCAAGGGGAGCAAAGGTTTATCCTCTGCCATAACTGATCCTACACCTATTGAAAGATTTCAGCTGCCTCCAGTGGACTTAGAGCTAGGCACAAAGTGGTCTTTGGAGAAACTTTGTGTTCCTACCCACAGATCACTGGGGAGCTCTGTCTGTCTTAAACCAGTGGGATATTTTACTGATTGAGATTTCAATCAATCCTTATCAATTGCTCTGCATGTAACAATAAATGCCACTCTTAAAAAAGATATGAGTAGGGCTGTCAGATGTCAAGGACCAATATCCTGGTGGAAAAAGAAGTTTCACTATTCTTTGTGAGTTCAGCCTTGCCTACAAGAAAACATTTTGCTTGCTTTTCCCCCTTCTGCCTCACATAATTGGCCAAAGAGTGTAAAGTAAAGGACCTGAAATTCAAGAAGGAGAGGTAGTATGTGAATTAAAAGTAGATGAGAAGATAAGGGGAAGGGCAGATAAGTGAGGAGGCTGAAGGATTGAGCAGGAGTGTTACAGAAAACTTTACAAGTATTTATGAGAGTCTGGCACCAGCAAGCAGCTGGTTGGCATTAGGCCTGGAATATTGCAAGTATCAAATAATATTGAATGAATGGGCTTTGAATAAATGTGCTAGTCACCAATGCTAAGAAATCAGCTGTCGGATCATGCCCCACTCTTTTGGAAGGCTTGTAAACATGGGATCACTACAGTGACCCATTTTAGGTCTTAACTGGACACGCAGCTGTAAAAATATTACTGCATACACTATAACTCATGGCAAGTGCAGAAAAAGAGCAAATAGATTGCCTCTGGAAATTCTGTGCCTGCAAGAGAAATCAGGAAGGAAAACTGCACCTTCAGTGATTTCCTGGTAAGAAGGCTGAAATTTTTAGGAAATTTATTGACTGAGAAGCAGAATTATCGATCTTATCTACAAGTCAACACCTAGATTACACTGAAAATGAAGGAGAAGTCCTAGTGCTATTAAAAATACCTCTGTTTCTAGAAATAAAAAGGGGTGACATTGCCTTCTAGACATTGCATTTCCAGTTTCCTGGTTTGGTGCATTTCAAAACAACTTTTAGTTGTTACTGCACAGACAGCAGCTTGCCTTCAAGCACAGCCTATGTGACCTTTGCTGCCATGTGTTACTTGTTGCTGGCCACCCTGCAGAGAGCGAGTGTGGGAGGCTCACGGGACCATCTCCTGCTTTTGGAAAGGAAATGGATCTTGCAGGCATCATATTCTGCAGGCCTGTTCCATGGCATTCATGTTCTGTTTCAGATGTGCCACAGCAAACTGAGGAACTGACTTACAACAGAGCAACAGAATGGGTCAGGCTGGACCACAGTGGGACATCTTGTCCAACCTCTCTGCTCAAGAAGGGCCACCCCAGAGCACAAGGCACAGGATTGTGCCCAGAGGGTTCTTGAATATCTCCAGTGAGGGAGACTCCACAACCTCTGGGCAATGTCTTCCAGGGCAGGTTCAACTGCACCTGTAAAGAAGTTCCTCCTCACATTCAGATGGAGCTGTGTTCCAGTTTCCCCCTGTTGTTTGCTATTGCTTGGCACCACTGAGAAGAGCCTGGGTCCATTGTCTTAGCGTCCTCCCTTCAGATACTTGCATGGATTGATTAGGTCCTCTCTCAGTCATCCCTTCTTAAGACTGAACAGGCCCAGTTCCCTCAGCCTTTCCTGTGAAGAGATGCACCTGTCCCTTGATCAACTTCATGCCTCTGTTGGAGCTCCATGCCTGGCTTATGCAGTCTCACAAAGTTACAATTTTAAAGGCTGACTACAAGCCCTGCAATAAATGATAAGTGTGTTATAGGTTTGTGTGATCATGCAGCAGATTAAATCAAGCACAGCTTTTGATGTGCTATTGATCATCCTTCCTCAGTGTTTTGAGGAAGATTAAAGCATTCTGCACAGTTGATCAAAACAGTTGGGCCGGTCTTTTTATTTTCATAGATTCATAGACTCATTAAAGTTGTAAAAGACCTTTAAAACCATAGGATCCAACCATTAACCTAACATTGAAAGGTCTGCCATGAAACCATGGTACAACCACACAGCTTTTGAACACCTCCAGGGATTGTGACTTCACCACTTCTCTGTGCAGCCTGTTCCAATGCTTGATCACCATTTCAGTAAAGAATTTCTTCCTAATGTCCAGTCTAGATGCCCTCTGGTGCACCTTGGGGCCATTTCGTCTTGTCCTTTAACTTGTTACCCAGGAGAAAAGATGAGTTCTCACCTCACTATAGCCCTCTTTCAAGTAGTAAAGAGCAATAAGGTCTCCCCTGGGCCTCCTTTTCTCCAGGCTAAACAACTCCAGCTCCCTCAGCCACTCATCATAAGACTTCTGCTCCATCATAAAACTTGTGCTCTGTTTTGACATGCAAAACCCGGGAAAGATGTTCACAAACTCCACTGGTTTAAAATGTATGTGCTATTATGCCCTTGGAGAAGATGTGTCCCATTTTAGCCATTAGGAGAGGAAGCAGTGAGGGGAAGGCAGACAGGGAAAAGACAAAGGTTGAAGGGAGTCAAAAAGCCAAAGCAAAAGGATGGCATATAGGATCAACAGAGGCAAAGTAGATTGAGGACATCCAGAAAAGTTCCACAACCCTTTGTGAAAAGATGATGCCCTGAGACTGAAAAGGAAACTGAAGGATGTAGCAAACTTTGCTGACAAAAACAAAACTCATTATACTTCTTCCTCATGGCATCAACAATTCTCTCTCTGATGCTGCATGAACTAACGTCCTCCTCTACAACTGCTCATTAAAATGGAAACTAGTTTCCCATTCTTCAAGGCAAGACCCTACAATAAATGGTGACTATCTCAACTGGTATTTTACTTGTGCGCTGTAAGTTACCTTGGCCAAAAAAACCCTTACCTAATAATTGTGCCTAGCTTTTTTCCCTTGAACAGCAGCATATTGTTTGACATAGAGAATTGCTCTCTGGAAACTTGTGAGCAAGTAGGCTATGTTTAGAGCTAGTGTCCTTCCCCTTTAGAAGTCCTCTGTGGAGCTTGAATGCTAAGGGCTTCCTTAACATGATGTACATTTTCTCATTTTTAAAAATTTAAATATGTAATTTACAATTCTGTTTTTATGTTCCAATATATATCATAAAATTAATTATTCCACAATCCTTTTTGAATTCTTCTAGTTTGCATATCAAGTGTTTCTCCTACTGGAAAAAAAAAAGATCCTTGAATTTTGTTCCAATAAAAACAAAGGAATCCTTAATATTGACTGCTCATACCTTTGCACATTTCAAAGTAGCACCTTCCTTTGCAGTGCCTGAACAGTCTTCCTTTAGGGTTTTGCTTTTTAAAATGTTAATGACTTCTTCCTCCTAGGAGATGACTGTTTCTGGGCAAGTTTGTCAATCAGCATTATATTTGTATAGATACAGTATTAAACATTATACATTTACATGGCAAATACAAATCATATCAATCAGTCAGTCTAGAGACTTCTCAGTAATCTGTGCCTGTACTTTTCATGGCCCAAGGGAATATTATGAAAGAGATCTGAGAATATTCATTCAAATGCAAATCTGAATTCCACATCACCCTTTCTCGTGACCCATTTGTTTTTGCTTTCCTTGAATGTTAAAAGCACTCAAACAAATACATGTGAAATTGTATCCACCAAAGACCAGGCGGAGACATGTCTGACCCAATCCAGCATTGACCATATTCCCATTTCAAGCAGAGAGCTGGCCCAGATTGTCTTCCAACCAACATTTTTATGGTTGCGTGATTTGATTCTGTGGTTCTGAAGCTGATTTCCACACAAAAAAGTATGCAAATCCACATCCACAAAACCCAGCACGGATCTCTATGTTACATT
The DNA here is from genome assembly GCA_034336665.1 of Luscinia megarhynchos. Taxonomy (NCBI): domain Eukaryota; kingdom Metazoa; phylum Chordata; class Aves; order Passeriformes; family Muscicapidae; genus Luscinia; species Luscinia megarhynchos. Next base: position 47,192,715 of record JAPFBE010000003.1, on the reverse strand, counting down.
ATAGTCAATGATCAAAGCCAACAGCAAGGGAATATGCACAGCTAAATTTCTCAGAACTGCACACTTAGTTTGACCACTAGCAAGTCACTCTGAGCTGACAAGCTACCTACATAAGCTGTGCCACCAGAACAATATTTTTCTGTGAATTTGCCAATTAAAGAAGTTGCCATGCTTGAGACAAAAGCAATACAAATTCTTGCATTTTAAGAGGTAAATATATCATTGAGTAGCTATTCATTTTTGTACTGTGTCCATTACTAGGGAAAAAATTGACAAAAGAGTAACTTTTCACAGAAAACAAAAAAGACATATTTGATAAAATACTGACAACTCAAGGACTGTGCTACAAGGACTTTTACTGGAATAGAAGGGGGAATCTTTCTAGGCTTTCCCAAAACTCTGAGGCCAAGCTTATCTAACATTTTAATGTCTGAGTTAGGCAAAAGAGGTATCTGCATTGAGAAGACATTTGCTGGTGACATAAAGTCGCATCACACATCAATAAAAAGAAATATCGAAATATTTTACAGAAACAGGTAAATTACTCTGGAGATTTTAATAAAGAAAATTGTTTAAAAATTAATTTTACAAAGTGAAAAATGATGCAGTGAGAGATTAATATCAAGAACTGTTCTAACACTTACAAGTTTGTTAGCTAGAAATATGTAGCACCAGTCCACATTATGACTATATCACTCTATTACCTACAAATATCAAATGTAGTATTTCAAATTAACCTCAGTTTATTTTTTAATGAAGTTTTAGAGTTTCAGTTCACATGACAAAGATTGTTTGAGATTAGGTAAGCAGCCAAAAATATAATTTAGAAACATATATTCAAATATATGCAATACGCAAATATTCATAACAAATCACTTTCTTCTGACAATATATGTATTTATCATAAACTAAAATATCATGGCATAAAAATAAATAAAATTTTAAATTGAATAAATCGATTAATATGCACTGTATTGGAAAAATTTTAATATAGATCTCTAATTTTAATTTCCCTCAAGATGATCTCATCCTCCTAAAGAAACTATGCCCAGTCTTTGGACAAAAATACAGTCACAAGATGATATTCATATTCTAGGATGGGAGTACGTGATGCACCTAGCTCTTGCTTGCATAGAGGGGTTGCAAAGTCAAACAATACTGAAAAAATTACTTTTTCTTAACATACATTTGGGTCTTGATAAGAACTTATTTGTTAGAAAAGACACAGAAAGAAAAGGACCTGAAGGCAGAAGTCTGATATTTTCTTGTGAATTCTTTCCCCAGAATATTTCGCTTTCTCATGATTTCCATCTGGCAATGCACATTCACTACCTTTCCCAAAATGAGGAAAATTTTGGATGATAGCAAAGTGGGAAGTGACAGAACAAATGACAAATATATTATCCTTGTCTCCACAGTGTGCTGCACTGTCTGTGACCATTGCTAAACACAGGCCTCTTGGCTCATTTCAGCCCTTTAGGGTATTTCACCTTGGTGTACAGCTGCAGAAGGCTCCTCCGGTGTCAGGGCTACCAGTCCTGTGCAGATAGTTTTTTATTCCTTGAGGTATCTCCTACAGCCCCATGTGAAACCAAACCTTGCCACACATCTACTTTCAGGTGAACTGAATGACTCTAGGCTCCACTGACTCTGTTGAGTCAAAGTGGGATTCAGCATCTTCAGTTAATCTATGCCACATGTGATCTCTACATCACATGTACTACCTGACAGAACAGGTGTCCTGGAGGCCGGTAGGTGCTCAGGATGTCCAAAAATGGCGCAATATTTGGGTCATCTATTTCCACTGACTTTAGTGGAATATAAACAACAAGCTTACAGATATACACAGATGCTTATGTTTATATATTGAAGGGCCTGGATGCTCACTAGTAGCTGGAGAAGTGAAGGTGCTTATCTGGAGTACATCTTTCAGACATGTTTCAGTGTGAAAAGAAATTTAATTCATGCAAAATTATTTCAGTGATTACATTTTCATTTTTGGAAACAGAAGTGTAGAAAATGGGGGGCTGAAGGAAGCTTTGATTCGGTAGGATGCTCCTGCTCCCAACTAAAATGCTACTGTAGACACTTGTGATCTATCTCAAGTTCCAAAAAAGATGTAGTTACAGCAGCCAAAGGCTTTCTGTCTTCTATTTTTTCCCCTCCCTCCAGAGATAAAAAAGGGTGAAAATGGAAGAAAGATCTTGTCCTTACTGTGTAAAGTTAATAAAAATGAGGGTTTTCATTAAAAGAATGCATTGTCAGTCCAACCTTATTCTTCTAGGGGGAAAAACATATCTTGAACCAGTTTTAGCTATTTGCTATATTGCCCTTCTCTGCAGCATTGGAACTGAATTGTTCCCGGTAGCACAGCACTGAACTTCCATAGGGCAATAGTCCAATCCTCTCTGATAAATGCTCTTCTCCACTGTGGTATATAGCTAAATTCTCCCTGCTCTTAATTAGCTGCACATATCTCATTAATGAGCTTTAAATCAAAGCCAGTCAGAAAGTGGCTACTATCTCCACTTGCAGGAGGGAATATTTCCTCCCTGTTACCCTTAGAGAATCACTAAACAATCAGCAAAGGAGATTTCAGAATAATGTGTCTCCTTGTCCCCTAAAGCTATGCAAATGATCTTTTTTATAACACTTTTCAATCTAATTGACACTTGTAATAAAATTCTGCCTGTACTGATCAATCTTACCTTAGAGTCATCCCACACCATCTCTTTAAGTAGTGCCCTTCAATTAAAACTTCCACAAGGCTGTGAAGACTGTAATAATCCACTTGTAAGGAGAGGGAGTTACTTGTTGCTCTGAGGATTTCATTAAAGAGGTTTAAGACTACACATTTTAAGGCAATGGCTTTGTGAAGGGAGCTTTGTGAGCTTATGAATTCCACATGTTGTTTAATTATGTACAGGAGTCCATCGCATGAACTCAATGAAAACCATCCCATGGTTTCAGCAGAATACAGCTCTTTTTCCTGTTGTCTGCAATAGGCGGCTTCAGCTATATTTACTGGGAGCATTCTGCCACTACAAATCAAAATAATGACAGAAACCACACACTGTCAATAAGTGAAATACTATTTTAAGCAAATAATCCCAATCACATCATTCTAGATTGATCATCACTTGAAAATGCCAATTAATTATTCTCTGCAAGATGAATTACCACCAGCCACATACATTTTAAGAAAACCAGTGAAGGACTCGATAGAGCATTAGAATGCCCTCCAAATAGCCAAAATAAACTATGCAAGGGAGAGAATTTTGGTTTTTTGTTTTTTTTGGCAAGAAGCAGCTCTCCAGAATTGTGGCACAGCTGTCTATATAATAGAACATTTTGTATAGCAAATGAGCAGTCCTATACACTGCCAGCCTTGATCTATGTAGTCTCTTCCCAAAGGAAAACTAGGGCAGGTTAAAGCTGTTGCCACTTTTACTAGTACTGAGGGCAGAATTGGAAGAAAAAATAACAATTTCTCACAATTGTTGTTCACTTGATATTTAAGATAGTTTTAAGAATTTTTACATATTGTTGAGAAAGCTTGCTGTGCACGCTCAGTAATGCCTAGAGTTGGAAAGAGGGAACTTCACTTTGAAGGAGGGTTTGATTCATTCAGTGTAATCAGATTCTGTGTAAATTAGTAAAATAGTACTGTGTTGATCTCAGAAAGCATAACCAGTGCTATGGTTCCCTTTTTGTCTCCTGTCTAGGGGATTTTTTCAGACCATGTCTGCATACCAGACTATACCTCACTCAGCAAGCTGCACACAACTGAAGAACAAGAAGAATGTCACCTTGGATGGATGTGTCTTCATTGTTCACTCTGATTCTGATATGTAGAACAGCATATAGAATTTACAAAGGTGGATGAGAAGACCAAAACCAGAGAAATTATAGCTTGATAAGCTAGTGATTTCCCAAAGAGCACTGAGCTGGCCACTTCTAAGATCAAAAACTGAAGCAGGAGAAACAAGCCTATTTGCTGGGAATAGATTTTATGGGAAGAAAGGAACCTCTTCTCTCCATCTTGAGAGGCATCTTTTGTCAACTTCCTGCATCCCAGAAGGCGAGAATGCCTCTGAGAGATGCATCCAGCTCAGCCTTGGATCTGCTCATGCCTGAAAGTTACATCCAGGCTGTCCCAGACTCAGACTCCTTACACTGAGTCCCTCTTACAGAAGAAATGCTTTACATTCCTCTGTGGTTGATGCAAAGGAGTAGAGCTTTGGTTTGCTGCCCCTTAACTGGTTTTCAGAAACATTAACTCCCTCTTTTAACCCTGTAAGCTATCTAGACTTTCCATTTGGGAATAATCAGTACAAAGACCAGAAATTCATTCTTGATGTTTGCAATGTGGTGCATATGTTTCTACATAGGCCACTGAAGGTGTCCCTCTGCCTCCAACCCAAGGACTTGTTTGATTTCTTTTAAAACTTTGGTGCTAATTAGGCATAACTAGCCTAATTGACAGGAATTGCCAACAAATTAGAATGATGACAGCTTACTGCTATTTTATGGGTGACAAAAGGCAGTAGAAAATGAAGCTCCAAGTACATTTCCAGACCTCAGCTTTCAGTAAGCCTGGTGTATTTTAAGCAAAAGTTGCATATAAAAGTAAACTGCTCTCCTTACAAGCTCTCATTCTTCAATTCCTAATGAGAAGACAGAACAAATCAGAACGTTTCAGAGATGTTTAGTGGCTGAATACCCCAAAGAAGACACTGAACATTGCACCCATTTATTTTAGCCTAAGTTTGGCTCAGAACTAGCTGAGGTGTTGCAGTCCTGAACACTTCCTTGCCATTTTTGCCACCTACATTAGCGACATTTCCTAAAAGAATCTCATTGCTAGCTAACACCAGTTCAGGTCTCCTGGGGCTAGCAATAATTTAAAATATATTTATCTGCTTAGGAACAGGCAGATCAAAGAGCAGCTGGGTTGGGGGGTGGGATGGGGGGAGGAAAGAAACAGCCAAAACTTGAGGGGATTCTTAGGTTTCAAAACAGAAAAAGGTTGCTTTTATACTTTTCTTTTTCCTTTATATTATACATTTTTCTAACATCTCCACAAATATGCTGATAGAACAAATGAATGCATTCTGTATGAAAAAAAAATCTGTGACAGTTTGAAGGGCACAGGATTCTTCTGTTCCAAGATCTCTCTGTGGACACTGCCCAGAAGTGATGGGAATTCCGAGACTCCAAGTGCATACCACTTACATTAATTATTGAAATAAACTTCATATCAGGTTCAGCATTTTGAAATATATTTATTTGCACAGAAGAAGAAAGAAGTAGGATGCCTCCAATGCTTCTGCCATCTGCTCCTTTGAAAAGTTGTCTCCTTGTCTCTTGGCATAGATAATTTCTTATTTACAGAGCTGAAAGAGCAGCTCCAAAAGCCTGTGTTAAGCTGAAGACTTTAGTATTTTAAAGCAATGTCTCTAAGTTTTATTTTCCATTTTACAGTTCAGAAATCCTCATCATGTATGGTCAGTCTTGAAGAGCTGTGTCACAAATAACTTAAGGTAAAGCTAACACTGAAAACTCATCCTCCTGGTTTCCCTTCTCTGCTCACCTAACACTCTGTCCAAGGCAGCTGAGATCTCAAAGTGCCATATTTAAAACATAGTTATTAAATGAAAATAATATTTTTCATAATATCATATCGTAAAAGTTAAAAAACACTCATTCTGATATTCCAGATCCTCCCCACCCACCACACCGGGCTCTCATATTCCTGTGCTGGTTTCACATGGAGGGTGGAGGGGTGGAGCTGCCCGAGGGAAAGCAGCAGAGGCCGGGGAACAGGAGGAGCTGTCCCGTCTCTGGGGGCTTCCCCTGTGAGCTGCGGGCACCAGTCAGAGAGCTCATTTAGTAGTGGACAGGAAACCAATTAAAAAGTTATTTCGCTTTCACAAATCACATGGATAAAGTTAACTCGCTCTCTTTTGACTTCCGGCTGGAGAGGCAAGCCGCAGCTTGCGGGCTGTGGCCCCAGCACTGGCCCCAGCCCCGGCTCCGCGGGGCGCCCTGGCCAGGCTGCGGCGCGGCTCCCCAGCTCCGGGCTCGGCCCCGGCCTGCGCGGCTCCCTCCTCGGCTCGGCTAGCTCGGCTCCGCTCTCCATGTGGCATGGCCGAGCGGGGGGACGGGGCAGCCACCAAAGGCTCTCCCTTTCCCCACCCCGTGCTGAGAAGAGAGGCCCCAGATGATGCACATGGCTCAGAGTTTTTCCAGCAACAGCCTGGCCCGGCTTCTTCACGTCCTGGATGCAACTTGAACCCTTTTAATGCCTGGATAAGAGTCTCGATCTCCTGAGCTCCCCTGAATGAGAAGAAAAAAAGCATGGAGTCTACAGAAATCAGTGAAATTAAGATAAAGTTCCCGATGGGAAGAGATTGAAAAGATGCAACTGATGAGTAGCTGAAAACCTTTTATTTTTGTGGGCTACACTAAAATTCCTTTAAACTGTGAAATATACTTGGGGAGGTTAAGTGCTTGAGAAGACGGCCTTTTTCCTTTGAGGAAATGGGGCTCTCTGTTTTGGGACTGGAAATACGGACAGAGACATTTAATAGAAAAAGAGATGAAGAGAATTTTGTCTTTCAGCAGCTTGCCTTTAAAAGTGGTACCCCAAGTGTGTAACATAACCCATAGCACAGCTCTAGAAGGACTGTGGAAATGAGAGGAAACTTACAGTTTGCAGTTATTTCCCAGGCAGGTGCAAATTGTGAAAGTGAAGACACCCCCTAAGCCTAAACCAAAAAGGAACTTTTCTCTCTAGAATGAACTGAAATTATTATTTAAGTAGATAACTAACTGAAGTGGTTTTTCTGTGTGTTGTTGTTAAGAAATGTGGAATGAAGGAAGGGAGAGGAGGGAATAATCTAGAAATCTTAATCTGAATTCTTTTTGTTATTAATAAAATTCTTCTTATACCCTTTTAAGTTTTAAGCCTGCCTTATCTCTGCTCCTAAATCCTATCTCTAAAAGAAATTAAATATATTAAAATTGACAAAACCCAAGTCATACTGTGACAATTTCTTATTTTTGTACTGTGTTCTTTAGTATACAGTTGCTATACAGTTCACCTCTAAAGAGTTGTTATGTATCTCCCTGTTATGGATTCTGGTGTCATTCCCACAAGCAGAAAACTGGCTCATTCTACAGCGACAGATTTTTTTACTGTGGTTAAATCAGAGACTGGCATCTTAAAAGCCAAAAGGAATCAAGGTCCAAAAAGACATTCTTTCCATAAGCTTGTACCCAAAACCATTTTGAATGAAAGTATTGTGTTCAGCCAGAAACCACTGCCAGTGAGCTACACCCACCAAACCCTCAAAACCAGAACACAGTAGCAGCTGGCCTTTCTCTCAACAGCTGATTGATTTTCCTCTAAAAGCTCTAAGATATGAGACATATGCTAACACTAGGAATATTTTCATGGCAGAGCTCGTAGCAACCTTCCCAAAACCAAAAACTAAGAATGGAATTTGCATGATGATGGTTTAGAGGAGGTGCCAGAAACATTGAGTATCCTCACCTACAATGCAAATGCCTACAAACTAAGCTCAATTACATGCCCCTCATATACATGCCAGCCTTTTTTCTTTGTCCTTTGATTGTCTTCCCAGGGTCTTCCATAATGCTTCTGTCTGCTGTCACAGCCAGTTTGGGACCTACATACTGAAGACTATGACTGTGTTCATCCTTCATCTCAAAATCCCTTTTGATTCCTTTTCTTCTCATAGACCATTCAAATTAATTTCCTTTCTCCCTGCTACAAAACTCACATGATTTGAGAGAGATATCAGTGAAGCAGGACATTCCCCCCTCTGCAATTAAATCTGTATTGTTCATTCTGCCTGGTTTTTGCTCTCTGTGGTCAACATTTTGCCTCAACATTTAGAGCACCCTGGCAACATCTCAGGTCTGTTCAAAATACTATACTCTGTTGTGTGCTTCTCACTGAAAAACAGCAACAATGTTTGTGAATAACATGAATTGATTGTGAATCAACTTGGGAGTAACTGTGAACTAATTAGCACAGAGTATTTTAACATAAATTGGATGGATGAAAAAACCTATTCAATTAAACACCTGTTTGTTGAACGAGGTTTGTCCTACTTGATTAATGAGCCTGGAAAGTTAAATAACCACCCAGGTAAATGCTCTTTTATCTACTGAACTCTTCATCCCTATCTACTGAGATTCAAAACAGATGAAGAAATTCAGACTTTTTAAGAAATGATTTTGCATTAAATAGAGTAAATAGACATATATTAAATGTCTGGCAACCCCTTCCTGGGGTCACTTTCATTTATTATTGAGTGATGGACAGACAGCTGATGTAGACTGCACTGCTGGACTTCTTTTGGTGAAACTGAGACAAAATCAGCCTGAGAGTAAAGACAGAGATCTTTCTTTGCTTGTAAAAATTAAACCACACACCTTTGAAACTGAAAAAAGACTATTATAATCATGTAATGGATTTTGGATTAATACAGGCTTGAATGCTTTACTCATTAAACTCTATAAAGAGTAGATGACTCCTGTGGGGAATAGCACATCCCTTATGAAGACATCTGTAACATCCAGCTCTGATTTGTGAAAGAGGGAGAAAGATGCTAGAAGAAAATTCTCTGTCTTGCTGCTGACCTCTGCGTGGAAAGTGATCTTTTAAAATCCAAAATAATGGCACATTTAATCAGGAGAAGACAGATAAACAAAGTGCCTGGGGAGTTACTTGTGACAGGTACTCATGAACCAAAACAACAGAAAAAGATAACTGAAATCAAATACCTATTTTCAGCACAAGAGCAATACCAATAAAAGCAAACTGAACATTTAGTTTGAAATCAGTTCTGCTGAGCCAGAACTAAGAATGGCTGTAATTCAAGGATTCCCTAAAACAATGAATTTTAAGACTTGCATATATTTTATTTGTTGGGTTTTTTTCTGAGGAATCCAAAAGTTACCTTCTAAAGCCATGTGGTCATTGGTGATATTTTCTTTCCAAAACTAGCCTAAGTTGTGATTCTTTTCCCCCTGCAAAACAGCATTCTGCGATGCTTGATCAACAAAATATTTCTAAGATATAGTAATAACATGTTCTAAAATAATTCTGCCATGGTTATTGCAGTGGGACCTCGCATGCTAGGGTAAAATTATGACCACTGGTGACACACTTCTCAGTGGAAAGGATGTAAAACTCTGTGAAGAATTTCTTTAAGCAGTTAAAGACAAATAGATAAGAACTCTTTGGGGACCACTCTGAGGTAAAAATCATTGTGGACTTGATGTGCTTGCTAAGCAGTTATTTCTGATACTATATAACATTGTTATAGTTTGGCAGTTTTTTACTTTTAAAATTGTGACATCCTTAGCTCTGTCTCTTTTTTGTTTCCAGTCCTGAGTATTGTAAATTGAGGATAGAAATTTTTAAGACTCTAAAACTACTGGCCATATCTTAATCTTAATCATACCAAAAATCAGTTTACATGTAGAGATGAAAATGCATAAAAAATTGCAAGAGACTTCCTGAAACATCAAATATTTTTATTTTCCCCAGAAATTAGGGCCTGGTCTAGAAATGTGCTAGCAAGAGTTTTTCAGGAAAAAGATTGAGGACAATCTGTACCTCTTCTCAATGAAGCCACACAAAATTCCTCTTCAGTACTGCAACACAGGCAAAGCAAATTACTTTGTCTTTCATTTAATATAATTAAGAAGTACCATGAGAAATGATCAATGGCATTGTGCTGGCAGTCCAAGTTTTTCAAGCAAGCAGATAAAACTGTAACACAGGCATATAGATTCTCAGGGTTTTCTTACAAAAAAACCAAAAAACAAACAAACATCTTGAAAAAATCATCAAAAACAAATAAAACAAACAACCAACAAAGCAAAAAATAAGGTGTCTTTTTGTTTCCTTCATGGCTTTTTAGCTTTCAGTCTTAGTTCTTCAAATTTCTCTTTGCAAGCATAGGCAGTCAATTAATTTTAAACTTATTTTTAAGAGAAAATAATCATCTTTCCTATAAGGACTCCTTAAAAAGAAAGGCAAGCCAAATGGGGCAGTAGATTTGAATTCAGGTATTTTGCTAAACATAACCCCATTTTAAAGTTTTGTCACTACTGGCTTGTCAGGCCATCTCTCCTGTGGGGGGCCATGGGTATTTAGTAAGTCGTAGATCAACTGTGACTCCTCGTCTCTGGATTACTTTGATTTGGGAAGCCTTTGCTATCCATGAAAAACTGATTTTGCCTTTGTGGAGTAAGGTTGTAAAGCCAAGTGCATGTGATACAGCTGAGCAGTACAAGTGATGGGAGGGTGGGCAAGAAGATGCTCAATATTAGCAGCTGTGAGGTTGGAAGCTCTGGGGTGTAATCAAGGTTATGACACTCTCTGTGAGAAATGTTAGACAACTGATCCATCTGCTCTTTCACGAATCACCTGACTCAAGGAATGATGATTAGCTGCCTCAAAAGTATAACATAATGCATAAGTGGTGTTTGAATAGTGTTTTAATTGGGTTGTAAAGGCAACCTTTTTTGAAAGAAATTTAATTTAGAATGTTAGACTGGAATTTCTGCCTAACTGGAGAAACAGGCCTTGGAAGGTTGTCCTCAAATCAAAACAAGAATCAGCAGGTTGCCAGCACAGATGACATTTGGGTTGGCAATCAGTCCTGGTAAGGTCTCCTGCTTTTTACTGTACTTGTCAGTGACAGGTCCAAAACTTTCTCATACATGCTGCAAGAGGCAAAGTACATGACCTGGTCTCCCTGGATGAAGTGGGATACCTGATCTGCATCCCAGTTGTCCCTACTCAGAGAAGCAGGACTTCAGAAACGCAGAAGTTCCATATCTAGTCCATACAAGAATGCAACTGAAAGTTCCACAAGGAGAACTTTAGTGCCCAAGCTAAATGCATGTTGATCTAGAAGGCCCCAAACCACCTCCTTTTGGGAGGACAACACTGTGTATCTTAGCAGCATCTGATGTACAGGTCATAGAACCATAGAATCACAGAGTTATAGAAAGGCTTGGTTTGGGAGCGACATTAAAGATCATCTAGTTCCAACCCCCTTGACACGGGCAGGGACACCTTCCACTAGACCAGGTTGCTCAGAGATCCATCCAGCCTGGCCTTGAACACCCCAGGGGATGGGGCATCTACATCTTCTCCAGAGAACCTGTGCCAGTGTCTCGCCACCCTCACAGTAAAGAATTTCCTCTTAATATCTAATCTAAACCTACCTTCTTTTAATTTTAACCCATTGCCCCTTGTCCTTCACTACAGGCTCCTGTAAAAAGTGCCTCTCTGCCTTTCTGTGGGCTCTCTTCAGGTACTGGAAGGCTGCAATTCAGTCACCCTGAAGCCTTCTGTTTTCCAGGCTGAACAATCCCAATTCTCTCAGTCTTATGAGAGGTACTCCAGCCCTCTGATCATCTTAGTGGTCCTTCTCTGGACTCACTCCAACAGGTCCATGTTTTTCTTGTGCTGAAGACCCCAGAGCTGGACACACTAGGTGCAGCTGAGGCGACCACTTCTTCCCTGTAATAAGGAGGAGAATCTTTCTACATCTGTCCCTTCAGTCGAACAAGCAGTGCTATACTTCCTCCTATGGAGAGACTGATTTTAAAAAGTCTTATGAAATCCCTGTACAGTTAAAACTCTACACTTTTTCCTGCTGGGAACCTACAGTCAGCTCAAACAAGATTATTTGAACTTCTCAGGCTGAAAGAACGTGTCTTCTGCATAATATTTCATTAATTATTTCCTTTTGTGATTGCATTTGTAACACAAAAAGCTTATCATGCTTTCAAAGTTCGGGGAAGAAACACATTTCTGAACAAACTCCTTCATTCCAAAGAGGCTGAACTGATTTTGGGGATGCACAGTTTCAGTTTTACTAAAACTATTCACTTTTAATCTGTAGGCGGGTGGTGTAACAGGCTTCCTTTTGCTGCATAGCCTTCAAGAAGTTATACAAAAAGACTCTGGTTTGCCAGACCTTCTCAGAGAAGAACAACTGTGAAATGTTGGTGCTCACAGGCAACTCTACACTTTTTGTCTGTATGCATCAATCATCTTCCTACAGACCATTTTAAACAGATAATAAAATTCCTTTGTATTATCACATTAGTCACCACACACATCCTCAACTGCATAAACTTTTACTAAGCAAATTAAACAGAACATATTAGCTTTAACTGCAATAAACTCCCACTATGTGCACCAAGCAGTTTTATATCTGGTAGTATCTGTATTGAAAGTACAACTCAGTGCTTGCAGTTACTGAAACGGTTTTCTTTGCATCAGAGAGAGACAGGTTTCTTTCTCTCTTAAAAAGACACATAACCATGTAAAATTAAATACCGCGTTTCAACAAACATTAAGTCTTATAGAAAGTGCCTCGTAGTGTCAGTTTTAAGTGACAGGGATATACTTATTTTTCTTGATTTCTTCCCTAAAATTTTTAAGGATATGTTCATATGAAAATTGTAAGTTTTAATGTGGTGGGGTTTTATTGGCCATTACCACAACCTCACAGGCAGCACCACTGAATACTCATCCTATACTGCCCACTGACCTAAATATCACATATGTATTTTTGTACTTTCCTTGCACGTCCCATTGAAAGGCATTGAACAAATTCCATTAGCATTTTCACTTATCAATCTCAGGCTTCTGGAGTTTCTTTTGGGGTCGCCTGCAGAGAAATGTCTGTTTGTTACAGTGGGAGCTTTAGTTTTGTCATCATTCTTATGTGTAGCTTTCTGTCTCACACATCTGTTGCTTTGTCATTAAGCTGAACAATAAACTTTTCATAACACCAGTTGTTTTTGTGAGATTTTGCAGAGGATTTGGTAGATATTGCCATAACAGCAGGTGCTGTTACAGAGTTGAAGACTTCTGAGGCATAAAATTTTGAGAAGCTGGTGAGTGACAAGGGGAGCTCACCTGAGCATGAGAGTTGCCGTTCTAGCACGTTTCTCACAAGGACCCTCAGCCAAAATCCCGACATTGTCACCCACAAACTCTGCTGGAGGGTGAAAAGGCACAGGCTGTTCCTGCAGCACAGGATAGAGTGAAGAAGTCCTTAAAATACTTTACATTTTGCTGCTTGGAGTTGAGCAAGGGCTTTCAGAGCCTGCTGTGGTGATAATGGACCTGTGCTGAGAGAGGGCATCCTCTCTGGCACAGAGCCTCAAGTTTGTGGGTTTAGCTTCTTTTGCCTATCCAGCCAAGGACCCTGCATTTCCTCCAGCTGTAAGTTGAAAGTTATTACATACAGGTTCATTTTTTAAAATATGAGCTGAGCAAAATCATCTCTGTGCACTATCCTACTGTTGCTCAGACCATGTGATGCTGCCTTGCGTGAGAGTTGCAGTCCCTGTGATTGAAAGTCAACACAAAAGTCCTCCTCTGACATTTGGCTGTGCTAGAAACACTACGAGACCTGACGTGGCTTTGTCTTAATATCTCTGCTGTCTACCCAGGGCCTGAAAATGCTGGATGCTTTTGCTGGTGTGAGAATGGAGAAAGAGGACAAAGACCATGGACCGTTTTATCCCCCACTTCAAATAAAAGGTGTGCTGAAAGAAAGAACTTGGGAAGTTACTCATGCTTGAGCTTGGGAAACATCTCACACCTTGCTGCACTAGTCATGTAAATCTCCCACAAAAGAAAATACCTTAGGAAAGTGTATGATTCCATAAGCAGAGGAGCAAAAAAGCATCACACTCTTCCCAAGGGATCCTCTGCTTCGTGGAGATTATCACACTTATCTAAGAATACTACATCTCCCCTCACATCCTGTAGTGGGAAAACTCCCCACCTGAACCATGTGTGCTGCATTTTCCTCTGTGCCTGTGTCACCCAAACCCCACCATTATTAGTGGAAAGAAAAGCAAAAGTGAAAGGATTCTGCAAATTTAGGAGGTACCAAACAGCTTTTACACAGTTACAGGATTGGGTGTTCCAACTGCCCTTCGTAGGAGAAGATCAGAACAGTGAAAACAGTGGCACAGCACTTTTCTGCAGACACTAAGGAATTTCTTTAGAGATTTAAGTGAAGAGTGGGGAAGCAGTGCAGGTCTTTTCTCTTTCAAGCAACCTATTTGGTGCCAGCAATTTAAATCATAGGCTTTGGGTGCAAACTCCAAGTGCCTGAAAGCCTCACTCAGCATGAAACAGTCCTTTAATCTCAGGACAAAGACGATCCTTTGGTTGCCTCCAGCCATTAATCAGAAGTTTGGAAATTTTGCTTCTTACACATCTCTATCCCAAGAGCAAAATTAACTTACACCTCTTTCTCACAGACATAAAACAGAAGAAAATGTAAAAGGCGAGTGATACTGTGCTAGGGGAATAAGGCAAAGGAAATGTTAAAAACTGATAGCTTATTCCCAAAGAAACAGTATGAGCTCAGCCAAGCAGAAAAATGTGCAAATACTACTCCTAATTCACTCTAGACAATTTGTCATTTATAATATTTTCTTTAGAGTCTCTGAAATCACAAACTTGGTGGGTAAACTGCTACAATTTTTCTTGTTTAGTTGCTTGCCCAGTGAGGAGAATGGGAACATAAGCAGGGGGCTGTAGAGAGCTAATTGAAAATTACCTGGAACCCTAAAAGTTAACATTGAGGAACTTGTGGTAGCAGTTTCCTCTCATTTGTATATTTAATGCCTTTTAAAGTTCATATATCTGATAGGTAGGTTTCAAAATTTCCTTCTAATTTCTTTTTTCCATAATGCTGTTTTAATATTAATTCATTTATAATAAATTCACTATAGAGAAATCTGTACACACATGTATGTGTAGGAGTTCGAAGGGCAATTTACTAAAATGATGAAGTGACAGACTCTTTAAGTCTTATTGACTTTCAGGAGAGCTATATTTTAAGCTATTTTTTCCAAGGAAATTGATGGATAAAGGGGTTTTTTGGGCGGTAATGAAAGCTGTGCACATTAGAGCTAAAAAATATATGGCCAGAACTTTGGGAATAAGTTACCTTAATTTGTGGCTCTGTAAAACACCAACAAAAGATGTAGTTCAATAGACAGTATAGCGCCTGAATTTGACAAATAGCTGTGATGCAAACAAACAGAAAAAATGAGGCAGTCAGTAAATAAATTATCAAGTAAGAAGTTTTTCTTTCAGTGTTTTTAGGATGAAATATTTTGGTTTCTTAATTTGAATCTTTTCAGTGAAAAATCTTTTCAAGTCTACCTGAAAGGAAATGTCTTGGTTTTATTTTTTAGCCTGAAGAAAAATAAAAGGTTTGTTATCTCTTTTTTTTCCCCCTCCCCACTTAAAGTTGCATACTATAAAGTATGCCCACTTAAGTTTGCATATTAAAACCCTGTTATTCACATTTATTCCATTAATTTTGCTTTCATTTTGTTTTTTGAATCCCTTTTCTTTTTCCCAATATCTGTACATTTAACATTGAAACCAGTGGTTTCAATATATACCATATTATTATAATCACTGCAACAACACAGTTATTCCAAGTAATTATGTGAGTCTGTTTCCTCATGAAAAATGACCCCTTGGACATGTAAAAGTTAACTGTGGGCCCTTAAGTTTCATTATGTACTTCTTGTCTTACTCTCAATTTGGAGGCAAAATTAAGAACTGAAACAGATCTCCTAAATCCTAACTACAATATCAAATTCCTTTCCATAAGCAAAACACTTGATCACCCCTCTGAGTCTTAATCAAGTAGATATAAAGTATGGCCTGATGAGTTAATAAGAAGCCAAGGTTATTTTTTTAAATTATTGCTTCACTGCATTTGAAGCTGATAGTTTTACTCCTAAATCATGTAGGCATCTTGGCAAAATTTTCCAATTATTGTAAAACAATCCAATGTATTTTTGTGGATAATTTTTAATAGAAGAGAAAAGTTCACAAAAAAGTGCTACAGTTCCAGATCATGGAATGGAATTTTAATAGAATTAGTTTAATGAAAGCTCTGATGTTCTGTTTATTTCAGTCTTCCACTGAGATATTAGAAGTCAATAAGTAATCATTCTTTACGGAATTCACAAAAATTAGTAAAAATATTAGGGTTTTTTTCAAAATATTCTTATGTCTTGTTTTGATGCCTGTGTATTCCCAGTATATTCCAGTGGCCACAGAGATCAACATGAGTTGAGCACCTCTTGCTCATACCTACTCAATGCAAAATTTCAGCCTTAATAATTCTGGATTGACTTGTTTCTTTATGTCTAGGTCTGGAAGACATCCACTCATGGACTTCAGCAGAAGCCAAGTGGCTGTGCAGGGATAGGCATCTGCCAGGAGAGCACTTTGTCACACAGGGCTTTTAGTGCCTTAGTTGCTTCAAGCTATCTGCATGCATTGCTCAAGGCTTTCTGGGTTTTATTAAAAGAAAAATCTAGGCCTTTGTTGCTATCTCTGCTTCTCTGCATGTGTTCCCTAACTTCTTACTGTTCTAAAACATGGAAAAAATTTCCTTTCCTGGGGAAGCTTTTTATCCATCTCTTATCCAAGGATAATGGTTTTATACATTAGAAGCAAGGACATAATCTGATGTACATTTTAGAACAAAGTGCAAAAGAATTTCATCCAAAATACCACTATAAGCTTTCTGTCAGCAGACTTCTCCCTGTCACTTTTGACCTGTCCATGTACTCACTGGAAGTGGCTTAATGTAATATTAAACCCAAATATTCCGAGTCTGTCTCAGAGACTAATATAATAAAAAAGTAGACAGGAAAAGGTCCTGAAGACTTTATCTTGTTCACTGCATTGTTGCACTACAGGACCAGCTCTGTTCACATCACTCCTGACCCCTTTTTCTCTAATATGGTCTTCAATGGGAAATAATCCACAACATATACACACAGACTATCCCAGTGCTTCAAAACCCCTTACCATTAAAAGCTTCTTCTGTTATGAAAGCATGAATTCCTTCTTTTCCTGGTCACATGAATGTGAAAACAAGACTCTTTTTTTTCTTCCTGGAAAATAATTACATGAGAATAAAATTCATGTTCTTGGAAATTCCTACCATGTCCCCCCTTTAGAATGAACAATCACAGTTATAGAAGTCAAAAACCTCTCTAAATCTCTTCTATTTCTTGAAACTCACTGCATTTCTTGCCTTAGCCCACATCTGCCTTGCCATACAGTACCTGGAAAGTAGAAATATTTTACAGTAGAGGCCTTATTAAGGCTGTCAAGACCAGAAGGATGTACTGATGTGTCTTGAAAACTGCGTTCCTATTGATATATCACATTGTGAACTTTGTTTCTCTCAAAGATATTTTTCAATCACATTTAGTTTGTGATCTATTACAAATCTTAGTTTATATGTAGTTTTCTAGATCTTATGTAGAATGTTGCTCTTATTCATCAAAATAATTCTGATTCCTTACTCATTCCTGAAAGTTTTTTTCTGCAGTAAAGTCACACACAGGGTCTCATATACCAGGATACAATTTTTAATGTCCCTTGACAGGTGCAAGTGCAGCATGGGGAGCCCATGCAGTCATGTTAAGCTTCACAACACTGTCTTCTTGCTGCTCTAACTGCTCCCTTTGATGCTTGTATTGTGAGGAGCTCAGCTTGATGGCACATCACACTCTGCTTTCAAACATGTTGTCAAAGGGGCTGTTTCTGCTGTACCATCATGGAAGAGACACTCTTCAGAGCTGTTGCAAAGGCTTCTTGTAAGTGTGGTCACTGTGAGAAAAGCCACACTTGCCAGATGTTAGTCGTGCTGAAAGGGAATGCTGGATGAGCAAGGCTGCTGCTGAGCTTGTCTCCATTCTCCCACCTTTGATCTGACTAAGAAGCATCAACTAAACCTCACTGGCAATCTGGAAAATAGTGAACACACAGTTCACCCTGCTTCAGAGAGCAGTAAACAAGGAATGGCAGAGTCTGCCTGTGCTGCACTTCATATCAGCTGGAACAGTGATGATGTAGGTTCAGGGAAGCAGCTGC
Source organism: Luscinia megarhynchos (assembly GCA_034336665.1). NCBI lineage: Eukaryota > Metazoa > Chordata > Aves > Passeriformes > Muscicapidae > Luscinia > Luscinia megarhynchos. Next base: position 47,174,708 of record JAPFBE010000003.1, on the reverse strand, counting down.
AGCATAGAAAACATATTAGCTTCCCCATTGCTTTTCTTTCAGTTTCATCTCTGCATCACAGAGGTGAAAAATGGCTTCTGGTAATACCAGGGAGAGAAAAAGAAAATAAATCCAGATAAATACAGTTTTGGGGATTGACACAGTTTTAAAAACTAGAATGCTGGACTTCAGGACAAGATTAGAGAGAAGTGCTGTATTCCCAGATAGTCAAAAAGTTGAGAAAAATGTAAAGTTCTGTTAGAAAGTAAATGCTTTATTTCTGAGTACTTTTGCAACTTTAAAGTTAAAATAAAAGTCAATTTTAGGGAGAAGATTGTTTCAAGTGCGTGGCACTGAACCATTTTAAGCTTTTAGAGACCAAGGAGGATTCCTCTCAAATTAAATCATTTGTCGAAAATGAGACACATTGCAAACAATGTTAGTATCTTCAAAGTGTCCTTCATCTTCCTCACCCAAATTACCCACCATAAAACTTCTTACAAAGAAGATAGCAAGTATAAGGAGTTAAACACAATAAAAAGCAAAAATCTTTTGCAAATGGAAAGGAGAGTGATGTTTCAACTTTTACACCCCAAATAAGGAAGGATGTAGAGTCCTTTGGGAAAATGACTAATGCAGAAGGAGCAAAAGACTTTCTTTCCTGGAATAACAAAAATACACATATATTTTAATCTCTTTTCTGGCTTTCATAATGCAACTACACGCTTTTGACTCTGTGGTGCTGTCAGCAAAAATTAATTTTAAAAGTAGTACACATGAGTGAGTTCAGCCTCTGCCTTAATTTAGTTTCTCACTAAGAGCCGAGATAAGACACAGCCGCACTGAAGCAGGATGGACGGCTGTACACTATATTGTAGGAGACGATAGTGCTAAATTAATCATGTTCTATCTGGAATTTGCAATTCTTTCAGAGATGCTCAAGACAATATAAAAAATTTAGTGGTAACAGTGAAAGTAGGCAGGAGGTTGTGAGGCAGAAAGCTTCAGAGGGCACTTTAAATGTGAAAGATGCATTACAGTTTCTCACACATGAACAAGATAGCATGCCTTACTAAAAATATAATAAATACAGAGTGTATTCTGCCAGATGCAGCTGTGAAGGGAACGCTCTCCCAGTCAGATGTACCGAGTGTGATTGACACCCCCTTAGCTTTGCTGTGATATGACTAAATATGAAAACGAACAGCCTCGGAATGATGTTTGCATTAGGAACAACATACCATTCTGTTCCTCTCAGAAGCCCAGCAAATATACCAGAAGTTTGGTACACATACTAGAAGAGTCAGTCTGTTCCTCAGTCAGGATTTCACTTTTCATTTGCTTTTCTGCTTTTCCCCTGCTTTTCTTCTTTTCTTTTTCAGTGCATTGTCTCAACGGTTTTCTCCTGCTACAAACATCAGGGGAATGGAGGGGGACGTAAATTACTCCATTAGTGGCTCACTGCTGATCGTCTGCTGTAATTTGAATAAATCAGTGCACGTGTGGCTGCAGAAGCAACAGGAGGAAGAGACAGACGTGCCAGGTCCCCCACCATCCTTGAGAGGCTTTTCAACTCAAAAACAAGCCTGCACAGCTCACTACTACAAGAGCCCTTACATTGAAGGAAAGTAAAATGCAGAAGAAAAACTTCCCTTTAAGTTTGGAAATAAATAACTAGTGAGTTTTCTTTTCATTGCAAACCTATCCACTGCAGTCAGTGGATCACAGTCGGGTGTTGAAAGCTGCTATGGGAGTTTCCACAGCAATCAAAAGCTCTTCTGAGCGAACATCATGACCAATTTGATTAAAATGAGTAAACAAAGTTTCTTCTTTCCTATCTGAATGCAGTATTGATGCTTTTGAGCCAAGGCCTCTGGTGAGGGTCTGTATAGGCTTCTGAATGCAAGGAAGGATCTTTCCCTCTCTTTCACATTGTGGGTTCAGAGATGTGGGGGAAATGACAATCTTTCACCAGGGAAATCCTGCACATAACTTTTAATCTCGACTCTAAAGTGGACTGTGGTTATATAGGTGAATATAAGAACTGTGGAAAAAGCAGCCAAAAATACATGTGAGGAAAACTTTTAGAGAATTTTTCCTGAATATAGAAGATGAGTAAACAGTTAATGCAAAGGAGCACTGTCAGATAGTGAGAATGACAGTGTAAGTGAGACACACCATACAGTGTAAGGAAACAATTTCTGAAGTCATTACTTCACAATTTTGGTTACTCCTGAATGTCCAGCAGCATCCTCCTATTTCTGGTTGCAAGACCTTCTTTTGCAATTGAATTTGCCTGAGAGTTCACAACAAAAATTGCACCTCACACTTTAGCTTGAGAGCCAGCACTCTGGGAAACAAGCAGTGGTTTAAAGGATTCTTTTGGATCTGAAAATATCAACAACGAATATTGGCTAGTTAAAAAGCACCTGTGACACTGCATTGGTGCAATCTGCCCAAAAGTAATACCTCTAGGTTTCATTTTTCACTGTACTATTTTTTCAGGGAGAAACGTTCCAAAACCAGTACTTTTAGAAATGGGAGGCTGAAAAAACACAATTTTTTTCACCTTGACCACTTTTGGCTCTTTCTCTTTTCCCCCATCTGTGCTGTTTCCTGGGAAAAAAACAACCTGAGAGCCTACAGGTGCCCTAAATGTGCTCTTAATTGCCAGTATCTATCTAAGCAGATAATTTAAAGAGCAGAAAGAGATAAGCAAATGAAACTACTGGCCAAACAAGTTGTGTCTATGCCAACTGAATTTAGTAAAACACTTCTATGTTAATTACAAGAGAAGATAATATTTTGTTGTGCTACTGCTTATATCTCAAAAGATTCATTTTTGAGTTACCTGAATCTGGTGATTGTAACCACTTAATACAGTGAGTATTAGTAACTGTTTCATTATAATTGACTCATAATTTTTCAAATTCAATTTATGTATGAAATTTCATTTAACTAATGGAATTCATTTAATTATAGATTATGTGAGGCATATATGTTATTCTAAAAAATCTAATAATTTGTAACAAAGATTGATAGGATTCAAAAGATCTCACTGGATACATTTTCATTATAGTGCTCACAGAGTAACTAATAAATCATAAAAGTTCTTTAAAATTCTTTCTTTTCTTGGAGTAGGCACACTGTTAAGTATTGCAAAGTCAATCTTGTCCATAAGGTTTTTATCCACTCCAAGAGGGAGCCATTTCTGTGGAGAATCAAAACATATTCTCAGCTTTTGATTTGTTTTTTGTGTCTCAATAGCTTTGAGCTCCTTTTCAGTGTTTAAAAATATTATTCTGCGTTGGAGTATATTAGTATTACTTTATAACTTTTCAGTTTTTAATAGATGAAGTGGATCCCAAACTAGCTAATTCGTGATGTAGGCCAGGTGGGTGGTTGTTTGTTGAAGCAAGTTTTACTTCCTTACTTTAAATGTCCCATGCATTCTTATTTCCTAATTCCATACTATTATTACTAACTATATATGTTGGGGAAGGATTTTTCGGGGTTTGGGTCTTTTGTTTGCTTTGTAGATAATTCACCTTGACACATGAGCTGATCCCTTTGGTTACCATGAACTGCAGAAGCAATTTTTTAAGCCAGGTTCCTTAGGGCTCTCCTGGTGCAGTAAGTGAAGGTGTGATGGCAGCATGAATAAGCAGCTGCTGTTTATTACAGCTTTTACCTGGTTAGTATGGACATATTAAAAGGAGGAGGCAAAGCTCTGTACAAATTGTCTTATAAAATGATGTAAAAGGGTGAGGCGAGCTCCAAACCCAGGCAATTATGACAGGTTGTTCTTGAAAATGCTTAATTTGAAAATAACTTTCCAATATTGCCAATGCTTATAAAGAACAAAGGAAAAGTTATCTTTAGCCACTGGGATGGCTAGGAAGGGAGAAGTATTAGGTTTTACCAAGTAGGCAATAATTCAGTGGTTTAGTGTGTTGGCTGATTTGTGTGTACGTATATGAAGAAGAGATACTTCATGTTCAAAATAATTGCAGAATAAAATATTATGATGCAGTATCAAATCTTCTGAAGAGCCATTTTAAAATAAAACATTCTAACTCATGAGTATTTCAGTATTTCTTTGTAAGCTGCCAGAATTTTTCTCCACATAGGTAAATTCCATTTTATTGGTGGTTCCATTTTTTTCTAATCAATTCAGTATTTTGAGGTTCCTTCTACAGCAGTTGGTAGTTGAATTTGCTTCTTTGGCTAAACAATCAAGCACCCCCTGGAGCCCCTTCTATAAATTACGGCCTTCTTCCCACCATTAGGGTGAGAATATTTTAAATTAAATGCCGCAAAGCATGTACATGTTATCTGGGCTACAAAAATGTATCATTTGAGCATATATAGCATAAAACAGGGTTTATTGTGGATGGATATTAGTATATTTTCAAAAACCAAGAGTAAGCATTTCCATCAATTGCTCTTAATACAAGTTTCTTACTCAGTGGTACTAGCTCTCTTCTATGACTAGGATAGAAAATGTTTCAAGTGGGAAACAAATTCTTAGTGCTCTTTTCTTCTGTGTGAAGCAAAGCAAATCCATGACTGGTCAACATAAGTTAAATTTTTTTCAACTCTAGTAGAATATATCTTTTTACTTAAAAATATATGATTTCTTTGGGATAAAATCTTAGCTTCTCTGGTCTTTGAGATAAATTAGCCATATTCCAAAAAGGTTTTATCTGCTAGTATGTGAAAATGGCAAGTTCTCTTTTTTGTCTTTAAGATTTTACGTAATTCTAAATACAATATGGTTACTGAGTGGAAGTAAAAAGCAGGGGTTTGTGTTGATGCATATTAAAACTGAGACTCTTTCTCTTTTCTTGCATGAGAGAAATTGTAAGGGCTCATACAGATCCACTATATTTTCTGTCTTCCCATTGAAACACTTTTCTGAGGAAACATATACATATACATATACATGTCCATATACATGTCTTTAAAAATTGTATTGAGCAAAAATTATGTTAAGTCTTCAGTTTGGCTGTTGCTCATGTGTTAAATCAACTTACATTGCAAATTAAACTTTATATGATTTGGAATTATTGTCAAAATATCTTCAGCCAGGGGTGAATATATTTTAAGCCTTCAAAACTTTGGCTAGGGCAGAAAAAGTCTCCAAATACCTTTCTTGCCAATTTCAGTATTGGTGAGATACTAGATTGGACTGTGTATCTACTAGGGACAGAGCGGATGAGGAAGAAGCCACTCAGTCCTTAAAGATATTGGCCAGTTTTATCCGGAATGGGAAAAATATTACAGCTGGCTCTGGTGTAGTCAAATCTGAGAGAGTCTGAAAATTCTTTTTTGTCTCCCTCACAAAGACAATAAACAGAACTTTGAAACTGTGTGGGACAGTGTGACATCCTCCTCTCAAAGCCTGTATCTCAAACAGCTAATTAGAGATGAATCTCTAATGGTGGTTGTACAGTAAGAGTGAATTCTATTAAAGACATCTTGTTGCCTCTCCCCTGCTATGGCATTTCAAAAATTTCAGATTTTCTAAAAGACTGGGATTCCACCATCCATATTGTAATTATCACTTTGTCTTTGCAGAGATTTCTATCCAGTAAAGATGGGTGATATGTTCAAGGGCATACCTTGTGGAAAAATTCTTTAGCCGACTACATGAAAACATAAATAAAGAAACAGTCCAGAGAGAATCACTAATAGTTTATACATGCATAGAAAAAATCTAACATGATAATGGCAAGTTAGTTGGGTGGCAGTTCTGCTTCTTTTACTGTTGCCCACGACTCTTTCCTCCTGTTTATGGCAGATACTATTTGTGGTTGATTTTGGTTTAAAGAGTAGGTGTTTTTTTATTAAAGTAGAACAGCTGTGTTGAAAAAGGGATATATTCCAGCCTGGGAACAGAGTCTACATTAGAAGAGTATTCAGCTGAGGCTGTAGAACTCCTCAAAGGATGCCTGGCTCTTGTGACAGCGACAGCAGCCCTTCTCCTGTCAGTTCCTGTTAGCCAATGGCAGTGTAACATTTCTCTTACTGTGAGTGGCAGAGATGATAGAAACTGTACTTTTTAATTAGGAAATATCATACATGCAGACACAAGTCTGGGCAGGAGCTCTGTTCACGCCTGCTTCATTTATGCTGCTTCCCCTCATTTCCCATTCTGCTTGTGTCTACTCTCTAGTCTTGAGCTGACCCTGATTTGAGGTATAGGAGAAGGTGAGGCTCTTTGTGGTGGCAAGAATAAAAGTTTAAATGAAACTAATCTTGAAGTTTAAGTTTTCCATTAAAGAAAAATGTAAAAACTCGATTTTATGCTGAATACAATAAAATACCTTGATTTTAGGAGCTTAGGAGAAAAACAAGGACATGAAAAGATACATTTGTGGAGGAAGAGTCTGTCCTTTTTTGTGGTAACCTATTGATTAGGGCATGCATCCAGAATGTGAGAGATCTGGACACCAGCTCCTTCTCCCATTAATATTTAATAATTATACAGAAAGAAAAAGCAGCTAAAGAGAAATTAAGAACCTGGCACGATTGCAGTGGCAAGACAGACCCTGGGGCAATGGGAGACTGACAGTCAAATATTGCCACACAGAAGAGTGAATTGAATCTAGGGCTCTTATACCCTGGCAGGTCCTAAATGTCAGGTTACTGAATAAAGGAGGAACATCTTTCCTGCTGATATAGTCTACCAAAGTTTACCAACTCTCCTCTCTTTCTTCACCCTCGTTTACTGCACGGTAATAGGTCAGGAGAATGCTTAAGGAGGCCTACACATCTGACAAAGAATTAATGAAAAATAATATACAAGTTGTATAACACTGCCTCTGCCGTTGCACAGTTCTGGTAGAGAGTGGTTTCAGAGGTGTGTAGGCATATTATAACAAAAACAACACTACTGGGATTTAAATTACTACTGTATGTTTCATGGAAAATGAAAAATGAATTGAAAAGAGTTGGAAAGCTCTCAGTGAAATTTATTTAAATCTCAAAAAACCCAACTAGATGGAATACAGGCAAAATAACTAAAGGTATTATTAATTCAGAATTCAAGCATTCATCCATTATTTTATATAAATTGTACTTACATGTATATATTTCTATGTATTTTATGGCATATATATGGTTTCAGCTATGCTGGTTTCCCTTTTTCTGTTGTTTTTCATCAGTAGAAAATATTTAAATGTATTTATCTTATATGCAGCATATTTTGTTCTGTATTATCAAGCAGAACTGTTAATGAACAACAAATTAATGTACATATTAGACTCACAAACAAACAGACGTGATCAATTGGTTTGAGTGTATCCACAGCAATCCTTTCCCTACTTTCTACCTCCCCAAACTAGATTTGACTCCTTTGCTGGTTTCAGACACAGACTTCAAAACCAAACAGGAGCAAACTGCTCAGAACCTCACTCAGATCCTGAGGGAAATCACCTAGCCTTGGCTTAGCTGTAAGATGCAGAGAAAGCAGGCCCCTTAAGTTAGGTAGCTGCTCCCAGTCTGTTGGAGCAGTTAGGTGCACTGTTTCCTCAGTGGAAAGCAGTGGGTGTACTACAAGGTCTCAAAAGGCAGAAGATTGTCCAAATTTAGATAAGTTTAAGGTTCTTTCCTTTGGGATCCTTTGAATGCATCTCCACCCTTTTGTGGACATTACTGAGGAATGAAGCCTCCGTGGCTGTAGGATTAAGCCACTATGGTTTCAGGCAAAGTTAAATGTCTGTGTTAAGCAGATTCCTTTTAATATTTTGTTTCTACAGCTTCTGCAGGTAGAGTCTGGGATACAAATATACACAATTTTACCACATAATTGTGTTTGATTTTGTGGGCTGACAGCTGGAGTCAAAGCTATCTGCATTTTGCTATCACAATACCTTTCAGAGGAGACTATAAATATGCATGACGATGGAATTAAAATAATCTTCTTTATGTCAAACATTCATCCAAATTACTTGATTTTGAGAAGTCTTCTCAGAAATCCTCTCTTTGTTTATACAACTAAAGATGTTTGTGCAAAAGAAAATTTATGTTTTGTGTATTTAAATTTTAGGGTTGATCTGCCATTCTTTATGGGACTTTGCAACAGCGCTTTTACAAACTGGCAGCCTCCCCTACCTCCTCAATGAGCAGACATTGAAAGGAAGCTCGGACAAACAGCAATAAAAGTGAAATTCTTCAGGAAGTATTGCTTTACCTCCAGAAAGCCAATACACATGGAGGGGTTTCTGATATCTGTAGTTTGGTTTTTGCCCAAACATGAGCTAAAACGAAGTGGACTGGAAAGCACCCCAAAAATTGGGAGCATGGAGTACAGGATGTTACTCTTCCAGAAATATGTTCTGTATTTGGAACTACAGCTCAGAGGAGGGAAACCCTCTCTCACACTGGTTGAACTCCTAATTTATGAATCTGTAGAAATTTGGATCCTGCAAATGCTTGTGCTCTTGCCTGCTTGATTTTAAGCACCAGTAGCACTGCTGAAATCAGCCTACTAGCATGCCTGGGGCTCAGGTGACAGAAGTCCTTTGCAGAGCTGGGCACACTTGCTAGCTGTGCCTTTTAAGTGAGCCAGTATATAATGGTGGTGTCAAGGGGGAGGATGTGGGGCACTGGCAGCAGCAAAGGCTGCAAGTAATAAAAAGTGCTTTTCTAATTGGCTGCAATAATGCTTAAATTTTCTAATAAATAACATCCACACACGTCACAAATAAGCCCTAGGTGAATGTTCCAATGGAAGTATTTATTTGGAGCACTGAATAGATTACATTTACAGAGTTATACTGCACAGCAGGGAAATCACTCTACATGGAGTGACAGGGCAATGGTCTTATAGCAGTCCCCTTCACAGCAAAGCACTTAGGCATGTGAGGATCGATTTCAGTGTCGCAGCTCAAGCTTAGTATTATGGATGTCTGTTGCTGAATTAGGTTGTGGAGAGGTGGAGAAACTGAGCAACCTTTAGGAAAATATTTACAGGATCCAGGTGGGATGAGATAAACCCAAGTTCAAGTGAAAGAGGAAGACTGATTGCTTGCTTCCTTAATTTTATGCCCTTGCATTACAAGTATAGCTGTCAAAATGACTTAGTTTATTTTTTAAATGTGTTAACAATTGCATTCTACAGAAGAGAAAATGTGCTTTGTCAAGAGAAATATACTCACAACAATTAATACATTTTTTAATTAAGAGATGCTATACTATTTTGTACCTTAAGCCATGCAGCTGCTAGTGTTTACTGCATCTCCCTGTGTATGTGTTTGGCCCTTCCATCAAAATGTTCTCCTCTGAGTATTTCTTTTTTTTTCTGTTCTGTGCCGGGATGCATGAGAGAACAAGATGAAACCTGACTAATGTTGTTTGGTAATACAGTTTTTTGCAGTTTATTTGTTCTCTGGTGGATTTTATTATAGCTGCTGAATTTTTACTCATTAGTTTAATGGTGGTTATTTTGCAGATTTCTTTTATTCTGTATTTTTTATTGAAACCTTATTCACAATACCACAGTGACTTGACTATGCTCTTCATGATGCAAAATTTAATTAGATACTAACTAAGTAAGTGGTCCATTAAAATATTATTCAGATTGTTCAGGGAAATGTTCTGGTAAACATTTTCTTTGGAAGTTGACTTTTTGGTAAGGGAAATGGAAACAGAAATGAATGCTGCTGTTTATTTTGTCTCTCAGCATGCAAAGGGTGAGATAGTGTGCATCTGAATTGCATCTCCATTTGCAGTGGGAGAAAGGACCTTGCCATTAGAGGAATCATAGCATCCATTTGTTATGCAGTTCAGGTCTAGACTGCCTATACTGCAGTCCATCAAAAAGTATTTTAGGGGAAAGATGCTCATAATGAAGCAGGGAGCTCTACTGTTTGAATGATGATGATGATGATGCACTGCAGTTGCCAAAGCCACATAATACGCATTGCTGGAAAATGTCCCATAAAAAAATTTGAGCTGGAAATAAAGATATACATTGTGTGTATTTAAGTATGGCTCCGTTCACTAACAAGAGAGGCTTTAATTATACATGGGTTTTCACAAACAAGTTAGTTTAGAGAGTGTTCAATTCACAAAGGTCTCTTTCTCTATACTCTGGGCTCTCTGTTCTAAGCAGTTTTGCAGCTCTTGAAACAGCTGCACAATTTTTGATTTGGTCGTGGATACTTTTAATGTGCACATAAAATGAAGAGGAGAGGGAGGGAACATTTCTTTGCCAGCTCTATGCAGAAGAGTGAGCCAGCTTGGTATCTGAAGAATATTGAACGGGTCTGTGCTGACCTAATGGAGCCAGAAATCAGACCTCCCTAAGTCACATGCACAGCTTTGATGTCAAGCAGTTTGCCAAGTGACAGTACATCCTTCGATAGCAAAAGGGAGGGAGAGGGACTTGTTAAATAGGGAGGTGAATGGGAAGAGAAAAGGTCAACTGTTGGAAGGTGAGACCAGCATGTGAAGTAAAGGAATTGGCAGAAATGTCAGAAATAAAAGGGAAGAAAATTTCTCTCTCTAGGCAGCATGCTGAAACCTTTCAGATAGAGATCTGTGGTCAATGCTGTCCCTCATCCCCCAAATAAACTATTTATTTCAGTACCACAAATCCCCTTTCTGCCCTCAAGGACTCCCTAGTTTGAAGCATCAGCTGTTTTCAACTGAGATGTGGCCACAGGAAAATACAGTCAATGTTGTGGTGTTCATGTTCATGCACAGTGTGGAAATACTGCTGTCAAGCAAGCACATTTAAACCAATGCTACAGATAAAGGGGAAACTGAAGTATGAGGCAGAGCTCCAACACAGAACATCACCAGGAACATCAAATATTCTTCTAGCATTTGGCAAATTAATAACCCTGCCCTGTGAGAAGTTCATCTAGGAGTTGAACTGGAATAAGGGACAGGGTCTTAGGGGAATATGGAAGGAGTGAGCCCTTCAGGATTATTGATGGGATTTTTTTTGTCCTGTGTTAAAGGATGTGTTACTAGTTCCAAAAGGAAGCCAAACCCAAGTGCCATTCAGGGTTCTGGATGGGAAAGATGGCTATATAAAATGGTCTCAAGATTACCTTATAGCAGAGACTTGTTTCTTAAAGAAGTTATCAGTTGCTTTTCTTCTTGTTTCAAAACCAGTAGAGTAAATGATAACTCATTTGTTAAGAATTTACATCTTTAGGCTCAGTTCCTGTGTGAATTACCTGTAGTGACAGTACTTGCATTGTAGCCTTTCACTCCTCTGGGGAAGGAATACAAATATGATTTCTATAACCATTTCATTTTACAACACTTGTAAAAATGTAGCGACGTATGAAAAAGTATTAAAATTGGGTAACATATTTGTAATTATTATCATGAGGAGTGCAGATAGGTATGCATACATGCCTGACAATGTGTGCATACACAGAGCACAATCATGTGAGTTTCATATGCTTGGGAAACCAGATGAATTACAGTATTTCATTCCAAAGGAAACAATTATGTCTGTTGATTTGAAAGTCTGAGATTTTTAGCTGTTTGAAAAGTAGCAATAAGACTGTAATAAGTGAATAGTTTTGGAAATTAACTAGATAGTTTAATATTTTGATACATGTTTTGCTCCAAAGTATTTGCAAGACTACCTTAATATTGCCAACTTTGTATTCTCAGCCCATTCCAAAACTCCAGTGTAAAAATTAAACGTAAATCTGAAAAAGCACAGACCCCAAACCCTCCTTTACTGAAAAAAAAAGAAAAAAAGGAACAGAATCTTATCTATGGATACAGGTTTCTAGACAATATTTTCTCTCTCCCATTCCAAGCTGTGGCACTTAGAGTCTCTGGGAGATCAGGATGCCTTTCTGTCAGAGAGGTGGATGATGCAGCCTTCCAATATCCTCTCAAACCATCTGCAAAAGACAGCCTCATTTCTAGGGAAAGGATTTTCTCCCATTTCCCTTCCCCAAGGGTGAGTGTGGAGACAAACAGCAATCTGTGGGAATGTGTACCTGAACCTATGGATAGGAAAGTTCAAAAATCCTAGCAAATTGCCACTAGGAAGTAATTTTTAAAGCACGAGGCATCAGAAATCCTTTTGAGGACAAGGACCATGATGCATGGACAGTGATACTGTGCTTTCATAGCACTCATCACCACAGTGATATGGGATACCTGACCTCATCTCACTCTCTTTTGATGGAGTTGAAGTAGGTAATATCAATCCTTTTATGTTTTTAAGAATAATGAGTGATTGATGACACTAGAGACAGCATCTACTGTAATGTGTTTTGGACAGGTCTGTCCCAACATGGATCTTTGTAAAGCACATATTGCAGGTGACACACCTGAGATTTCTGCTCATGATTCATCAATGGCTCAGACAAAACTATGGGAATCCAATTCCTTCCTCCTCCTTTCTGCTTCCCTCATTTTTGCTGCCTAGCAAAATTCCTTGTCGAAGACTGTATTCACTGTTTCTGGTATCTAGTGCTACAGATGTGTGTTACTCTGTCAAATTTTCTTATACTGAACTGTATAACAAAAGTGCCTTTCCTTTGAACTCCGGCTCAAACCAAAGAGGTTTAAGAAAAAATGTAGGAATAATGATCAAATAACAAATTGTGGAAAGCTCAAAAATGTCTCAATTAGAACTGGGCTCCTTTGTTAATAGAGTCAGGTACCACTCCAGAAAAAAAAATCCACATTCATAGTGTATAACACAGCTTGTACCTATCTCTATACACTTCACCAGTGAAACAAGTGGCTGTGTGCCAAAGACAGGTTTTCTTCAGAGTCTGGAGGAGATGGTTTCTGCCGTGGGCTGGCCCAAGATTCTTCTGCAGAAGCCACTGCTACACAGATTTTGTTGGTCCTTGCTGAATCTGCCTGGCTCATCCTACCTGAGTAGCTTGGGATGCTATCATGAAATACATTCCCAGTGAGGTCAGTATGAGTTACAGTTATTTCCAAGAAGTAATTTCAATGCTTCTACTGTTTCAGTACTTTCCAGTAATACCTCTTCCAAAATTTCACGTGAAAGAAAAGAAAGAAGCATGAATTCATTTGTGAAGTCACTGTACTTCATAGCCAGTTTCTTCTAAATACTTTTGAATCTCAAGAGGTGGAGACATAGGAAACTTTTTCTTACTTACATCAATAGGTCAGTATCTTTTGGTGGAGTCGGGGAAAGTCGACATTGGCATGTAACCATTTTGGATGATGGGGCTTTGCAAGCCCATCCTTGTGGTGTGTCTGTGGATCTCCTTTAACACAGTGATAGGGATGCAGCACGGCGAGGGGAGAGGAATGCAGATTCCATGAAAGGGCAGACATCTGCCATAAACCAGCTCATTTATTTTCACTCTGCTGGGGGCCGGAGCACAGTGATTTGTTTTGGTTTCAACTGGATTTGGATTGGTTTTTTACACAGATAGTTCTGAAATAACTTTTTGCTTCCAGTCATCAGAGTTTATAAGGTTATTACTGGTTGAAGTCAACATGCCTCTAAGGTTAAAGCCTTTCACTTGTGTATTTAGACATCCTCTTCAACATTTCAGACATCTCTCTCTCATGCTTTGCCTGCAGCCTATTTTGCATTTAAAGTTGTCTTTGGACCTGAGATGTAGCTTGTTGAATCTGATCTAATACAATGAAAATTAGCCTCAGAACTAGGGCACAAGAACTGGACTCCTAAATTTTTCTTGATGGTATCTTGAGTCCCAAGCTACATTCTCTAAATTTTACATTGTGTGAGCTTTCCAAGAGCATGAATATCCCTTGTAGGAGGCACAGCTAGTGATAAGGTTTCCCTTGCATAACATTCCCTGACTGTAGGTTTTATTTTCATTACAAAAATTTAGAACTCCAATTCAATATTACTGATGATGACTGGCTAGAACCTATTGTCTCTGTCACGAATTTGACAAACTCTACATTAAAACTGCTCCTTCAGGGGCTTTGACCCCATTTTTCATGCGGGAAACCTTTCTTATTGTTGCTGTAATCAATAGAAGAAACTATTGTCATCTCTCCTGTACATTTATTATGAAAAAAACTTATGACATGGCTGAAGCTCTCTAATTTTCCACATAACTGGCCTGATAGGCTTCTGGACCTTGCTTTACTGCCTTAATTTCCATTCTTAATGTAGGCTTAGACTGTCTGATTGTCTCCTGTGACAGCAAAATTATATGGTCACTTAGAAGAAGATTAATATGGAAAGTTATCTAAACTAATACTAGAAGTTACATTTATGTTATCTCACTGGTGAATATAATGAGATCAGCTATCAAGTTTTTTGGGTAAGTTCTATCTTTTTTAATAGTTTCAGAAATGATAGTAGTTAAAAGATCTCTTCTGCTGGTGATTGCTTTGTACTTTTCCACTATTTGCAGTAATAATTGCAAAAGCAAGTGGTGGAATGTGAGGTTTTAACCCATATTTTATGGGTCACAAATGGGCTCTAAACCCACTGTAGTCTTGTAATTTCATCTAGAGATAATTATTAGATAATGCCAGCAGTAAATTATTTGCTGCTCATATACTTCCTAATAGTCACTACCCACAGGTAATTATTTCACCATTTTAAAGAGAGAGTACATTTGAAACTATTAGCTATCACTTTTAGGATCTGTACACACAATAAGCAAGCCATTGTCCAAACACTGCAATCCAGAAGAGTCCTTACCTGTATGGCATTGCTGCCTTATCCCTGATGCATGTCATTACATTTGCTCTGGGTTCACACAGGTGTAAGAGAGGCCAGAATTTTTGTCCTAAATGCACCTATGTCTCCATCAAATACCTGTGAGGTCTGGGGTTCAGAAAACCTGTTTTGGTGCAGGTGACTTCTTCAGCCAGACTGCCTATCTTACCTGATATGGCAAGAATTCACACAAGACAAAATTGTCTGTCTTAAGATAGAACTCAAAGACTGAAAGAAGCCATTTTGATGGCACAAGTATAGAGAGCTTAAATTCCCTATCTTTTGGAATATATTGTAAAAATAAGGAGGATTGTCAACTTGCTTTTTTAGAAAAACTGAGCTTACTTGTGATAGCTGGTGTTAATAATTTTACTGGAGGATAACCAACCACGTGATCACCTATAACTTACATGTAGAGTAGACAGCATTTTATTTCTAATCAAATCCATACTCTATTTGCTTGTCCACTTCAGATATCAAATCCACCTTTTCTCTTTCAAATAATAGTCAATCCAGGCTACTCAAATTGTTTCTACACTACCACAGATCTGTCTGCCACACACAGACTTATGATCTCTCATGGTCAAGTAATTTAAATTACAAATTTAACAGTAAATTAAATTAATCCAAACCACACTTTTTACCTCCATGAAAACAAGACTGGAATGAAAAATACCTGGACAGCAATTTAACTGTTAATGTATTGTGCTGAAAAATATTAATGAAGTTGGTTTTGTTTCTGACAAAATCGCTTACAAGTAAACAATATAATTTCAAGGGTTGCCTTGACTGAAGCATTCAATATCTCTGTGAGCAAAGATCTTCTGCAGAAGTTTTTACAATATCTTATCATGTTTAGTAATGGCATCCAAAGGAAGGGTACAGAGATGATGAAGGGCCTAAAGGGGAAGCCATATGTGGCTGAGGTCACTTGTTCTGTTCAGCCTGGTGAAAATGAGGGGAGACCTCACTGCACTTACAACTTCCTCATGAGGGGAAAGGGGCGGGCAGGCACTGATCTCATCTCTGTGGTGACCAGTGACAGGACCCAAGGGAATGGCCTGAAGCTGTAAGGGAAGGTTTAGGCTGGCTATCAGGAAAAGATTCCTTACCCAGAGAGTGGTTGGGTTCTAGAACAACTTCTCAGGAAAATGGTCAGAGCATGAACCTGACAGAGTTCCAGAAGTGTTTAGACAATGTTTTCAGGCACATGGTGTGATTCTTGGGGTGGTCGTTTGCACGGCTGGGAGCTGGACTTGGTGATCCTTGTAGATCCTTTCTACTCAGAATATCCGATGATTCTATAATCCAGACACGTCTTCTAGGCAAAATTCCTTTCTGTAGATACATACTACAGCATGATGCCTCTTATATTTTTGTGTCAGGATCTGGAACACCTCAAAAATAAAATAAAAAATCCTCTGAAAAATCTATGGCATGTGTAAAACCTCAAAAAAACCCAAAAAACCTCAACCCAATGAAAGAACAGCTGATTAATTCTGGTTACCAGTAACATTGGCTGACTCGCATTAATAAAACTATACTCATTCCTCAAAATGGAGGCTTAAGGAGTTTCCCTCTACTGAAACCACCAAAGCCAGTTCTCTGTTAAGTGGTTTTGGGAGTGTACTTTCCATTGCTGGAGACATGAAACAAGTCCCAAATCCAGGGGAGTTCTGTGTCTGTATTACCTCTTTGGGTTTGAATTCCCCCTTTTTCAGTAAGAGTCACTGCTAAAGCAGATACCCCTTACTAAAACTCCTGCTGGCAAATGGAGGGGACTTGTCATAGCACTGCCTGGAAGCTCAAAAGGCACCCTGGCATGGTATCTGTGTTAGCATTTCTTTCATGAGTTCTTAAGTCATCCCAAATTTTTAAAAGACCTGTCATTGTTTCTCAAGCAGATTAAAGGTGCTTACATTTCAGGCTACCAGTGCTGCCTTCTTCATGAGTTAGGGGATGTTAAACACCACTAAAAATTGATAAAGAATCAAATCGCTGCCTAATTTACAAAATAACAGTCAACTAACTGACACCACATTAAAAGGCTGATCAGCCTTCAAAATTATTGCAGTATGTTTATTTTTTAGATCATTTTTAGTCTTTGAAATGTCAAACATAGTGATCCATCTGAGCTGCAAAGATGGTGAACATACATAGCACTGTCATCTGCTTGGAGAAGAGTTGAAAGCAATTGCACATGGATTCACAACAGAACTTATACCTATTCTGCATAAAATTTATGACAAAAAATGTTACCAGCCAGTCCCACTTCTCCTACTCAATTGGTTTAACTTTTGAGAGGAATACACACTTTTTAGCTAACATTCATTCAGGTGTGCAGTAAAGCCAGGGTCATTGTACCTGCCCCCTCCTGACCCTTTTGTTGCTTTAACTTTTGAGCATACAGCCATAATCTCACTTTTAGAATCATAAAATCATAAAAAGTTTTGAGTTAGAAGGGACTCTAAAGTTCATCTAGTTCAATCCCCTTGACATGGGAAGGGACATCCTCTACCAGACCAGACTGCTCCAAGCCCCATCCAACCTGGCCTTGAACACCTCCAGGGATGGGGCATGCACAGGTTCTCTGGAAAACTTGTTTTAGTGCCTCATCACCCTCAAAGTAAAGCATTTCTTCCCAATATCTAATCTAAACCCTCTCTCTTTCACTTTCCATTCCCTCTTGTCCTGACACTACATGCCCTTTTGAAAAGACCCTCTCCAGCCTTCTTGTAAGCCACATTCAGGTACTGGAATGAGCTCCAAGGTCTCCCTGGAGACCTCTCTTCTCCAGGCTGAAAAGCCCCAGCTCTCTCAGCCTGTCTTCACAGGTGAGGTGCTCCAGCCTTCTGATCAACTTAGCAGCCTTTTCTGGACTCATTTCAGCAGGCCAATTTTTTGTGTTACATTTCTAATACAAGTTTGAAGCTTTGCATTGTACTACATTTTTAAAGCAGGAGCTTAAACCAAGCTTCCTAGAGCCATGCTTGAGTCCTCTAAAAGAGCTGGGCTTCTGCAGTCAGAGAACCTTACAAATACAGCAAGTATGCTCACCAGTTCTGTGTACACAAGTGCTGAGGAACTACTGAACTCTGGGAATATGCAGCCCAGCATATGGGCTCTTTAGAAATTGTTACTTCTAAATGGAATTTTTTTAATGACTCTGTTACTGGTTTTCTTCCCAGGCTTATGCTGTACAGAACCCATGGTACAGAACTGCAGGAAGGAAGCAAGCTTGCTATACTTGAAGCAGTGGTTGCTTGGGTTTTGTGTGCTCAGTTCTGAGAATACTTTTCTTGCTATAGCTGCCCCAGCTAAACTTGTTTCCTTCCTGCAATGCTTAATTATGTCAGGAGTAATAAGCATACAAAAAGTTTAATGCCGTTGAACTAGAAAAAGGAAATTTTCCTGAATTATGGAAACAGAAGAGGGACTCACACAGAAGCTTCCTCATAGCTCAGCTAAAAGTCAATCAACCATGTGACACAGTTCTATTGGAAACTAAGCTTCATTAGTTCTGGTGCTCATGGTACTACTTATTTTTAATTAAATTACTAAATGAGGGATTATGTGCAGGGACTGCACTGATATTGTAATTGCTTCCAGTGATGAAATTCAAATTTCAGGCCTTGAGTTTCTGTATACAAACGGATTCTTTATCTAGACAGAATGTAGAGCTGCAACCAGTTACAAATAAGGCAATATTTTTATTCACAGCAAAAGGGCTGTTCTGGCATTAGTACTATGATTATTGTGTGAAATTTTCAAATAAACATGCACTCATATCAATGCATGAGTAATAGAGAAACTTGAGCTAAACTTGTATAGTAATAACAGCCATCAATTTTCTTCAGTTATTATTTGTGTATGAGACCTAAGTACCCATTTTAACAAATTTGGAGTTTGCAAAGCTAGTAAAGAGTGGTATGAGCGTATCTATTCTGACCTCTATATTAACACCAGCTGTAGAATTTCAGTCAGCAGTTTCTGCATCATGTATAGTAATTCATGGTTGAATTAGAGCACAGCACTTAGAAAAAGAGTTGCAGGAAGAGGATGCATTGTGCTCTTTTATGTTCTCAACACAAAACAGGTAGTGAGGCAGGTTGTTCCAAAGCTGCAGGCTCAGGAGCTGAAAATGCCTGCATGCAAGAGAGAAGCATGGACACAGACATTCACTCAACAGGGAACTGGCTCAGCCTTGTTCTTAAGAAGATATCAAATCTTAATTTAAGAATGCCATATAACAGTGAATTATTGTCTAAATTACCCTTGTTAAAATTTACACCCCCAGTTTGAAGAGCTTTCTCTTTATGTAGAATATGTTAAGTCACTGCCTCATCTTTAAAAAAAAATAAACTAAGAACTACTTACATATGTCTATTATGATATATTCTTCAGTTTTATCTTTATTTTGGCAGTATATCATACATTATAGATATATATATACACACACACTGCATATGCCATATCTACTGTGGTGCAACTAAG
Organism: Luscinia megarhynchos; assembly: GCA_034336665.1. NCBI lineage: Eukaryota > Metazoa > Chordata > Aves > Passeriformes > Muscicapidae > Luscinia > Luscinia megarhynchos. Next base: position 47,155,558 of record JAPFBE010000003.1, on the reverse strand, counting down.
CACCCACCAGCTGCTCACTCACTTGTCCTGCAGAGGGGTGGAGGAGAGAATTGGGAAAGCAAAAACTAGAGGACAACCATGGGTCTAAATAAAGATGGTTTAATAAGTGAAAGAAAAAAAATCACAATACAAGTGATGCAAAGGGAATCACCTTCCACCAGCAGGTCTATGCTCAGCCAGCCTCTGAGCAACCTTGAACTATACCCCAGTTTTATGGCTAAGCATGTGTCATGGTTTTTACAGCATAACAGCCTGTACTCCATCAAATACCCCTCCAGTGCATTGGAAGGTATTGGAGGAAGATGAAGAAAACATCTATTCCATTACACGTCAGTAAAAAAAAAAATATATAAACCACTTTTTTGATTACAACATTCTAAGTTGGTTTTAAGACAATTTTGATCCTTTATCTCCTTTTTTTGGGGGAGAGGCATAGCTTTTTACCTATAAGTCCTTTCTCTATCTCTGCCTGCTTCCTTAAAAATGTCTGTTCAAATTCCTTAAGTATACGGCTTATCAGGCTATGAGTCTGTGCTAAGTTATGTGATGAAAATCTCACCTCTGCAGGCACTAAAGTGCACTAAAGTTTGGGGTAGCCAAACTAAAGCCCTAGCTAGCAACCTCCAGCCCCATCACAGAAGAGATGGCGGCCCCAAGTCAAGGGAAGGAGATCTCCAGAATACTTTCTGGACTGAGGGAGATCACTTGCTAGGGACATGGGGCATGTTATGGGATGCAAAGGAAGAGTGGTTTGGGATTTCACAGGACCTGCTGTGCGATGTCAGGGTAGGAACTAGCTGGCGAGTAGGCAAAGTGGCCCAGGAGCCAGGGGATATCTAAGGATAAGACCATTGGAAAAGCTGGCTACTGGAATCATCACAAGAGTCCTATCCAACTGCTGGACAGATCTTGTGGGTTGGCTGAGAGTGTGGGTGTACGAGACACCCGGAGAAAAGAGGATCCAGGGGCAATTTACTGCTATGTCCAAGCCCAGCTACTGGACATATCAATGTTACATACATATCTGTATTTTTCCCACAAGCAAGCCTTCATCTTGATCAGCCAGGGAACAGGATGAAACCACAAGTGCCATTTGTGTCCATGAGTGCCTGGCTGCGTTGATCTGTGCGGTAGGACAGATTTTATTTATACACATGTACTGTACACACATATTTGTGTATCTGCCTACAGGGAATATATTCCAGCCTCATCCCTTGTCAGAGCTGGGCTCCTGAATTTGTTTCTCTTTGGAGACCTCAGATCTGGAAACCCCTATGAACTTCTACTGACATTTTGACACATTTTACAAATATTGAAGACTTCTGGATTAACTTTGATTTAAAGATACTACACACACAGGAGCATAGCAGCAGTGACCTTTGTTTTGTTCACGTTTTAGGGTTGCTTTTCATTTATCCCTTTACTAATGCATGCCCTTCTGCCATATCTATGTATTTGATTTTTTGTTAGAACAGAAGAACTTCTTTCTCTCTGTTGGTAAAGCTCCTCCAAGTTCAGGGATATCTTCTGCCAGACAGAAATTCCGCTGTCACTTCTGATGCCTGTCTCTTTGCACACGGTGGTGGCACTGTATGTGGAAGGAAAGCTGTTGAAATCAGCTGTGTGCAGCATACACAGATCCCACCTATTATTCATATTAACCTCAGTTCATTTTAATTTTATGTGAGCATTTTGACTCAAGTATAAAGCAATTATTTATTATATAATATGTTTTATTATTATTCTTCCACCTGAAAGGTCCCAGAGGCCCCCATTTCTACCATTTGACTATTTGCAGTGTTTCAAAGTAACAATGGGGTGCCTGTCCTTTTTAGCATCTAATTACACTTTGTAAGGGCTTGATTACCAAAATGCATTAAACAATAATTAGATAAGGATAATTTACATCCAAACAATAAAGTTGAAAAGAACAATATAACTGGTAATTGGCCTTGACCAAGGTAAATAATGTCCTCTTTTTTTATTTACATTTGGTTTTCCCCATAAACTGCCTACTGGGTTGTACAGAAGTAAGAGGCTAGCAAAAATCTGAATCCCCATCCATCAGTATTAATCTCACACTTTACTGAGGCCCCATCCATTTATCTTTCCGACACAAATTAGAAATTCAAGAGTTTTAACAAATGAGCCTGCAAATGTAAACTTATTAGGCCATATATTTTTACTACACACTGTGCAGTGCCCTCCACAAAGCTGTCCCTTCAGAGAGTGTTTTCCTATTTTGTGTTATTGATGGCAGCTAACTAATCACATTTTTAATGTTGTCTTTGGGGAGGGCTGTTTGAGTGAATGTGCAAACTAAACTACCCAGAATAAATCTACCTTATTAAATGCTTGAAATTATGTGTCTTTTACGATAAAGAAACTCTCGAGCATTGTTACATTTGCTAACCTTCTTTTTTGTAGAAATCAAAAGACTGGGATTAATTAAAATAATACATCAAAACAGGAGTTTGTACAGAATGTGTCTGCGCGTGAGAGAAAGGCCAAGAAAAATTGGTTAATTGGTCTCTTCATCCCTTCTCTCTTTCCCTCCATTGAAATATCTTTTAAAATTGCTTTTAAACTAACCTTTGTTAGCTAAATGATGCCATTATCTATGCTTTTGGAGAATTTACTAGTGAACAGATCAAAATACAAATCTTGAGACACAGCCTTTCTGCACTTGTCACAAGAGTTTTTCAAAGCTCCTGCATAGTAAGGAGACTCTTTGAACAAAGCATTTCAGATTTTATAAAATCTGGTTATTTAACTAGTATTTTACTGAATTTCTGGAGGTTTCTGTTAAATGATATATTTAGTCATCTACCTGGTATTCTATGGCATACTTGTTTGTATGCCTTTAAATTTGTATAATTTTAGAGAAGACTGGGAGGGGAAGCGACTGATCTGAATAATATAGGCTTTTCTATAAGATAATGTTTAAAATTCTTTAATACACACAGATAAACATCTTTGACCAATAACATCCAAGTTGTTTGATCTCATCATTCTTAGCATTTAACAAATTGATATAGTTACTTCAAGAGCCTTTACTACTTTGCTAAAAGATTGGTTAAATAATTTTAACCAATGATCAGTAGGAATGCTGATTGCTCTTTCATTACTCTCTTCTCAGCAGCAAACACAAGTCAGAGATATCTGGATTCTTATCTTAAAAATAAGGCCTATTCTCTGCTTCAAAGATTTGAGCAATGAAGCTGGTTTGGTTTGTTTAGGACCTCTAGGACTGGCTCAGTGTAGTACATTTCATAACTGACTTCTACAGAAAAGGCAGAAAACATTTTCTCATTTTTCAGATAGATAAGAAATGAGCTAATAATGACAGTTTTACAAAGCAAGGCAGGGAATTTAGTTCCTTTTGCTTTACATTTGTAACAGTCCAGTGGCTACTTCTGCCCTACTCACCATTTAAAAACAGATTTCATTTGTAACAGACATTTTATAGAAGGGGTTCCATGAAAATGAAAATTATGCACCACAGTTCTTGGTATTAATCCAAAGAAGAAAGACCTTCAACAAAGGACAAAAGAGGCTTTGTGAAAGGTCTATACAGATTTAAGCTTAGTTTTCTCTATTTCTACTAAAATACACCTAATTTGTGCAATGGACCAGTATGGTCATTATTTTTCTTTTCTTAATTAGACTCCAGATTCTACAATACTTGGCAACTAATAAATGGTTTGGATTCTTTTATTTCATCTCTATTTTTACATTAAATAAATGGTTTTGCAGCTGTTGTTACAAGCAATTCACTTATTGGATGAGGTCACATTTTTAGCAAATTGCTTGAAATTTTGTGTGACTTTTTTTTGTTATTAATATGAACCAACAGAGAACCCTGTAGAAAACAGTACAGTAGTAAAATTATCCAGCAGAATTTCAGAGCAATGAATATTCTGCCATTTCAATACAATATATATCCTATAAATAGCACTCTAATGGATATGAAATTACAAATACTGTTATGTTGTCGAAACCCTATGGCTTGTGCTATAGAGGAGGTCAGGCAAGATGATCATAATGGTCCCATTTGGCCTTACGATCTATGAATTTCCAAGAGTTATAGGTCTGGTTTAAGTGCACCCTCAGCATGAGTTGCCTTATTATTTAGCAGAAAGGGGGAAAAAGTAACCTTGTTCATGCTTATACTGTAATGCAGTAGGTCAACACACATTTTACCCATAGGGTAAATAAGTTTACTTTTTTTATGTAAAAAGAACAGGCAATTTAATGTATGTCTTTCCTTATAAGTACCCCAAACCACAGAGATGTGTATGTGTAACCTGCTAATCATGTCTGTGTGTGCTTATTCTTTTGCATTTAGCTATAGTCAACAGCTAAGTTCATGGGAAGGAGGTCATCCTCATATAATAAAATATATAGGGAAAGATAGAGCAGTTGTCTCTCCTAGATGCTGATGAAGTTACTTGCAATCTAAAGCAAAAACAAAAAATCAAGTTAATGGAAGTTTGTTTATTCTAACATCCAACCTAAGAGACTGAGCCAAGGAGAAACCTTTATTTACCCAAGCAGACTTGGGAAAATGAGAAAATCCCCATGAATTACATAAAGGTACTTACAGAAGCAGGGGAGACTGTTTTTAATCAAACATCAATAGATATCTAGTAAAAGGATAAATGAAAAGTGCACATTTTATTACAGCTGAGGGAATGTGGCAAAACATTTTTCACTAGTACTTGTTCAAAATTTTAAACGCATTTATTGCCCTCACTCTTTCACATTTCTCTCACTTGCCTAGCAAAACATTTTATGGATATCAAAGCATATAGAACTTAAAGAAATTCTGCAAATTAGTTTCTGAAATTACAGATCGGACAGTTACATCAATAACTAAGTTTGGAGACCTGCGTATTCCCATTCACTTAGGAAACAGATTAACTTAATGAAGAAAGTTCAGAACTTAACTTCCTTTTTTAGAAACTGCCTTTAAGCCAGACTGTTACAGTTATTTTGAAGGCAAAACTCACTCTCAGACCTGCTAGATTGTTTTCTAGCTATTTAATTTGCTCCCTTCCATTCTCTGTTCCTCACACTACTTCAGAATAAATATAACAATACATATAACTAAGTTCAAACAAACTGCTAAAGGAGGTAAAACAAAGGATAAGAATTTTTTTTTAATGAATGCAAAAATTCCAGGATTTAATGATAAAATATTCATTCTTCAAGAAGTTAGAACCAAAGCAAGGCATTATTTTGTATTGTTTTCTGGTTAAAATCTGAGAAAATAATCTTATCCATAAGCACAGTTTTTTCCTAAGACTGATATGGTGTACAAGCCCAGACATATCTATGGGATTTTCAGATTGAATCATTGCATGGTAAGATGAGATAACAGTTTAGCAATAAACATGAGACCTGCTGTTGAATTTTTATTCTTCTCTTTGTATGAAAATAGTTGATTTTGAAAACACCACCTATTTCCTTAAATAGAAAAATCTTCTGCCTCTGTGGTCACAAAGATATCTCAGGATTATTTCAGCTATTGAGATGTATTTTGTAAATGGCAGAAGCTGGAAGGAATACTAGATTCACTCTGGAATATCTTGTTGAAAGGTTACTCAGAGTAACTTAAAAGATGTAAAACATTTTCGAAATTCGAAGTGATCTTTCTGTTCTGGACCAGGAGCTGCTACTTCACTGATTTTCAGAATCAAACCTATTGGCAGGACAGTTACAGTTTTTCAAATACAGAATGAAGTTTTTTGTTAATTAACCTAATTTCTTGAATTATTGCTGCTTTTCCAAACATTTTATTTTGCAAATATGATTTATGTAGTTAGTGTAACTCATTGGCAAACTTGAGAAAGAGGGCAGTAAAGGAGGCCAACATTAAAAAGCTGTTAATGAGGAAGGAGATAAAGTAGTATGATGTGAAGGAAGGATGAGAAAAAAGAAACTGAAAATATTCTAGACATCACAAACCAAATGTAGGAGCACAGAGTACAGCTCAAGTTATTTTCTCCAGGTGTGTTTTTAATTACAGTAGAATTCAGTCTCAAAAATGAGAACGACAGTGTTCTCCAAAATACTGATTTGTGAATGATGCAATCTGATATTGCTGCAGTTAAATACACCAGGCTGTGTCAAAGGCCTTTAAGAGTTCAGTCCATTTAGCCTTGTGAAATGAAGGCTACTACAATGTGACAGCTTTTGACAAACATCATGAAGTAAACATCATGAACAAAGGACACCTAACCACAGATAACCTGGATAAAAGTCAGTTTAGGCTATAAATTACATAAATTAAAGTTCTTTTCATTTCTTACATAAATGAAAAGAAAATAGAGGTGGGGGGGTGGGGGTAGTGGGTGGTTGGTTTTTGCTTGTTTTGGGGTTTTTTTGGTACAAACTTACCAGAGAGAGTTGGAAATATCCTAGTTTTAAGATACATCCTTGATCAGTTTACAAAAGAGATTACATCCTATTACTACAACTGTTTTCAGTGAACTTCACTTAACGTGAAAGTCACTTTAGGAACTTCTACCCCTTCACTGACACAATAAAACAAAATTTAAAAGGATTCTAAACAAATAATTCCAAATTTATTCTTCAATATTTCAGCCATAGCTGCTGATGAATATTTTTTTCTATTTGAAAACAATTATTTTGATATTTTAGAACTAGAAAAATACAGATTTTTGTTATACATCTAAATACGAGGTTTTCTTATCAAGTTGTTTTTAGCAGCCCTCAATGGTCTTGATAAATTTATGGGCATTCAGAGTATAACCAACAAATGATAATACCAAAGGGATGGATGATTTGGATTTGTAGATGATTCTATTGGTTTTTAATAGATAATTGTTTGGCTGAACCTCCTCACCCCTCACAAAAAAGCAACATGATATTCAACTGTTTTAATTGTTGGTTTCTTGGTATAAATCATAAAAAGCATTTACAGCTAAGTAAAGAGAAAGTATTCTGAATTAGAAATACAACAGCAGTTGTAGGTACATTTGGAAAGCAAAGTCAAACCCTGGAATTTTGAAAAAATCACAATAATTTGAACAATATTTCATCCACGATCTTTCAATGCCAGTTCAAAAATGGGTCTTAATTTCAAATGAATACAGCACCTCTGTAATAAGCTGCCACTAAATACCCAGAAATAAGAATGTGTTTTTATTTAGTATTTTCATTTCAGGAGAAAATATTAGCTTTCATTTTGAAATAATATATCTCCCTCTTATATATAATCAAAAGCAAAGACATTTTCTGGGTTTACAGAAGGACAAGATAAAAATGGCAAAATGCAAAGGCATATACCAGTAATAGACTGCAAAATCAATTTAAGAAGTGCAACTGCAGTTGTCTTTCCCAGGTTTTTAATTATGTGTTTGTTTGCCATGGTGGCCTAATTTAGTCAAGTAGATGAGCCAACATTAAAAGCTGGTAGGAGAGGTAAGTAATCCCCAGGGTGGGCTGCTTGTGTAGAGAGTTTAAAAGCTACATGTACAGAAGCAGAAGCCAAGGCAAATTTGAGAAGGGGGTCCACATGATAAACAGTGAAAAGCCAGCAAATCAAATTTTTCACAATTAGTTGAACAACAACTGTGACAGGTTCAGCGCTTAGCATTTTCATTTGTGTGCTCAAATTTGGTTATCCGTCCTCTTTTATGCAAATGTGATGTGACAGGAGAAGCTGGGAGCACTCAAGCAGGCCGATCACTCACAACAGGAGCTAGGTCTGTACAGCTGAGAGGTCTGGATTAAATGGACTGAGTGCTGATGGATAAATGACATAACCCAGGCTGAAAGCCTCATGAAGTGATTTAGAACTTCCACAAGATGACGCCCAGAATATAAATTGTATTTTATTCTCAAATGTAAAAATAGAGGAGAGAAAAACATCAGCTTCTGCTAGTAAATAACCATACTTATAATCTAGCTAAATCCAACATTGCCTACTGCAACAAGGAACTTGGGAAAACTCTAATAGGTATCTCTAATAATAGCTTATACACCAACCTTGTAACTCTACAACTCACTGTGATGTTTTTGTGCTTGCATGAGAGACTTGGAAAACTGATTAGGCAATTAAATCATTCAATCTACTTTGACAGATAGGAGCACGGCTGATGAAAAACATGCATAGACACAGAAAATATTTTCACAATGTACTTGCAAGTAATTTGGCAGCAGAAATTATGAGGTCAGAGAATTCTATCCTACTGCAGAAGGTATAATACTTAAGGTGATGTATTGTGCTAAAAGCACACTTACACATGAAGGGCTAAAGGATGAATTATCTGTGTAGAGCTCCCCCTTTGCCAGTTTATAGGAAACTGAAATTCTAGAGGAAGGCACACCAGGAAAGTATCACAGCTTGCCCCTTCAACTACACCACTGTGTTATTGCTAGGTTAATTTTCAAGACTGTTGGTAATACTCAGAGATTATTCGAGAGACCTCCAGACCTTACTAATGACAGGAAAGTTTGAATAAAATCGTCTACGTGAATTTCAGCTTGAAGATTACTATTCATTTTCTTTAATAAGTTTTTGTCTAACTCTGTATCTCAGAGGACCACCATGCATTTTACACCTTTCATTAAATCCAGTAGTTACTACAGTCTACAAAATTTTAATTGTTAATTGCCATTTATTTGCCCAATAGATAAAGTACTAGGATTTTTATTTTTTTAGTATCCATTTCCTCTTTCAGTTAGTGGCATTTATCTTTAGAGAGGATGGATTCCTTGCATAATATTGTTGACAATTCTCACTGCTTTCGAAAAGAACAGATTTTCTTTAAGACCCCTTCATCTACCAGTGGAAACAAATCATATTATCTACTGTTGGACTAATCTTGACAACTCAGACACATCTCAATTAGTGAAATAAACAGGTCCAGCATATATCATACGTGGGTTCCACAACTATTATGTTGTTAGGCCACAGCACCTCAGAGACACAGATCAACTATCTCAAGAGAGACCATTTCCAGCAGAGAATGTGGATATGGTTGTCCTATTTTGAAGCCTAACAGTGTGTGTGAGACTTGTTCCATGCCAGTTGGCCTCAGTGTCAGAGAACGGTCCCAGCCATGTTTAATTTACTAGTATTTATGTACACCACGAGGCTGAGTACCACATTCAGAGGGGGAACAAGACACTGAAATAACCTATGTCTCTAGTGAGTTCTACTAAAAGTAAAAGCTATGAAGACATGCTGAAATGTGATAGTGCTGGATATGCAGCAACTAAACCACAGCATTACTGCATAACGTGAAGTTATTTGGAAGTCTACCACCAAGATCTTTAGGCAAGTTGCTAGAGGCAGAAATCGGTCTTACAAGTACATTCATAGGCTTTTCTCACCATTCCTTTGGTTGTTGGTGTGGAAGAAAAATTCAGAAGGTCCTAGGATACCCACATCAACCTAAAATACAACTAAAAATTCATGAAGAGGGTTCCTAACACATTGTTCCCATAACCACTAACCAATACTAAACAGAGTGATTAGAGAAGACTATTCATTCTGTTTTTAGACATTTGGAAGAAAACAAACAAAATGCTGAGTTCTTCAAAAGCATATGAGTATTTTTGCAAGTAAAGTATATATAGGGTATTTGGGGATATTTTAGAGGCCTGCATGTGGATCTATGGAGATAAAAGTAGATAATTACTTTTATTGCGATTTTTGGACTCTGATAAAGACTGAAGATTACAGTCTACCTTTCACATAAATATTTTCATTTGGAACGGTTTTTATTATCTGATTTTAGAAAGCAGACATCAAAGCATACACAGCCTCTCTCAGATAAGAACTAGGGATGGCTCCTAACACTTTTAAGGTTCAGAACAGTTACAAATCAGGTCAGAGAAAGATTGTCACAACAAGACCATTGATTCTTCGTGCAGCTGGAGAGATATCTGAAAGCAGTTAGGTACTGAAATTCCTTGCACTACAAAAGTGTTCACTTCAAAGGTTTAATTGACACAAGCTCCTGTTAATGTACCGTAAGAGTTTAGACCAGTACCTTTCATCTTACACAGCAGCCATGATAATGAAAGAGGATTCCCTGTTCCATGACAACTCAACATCATGCAATTTCCCATCTGATATTATGATCTGCCCATTAAGTTGCTCATATAACTGCCTCCTAATTTGTTCACTCAGGCAACAGGTTAAACAACTTAAAAAACAGGAAAGTTCCATTACCTGACTTGTTGATGTTATCCTACCTAACTTGGATGAACAGGTTTGAACACACAAACACTTATTGACTGAAAAAGTAGTCTTTCAAAACAGTAATTGAGTGTTGACACAACATACTCCACAGGAACTCATAACAAGGAACACTGAATTCTGCAATCACTAAGCCATGCAGAAGTAATCACTAAAGTTAGGCTTCTCTTTACTTCTAGGTATCTTGGATGATACTCTAAAGCTCCAGATGGAAGCCTCTGTGAAAATACTAGGCAGAATCAGTATTTCCTGGCCCTATTCTCTGAATTTAGTAGTATTTCCCAAATCTTTTACAGCATTTCTTGTCCACAACAAACAAAGCTACCCACAGGCATGGCAGAGGCTAGATTGCAGGAAAGGAAACCTGCACATAAACAACTGTTTGGCCAAGAACTTTAAAACTCAGCTTCCATCTGCCTCAGCACCCCCTCCTAGAATTTTAATATTGGTAGTTTATTTCACCAACACCCAACAAATTTAAGCAAAGCAGCCTTTCTACCATCTAACCTAATTTCAAGTCCTGCAGTGCATGGTACATCCCTACACTTACTCTGTTTTCTCCCCACCTGCTGAGTTCTCTGACTAAGGTCCCTAAATGCTATCAGAATTGCCTTTGTTCCTTGCCAATGGTCTGGCTTTTCTACACAGATCCGTTAGAGAAAATGGTCTCTTCCTGCTCCAACCTAGCCTAAGGGCTGCTTCACCCTGCTGGCAAAGCTGAGTTCTCCTAGGAAGTCCAAGTGCAAGCACAGTGGCTCTGCTGCACAATGGTGAGTAGAGGAGGAAATCCTGCTGCTGCTGCATTAGCACTGCACTAACATATGAGTCACGCAGCCTTTGACACAAAGCTACCATACTCACAATAAGCTAAATGAAAGTCCTAGAAGTCACACCAAAATCTTTCAAGGTTTCTCACCTCTTTTGGAGGTGATCTTTGACTGATCTGAGACTGCCTTTCCCTCATCAGAACCACTGAGGGATATGTCAAAAGGAGCCAGAGATTCTACATCAAAGTCTCTGTCTGTGAGGCTATTAAGAATGCAAATGGGTCCAGAGAGTCAGCTCAAATGCAGGGCCATGCAGCTTTCAATTGAATGGGTCACAGCTGAAGCACAGAATGTTCTGTGCTTGTCCTGAGTCCTCTGCAAAGCGTAAGGCTTCTGTTCTTAACTGCTCTTCTGAACTTCTGTGGAAACACTTCAGCTTCCACATTCTGCTCACTAAAGGTTTTTTTTAAATGGCTCCTGTATATCAGGGGAAGAGAACAAAACAAGAGCTGAAGCCAAACATATGCAACCAAGAAGAGCACAGTGCTGTCGGTTTTTTCAGAGAATGTAGCATGACTTGGAACAGAATCATGGGATTAAGAGGTCTACTGATGTCACCTCCTCTCTCCTGTCCCAGCATGCCCCACCAGTAACATCTTTTCAGTCATCTGGTACATTAGGGAAGCAATTCATGTGTAGTATCCCATTTTTTATGCATAGCCCAGTTCCTCAATTACTACATTACCACTCAAATACCTGCTGTGTCAAGCACAGAGGATGGGCAGAAGTGACCAGCCAGGACCCTCTCTGATGCTGTCATGGAACAAGACTATTTATGAGAACATTTTTCACAACTTAGTTCTGGCCATCAAAGAGTTAATGCTGCTTTATCTAGAAAATGAATCCTTGAAAAACACTATAAAGTTCAACAGTGGGCAGAAATTATTTCACAGAAAGATTCAAACACTAAAAACTAGCTCAGTATTTGTTAATTCAGGGTGACTCCAGAGAGTAATTCATAAGCTTCTAAATTAATATTTTTAAGGAGGTCATAAAATGTGAACTTTAGTAACTGCTACAGCCAATCAAGGTGCCATCAATCTTGCCTTAGACTACTAACACCCTAGTAATTACCTACTCAAATTACTTTAAAAGTTTAACAAAAGCTTATCTACAGATAGTATTGTAGCATGATATACTTCTACCTTAAAAATGGTAGTGAAGTGAATTCTCCTGGTTAATCTTTTAGTTATTTCAGAGTCCAATTTCAGTAACTTATTCTCTATTTATTCTGCATTTTCCTGGTAAGCTGTCTTCAAAAAATTCTATACACAGCAGATTTGCAGAGAAGAGCCAGTAAACAGTAAAGATCTCAGTATTTTTGGTAAAGGATTACAGAAAACAAGGATGGAAAAGATACAGTACTCACTTCAAATTCACTTGAAATGACATTTGGAGACAGTTCAACACAGAGACTGAAGAAATAAATATATTTTAAATTATTTTAATATTCAAGTTATTAGAGTATAAATTTAGTCAAGACATGCAAACAATATTGTGGGAATTCACCAATACAAAACTGCACATAGAGAGAGAACTAACCTACTGAAACCTAACAAGGCCTAATATGACTTACATTCCTTAATTTTTCATTATATATTGACAGCAAAAAGCCCTCTATATCATTCTGTTGTACTGCCAATATCCTTACATTACTTCTAATAGAAAACTTACTTTGTAATTCAGGTCAGGCAGTAAGTCTGGTGACCAGCACTTTGCTTATCCCACCATAAAGGCTACAGCTGTTGCTTTTAGCTCTTTAGTCTCACATTTTTCAGTAACAGAATACTGTCACAGATAAATTTGGCTATACCACATTAATACATCTAAATACACAATACACAGGATGTTGCTTCTGGGAACAAAGTAGTACAAATCCTAAGCAAGAAGAGGCAGTTTTGTAAAGTAAATGATGAAATTGAAAACTGGAAAAAAAACCTCAAACAAAACCACAAGCACCCCCTCCCCCAACCTGAAACCAAATCAAACAACAAAAAATGAACAAAGAAAAACACCAACAAAGCCAACAAAAAACAAAACAAGGAAAAAAAATCCAACAGAAGTAGTCTGTAGGACCACCAGAATCCAAGTTTCTGAAACTTGGAAAGAAATATTCACCAATTATTGAATTAGTATTTTAGAAGTAGAGAGACTACCCCACAGATACTGAATATACTATGTACTCTTGGATGTGGCTGCAAAATCAGATTTTTAATCTTTCTATAGAAAGATTAATCCATTTAAAATGTGTTTAAGTACATAAGTAGTTATGATTCCATATCCAGGTCCATTTTGCTACTAAAACAATGCATGTAAACAAAGTTTTCAAGTATGAGCAGGTAATGTTTGCCGTCAGTATAAGAATTTGTTTGAAAGATGGTCAAGATTTCAATTACTCAGGTATAGGATGTCCACCTTTCTGAAGATCTATACAAAATTCCATGCTTCAGTAAAGTTTTCTAAGCCTGCTCACTTGCTGCTTACTGGGTATTTCTATTTTTGTGTTCTTGACAAAAATTCTAATTTTATTTAACCTTATACAACTTTTTTTTTTTGCCTAATACGTGAAGGATGGTACAACCGATAGGAGAGTTTTGAAAATAGCACTAATGAAAAAAAAAATATTGTATAACAGTGCAAATAAATAAGTAGTATCCAAACATTCTTCTCTGTTTTCGAAGGCAAAGTATTACCACAGAGAAAGTACATAGAAAAATATAATTTACAACTGTATAAAAATACTCTTTGATTTCCTATTTAATGGGTAGAGCCACATGGGGAATGTATCATTTTAAACATTACCTAATACCTCTCTGAGAGCAGCAGTGGATAAATGTTAATAATCCAACAGATCTGAATGCAAAGAAATAATCATGGTAAATAAAACCAAGTAATTTTTACAACCAGAATTCCTCCTCTCACACTTCTGGTACAGTTTCCATCTTTAGGTGAATTCAATGACTCCTTGCAGCATTTTCTGACGCTTATCCACAGGTGTTGATACAGCGGCCCCCTTCAAGATAAAAAGAGAGCATGCAATAATCTCCTCAAAGCTGATTTTGTGAACTAGGAGGAGTGTACTGAACTCCATGGTGCCTCAGCACTTTTTGGCATTGCACCAACGACTGAAAGGGGATAGAAAACAACACAGAACGCGTCACATACATGTCCTGCACGGTGTTCGCCTATGTATGATTTGTGTGCATGGGCACTGCACTTCCAGAGTTCCAGCTGCTCCACGGCACTCTCAGTGTTCCAATGCATGGGCCCGCAGCAGCTTCCTGGTGCACCCAGGCAAGACAGTAAGAGACACTGAATGAGTGTACAAGGATGAGAAAGTATTCCACATCATAGCTGAAAAATTGTTTTGTGTAATTGCAGTGGTGGAGCAATTCCAGTTGGTGGAGCTATAGTAGTAATTATATGATGTATTTAGCATGAGTCTAGCATAAAGCAAATATAACTGGCAGCAGTGGTGAAATTTATTCAAACTATGTTAGGCTGGTGATTTCTTTTTTGTTTGTATGAAAACCCAATGTTGTGTGCCATTTTTTTCCACCTCCACTTTCCAGCAAAAAGTTCTAGCTTTCTCTATTCCAGAGCACAAACACATTTTTAGATTAATTCTTACAAATGCTTTGACAAACAGGATGAAACAACTCGAAGTTTTCTGTAACTTCAAGTGTAATCTATCAAACCTAATTCAACTCCCAGAGCAGAAAAGGCAACAGATACATGCCTCTTGCAACACAGAAACATTCTTCTATTTTATTCAGATTTAAACACCTGGAGTCATATTTTATCATTGGTACCTAAATCCAGAGAGATACTTTGTTTCAGTTCAGACAAACAGAATTTCTGCTGACATAGTAGAGATGTATACAGGTTTTTGCAAGAAATGCAAATATTAGCATGAGAACTGAAACAGGAAAAATATCACTGAAGTGTTAAAATGGGAGCATTTCCCAGCTTTTGTGTTTCACTTGTGTAGCCATAGTGCCCTCTAGCAGCCGAAAGAGAAAATACAAAGCTTTAGCTCGAGAGAAAAAATGAAAAAAAAAAAAGGACAGCTTGCAAATGAGAGGAGGAACATTTCTTCATGTTAAAACAAGGTATTTTAATGGAAAGGACACTTCTCTTGGCTTTTATGCAGCAGAGCTCTGCAGAACTGGGAAGCTCTGTAGAAATGGGGGGTTTTACCCTGAAGGCATTTCTGTGCTTCAGCAGATCTCAGCTACACCATACATGCATTAGCAACATGCACCTTACTTTAGCAAAAGGATATAGATTTTTACATGCATAGATCATCAACACACATTTCTGTGAAGTCTTTTGTTTTCTCTTTGGTGCAAATGTCTTTATGGCACAACATTTTGTGCAAGACAAAGAATAAATTATGACATTTTAAACCTAAGAAACTTTTATCATTTCCCTAGAGAGCAAATTATTGGTCATAGAAGAGTTCATATGCCTTAGAGCTGGGACATATCCTGTCTGGCTGCAGACTACCACAAAAACATTTTTGAGAAGCCAGTGTTTCTTTTCCTTTTGCATTTAAAAAGAATACTAAGTTTAAGAAACAGAAGTCGTTCTTCAGCAACTGGGAAAAGAACATCTGAACTGTAAAAGCTCTGAGGCCTGTAAACAACATTTCTAATTTCCAGTAATCTTCACAGCTTGTCAGGAGGAACTCTAACACAATTACTTTTCTTTGCAAAGAGTATATGCTAGATGATATTAAAAGATCTGATTTTTTAAGTAAAATTTTTACCCATCAAATTACTATCAAAAAATGTATGTGCATCTGCAACGCATAAAAAAAAACCAGTGCAAAAGAGGAAAAAGACTATTCTACCCTCTCTTTATCCAAGAGGTCAAAATGAAACAGACAGGTCTACTGCAGATGTTTTTCAGAAAAATTAATTTTGAAGAGCGTAGGTCTCAAACTTTTTTTTCATTTTCTGATAGGGAAACACTAAAATCCCATTCATCAACTAGACCAGCCAGATTTGCTAAATATGACACTCCAGTCTTTGGCAGAGAGAGGTGAGAAACTAAATTAGTCTGTTCTGCTAAAAAAGCAGAAAGGATTTGGAATTCAAGAATTTAAACTATTATATAAAAATTACTACAATATACCACAGGGTCAGACGAGATGGTTTTCAAAGACATCAACAGGTCTCAGGATTACAAGTTTACTGCAAGAAAAAGAAAAAAAATATTAATTTTTGAACCAAGAACTAAGTACAATCATTCAGGTAAGTTTCAGCATTAACACATACAGAAGGATTTTAAAAATATCTATTAGAAAAAACAGATAGTATGGGTGGTATATGTGGTATGTTCTTGAAATCCTTCACATTAGAGTTCTTATTAGATCTCAAGAGAAATCAAATAAAGATTGAAGCCACTAAAGTATTTTTGTTGCAAGTATTTTTGATGTTCTCAAAGTTAAAATATAGTTCAGAATAAAACATGCAGAGGAAAAAATAATTATAAGACTACAGTATTTAGGTACTTGTGTAACAAGCACACTAGTGCATTTATAAAGGTCTATGCTGATCTCTTTACACTAAAACTTAAGGTTCATCTTCCCCAAGGATAAGTTTACAGCTGTATTGGCTCATTTGAGAAAGATGAAGCTTTTTTATCTTGATCAAGAACTTTTACTTTGTCTAACTCAACAGGTTCATTTGAAAGCAACCAAGTGCTATAACATCAATACAGCAAGATACAGCTCCACTCAGAACAATAAAGATGTATGATGAACAATAAAATGTTTTCATATTTCACTTGTTTTCCCAGAAACCCCTCAAATTTCTGTTATTTGTTCCAGTTACTCCAATCTTAATTTCTTCATTTTAACTTACTCTCCTAGTTGCAATAAAATACAGGACAAAATCTGATTATATCTTCATTAGTTGCATACATAAAGATATCAAAGCTGAATTAGAGTAAATGAGGTGTTTCATTGAAGGTCTCTATCCCTTTATATTACTTTGTACAACTGTAGTATACGACTGGCCTTAAGGAAAAATACTAATAGTATTGGCCATAGGCATTGCTTCAAAGAGATACTCTTGTTCATTTATATTTTGTAGAGATTGTAATATAGTCTGAATTACTGATTCTCTTTACTTCAAATGTTTTGTAGTTCAACCAAATGTAGTTTTAAACAATACTGCCACTGAACTGCTTGTCAGCTCACATCTTACTCAGGCCCTTTAGCATCCAAGTGGAAAATAAAATACCTTCTTAAATGTTACCTTTTATTCCATGGAAATTTTGAAAAGTTTTCTTGAGGAAAACCAAGTCAGCAGGATGTTTTGTTTGTTGATTGAAACGGGGATGCTGCTCCAGGTGTCAAAAGATTTCATTGCAAGCTATGTTAATAAGATTCTGACTGAACTGAAGTGACAAGCATTGGCTAAAGTAGTAGCAAAATGATGGAGGGAAGGGCAGAGCTAGACAAGCAAGACAGAGCAAGCCAACAAAAAAATCAAATGAAGAAAATAATTTGATAATGACAGAAATCTGTATAGAATCCATTCAGACTGCGAATGGGACACCGTTTTCTTATGTTGAATGACATACAACCAACAAGATTGGTTTTAGGGTTAGTTTTAAAATGAGAACAAACTAAGCCATTCTGATGCAGATGTTTTTCAACCATTCAGAATGTCACAAGGTAACAGAAGGGAATAAAATGCACACCAGTAGGAAGTTTGCAGAAGGAAGGTGACAAAAAGAATTCTAAAAGGTTTCCTCCCCTTACCAGTAGAGCAGGGTGCAAAGTTTCAATGAAATGAATCCAGATGGATTACCAGGCTGAATTCAAAACAAGCAGACAAAATTGGAATCCAAGTTTTCAAATTATACGATACAGCAATTTCAGATGATTTGTAAAAGCATCCATGTAAAAAACTACACCTATAGTTGGCATTAGCTTGTGCTGAGTGACTGCAGTGAAAAGGCAGGTTTGAGCAGCAGCAAAGCATGCCACACACTTTATGGAGCATGGACAGTGTTTTCCTGTGCTGTACCTGTTCTGTAAGACAATACACAAAAAATCACCTCATGGACTAATTAGGCACCAATCAGAACAGCTCATTCGGAGCACTGGATAAAAAGGTTCTTAAAACACTTTATTTTGCCTGAAGTTCAGTGTAAAAGGAAATCCATTTCCCAAACACAGTTCCTTATGGCAAAACTTAGAACTTAGTGTAACAAGCATGGCAGTCAATTGTGACATTTCAATGTGAAACTAGGACTGTACAAAAATTTAAGTGCATGTTTTTTGCAACAAGATAGGCATACATGTCAGGACAGAAGGGAAAACCAAACCAAACCAAAATCTCAACAAAAAAAGACCCCAAACTAGGATCTAGTTCCTAAAACCCCTTCAAATAACTGAAAAGCATAAACAAAAATTCTATATATGGAGCTCTTCTCAATAGAATGCTACTACTTCTACTTTCCTCCATTCTTACTTTGGACTTGAAAAAGAAAAAAAAAAAGGGACAGGGATATGACTTATACCAGTTCTCCCCCATTTTTCAGCAAAAGACAAAAACATGGAATAAAGAAAAAACCCTTTTAACTGAAGTACTATCACAAAATCATAGAATATTCCAGGTTGGAAGGGACCCACAAAGGATCATCAAGTCCAACACTTAAGTGAATGGCAGTACACGCTCATATCCACCTATCTGATAAATAAGACTGGTTTTATGATGCACTCATTAATGAATTAATGGAGGGGAAAGAAAATATTAAATCAAAACAACAGCCCACCCACTCCCTTCAGAACAAAAAAAAACAAACAACCCAAGACTTTAGTACTTAACAAATGAGTTTCCTTTTGAATCCAATCCAGCAAAATGCCACTAAATAGAAATAAAAACAAGTATTTCTGAGAGGACTTTTACTGCAAAGGAGTAGATAGTTCCCCTTCCTAAGAAGCACCGTCAGACCTCACATATCAGAAAGACTTGCTAGAAAGAGCCAATGAAGATTTTCTGTGGAGTACACTAACATTTCATGCATTTTTGAATGGTGAATATGTGCTACAGTGTGAACTTAGGATTTTCCAAGTGTTACTTTTGAACTGAAAAAATGCAATCATAAAGACATGGGAATATAAAAAAATGCTTTAGTTGTGTACTCAATTTTTAGAATATTATCTACTAACTATTCAGATTCTCCTCAAATTTTTCTAAATTGTTTTTCAGCACTGCATGTAATTTTTGTGGCATCAAACTTTCTTCCAGAGTTGCACAGTGCAGCGATATTAAAAAATTCCTTATCGTTGGTGTATTATTCCATTTAAGATTTGACTCGCACCACTTTAAATTCAGAACATCCAGAAATATTTATGCAGAGTACACCATGTGTTAATGTAGATAAAACACGATTGAGGATATTCAGTAATATTTTACTGTAAGTGATAGTGATTCAAGCTCCTTTTGTGAACATGGGGGTGGGGGTTGCCATTTGGAATGGTCTTTTCTCTTTTTTTTTCTTTTTTTTTCATCATGAAGGACCATTGCCTTAGCTTTTTTGGTTATTGCTTTTTTTTTTTTTTTGCTTTTTTTTTTTTTAAGACCATTCCATTTCTTTATTTTTTTTAACATCTTAAAGTCATAAGGACTTATATGCAAAGCAGTCATACACTTTATCATTAAAACCCATAGGTAAAATACGTACACAAATCCAACAAAAGGCTAGTACATAGTAAAGCCTAAGCATACTACTATGCAATATTATGAATACATAACTTTAGAGACTTCAGTTTAGTACTGTTATCTATTCATTTCTGAAAACATTCACAAAGATTTTAAATGCAAATTTTCATTCCGTATCTGGAATAGAACAAAAATTATCTATGTTATAACAACTTTTGGTCGTTTGTGTTTGACCAATTCAGTAAATTACAAAGAACCCAAAGAATTCTGTAACTTTCTGTAGAACTATGTAATAAAAACATTGCATATGTTCCTAGTATGATGTCTTTAGCAATCATTTACTGAAATGTAACTCAAACATCAATCTCTCAAAATGTATAACTGACCAGCTGCTTTTTAATCTATATCTGAATCCAACTTCATCACAAAACCCCTTTTAATACAAAGATGCAGAAGTACATTAGGTAATACTAATGCAACACAGGTGCAGTTCTAGCATTGTCGTTGATAAGTTGAATCATCTTCTCCATGAACGAGATTCATTCTCCTCTTCCTCTTCATCATCATCTTGAAGCAGTGAGTCATCCACCAAAGATTCTTCCTGAAACTTCAAGAGAAAAATGTGGTAACTGTTGTATCAGAAAACATTAAAAATCAAAAAGGAAAATACAGATCTATTGCACTTCCACTTTAATTAAAAAAAAACCAATTTGGTTTGAACAGGCAAACATTCATGCTTTCAGGAAAGTACACTGGACGTGTATGTCTTATAGACATATATTACTAAATGGCAAATGAAATTTTTTTCTTTTCAATAGACTTCAAGATGACCATGACACGTGCACCTCATCCTTAAACAGCTCTTCTGATTCTTCAGCATACCATTCATGACCAAGCTGCTATGTTCCCATCAAACTTAATATGCTTTCTGAAAAGTAATAGCTTTTTGCATGTTCACAGTGTTTTCATCCAAGAGCTTAATCCACCTGTTCCACAGTATCAAAAACTTTCAATCTGTGAATTTTTTTATTTTGACAGCTTAATCAAGATTGAAATCAATATAAAAATTTAAAGGATTGAGGCAGGGCAACAGGTATTAAAGAAATTCAGACAAACTGTGTATTTTCAATTCTGTTCCATAACAACATAGTAAGACTTCAAAGCCTTTAAATACAAGTTCCTTTAATTTCTATCTACATACAGGCACAGGGGTGTATATAAACCACCCTGTCTTGAGAATTTTTTGACAATCACACCTAACACAGCAAACTCTGCCATAGCTAAAGAAAGGACTAAAATGCAAGGATGACCTTCCCTAGCAAAACTACCCAGCTTTTAGATAGCAGCTGTGTTCTTTCTTGCTTATTCTTTGTGTCTAAAGAATCGAAGGTTTTTTGCTACAATATTTTCAAATTCAGCAGGAGATGTGAAGATTGATTTGCAAAACTAAAAAGTCTTCTGAAAAAGAGAAGAGACTCTAGACTAAAGAAAGCCTAGAACTAAGCCTTCTCTCCTTCCAGTAGGCTCTTTTACAAGAGGGAGAAACTACTGTCTTCATTACTCTTGCATACAGGAAGCACAGCTTCAAAAGGAGCTCTGATCCATGCTGACACCTGACATGCTGACATGCTGACCCAGGTTGACACCTGACCCATCTGTATGCCCGTGTAGACTGGCCCTGACTAAAACACAGAAGCTTTCTGAGGACTTAGCTTCTTTGCTGGTATTCCCTGATGTTCAGTGAGCTAAAATACAACAGTGCAACAGTCCAAGAGGAGGAGTCCTGAGCAGTGCAGAGTGCAGAACTCTACAGAGCCCAAGACCACGAGGTAGTAGAGGGGATCAGAAAGCCAAGCTTCCATACACGGGAACAACTATAGGGAGAGAAAAATACCTGAGGGAAGTATGACAGTGTCCCTGTATATTAGGGATCCTTAAAGAAAGTGAAGAGAGAACATGTAGGTGGCACATCTAATAGAACAGTACTTATTCAGGGTAGACACAGTTGAACAGAAGCATTCCCTGTTACAAGACATTACACAGATTCCAAAGAAATCAGATAAATTATTACTATAAATACATGTCAAGTCCTTTCAACTACAAACACACCATACCTCTGACTCAAGAGGTCCCCGAACTGCAAACCCTTGATGATTAAAAGCTCATCTCTACTTAAGTATTTTATACCCTTCCTAGAGTTCAGTTGTTGACTCAGCAGAGTCAACTCTTTTGTTGGGCACCCAGGTTTAGAACATAAGGCATGGAAGACCAGATGCTTTTATAGTTAGCTAGCTACTCACCAAAGATTTTCTCAAGCACTCAAGTCCAAAAGACTTTCCTCTTATTTTCATAAATTGACTGGGAATCCTGTTTCGTTATTAAGAATCTCACTTGCCTTAATTACACAGCTCCTTTTTTTTTTTCTTTTTTCGAGACAAAGTACTCAGTTTCATGCAAGTCTTAAGCCTGCTACCTTCTCTAGCACAGTACTCAGCTGAACTAACATGGCAGCATGGATATGGAATAATGAAGGAAGAAGCCTTTTTCATCTGTTTACAATAGCTGCTAGAAAAACAACTTAAATAAGTAGCTAGCAGACAGCATCAATGAACAGCTAAGGGTTTTGATCCAAGTTCAACTCCTAGGTGTTTTCCACAGGATTAATTAGCTAAGGCAGTTAAAAGGCAGATCTCTCTCTAGTTCACTTCACCTACCAACGAATCTGTACTTTCCTTCCTTTACTCTGCTGAGATGTTTGCATATCCCTGTATGCCCTTCCTTCATTACACAGAGTCTCCTTTGCAGATACCTTGCATCAACACACTGCTGTTGATCTTCCTAGGCAATATTTCCCTGAAGGAGATGTGACAAAATACCTAAGATGCTCTGAAGATTCCATAACATAGTCTCTCACCTCACTCACAGCTCATGGCATCTGACAATACTTGAGGTTCTGTGTACATGAGGAAAAGTAGCACTCAGTAAAATAGAATGCACAAATATCTCTCTATCTTCAACTGGCACACAAAAAACAAATCAGCATTTTTGGAGACAGGAAGGCAACACACAAAGTGGCTTTCTTCAAGAAAAAAACTGAAAGTGAATTCCACCAAGTGTAAGAAAACTAACCAAATTTGGTTGTATCAAAGCAAACTTGTGAAGCTGCTCCTGTGGTAGATCTGCCAAAATGCCAGAGGAAGAAAAGATGTAGACAAAATATTGCCATTGAGTAAGTCAAGGTGCACTTCAATTTTCTATGCCAATTATGTGAACACAGTTAACTGACAGTAAGTAGATTTAGAAAAAGATTGCTTAACTTTACCCCCAGGTGATATTTATCTTTCTGAATTCTCAAGTATAGGTATTTTGAGCGTAATGAATCAGATTGCATTAATACATATTGCCCCACTATTTCTACATTAACCAATCAGGATTATTTGGACAAGGCTTTAGTATCTCTCATGGACCATGGATGAAGACTAACACTCAGCAAGGGTACTCCAGATGTCTGAATTAAGTCAGAAAATGCTCTGAATTATTCCTTCACCTGTATCCTCTGAGCTGTATCTATAAAGGAAAATTACAGTCTGAAATATGATCCTCTAAGAAATTAGTGCCAAAAGCAGATGGCACAAACCCATGTTTTGGATAAAAATCCTCTATCTCTCACATGCAAATTCAAACTTGTACCTTCCATTTTCTAGATATATCCTCTAAATATTTTTGTTATGTGAGAAATGAAGTATTTCTGCAAGGAAAAACAAAGTATCTAGACTTTCAAAACCTTAACCCCAAAAAATATACAGAAATCTACTTTCTGATATCAAAGTATGAGTTAGATTAAAAAATACAAGTATGAATCCACCAATAGATTTTGTTTTTGAAAAAATCTGTATTATTTAATCTTAAAAAAAGAAAAAATAGACTAAAAATAAAGAAAAAGCATGCTTACTTCTTCTTCATCAGGTTCAGCTTCTTCTGTTTCAACAGCTGACAAACTAGCAGCAGGCTTGTTCCATGCCAACTTCAGCTCTTGTCCTTTGAAACGAGCTCCATGAATTGCAGCCTGAAACAAGTTTAAATATCTCAGTTACACATGACTTTACAAAGGAAATTCTAAGTTGCAACACGTTCATACTGCTACTATATTAAATGAAACAACTTCCTTCACTGCACATGGAATTCACACATCCTTTCAGGAAAATGATGAAAATACATTCAGAAGAAAATACGAAAACCATAAGTCACTTGGTAATGTGGGTAACATACTGAACCAACACCTTCTCATTTTTTAGTATTATTTTGCAGTTTCTCACCTTTCAAAGACAGACACAAAACTGTTAATGCATAACTTACTGGAAGAACTAAGACATCCCACAAATTATTTAACATATTTTAAATAACCCAACAACCAAACAACTGAAAAAAAGCCACTTTGTGATTACAATTTAATCTACTGGAAAACGTTTCACTTCCTGTAAAGCTGCTGTAATTGGAATGTAAAAATTTTTAACTTATGGGATATTCATGTCTTTCTAAGTAGCAGCTACATTAAGTGGCTGCTTTGGAAATAGTATGTTCAAATTAAAGTAACATGAATGAGCATAAATCAGCGTTAGCAACATTCCGAAATAACCGTCATGGTCACAAAAGATTTATAGTACAATCTGAAAGTACAGCATAATGTGAAATGTAGAAACAATTACATGTTAAATGACATCTGAACATGAATTGTGTGATATTAAAGTCCCCAGGTATAAATTTTAAATCTGTACATATAAATTTATGATAAATTTAAAAGATTCTGTGCTTATTAAAATGCAGCTCAGGAGCTTTTTGTCCATGGTCTCATCACAATGTCACACAACTAGAATTTTTAGAAGTACTTATATGTGACATTTAGGTCCAGAAATAACTTGTAATCTTTGGAAGAAATTACTACTACATAAAAATGCAATATTTTGCAATAGGGAATCTTCCTGTTCCTTCTAGGCTAGAACATATATGATGATAAAGCCTAGGCCTATTTTCATTTAAGATGGTAAAGTATTAGCTGCATTTACTTCATAATTTGCCTCAGCAGAGGTTTTTCATGATTACCTTCTACAGCTTCTCAAATTGCCAGTCTTAATGCTTTAGTTGTAAACAAAGACATTGCAATGGAAATATATTTAATATATAAGAATAACTTAAAGAAAATAAAAATTTTTCTAGATTTGACTGCGGGAGTCCAGGGAGTTCCCCTGGCTTCCTTGAGGGTCTCAAAAGCCCCCTGGCGAGAGTCTCAAAGACTCCTGAATGAGACCCAGGTGTCTCAGGGGCTGAATTTAGCTCCTTGGAACAATTTACCAACATTGAGAGAAGAAATGCAAGCTGTGAAAATAAATAGAGTGCAATTTAGGTTGTTAGAATGTAGAATAAGTAGATTTCTAGAATGTTTATATTAAGGGGCTCGTGGTCAAGATGGAGGATTTGGGGCGTGGTATGCTTCTTCCTCCTTCTTCTCCATGCCATCCATCTTGAAGTGACACCGTGGCATCCTTCGACTGGATGAGGACAAAACTAGACATAACAATAAGGTTGTGGTGTATTGGAAAATAATTGTAAATATCAAATACGTAATTTAGAGTATAAAAGATAAGTCCTGCTTCTGCCAGGCAAATTCTGCCCTGGATGGACATCTGGCTGGACAGATTGCTGTTAGCTGGACAAAGAATTCCTGAGATAAGAAATAATAAACAAGAACAGTCTCCTGCAGTCTCTCATCGGCGGGCATCGGAAAGAACTGGGTTCCAGACCACCTTTATGTCCTCCCGAGGTGATCTCAAGTCTAAGGAGACACCTCGGGCAGTGACAGACTGAACACAGTTTTCATAAAATCTTCATTTACAAACAATGATGAAATTAGAAAGTCTAATCAAACACAAAGTCAACAATTAAATGTTTTAATGATCACTAGAACCTGGACATCTCAAATAATGATCATGAATCCTGATCCTTGCAGTGAATCATACTCCATTTGGGAGAAATAAAGACATTTCTGGGTAATTCACAAAAATAGATTATTGTTCTAGGTGACTTTTTTAGGGAAGCAGAACTTTCTCTCTGCACTAAAAAGTATTTCTTAAATAAACTACAATGTTGAGGAATATGAAACTGCAAAAGGAAGTACCCATTACCAGGAAGAACCAAAACTAAAATCCTAACTTTAATTCAATTCATTTATGAATATACTAATTACAGAAGCTTTTCTCTTCGAACAGAATTTCTGTTCACTGTTGAATTGTGTTCCTTCCATACAGCTGTACAATACTGTTTTTCCCGTATCAGTCAGTATACACCATGTACCATTAATTGTACCTCCTTCTTTACAGAATAAACACTATCTCCTTACAGTTAGTGCTCAACATTGCTACATCTAAGAGTTTCACAAACAAAACAAATTCTGTGCTTTGTAAAACATCTTTGGCATATGGATACCAAAGTATCTAACTATAAATTATACTTTAAGTGTTGAAAACTACTGTCCCCAGCAATTAATCTGCATTGTAAATTGAAGTTATTTCTATCAATCACCTCACCGGCACCTCAAGACAAAAAAGAGAATAGTCTGGCCAGATATGAAAACTATGTTCAGGTAAACTCCACAAGATAATATCTGTGCAAAATATAAATATAAAAGAAATCTTTCTGTACAAACATACTGCAAATACAAATCCATTCTTTCTAGAGTCCCCACTACCTTCAGGAATACTCCATCCCAACAGTGACAAAAGGATTTTAAAGAAAAAAAATAATTTGCAGAAAAACTATATTCATTAATTTGTTCAGGATCACATAATATACCTGTATTATATGCCTATACCACGGACCAAGTAAAGCAGGAGTTCTGCTGAGCCAAATGTACTGAGGGTCTAACAATCCACATGTAATGAGACTGAATTATAACATAAATCAACTCTGGATTTTAGTTTCTAAACGTTACTTCTGCAGTTCTATGCTCCTGTAATTTCACAGACTTCTAAAAAATACACGAAAAAGGGAAAAAAAGAAACAGATCAAATCCCATTTACACTACCATGGGTTTTCAGATAAAGGTAAACCAAACTGATCCCAAAGTAAATATAAAGGTTGACTCTGCACGATGTCAGTCGAAAGTTCAGATAGACTATGAAGGCACCAAGTCTTCAGGTGAAAAAAACCCAGCAATTAAATGAAAATAAAGCACGACATCTAAATCATCCAAGACATCCTAAGTGTTTCTCTTAATTTCCCTTACATCCTGTACTTCACTTAACTATAAACTTAATTTTGTAAGTATTTCAGTAATATACAGTTCTGACATTTTTGTTTAATTTAAACTTTCGTGTCAATAGTTTAAAAATAGCTAGCAGTATTACATTTAATCAAATACAGAAGTGTGACATAAACAGAAAGTATTGAATGCTGCAGTGTATTTCCAAGAAAGACTGTACTCACAGCTTCAGCTTCTGCTCTTGTTTTAAAAGTAATCACCGCATGGAGAGAAGAGTCATCTATCTGGCAATCTTCAATTTCACCATATTGCTTTTGATAAAGAAACAAAAAGAAAAGTTTAGTAAAATAGTTCTCCCACCTCTAAAAATGCAGTCCTAAATCAATGCCCTCCAAAAAAAGTAGAAAATTATAACAGTGTATATTTCACAGTCTTAATGCCAGAGTAGCTGTCCTAGCCAAGAATACAGTTACTTGTACTTGCAATTCTAGAATACCAAAGTGCTCTCATCTCTGGATTTCCCAACTCCTATAGATATGAGGTAAAACTATAATAGAAATAGGCTGTTCTGCTTCAGTATTCCTCTTCTCATTAGAAATAAGGGATGTTGAAATTCCTGCATTAGCCTATTATGAAACTCTTCCACAGAAATATTTCTTGGGAGTCAGGAGCTATAGAAAAAGTTTGAAAACTTAACTGTATTTCAGCATCTTAATAACATGACCTATCTATTCCTGTAATGGCCGTGATGGTGCTGCTACCTTTGATGCTGCCATCACTGGAAGCTGCAAAGACCAACAAAAAACCACATCTGTGCAGGTGGACTGCACTGCTGATGTACACAGGGTTGTGGTATTGTATCACAGAAACAGAAACACAGTTCAGAGCATTTCTAATGGAATTTGAAGCAAGCTTAAAACACCAAACTTGCAACCTGCAAAATCCAATGATTAATTTTTTTCTCAGTGTTATCCTATTAACACTGTGAATGGAATTGTATTTGTTCATGTTACTAAGTTGCTTTTTGATTATTATTTTGGCTTGTTAAAGATAGTAAGTTTCCTATAAAAAGATAAACAGGTCATTGTTTGATTTTTTTTTTTTAAAGCTTCTTATATGATTGCCTGACAGGAAATATTAAGTACACTAACAGGAGTAGAATTTAGTGGACTAACTAGCTCCTGGACTTGTCCCATCAGAGAACCATTGCAATTAAATGTTGGGGAAAAAGCCCCAAACAAAAAAAAAGGGGAGGATGGCACACCTGGAGATTCACATTATAGTCTTAGCATTTATTCCAGAAATTAAGCAATTTTTTTTTTATTATACACTTTCTTTAAATGGAGAATAAGTGTTTTTATAAGTTCATGTTGATTCTTCACTATTATATTTGCAAAAAAAAATTTGCTAAAAATTATGTATGTCAATTTATCATTTTTAGACTGAAAATAGAAAAAATAAGTAGAAAAAGATCTGACTTCTTAAGCTTAAGTATCTGATTAAACAGAAATGTTTGGATTATCTACAGATAATTGTACAATTTTCACTGTGACTCTTAAATTCAGAGGTTTTGGCAAAAGCACAGAAAATGTTTGAAGAGAATTTTCATTAAGTATTTGTTAAGATACTTTAACAAACAGGCTTCAGGTACTGAAAATTTGGCAATAAATCAATCTCTGTTCTCACCAACCCTTAAGTTATTTTATCATTCTGTACCTAAAAAATTGTAAAAAACATTACATATGCCCTGAGCAAAAAAATATTACAAATCATTTTAAATTGAAAAAAAAAAAAAATTCATTCCTACATAGTATTTCCAGAATCAGGAGAAAACAGGTCATTCAATGGAAGGATGTTATCCGAAGGGAAAAAAGAACTGCAGGTGCGCCATACCGCAAAATGAGGCAGAAGATCTTCTCTGTCACTTTCGGTGAAGGCGGAGATTTCCAGCGCCCTGGGCCGATGATCCACCACGGCGTGCACAGGAACGCCTCTGCCTCTCCCCCGGCCCCGTATTCCTCTGCCTCTGCTGCGTGACGCACCCCGGCCTCTCGCGTGAACCCCTCTCCCGCGAACCGAAGAGAGAATCCCTCGCTTGGCAGCCTAAGATATTCACACGGAACGGATCGACAGATTAAATTCACCAGCTAGATATTTAGATAGAATTAACAAACACATATTCTGAAGTCTCCTAAAAACACAGCCCCAAGAAAGTCCCAGAAAGAGAAGCTAGCAGGTCTTAAAAACAACAAAAAGATGAACATTTAAATAACGTTCAAAAGCTAATTAACTATAGGTTAATTATTACCAGACCAATAATGGGATGGAAATAGGAAACAAGAACCAGGTATCAAAAGAGCCCTAATCTGTGAAGATTGACTCCTCACAGGAAAAAGCATTGTGATACCACCCAGGAGGAGATAATTTTCTTATGACTTTTTTCATTAAATTATTCAGATAATTTTTACAATAGCATCTAGTTTGCTTTTTAGTTTTTTATAAACAGAATATTGAGGTATTTTGGGTTTTTTAGTTTCATTCTTTGTTTGGGTTTTTTTAAACATCTTAAAATGTTTAAATTAGTAATTTAGGACATGCTGACCCAAGAAACAAGCTCTAAACTATTAGGATTTTCTTTCAGTAAAATCAGGGTCACCTGGAACAGAAAAACAGGTTATCAATCAAAGAAACAACACATTAAATATTGTGGGAGTCAAAGTCTCGAGCACAATGCGTGAATAAAAGTTTTTAAAATAATTTTTAAGAATACTGAAGAATCAAACAAACATCAAAGGGTGGGGAAAACCATATCCCTCTTGTAATCTGTACAAGGGATATATTCCATGCTGTTCCCTGAAACACGTAAGTGGGCATCATTGATGACTCTGTTTTTCTCCATCTACTTCTGGTGGTATTTGCTAAAGGCTTCAGCAAACTCATTTAAATATTACTGTCCTGAAAGAGCTCTTTTTTATCTAACTCAAAATACAAACAGACTTAATGGGAGATGGAGTAGGTAGAATTAGTGCACTCAGCTATAAGGTAACTTTATCTTGAATGTACACCTACTTTTCCTATTTTACATGTCATTCAATTCACATACTTTCTGAGATACAGAAATTATAAACAAGCTTTCAGTTATCCAGTATTACTCACCATCAGAAAACTCATTAACATAATCTTTTGTGTCATCTCTTTTCAACTGGCTTGGGTTATTAGCAAAATTATTTTCACAATTGCCAAAGCTGCATAACAAGTTTTAAAGTAAGGTTTTAATGCAACTTCACCACACATACGTGCATTGTATTCCTATGCAGTAATACATAAGACATGACCAAACTTCATTAAGTGTGATTGAAGCGACACAGCAGCACTGCTTAACAGTAAAAAGAAGTAAGATTATCAAGTGATTCAGGTATCTATTACACAAACATATAGGCAAGAAAGTGCAATATAACAAGAGTAACACCCACAGCATTCATAACTTCTCAATTAGACACACATGAAGAATTTTTGCAACCATCTCAATTTTTTTTCAAAGCAAGTACTTTTAAGAAAAAGCTGTGTTTCTACACATTGAATACTTCTTGAAACACTGGATCTGCTTTTGTTCTCCTCTTGAAACCAACACTATAGTATTATTACTTTTGGCACCTCAGGCTTTTTGATTAATCTCATTAAAAGGATGCTAACATTTAAGAACAAAAGATTAAGCAGTGTTTCTCAACTTTTCTGGTCAAAGACTAAACGACCTTCAGGCAACAATTTGAAAACACTCCACATTGTCAAGAAAGCACTACTACCACAAATTTAAAAAACACCATGCCATCTAAATAGTTACAGAATTTAAACAATTAACAATTGCAATTAAAGACAATACTATTTCTGAATTCCACTGCAGTAGAGAAAGTGTTTTTTTAAATATTACTGATAAATGCCTCCATCTACATGCAACTTAATACTGCACTCTGGATAAAAATAGTTCATGATACAATATGCACGCTAATAAACATAAAGAAAAATACTTGATTAAAAGGTAATTGCTACAAAAGAAGACACAAACATACTTCCAGCTGCAGTTCTGTATATTTTCGTCTTAATTCAGTAACTTCTTCCCCAGCTTGCATCTTCTTGTATAAATCCAGTTCGGTATCTAGTAACTCCTTCTGCATCTAAGAAATTGTTATGGTAAATTATTAGTTCCACAGTTCATAATCTCTACTAAAGAAACAATTGTTCAATAAAAAGCAGTAACTTTGCAGGTATACTGCTTATTACACTGGGTATCCACCTTCAAAAACAAAACAAGCACAAGCTTAGGAGTCTTTGTGGCTAAGTAAAACTTTCATTTAAGCTTTGTGACGTCAAACATTCTAGACTACCAAGCAAAGGCAAGCATAATGCATTTTTTTCTAAAGATACATACAATAAAGTTCAAGATTATATAGTTATGGTCATAAGATGAACAACAACAAAAAAAGGCAGTAAATAGATGAATTAATACAGAATCTATGATCAGTACTGAGAAAAAGCGTCTATGTTTATTACAATGTCATAATACAAAAGCACAAATGGTAGTTCTGCTCAGACCACAGTGAAAAAACACAGGAAGTAACAAGACCTTTGCTAACAGAAGACTGGTCTCCGATGCACTCAGTTACCTTCCAGGACACAGTATCTTACAGAAATTATTAAAGTTCAGAAAACATACATGAAACAGAAAGGTATCTCTGAACCCCAATTAGGACATGTTCACTGCAACCACTAAAGTGCAGGGAAAGAGTTATGTGACCATGAAAATTTAATTTGAAGTTCCAGTCCAAAGTGAAACTATTCTGTCTTCTTATTTTCATGGAAGAAGCAAACATTTCAGTGATATCACAAATGAAAGCCAACTACAAAAAAGTTATGAAGGATTGTGAAACATGTTATGTTTACACATGTTGATTAAAAACAACAGCATGGAATGTTTGCAAAGGCTGGATGTCAAGAGATGAACGTTTTGTGCTTGTGACAGTTAAAAACCAACTATCACCACTGATAAAGAAAGGTGATTTTATTTTTTCCCCCCAGGAATACTTAAAAGGAAAAAAATTGAATATTCCACTGGCAACTTCAACCTCAAGTTTATTCAGCCCCATTTTCTGATTATCTACTGCAACCAGATGAAAAAAATCCATTATCTCCTGTATAATGGTTTTCCAAATTTTCAAAATTGGAACCAGCGTTTCTCTCAAATCCCACTGTGTTGCAATACATCACTGACACGACAAGGAAGCACTTCTGAAGTTTAATGATGACCAGCAGTTAGCACTCACAGAGCAGCCAGTGATACACTGGTGTAATGAAGACTTTTGAGGTTTATTATTAGCGATCTTAATGAAGACTTCTCTGTTACAGAGCTGTGTCAAGTCTGAAGAAGAAAATATCTCCTTCAGGACACACCAGGAGGCAGCAAAGGTTTCTCACTTAAGAGGGATAAGCTTGTTGTAATCTGAATGAACTGGAAGAAGCAAAAGTAGGAAATGATAATGGCACAGTCATATGGGCCTCATCTTCCATATATTCAGGGTCTTCTTCAGAGCTGTCCAGTTCTTAAACACTTAAAAAATGCAAGAGAACCAAGATCAAAGTCTTTCAGAAAACTGTCAAAGTTGTAAATTTCAACCAAAGGCTCTCTAAAATCTTCATTTCTACAAAAGCAGATGTAGATCAGATGGAGCTGTTTCAGTTGCTGTTTCAGCAACAGTTTTTGATGCTTCAAATGTTAACAAAACTGCACACAGGTAATAGATACTTTGTCCACTATGAAGTGGGTTTACTTAAAATCTTCATTTTCCATATTACAAAGGAAATGGAAAAGCAGCTCAAAAACTTCATATTGCTTCACTTTTCCTTAGTATAAACAACTATCACACAAGGAAGTGGTGGACCAGGTTACCAAGCAAAGGGTGATGTGGGCAGAAGAGATCTCCAGATAAACAAAACTGGGTTGAAGAACTATCTCAAACATAAACTTACCAATCATATAAATGAGAGAGGGCCTAAATAACAGCATCACAGGGCAAGCTCTTGTTCCTTTTCTGGGAGATCAGTGCCTCTCTAGAGAGCCTATAAACTAATACAAAAGGCTTGTGAAACAGAGAAGGCACTGGATGTCTGCATGCAGTTACAGGGCTACAATCTCCCTGGGACTACAGAAATACCACAGAAAAACAGACAATGGAGTGGTACAGTGGACAGTCTCTTAAGGAAGGATGAGCCAGGATGGCAAGGAGTACGAGTTGCTCTTCATTAGAGAATGCAGTATGAACACACAGAGCTCTGCCTGGGGACAGATGATGAGCCACCTGGAAGTCTGAGCCAGATCCGATGGCAGACCTACGCAGGTGATACTGCAGTATCACTTCACACTATCTAGTCATGTAAAAGCAGATGAGGCCTCCTTCAGACAGCTGGCAAAAGCCTCCTATTTGAATACTATGGGTCTGGGTAATTGCTGGAAAAGCAAGATGATTTCCAAGAATTGCATCCTCCAAGTACAAGAAGATGCAGGAAATAAAGTTGGCATGATGCTTGCCTGGATGAACATGATGACTCTAGAAAAACTTATATTCAAACCCAAGGTATACAAGAGGTGAAGCACAAAAGAAACACAGTGAAATTGCCTTGAGCATACAGGTACTGGTTGGGAAAGCTGAAGTCCCCCGAGGGCTTTGAATCTAGCAAGGGGGTGACAAACAAGAAGGGCTTCAACAGATCAATCAGCAACAAGAGGAACACTATGTTGAGAAAAATGTGGTCTGAGTGTTGGACACTAAAGAGGACTTGGCAACAAAGGATATGACAACAGTGGAGGTACTCAATACTTCCTACTCCTTAGTCCATACTGGAAAGACTTGCTTTCATGAATCCCATATCCTGAGACTGGAAAGGCCTGGAGCAAGAACCATAGACTCATCAGGGTTGGAAGAGACCTTTAAGATCATTAAGTCCAACCATCAACCCAGCATTACCACTGTAACCCCAAAACTGTATCACCCAGCACCTGACGCAGACACCTGAAGCACCTTAAACACCACAGGGATGGTGACTCCAACACCTCTCTCAGCAATCTATTCTATTGTCTGACCACTCTAGCAGTCTAAGCCCATTTTCAGGATAAATAAATGTTGCTTCAAAGTTTTTCCTGACACACTATATAAGAAGCTATGGTTGAGTACATAGAGGTAATTCCAGTATTTCTTTTCAAGGATGTGATCTATTTAGGAACAAATACTTCTATAAAAAGCAAAATACTGCACTTTAAAAAGGTAATATAATTGCATCTTTAAACAGCCGGGAAACTGGCAGCAGCCATGTATCAACAAGAATGGAGCAGAGGAAAAAGCGCTTCTCACAGGTAAAATCCAAATAAGGACACCTAGATCAAAGGAAAACCAACCAGTTTCAATAAGATTGTTTCAGAAGATTAATGTATTGACAAATTTCTGTGGCACAAAAAATCATAGGAAATCACGTACCCATACAGTTTGTTTTCTATATTAAGCCTGAGTAGAAGATATTTGTGCAGCCTAACTATAACCTTTTTGCATAAGAAATACTATTTCCATAATTTCTATTAAAAACTTAAAAAAACAATAGACTATACACAAAGCATTGGACAAAGTAAAAGAAAGAATCGTAAGACTTTTGGGTTTTTTTGATCTTTTAGACGATGCAGTATCTGTGTAACAGCAGATACAGCTTTTAGACAACAGCATGGTTGTAAAATTAACGATGTTGCTTTGATAAGGAGGCAAAATGAATCTCACTTCAAAAAGGACTTAAAAACTAAACCAATTAGGATTTTAAATACTGTTGATGTAACTACTTACTTTTATTCTCCTGAAACAGTGAATTCATGTATGAAAAAGTTGATCAAAACTTGAGTACCTGAGTTTTAGTTTTCATGCTTTTTAAAGGAGTCCCTCCTCCTGGTGATACACCTTTTAATTCATCCTTTAACTTGGTAATGCTATTAGTCAAAATTTCCAGTGTTTTCATGATTTCTGCTTTGTCTTCTGACTTCATGGCTTTATTCTTCTCCAGCTTTGAAATCAGCATCTGTCCAGTTCAGAAAAAAAAGCCTTCTTACTAACCAGAAAAAAAAGCCTTTTTACTACAGATCTGTTTTTCAGTGGTCATTATAACTAATGGATAAAAACAAGTACTGCTTTGCTGTGACCTACAAATCAACACATAGGACTTCTAACACATTGTATTAAATTAAAATCTTTGTCCAAATCTCTGCTTTGTTTCCTCATGAGCATAGGATATTTCCAATTTATTTGGACAGATTTGCTTAACACGCTTTCAAAATTTTATTCAACTTAAATGACACTTTGGCTTTCTTTCTCTTCCTAAGCCTAAGTGCAGTCATGCATAATTTTCTACATCACTCCCTCCCTGCTCTTGTCAAACAGACTTTGGCTTTCCCTTCTCCCAAATATATGCATGTTGCTCCCAAATAAGGCAAAATCAATTAAAATTTGACATAAACTAAATAAGGTTATCATGCTTTTTTGAAGTGAACCAACAGGACAAGTTAGATTAAAACTATAAACTCAAAATATGATGATGTTGCCATTCTAAGAGAATGCTTATTTTATAGGCCATTTTTGCTTCACTCTTAAAAATTCTGAAATATTTTGCACTGAACTGAGATTTTATAACTAAATATAACTAAATTGTCTTTAATGCCAATATTTTACCTTCTGTGTTTCAATGTGCTTCTCCAAGATTTCTTGCTTCTTTTTCCTCACATCTTGTTGAAGTCGCAATGCTTCCTAGAAGCATAAAAAGATTACAAAAAGGTTTCTAGACTTTGAAGCATAATGCCCGAATAATATACTATACCTGGCAACTACACAGCAGTAACTTACAATAACAGAGAAAAAATTAGTAACAGGAAATGCAAGGTACTGTATTTGGAATACAGTCCATCACCAAATTAAACAAAGATCTATTTATCTTTTTTAGTTAGATCTGTGCTGGGAAGACTTTATTACTGCTCACATATAAAGTAACACCTTACACAGCTCCACTGAAAGCTGAAAGGCAACACATTACACTATCTCAAGAGGTGTAACATGCAAGTGTTTAAATGTGCGAGCACAATTATCTTGAAAGCAACTGTGAATCAAGTTCATTAATTAAAACACAATCTCCAGAAATGTTACAAGTTAAAAGGAAAACACATTCTATTTTCTAATCTTGAAGTGTCACCCAAAGAAAAGTACCTCTTTTGTGTCTGAGCACTCTAACTGGGAAGTGACAAGTACAGCTACTCCATCTGCCAACAACAAAACTTGACCAGGCAATGGGCAAATTGAAATGAACTGAAACTGATCAGTAAGTGACAATATTGCACTCGGAATGAGAAGCTGGAGGAGATGCCACCCCTGCTGTGCTCAGCGCCTACTAACGGTGCTTGTAAGAAGGCTGATCCTTCTTGTTCTCAAATACAGAATACAGAAGCCTTATACAGCAGAAAACCCTTAAGAGCTTTGATATCAACGTATTTAATGGAATAGTAGAGGAGAGGCAGAAGATGATCACCTGCAATCAACTACAAGTGGAATATCTTATACAAGACGGTAAATGCACAACAGCCACAGAAAAAGAAATAGTAGTCAAGTTTCTGTGTGTCTTCCCAAATACTGACAAATTCTGCTGCATGAAATGTTAGTTTTTCAATACAGTGTGCAATCATTTTTCTGAAGGGAAAGGGAAGGTCAGATAAGGGGATGAATGTGAAAAAAAGTTAGGGAGACAGGAGGAAAAGAAGGGAGTCAGTCCCACAAAATCATGGTTTTCCGCAAGTGCTAGTATATTGTAACAGAAATCTCTGAAGGCAGGAAGGAGCACAAGATCACATTAATAAAGAGCCAATCACTTTGGCACAACTTCAGTGTTCTCTCTCAAAAAAACCTCTACAGCTGTTATGATGAGTCAGCAATGTTATTACAAGTTTTTGGCCATTTTAGAGGTATTTAACATCTTAACTTGAAAAGTAAAGGCTCCAATTCTAAAACCATGTGTTAAGGGACAAAGACGAAATGAAATTTCAAAATCAGAACTGCTTTCTTTAAATTCTGGACCAATGGCAAAACTCACGTGCAGCTACAAACTGCTAGTTCATTAGACATAAATTTCAGAAATTTAGCAGTATTTGACCAAAATTGATGTTTAATAATTATACTGATCGCAACACTTACGTTTGGATGTAACTTAGTATTGCATTCATAATCTGTGGTTAAAAAACAGTAAGGCACACAATGTCCTGTATTTAGTTTCTCTAAATGGTAAGAATAAACCTAAAGAAGGAGTTTTGCTGTGCCCTCTTGAAAATTCCAAGCAAGCTAAACTGTAACTGAGTGACCTATTAAGGCCAAATACATTTTTGTTGCATTTCCTTTCTAACATAAATAAAAAAGAGAAAGCCTAGCACCATGTCAAAATAAAAGTGGCTGCAGAACTATAGCTGGGAAACAACAAAGTGCAGAATCATAAAATTCTCAGTTCTCTTGAAGAAACAATTTTGGTCACATGTATAAAATACACTGAAAACAGAGGCCAGTTCCAGAACAGTTTAAGAGAGAAGAACAGTGACTATACTATACTCCCTTTCACTCACAATAGACAATTCATACCTCAACGTGTAGATTCTGATTCCAGGAAAAAGTGTTTCACATTTTGAATTTCTACAGTTTTAAACCTGCTTACACTGCCTGAACATACACTGAAAAATAACAAAACAATGCTGAATTTTCTGGTAATATGTGGGGGGGGGAGGAAATAAAACATTATAGTGAATTTAATCTTGCAACAAGTTTCATCTATGTTCTTGAGATGAATATACATAGTGCTCTATCTCTAGGTCACAAGTTCCCAACCTAGGTCCATTTTAAAAAGAAGCATATTTAATTTACCTGTTTTTTCTTCTGTGCTTCATTAGAGTCTAGCACGGAAGTGGAAACAACAGGCAAAGATTTCTGTGCTGCCTTCAAAGCAGCAGGGTTGTACACAGTTTTTGTCAAGCCAGTAGAAGTAGATAAAACCTATAGGAGGAAATCATTTTATTTTTTTGCCAGTGAATTTCAATCTTTTAAAAAACCCGCATGAGTGCTTCAAAATATATCAGTGTCTTTTCTTTTGTGTCCTTTGATGATATGGAATATAAAAATTTGGTGTAGCAATTATATTATGAGTTGTTGAAGTTAAATAGTTTCTGAAGAGGCAGCACCACATCAGATATGTAAGCTATGAACATCAGCTTATAAATCCTCTCACAGAGATTTGATATGTACTTCCAAGTTTCAAATACATAAATATCTACGTATTTGAGCATAACTAAGGAAACAGAAGATTGAGATTTTTGCAAGAGTAACTGTTGTTTTTGTGTTTTGAAGTCTAAAATACAGTATTTCATGGCTGTCTGACTTTTCCAAGCAAAAGTTCAACATAATTTTCGAGACTAAGATCCAACTTAGAGATAACAGTTTCTTTTCTTTTCATATGCAACTGGTGCAAAGTAGAAGTTGCACAATCAGCAAGAAGTAACTCAAGTACAAAGAAGTCTTCAACATTACACAGCAAAGGAAGAGATTCCTATGTATCTCTGTTCTCTTTCCTACATTTATAATGAGGTATGAAATTTTCTGATGACTAAGAACACTGCTGACTGCTTTACAATCTTTCTAAAACATACTATGCACATCTCCACAATACCAGAAGATTTCAACTGTTCTGTTTTCTTAGCATGTTCCTTAAAGAGTTTTTTGGGCATGCTAACACTGAAAAATCCACAGCTAAGTCCTAGAGATAATATAGGCATGATCTTGTCCACCTTGTTAGCGAATAGAAGAAATTATGCAATTGGTATGATTTCCAGGAGTTTAAAAATACTTTCTATGTGGAAAATTAAAAGATGCATGCAGATTCTACTGGTCATCATGCACCCCATAAAATAGACAAAATGCCCACCAACAGGAAGAAAGAAAAGAGATAGACAAGAAACAGAAAGAGAGAAAAGACGAAGAGATTAGAAGAATTTTCAACAGGAACAGTTCATATAAACCCCTTGCACTTCCGTGTGATATTTATATTATTGCTTCCCACAGTAAAGTGTTTTCAAGAGTACACAGTGCATAGAAAACAATAGCAAAAAGAAACCAACACAACAACATAGGGTACTATAGAAGGTGGTACAAAATGCTCTAAGCAGACCATTACAAAGATGAAAGACTTTTCTAAATGTATTAAAGAACATTAAAGTATGCCTATCCCAGTCATACAGTTTCTATTAAACAGTACACTTAGGACAGGCTACAAGACAAACAGAAGATCAAGCAAAGACAAAAATATTGACACATTCCTTTCACCGTGAACTGTGAACCACACCTCCTCATCTCTTCTATGTAGGAGATACAAGGAGATGTCACAGCACCAATGCAGACAAGTCAAAAGCAACACTACGGTCTTCTAAATCACTTAATACTATTCAAAAGAAGGAACAGGGTGAATAGCATGAATCTCTTCACAAGTCTAGCAATTTTTCAGCCCCTATACAGAGCTTACAAGGTCTCAGAACTACTTTTTTATCACCTTTTCCTCCTGCTCTTTGGGAAGAATAGCTACTTCCTTTCTCATTGCAAAGTTCTTTTCAAACCGTGCACTCCATCAGGTGCAAAAAACCATCTAGGACACAACACCTCTGTTTTTTGATGGATGTCAACCATTTTATTTCTAATGATTATAGAATGTAATGATTGCAAACTAAGCAAGATATTTCCTTGTAAAGAGGCAGCAGTAGGTAAAAATAAGTCAAATCAAGTTTCAGAATATTACAAAAAATGTCAAAAGAAACAGCTGTTTCCAGTGAACAGCCCAACTATTCAGCAAAATCACATCTGTACTATAAGACAACAGAGGAGAAAAACATTCTAGCATAAAATTTATTCTTTGTAGAAAAGTGTTTCAGGATAACTCAACTCTTATACAATGATGAAAAGAAGTATTTCCATTCAAGATG
This sequence comes from Luscinia megarhynchos, assembly GCA_034336665.1. Taxonomy (NCBI): domain Eukaryota; kingdom Metazoa; phylum Chordata; class Aves; order Passeriformes; family Muscicapidae; genus Luscinia; species Luscinia megarhynchos. Next base: position 47,115,480 of record JAPFBE010000003.1, on the reverse strand, counting down.
CAAGCTGAAGCACACTTCCTATTTCTGAAGAAAGCATGTATTATGTATGTAAAATGTAGCTCAGGAATACACAGCAAGGTATTTATCTGCAACTAATTTAGAGTACCAAGAACGGAACTAATCAAAGTAACAATAAAATACAAGTAAGAAGCCTTGATCAATGCATGCAGGGAGACTGCTCAGCTTGAAATGAATGAAAGACAAATTCTCTAATATTACAACTAATGTTATCAACTTCAAGTATTGTTACCTTTCTATGCTAAGTATCTCTGGAGTGAATTTTACCTGTTAGATGCCACTCAATCCATCAACTGCCCAACGGAAAAGGGGTGGGAGGGGATGTGTATGGGGAAATACAGAGTATGCTTCATTTATTTCAGGTCAAGCTAACTCCCAATAGAAAAGATATATATCTAGACAGAGGAATCCTGTTACATGGTAAAACTTGCTATCTTTCTACTACAAGTTTTCTCAAATGAATGTTAAAAATATAAGGGGAAGCCTGTCCCTTGAAGTGCTAAACAGATCTGGAAACATGCATTACAAACTTTGCTACTATAGTAAACACATCAACCACTTTGTATTCTGAAAACTGGAACAACTGGCCAAAATACATAGCTCATAACCACAATTCAGATCTACCTTTCCCACCCTACCTCTCTTTGTCCTTTCTATACTGATTAATTTCCACCTTTATCTTTTCACAAGTACTGCAAATGTAAAACCAAATAAAAAGGTAAATGTTTACAGAATCACCTTTTAAGGGGCACAGAAGCCCAGAAACATTTTTATAGAACTGCTTCCTATCATGTCATATGTAATGACAAAATTTATTTATTTTTAAAATTTTTTTTTGTATACGTCTACACAACTCAGGATTGTGGAACATATCAAGTTCTTTTTATGACTGAAAAAAGGAACCTGACAGATTAAACAAAATCCACTAAATAGCAGCTTTTGTCCTTCTTATAATCATTTAGCCATCTGCTGAGTTTTGATTTATCATGCTTCCTAAAACTAATCCTTCACAAATTATTTTATTCATAGTTATGAAATAATATTGACACAAGAGGATTCATAAAATAATTAATTCTACTGAAAATAAATATGAGAGAAGAGAATATGAGACATCTTCTTACCTTTTCAGTTGTTGGAGTAACTGGCTTTGACACAAAACCCAGTCTATCCTTCACAGATAATTTAGTCACATTCTGAGAAAACAAAGCAAAATAACAGTACACTACAAGCATTAGAAATTCAGAAAAAATATTTAATAAAACCACAGACTTTCAGGCAACAATACAAGAAATATATTCAAACAGCTGATAAAATTAATTTTAAATATTTGATTTTGCAGTTAATATATGTCTGTGTAAAAAAAAAAACAAAAACAAAACAAAAACAAAACAAAACAAAAAAAAACCAAACCAAAACAATAAAAACAAAAAAAAACCCAACAAAACAACCCCCAACAATCTGGTACTGGGTAAGACAAATATGAAGCCAAATCTGGAATCAAAGATTATCCTACATATTTTTAGCAAGAACTCCAAGACATGCTAGCTGGCAGAGGATTATCTGCACAGGCCCTTTTAAATACACTACAGTTCTTGCATTCTATAATCTGCTATTTGCAGATTACATGTGCATCAAATGCAGAAAGTTGTTTGAATTTAAACTACAAATGTGTTCTGATTTGTGCTGGTCTCCAGAAAGGATCCAAAGTGATGGCAAAATGCTAATAATGAAATATTGCAAATATAATAAAATATTAAAGACTTTCTAAGTAACATTCTGTCATTATTCACATTGGTACTGTGGTTGCATTCTTCCTTTTATTAGGGGTGATGTACAAATTCTGAAAATTCTTCTAGATACAGAGCTTCATTCTCTCATGGTTTTGAGGTGTTTAACAGATAAAATATATACACATTCAAAAACAATTAGCTTTTAGTTCTTTGGCTAGATACTCACTTTATTTTGAAATCTGACACCAGCAATATAACACAACAATCCTGAAACAGTCTGAGAGCCTTTAAGTTTTTCTTTTTAAACTATGTAAAAAGCTACAATACTAAAAAATTAAGTACCATGCTCAGGTAAAAAAGCCAAACATCATTGCAGAGAGGAAAAGTTTAACAGGAAAACATCACTAACAATGTAAGCAGATGCCCTTTGAAGTAGTAAATGTGTACTTGCACTACAGAAGTATCGGGTACATTCAGACACTACAGAACCCTTTTCAGAAAGAACAGGCAACGGAATTGCTCACTACAATACAAACCTGAGCAACTTCTGTGTTGGCACCCTGTGCTTCTGCAGGTTCAATATTACTCGCAGGCACTGGGCCGAGCCGCTCCTTCACCGACTGCTTCACTACAGGCAAAGTGGGCTGCTGCACTAAAGGCTGGATCACCTGCAACACCGCCCCAGACCCCAGAGAGCACAGCGTGAGATTTAAAGGCTGCTATACATGTCATTCAGTTAGAACACAATGAAATTACAATGGAATTTATGTTTATGCTTCTTCCCTTCTACCATTCAATGACTTTTTCACCTAATCGGATAAGCAACCACTTCATGAGATTTATTATGTTATACTGAATATTTGTGTAGCACGAGTGGCAATAACACCCATTTTGCACTTTCAGTTTACAGAAGTGACCAAACAACAATGATTTATTTCTATCAATTACATTTACTCAGTCTAACTTAAATTCTATTTGTTAGAACAAAATAAAATGTACTAAAGAAGTCTTCTGATTCCTCTCACAACTCTTTGACCATCAACCATTTAGTTATGAAAAAAGAATGCAAACCTGTATCACAAAGACTCTCACTTTTTATAGTGATATATCACTTTTCATCTCCTATGTCTTTAACTTGGACAAAACAGAAAAAAAAAAGATATAGAAACTGCAGTCGGGACTGAAGAAAAAGAAAAGAGCGCAGATAATCTTTGAATCTACCATGGATATACCCTGACAGCTAACACCTTTCCTTTTTTTTTCCTTTGACAAAAACATTCAACAGTTAAGATCGAAAAATATGCTTCCAAGCAAGCTTATTGTCATATTTATAGCTCTCAGAAGGTCATCTAATCCATTTCTCCACTGTAGGGCAAAGTCAGTTATGCCACTACTGACAGTATCTATATATTTTGTTCTTACAGATTTCCAATGAAACAGGTCCTGTCACCTCTCTAGATAAAAGTGCTTCAGTAAGCTTTGGCATTGGAAAATGTTTTTTTTAATATTTAACCTAAATCTCTTTGTGCTGCCTTTTAAGCCCACAACTTCCTGTTTTATCTACCTCAGATGTGGAGAGCATATTATTTTCTGCTTCCTGGCAGAAGCCTTTTATTTGATGACTTATTGTAGTTGACTACCAGTACCTTTACCTAAGTACTTCCATCGCTCTTGGAAATTCTACAGAAAAAATCTTCTAATGCAGTCCTGCTGATAAAATAGCAATAGCTAAGAAATTGCTGGACCAGATACTACTGAAGGGACAATTTAAGTCAACTGACTTTATACTGAAGAAAACTCAAAAGTCTGTCTTTGGTGCCTCACAGACAAAATCTGGTTGGAAGCCATTACAAACACAGGTGAAATTAATTAACCCATAATTAATTTACATAACAGAAATCTTGACAAAATACAAATATTTATAGTATATGAAGAAGTATAAAGTGTCCATACTACTCACAGATATGATGCCAAATATAAATTTCAATGAGAAGTAAATATTCATGCTCTTATAAACAGGAAATACCTGTTTACTGTTAAATGTTATATCTTGGGGTAGAAGATAGAAGAACATAGATGCATTGCACTTAAAATTTTTATTTCCTGTTAGAAGCTTTCTTGTTACTGTGTGCCTTCTGTGGCTGATAACAGACTTCAAAATGTGGTCTGCTGACATGTGCTGAGTGGCTGCTCTTGGTGAGGCAGGAACATTTAATACCGTCCCCAGGACTAAGAGGAATTAATTCGCAAACCAGCAAAATTAACTTGCTAAAGGTGGTGTTATTGGAAGCTGTTAACACCACTAAAAAATATGGGACTACTAAAAATAACAAATATCTAGATTGAATGTTTGTTTGGAAATACAGAGTTAATATTTCAATAATACTCTGAATAGCATAACCAGCAAATAAGCTGGCAGCATAGCCCAAGCTGTCCTCCGTGTAAGAGGGAATGCATGTAGGAAAGCAAATTATGTACTCCACTGCCCTCTTGTGGCTGAGATGAAAATCAAGCTTAGAAAATAAACACCATTTTGAGCAGCACTACTTTAGAAAAAGTATTAAGGATATTCATAAAACTGAAAGGATAATAACAGGGAAGATAGTGAGACAGATGTCATTAAAACCGAATTTTTGAAGATAAAAATCAGGGTGTTTCTTAGAAAGAAAGAGACAAAGGAAATTTAAAATGCTGTACAGAGGATTGCCATGGAAAATCAGGTCACTGATTCTGAATGATGACGACAAATTCGAAAGCAGGAATTCTCAACTCAGAGCTGCAACTGAAAGAATCCTCTAACAAGTTATTCCTGTATTATATCAGCATATATAATTAAGTGACCATTTCTTCTACAGAGCCTGTTTCATATTTTTGAAGCGCAGAATGTGCTGCTCCACACTGATGGCAATCCAATAGAACAGGATACACAAACATTTTTAAGGACTTGCTACACCAGCCGCTAACTGAGAAGACTCTACTCAGTAACTCATAGAGCCAGGGAGAACCCAAGGTTCCTCTCCTCCTTGAGTACAGCCACTAATGTACTGCTGACAAGTCTGATTTGGCTTGACACAGGTTATAAATCTTCCCTTCACAACAGTAACTGCAGTTTTATTTTTTTATACATTGTCAATGCTGCAATGAACATGGCAACTTCCAAAAGGTGTTCCTCTGCAATTCAATACAAAAATGTAGATTAGAGTATTTCAGTTGTAAGGGACCTGCAACAATCATCTAGCCCAATTGCTTGATCACTTCAGCATTGACCAAAAGTTAAAACACATTGCTAAGGATACTGTCCAAATACCTCTTTAACACTGATAGGCTTGGGGCCATCAGCCACCTTTCTAGAAAACCTGTTTCATTGTCTGACCACTCTCTCAGAGATGCTTCATGTCCAGTCTGGACCTCTTGTGACACACCTCCAATCCATTCCCAGACAATTCTCTCCCTGGATATCACAGAGATCAGCAACTACCATCCCTACTTAAAAATGTCCATGAACCCTTCCTAGAAATTTAGTCTCTCTAATGCAGCTCTCCTCTTCAACTGTTGTTTACAAGTCCTTATATCTATGTGTGCATACCTGTGTATACCCATAGGTGTCTCTGTGTAAAACAAATTCTTCTGCTCCTCTGTACAACAATATGCACGCTCAACAGGAAAGGAAAGGAAAAGAGAAAAGAGGGAAAACCAGAACCTCTTGGAACAAAACGGAGATCATCTTACATGAAAAGAAATAACTCTGCTGCCTTTCTTAAGCTCAACAGAAGCAATAAAAAGCCTATACTAATTAAAGCAAAATAAATCTTATTTAGCAGAGAGCTGCATCAAATCTTGTTTGAGATGATAACAGAGTAGAATATACTAGAAGTCACCAAAGGGCTTTCTTTAAATGCCTTCAGTCTCATCTTGCTAGTAAACTACTGAATGCTGTATATGAGGTCAAAAAATTTACAACTGAAGAGTGACATTTGCAAATTACTTACATTAAGTAGTCACTATTTCAAAAGGACTTAACTTACTTGATATAAACATTCTCTTAAAATGTTTTGCAGATTCTGTTTTACATAACATGCTAGAACAAACTTAGATCCTCTACCTTCTGTGCGGTAGTCTGGATTTGCGGTGCACTGCCTTCTCGATGCCAATAAACTTTAATAAAACGATTATTTAATACTGCTTCTGTACTTGATATAGCTTTCTTTGCTTCCTCATGTGTGGCAAACTGAATAAGGGCACCTTCTGGATCACCTTGATATGCAACCTAAGATTTAAAACAGAAGAACAAAACTTACCACACAGAGGATTCTCATTTGTGTCTAAATTATCATTAAATCATCAGCTTTCAGACTTATAAACTTACAATTTACACCCAGTATGTGTCATTACATAAATGAGCCCATCTGAAAGGTCTGGTGTCAAAATCAACCTTGAATTTATGCTAATAAACTTTAAGAATAGTTAAAACACCTCAAACAAACAAAGTAAGGCAAAACCCCCGGTCAACATGTTTGCAAATATGACTAGTCGTTTAAAAGAAAAAAGGAAGCATCAGCAAAGTAAAGAAAATTACTACAAAAAAAATGCAGGGATCGAAGAGTAAATGTCCTATCTAATATCAGAGGGAGACGGCAAATCTCATTTTGATTTCCCCCCCTCTGAACAGTAACACATTATTTTGCTTCAAAAGCCAAGATTATACTCTTTGCAAGAAGAGCATAGCTTGCAGTGTCCATATATATATCTGTGTCTCCATACACACTCATATTTTACTTGTCTTAATGAATAATATTGCCTGCTAATACACCCATATTCTCAGGTAAACTATAGAAAGGCTTAAGAAATATTTAATAGCAATTAAGAGATTTAAAATCCCTCCAGTGTTCAGACAGGCACAGAAGGTGCATTTTGTACCACATAAGCACATACAAAAACACTGTCGCACCTCTTCACTCCAGCCCTCAGTGCAAACAAGAAAGGGTTCCTAAAAATGCAAGGGAGCATCTGAAACTTGTTGATAATGAAGCACGGTGAAAGGTCACACAGAGCAGCTTAGAGGCTGGGTATGCAAATACTGACATTAAAAGTGCAGCCTGCAATACATAACATCAGCCTACGTCAGGCTCTAGCTCTTGCACTCTTCAAGTGCATATTGGGGGACTCCAATAAGCCACAAAGTAATTTTAAGGGACAAACCATCATTACGATGGAACTAGAAAGAAATTATGGATTGGATGAAAATTACAGGTTTTCTGTATTTACAATATCCGAATATTCAGAGCGCTTATGATAGCAGATTGAAACTTGAGAAAATGGGTGAGAAAAACCCCAAAATTTTCAATATTTTAAACAATGTCTCTTAGAAGCCTTATCTCTGAGGAACACATTTGTTCAAAAGATAACTAGAACATTTCATTTCTGCTTTTTCAATGGCAATATCATTAAAAATAATGAGATCTTTTTAGAGAAACAAGTTAGGAAAATAAAAGCGTTTCAGGGAACCATGAAAAAAACGTGGCCTTCTGCTTTTTGCAACTACCACTATTTTTATATCAAAGCATAATGCTTTCTCTTTGTTGACTCTTACCTGCAAGTTGACTAAGTTTCCAAACTTACTGAAGTGCTCATTGAGTTTGCTGATGTTGTTAAGCTCTGGGGGAACTTTTCTCAATTCAAGTTTTGTATTTTCATTTCCAAACTGCACTTTCTTCTGGAAACCTGGACTATTTGTTCTGTTAAAATTTTGCCTGCAACAAATAAAAAATCAAGCCAGAAATCCATAGCAAACTAGCAAACACAATGTTAAATTGTATATGCTTACACAGAAGTTTGTTTGTATGAGACACAAAGATCTGCAGACTTAAAAAATAATGAAATTGTAGAAAAGTGAAGAAGAGTACAGGACACACACCCATATACCTGCGATCTTCCCCAGTGATATTCTCAGCATACCCCAGCACATAAATCTGTGAGATAATTCACATTCATTTGCTCATGTCAGTAATTCCTGACTTCCACACTACTTCTCTCCAAAAAATTGTTTCTTAGCTCTTCCATGAAATTTCCCCACTACTTTTTCACATAACTATTACTTCAAGGCCCTGCTCACTCCCAGCAATCTCTTAAAATCGCTTCCAATCTTGCACCCTCAGTTTTTTTTCTCAGTAACATACCTGGTAACTCAAATCAAAATAGCAGTGATGAAATTCACATTTCACAACTAAAATCAGTCATTCTAACAATAACCATACTGCACCTTCCCTGTTTCTTAGATCACACCAACTTAGAAAGAACAGATCTTAGTATCCAAAGCAACTTCATCTATCTGTATACTACCTTTGATAGAAGACACTGAAATACAGATCACACTATAGTATGATTTACTTCAGTACCATCAGTGTACTCACAGTTTCACTTTAGCAATTTATAGAGGCATACATATGTTTCAGATCACAGTAAAGAGGTTCATGAAATTCAAACTCTTAAGCAAACACTGTGTTAACAGTCACTCACTTGTCAAACCAAGTCTTCTTTGTAGGAACTCCACCATCCCCTGCACCAATTGTTCTTTTCCTGGATTCAGCATCTACCACTATTCTCATACTACTTTTATTAGGAGGTTTTTCTGTAAACAGATGAGAAGATTTTACTTTTTAAAAATTTATTTTCTGTGCATTTGATTGTACGAAAGTACTCTGCTCACACTGAATTTGCACTGAAAACACAATTGTTTTATTTTGAAATTACTATTATTCTTGTTCTGACTGAATCAAACCTTGGTCACAGACTTCTTAGCTATCAACAGATGTTGTGACAGATCAAAACAGCTAACAGCACTCATTTTGTCACAGTAACATCACACATACAGAAAACAAAAGAGGTGTGAGAGAAGGCATCTGCCTCGAGATGACTGCACTCTGATTCACAATGATTCACAATGTCCCATGCAATACTCTGAGGCTCACACCACTCCAACTAACACCTTCATTCTACTATTAGATGGTACACACAAAAATGGGCATGATAGGAAATGCACAGTACTCCAGGACACTAACACCTAGGAGCAAGATTTATGGATGGACTGGGAAAGGAGTCACTTTTGCTGAAGAACAGGAATCACACTGGGGGACTCCTCACTGAAAATACACCAACAGAAACATAGTAAGATTAAATAGAAATACATACAAATGCAAATTAAAACCACATTAAAAATGGTTTTATCCCTTTTCCATTCTTAGTTTGAGTGCTGCTGCTTCTTCTGAGGGCCACAGGAACTGCGAGGTTAAGATTATTCATGCATAAAACTGCTACCAGATAAAAATGACTTCCTCCTCTCTGCAGCAAAAATCACCCTGAGATTCTACTACAGAAACATTAACATTTTTCTGTATGAAAGATATACAAAGTGACCGGTTACTACAGCTGAGAGTAAACTCCTGTAATTCTCTAGCAAGAGATTTCATTTTACCTGTAAAATGCACAAATAAAGCAATTATAAACATAGTTCCCTATTCAACTAAACATCTATTAATTCCAGAAGATTTTAGGAAAATGCAGTATTTTCCGGTATTCTCTGGAAAGTTCCTCAACCTGCATTAATATAACATAATCAGCTAAACTAAGTATAGCTTTGAGAGCATACCTCTGGGTGGTAGATCCATATCACCTGATGTGAGTCCTATCAAATTTGGTCTTTGGGCATGTACTCTATGTCTATACATAGGTCTTGAAGTATTTGTTATACTTGGAGCTTCTGGATTATAGCCATCTGTGTCATACGTTTCTGGTAACAAAGAAATTGTCTAATTAAAATAAATTGCAGTTAAAACCCCTAAGGTTTCAAATACAATATTTAATTTAATTACAAGATAAAGTTGCAATAAAAGAGTTGTATAACCGCTATCATAAAAAACCATCGTGCCAAGTTCTCTGCTTAAACACAATGAAAATATTACTCTCCAGTCAAAATTCACACTTTATATGCAAATTTTACTTCCATCTTGAACTAAGTCTGAAAAGAAGAATGTTAATTTACTGCCACAGTCTATATGATACAAACTTATTCTCCCAAACTATGACATGATAATCGCTATAAAGTACACTATAATATGAATCAATGTTATTCTATTTAGCAAACCTTGTGGGCAAAGCCTCAGTACTACACCTGCTGTAAAAAGAGAGGGTGGAGCAGGAGGCGGCTGGTGATGAATACCCGTGGTAACAACAGTAGGAACTGAGCTGGTTGCTGAGTTTGGGGGGGCATCCATGCCAGCAGGCTGCAATGGTGGAAGGGGAGGGGGTGGTCCTGTCAAAAACAAATGAAAACAATGCATTCATTATCCACTACACTTTCATTAGACTCCACTCATAAGGAGACTGATCTGAAATGCTTTTAAGGCTATTTAAGAAAAAAGGGGCTGAGAAGGCACATCTGCAGACTTGATGCTGTACCATAAATTCACAAACCACCCCCAACAGCAAATGACTCAGAACTTGGATTAGAGAGAAAAGCATTTGAATCATTTAACATTTCTCCAAACACACTCTCTCTACAAGAAAAATTTAACTGCTAGCCCAGTATTCATCTTTACTAACAGAAAAATTTTAAAGCTCGAAAAAAGCTGATCAAAGAAACAGATCTTATTTTTAAAATAAAAAAGTATTTTTAATATAACAAAATTATTCTATGATAACAATAACTAATTTGACTGAAATTATTTTTTCCAAATATTCAAGAAGAAACCTTCAACTCTAATGGAACTATTCTAAAAATTGAGGGTTTTTTGTTTTGTTGGTGTGGTGGTTTGTATAAATTTCCTGAAATAGCTCCCTGTCAGGACCTGGGCAGCGACCGGTTTTTGACTTTTTTCACAACAGGTAAGGTAACACCCTCAAAGCTAAGGGTCAAGCCCAATCTTCAGTTTAATCATTGATAAGAGAAGGTTTTGGAAGAAGCTATGAAGTGATATATCTGAACTTGTGAAGCAGATTTGAAAATAGCATGTAAGGTGGAATTGACCAACCCAGACGAGACTACACTCTATATTAACTGAAATGAATACATTCATTCATATCTTTCTTAAATATACCATCAATAGGAAATTAAAACAGTTTAAGAAATTTCTAAGCAGTATCAAATATAAATTACTGCTGAATAATTTGACCAAGAGGTACATCTAAGTTAATAAAAAAAGAGAGAAAGGAATAATCATATAAAACTAACGTAACAGCTTTTAAACCATACAAGGCAACTGAGCACTAAACTTCGGCCACTTTATAAATGACAGTCCGGCACGTTAAGTTTTCATGTACCTTTTAGTGCCTCAGCTGAAGCCCCTTTCCAGTGAAACAGTAAACAAAGTGGAGAATTTTTCTTAGTTACTTTACAAGTTTAGTTTTACACTTAGTCCCAAATTATATTTTCAGGTATAAATTTGATGTGGTCATGAATTAACATTATTTCTATTTATAAAAATGAAACAGTAAGGATCTGTTGTTTCCAGCATTTCTCGTTCTTTAACCATAGCCAATTTTGGACAACTTCTCTATAATACTCAAGGAATTAAATTTTGTGATGTCATGCTTCTGCTTAAATACAATGAAAATATTATTCTATACTGAAGAGTCACATTTAGCATGCAAGATTTTACAACAACCAACTCTGCAACAACTATCATCAAAAAGAGTGATTTTGAGATAAGCTATGCCATAGCAGAGCACAGTTCAACCTTCTATAATGTAATACAGCTGGGATTCTTCAAAACAGCTTTTTGCACTGTGTACAATTCAAGTAAGATCCAAGTTTTTCTACTAAAACATGGAATTTAATCTTCTTTAATTACCTGTTACAGGTGGAAGGCTAGGTGGTAAGGGGCCTGGTGGTGGTACTGGAGGTCTAAGGTTAACAGGAGGAGGACTCAGAATTGGTGGAGGGGGAGGAAGTCCAGGAGGAGGTGGTCCTTCGACAACAGGGGGTTGTGCTGGAAAAGGCAGAATGCCAGGAAGATTCACATCTTCTACCACTACTGGATCGCTTCCATGATCAAAAGGGCACATGTCTCCTCTCATACAGAAACCCTTCTCTGGAACATCAAAGGAACTGATGTTAGTATTCAACAGCCATAGCTAGATTCAGGGCAGATACAAGACATTCAATGTGTAATGTGGCAGTTTATAAATTAAGAGCTCCCCATACCAGCAGAAGCTTAAATAAGAAAATTAAATTGACCCTTAACTTTATTCTTAACAGTCATCACACACGGACATGGCAGAAACTTGCTAACATAAAGGTGTTGAATTTTTCTTGAAGAACTAATTCTGCACTGAATTATAACAAATTCTGAAAGCAAAAAATGAAATCTAGATGTCATCACATTAACAAAATCAATTTGTTTCTAAGCAAAAAGTGCAGATGCTAGAATTGAGAAACCCCTATTAAAAGTTAGAAGTTAATATTACAAAATTCCAACATGAGCAAATTCAATCTTTTTTTTTCCTCTTTTGCAATTATGTCAGGAAGCACTGTAAACATTTGGCACAGTTTAATGTGATTACTTGGGAGCAAAATTTGTTATTTACATATAACAATGCATTTGTATGCATTTGTAAATATTAAATATATACAAATAAAAATTAATATGCATTCACTTCTTTTCTTTTACACACAAGTCAAACAGAAGCAGGTCAGAGGTGGGCCACAAAAATTACCAGGAGCCTGAAGCATCTCTTTTATGAGGAAGGGCTGAGAGAGTTGGGGCTGTTCAGACTGGAGATAAGAAGGCTCTGAGCAGTGAATTTAAGTACTCACTGCAGCCTTTAAGTACTTCAAACTTTTTGGTGGGACCTGAAGTGATAGGACCAGGGGTCATAGTTTTAAACTAAAACATGGTAGATTCAAAGCCAATACAAGAATAAGAAATTATTATAATGAGGATGGTGAAACAGTGAAAGAGGTTGCCCAGAAAAGTAGTGGATGCCCCATCCCTGGAAACAATCAAGGTCATGTTGGACTGGGCTTTAAACAACAAGATCTCATTGAAGATGACTATGCTCACTGCAGGGATGCTAGAATAGATGAGTTTTTTAGGGCCCTACTAGCCCAAATTGTTCTATTATTATCTATTTAGCAACAGTGTCCACAAAAACAAACAACACAAAAATACAAGTCAACGCAATACAGGGAAAAGGCTGAAACACCTTATGGTAAAGTAGGAAGAAAGAGGAGCGCAAATTTCCTCAAAACAAAATGTGGGGAAGCAGCATGTATTACTTCATCTTCAGGAAGAGTTATAGAGCACATTAAATTGAAATGTTAAACAAAATCAGAAGTTTAGCAGAGGGTAAAGCCAAAACTTTGAGAGTGTAGGTAGCAAGACCAGTATGATGGAACCACGGAGCCACTGAAGAGAGAAAACTTCAAAACAAAATGACACATTCACAATTCCACTTGCTCCACAGCATTGCTGTGATGTACACTGGCAAAGCTATTCTACAGAAGTCCAGCTCTGCAAATACTTGAAAGCTGTTTCCCGTTTTCTTTACTTAAAAAAAAAAATTCTAATCAGAGTTCCAAATGTAAACTGGCCTAGAACTTAAACTCCTCATTGTGGTACACAACAGTAACAACAACAAAATCCCTCAGAAGCAACTTTATGAGGAGATTTCAACTCTCCTGAGCCTGCAGGTTGACCACCTGAATTTAGTTAAGGCACTGCCAACTGCAGCAGCCTCCTGCGTGTATTTTGGCACAAGACATTTAAAATGAAAGTTTAAGACAGAGATAAGCAAAAACCTAGGAAGTTTTAAGAAACACGTACACAGAAAGAAATTATGCTCTAACATGAGCCAGGGAAGTTTCAGCTCTAGACCTTTCTAGTTAAAAATTGTCTCCTAGATAGGATAGAATGAAATACATCAGTTGCCATTGTCAAAACCATCAAATACAATATTTGGTTACAACAGGACATAAGACAGAAAACGTAGGTAAAACTGATTTTTAAATAGATTTTTAATATACTATTTTTCATTTACAGCAAATACTCCTAGCAAGTAAAAAAAAGTATACAAATACTAAAAGACCAAGCTGTCTAAACTCAGTAAGAAGTGGTACAAAATTTCCAATCAAGAATTGTGCAACAGAAAAGTCCCACTATACTAGAGAAGATCAGAAAAAGAAGGGTGAATTACCTCAATCTTTTCAGAAAGGGGACAATCATAGCTGTAGGAAGCAATTAAAAAATTAAATGTACTTACCATCATAATCTCTACAGCGTTTCTTTGGCAGCGGAGGTCTTCCATAGGAGTTGTGGTCCAGCTGCTCTTCATGGAACTCTGACCAACTTTCAGTAGTGTTATTTCCATGATGAGCAGGAGCAATAACAGTAATAGTACTGCTCAGTGTAGGGACAGGGTAGTGGCCAGATGAAATATTTGTCACAGAAGAAACTGGAGTATAATTGTTCTCTAAAGGATCTGTTCTATCCATGTCATATTTTGGCTTTCCCAAATCCCTCTCTGTAACAAAAAAATTAAAATAAAAATTGTATTGGGTAATTCCTTATCCACCTTTTCACCAGAAGCAGCCACTACTCTCTAAGTATCTTTACTCCACATCAACTCAATACACATACAAGATAATTGAAATGTTTTACAGGTTGCCCAAGTGCCTGTGGAGTCTCCACCCTTGGAGTTATTTATAATTTAGTATTAAAAAATAACAATTAATAATTTAGCTGGTGCTAAGAAACCTGATTGTTTATTTGCTTTGATAAAGGGTGTTAAGACTATACCACCTTCAGAGGTCTCCTCTAACCTCAACTACTCCATTATGCTACATTCCAAAGTTTAAGCAGAGAAATAATAATCTGTGAAGTACATAGTCAGACCCTGGGCTATTTTAATAACAACTATATCCACAGTAGAGCAGATACTCTATTTAACTTGAGGCAGAGTATATCTTCTTTAGTGATGCACATATTTTAAGAACTTGAGATGGGAAGTTTTTCTGAATAAAGGGAAGCAATGGCAATAAAAGGGTAACCATCACTTGAAACTACAATACAAATTTTTAATGTTTCAAGACAATGTTATTGTTATATCTTCATTTTGTTGACCTTCATTTTCTGTTCCACTCAAATGCACGTATTTATTGCATGCAAAGCTTTGCTGCAATAGGTGAAATAATAATGCTTGACAGGTGTGGAACACTCCTGGGCAGATACAGCAAGCAAACTGGCCTTTTATTCTGAATACATACAAACTATTCTCTTCACTTTCTAGTATTACCACTAAAAAACAGAAAAATATCCCAATTAAGACAGAACAGTTATGTCATAAGTTAATAGACTTAAATAACTCCACATTAAAGGAATATTATTAAATATCTTAAAAGATGGCTCATCTGTACAGTAAAAACAGACTTTTCTTCATGTTCTAAGAAAAAGAAGCAAAGTTTTCACTACGAAATAGTGTCCATAAGATACTGTCATTCCAGTTTACATAAATAATTCTTAAATTAAGACTTAATCATGTTGTAATCTTTTAGTTAAACTGCTGAATGTTATTTAATTTGCTTGTTAATAAGTTGTTTGGAAAATATCTGGTCTCGTATTTTCAGAAATCTACATTCCTAGTTTTAAGGCTCGGTTATCAAGGTCTGTTTCACAGAAAGAAAAATAATACACAGGAAAGTTCTACCAGACCTTTTTTACCCGTACATTGTCTAAGACAGAACAAAGATATAAAATTACTTTCACTGCTATTTTCCAATCAACCATTAGGAAATATCGAGCAAAAAAGCACTCTTTTCACCTGAAAAAGCAACACTCTTTATAAAGAAGTTTAATTCTACAAACTACCGGACTGAAGCCTTAAGTCCTACAGATATGTGCACAAACACAGATATTTACTGTAATGATTTCAACCCTTCACCTATGACACTGAAGGGGAGACAAGATTGGAAGTCTTGAGCTGCAACAGGCAGCCTCTGCCAGTTCCACCTCTACAGATGAGTATTAATTTCTGTATCTCCTTAAACCAGATTCTGAGTTTCTTAAATTTAATGAAATGGAAATAACTTGTACTTTTTTGCCTCTCTTACAACAATGTTTAAAAGTGGACAGCACAGACACCTCAATACAAAGGCATTAAAGAAGAACAGAGCATAAGAGAGGAAAACAAGAATTGAGAACACGATCACAGAAGCCTCATCTCCATAGACAATAAAGTTAAATTTTAATAAAGGAACAAGAACAATAGAGGAAAATCTAGTACATTTTGAACACAGTTTTCAAGTTTAGTTTCTAAATTTTGTAGAAAACATTCACCGTATTTTAGAGACCAACTGTTGGTACCTCTGCTTCGCGTTCTGCTCCGGCTTCTGCTCCGGTCTCGATCACGGTCCCGCAATCTCTCCTTGCTCCAACTCCGACTTCGACTCCTGCTGTAGCTCCGACTCCTCCCTCTCCGTCTGTTGTATCGATCCCTATAGGAATCTCTTCTGGGAGGATTTCGGTCATAATCCCTCTTCCGAGAACGTTCATCTTTTTTCCTTTCATCGCGGCTTCTAGAAATGAAGTATTAGATGTTAATTACAAGAATTATGAAGCTGTAATTTGGCATATTAACTACTTAAAAACTTTAAGAAATGTCAATGGAAAACTAGAGAAGAGCTACAAATTGCATGTAACTGATGGCTACTCCTTTCCTCTCAGATGGATTTTAAAATTAGTTTCACTTCTTTGTTTTATTTTTTCCATACCTAAGATTTTAAAACAAATATAAATTTATGTTTCTGCACAATACTGTGTATTTCCCAAGTTGGAAACAAACAGTAACTTTGGTTATTGAAGGGAACGCTTCTAAATCAAAATTCAAACTCAGTATCAGGCAGAATAGATACTGCAATATAAACCACAAATCTAACACCAGAATTACTCCTAAAACTCCAAGGATGACAGCTGTGCACAACTCAAGAGACAGGTTACACTGACACACTCTCGCCACTTAATTACATATGCGTAAAAGCAATAGAAGTCACCTTTTCAAGCTAATTAGATGACAATACAGAAGCAAATTATTTAAGTCAGTAAAAAATCCAAATCCATCTGAATACTGATATAATACAAGGGCTTAAATAAATTTTTCACCTGGTGTCTCTGTAGCGAGAACTTGACTGAGGAGGGCTGTGATTTAATCTTCTAGAGAACTTCTTCTCTCGCTCTTCCTCTTTAACAATCTGAATTCAAAGTATATACATTAGATCAAAACATGAGTACACCAAAATGCAAACTTCTGCATAATCAAATAAAATCAACAACTCTGAACACTAAGCAATCAGCAGTAATACTGCAATTTAATATTTCAGTCTCTAACATAATTAGAGAATCTTCATAACATGTTAATTTCTATTTCTAGGAATATTCAAAACCCTGTTTGAGAGAAAATAAAATAATCAGTCTTTATAGTGCTGCACTGAAAATACAGCTGCTTTTACTGTAGGTAGACAAAAAACGATATTAAGGCTTTGGGAAGATTCAAAAAGGCATATATATTCAACATGCAACACCAAAGACTTTTTGTTATCTGCAGGTTATCTAGCTCAGTTCACACTTAAAACACTTTCACATAAGCAAACCTGGGCTGCTACCGAAAAGCACAAACTTACTCTTCTGGCTCAATGAACAACATAAACACTTGTGACAATAGGATGTTAATCTGGATCAAGCAGCTGAAGGAATGAGAATTGCTATTCAGAATGGCAGCCAAGATTTATAGAGAATTAAACTGCAGCACAACTACAACAGCAATTTTGACCAGAGAACTAATGCAGGTTGTACTGCAGCTCCTACATTATTCATTGACTTCATTTACCTTTGCCTCAGCAAAACCAATGCGGTTTACCTTTGAAACACCAACTTGGGTTAGAAAAGTCATACAGCAGTGCTCAACATGCCAATATTCTGTTATTTTAAAGCTGTCATGTAATTATAAAACTATTGATAAACGTAATTATTATTATTAACATAATTATAACATAATTATTAATAAACATTATTGATATAAACTGTAATAAATTACTAATAACTCTTACTAATAAAAACATTAAGTTAAGCAAATAAGCAAATTACATAAATGAGGAAAAAGATGTGCATGTAAATTAAAAGTAAATTCCCACCTCTTCTTTTTTTGTCTCTTTTTCTTGGTGCTGAAAAAATTCTACTTTCAGACTTCCTGATGATGGCTGCTCTGGTGGAGGTAGGTAGCTTTTTGTATTCACAGCATCAAACAGTTTTTCCACAAATATCTGAGTTTCTAGAAGTAAAGAGCGTACAAATACCCATTATACAAAACCATGATTAACATTTGCTTTAAATATTAATAAATAAATAAACCCAAAAAATCCAGACAGCATTCAACAAAAAGTTGAAACAACAAAGAGTATTTTCTTTAAATACTGTGCTCCTAATTTGTATTTTAAAAACACGTCAATAATGAACAATGTATCAGAGAAGTTTTCAATTCTTGAATTATTTAATGTTTCTTAATAAAGCATCTGGAAAAATATTTCTGGCATATATATACAGAGGTCCAATACTTGCCCGGGGAAGTTGTGGATGTCCCAGCCTTGGAAGCATTCAAGACCAGGTCAGACAAGGCCCTGATAAATCTGGTCTAGTGCAAGATGCCCTTGCCCAGGACAGGGGGCTGGAACTAGAGGATCTTTACAGTCTCTTTCAACCCAAACCATTCTATGATTTTGTCCCTCTGTGAGTACTAACAAAACATATACCTAATATATGCAACCTATACACCTGGGCTTTTTTAAAATTACTTTATGGAAATTGAATTACACTCTACAAAGTAACAAAGCTAATAAAGAGATCAAAGCCCGATTTTATGGTAAATGATTACCTGAATAAATTGAACAGGACAGAATTTTCACTCAATCTTAATTGTTATGACAAATCCCATACCTTTCTGAAGAAATACATCCAGCTGATCAACACACAATGCCTTCAATTCCTTTTCACTTTTATCCTTCTTTACCAAAGCCAGAACATATTTAGCTAGGGCGGATGGATCTGCATCACATCTGCAAATAGATTAGTTAGGAAAAAAAAAGCAATTTAGTTACAGTAATTAATGTCTGAAACTGGTATGACCAATACATATATAGGGCAAAACCATTTCCGACCAAAGCAACACTCAGGTGTATTTTTTAAAACAGAGTCCAGATATATAACATTTCTAAGTATTGCTTTCCTTGTCAAGAGAACAACTGCCTAGAATATTTCCTAATACTGGACAAGGAACACCAGAGCAAACTAGAACAAACTATTTCGTAAGGAACAGCCTCAACAGCCTGTTTTGTATTAAAAACAAAGATGACAAATCCTTCCCTAACTCTCCAAAGACGGCACCAATAATTCTGAATATAACACTGAGTAACTGTTACCTGGGAAAGTCAGTCTATTCAATTTCAAATTAATACAGTGATACTGTAGAAGTAATCTATGCTACATTAAAAAAATAAAATAAAAAAATCAGACCCTTGAGTATTCTAAATACACTTTTGAACATTCTTATTACTACTTACATATAAACACGATGAATACTGAAACTGATTTGTTCAGTTTCAAACTTGGTTTCAAAAGCCTAAATTCATATATTGTATGAAGAGGTACACTGAAAATCGAGAGAAATTTAGGGGACCATTATCCATTTGACATCTGAGTTCAGAATTCAACCTACAATTAAATACAGAGCACCTCAATGTAGGAGTTGATGGTCTTACGCACATCAACAAAGAACTTAGAATGAAGAAAGCCATGTATCCACATTCAGTAGGACATTATTTAATATAAGCCAGTATATTATTTTTACAATGTTTCACAAATAGGAATCTACAACAAACTTTGTGGTGGTGTTGTAAAGCTTGCCAAAGCAAGTGAGACTACTGCACAAAACCATTCATGTTTCAAAAAGAGTAACTCATGAAATGGTGAGACTCGTCTCAAACAACTTAATCTCCTCAATTAGCATATACCAAAGGAAGACTTCGGCCCCACAAAATAACGAAGGATTGAATGGATGCATACTGATTATGTGATAGAGAGCTTATTTTGCTGGTCATTAAAGTTTGTACTAATGTTTTAAAGAATGACAAGTAGAAAAAAACTGCATCGATGGATCCTAAATGTACATGCTTTCTAGCAAAAATAACCAATAAAAAAATTAATCTGTGGTCAGGGATTTGCACTCAATATGAACATTACACAAATACTGCTCTAGCATAGAAGTCCAACAACAGTCATAATAAAGGAGTAAGACATTTGAAATCCCTTCCACAATGAGCAAGATACAAATGCTGAAGCTTAATTATTAATCTAAGTGTTGATCATTGAAATGGCATTATTTTGGACACTGGGCAAAAGAATCCAAATCCCTAAGCAAACATATCACATCAGCTGATTCCTCTCACCAGAGAAACTTATCTCCTGCACAGCAAGCAACACCCCCATGCAAACATATCCACTCAGAAAAGGAAACCAATCTGTCAGCATCACTTATGGACAGCCTGGGCCCAGCACACGGAGCCCTGAAGTTAAAGGTCACAGCTTCAAATGTAACCCAGCATTCTCTAGAAAGCAGGCAATAGGAGTTCATGCTGAAAAAGCAACATGGACTGCTAGTGGACGTACCACTGTGTTCCATGTTAGTCTCCATGAATTTATAGATACAGGAAACAGGAGTCCATGATCAGTCTACATTCCAAAAGAACTCACACCCACTAAATGAACAAAATGAAAATATATACTATGAATCAAAAATCAGACTGCAAACTGACTGAAAATGCTTCAGAAATTTTTCACCTAGTTTGCCTCATTCAGGTCTAACAATTCTTTATCCAGAAGAAAATATTGTCCAAGCACCAAGCCAGTGCACGACCTGACACAACCTTCTACAGTGTGAGCAGTAGAACTGTAACGCAGCAAGCACCTGAGCACATCAGCAAAGCAGATTATCTAAAAGCCCAGTGTTGAACAGCATTCATCACAGGCTGCAATGAGGGTTCTCTCAGCCTTCAGCAGGCCCTAAAACCAGCATTTCATAACATTTCAGTCCTTGAATTTGCAAAGTTATTAACTTTTTTCATTGTTTCTTCATGCAACTTCAATGGCACTTTAGTTTTTCAATACTTTACAGGTTTCACGCTGAAGGGTGCCACGGAAAATTAATCTCCAGTTTTCATCATGACAGGTGGGGAGCAGACAATTTTCACATTATTATCCCGTTTTTCTTTTTTAATTTCAATTTCCATAGATTTTGCTCTCATTCGATAATAAGAATAGTCACCTTTCATTGTTCAAAATCTGTTACAAATTACTTAAGTTATACATAACACTCAAAATTTAGGGGGGGAGGGCACAGAAATAAAGGAAAAAAAGGGGGCAGGGAAAAACCCCCGAGTCAGTCTAGAACGTAAAAACCTGCTGCTCTTAGCTATTACAATGTGTTTTACATCTCCAGCTCCTACAGCATTGACTATACAACAACCTCATACTCAGTTTAAAGCAATTCCCCTTTAATGAGCAGGATAAAAACCAGAAAGTCCTCTCTGGAAAACCACCTAGACTGTAACAAAATAAACCATAAACTATCCCCCAAAAAACAAACCAAAAACCCCACAAAACCAACAAACAAAAGCCCCAAATACAAACAAACAGAAGATGTTTGAAAATAATGAACAGTTAATGCTTTCATCCTCCCTGCCATGATGATTTTGGATATCTTTGCAATCCTGTCCACCCCCAGAACTTGAACTCATCCACCCAACAGACATGCTTATGAAAACATTCTCAATGGAAATGTACTTTTAATTTGCAAAATACAGGATCACTTATTGCTGTGCACTCATGCACATGGTTCAACATTTGTCACCCTGTACAGCCACCTATAAACAATGCAAAACAGTCGTACTGAATTCTACTATTATGGTTATGCACTGTGTACAAGAATCTACATGCTTTCAATTTTGATTACTTAATAAACACTATTAAAAAAAATACCAACAGGCAAATTATTTCAAATGGACACTACTTAAGCAATAATGAATATAGTGAGTTTTGTGGTACAGTGAGATGGAGATGCTCTTGTAAACCAACATTAAGATTTTATGTGCTTTATTTTTTTTAAATAAACTGCAAATGATCTTTACACAGACAGAGGCTGGTGTCCTTTTTTAAGTACGGACTTGAAACAGGAGTCTCCTCTTCTCAATCTGTTCTTCAAAGCTTGAAAAAGAACCACAAGCAATTTATCTGTTTTCTCCACAGCACTGTGAAGATTGTTTCTGTAGATGGTGTCTTAAGTAGATCTAACACATTCATAATTTGATCTTTTATTGCTTTTCAAACTCTTGCAAAATGTCTTTAAGATGATGCTAAACTTAAATTGTTAGCAACCTCAAGTGGTGAAAAAGAGGACCAATGATCTCATAAAGTAAAAAATAAATTTAAAGTTTACAAAACTGTGAATTAAGGAAGTCTGCCTGAAAATTTCTTTATTGCTATCAAGACTTTCTAGACATGATCTTTATTAATTTTGTTTGGGGGGAGCTTTTTTAAAAAGCAATTCCTTTCCACTTTTTAATTCAATTCTGAAATGTTCTGTACAAATTCTCCATCCACTGGTTTAGTCAAAATCCACTGGTTTGGATTACGGGGCCTTGAGTTTTCCTGATAAACAAGATCTCATGTTCTCTGGTTTAACAGTATTTTCTTAGAGAATAGCAGCCTTTGTGTGTGAATAATACTCAATATGCTTGCTCTGTCTTTGTTGTGCATACATGGATTTTTCACCGATTTTGAGCTAGCTTTGTCAGTTTTTCTAAACCTCTTTGTCTTGCATTTTATGCTCTTATAATCGACTTTATTTTTTAACAAGTAATGTGAGAATAAAGAAAAAAAGGAAAGGCACCCATGCCGGTGGCAGCAAATATACTGTGTAGCACAAGGATTTATCATACAATATACGTACGTATTGTGCTATGTTCTTGCAGATTGAAAGATAATAGAGAAAGATCTTTAACTGATACCTCAGAAAAATAAGAACACCACCAACACATTTCAAATACTTTAAGTTGCCCTAAAAATGAACAAAAAACTTATATTATGATTCTACTGCTCACTGAATTATACACATTTTCAATTATTAAATACAGGTTTCAATCCTTAGCTAAACTTGAATATAGCGTGGTACATCAGTCCTCACCATAAACACAATCTGTGCATTACAAGTGTGACAAAACTTTATACATAACTTTACTCCTACGATAATGCCTGGCTACTAGAAAAATGGTCACATGCATCGAAGCATGTAGAAAAACATTTCTCAACTCTGATTTCCCTATCTCCATCCCTTCAACATTCTGTAGGCATGTCCTGCGAGCACTAATACACATCTGTAATCACAAATTCCTCGTCCTGCTTTTGTGTTTTCTTTAACAAACAAACAAACACACACCCACTGGTACAAGTAATCTGAATTAATTTCCACTGCAGCAAGTACATCTCAGTGTGTGCTACCATTAAACACCATAACATGTTTTCTTACACCCTATTTCTGAATATGTATCATTGTTTCTAGCAATGTTAAATGTTTTTACCTCTCGGAATACTTTTTTGCAGCCTGCACTAAGAAAATACACAGTGCCTACTCCTGTCTATTAAACAAGAAAGGCTGCTCATGTAATCCTGCTTTAATAAATAGTATTGAATATACAGGCGTAGATGGAAGAATTTTCCTGCTAGATCTCTACATGCTCTTCAGAGAATTATATGGATACCTCCAATTGCTATGCAACAGATAAAAGCTTCAAAAAGGAAAGCATTTCCCAATCAAATATTTTGTTTCAATCACAGAAGGAACAGTTCAACAAACCCATGTTTCTGACCTCACCTGTTTTTCAGTCATTATTTTAAACTACTATTTCAAATAAATATGAACCATAAAAGCTGAAGCTGTCACGGCCAATTTAAGCCTTAAGTTTTTTGCTGTAAATAGTACTTGAAAAAGGAAAAGTAATGTGGCTGAGTCACCTCTCAGTACAGTCTCTTCTTCTTACTTGAATACTTCGCAATTCATTAAACATTTTTTAACCGATCCACTTCCAATATGTTCTGAGAACCCACTTTGACTTTTTTAATCACCAGGCAACTACAGACGTTAGCCTTAACTGAGAAATGCAGTATATGTGGCATAGATAATAAAAGTGTTGGCAAAAACATTACTGGTGTAGCTGTATGTTCAAAAGCCCTTATTAACATATAGCTAATGTGGTATGCACACACTACTTTTTCCAGATGTAAAGAAACTACAGAAAGGGATTTTTTCTTCAGTTTTAGAATTAAAGTACAAACCAAAATGATGCTGCAAACCCTGAAACTAGTTCCTTGACAAATTTAAGCTACCACAACACGCTGAAACCTCAACAGCATGTCTGTAGTCCTCCAGGCAACAAATGGTGTTGCTGTAAAGGAAATAACATGTAGGTGCATGCTATTCGTCATGCTCTGATCCTGAGAGTTAATAATTTAAATTTCAGAGTCTAGTTTTGTTGCCTGAAGACTGATTGCTAAAATACTGCTCAGTTCTTGATGTTAACCAAGGTGGACGTGGCTGTATTTGAAGGCTGAGAGAAATGCTTTGTACTTGCAGGGCTGAGTGGGTGCAGAGAGATGTACACTGCATACTGGGCAGTGCAGCCAGCCTAATTCAGGCTGGCACCACTAATGTACCACTGCACTGTTACTAAAAAAATAAATAAATAAATAAATAAATAAATCTACGAAAACCTATGGTGTTCAGTAAGTAAAATGAATGACAAACTCATTCAGCAAGATCCAAGTTTCATCTTGAGACACTACCGTGGCTGGGAAGGACCACTCTTATGACGCTCACTTTCACTAACTCTCTAACAGTACTTAAAGCAATAGAAACACACTGAGGAACAGCGCAGCCTCCAAAGCTGCTATTCAAGCTAATGATGCCATTAAATCAGATCTGAATTATTATGATACCCAAATCTGACATGTTCATACAGCTGCAACCAGTAATTGGCAGCCTAGAATGCCACCCCTAGACTCAAGACAGCTCTCATGAGGCAGAACAGCTGTCAGCTTGCTGGCTCTCCAACACCCATTCAATGTAGAAAGCAAAACTCATCACGGTGTCTCTGTGACTTGAAATACAGTCAAAGGAGTTTCACTTCACTGCTGATATTCACTGTCAGAACAAAAAAGGCTTCCTGTAACTAGAGTAATTTTCTCCTTTTTATTTTCTGATTTTAACTATACCTAATAATACCAATCTTTTAATACTAATGTAATATTTTTGCACAAAAGCTTAGCAGCATCAGCACTCTAAGCTAGGAACCTCGACTTCTCAAATACAGTAGCTCTCTGTGAGTCAGGTGAACAGACTATAAAGTTTCATAACAGATGTAAAAAAATAACTAGTGTTAAAAATGACATACCACTGGGGTGCACTTGTGCTTTATTTATCTTAGTTACAAACAGGCTCATGCAATGTGTTAAAGTGTTAATAAAGCGAAATGAAGAGAATGCTTATTGCTTCTGAACATCTTAGGAAGTTTCATGGAAAGTGACAGAAATCTCATGGTGGGCCAATGAGTGTTATTGGTAGGATGATGTGCCATGTGAAATGAATGTTTTTCATTTTAACTTATTTCTATGCTTTCAATGTCCTGGCTTATTAGCATATTCCTTACACCACTGTTAAACCTTTTTTCATGTGCTACCTGTGAAGCCAAAAAAATGGGTTGAAAAGTTTGACAAACAAAGAATAGTGAGGGCAAAACACCAGATCGCTTAACATAAAATATTCCATTGATAAATATACTCAAAATATTCTTAAAACAATTTTAATTTTATTCCATCTGATGTAAGTCGTTACAACACCATATTCACTTACAGAATTCACCAATGCAAAATACCTTTCCATTTCAATGAGGTATGCCTAAATACTGCATAAATGTTGTAGGCATTTCATCTTTTTATCAAGTTTGATTTAGTACAGGAGAAAACGTCTACAAATGTGTAAATAAAGTGAAGTGGAAAAAAAACTAGATAGCCTTAATCAAATTGAAAGTAAAATTCAGCAGGCCATAGAAATATTTCAGTTTAATTTATTTTACACAAAGTAATTAAAACCAAGGAAACTTTCCAGTGTGGAGAATTAGGACAAGGGGGAGAACATTACAATGTTTTATAAATGAAATTGTGAGTGTAGCATTTGTACAAAAAGCTAGTTCTTTTCACAAGCAGAGATTCAAATAAATTCTAGAAACATAAATTAAGGAAATTCCTACCAGGAACTTTGCCAAGCCAGATCCTGATATTTCAGCAAGGACTATATATACAGTTTACAGAGTATCTGGAATGAACTTGCAGAAAAGAAACCCATCAAATTGACAGGTTCAGTGAGTGCCTTGTTAGTATAGAAACCAGAAGTGACAGGCATACGGTTATATTCCAAGTCTAACATTATCTTCCAACACTTGACAGAAATCATGCCACGGACAACAAAGTGTGTAACACTAGAAACTTAGCTCATTGCTGTCTGCAAGCAATGAGGATGACTGGTAATGAACACCTTCTTCACAGAGCTGACTGGAGTTAAACATACAAGATAATTCTAGTCAAACACAGAGTATCCACAGCACAAAAAGCCTCTTGCCACTTCATTTGTACTGGTACTACATTTACATGGCTGTATCTGCAATGATTCTGTGTGTATATTTAGTAACTCTCTCTAAACCACACTGAGCTCTACAAAGTGTTATTTCCAAAACCACAAAAGCAGACTCTTCTTGAAGAACTGCAGAAAGCTCCTAGAGACCTATTACCCCTCAAACGGAGCTGGACTGTGCAAATGCTCCAGCATGGCAGCATTTGCAGTTTCTGCCTCAATGCAACAAGACAAAACTCAGATAAGGCCTTTTTGTATGGATGATCACCAAGGCTTTGCCAAAGGCATCAGAGTAGTCCAAAACAAACAAACAACCCCAACAACCTACCACCAACAAAAAATTCCAGATCTGAAATCTGCCACCATTTGTGTCCCTCAACATTCCTGTCTATGAACAGTGTTTCCCAGAGACTCTATGTAAAAGTAGTCCAGCAACCAAACAACGTCCGGTCCATATAATTATGTAACACCCTTGTTTCATTATATTAAGAAGTCGGCATTTTTACAACTGTTTAAAGATAAAATGAGACAATTTTTCTGGCTATCACTATATTTGAATTCTGAAACATTATGTTTCAGAAGTACATGCATTATGGCCTTTGGAATAAGTTATACATCCAGATTAAAAAATGCTAGCTCTTTAGAAATGGCAACTTGGAAAGTCCAGCATGTTCTAACCACGCAGCTCTAGGTAACTAGCACATAAATATAGACATGTTTGTATAAAATTTATGTTTCTTCCTAAATGCACTTCTACCGTTACAACCACCAAGACACCACCTCCATAATGACCTAATACAGAGGTGTCTTTCTTAGTGTAGTTAGGAGGTTAAGCTATGTATCTTGCAGCTAAAGGTTTCTGAAAGAGCCACTAGACAAAAACACCTGGCACTTTTGTTTCATTAAGAGGAAAAGACAAGTAAAAAATCATTTTTGGGCTACAGCAACACACCTCTAGAGGATCAGTAGTTAGTGCCTTACTATACCAGTAATGCAACAGTTACTTCTTTAGAAGTAGCTGCACACTGAAATTTTCACACAGCCAGAAGCTACAGCTGTAGTTACACACTTCAGATAGCTGACTCGAAAAGCAGCTCCAAGAGTATGTGACTGCTAGAAAAGGACAGTACATCTTCCCAAATTCTAGCATCTATTCAACAATGTAGTAACACAGAACACTGCAGAAAACAGACTGACAGTCACTGCTGGTTTGTTTCTGCCCAAAGCTAAAAATTCAGAGAACTCATCATCCTCCAGATCAGCGTCTCCCTAGCTCTCCATGGTCTTCCAAAACAACAATCACATTTGATCTGCTCACATACCACAATTTAACCTAACAGATACATGCTGGTCTTCTTAGTAGAAAAAAAGCAGAAAATTTCACTGATCACTGATCTCAATTTTACCCTTTAACTGCTGACTACTGCTAAGAGAGCTCGTGGTGTAATATTCAAAGAAACATGGACCAATCTGAGTCTGTTCCAAGCCTCTTAACCACCACACTCAAAACACTGACAGCGAGTTGCTGATTGCCATTAACAAAATAACCATACAAGAAAGTACCCAGAAGCTTATAGTGAGCATTATGTAGCAGAGAACTAGGGAAGTCTATTACCCCATAACACAACATACTGCATTACACTGAACCAAGAGAAAAAGTAATTCACCTTCCCCGAACTACAGCTTTACAAGATGATGCCCTTTTCTCCCCACAAAATAAAAATCTTAAACGTCAAACCTTTTATAACAAAGATACTCAGTGTAATTTGCTGCAGGCCTAATTCAATGAAAATAAATTCACAGTTCATCTATTTCAGTGTGGTCTGGATTAGACCCCTATGGAATAAAGGAGACCCACTACCCCCCTCCTCCACCACCTCAAAAAAAAAGCCCCAAACAAACAAAAGAACAACCCAAGTGGAGCTCTCCTAAAAATGCTCAGCATTTTATAACTTTTTCAGGTTATTTCAGCATAAGATATACTTAACTAATGGCTATGGAAGCCATAAAGCAAATTTTTCCCTTCCTTCTCCCCCATGTGAACTCATCAAGAGTAAAACCTACAGTGCACAAACACCTCAGCATAAAAGTTAACACCAGACTGAATTCAGGAGTTCTAGTTCATTTAACTCAATCCAAACTCCAGCAATTCAATTCAGCCATGTTAAAATAGTGGTTCAGAATGACAAGAAAAGTGCATGCTTTCATCTAGTAGACACTATACTTTTACAAGATAAACCTTTAAAACTAAGTTCACACCTCAGTCCCACTAAAATACCATTTAGAGAAGGAAGACGCATTTGCAGAAGAGCTCCACTTACTCACATGAATGTTATGCTTAGAGGCCACGCACGTATTCACAAACAGACAAATTATTCTCTGGGGCTCCTACTCCCAAGTCCTCTACTGATGCAATTTTTATTTGGAGGAAGGGAAGCCACACAGCGTCAGATACTCAAAACAACTAAGAATAATGTGCGACGAATCCGTAGAAAATGCTACCGGGAAGATGCCAGGGTGCCTCAAGACGTGCGAGTGGCACCGGAGCTCCCCCGGAGCAGGTCCCTGCACAGGGCGGCGGGCCGCGCTCATTAGCGCGGCCTCGGCGAGCTGCACACGCACACGCGGCGTCTCCCGCTCTCCCCGGGCTACAAAGGGAAGAGGAACGCGGTCGCTAGGGGGGGAAGCTGCATCCTCGGAGAGAGACGGTGCTACCTCCCGGCCGAGGACGGCGAGGGGAGAGCGGGAGAACGACGCAGCCCCTCACACACGGCGGCCGGGGCAGGAGGGCGCTGAGAGGGCACCATCTCCCGGGATGCCCCCGGACCCGCCGGCACCGCGTTTCCCGCCCCTGCGGATCCCCATCTTCTGCAAGGGGAAGGATTATTTCGAGGGGGCGAGTGGGTGAGGAAGGGTCGCGGCTACTCACATGGGCTCCAAGGTTTTGCTGAGCCAGGATTTCAGCGCCTCGAAGTTTTCTATGATCATTTTAACCACCATCCAGAGCGGCCCGGGCCCCCCGCCTCCCCGCCAGCAGCAGCAGCAGCCCCGGCGGCGGGTCCGCGCCGCCCCGCCGGCCGGCGCCCCGGCTCCCGCCGCGCCTTCCCGCAGCCTCCGCCGCCTCCCGGTTCGGCAGAGGCCGCCGGGCAGGGGCCGGAGGCCCAGCGACACGGAGGGGGCGGAACCAGTCGAGCAGCGGCTGCTTCCCGCGGGTCCCGCTCTCGCCGCTCCTGTGCCGGGGAGCGCGTCCCGGGCGCCGCGCGGGTGCCCCCCGCCGGAGGGCGGCGCGGCCGAGTGCGGCGGCGGCGCGGTCCGGGACGGGCGGCCCCCCCGCCGCCCTGAGCCGCAGCAGCGCCCGACGGAGCGAGCGCCCGAGCGAGCGGGTAAGATGGCGGCGCCCCGCTGTCGCGAGAGCCCAGAGTCTCGCGAGGCCGGGCGGCGCGCGGGGGCTGCCGGGAGGCGGGGCCGAGCGGGGAGCCGCGGGGCGGGGGCGGGGCGGGGCCGCGTGTGGGGCCGCTCCTTCCCTGTGCTGTGGCTGCGTGGAGCAGTGCTCTAGGGGCAAAAGAAATACCGCTGTGTGTTCCCGACTGGTGTTTGAAATGCGCATGTACTTGTTTTGTTTCCTGGAAATGCTGATAGCCTTACCTAATATGATCGCAGAATCACAGAACGGGTGAGGTGGGAAGGAACCACATTGGATCACCTGGCCCAGCCTCCCTGCTCTGTCAGGGTCATCCTAGAACACACTGAGCAGGTTTGCTTCCAGATCGTTCTTGAATAACTCCTTTGACGGACACAACCTCTCTGGACAATCTGTTCTTTTGCACGGTCACCTGCACAGTCAAGAAGTGCTTCCTTAGATGCAGGTGGAACTTCCTGTGCATCAATTTCTGCCCATGGCCTCTTGTCCTATTGCTCATCACCACCGAACAGAGCCTGGCTCCACGCTCTTGGCACCCTCCCCTCAGATACTTATTGATGAGATCCCCTCTCAGTTGTCTCTCCTTGAGATTGAACAGGCCCAGCTCCCTCAGCCTTTCCTTGTAAGAGAAATGCTCCAGCCCCTTACTCCACAGCATCCGAACCTGCTCCAGGAGCTCCATGTCTCTCTTGTACTGGGGAGTCCAGAACTGGATGCAGCGCTCCAGCTGTGGCCTCACCAGAGGGGCAGAATAATCTCCCACAACCTACAGGCAATGCTTTTCCTGATGCACCCCTGGATACCACTGGCCTTCTTGGCCACCAGGGCACACTGCTGGCTCATGGACCACTTGTTGTCCATCAGGACCCCCAGGTCTTCCTCAGCAGAGCTGCTTTCCACCAGGCCCCCCTCAATCTGTGCTGGTGCTCGGGGCTGTTCCCTGTTATAAGCCCACAACTGGACGCAGTTGCTGCCCGTCTCTGGCGTCCCAGCAGCGGAGAGCAGCCCCCCGATCTGCTGGGCAGCGGGAGTTGCTGCAATAAGGAGCCGCACCCTGGACGAGCAGGAAGGGAGGCAGAGCCGGTACTCCCTCAGCTCCCTACAGGCAAACTCCCATAAATGTTTGCAACTGACAGGAAAAGGAAAAACATCCAAATATATACATATATACTTTCTTTTTTTTTGTTTAAGAAGAGGTGGGACCAAAAAAATGTGTTTGGAAACATGGGCGTTGGCAGCAAAGTTCTGTGTACTCCTGATGCAGGGGGTACCAGCTCCTCAGGGTGCACCTGGCGGGGGAGCCCAGCCCACGCCACTGCTCGGATATTCCCATGGGCAGCAGCAGTGGGAGCACGTGGGACAGCCCCCTGGACCCCTGTGCCCACCTGTGTGGCACCTTCCCACGAAAAGTTACATATGTGCTGCTTTCTCTGGTACCTGAGCACTAAAAGAAAATGTCCTTCAGTCAGATTGATCTGTGCATTCCCACCTGATCTCCCGAGCCAGGCCTTCTGCACAGGCAGTGCACAAAGGAAAGTGGTTCATGGAAATCATTCACTCTGCCTTTTTCGCGTGACTCCTGAGCTGCCTGCCTGGTGTTCTCAGAGGGAGAGAAATTCCAGTAATTCACTATCACCAAGACAGCTAAATGAGAGCTGGAGGAGGCTGAGGTTGCCTGCACACAATTATTTGTGACTTGATTATCATCCTTGAAAGTTTATTGAAGACTGGAGAGTGTGGCAAGCCAACTGAATAAGCTGCTAGCTTAGTAGGTACTTTGGTGAGGACTTCCCAATTACAAGATAACTTCGGTTTCCCTGCATAGTGGAGAATGAACAGCACATCCTGTCAGTAGACAGAAAATCACCAGAGCCTGAAATTTTCTGGAGACTGTTCTATAAACATGTATAAAAAGTCCTTGACTCACAGTCACCAACTTATACGTTAACTCCCCATGAACACATAGAAAAAGGTCACTAACCTTGGGATTCTGATGGATCTCTGAAGGGACAGGAACTGAGATTAGGCATTGTGATAAGAATCTTAATTTGGTTTTGGATCTGTCCCTCAATCCTTTGCAAAAGCCAGTGTCTAGTGAAAATAGTTGAGACAAGCACTGCATTCAGACAAGCACTGCAACTACCTTTGATCCTTGGATATGCAACAGCCAGCAAAAAAACACAGCCTCTAAGGCTTTCCCACATAAATGTATGGATATTATCACAGTAGCAACTTTTCTGATATTTCATTTTCTGAACTGCTTTTTCAGTCATTTGTAAGCACAGTGCTGTAAGTAAATGAAGTTAGTGATCACACAGAGGTTTTCACAAATACATTTTATGTCCTTGATACAACTTGTCTGCATGTGGTAGTTTTTGAACATTTCTGTGTTTATAGAAGTGTGCTGTTATCACATTTCTGTGGTGATATTCAGAGTAACTATAATAAATAAATAAATGAATAAATAAATGCTGCTGACATTCCCAGTTCTAGAGTTTGCAGACTTGAAATCTTAAAAGCCTTATAAATATTTACATCCCACATCCTCAGAAGTGACTGCAATGTTCATCTTTTGGGCAATGTTAATTTCATTTCACAGCTGGAATTATAGAAGTATAAAATAAAACAAAACTATTTATTAGATCAGAGGAAATAATTTCCCCAAGTATAAAGTGTCATATAAGATGGTTTCTATTTAAGATACAATACCTTTAGGTTCTTAATAGAATTTTTCAAAACATACACAAAAAAAAAGGAGTAGTTTTTTCTTAACTCAAACTTCATTCACATGTAAAACCAGTACTTTAACTAAAACAAAAATCATAAAGATCGTGTTTCATTTACGGCAACATAAGAATCTGTACGAAGGGTCAAAGTAATAATTAACTTCTACAATGTCATAATTCTGTAAGACAAATACGTTTTTATTTCTCCTGTAGCTGTTCCATATAAAATTCACAAACTGTTAAAGGGAAAAAAAACCCCATACCCTAAATTTCATCCCTACCTGTACAAAAACACCTTGAAGGGGGTAAGAAGGAAAAACAGAGCACATTGAACAGCTGTCCTTAGGTTTCAACAATTTAACACTTTCATTTAAGAAATCAGTTACAGCTGATACATGATAGTGATATTCTGTATCATGTATATGACTTCTGGGTACCAAACATTAAATAGGAACTA
Organism: Luscinia megarhynchos; assembly: GCA_034336665.1. NCBI lineage: Eukaryota > Metazoa > Chordata > Aves > Passeriformes > Muscicapidae > Luscinia > Luscinia megarhynchos. Next base: position 47,082,354 of record JAPFBE010000003.1, on the reverse strand, counting down.
AGTAACTAAATAATAATTTCAAAACTTTGAAAATTGACGAATATATTCTGTGGATTAATATAAATGTTGCATTTTAACATCAATATACTCAAAATATAAATAAACTGTTATGGAAATAAAGTAATATAAATACAATTCTCTTACTTGTTAGTGCATCATGGACTCCTAACAGCCCTTTTGGCTTATGAAACCTTTGTAAAGTTTTTCAGAGTAGTATAGATGTTTTCATGTGTAATGACTCCCGAAGTTCATAGGTTTGGTGTGCACTTAGTTTGCAGTAATCTTATCTAACACATTGTAGTGACCTTTGATGTCTAAAAACAATGGGTTGTATTTATTCACGTTTTTATTGGATCACCTGATAACGTGAGAGCTTAATGTGGCCAGTGAAGTTAAGAAAGATCGATCCTTCCTGACATTTCTTGAGATTTTATTTTCGCTGACTCCTCTTCAAAGCTGTTCAACTTGTGCTCATAAGCAATCTTTGTCAAAGTGTAAAGCTGCAACTTCTAAGTGTTAAAGATTTTTCTTTGAAAGCTGACATTTTCTTAACTTTCCATAGCTGTCTTTTTAACTCAGATTTGTGCCTTTTTTAAATACAAAAGGCAGTTGTAGAAGAGAATAACTTCTAGGCACATCATCCATCTTTTAGCCAGACCTATACTTCCTAAACTGCAATTGTATTTAAACATTCATCTCTGACTGGAGATTTTCATCTAGTGTTAAATGTGATTCTGTTTTTGCCAGGGTACAACACACCAGACTTGGGGCTCCTAGCATCTCCCAGAAAAAGCATTTCAGCATTATGGACCTCAGGTATATCAGACAGGATGACCTAGAGATCAAGGGTTCCATGTCCCTGCAGTTTATTGCAGTCCCTAGCATCAATACACAGGCTAAAAATCAGGGCTGCTGAAACTGGATGGCATCAAGATGAGTTGGTGGAACTAAACCATGTTGTATGTTGTTCAGATTTTTAGTTTGTACTGTCTCATACTGTACTTATTGTATTGAGTTTTGGGGCTTGCCATTGGTTGCTATCTAGACATGTATCTGTACATGTACTGCCTTTACTCTGTGTGAAAGGGTCAAATGATATTCCTCCTGATGTTCCTTGTCTATAGGAACATCTATATATATGTTATATATTGTCTATATATGTTTCATTTCAGGAGGCACCAATATGAGTTTTGAGAATCTTGTCACAGAATTGATCTAGACCTGGAGACTCCCCTTTCCATCCTTCACAAATAGCAAATGTTTATCAGTTCTTGATCATCTGAAAGTTGAGGCATCTTCTCATGCTTCCACAGGTATAACAAAGCAGGTCAGCTTTGTAATACTCTTACTTGATTGTGGTCCAAAAGGATCAATGTTTATAGGAATGTTTAGGTTTTTTTTTTTACTACCTATTCCTGCAAAGTGAATTTAAGCAAATAGACCCGTTGCTACTGAAAATGCAGGGCTTGTAGAAGCTCTCAGAGCAAATGGTATGTAGGATGTAAATGTCTTCCTCTAACCTTGAAACAAAAAAATTAATTATTAAATAGGCTCTGGACATTAGACAACTTCCTTGTCCATAGTCTTTCTATACAGCAGCCCTAAACTTTGGGACTGTATATCTCTCTTGCTTTCTCTTGCTTCAGGAAGCAGATAGGTGACAGAGCTGGAGAAAAGGGATCTACATGGCCCTACTGAGCAGGGGAGGACTCCAGAGGGGCCTTCCAACCTTAACCACCTTACAATTCAATGAAAGGCTTTGTGCAGTGTACCAAAGCTACAAGTGTTTGAAGTATTCATAGCTGGTGCATGCAACATTTAGCTTGAGATTGTAAGTCATAGAATAGAGCATTGCTTTTTTGGATTCACCTAACAGCTGTTCAACAGGTTTTTATGAAAGCCAAAGTTGCAACAAATTGCTACCGTCAGAAGTCAAACCTACAAATTCTGTGGTTTTAATTATTGTTTAAATACAGAGACCAAAAGTGGGATATTTAGTTGATACTTAGCAGAATGGATCACACTTCTGAAGTTACACTATGCTAAGTGTGTATTGTATACCTCTCAACGGCCTTGTGTTTTGAAAAGTGGGAAGTGTTGGTTTGTAAGCCAAGATGCTGGTGTTTTAGAACCTCATTAGTTTGTACTAATGCAGGGACAGCTTGTTTGTGGACTTGCTCATTGGCTTGTACCAGCACAGATGCAGGATTGCTCCACTTTGCCAATGGCAACAAAATAAAGCTTAGCTGCTGCTTGTGCTTATGGGAAGGCCAACTGAAAAAGGAGCCAGGGTGTAATTAATACCTCCTTCCTTTCCTTCACAAGTTGCAGAGTAGCAGGAAGGGAAAGATATAGCTCATAACTCTGGCCCTATGACACCGACCAGCAGAACTTCTTCCAGAAATCTTCTTAATGGAGTCTCAAGCTACTATGTCATTCTGGTTTGCATGAGCACATGATTATGGGGCAGAGCCACACCTGAATTTATGCCTGCATGTGCAGAAAGGGGCTGCCACATTCCCCAATTTCCTCAGGCAAACTGCTGTGAAGGAGGGGTTGAGGCTGGAGGTGACTGTGACTCTGCTGATGGTGCTGTGGTCTCAGCTGTCATATCACGAAGATCATATGCTGTGTTTGGTATTTACTGCTAGGGAAGAGAGGCTGCCTCCCTAGTAATTAACGTGGTCCATCCTAGATGTTATTTTCAAAATCCTGTCTGCAGTGTGTCTTAGACACCACCTAATGTTCTGCCTCAAGTTTGAGTCACACTACTCAGTATGTGGACAGTTGATTCCTGGCGTGGCAGATTTTTGCTTAGTGCTGTCTAGTGTGCTTTGCAATATGGTATCCTTTCCATTTCAGATATTAAGAATACAAAAAATATAGGAAGAAGCAAGCAGGATCTTTATTTTGTCCTTCCTGCTACCCCTCATGCCCAGCTCACCTTCATATTAAATTGAACAACAGTAGGGGAAAATTGTGTTTTCAAGTTTTTGTGTAGGGTACACTACACTGGAGAGATGGCATTCCTGAGTCACAGTATGAACCTCATTGCCTCTGAGATGGCTCAGCTATCTAAGATCATAGATTTAATATTTATTACAGTAAAATAAATAATAATAAATGAATAACAAAACTAATAATAAATGAAATGCAATAAATGAAAAAGTAATCTCAAGTGTCAGAATATACTTTATCCATTTATTGTGAAACCACTAATTTATTTTTAGTTATAAATAAATATATTTTCTTAGTTAAGACTGAAATAGCCAGCCATTATTAAAGACTGCTAAGAAGCCACGTGACTAATCCAGCAAGGATGGCTTCATCCTACAGATGTAAGAGCTCTGTGTTGAATGTAGCAGAACCAGTGCAAAGAATTTTAAATTATACCTGCTGTCATATTTGAAGTGGAAGTTGTATTGTTCACACCACCTGTTCTTCTTCATAGCAGACTATACATAATCATTCGTGGTGATGCAATAAAGTCTTGGTTCTATGAGTTCTTCATATAGAAATGTACAAATAAATTGCTCCTAAGAGAATGAAACTGTCTACTTTTTATTTCTGGTAATGCTTGGTTTTGGGGAGCTACTGGGTTTACAATTACACAATTTAAAAGGATCTAATTTTAGCATTAAAAAGGTTATTTAAATCTTCTTTGTGAGCAATTTATCAGATAAACTATTATTTTAAAGATTTCAGATTGCCTACCATGGAGATCAGTAACTAAGTATTCTTAAAAATTACTTGCAGTATTACAAATATTGAGAAAACTGCTGTTGTCCCTTGTGGAAGGCATTTTTATATTTTTTCATTGGCAGATCTTGGAAAAAACTTTCAAGAAGCTTGGAAATAAATTTTTTTTAAAATAATTTTAATTTCCATTTGAAGAAACTTTTAGTTTTCCTCATTGAGGAAGCTGAAACAGTGCAGTGCTTCACATTTTTGTTCTTTCTGTTGTGCACAGGCTTCAGCCCTGATGTTATCCTGGTTAGGATTTGCCCAGGCCAATGTAGCTGCAGAGCCAGGAGAGGGAGCACAGACATTGCCACTTCTTGGTCATGCTTTTAGAGGCAACTTGGATTGTTTCCAGAGGAAAATCACTGAACTTGTGTTAAGAGGAGGTGTTGTGGAATCCTCTTTTTCTACTCTTCTTTTTTTCCTCACAAGTTTTTGAATATTCTTTAATCAGGGGAAATTAAAAATTGGATATTTTCATTCTATAAAGAAAAAAACTGACTAACCAAACAAACAAACACCAAAAAAAAAAACCCCAAAAAAACCCCAATCAAACCAAAAATAATTTTAAAAAACACAAGGAAAAACCTCTGCAATTTTATGAATGGCTGGTATAATATTTTAACATTTTAGAAACTTTTAAAAAGTATTTTTGCATTTTCTTCTGCAGACACTGAGGAAGGTGAAGTTTATCAGAATTCAAATATAAGAGAAAGACTTGATTCACTGCAGTCTAATATTAGAAAGTGTCTTTCAGCGTGTTTTAATAGTTTTAGTCTAACTTCAGATTGTATGTTTACTCAGTAATTTTCAGGTATTAAAAACATTATTTTAAAGACACAAAGGATACATAAATTTTCTCCAAGTTTTTAATAGCAATTTTTAGAACTTCCCATATCTCACTTGTCATAATTTCCTCAATTTCTCAGTTATAATTTCTTGTACCACTTAGATATTACTGACTTTAGAGAGAAAACCATCCAAAAGTGCCTTATTTCACCCTGATAATAATTTCTACTACTGAATCAATCGGTATAGGAGAGTTGTTCTGCTTTCCTACAGCAGGACTTGGGTGAAGCTTTTATAAGAATTCCCTGAATAAAATAAAAATGTATGACCTGTGACATGGCTTTGTAGCACTGAAAAAGTATTCACTCATGTCTTTGGTTTGAGGTCTGTGTCCAAAGAGCATTGACAGCATCACAAGGATGACAGCTGACAAGTCAGGCAATGCCCAAGTGAAGGCTGCCAGTTGTCCTGATGGCCAGCTCTATCATTTTGGGCCACAGGCTCTCTATGCCAGGTGCTCAGGGAGCAGGAGGCTGGCTTCTCACTCAGACTGCATGATGCAACATGTCAGGTCAGTTCGTAGCTCTGTGTGTCTCCCCATGGCTGCTTATAGCCTCACCAGATAAAATCTTATCACCTCTTATCTGTGTATAGAGGACTCATAGGAGAGGTGATGGTAAATGTAATAGTACAAATGATAATCATCTGGCCACATTGATTACAAAATGGTGGAGTTTAAAATTTGCAGTGTAATGCGAAAAAAGGTCAGTGAAGCCACTACCCTGGACTAGAAGAGGGCAAGCCTTAAGTTGCTGAGGCAGCCAGTTTACAGTGCCCTGCCTTTTGAGGACTTGGAGCTTTCTGTGGGAGCCTGTCAGTTTTGAGGAACCACCTTCTGAAAGCCCAGGAGCAGGCAATGCCATGATATTGTAGGGCAAGCAAGTGACACAGTAGGCATTTTAGCTGAACTGGGAACTCCTTTTGCCACTTGGGTGGAAGAAGAAATTGGATGTTCTCTGGAAGAAAGGACTTTGCAAGAAAATCATAGAGCTGTAGTTCTCATGTAGGGAGAAAACACAAACAGCAAAGAGTTGAAACTGCTCAGTGCTGTGTCAAGACAATAAAAAGAGCTTTTTAAATTATGTTTATGGCAAGAAGAGGTTTAAGGAAAATGCTGAACCAATACCTGATGAAGCCAGTCACCTGACAAATGGTGATGAAGAAAAGGCAGAGGAATTGAATGCTTTTTTTAACTCAGTCTGTAGTATTACTGATAAGCCTTGGGGTGCTGAGTCACTGAGTCACAGGGCTGCAGGAACAGAGGTTCTCCATTCGTGGACAGCAGAATTTTAAGGGATCAGCTGTATCAGCAGAGTGTTCGCAAGTCCATGAGGTCCGATGGGATTCATCCTGGAGTTCTGTAGGTGCTGGTGGATGTTATGGTAGGACCTCTCTTGACCGTCTACCAAAGGTCTGGAAATTGGCCAGTGTTATTCCCATCCATAAAAAGAGCAAGGGAAGATCCAGGAAAATAGAGATATTTTATTCTACCCTCAGTTTCTGTAAAAAACATTGTAGCAGATTATACTGGGTACTACTGAAAGGCAATTAAAGAATAATGTAATGATCAGTCACAATCTACATGGGCTCACAAAGAGAAATTCCTATTTAACTATAATTTGATATTGTTCTATGACAAGGTCATCCACCTCATGGATGAAGAGAATGCAGTGGATGTAGAGTTCTGGATTTTAGTAAGGCTTTAAATGCCATCCCTCACAACATCCTTCTGGACAAGTTGTGCAGTTGTGGGGTGAGCAGTACATGGTGCACTGGGTGAAGAACTAGCTGAACAACAGGGCTCAAAGTGTTGTGGTGAATGGGTGGTAATGCAATTCAAGGGAAATGAAGGTTTCCCGTTTTTAACACCTTTTCCAGTGTATGGTTGCATTTTCTTCTGCAGCCTCTGTAGAAGGCAAAGCTTATCAAAATGGATGAAACTTATCAGAATTGACGAATCACAGTGGATGAAGGGAAGTCAGTTATGTAAATGCTGATACAACAAGAACACAGAGTTTTGTCAGAAACTAATCTGAAACCGGACTTTCTAGGATAATCATACTTTCTAGAATAATCAATAAGTATACAAAGATTTTCTACCTGCTGTTTATACAAAGTTCTGAAGGATTTTCAGATATATTTTTATATTAAAGATGCAGCTCTTCTGATTTAAGAAAGCAAGTTTTGTATGGAGATTTTTTGGTTCTTTAGTTTTTTGTTTTTTGGTTTTTTGGTTTTTTGGTTTTGGTTTTTTTTGTTGGGTTTTTTTGGGTTGTTTTTTTTTGTGGGTTTTTTTGGGTGTTTTTTTGTTTGTTTGTTTTGTTTTTGTTTTTGTTTTTTTTTGTTGGGTTTTTTTCCCTTTAGGAAAGTTGGAAGATGACAATCACTATTTATACAGTTACATAAAACACTCTGACCTGGTCCACAATTACTTTTTTCCTGAATCTAACTTCTCATTCTTAGCGAAATACCTTATTTCCTACTTTTTCCTATATTGCAGCATCGACTTATCATGTATATCTGTTATGTGGTGTGACAGAAAAACACCTCTTCCAAAAACTCTCCTCTTTTCCCGCTAGAGGGAGGGCTCTCCCAAAATACTTATGGGAGACCGTTCCACTGACTGAGACTCCTCTACTCTAAACAAATCTTCTAGGAATGTTGTAGTCTAATGATAAAGGATACTCTGCAATGAAATTATATATAACGAAATGTAATAAAATGTAATGAAATAAAATTTCTGTCAGGTTTAAAAAAAAAGAAGAAGTGGATATTGGTATTTGCTAATTTTCCTTTTTTTTAAATTTGTGTTTGTTTGTTTGTTTTGTTGTTCTTTTTTTATTATGTATTTTTTTATTATTGCTGGGGTTTAATTAAATAACACCAAAATGATCCTATGCACATTCTGAGGAGTGAAGCTGACAGAGTCTTAGATATATAATTATTGGAAATAAAAATGTAAGAATAAACATAATTTGTACACAAGTATTTGTACCTTCATTGTCAGCCATATTAATATGTCCACAAAATTGTTGGCTCAATAAACCTTGACTGTGTTACAAATCTGAAGCCAAGCACTTGCACCAGCACTCAGTAAATATGTTATCCAACTAAAAATAGAAATTACTGTCACCAGCAAAGGGTATCCATGAGGGAATGATGAATACTATAAATATACTAAGGTACTTGTGGATTAGTTTAATCTAATGAAGCATACGTAAACAAAGCAACTGGGAGAGTTTTGAATAGAGGAAGTAGGATGAGAAGAAAAGGAAATTCAAGGGAAACTGCTAGATAAACTCATTAATATTATGCCTTGATTAAAAATAAAAAAGTTTGTTGTTTGTTGAGCAACTATTGCATTAAGAACTTGTACACGACTGTCCCTACATAAGTCAATCAATTTTTGGAAGAATTTGAAGTGTAACAGAATTTCTTCTATATTTATCTTACATTTACAAATATCAACCTGTGGTTTCAATTATTTAAATTTTCCATCTGAAATACTTGAAAAAGGATAGATATTCAGAGGGTGATTGCTTACTTTTCTAAATGTGGCATTTTACCTAAAGCAGGCACATTTATAATTCAGGTGAGGTTCCCAAAAATCCATTCAAAATAACTGATGGCATTTTAAAATTTAGGCCATGGAGTTACAGATGTGAGAGCATTTTATAAATAATTATTTATTTGTTTTCTACATACTTTTTATGTTTCCATGGGGATCTGTAATCATGAAATCATGGCTAGAAATCACTTTGATATTCATGGTGAGGAATACGTTCAGTGCCGGTAGGTCGGGGCTGCAGCTGCAGTTTGAGCTGTGAGTTGAGCTCTGGCTGTTGGAGCCCATCCCAGAGGCTGTGAGCTGCTGACCCTTTCCAGAACAGGGGGCACAGGGACCTGTGTCCCAGCCAGGTGACCAGGCACTCAGAGACATGGCAGGAGCCAAGGACTCAGCTGGGAGACCCCAAACTTCACCATGCACAGACTGTGAGGGTATGAAAGCCCAGGGAGTCCTTTGTTCAGGGTCTGTCCTCAAAGGCACCAGCTTGGCCTGTTACCCTGTGTTTGCACCATGAGTAAATTATTTGAAGGTTCCAGATGTCTGAGATTCTGCTCTGGAAATCCAAGGGTCGAGCCAGTGTGGAAACCTGGTCTGACTGTGTGAGAGTGGGGTGTGTAGGACACCACGATGGGCACTTCTCATCTCCCTGAAGCTGCCCACAGTCTTTGGTCCCAGCAGTGACACTCTCAGGTGGTGGGAGTCTGACTGCTGGAGTGACTCCTAGATGATCAGACAGGGAAGTTTCCTGAATGTTCAAATAGCTTTGGCAAAATTCACGCATAAAATTATATCAGAAGTTGAAAAAATATTGATGATAATAATGCACTCACAGGTTTCAACAGGACTTTTGAAGAAATAATTCCTTCAAATTTATTTGCAATGAAACACAGACACAGAGCACAGAAAGGGGTATTTTTCAGCTCCAGAATCTGACTCCTGTCAGCATTTATTACAATCTTGTTGGTTTAAAAAACAGTGCTTCTCACTATTTATTCAAGAGGATATTGAAAGCCTGTGGATAGATACCATGTCAAATTAGGAGAAAGTAAGAGGAAGACCCAGCTCTGCTGACTAAGGAGGTCTCAGCTAAACCATGCAAGGAAAATACCAGCTGGCTTTGAAGTCCAGCCAGATTTAAGTGGGTTAAATTAATTCATGTATGGCCCCATTAAAGTCAATTTTTATATGGAGTCAGTGAGCAGTTTCAGCTAAGCGCATGAAATTACTTTGGAAGAGATAATCTAATTTTTCTTTGGCAAAAGTTAAAAAGTTAATAAACTATAACTTAGGTGGAGTATAATTAATCTCCCCACACATATACTCACACAAAAACTATTTTAATAACTGAAATTAAAGTAACATCTTAGCATTAAAAAAAAAACCCTGCAGACATTTTCTATTGATTTTCTCAAGGTTATAGCCCAAGATTATTTGGGCTTTATAAGGCTCAATATCTATGTAGCCAAAAAAATCCAATACACTGGGTAATTGTTCTACTACAGGATAAAGAACAGGAAGAAAAGACAAAGGACTTTCATATTAGACAATAAAAAAGTTTTTGGCCAGATATACTGTCTATACTTGGCCTTTTTACACAGTTATTCTGGCATCTTCTAGTTGGTAGAGGTCATATTTCTCTGTTATTTATTGATCCTCAAATGCACATTTGTGTTTGTGCATAGAAAGTAACTGTGTTCATGCCTGTATATTATCCAAAACATTAGCTACTGATACTTGGAGGCATACAAAGTAGTAAAGCACAAGGCCATCAAGGGGAAGAGGGACAGAGTGTTGTAAGGAGGGTTGGATGAGGAAGAAGAGTTATTTGGTTCATAACATTGCAAGCACTTCCATGAATATCAGTAGTACAATCTATAATAAAATTATCCATCCTCATTTCCTGGTGCTCAGTATACAGCTGTGTCTGCTGCCTGCTTTACAGCTAGGCTCTGTCAGGGAGCAGCAATCCTGGAATACCCTACAAGGCCAGTGGTGCTGGCAGCTGGGAGGGATGGTGGGGCTGGCAGAACAGCAATTCCCATCACCCAGACAAGGGGAAAAGAGGAGATATGGGGATGGGAAGCAGGCCAGCCAGCAGTCCAGTCAACTAGACATGTTCATGGGGATGAGGCAGGTCTGGGGTCAAGGGAAGTCAGATCAATGTGTGAGGATTGTGTCTGTGACAAGCCACCATCCAGTGATCCCCAGGCAAGCCTGTAGTGGTGAAGTAAATCCAGGGTCATGGTTCTGGTATAATGGACAAGGGATTGGAAAAGGATTCTTGCAACCATTCAAAATAATGATATACTGCATGGTTGGTTTTTTTGCTTTAGTCAGCATTTAATCTTGAGTATTGGAACACTGTTGTTGCCAGCAACTTGGCCAAATGCTACATTGCTGTTTTTCTACTTGACTGTTCCTATTTTTTTGAAATACCTACAAATTACAGCTGATGCTGAGAAGTCAGAATGTCAATGCTTAGCAAAAGATTGTAGTAGAAAAGTTTAAATGCTAAACAGAAAATAGCAATACTAGGCCCATTTTCCAGGTGAGAAGGAGCACTTGGCCAAAGCCATACAAGAAGACCTAAACTCTGTTTCACAATTTCTGTGCAAGACAAGTCTTTTGTCTATCATTTGGCTGATAAGTGGTCCAGGTTCCCTGGTTGTGACTAGCAGTTCACTAGTATTCCTAGCTGGAAGTGGCCATGATACAGAACTGGAGTAAGTACTATGGGATTTCTCTTCTCTGACCAAGCTGGATGAACCATTTTCACTACTTGAGCAGTGTGTGACCACAACAATAATATTTGCATTATCAAACCCAGGAATATTTTCATATTTCTCTCAGAAGATGCACAGCCAGGTACGAGGCACAGGCAGATTGTGGCATCAATTTCTTATTCATTTGTGAGAGAAAGAAAGGGGTACTGAGACTAGACAGAAACCAGAGACCCACAGTACCTCTGTGTCTGTTCTGTCTGGGGTTCAAGGCTGCGCAGCATGATCCCAGCAGGTCTAGACATAGACACAGACTTACATGGCTGTTTAGATCTTATCCTAAGCAGAAACACTTTTTGATTTGAGGCTTTTCCTGCTACCACTTAATCCTCAAGTCCCTTGTTTTTTCCTATGCTTAGCCCCTTCCTGCTGCACACACTGATTGGTGGGCTACACAGAGGATTTTTGATGTCCCATCCCCAGAAGAGTTCAAAGCCTTGATGGGGCTTTGAGGAACATGATCAGTGAAACGTGTCCCTGCCCACAGCAGGGGGGACTTAATCCAGATGGTCTTTAAAGGTCCCTTCCAACTCAAAATATCCTATGGATGTGCATTCAGTTTTGTACTCCCTGATAGAGGAAATTGAGATGAGTTCAGTGGAAAACCATCAGAGTGGGTGGGGCCTGTGAGAAGATGCTGTGAACAAGAGCTTGTTCAGCCCGAAGAAGTCATGGATTTGGGACAGCCAATAGAAGCCTTTGCCTAACAGTGCCTGTGGGGGGGTGATCAAGGAGATGAAGCCTTGTTTTTCCCAGTGGTGCATGGTGAGATGAGAAGAGGCAACAAGCACAAAGTGAGAGAGATTTTACATAAGAAAGATTTTTTTTGCCATGAAGACAGTCAGGCAGGGAAGCAGGCTGTCCAGGGAGGTTTTGCCATATCTGGCCTTGAAGGTGGTCAAGACTTGACTGGACACAACACTGAGCAATCTGGTCTGACTTCAGTGAGCAGGAGGTTGGACTGGAGGGTTATTGAGGTCTTTTGCAGCCTGAATTATGCTGTGTGTTTATGATCTGTGTCTCTATTAGTCACCTTGGTCTCCCTTTGTAATTAACAACATTTCTAGGAAATGATTACTTGGACCTATTTATTATGAGTGTTTATTTTAACTGGGAGGAGTGGTGCTATACAGCTGTTTCTTCCCTATGAAGACTGTTCAGACAGTGAACTCAGATCTAATTATCAAGATGTTAAGTACCAAAAACTAGGTCAGATGGATTCCATCTGTGTCTGTGTGCTCCCTGAAGGGCCCAGTTAGATTCCAGGGAAGGAAGGAGTTTTTTCTGTACAGCATTAGAGCAGTTAGAACACTTTCTCCAAAAGAAAGATATCTGAAATCTGGGCTACATTCCTCAAATCCTTGTCTTTTGATCCAAGACCTCTTTTATACCAAACTAATAAATGTGCAGAGCATGGAATTATCCATCTCTCTGTTAATTCTTTTTTTTTCTTTTCCATCTCTGTCTCCTTACATTTTGCACAAGGCTGTGCTCTCTGCCCCTCTCTTCCATGGATGCATGGCTTCTTCCTGAAGCAAACACAGGGCCAGCTCTGTTCCTCAGGGAATGATATGCCTGCTGCAAAACCTAGCTTCTGTAAATAGCTGATTTACGTGCTTCTGCTGAAGCACCTAAATTTGATTTATGGTGAAGGGACACAGTCTGATTTTTAAATTGAATTATTTAAAAATGTCTTTCTTCATGTAATTTATCAATGGACTAAAGAAATAGCATTCATGCTACCACAGAATCTTGTCCTTTTTATCAGTGTAATCGTAACTCAGCATGAACTCTTTAATACATTTTGTGGCTTTATATATAGACATAAAAACCAGTGGCATGTTTATTTATGTTACTTATAATGTGTTGACAACAAAAAATGCAATTAAGTACATCAATAAATTGTCATAGGGATAATACTGTTGATTTTTCCCCTGGAAACTCGATTCAGGTTATTTGTATGAAAAAGGTCAGTAGTTTTCCAGCCATTTCAATGTATGGATCTACTATACAAGAGAAAAATATCTCTAAGTTAAACTTGCTAGAAGTATCCTTGTCATTCTTGCCTATTTTTATTACAAAGAGTCCATAATTCAATGGAGTGTCAATACCACTCTGATTTCTAGGCTTCTCAAAGCCATGCCTTTAGCTTAGTTATACCTGATGGTTTTTCATGCCTTCTTAGTGTTCTGTGCTTTATGACCTTTGATGTTTCATGTATATTCATTATACCAAGGCACTTTATGTTGCCTTTCTTCTATCACTTTGCACGTTATTACTGTTTTCCTTTGTGATCCAAGCAACATCATCTTTGCTCATAATAATTCAAAGCAAGAATGTGATACTGCATTTGAAAATGTATACCTTCCTGACACAACTCCTCCTCCTATGTGGTACATTTTGTCTTCAAACATTAGCACCCCGAGGCACATGTGTGACTGAGCCTTGGGAATGTGTACTTCCTTTTGAAGTTTGTTTGCATTGCTAATTCACAACAGGGTGCAAGTCAGGATTCCTGAGCACAGAAATAAGGACTGGCTACCATTCTTTTATTTTGGCACCTCACTTACAGACATGTACATTTTGTTTCCATAGTTATTGCAAACTGTAGACTTCACACATATTGATAAATTTATTTTGTACTAGTCTATTATGGAAAACCCTAACTTAATCTAATCTTTTTTATTATTGTTACTTGACAGCATGAATGCTGTTGTAAGGTCTTCGTTGGAATATCTGCTGTACACAGGAATCTTTCTTTGCTGACATGCTTCAGTTTTTTGCTTGAAGGCCTCTGCAGAAGAGTCACATTTTCTCTTTAGGAATTGTATCACTCAGTAAAATTAATTACCATTATGTCACCAGAATTTTTCTTTCAAATATTTGGTCTTGACCATGAGTGGCCTAGGACAGATCTTGCTGGCCTAGGTTTCCTTTTTTCATGGTGGTGTTGTCATGATTATCCATTTAGGATTAAAAGACTTGTCTTCCTCCATTATATTTTTCTTACAGCTGTGGTAGGTTAAATAATTCAATATATTTCCAGTACACCTTTGCTGAAAAAAAAGTCAAGATTACAGGTCAGCATTCTGTTGTTTTAATTAATGATTTTGACTGATTTTCAGTCCAATTACTTATTTTGAACAGTCTATGTAGATGTGGAGCTCTAAAGTTTCTCTTTCCATTTAATTGAACCTGGCAGTACTTTTTTGTGAATATATGCTGAACAATCACCTACTTGAATGGCAGAAACTAAAATAAATGCTATTAAAATGTACTTTCATATAAGCCTTCTATGTTTTTCATTAAATGCCTCATTATTAAAACTGTTATTAATTTCTATTTAATAAAGAAGATATTGCTCAAATATGCAAGCAGCTATGCCTATACCTCAGACGTAAAAACATGCTATGATAAAATAGAAAGTGACCCTTGATTTAGACACTGTCATTTGAATGCCTGTGACTATTTCAGTGAGAAAAGATGTTTAGGAACACAGATTTCAGCCTTGCTAGAGACTTGATGAACAGTAAGCTGGAGTAATTAGCTATTTTTTGTGTGTCCATGAAGAATAAAAAACCCCCATTGTTTCATTTTTTATAAAAACAAATGCTAGTGACTGTATTTGCCACTTAATATTCAATTTTGTATTTTGATGAGTCTAACTAAAAAAAAAAAACGTTTTGGTTATATGAGAATACGTAACCATTTTACAGCTTATTTGTAATGCCTTTCTACTTTTCTGGGTGTTACTCTTTTTCTAATTATGTTACTAGTGTCAGTAATATGCATTTTGAGTATTACACAATATTTCAAATGGAATTTGGAGTCTCCAAATCCAGGTGCAGTCCTTTGCACAGCCTGAACATGAGGATGGAAAAAATGACAATCAAGATTTCTGTAGTTCTTATTACATAAAATATCTTTATTAGTCTGACTGACCACAGTGTAACCTATAAGGAAGTATAATAAATTATATAATATATAGAAATTAGATATTTATATGCTTTGGGAAAAAATGATCCCTGATTCCATTCTGCTTATTTCACTGGCATAATGAAAGGATGAATTTTACCCTGCATGCCGTCTCAGGGCAAATAAAAGAAAAAAAGAAAAAGAAAAAGAAAAAGAAATAGATAAAAATACCAAAAGCCTCTCTGAAGAACGGAAAAAAAGATAGTAAATATTTTCCAGCTCCTTTTCTATCTGTGTTTGTACAGCTGAGGTATTGAGGCAACTCAACTGGAGACATAAGCACAATAGGCAGCCACTCTAATAATTGTACCAGATGCTTAAGAGCTTCTGCTCAACGTTTTATTAAGAACTTTTTTTCCTTTCTCTGGGAGATCTTAAGCTTTTCTCAATAGGAAGCAGTGCCTTTCTTCTTATGGAGGAAGCTGATGCCTTAATCTTAGCTTTTGTTACTGTTTAGCTCCTTTCTTTTACAGTAGAAGTCAGAAACATAGTTTCAACATCTCATGTGTAGATAATTCTCCCCTTAAATTATACAAGAAGCAGACATTTTAGACAAAACATATTTTTTTCAATAGCAAGCCAGGAATTTTATGAATCCTTGTAGTTTTCATTCAAATAGAGGATAAGAAATCTCCATAATTAAACTCTGATTTGAAATTATTGAATTCGGTTTTAATCAACTTTCAGCCAGTAGTTGCCAGCTATCACATAATTAGTCATGTCCTCATTGCCACTTTAAGGCTGTGGCAAACTTATGTAAGGTAGACCTCTGTTCTCTTTCTCAGTCTTTTAAATGTTACATAGGAGGAATCTCAAAGAAATCTGAAAGAATATTTTTTTCTTAAAACATGTGGTTAGACTCCGATACAGCTCTTCAACGCCCATTGGATAATGGAATTTTCCTGTCTCTATGTTTCCTTTCAAATAATCCTGATGGTGCTGGGCAGTGCCTGCAGATATTTGAGGATCTAAGGGTGTATTTCTGCTAAGCAGTGAAACAGCAATTCACGAAGGTAACTTTGTAAGAGCTGTCTCTGAAAAGTTCATTATGTTTTGCCTTTCAAACCAAATAACTACTCTTTTTTTTTTCCTTGAAATTTAAACAAGCATGAAGAGATGCAAATATTTGTCTAATCTTTCTTCCTTTTTAAATAGCTTTGGTCTTACCATGAGCACCTTCCATTTTTTACTTTTAAACCAGCATCGCAACCTTTTTTTCCTTTTCTTTATTGATTTACTATCTTCTGAAAGCTCCAAGTTTCAACTACTGTGTGACAGAGATCAGAGAAAAAAAAATCCCAAGGCCATGGAAAATAAGGTGGGGGCTAACACCCAAGAACTACATATACCAGTGTTTTTTACCACTGCTATTTATTTCCAGCAGAGGTAATCACACTGATGCCAGTGAACTACTCAGAGTAAGACATTTTCTAACACAAGAAAGAGGATTATAGTCTGCCTGCCTAAAAGATACAGTGCAGGAGCAAGACTGAATCCGCAAAGACTGCACAAAGTTTAACTTTCACAGGTTAATGTGTTAACACCGTATCTGAGAAAGTGAGATGCTGAAAAGGTGGAAAGAACATCCTAGTCTAGTGGGAAAGATAGTGCAGGAAGGATATTGTGGGAAGGTTTTCTCACTGATATTATTATAAATGAACAAAGTGGATTAGGCTAATCTGTACCAAACAGGAACAGTGAAATAGTGAAAAGCCCTACCAAAGAGGCTCTGTTTTTAGAAATCCTGAGCACCTGGGAGTGCTTACTAGCCATGACTGTGCTAACAGTTTCAAAATACTGGAGAGAATCCTCAGGCACTTTAATTTAATGCTTTGTACCATTAAACTGCAAGTATGATCCCTAGAAGTCTGGGTTTTGCCCAGCTTCCCAACAGCTCCCAGGCATGGTCTGGGTAACAGCATGGGTAAGGGACCTTTCCCAATAGGCAGTTAAAGTCAGGCCACCCTGTTCAGGACAGCCTAGTTACATAGCTATGGGGGTGAGGGCTGCTCCATGCCAATTGCCTTTAGTGCCAGCAAACTGTCTGTGGTACATTTGATTTCTTAAAATAGCCCAGCCAGCTGATGTGGAAATTTCCAGGTGCCTGATAATCTACAAAGTTCGATTGCTTAAGTTAAATGTATGGATTTAGGGCCTAATTATAGACCTACTTTAAAAAGTGCATTGGCCTGAATAACTGAATGAGTACAAGGCAGAGAGCTCTTCCTTAATGCGGGAAGAAACTTGATGGCTAGGAGACATGCCAGATGCCACTTGCCAGCTGGATCACTCCTCCTGAGCCCTGTGTTGGCTTTCCCCTCCTCTGGTTTCTCAGTAAATGCCCAGAAATGCTCCTCCATTGCCCGTTTGTCATAATTTAGGCACACAAAACAGCTTAGGTTATCATCAGCGAATAGTTGTGAGTAAAACAGCAATACTAATGACTTTACTTGGTTTGCTTATATTCCTTTACCTTCTTTGCTACTGCAATGCATCTTCCAACAAGTCATGTGTAGAAACTAATTGATAAACTAACAACTTTCAGGCTGTAAATATGTAAAATATACCCTCATATTAAATGCTCAAAGTTGGAAAAAAAAGACACTGCTCAGACACTTCACTCTTTGAAGTGCACATCTTATTTTGGCTTCAACAAACCATGAAAATATCAAAGGGATAACTTACAACTCAGTATTTTGATGTTCATCTAACAGTGGTATCAGCATGTACAGCAATGCATTACATGCTTCAGCTTATTTCTTTTTTTTTTTCTGTTGATGTGATGGTCTTAAATAAGTAGTTCTGTTAAGAAGCACAGAATTTTCAGTGGTCTTTGTGAGGTGATGGTCCTTTAAAAACATAAATTGAAAACATTTTCAGGGAAAGTGAAAAAATCAGCCTATTTGATATGACACCTGAATGTATCTTTCCTTTTGAATCTATTTATTCTTTCAAGGTATTCTTAAAAACAAGATGGAAAATTTAAGGGAAAATTATGTTCTATAAATTTATTAAAAATGAAACTCGCTGACTGAAATATAAATTGGTACTTAATTTTGTAATATATTGAATTGTCTTTCTTACTCAAATATTCCACCCGTAAAAGCAACAACAAAAAAAACCCTGTTAAGAATCTTTTATGTGAGAAAGTATTTCGCAATTAATTTTTGGTACTGAAATAATCTGAAGAGTAATTATAAGCATTCCATCTTTGCCCCCAGGCCTTAATTTACTCTGTCCCCAAATAATTCTTAGTTAATAATTCTAGTAATTTCAATTGCTTTAACTTACTAATGTTTATGTTTACAGGCTGGTGGCTAATATAATTTGTCAACTCAAGATGTTTCTTCTTGTTGCTGTTGCTGATTCTTTTGTCCAAATCCAATAACTCCATTTTTTTTTCCCCACAACCTATGAATCTTATTTCATAACCAAATTATGAGCATATCTAAAAAGATAGTGGAACTCTTCTGTAGTTGTGATGTTCTGAAAATTTTATCTTCTTATTAAACCATTTTCAGTAGTCATTTTAAAGAAGCAGTACTCCTAAACTGATATACATTCTTTATCTATATAGTACATTTTGCAGCTTCCAGCAATTAATTTTATCATTTTTTATTATTTTGAGATTCTGAATTTTTCATCAAAACTCAAGGCTATTTTACAGAAAGCCACAATATGCCTTCCCCCCGCAGCCACCAATTTTATAAAGTCAATATATTTAACAGTATTTTTCATGTTTTCTTGAGTAGCAGGCAAAAATAAAACATTTGATCCCTTAGGAGTAGCTGGATTGATGTTAGCTTCTCATTTCCTTTGATTTTGGGATTGTGTAATAAAGATGTAATTAAAGATAGAGATGCCAAGATAGTCTTTCAAATTAATCTAATCATATTTTCTCCGAAGTTGTTATGTCTAACTGTTCATCTGTTCCACTGCGATATCTTCCAACTACTAAACCCAGCTTGTTAAGTATTTTTGTTATCTTTTGCAGTTTTATAGTTCATCAAGACATCTATCAGTATGTAATTTTGCTGTTCTCAAGTAGTCTGAATTCCTCTTGCTCATTTAAAAAAAATTTCTGTCATATTAGTTTCCAGAAAAAGCTGTTTGCTTATGACATGATTAAGAAGCTTACACAAATATTCTCTTATTTTTTCTGTAACTGTATTCTTTGAAATAAAAATATATCCATTCTCATTGTCCATCAGATCTTCTCCACTTCAGTGATAGTATCTTCCATATTTGCCTCTACTCCATTATATCTTCTTCAGAGTTATATAGTGCTTCTACCACCAGCTCTTCACTGGTTTGGAGGTCTAAAAAGGAGAAGCAAGCAGTCTACATAAGTAGGGTGAAGCATATGGATAGAAATCAACTGCTGATTATCTTTCTGAAAAAAAAGTGCATTACAGGTATCAAATAAAGATGGTGAGGGTCAGATTTAAAAAAAAAAAAAAAAACAAACAGAAAAGGAAATACTTCTTCACAGAATGTAGAAGTTTTGGCCATGTGTCACTGGAATATTTAATATTGTGAGAGTCCAAAAAGCAATAAACAAATGTATTGAAGGAAGCAGCTACAGGCTAGGCAATTATTCTGTGATGTGTCACTATGTGCTTGTCTTGTTCTTACTCCTGCCTCTGAGCATCTGGCAGATTTTGGGAGCCAGATCGAGGTAGTCAACTTCCCTTACTTGTATTCTGACAGACAAAAGGCTAAGCGGCCACCAGCTGACATCATAATTTTTCAAAGCATCATATGAACCCATAGTTTTGAATATGTAAAGCATATCTATAAATTCTACATATCTGATATAGAAAAAAAAGTCAATATGAGTAATGCAAGCTACAGATATCCCTCAAATATTAAATGCTTGGGAGGTAGAGGCTATTAGGGTACTGTAATTACTATCCATAGTTTTTACTTCTCATCAATACTTAATTGCAACCCAGTCAGATCCAGGATGGAATATTATAGAACCAAATGCAAGATTATTATACACCAAGTGCAGGGTGTTGCACCTGAATCAGGGCAACCTCTGGCATCAACACAGGCTGGGATGAACAGATGGAGAGCAGCCCTGGATGGAAAGCAGCCCTGCTGAGAAGGGATTGAGGATGGGTGAGAGGCTGGACGTGACCCAGCCATGGGCACTCCCAGCCCAGAAACCAAACGTGTCCTGGGCTGCATCCAGAGCAGCGTGGGCAGCAGGGCAGGGAGGGGATTCTGCCCCTCTGCTCTGCTCTGAGAGACCCACTGCAGTGCTGCACCCAGCCCTGGGGTCCAGCACAGGAGGGACAGGGACCTGCTGGAGAGATCCAGAGGAGGGCCACCAGCATATTCAGAGGGATAGAACAGCTCCCCTATGAGGAAAGGCTGGGAGAATTTGGATTGTTCAGCCTGGAGAAAAGAAGGCTCTGCAGGTACCTTATGGCAGCCTTCTAGAGCCTAAAGGGAACTTAAAAGAAGGCTGGAGAGGGTCTTCTTGCAAGGACATACAGTGACAGAACAAGGGCAAATGGCTTCAAAATGAAAGAGGGAAGGTTAAAGTCAGGTAATTGAAAGAAATGTTTTACTGTGAGGGTGGAGAGACACTGGAACATGTGCAGAGAAGTTGTGGGCACCCCATCTATGGAAGCATTCAAGGCCAGGTTGGATGGAGCTCTGAGCAATTAGTGGAAGGTGTCCCTGCCCAGGGCAAGTGGGTTGGAACTATGTTATCTTGAGGGTCCTTTAATGTCCCTTCAACATAAAAACCTAATTCTGTATTTCTATGATATTTTGTTATCTTAAAAAAAATCAATCAATCAATCAATCAATCAATCAATCCAGGAAAAACCCTATTTTCCTACAGTCAGATAATGGCTAGAAAAGAGACTCTGACAGCTCAACTCAAGTCCTGGTTGTTCTCATTATTCTTGAACTTTTTCTCTGCCTTCTCCAGAGTTTACTGTTTGTTTCTTTTATAAAATATGTGTGGAAATAGTGTTAAGATTTTCATGACAGTCCATCCAAGAACAGAAATGAGGCAAAGACCTATGGGAGAAAGACTTTAACTTAATAGATAGCTGCTAGATCTTGGAAAAAGGCAGGCATAACTCGGGTTTTTTTTTCAGAATATTGTTTCTCTCTATACACTTTTTCCCCCTTTATCTAATAGCTGCAGAATTTAAAACCCCCATTATTTTTCTGAGCATTTTTCTTCTAATAATAGTATATTGTTAATGGACATAGTTGTGGATCAATACAATATTATACTTATCTGCTGGGCCTTTTTTGTCAGCATGGTTCTGTTTCACTTACTAAGGATTTGTTTCTGTGAAAATTTAAGCCAGTCTGTCTGTTTTTGAATGTTGAGAACTTAAAAAAAATTTCAGAAAGATAATGTTTTCAATTAAAAAATGAATTGCTACTGTGAATATCTTCTTATGAGGCTGCTGTGTGGGTTTACTGAGCAGAGTGGGGAGAAGGAAAATGATCAGGCAGAAAAAATATGAAAGACTGAAATAGCATCTGAAAGTTACAGCAACCAAACCAAAGTCTCTCTGGTTTCTGAGGCAGATGCCTTCAGACACCTCAAAAGGCTCAGGTATCTCCTAGGTTTGGCCAGCCCTCTAAGGATGTCTTGATTATCCCAGGGAATTTCAGATGAGCCTCACCTAGAGCCTCAAACGATGGGAAAGGGGTGGGAGTGCTTGTTTGCTTGTTTGTTTGTGTGTTTTTAATCTACCATTTCCAGTTGATTTGGTAACTTGTGTAGCACAACTAAGCAAAGGGAGACAATGAAAGGAAATAATTGCAGCCATCCAGCCTTACTTTCCCAGGAACTGGGGCAAATCTAATCACTGCCACAAGTTATTTCATGGCTATGCTCTTTTAAAATCCAGTGGCCTGTGTTCTGTTCCATGGGAAAGCAACTCTATCCCAGAAAATAATATTAAAAAAACAAAAACCAAACTTAGAGCAACATAGCAGTTTGATGACACCCGAGTTTATTTCATTTGGATTAATGAATCCTTTATTTAAAGCTACTTCCTTCCTTTGATCATATGAAAGCAGTTAAAGACATGAAAATATCTGGTCCTCACAGTGCAAATAAGCCTTACCTATCTTAAGCATAGGAAGTTCTACTGTAGTGGTATTGTTAGTGCAAAAGGCAGTATTATTTTATTCTAGGCTTATTTTAAAATAAATTATAATGACTCACTGAATCAATTATTCATACTTTGCTGAAGTGACAATGTTATTGTACTAATATACAGGAAAATATAAAATTGTATTTGTTCCTCAACTTCGAACACAATGGCATTTTTAAAAAATCAGATACTGATGTGTACTTTGGCACAATATCTTCAGCATTTGTGCCTTCCTCTGATAAAGTGCAATGCAAGACCTTTCGTCCAGCCTCTGTACAGACAAGGACACTGCTTCAGGGGAATGCCGGACAATGTAGTAGCTCTCTGAGGTAGCCAGGGAAAACATAGTTTCCCTTCCACTTAGCTGCTGGAGTAACATTGTTTTTTAATCATCTTTCCGTTCTAAGTAACCAGTTTTGCTCTCATTCAGATGAATGAATGTTTTTGCAGGAAATCTGCTTTTGTTCCATAGAAATTTATGGGAAGGAAGTCATCCTTCAGGAAGGGTTCATTCCTGTGGATTTATGAATTTTCTATAGCAGGATTTACAGCAACAGCAATTTCACTACATTTACCTGCAATTCAGAAACAACCTTAAACTCTCATTGCCATCAACTACCTGTTTTTATTTGTTTTTAATGGTGACAGACATTTAAGATTCTCCTGTGGCCTTAGTAAACTAAAGCTATTGTTTCCATAAAACATCAAACAAATGTATGACGTTATGTATCCATTGCCACCCTCTTGAGGAGATAACTGGTCTGAGGGGATGCGCCTTAAATGCTGCTTCTGTTTCTCTCTCATAATGGGGCATCAGTTAGTTTGTATCATTGACTATGTGCTACTAGGAAAAAAAATTATATTGCACCCTGAACTTTGAAGTGAAAAGAAGAGGAAATTGCGGCAGATTTTAGCATCTACAAGAGACAGTGAATCATAAAGAAACTACTCAAAAGTCACAAGCAATCATTATGCTCATTCTTGCATGCTTAATTTTGTGAAAACAGCAGAGGTGTTTAAGATCTGCAGCTTTTCCTGGTTATCATGGACATAAATTCGTCACAGTTTGGAGGCAGGTACTCCAAATCTTGAACTCTGCATGACATTCAATACAAAGTCAACATACAGTTATTTATTTTTCTGGAGAACCAAGTTGGAACACTTGCCTATGAATATTCCGGCTGTGATATACATAGTGCAAATATTTAAGAGATGTACTAGTTAGCAATGTCCATGGGGATTGTGTTTGTGTCCTAAGTTTTGACAGACTTTTGTACTGAAAATAGGAAGAATGAAAGAAGCTGAATCACCACACAATGGTTTGGTTTTTTCCTTACTCATGCTGTTGGGAAGTAAGCCAGTCTAACTGCTGGGGCTGTCTATGGACTGACTCATTGCCATTTTTGCCTTAGTCATTTATTTCTGAACAGACTGTATTTTTTTTTTCCTGATAGAGGTATTTAATCTAAGCTTTTCAAATTTATGAGCTCTTATTGCCAAGCTGTGAGATGATTATCACATAAACCAATTCTAATGGGGGTTACAAAAGAAGGCACTAAATACAATTATGCACTTTTAGTGGCAACAGTACTTACTAGTGAAACGAATTAGCAACTTGATCTATTTGATATATTAATTTACCAGCCAGAGTTCGACAAAATACCCTCTTTATCTGGAAAAATAGAGGATACTGGCACTGATTTCCTGAATTGCTTCACTCACTATTATTCTCTCTGGCATATGAATCACTAGATTTTTCAGTAGCATGCCAGGTATAAAGTTTAGAAATAGCAGAGTAACAAGTTACAGCAAAGATCCATACTGCTTTGTCCTTTGTCAGATCCGAACCTTGTACCCTGGTGGTAAGAGCCTTCTCAGAACTAGCAGAGGTTAATTATGTGACAGATGCCTAAACTCCCATGAAAAAAATATTTTCTATTTAAGCAGTACCTTTCTTTCTGGGAAGGAAAAAAAAAAAAAAAAAAAAAAGAAGCCTGAAAAGTTGTATTTTTTCCCCTCTTAGCCCTGGTCTTATGGACATCTGGCTCAGATGGAATTAAGGGTCTTCCAGTTCATTCAGACATCTGGTGCTAAATATATTCATGCCTTGGTATGATTCCAATTTTTTTTTTTTGTGTCCGTTGGCTTATTTCACTAAAAAAATATATGAGGAGTTTATATGAGAGGAAACAAACAAGGTCCTCCACAAACTTAGTACTGATTTATTGCATTTAAATTACAGCTTAGGTCACCCCTGCCAATTTGGTGCAATACAACTTCTGCAGTTTATATGGGTCACTTACATTTTATGCAGAACTGGGAATTTACTGCTAGCCTAATTCATGTCTCGATAGCCTAATCAAAGAATTTTTATTAGTCTGAACATAATAGTATTATCAATTTTAATTCCAATTATCCAAACATTATGGCTCATCCCAATAATCATAGGCTAAAAATCAAAATACTCAAACTTTATAGTAATTGTCCCTTTCTCTGGTATTATGCTCACCCTTCCAGTGTCACTCTGGTGACACAGAGTCACTGTCCTAAAGTTGATAGCTTCTGTCTGTGGGGGTCTGGGTGTGTCATGGCAAGACATCCATGGAAGAGGTGTGGGGGGGAGGGTTTCTTTCTTCTCTTTGCTGAAAATATGATTTTGGTATTGATAGTTTCCTCCTCCTCACTCTTGGGTCTTTTTACTGTCGTCGTTAAGTACTTCCTAACACAATTTGCTTGCTCCTTACCCATTGGTTCACAATTCCACATTACAGCAAAATCTACTCTGTACAGCATGTTTAACATATATCAGATACCTGTTTTTTTCTTTTTTTGCCACCCCTAAATTGTTTTACCCATCTGCCAAGATAGTAGTGCTTTAGCAGCCGGTAACTGGCTGCTCCCAAGTTGTTTACAGCCAAAGGCCTCTGTTATCAACCTGTGTCCCCACTGTTAAGGCTCCACTTATCATCTGATGTCTGTACCTCTCTACCCTGTATTTTTATTGTAGCATCATCATAAATCACTAGAGAAAGAAAAATTGCATGTTGTATTTAGTGCTCATAAAAATATGTATTGCAATAAGCCTTATACCATTCAGCTGTACCAAGTTAAGCAAAGGCTGAGACAAATCAGGTAACTGCCAGCTGGTTATCAGACAACAGCTGTTAGAGCTAAACAAACTAATCTCAACCTTCAGACAGGTCAAGGCAAGTCCAGATGAATCCTGATAATAATTCTTCCTTAATAATTGTGTTAACTTAAAACACACAGAGCCTGCAGCCTGGTACTCATATGGGTACTATATGTGCCTGGCTGTAGAACTGAAGGGTCTGGACAAATAGCTCACTCTGTAGCAGATGCCTTCATTTGGGGCACCCAGTCCTGCCTACAACATCCTGGAAAAGTTTGGAAACCTTACAATGTGCTCCTTGATCTTCAAGGAGAGTGAATTATTAACATTTTCTTTACCTAGTTCTGATAGTGCTAAGATAAAATAATGTTTCTAAAAGTCATCCTGAAAGGCACATGCTTGGCAAAAACATTTTGGTATGCAAATACCATGGTC
Source organism: Luscinia megarhynchos (assembly GCA_034336665.1). Lineage (NCBI taxonomy): Eukaryota > Metazoa > Chordata > Aves > Passeriformes > Muscicapidae > Luscinia > Luscinia megarhynchos. The sequence goes on along the minus strand of JAPFBE010000003.1, from coordinate 47,056,737 downwards.
TTATCTCAGATGCTTTACCTCAGCAAGAGCTCATACGTCAGAAAAACTGGTATATTCCACATTTGGAGCCGAGTTTTCTATCACTCATAAGTCTGATGTCCTGATGAGCCAAATGCCACACTTCCTTCCTGACTGGGACAACTGTCACAGAGCGAAAGTAGTTGAGACCAGCACATCCTGCCAAGTGCACACTTGTGTGCTGAGTTGAACAACATTCTGTGTTACTTGTTTTCACCTGAGTTGAAGCCCTGTTCCTGTAGCACCTCCTGAGTTCCAACTACAGCTGCTACATGCAGATTCACTTTTACTGGGATTCTGGCATAATTCCAGTTGAAATTACCAGAAAAATAAGCTGTAAAACACTATGAGTCCCATTCAGCTCACAATTCCTGGCTTTGTTTCTATTGAAACATGTTATTTTAAATATCAAAGTCTAAGGAATTTGGTATAGTGCATGCCCGAGTATGTCTCTCAAATGGAGTTGGGATATGGTCAAGGGAAACTGGACCTAGGAGAACAGTCTTAGATCTCTAAGTATTGGGAGCAAAGGACTATTTCTTAGTTGTAGTCAAACTTTTTTAATGTATCAGTCAGCATTTTAGACAATATGATTTCTCCCATTTGTTGGTTTCCACTTTTCCAAAGGTTTTGCAAATTATTGTTCAGATGTTTCTTCCTGTCTCCTTGTCTACTCTCCTTTCTGAGACACAATATTGTCTGCAGATTTTACAGAGGCTTCCATTTTCAGTTCCCACCATCTTAATAGCAGAATTGCCAGCACATGACCCAGCACTTCTGGAAGATCTCACTGAAGAGCTTTCATGGGAAAAATCTCACTTAATTGTTACTCAGTGTACTTACAGACTTATGGCTGGAACAGGTCATGGTCCTGATCTCCAGTCACTCATTGTCATTCCTGAGATATGTACCCGGTTTGTGGTTTTGTTTTTTTTTTAATTTCTGCTTTGGACACATTGCAGAACTAGCATGGTAGTTGATACCCACAAGGTTTTCATCTCCAAGAGAATATGGGTGGCATGTGAATACATGTGAATACATTTCCAGAAGCACAGGAGACTTATCTCTATTCAAATTCTTGAATATCTTTTCCCTCTTTCATCTTTCCTCCCTTATTTCGTGGTGAGAAAAATTAGCCCTTAAGTGTCCTTTCCCTCAGCTTTCCAGGTAGAAAGGGCTAATCAAATGAGATATCCAAATAAAATAAAATAAAATAAAATAAAATAAAATAAAATAAAATAAAATAAAATAAAATAAAATAAAATACCTCCAACACTGAGATAAAGTACCTTCCGCTATCTTTTAAATAAACATACCCTTATTAAATATACATTCTGCATACCTGTGGGTCAGCTGTCATTTCCCTCATCTCATGCACTTCTTTTTTATATCACCTATGCAGGATTCCTGCTGCCTTTTTTTTATCTCTTACTTGTTAGGATGCAGCTTTCTTAAGCTTGAAGGAGGTGATATTGGAATATAAACCAGGTTTTCTGGAACCTTCTTCTTTCTAGGTCATATCCTATGGGATTATTCCAAGTTCTCTGAAGAAGTTGGAGTCTGAGCTCCCAAAATGCAAGTTTATGGCCACTGCAGCCAAGGCTGTTCCAACTTTCATATCCCTGACCAATTATTCCTTGTTTGTAACTATCAAGTCCAGGAAAGCTCCTATCATTGTTGGCTCCTTGAGGAGGTTGAGAGAATTTGGCACAGAGGAGAGGCTGTGGGGAGCCCCTTCCATGCTTATAAATACTGCAGGGAGGGAATGAATAAAAGGTGGCCACACATTTTTCAGTGCTGTCTAGTGACAAGACAATGAGCAGGTTTCTCAGAATGAGATTAATTGCATCATGAGAGTGCCTTTTTTTCTCCACTCACTATAAAAAATATTTAGATATCTGGATCCAATGCAGACAGAAACATCTAAATTTAGGTGAGCTAACTGCTCTGTAGTAGAATAAATTGGAGTAAAATAGCTGACAAATATTTCAAGACAAGTGTTCCTCCTTTAGGTTGGCTGAACTCACCTAAGCATGTGCAGGATCAAACCCTTACTGAACTGCTTGGTTTAGAGCTCTTCTGCATATTACCAGCAGCATTTGACTTTCAAGCACAGTGCTGCTTTCTTTGCTCCAAACTGACAGGAGTGCTGAAATATCATGCCTGAAACTACCTACACATACCACACAATGGAACAAAAGCTAGCTTCAGTGGAAATCTCCACTGAAGATTATTTCTCAACATTTATTTTTCATTTTTTACTCCCTGCATCACTGGGTCAGATCAGATGCTGTTGGATGCTTCCACTCAGATTCACCGAAGGAGGGAGGCATTTTTTTCCAGAGAGGTACATACTTTTCAGAACAAGAGTATGCAAAAACCTGAGCAACTTTTATGTGTTTGCATGTTACTAGTTCCTGAGCAGTGACTGTATAAAATTTAGACAACTGCTTCTATCTGAAATGGCAGAATGTATTCTGACAATGGGACACAATGTTGTTTGACTGTTAGCATGCTGGACCAATGATAAAGAACATTTTTCTCCATGTTTAAGAAATTATCTGTTGAGGTAAGTGGTCATATTCACATGCTACTTAATCTTATGTGACTAGCTAATAGGTAAAATCCATGCACATCAGAAATCCTCTGAAAATCATTTGAAGAGTCATTTGAACCAAGAAACGGAATGCTTACTCAACAGGAAACTCGAGGCATGAGGCCTTAGCCAGAATTTAGGCTGAGTTAGCACTGCAGCTGGCTAGGTCTGGCTGATGATCTGGTGGTTAACAACATTTCTGTTATATTCTGCTCTATTTCTGTTTGTATTCTGCCTTATGTTCAAAGGAGACTAAGCTGGCATTACAAGGAGCCACTTTAACAGCTCAACAGCTCTGTAACCACTCTGTGGTTTTTAATGCAGTTGCATTACAAACAGAATAAAAGGGGGGTTAATAATAAAAGAGGCTTATAATTTATGTGGAGCTTTATTTTGTGTAGAAGAAAATCAATTTAGGCATAAAGCCTGCTCAAGAGCTGTATATATGGGGGATATATACAATGAGGAACAGACTGAAAGTTATTTAGAAAAATCCACTAACAATGCTATGCAGGGCAGTGTCACAGAGTGTCTGATTCGAATTATCAGCATCATTTGGATAAATGAGAAGATAATTTTCATTTTATAGTTTCTTCAAATATTTTTATATTGTATTACAAGCATTAGGAGAACTGCCAACACTTTAGACTTACTGATCTAGCAGTAAATTATTGTGAATATCTATGTAGCTTACTTCTGTTTCTTTAGGACAGAGACTGTGCTTTGCAGTTAATAGTTACAGCTATGTTGATACTCCAAGAATATGGAGTTACTTGTGTACCTATTGCTTTCCTCTTCTACTTGTATAAGAAAATGATTTTCAGGTAACATCAAGGCCTTAACAGATTAGATTTTGTTTTGCATACAACCAATTTAATATCAAGATAGCTTTCAGATAAATGGATTAACAGATATTTCAATGATCTTTTTCCTAAAGAATACATGTAAAAATTGCTTTCTAGCTTATCATGCCTTATCAATATTGCAAAAATGACAAGTATTGCCAAGATCAGACTAGAAATATCTTGTCCAAATATGGACTTTATAACAGCATTGGATTTCTTCTTATAGCTTGCATTCATATTGACTACTGATGCACTCAGCCTACAGATATCTGTATTTTCTACCATTTCCTCCATTTTTTCCCCCAACAGATTTCAAGGGTTTGGGGATTGTTTTATTGTTCATTGTTTTCTCACATATTTCCCACATTCCTTCACAGTTTGGTGTATATTTAAATTCTTTCTTCTGTATTTCAAATTTACAGTCATCAGTTTTAACCAACTGACTTCTGCACATTCCATTCAACCTGACTTGTAAAATGAAAACTTCAAAGCCACAGGGGGATTTTTTTTTTGTTTGTTAAACATGGTGCATTTACGTAACAGCACAAGTTGGCAACTGTCAACATCAGGTTTTTAACATCAGGTCTGTAGCTAAAAACACACTAAAAAGCTAGTCCATATACATTTTAGAAAATTCTAGTTACTTCTCAGCTTTTGACATTTGTGGTATGTTTAGGTAGTGTCTACCATCAGTGTTCACAACACACAAATATTTAAATTATTATATTATATTACAAGGGATTTTTGAGAAAATAGTTATAAACTCACAGATTTTTAAGATAGAATCTAGTTTTAAGGTGAGCAACTTCAAACTGGCACACACTCACGTGTCTCCTCCTGTGATTCTTCTGCTTTAAACTGACTTCTCTCAAGTACATGTTCCTCTCCAAAAAGGTGGGACTTGGCAGATCTTTTTTACTCAGTGTTAGACCCTCCTCTGTCACCTGTGTGAAACACTAGCAGCCTTTGCATTCATTTTTCATTCTCAGTCTGTCACATCATATGGAAATACGACTTTTAAGAAGAATCTTCTGAGAGACAAGCACACACTGCTTCAGCCTTTATTTATGGACTCTGTACCATTTCCTCTAGACTCATAGCTTACTGCACAGAGCTGGCTAAGCAATCATCTTGCAGTGGCAGCTCATTATGCTCTTTCTTTCTCCTTGCAAAACCATTGAGCTGTACTGAAGAAGCTGTACTTCTGCTAATGTGAGCGTTGGCTCCCTAAACTTGTCTGAAGCCTTTTTAAAAGATGATGTGCCTTCACTTCTGTGTTGTCCTGCTTTAACTGTGTTTGTAGTCAGCAAAGGTAATTAATGTAGGTTGTAAGGGAGACAGCAGAAGTGTAGGGATCTAACCATGCTACCAGTTTAGACAAAGTACAGCTGTGCAATCCACAGCTATGAGGAGTTTGTCAGAATATATCTGAGCTAGTTCAGAACTCTCTGTGACTTATCAGGAAATAGCTGCAGCAGTAAAAAGATCTTTGCAGGCTGCAAAATCTCTCCTAGACCAAGGCAAATATTTGAGAAATTTCACAGCCTGAGCTCTGTGTTGCAGTAATGACTTTTAAACCTGGTTCAGACACATCTGCATGGTATTTGGACATATCCAAAGGCCAGGTTTGCAAGACTGTACACATGTATGTACACTGAACACAGATGATGACAATGTAGTTGAAAATATACATTTGGCTACAAAATCTTAAAAGCAGCCCAGTGTTCCTGCTACTGATGGCTCTGGCATTGCCTATGTTGCCTAAAAAAGGGGAGAGGAAATAATGAAGAAAACCAAGCCGAAGTCCTGCTGTTTCTTCCTAAGAAATTCAGACCCAGTGGTTTGTTTAAGCCTACTTCCTGCTTAAAGAAATTATCTAAGCCCATACAGAGATCCCAAATTTTGTGCAGTTTGCATAATCAGGAACATAGGATTAAAACCAAATAGTTTATAAAAGGAGTTTGAAAATACAGCAGAAAATAAATACAGTGAATAAATTCACAGCCTGTTTAGGAGTGTGCTGGTTCCATGTGGAAGGGTGGGGGCAGAGCCGCCGGGGGGAGCGGAGGGGCTGTCCCAGCCCTGGGAGCTTCTCCTGTGGGATGCGGGGACCAGTCGGAGGCTGGTTTGGCGTTTCGCATCCCAGGTGGCCAATGACAGAGTTGTTTTGTTTTCATAAAGCACATTGGTGGGGGGGTGAGCTGTCCTCTTTCGGCTTCCAGCCTCCCAGAGGTGCAGTGGGCTCTGGTCGGGGCCCTGGCCCTGCCCTGCCCTGGTGCCTCCCGGCCCCGGGCGGCTCTCGGCTCGGCTCTGCTCGGCTCGGCTCCGCTCTCCACGTGGCATGGCCAAGTCGGGCGATGGGGCAGCCACCAAAGGCTCAACATTCCCCCCCGGCCCCGTTCTGAGAGAAGAGGCCTCCAGCTGACCACGTGGCTTTTTCACGATCTGGATGTAATTTTAACTGTTTTAATGCCTGGATAAGATTCTCCATCTCCTGAGCTCCGCTGAATGAGAAGAAATAAAGCATGGAGTCTACAGAAGTCAGCGAAATGAAGATAAAGTTCCTGATGGGAAGAGATTGAAAAGATGCAACTGATGAGTAGCTGAAAACCTTTTTTGTGGGCTATGAGGGGACTGTGACTACACTAAAATTCCTTTAAACTGTGAAATATACTTGGGGAGGTTTAAGTGCTTGAAAACACCTTTTCGTTTTGAGGAAATAAGGCTCTCTGTTTTGGGACTGGAAATATGGACACAGACATTTGATAGAAAAAGAGATTAAGAGAATTTTGTTTTTCAGCAGCCTGCCTTTAAAAGTGGTACCCCAAGTGTGTAACATAACCCATAGCACAGCTCTGGAAGGACTGTGGAAATGGGAGGAGAGTCATAATCTGCAATATTTTCCCAGGCAGATGTAGATGGTGAAGGTGAAGACACCCCCTAAGCCTAAACCAAAAAAGGAACTTTTCTCTCTAAAGTGAACTCAAATGATTATTTAAGTAGATAACTGACTGAAGTGTTTTCTGTATGTTGTTGTTAAGAAATGTGGAATGAAAGAAGGGGGAGGAGGGAATAATCTAGAAATCTTATTCTGGATTCTTTTTGTGTTATTAATAAATTTCTTCTTGTACCCATTTAACTTTTAAGCCTTCCTTGCCCCTGCTCCTGAATCCTATCTTTAAAGGAAACTAAATATATATTAAAATTGGCAAACCCAAGTCACGCAGTGACAAGGATCAGTCCATGAGTAATTTAAGAACAATTATTTAATTAGATTTACATTTGGAAAAAATCTGTTTATTTCCCACTGACATCTGTATTAGACATTTAAAAACACATGCTAAAGGTGTAAAACAAAGCTAGAAAACCTGAAATTTTACTTTGTTTCCCGGGGTTTGGATAGGAATGTACAACTTTTATTTTTAATTTTTTAAATCTTTTATACAGTACAGCAAGTTAAACATTACAATAACTGCTATATTTACTTAAAATAATAAAAAATATGTAATATAAATGTAATATAAATATTTGTATTTTAACCAATAAAAATCTTTGGTTTATATATCTTTATTATGACAAAATTAACTTCTGAAATCTACCTACTCTATAAGTTCAATAAGAAACCTTAAAAATTTGAATAGGCTTATACAGGTGAAGAAATGTAAAGATAAATACTGTGCTTCCTTATTTGCTGACCATTGATTGAATAATGAATGAAAAACGAGACTAAAATTGCTAACAGTCCTGTACTGCTTGCCTTTGTGCAATTAAGTTCAGACTTGTCGGAATTCAGATAACATCCTTCAAGACAACTTTTCACAGAACTGGGCTTGCAAGAGCTGCTGTTACCAAGAAGAATCTTTTCTTGGCTCATTTTCATGGTGGAACAAAGTTTAAACTGTTGTAAGTTTGCTGACTAACAGCAATTAAGTTTCTTTTTTCCTGAAAAAAGTCTGAAGCAATACTTCCTTTTAAATGTAAATTTGTAACTATTTTGATTACATGCGATTTAGATCATTACTTCTGTTTCTTTAAATACAGTTCTTGGACAAAAAAGAATATTCTGCAGGATCCAGAAAATAGTCCTAACCATTACTGCCGTTGTAGTCCCTTAAGGTTTTAGAGAGTCAAAATGAAAAAGTAAATCTTAAAACTATTGAAGTGTTTTAGTCAACAGGACAGTCCATATGATTTGTTCGTCTAAGTAATAAAGTCCTAGCACTTCTGAAAGACACGTTTCCTATGTGCAATATATATTCTGTACAAAGGAATATGGGAAAATGTGGATTCATGGCAGAGACTCCAGCAAAGAGCCACCAGGGTGACGAAGGGACTGGAGCATCTCTCCTGCAGAGAAAGTCTTCAAGATCTGGGGCCCTTCAGCCTGGAGCAGAAATGGCTCATAGGGGATCCCACCAGTGTATATAAACATCTGAAGGGAAGGTGTGTAGTGGATAGAGGCAGGCTCTTCTCAGCAGTGCTCAGTGACAAAGCCAGGATAATGGGCCCGTGCAGAAACACTGGAGGCTCCCTCTGGACATCAGGAATTGTGGTTTTTTACTGTGAGAGTGACCAAGGGCTGACTTAAGCTGCCCTGAGAACTTGTGGAGACTCCACTCTTTGAGATATTCAGAAACCCTCTGGTCTTGGGCAGCCTGCTCCAGGTATCCCTGCTGGAGCAGGGGGTGGGCCAGAGGGCCTCCAGAGGTCCCTTCCAACCTCGACCATTCTGTGCTTCTGCGATTTTAAGGAATCTTAGTTCTTTCAAATTATTTCCATTATAGATTAATATTATGCCATTATCAAAACCCCTGGAATCAGACAGTTAAATTAAAATATACACTTAACATTGTTTTGAATATACAAAGATCTAATAGAAATGCATTATTTTTTTTTTTTTTTTTTTTTTTTTTTTTAATATTACAGTGTTCCAAAAAGAATAAAAATCAAAAGAAGGGCATATTTAAAGCCTAAATTAGTCACATGGCCTTCTTTGGAGTAAGTCACATAACTACACCTATATTCCCAAAGTGAAAGAAATTTGGTCTCTGTATATAAGCTGGACAATCCATCCAAAATTTGTCCCTAAATATAAAACTCCCTTTCCACACACTACTGTATTATCTCTACTGAATCTGCTCCTGTCTCTACTGACTCTTTTCCCAAGGACTATGGAATATTTTCCAATTTTCCTATTAAATACATTTTGGTGTATTTAATGTAAGGCCTATTGCCCTTTCTTGCCTTAAAAGACATGAATTGCATGAGTTCAAAATTGAAGGTTACACCTTAATAAATGCTTACTCAATTGTATTCCAACATTTGCAGTCTCAAATTCCATTTGGCAGCCCTTAACTAGTTGGAGTTTCAAGGGCAATGTGTAGCAGAACTGAGACACAACACTTAAAAAGCTGTGGAGATTAGATGACAGCTTCCTGAGATGCGACATTCAACACTTCAGAAAAAGTTTACTTTGGAGATAATTGTTGCTAATGATACATAAGATGCTAATATATGAATGGTCCAATTTCCATGTCCCGTGAAATCTGGAAATATAATTAATAGGTTTTGGTAACTGAAACACACTGCAATACTCAGTGCAAACTTTCTTAAACTTAAGATGACCTTTATTAATAACTGTTAGTACAGAATAATTAAACATTCATTATGTATAATGAAGAAAAAGGAGAAAAGCCTGTTAGAAAAATAATATTAGTCCATTTCTAACCTGTATTTCTCTGGCAACTTTGTCTCCTAACTGCTGGGGCTTTTGATGTGCAACAGAGTTGTACGAGAGACAAAACAAATGCAACAAACAGAATAGGCCCGAACTTTCCAAACTTGTTTTTCTTTTCATTTGGATAGCTTTAGTAACTACTGCATTAGCCAGGTACGGGCTGCAAGCAAGGTGCCAAGCACACACACAGTGTGTGTCTCACGCTTCCACCTCCTCCTCCTCTGTAATCCTGCCTATCTACACTCCCACCCCATCTCGATACATCGCTCCGACCATGGAGCTGGCTCTCCGCTTCCCTGCCCTCCCCGCACACCTACCGGCGCTTCGCCGCGCTCCCGCAAACCCTGGCCCAAAAACACTGCCCTGCTGCTCAGGCCAGAAACAGCTACGGAAAGGTGATGACCTGAGCTGCAGGGCAAAGTTCTGCGTGCCGGCATCAGCGATAGCGAGAAGCCACTTTTGCGAGAGCATTTGCCTTGCAGATGAGCTACAGAGCCGCACACGCGAGCGCTCCTCTCCGCTGCAGCCAAGAGATGCATCTACGGCTGTCTGAAATTGTTGCGTGCCATAGCTGCACATCTAACAGTTCAGGAACCTAGAAATGAGTCAGCCTCGTCCCATACACCTTCACGGGCGCAGGCGTTTTTAACTGGTGTTACTCCAGGAGGGTCATAAACACCTGAACACTTAGTTTTAGGAGGAAGAGAGAAGAGGAAAATCACAACATCGCCTTGCCACAGAACGGTGCTTTGCCTTCACAGGAACAGCAGGCAAACGGGCTCAGGATTCTTAACCACTTTAGGTAGATGCCTACTCAAAATCGCTCTCCAGATGCCCCAGGTGTCTTCTGCGCTATATTGGACTTCTTCTTGCCCCATGGTGATCAACAGTGATAAATATTTAGGCAAGGCCTGGGACGTAAAGGCCCGGGAAGGACGAAGCAAGTCCCGCTCTCGGCAGCCGCGGCGGAGCCGCTCCGAGCTGAGCGCGGCCAGGGCGGCGGCGCTCACTGCCGGCCCCGGGGGCGCTCGCTGCCGGTCCCGGAGAGCCCCGGGGGCGCTCGCTGCCGGTCCCGGAGAGCCCCGGGGGCGCTCACTGCCGGCCCCGGGGGCGCTCACTGCCGGTCCCGGAGAGTCCCGGGGACGCTCACTGCCGGTCCCGGAGAGTCCCGGCGGCGCTCACTGCCGACCCCGGGGGCGCTCACTGCCGGTCCCGGAGAGTCCCGGGGGCGCTCACTGCCGGCCCCGGGCGCGGCGAGCGCGGCCCCGGCGGGGCGGGGCGGGGCCTGGGCCGGCTCCGCCGCCGCGGGGGCGGGCGGGGGGCGGCCGCAGCGGGGCAGGGCCGGGCGGCGGCGGCGGCGCCGGGCGAGCGGGCGGGGGAAGGAAGGAAGGAAGGAAGAAAGAAGGGGAGGACAGCCCGAGCGACGCGGCGCCAGGTCGGAGGAGCTGCGGCCGCGCCCGTGCGTGTCGGCGGGCGGCCAGGATGGATCACCACCAGCCCGTCAGCCGCTACCAAGTGGTGAGTGCGGCCCCGGAGGCCCCGCTCGCCTCCGCCCGCCCCTCGGCCGGCCAAGGGGCACGGTGCGAGCGGGGCGCCCTTCCCCCGCCGCCGCCTCCCCGCTCCTACGCGCGGGGCTCCGGCACGAACCGGGACCGGCGCCGCGGCCGAGCGCGGCCCGTCCCCACCGCGGGGCTCTGACAGCCGGGCCTTGCTCGGGCTGTTTCCCCCCGGCTCCGAGGGGGCGGCTGCCCGGCCTCCCTGAAGCCGGCTTTGCCCCCTGCCTCTCCCCTCCCGCGGCCGGTCCCGGCCCGGGCTCGGCGGGTTTCCCGGGAGAGCGGGGCCGGGGCGGAGAGCGGGGCGGCCGGGAGGAAGGGACAGCGCTCCCCGTCTCTGCCGAGTACGGGCCGCGGGGCCAGCCTCCGGAGCCTTGCGATTTCTAAAAGCCCCTACTCTCTGGCACGGGCGATAGAGCGCAAGGCCTGTGTGAAGATGAGCGGGAGGGAGGGAAGTGTGAAATGCAGGGAGGAGACTGACCGTCTGTGTGTGTGCACATGCACGAGCACACTCTTCTCGAGAACGGTCTGCAGCTTTGTGGGTCACTGAGACCAATTTTTCTTTCATTCCCAAACTTAAACGCAGAAGTAATCATTTAGAATACAAAGATTTTCATCCTGCTCGAATTGATTGTCCTGTTTCTCAGTCACTAGTTTAATGTCAGTTACATAAATCTTGCAGTTCTTAGGTTAAGGTCAATTATATTCAAACTATATACGCTTTTCTGATTGTTTGGTGTAAAAATGACTTAGGTGCAATCAGTCTCCTCAAAAGTTAAAATTTTATCGTCAAGTTCCTTGTACTTTATAGCTTTGCTATGAATGCAAAGATAAGCAAGTCTGAAATCTTTGTTACTCTCTGTGATTCAAACTGCTACTGCAATCTTCTAGCTAAATCCTGAATTATTTATCTTAGTGTTTGTGTTTTACAGCTTGAGCAGTGAAAATAATGTCCACAGAAGTAATCACACTTATGTCTATGCATATGTAAATATACTTATATTTAGACTGTTCCTAGGTTATGATTTAAGAAAAAAATAATAGGAAATGCTTTTATTATATTTGGAATATTTATTTTGATAAGCTTACAGCATTGTAAATTTCTGTATGCTTTTGGGCCCTTGGATACAGGGATTGTCCTAGAGATGATGAGCACACCACGCACCCTGTGATGTGTGCCTTTAGGATGGCACTTGGTCACCAACTGCTTTATGGGTCAGTTCTTTCTAGCACACTTCTGGCACTGTGCTTCCATAACTTGAAATCAGCAGAAGTTCTAAAGTCATTCCTTCTTCTCTGCAACAGAGAAGGAAAATGCTGGCAGAGCATTTTCTTGAGAGCCTACAAACACTATCTCCCTCAAGGCCTGAGGTAACCTGGGCATGTTTTAAAAGGTGTTATTAGAGGTCAGACAGGTAGAAGGGAGACTTTAATTTAGCTACTCAAAGGAGTAAAAAAAAAAAAAAGCACATGAAGGAATAATTTATCTCTGTAATATTTTTATCTTATGCTTGTTAGGAAATTCCAGTGATGGGTGCTGATGCCCAGTTTTGGGTAAGCACTCTTTGGTGTGGCCTTCCGAAAGAGCTTATCTTAATGTTTGACTGCATGAGGTGGCCTCCTCAGTTTGCTGTGTGTATTAAATTGTGTAGTCATTTGTATATTAAATTGTGTGGTCAATCAGTCTGCTGTGCTCTAGACTTTAAATACAGTCTTACTTAGTACTGCCCCACAGGAAGGAGTATATTGTTTTGGTTTCTTTGTTACATCTGACTGCTGAAGACTGAGATTTTTGTGATGTTTACTTACTGTTTTGGGTCGGAGAAAGGAAGGAACAAGGCAATTGCAGATATACTTAATTAGCAGCTGATTATTCAAGCATGTGATCTTAAGTGTTGTGATGTATTTGCTTACATAATGGGTATGATAGGTACTGAGCAATAGATCATTGCTGATTTTATGGTTGTGTCCTAGTTTTTAAAGATGAAATGCAGGAAAAAAATGACTTAATATGGCTAGTACCACATTTTATGAATGTTTTATGGATTTAGTTTTGTGAAATCTGGCCAGTTCTGCTGTGTTTGCTGTATTTTTTGTTTTGTTTTTTCTTGTTTCTGTCTCCCATGATTAATAGTAAATACTTTTTGGCCCTGCAGAATGTACCCATTCTGCCTTTACTTCTAGCTGATGTGTTTGACTCTATTCAGGGCAAGCTTTCTTCTAAATAGAAAGATTTCTAGGTGTATATTATTATCAAAAGAATTACTGACTTGTATTTCTGTTCCTGGCAGTAGCACTTCAGTTAAGTTGAAGGAGCTATCTTTCTCTTTTTGTTTGTGATTTCTTCAAGCAAGTTAAGTTAAAAGACTTTGGATTGGCAGGCAATTTAGTTTTGAGTTTTAGTACAAAAAGCCAGTTCTGTGATTTTATGAAACAGAAAATGTCTCATCATAAAGCTAACCCTCAGCTTTTCTTATTTTTATCTCTGTTGAAAGTAGTTCTAAAGCTTCATTCTGGTCCTCTTTGTGTGTCTGCATTTTATTTACAAAGCAGTTTAAAAGTGTTCAAACTGGGTGACTGTTAAAAGCTGGTACGTGGAATTGCAGCAAAGTGTTGTGAGCAAAGAGCAGGCAGTACGTCAGCATTACGTAACTATCTGCCGTGGGCATGTGTGATTTGTATTGCTTTCTGGCTCTCCTGTTTTGTCTCTCTTGGTAGGGCAGAAAGACAAATAATTGATGGGTAAGAATTTGTCATGCTTCCCTGCAGGAGTATGACATTAGAAGTAAATTAGCCAACCTTTGTTGTCTTGCTTTACTTCCTTTTTTCTTTTCCTTAGTCACTTGAATGACTGCATTCCTGTTGGTAAATGTGTCTTAAATTTTACAGATGACATTCCTTGCAGGTATAAGTCAGTTCAGCTTTATCATTTACTTATTGTATTTTTTTCTATTTGTTCTCTTTGTTCTGCTCTTTGTTGGATAAGGCATCAAGTTTAGGAAAATTATAATAAAATTCTTCAGTAATCATTCTCCTGATGGTTTTTACTCTTCTGGCTTTTGGTCATCTGACTTTAATAGCATTACTATCTTATCTGAAACGTCTGCTTCTAGTCCAGCCTGTTTGCAAGAAAAAGTGATTGGAATGATGCTTTGTGAATCTGTACTGAAAGAAAGAGGAGGAAATTCAGCTGTTTTCTGCAGCAGATAAAACTGAGAAAGCAGCTAAGCATTAAATCTCGAGATTGCCTTTTTTACTTAGAAATGTGGGTTTCCAGATAACTGAGTCATGAGGGAAGGCTTCACGTGCATGTGAGTGATTTAGGCACAGAAATTGTATTGAAGGCTGCAGGACTTCAAGCTGTACTGCTCATGAATTGTAATAACCAGTCTTTCTTGCTTAAAGTGTGGGTAACCAGTTTGGGGTCAGGAAGTCTGGAGTCTTTGACTTAGGGTTTGGTCAGAGCTAAATAGGTAAATGGTGAAATGGGAAGGTAACAAACCAATTTGGGTGGAGCCAAAGGCAGCTCTCCACAGGGATGTCAATTTCAGCTGTTACTGAACTTGCCATGCCACTGTAGCACTTGGTTTTGGTGGGGTTTGCAAGTGATAGTTGAGGCAAGACTCTGATGGCAGCCTGCTGTTTTATGGCACTATAGAGGGATAAGGAAATTGTGGTTTTTAAAAGGATTATTAGTCTTGTATAAATTGTGTGTGCTTATATAAATGGTGCTAAGAGATGAAAATTTGTTCTGTAAACACTATAGCAAAACACAAACTCAGATAACACTTTTCTGTATCTGTTACCTCCATTGTCATTGACTTTTTACTCTCCCAGGGTTACTTGGTTAAAAATCTTGCTCAAAGTCGTCTTTGTAACTCTCATGAAAGTCAACCTGCACAGGAAATGTGAACAAAGAAAAATCTCTTCCTTCTTTCTTTTCCAGGGACTGAGCCTAATAGTGATTGGCAAATAAACTCCCAAATGTAGGTAATTCTATGGCTTTGATGTAGGACCACTAGATTACGTCTACAGTATTTTCTAGAGTATTTATTTTCTTAGGAAAACTTTTATGTAATTTGGTGTTACTGAATAGCTCCAGCTAGCTTAGGGCAATTTTGTTGCTTTCCACAGATACAGGATGATGTCGGAACTGGAAGATAAAATTCTGCATCTGGAGGACTAAATTTATAGTATTGAAAAGTACCGAGGAAGGATGCATTAACTGATAAGTGTTAGAGTTGTTGCTTGTGACAATTGCACAGGTATTTTTAATGATAGGACTCTCAATCCTAAGAAGACACAATTTTTTATTGCACTGACTTTTTGCACATGAAACACCTAGTTTAGACTTTCAATGCTTAGAAAACCAAATGAGGATCTCCTGAAAGGAGGTAAATGATGCCTTCAGACATAATGTGTTCTGTCTTTGCATCTTAGTTGAATTTTTGGACTGTAATATAAGCCATTTAAAAATTTTAATTTATTTTTGTAGCACTTAGTTTTGTTCCAAATTTCTCTATTAAACAGTAGTTTCTCTCTTGAAGGAATAGCTTTAATATTTTTTGCTATTTTTAATGAAGAATCCTGCCATAAAAAAAAATTATAACTGCTGAGGTGTTTGCAGGTACAGTAGGGATGCAGTTAATACTTAAAGGACTTAATTTTACTTTTTTTTTCTTCACTTTTTAGTTAATTTTTCAAGTATTTTCTTGTTTTATGTGAACAAGGAAATAAACAAATCTCTCTGTATGTTGCTCCATATAAAGGTGCTGAGGTACTGGACAGGCACAATATTTTTTGTATAAATTTAAAGCAGGGTTGTTTAAGTGTGTATTGCCATTACTATCTGATTTTTTAATCTCTTGGAGGGCCACAGACATAATACCCTGCTCTGCAGCTGATTCATAGGAGGAAACCCTGGCTAACTGGTACCCCAGGAATATCAGTGGTTACAGTAGCTTTATGGGGTTTTATGTGGGCAGTTTCCTTTCTATTTTGGTGTGAACACAGAATGACCTAAGCAATTTTGCACACATAAGTTTTACCATATTGAGGAAAACAAAAAACAAAGAACAAAAAAAAACAAAAAAAACCACAAAAAAAACCCAACCAGAAAAAAAAAAAGTAAAACCAGCAAAATGTACCTGGGTTGTTCCACACAGGTTTTTCACCAAAGATTTTTGTAGGCCAGAATCTAAGGCTGCATCTGTGCAAAGGTAGTACAGGAGGAGAGGTTGTGAACAGGACTGGCCTGTGAACAGTGGCAGTGAGATCTAGGTGTGGCTGAGCCTATCTTGTGGAACGGGGATTTTTAGGTTCTTGAAAGATGCATGATGCCCGAAGAAAGATGTACCTGATCTGTGCAGTGACATGAAGGCACGTAATGTAAAAAGGCTGCTTGAGGCTGTGGCATGTGTGTCACATCCAGTAAGTCTTCTAATCCTATTAGGAAGGTTCAGTAACATGAATAAAATTACTTCAAATAGCAGGGTTCTGAGCAGGAGTCAGCTGTGTTGTGGCCAAACTCGATGTTCTTTCCGTGGTACTTTAAAAAGGAGAACCTGTAAGCCTTCTCCGTCCTTGTTTGTATCTAAATGTGTAGCGACCATATCAGGATAATCTCAGAAATCAAGAACTGCATTAATACAAAATGTTAGTAGTAGTCTTCTAGATGGGAGAAATGAGTTACTTTTGACAAATGGCTAGTTACAGGCATATTTTGAAACCTTTCTTCTCTGTGACAGTGTTGACAAAACAAGGAAGATGTGGCAACCAGTAATGTCGTCACACCTAAATTTGTGGGATTTCAGTGTATAACTTACAGTCACAGATTTCAGTATTTTCTGAAGTTTCATAGCCTCAAATCTCCATCTAGATTTCTATCTGTTTGGAAAGGGGGAAATATGTATATTGGTAATATACCAGTACACTCAAATCAGGGAAGCCATTTTCAAATGAAGAAGAAAAGCAATCCTAACAGAGTAAAAAAAAAGAATGAAAAAAAGCCCTGGCAACTTGTTAAGTTGGAGAGCCACTGCCAACTTTTTCTACTGAAACTGAACTACTGCAGAGCCAAGACTGTGGGTTTCAGCTGCCTCAGGCTTAGGTCTCCCACTTCCTGGGCAAACACAGTCACAAGTAGCTGATTTTAGTAAATTGGGCACCCCCTTCACCAGCTGTGTTTTTTAATGAGAATGACTAACTTTTTCTGGTTTATGCTTAAGTCATGTCAGGCTGCACTCAGAGTATGTCTGATTTACAGTGAAAGTGAAAAATATATTTCCATTTTAACATATAACTGTTTATTCCACTTAAGTGTTGTTTCCATTTTCATAGGTAAGATTAGGCTAAACTGAGATAGTCTAATTTAGTCCTCAATCACTCCATAACCAAAACATTAGATACTGAGTCATGCCCCCCAGTCTCATCCATGGTTGTGCCTCCAGCTGTGTTTGGAATGCACAGAATAATTACAAAAAAAGTCCTCTGAACTTTGAGTGGTGTAGACACATGATATCTGCAATAAGCTGTATATTACTCCATTTTTCTTTATAAACCTATCTTTTTTTAGTTTCTAGGTGCTTGGCAGAGATCTGTCACCTTCTTACTTGTAAAATGTGGATTTCCTCTAAAATATGAAGAAAAAGTTGGTCTCCTCACTCTTGAAGGGTAACTTAACATATTCACAAACATGATTTGTCCATTTTAGCTTTGAACAATATTTTACCTGTTGAAAGTAATTCTACACATGTTCACTGATTGCTCTTGTAGGGGAGATCAGAATTATGTCATTGGTAAAGATGTATATGTAGCTTGAGCTATTAAGCATGCTTTTGCTTTTCCCTGATTAATCTGAAAAAAACAGCCTTGTAATGTAGAGCAGCCTTGAGGAAAGGTTATTGAAAAGAGAATACTTACAGTAGCAGTTGTTTCCTTCCTGCAGGAAAGAAGTTTAGGGTTCTTTAAAAGTGGTGCAAGCTCGTGGTTAAACATTGCTGTGGTAATGGTTAGTGTAATTAACACTTGTCATCTTTGAGGAGTAAGTGGTGCCTTTGATAAAACATGAAACAATTGAGATAGGGGTCTTGGGTGATACTGAGGCCAATTGTCCATTTTAGTCATGGCACTTATGAATCAATTGTTATATCTTGAAATGTAACAGAAACAGTCCTTAAGGTATTTTTCAAGGAATGTACTGAAGCATTAAGACTCTTAATTGAATCTTCAGAGTTGTGGTCATAAAATTGACTTGCATCAAATACATGGAATAAATGGTTAGGAAAGACTTGCACAAGCTATTTGCTCTTTAAAATCTGTTCCAAATTCTAGAATGAGTGCATAATTCAAATAAAGGAGCTGGCCACTAAAGCCCTGCAGTGCTGGGCCACAGCTGATGTTGAGCGGTGTGACTTATGTTTCTTTCTTTTGTGCCTCCATATCTACTGTTTTCCTCCTGAGAATACTTTCTATGATTTAGTGACAGCATTGATTTGGTTATGTTCTGCTGTCTTCTCAAGAGGTGAACTTCCTAGACTGCTGTTTTTTGTTTTGTTTTGCTGCCTTATAATCAACCAACCTGCTGGAAAGTGCCTGCTTTCAGGTGTGTGTATCATCTCCCTGGCAATTGAGAGGTCCAGAGAATTGTCCTTTGTGCCACGTATTTTGTAGGAGTGCTTCTAATTGCTCAGTCAGCATTCTTTATTAGTAGCATTGAAAAAATTGCCAACTACCTGTTGAGACCTAAACATGCCTTTCTTAGAGGGAAGGACCTTGAATGTGTGTAAGTGTTGTGTGAGTTGCAAATCAAAATGAAAATCTTTTCAGTAGAGCTTGTTCTTGTGGTTCACAATAAGCTCAACTACTCCATTTCCAGTTACTAAGAAAATGGGTTATACTGAAAAAGTCAAGCACGATTGACTTGCTAATAAGAATAGAATTTGCTCTTACTGATTGATAGTACCCTCTGATTTATATTTTATTTAATGAATTCATTTTGGGCTACTGAGTGATATTGTTGAGTAGGAAACTGTTCTGCTGGGGGCGAGCTTTATTTAAACACACATGCCATAAAATTCCTGGGTTGTTCATAAACTTGAGACTGTAAGTTTTTCCTAGTTTTTCTGAAGAATTTTCTATGACACTTATGCATGATACAAGAGACACAAACTTGAATCTTTTTTTCCTACTTCTTTCAAATCAGGAGTTTGAGGTGAAACTGCATGCTGCTTTTGCAGTTCAGTTTCCATAGCACATTTCCATGAAGAAACTCTTCTTCATCTTTGTTATTCCCTTGTAAAATAAATGTATCATTTTAGCATCCTTGTGTGTTGGTTACTGTCCGTAGTTTTTGTTGCTCACAAGGGGAGCTACAGAAAGGAAGGGGAAGTGGATTTCTTAAAAATATTCTGAAATAGGTGGTGCGAGTTGGAAGTGACCAACACTTACAGAGGCAGTGGGTAAAGCAGTTGTGAAGCTGTTATTCAACAAATTGTGCAATATGAAAATTGTAGAGTGCTCACTGAGGTTTGATTTAGAGAAGAAAGTACACAAGGAGAACAAACATATGCAGTCTGTCAATACGCAAGGTTATATCGGCAGATTGTATCTGCAGATTCAAGAAAAACAAACATGCATCAAATCTGAAACAGATACTAGTGGAATAGGCAGAGATGTACACTTTACCAGCTGGAATGGAACTGCCATGCATATTGGGGAGTCTGAGGAAAATGGATGTCAAAGTGATTAAGACTCCTGTGCTGATGATTGTGTAGGAGTCAGAACACGTCCTTAGACTGACCTCTGGTCTTGGTAATGTGCTTCTGTTTTGTTACTGAGTTTCTTCTATCTGGAAAGTGTTCAAGGAGGAAAACCTCTTTTTATACTTTGTTTATAGAATTTAAACCCGTTCCTCAAGCTGTTCTCAAGTTACTATTTGACAAACAGAAGGCCACATGATAGGTGACAATGTTTTTAGTGACTTCTGCGTCCTGGAGTAGATCAGAGTTGCAGTATCTCATTGTGTACAAAGCTTTAGAGTAAGCTTTTAACGTTGTTTTTTTCCCATAATTTTTTATATTCTTGTGAAGATTTGAAAATGTTGGTCCCAGCCATTGTTGTCAGTATTTAGAGACATCAGTTTTTTGTTGGCAAATTTCTCTATTACTTTGTATGACTATGCAATAGGAAGAACCCTAGGAAACAATGCCCAATTTATAATTTTACAATAAATATGAAGCATATATTTGTTTGGATCATAATTCCAGTATTCAAAAATTGAGGCATGATTCTTTAGTAGACAAGAAACCTTCAAGAAAAGGGGAAGGGAAATGGATATACTTTGAAGAATAAGACCGTACTTCTAGTATCTTTAGTCTTAGAACATTTACTTTTCTAGAAGAGTTCACACATTACACCAGATATGTTCTCGTATTCACTAATACCTCTACTTTTACTGTTAATGGGAGGATTTGGAAGGAATAGAAGCCATAGGGAATGAATGCAGATGTGTATGTTGTGCTACCAAATATGTAATAAATTGGTTAAATCTGGATTATAATCCATGTAAAATGAAAGAGGATGTTATATGTGAGGTAGTTGTTGGGATGGGCAGACATATCTATATAGGTCTATCTACACACACATTAAAATGTTTTTGTTCTCTTTTCCTTCATGAAGTCCTGATCACCATTGTTTTACTTGGTTAGTGTTTTTTTAAAATCAGATTTATAAGATTATTTTAAAAAATATTTAAAAAATTCAATAGCCTAAAGATCTCTAGTTAAAAGAGAACTAAGATAATTTAAGTATCACTTAAATGCCTTTGAAACACTTTCACTTGCTTCAGATTATTTTTGCACAAGAAAATTCACTGTGGTAGAAGAGCAATTCTTTTGGCAACTTATTTTCCAACAACATTCAGTGTAAATCTCTGGATTCTTTTCAGCTGAAATTTGCCTCCAGAGGTTCTGAGTTTCCATGGTATCTAATCCCTGTTTAACAGACACATTTGGTATTTCTACACAGCTGTGGAATGGCAGCAATGGACTTCTGTTCAGCTTTCCTGCCTCTAGTGCAGATTTTACACCTTTGACCTTTCGACATATTAACTACTGTTGAAAACTTTCTGCAGAGATGCCTCATGAAAAAAAAGAGAAAACAACAAACCAACCCACTTAGTTATCATGAAGGGATATTGCTAGATCTGAGTGTTGGATAGTTGATGCTTGCCAAGTGATGGGATGGTGAGGAAAAGAAAATGATGTGCATCTGTTCTGTTCAATCAGGAATTCTAATCAGATTTGTTAGCTTAGTTTTGAATACATAAAAGCAAAAAGTAGCTGGAAATTTCTATACTTCTGCATTTTGCTGAAATGCCTTATAAGCTTAATCATTTAGTAGTTCAGTGTTTATTACTCTGAAGGTTCACCAGTCTTTAGAGGATGGTGTGTCTCTGGAGTGCTGGGGCCAGGGCTGTATTGTAGCAGAGCATGCATGCATTTGGTAAAGAACTGGAAATAGTTGCCTTCCTGCTAGCTGGTCTGCGCTGGTTCTTGGCAGATTGGTGTTAAAACACACATTTGAAGAAAAAGGCATGTTGTAAACTACCTTATTTGTGGAAGATAAACTGATACTGCGGAGAAAGCTAGTAAGCTTTAAAATACAATGTAGTTTGTTTGCTGTATTTTCTCAAGAGTCCTTGCATTCTAGAAAATTGTGAAATATTTATTTCAAAAAAACTGTTGTGGATGTGTTTTTTTTTTTTTTTTTCCAAATAAACAAGAAAATGAAGACATTTATTTTGCAGAAAGATTTATTTAGCTCTTCTGCTCTTAAAATTATTCTCCAAGTGTCGTTACAGATTATTGATTTTAGTTTTGATTTTTCAGTGGCTACTAGTGACCTAAATCAGAGCTGATTGATCTTAGCACTTGCCTTCAGCAAGTTTGCCGATGACACCAAGCTGTGTGGTGTGGTTGACATGCTGGAGGGAAGGAAGGCCACCCAGAAGGACCTTGACAGGCTTGAGAGGTGGGTGGGTGCAAACATCATGAATTTCAACAAGGCCCAGTGTATATGGCCCTGTGCCTGGCCTGGGGCAATCCCAAGCACAAACGTGGGTTGGAGAAGGAACAGATGGAGAGCAAGCCCTGGGTGGAGGGCAGCCCTGCTGGGAAGGATTTGGGGGTGCTGGTGGGTGAGAGGCTGGACATGACCCAGCCATGGGCACTCCCAGCCCAGAAACCAAACATGTCCTGGGCTGCATCCAGAGCAGCGTGGGCAGCAGGGCAGGGAGGGGATTCTGCCCCTCTGCTCTGCTCTGAGAGACCCACTGCAGTGCTGCACCCAGCCCTGGGGTCCAGCACAGGAGGGACAGGGACCTGCTGGAGAGAGTCTAGGGGAATGTCACCAGCATGATTAGAGGGATGGAGCACCTCTCCTACAAGGAGAGGCTGTAGGAATTGGGATTGTTCAGCCTGGAGAAAAGAAGGCTCCGTGGAGCCCTTATCACAGCCTTCCAGTGCCTAAAGGGGCTGTACAAGAAAGCCAGAGAGAGCCTTCTTACAAGGGCATGCAGTGACAGGTCAAGGGAGAATGGCTTCAAACTGGAGGAGGGTAGGTGTGTATTAGATATAGGAAGAAATTGTTTCTTGTGAAGGGTGTGAGGCACTGGAACATGTGTAGAGAAGATGTGAGCATCCCATCTGAGGAAGTGTTCGAGGCCAGGCTGGAGGGGGCTTTGAGCAACCTGGTCTAGTGGAAGGTGTCCTTGTCCATGGTAGGGAGATTGGAACGCTGTTATCTTTAAGTTCCCTTCCAACACAGACCATTCTGTGATTCTGTTAATGGAGATTGTTTTAATGATACAGGTTTTATGTATTTTTCTAAAAATAGAAAAGTAATAACTGATCGTATAAGCTGTTGATGCTATTAGGTAGCATTCAGAAAAAAGAAACATCCTGAAGTATTTTTCTAACAGGTTCAGAATCAAATTTTGTTTCAAGATTTTTTTTTTTGCCTTGAAAATCCCAAGATTAAGATTTTGCTATTTACAGATAAATAAATCTTATTTTTAGACTAGTAAAGCTGGAAAATGCAGTGTGTGGTTACAAAACAAGCATTAAATTTGCAGCCTGTATTTGTTGAAGTTATTTTTATGCAGCCGAGATCTCTGCTTTTATGCCTCATTTGTAGAGAACAGTCTATTGCAGACTTACAAATCACTACCAGTAGGCAAGTGTAAAAGGACTTGAATTTTTCAGCAAATGAAAGCATCAGGTGAAACACAGATGTGAAAAGCTCTCTGTTAGCTTTTTGAAGAGGATAGCTTTTTTTCTAACTCACTGTTTGTTGCACCTTTCATATTTACAATGTTATGTTTTCTATAGAATAAATATGTCCCTACCAGTATGGAAAATGTCATGAATCTGATGCA
This sequence comes from Luscinia megarhynchos, assembly GCA_034336665.1. Lineage (NCBI taxonomy): Eukaryota > Metazoa > Chordata > Aves > Passeriformes > Muscicapidae > Luscinia > Luscinia megarhynchos. Next base: position 47,033,552 of record JAPFBE010000003.1, on the reverse strand, counting down.
GAAAAGTCAAGAGTTCTTTTTGTGCACTGCACTGGCAATTTTCAGTCTGTCATGCCTTTCCCTCCAATGCTAGAAGCTGCAATAAAAGGATATTTTTGTCATAATCTGAAAAATTGATAATAGAAGACCAAAGTAACTACTACCAAGTGAATAAGATAAATCTCAGTTGCTAAGCGTGTTGCTTTTTGTGAAAGGAGTGTATCAAAGGACTGTTAAGCATGCAGGGGTTGAACTTGCATGATCTACTTGGTTGTCACCACAGTTTTACTTGAAGCAAGGTTTTAGGTCCAATGTAATGGAGTTTCTGTGTATCGTATTAGTTTTAATACAGTTTGGAAGAGCCCATAAACTTGTCAGTGTAAGGTCAAAACTGGAAGAGTAAAAGCTTCTTCAAAACTGTCATTTCATTGAAAGGTAGAAAGAAGTGTTAAAAGTGTTTTGTAATTTATGATTTCTAATGAGAATTTTGTGTAGCTCTGTGGTGCCCCAGACAGAACCATCACTGCTAAAATTTACCTAAAAGTCACATTTTGACAAGATGAGCTGGCAATAAAGGTATTAAAAGAAACAGGAAAAGAAAGCTCGATTATTGTTTGGGGTTTTCTTTTGTTTTTAACTTTTATGGCAGTATCCCTTGCATAATTTTGTGCTACACTAGAGAAAGCAGCGTGAAAAAAACATGTTTATAAAAAAAAGAATTTTTAAAATGTGCAGTATGCTGTTGAAGTTCTGTTGCAATAATTTTATAATGTATTGATTTCCATAAATCATATTTTATGAAAGGAGTAAAAAGCAGCTTTTGAAATGTAAAATCAGGTAACAGAAATTGAGTGGTGTTTCTACACTATGACTAGAATTATGTGCTACTTCAATGCGCTTTGTCAGAGAGCATCATTCTAATCTTATGTATTTTTGGTACAGGTGACAACAGACATCTTATTATATCATTTTCCCCTGATTTTTTTTTTTCAATGGCATAATTGGATAACTTGCTTATATTGCCACTCTTGTCCAATCAGTTCATTGGAAATGAAGCAAACTCTGTTTAGCCAAAAAAGTAAAGATCTGTAGGTCAGATAAAGTTACTATCTGCAGATAGATAAAAACTGTTAAGTAGAGAATGGGATCTTCCACTTTTAGTTTTTATTTTGATAAGCCTAAACACTTGAAGTATCTGCATCCACCCCCTCACTAAAAGCTTCTGTTTTAAGCACTTTCTCGTGGATCATGTTTCTTTGTAAGCTGTCAGCTGATTTCAGATATTGCATCTGATTACTTTGGAAACCATTATACAAAATAGCAGACTTAAGGAAATCAGTTCTAGAAGGAATAATTGTGTACATTGTATAAGAATAATTTCTTCTTAAAAGAAATATTAATGTAGAAGCAGAAAATAAAAATAGCTGTATTTAATATAACATTTTGGTGCTGAAAGGTCTGGCATTGATTTTAACAACTTCTGAAATGAAATAGTGAGTCACTTTTGTAGATCTTTTCTGGGAAGGAAACCAAAGATCATATAGAGTAAAAATCATATGAAGGAAACTATTGTGTTTTCCTGTGCTGTTCATCCTTATATAAGTTACCATGAGACTGAGTCATTGTTGGCAGAACAGCCATTGGTCCTCAATTGATCTTTGAATTTTACCTGCCCTATCATAGACACTTTTTGAGAATTTGAGCCTGTAATGTACTGTAGTTTGAATGCTGCAAAATCAAGGATTGAAATACTGGCATGAACAGTTTGAGTAATGTGTCTAATAGCAAAGTACTCACTTTTTCTTTTTATAGTGAAGTTCCATATAGTCAGCCAAATACCCCAAATACAGACTAAAACATGAAGAAAAAAATTTGTGTCACCCACTTTCAAAATGTGAGGGAGGGAATAGGGGAAGGTACTAATTTAGACTTGTCTGTGTTTAATAGATCTTGGTAATTGTTTTGACTGTAATCTTGACAAAAGCACCTATATTGCCTACTACCAAATAGTGGTTCATTGGAGGCTTGGGAGGGGCTGAGATGATGAACTGTGATTTCTCCTTAGTCCTTTAATTAAAAATTAGGTAAAACATTCTTACTATTGGAAAATGGAAGTCTTGGGCACTATTTATATACTTTCAATATTAAATGCTGCTTCAGGTGACATTTAAGTACATAGCATAAGTAATGCCTTGAAACAGACATTTTCTGTTCCTTTCTGGATGTTTTTAGCTTGGTTTCTATGGCAATGAAGCCTATGAAGAGTGTCAGGCCTCTTCTTCCCCTGTCTCCAAAAATAACTTCTAAATTTACCGCCAGTAGAAGCCAAAATTAAATGGGAAGGGGGAGGCTCAAAGGTAGTCAGATTCCTACTGGTTTCAAGCAAGCTGGTGACTCCAGAGAGGAGAGTCAGTGCTCTGTGAAGACAAGGCAGAGTAGCTGCAAGACAAAATGATATTACCACTGCTGTATACTCTGCTGATGTGGGCAAAATTTCCAGTTTACTGGGGCAAATTCTGCTGCAGTTGGGGGGGTTTATTTTGTTTTGTTTTAACCCAGTGAAGTAGTCCTCTGGAAGGAGCTGAAGTTACTGCCTTGAGCAGAGGGTAGGACACAGGACACTTGAACAAGAACTAATTTGTGTTCATGAAACAACTTATGTTTATTATCTTAGCTGTAAATACTCAAACTACTTGCTGTTATTTCTTGGCTTTTTTTTTTTTAATAAAAGAGGTGAAGATTGTTTTCTTAAGTTGCTGCATTAGGATAACCTTGGTGCTTTTTAGAATTTGGGAGGCCTCTATAGTAGAAGAGAGGATAAATAGAAATACTTAGTTCCTAAATATAAGTTTTATAAAATAAAGGCACTTTGAGTGGTGCTAAAGGGTGTAACGGGTCTCTATTGTATGGAACCCTTAGGATGGAATTTTTCCATTTCCTAATTGCAGTTGCTATAACTGTTGGCTGACTCATTAGCTTTGTCTTTGAAGGCAAGAAGTCTCATGTACATATTCTTGTCCTATCTTCATGTTAACTCAATCGTCTACTAAATTACTCCACTGTTAGCATATTACAGATAATTTGGAGAAAAACAGCTTTCAAGAAAACATGCTGAAGATGTAAAATTATATTTCTAGGGAATGGCAAAGTTTTTTGTTCTGGGATTTTTTTTTATGAGTAATATGCTCTTTGGTCAATGACATGCTTGTGGATCTCAGTATCTTCAGAATAGTGACAGCATTTACTGTGATGTGGTAGGGAAAAAAAGTTGTAGTGGTTGAAGAGGAGGAGGGAAGGAGAGGAAGAATGGAAGTAACAGAGATCCATTTAAGTTTGCTTTACTTTTTCCTCTGCCCAAAGACCAGGTTGTTTTGGTGGGGTAGTCAGAACTACACACACATCCTGAATGAGGGTGTGTGTACCAGCCATTTGTGCAAGAACTGTGCCAGTAGTTGGTTAATCAAATGAGTTTCATTTAAGAATGGGCTTGTTTTGACTATATCCATTGCAATACTAGATTTTTCATGTGAAAGATTGTATTTAATTTAGAACCATAATGTTTGTAGCTCTCAGTTTGCTTTTTCTGATCTGATTGACCGTTTTAGGATTGAGTGGTTTGTATTTTCACTTGCTTTCTGTATCCCAGAATCTATTAGGTTATTTTGAAGTACATTTGTTTTCTTTGGATTTAACTACTTGAAATGGCTAAAAATATTTCTTATGTTACTGCTACTTCTGGATCACTGATTAGGCATTAAATGACCTGATTGCTCAGGACCCAGAAACCCTCAAAAACACCTATCATTTCTATTAAAGGTGACCTCTGAGCATCAGAAAACATTTTTTTCCATTATTTTTAGTAATGTGAAGGTGACTGAGCAGTGACAGGTTTTCTGCATAGCCCATGTAGTCTCTATCCTTGAAGGTATTTAAAAGGTGTTTGGATGTGGTTCATACATCCAGCTGTAGGTCCTGCTCCTTGAGCAGAGAGGTTGAACTAGAAGCCCTTTGACAAGATGCAGGAGAATGAAAGTCCCATTTACAGAAGTAGAAATGTCTTAATTCTTTTCTGTCTTTTAATTATTTTTCTTCTAGATAAATACAATAAACAATAGTATTTCTCACCTGATGAGTTTTAAAATAGGTTGATACATTTTGTGATTATACATAAGAACAAAAATATAACGGTATTAAAATATTCATATAATAGTATTTTGCTATATAGTAAACATGGAAAACTCCAGAGTTTTAAGACTCTGAAAATCCCTGAGAAGAAAACCATTCCTGGGGGAAAAAAAGGCAAGGCAGTTAACATAATCTTTAGGTGATTGCTTAGAACGTAGCTGGACTTCTTGAAGTGGTCACATGCTGTTTTGTAAATAGTTTGTTTTGTTGATGAGAGTAATCTTGTCTCTCTTTGAACATGTCTCTGCAAGTGTTTGGTTGTCATGGGAAGTATTCCCTGAATGCCTCTGAAATGTGTGTGTTTTTCTCCTAAGCTCCACAATGAGGATGACCCCCCAGAGTCTTCAGCAGCTGAGCAGCCTTCCACGTCTGCAGAGCCTCCGCAGCCAGCAGCCTTACCTGAGGCTGACACTTCCCCTCCTCCTTACTGTAGCATAGCTGTGGAAGCAGCTGCAACCTCAGGTATTTTTCTCAAATAGCAGCCTGTCAGGGATGAGCGTGTATGAATCAGCTCTTGGTTCAAAGTGGTCTGATGCTGCCATGTATTTTTTTTCCATGCACACAGTTGCAGTAAAAAGCTTTCCTTTGATGTGCAGCCTTTTGGTTTGGTCAGAAGAAGCACACTTGTAAATTATGCTGATTGTTCCAAATTGCTAGACTAAATGGATGTTCATTAATTAATTAATTAGATTTTATTTAAGTCTGCTTATTCATTTCCACATTTAATCTACATTTTTGAGTAGCACTTCATTATTAGACCTCATTAGCAATTTTCATTGCCTCTTTATAAAAAATTCTTCAGACTTCTTTAGTGTGTTACATGGTTTGGTGAAAATATTGCCATGAAAAGGTTAATTTTGCTTTAAAGGCTCTTGATAAAACTTCTCATGAAAAATGAGTAATGAGTCTATCCATTTATTCACTGCTCCCTTTCTTAGGAGGTTATGACTTGGGGATATGGGAGAGTTAACAACCGGCAACATTGAAGTTCCTGTTTAAGTAAAGTTACATGGATTTGTGTCTCCCATGTGCCAAACAAATAGTTTAGGAGTAACTGCCAACCTAATTTTTTTAATGTTTGTTAAAAGAACAGTTTCCTGTCCCTGTTCTTTGAGACAGTGTTTGCAAGTATAATACATAGCTGTGTGGAATTATCCCTATATATAACATCCTTGTGTTGGTGTGCTGACAAATCTGTTTGCCATGTGACCTGTGCTGACAAATCTTTACCACGTAAACAGCCTTTTAATGAGCTACTGCTGGCTGTAGGAGGAAGTTCAAGGCATATTTTAAGTATTTTTAATTAATATTGCTAATGATTCTATTCTATATGGCAATGCCTTACTGTTACAACACAGAAGAATGAAGTCTATGGTCCATTTTGATAGAAGGAACAATTTTAAAAGAAGGTGTTGAAATTGAAATCTTGTTTTTTCAGAGAGCAACTGTAGTTGGCAACAATGTCATACTAATAAGAGTACAGCATGGCTGTTAGCAGACTGAAGTAGCTGATTGATACTGATATTTATAACTTTTTTTTTACTAAAGATTTTTGTGTATATCTTTTGTATGATTGGATAAAAAGCATTTGGTTGGAATGCTTGGGGATATACCTAACCAAATATGATTTTTTTCTTCGTGAATTTGTTGTTTCCTTGCCACCATTAAGATTTCTGCCTTGGGTAGCAGCTCAAAGTGCCATCAAGCTGTTAGAAGTTTTTCTATTAAAAATATTTATAAGAACTTAAAAATGCAAATGTACTCAGTTTCAGCCCCTGTAAAAAATGTACTTTAAAGGTAAATAATTATGTGCATGTGAAAGTTAATATTTTTGACATCTTTCTGGTTTAAAAATGAATAACTTCTTTATTTTGAACAGACACACACAATGAGTTTTATCCTGTACCACCTCCATACAGTGTAGCTACCTCTCTTCCTACATACGATGAAGCAGAGAAGGCCAAAGCTGCAGCCATGGCAGCTGCTGCAGCTGAAGTTGCCCAGCGAGTAAGTGACACATTTCTACTGTATTTGAGTTCCATGAAATATGGTAGGCTAATTATTTATAACAATTGGGCCCATAGTATGACCCACTACTGAAATAATGGCAGGCTGATGATTTAAATATTTTGGATGTTTGCATTTTATAGGTAATGTAAGTTAGTTGTAAATACTATAAAAAGCACATAATATTCAGTCTTTTGAAAGAAATAGCTGTCTAAGCAGCTTTAAAAGCTGAATTTTGCACTGTTTTTACATTTTATCCAGTGTTTGGTCATCTTTTAATTAGATATACCCTACTAATTTTACTTTGTAGAGTTATCACTAATGTGTACTGTTTTGGATGTAAAACCAAAAGAATTACCAAAGACCTTTAGAGAGGAAGGGAGAATTTCAACAGTCTGGAAGGGTCATGACCCCAAATCGTGTAGATGGTTTTTAAAAGGAAAGATTCCTGTTGTTTGATCTATGGAAATTTAAATACTGAAGCTCAGAGAAGTGTTCCAAGTACTTAAAGCCCCTGCATGAGTTGTGGTAAACAATTCATAGGCATATATTCAGTGTTTCTAGTTTTGTAAGAATTAACCTTATGTAGAGTACAGTCTTTGAAACAGAAGATGGGTAGCTGCAGTTAGCGGTAAATGTTGGTTTTGTAAGCAAGCTTCTTCTTTTCTCTGAAGTTTTGGAATGTGGAAATTCTGATGCTTGTTAGTATTGACCATAATATACTATACTCAAAAATGGCTTCCAGTGCTTTCATTAAAAATCTCCTCAAATGTGATTATGCTTGATAGACATTCAAAATCTTACTGGCTGTGGTGTGCTTGTGACTGGAAAAAACCTTTACTCACCCAGCAGGAGGCAGGTCCTTTCTTGACTGCTGCACAGTGCTCACAGTGCACTCACTTTAAGATATGCACAGCTCATGTTAAAGTGAGTTTGTGTTACATGACCAGTGACAGTGTCACACAAACATGTTTGACTGAATTCAGTAGGAAACCATGGCGATTTGACTTGCCAGTCAAATCAGTCAGTTTTAGCAGTGAGGGGATGATCTCCATTGTCACATTTTTATCTGCTCTAACAGGAGCATGGATTCTTTGTAGCCTGTCCTTACTGCTTTTCACATAAGTAAAACTTTTGCTGAAATACTGGTCTGAATCAAACCCTTATTCTGTAATTACAAATTTGGAGCATTAACAACCCAAACCTTGACTTGTAGAGTACTTGTAACACTGCAGACAAGATGTGCAGTTCACACAAGATTCTTGTTCTTATATCTAGAACCCTATGAGATGCATATTTCAGGCGTACAAGCAATTTCCCTTGAGAACTCAGCCTGAGGTTCAGCCAATTTCCAGAACAAACTAAGCCAAACAAAAAACCAAAACCCTGAAACAGAACAAGTATTTTTTTGTTTTGTTATTTTAAACTTTTACTTGCTCTTTCTTGCAAGTTCAGAAAAATCTTCTTCCTTTCCTCGAACAGTTTGCCTGGTTTTGGTCAAAAGACAGATTTTTGAAAAAGTAGTTTCCTCAGTTGATACATACAGCTTCAAATTTTGTAAATGCATGGAGATGGTCTTGCATGAAAAAGTTTAGGCTGCTCATAGCTCTGAAGGGGATGAGACTTCAGATGTGCAGTTCCCAGAGAACATTCTCAAATATTCTATATCAGAATAGAATTACAGAGCTAAAAGTAGATGCACCTTATGGCTGCTCTTGACTGCTTTTGGTGAAAACATTGGATCTGAGAAATAGCAATTTTGGTGTGCCCTAAAGCAGTTTTATTATTCTTAGCCTTCAGTTAGAAGGGAAAGGGAGAGCCACTGGATTGAGCTCTCTTCAGTGGTGGGTGGAGGGAAGAAGGACATTGGCTGAGCCTCTGAACCTTACATGTTGTGGGAAGAGAAGTCTTGGGAAAGGGACTGAAGCTGGTGTGTAACAAAAGACCAGAGAGAGAAAAGGAAGCTGGAGGTAAGAGGCAAGAGAGTTGGATACAGTAATGAAATGAGAAATAAACTTTTTCACAGTCTGCTTTGCTAGAACATACAGGAGAGCTTGAAATTCAAGAACTACATGCTAGTGCCACAAGAATTTGACTTGAAAAATCAGTAGGAACACACTATTATTCCTCCAAGGCAGAGATTGACTAAAAGATTCTAGACTTATGTACTGAGTCAGTATTGGAAGTGTATCTGAAAGTCACATTCTTGCTGAATGCTGAAGTGCTCAAGTTTGACAGAAAATTTGTTCAGTTTGCTTCTGTTTTTTCTTTTTTTTTTGTAATAAGCAAATGTGTTCACACACACAAGCTGCATTAAAGAAACAGCATTAAGGTTGCAAAGTTGGGATTTGGGGAAAAAGTAAGAAATGCTGAAGCTGAATTTCAGTTTTGTAGATGATATTAAAATTATGTGCCAGTGCAGTTTTAATTATTGCTGTTTTAATTATCTTACCATGTGATGCTGCCACGAAATCCCTACCTTATTTAATACCTCTGGACTTACACTGAGATAAACTAAGACTGTGTAATAAGACTGTCTTAATGTGGCAGATGGCTGGCATAAGAAAGAAGGCTCTTGTTACAGTTTGAGTGGTGGTTTGCCATACTTAGGGGAAGGATTTAGCTCTAAATACCCATGGAAGAACAGATAAGTAACTTGATTATGTAACAGTAGTGCAAAGTTCCATTGTTTTCTCACTTTCACAAGTGACAGCTGCAGACATTATCTGACCTGCATGTTATACACTTCACAAAACAAATTATTTTCAGTTTTTTATTTTCAGCCTTATGAAAATAGTGCTCTTACAAATGTGAACTCTGCTGTGTTCTAAGCTTCTGCTTTCTTCCTTGTAAACAAGGATATATTGCCTCTTGACAGCAATAATGTGAACAGTTAGAAAAAGTTAAATATGCTTATGCTACTTTGAGCAATGTGTGAATCTGATAATTTTCATGATGTATTCCAAAGTGTGCAGCAAAGTTCAAATCTACTCATTAGGCAAAAGAGAGGAAAATTACATGGAAGTGCAGCACACTTATTAAGCAGCTTTCATATTTTTCCCCCCAAATCATGTAGGCCACTTAAAAAGATCCTTAATATGATTGTATTAAATACTTCATCATAGGCCCTGTGTTAACTTAATTTGAACAATCTAAACTGAACATTTACTGAAACTTTCAATAATTTTATAATTCTTTGGGTAGCTTATCTTTCAGGAATAGATTGTGTATAAACATGTATTCTTTTCAAATGCTCCCAGATATCTCATTTTATCAAAAAAATTGTACTAAACCTGTGTCATCAGTAGTGATAGCATTAGTTGTCCTGGCTTTTTCTTTTCAAATTCTCAAGGTCAGTTTTGAAAGGGCAATTTAAATGGACAAAAATACTGCTAACAGTTTAATGACTTTGTTTATATGTTGCAATGAATGGCTTTTACTTAATGCTTTTCAGTTGCATTTGTCTTATGTTTTTCTGTTTTTACATGCTTAGCACGCCCAGTTTAGGGAATCTAGGAGTCTGTTTGATGAAATATTCCTCAGTCGTCCAGAGGTATGGTATAGTTCTCTCTAGTTTAGACTTTGCTATGAATTTTCCTGCTGGCAAGCAAATGCTTCTGGGGTTAATTGTGCCTTTTTTTCTTCCCACACAATTAATTTCTCCCTATTGTTTGTATGCTGAAGTTATAATTTATGAGGTTTATTAAGTAATTTGACCCTTTCCTCAGAAGTTTTTCTCTGTAAACATTGCATTGGGAAGAGTTGTATCAGTTTAGTGGTTCTTTACTTGAATAAGGGGATTGTCTCCCTATATGCCATGCTAGATTTCAGTTTGAAAAAAAGCTAAAATACATTGAGGAAAAAAGACAGTCCTCCTCTTTCAGAATACTACAGAGAGCACAGTAGTTTATGGGGATTTAAAAGATTCAATAGATGCTGTGTATCAATTGATGTTCTTTTGTTTAGAGAAATTACTCTGTGTGACATGCCATTTATGTTGATAATATAATTTGCTGTTCAGATGTTTCTCTGGTCATAGGAGCAGTAAGTTTTCTGTTCCTAGAGATGTCAGCTTATTTAGGAAGCAAGAAATGCTGTCCGTCTTCCTTAATTTGGCTAAATTTGTCAAAAATCAATGAAATACTGAAAAACCATTACATATCTTATAGATTTGCATATATTGTGTTGCATTCTTCTCATTCAAAAGAAAATATAAATAAAATATATCTCATTGATAAAAATGTCACTATCTAACAGAAGTATTTTGTGAAAATATGTTTAACTTTAGCATTTGTGTAGAGGACAATTGTTCTTCATTGCCCATTTTTATTCCTCACTGCATGGTGGCAAACAATTATATTTTGGAGAAAGACTAGGGCAATTAGCACTAACCAGATCAAATGAGAGCACTGAAAGACAGCCAGTATTAGTGGGACTTGAGCAGTGGTCAGTTAGTGTTTTCTGTCTGCAGGACTGCTCATAAAACCTTATAATCCTAAATGATGTAGATATAGGCTCATTTAATTTCTTAGTATTCAAAATATTTTATTTCTTAAACACTCATAATTTTTGTATGCTGGTTTTTGGAGATAGAACTCGGTTTCATCTTCCTTTTTGACGTGGAGTGTGTTAAATTAATACTTGTTCACATTTAATAGAACAGTACTTCTTGCAAATATCTGCTGTCATGTTCCTGAGCTGTATTTATTGACCTGTGTTTTCCACTAGTGTAAGCCTCAGAGAAGCCTCTGCTAAATTTGTTTTTGAGCAGAATTTTCTATTTTCTGAGGCGACTTTTAAATGGAGCATTATTCACTAATTGTTTTGGAAATGCCAGTATGAAGTACAGTAGTTAGCAGACAATTTTTAAAAAGTCCAAAATTATGATGTATGGGGTTTTGTAGACCGTGTGAAATTAAAATCGAAAATAATTTTTTTTTTGTCCTGACTTGAAAAAGGAAGTTTTATAGCATACATTTCAGAGATAAACGCAGTCAAATGCAGCCTTTTTTTAATGCCTTTTCAGCCTTTCCTTCCCTCCCATTCCCTTCCTCTCCATCAGTCTTGTAGCTGCAGCAAAGTTGAGCTTAACAAACCAATGCTTTCTTGGTCACTTAAGATGACCATTTAGGAGCACCTGAAATGATGTGGAGTTGAAATATAGTCCCTAAGGATTGTTGCTTAACTGGCTTTCTATGCTTCCATTGCAATTGTCTGTGTGAACAGCAGTGTTCTTAAGTAAGTTATCTGATACAGTGTCATGGTTAATTAATCTGAAATATAGAGCACAGCTGGAATTTCACAGCTGTATAACTAAGGGTGAAGGTGACTGCTCTGAGTTGGTACAGCAGTTGTTCGAGCACATTTTTAACCTAATTGCCATACCCTGGTAAATAATTTTGCTCTATTGACAAAGGGTAGCATATGACAGAGCTTTAGATCACTGTGCTTGTTTAATACCCTTTTAGTCATAAACATTATTTCTGTAGCAAGTGCTTGTAGGTGAAACAGCCAAGTAAATTTCACTTGATCTCTCTTGATTTAATTTGTTTTTATAGGTAATTTCTTATGTCAGTTCCAAGACATTATGGTAATAGGAAGAAAAATTAGGATAAGAATGTTACTTGTATTTCTGTTTAGACCATTTTACTGCTGCTACTGACAGCATTATTTATTATTATCATTATCATTTATTGTTATTATTATTTATTATCATCCTGCATTGTTTTGATGTTACTCATTCAAGTGTAAAAATGGTGTTTAATTGGTTTTATTTTTCATCAGGATCTTTAGGAAGTGCTGTCATTCATTGTGAAAACTTTTGTGTTTGCCAGTCTACAACTGCAACAATATTTTTCACCTGTGCATAGAACTGCATATATAGTATCTGCCAAGTTCTGATGAAAATCGAGTGCTGAGAAACAAAGCAACTCTCACTTTCAGTATTTTAAGGTCCAGCATTTTGACACAATGGAAGAAATCTTTGGATCGTCTTGACTGACATCTGTTTGCTTTTGTTTAACTTCAAGTGCTGTGCTTTTTGAGTTTCGAAGCCTTTAAGACACTTGTAATGTGCTCGCGCCCTCTAGTGACCCCGGAGGTGTTCTTTGCCTTGCTTATGTTTTGCTGTGGGTTGTGAAATTGGTTAGTGCAGTGCTGTTGCATCAGCACTTGCTTTTAAGATACTAACCTTATTCTATGACTTTTATTTTTTATTAAGGAAATTATTAGAAGACCTTTCCAGCAGGAAAAATATAGCGCATATTGTGTGATGACTTTTCAAAAAAATATTTAATAGTTTGGCTACGTATCAAGATAGTTACAGTAAGAAAAAAGTATGTTGGTTTTATTGTGAAAGCACTAATCTAAAATAGTTCTCGTTTCATTTAAGATGAATAGACAGTATGTACATATCTTCTACAGAAACTTTTATAGGAAATTTGGGCTCTGTCAATATAAGCAACAAATAAGACTTGTTTTATAGATATATATATATTTTTTAAATTCCTTTGTGTGGACATGTTACAGAAATGTCAATTTTCTTCTAGCTTTAGAAACATGATTAATACTTTATCCTTTAGATAGATATTCTAAACTTTTCACTAAATTATCACTAACCTGTAAATCCAGGAAGAAGAGTATCCACCACGGGATGATTTCAGTGATGCAGATCAGCTTAGAGTGGGCAATGATGGCATCTTCATGTTGGCATTTTTCAGTAAGTTATCTTGTATCCCAGACCTACTGAGGTATATCTTAATTGTGCCTTTTTCCTATGGAATATAAAAGAGAGCTGTGATAAATTGCATTAATGTACTGTAATGAACAGATTTTTCTGCCTTTGCACAAATTATAAACACTTCCTGTTACAGATACAGCAAATGTGTTGCTTTTTCTTTTTTTTGGTGGCATCTGTCACAGATAAGGGGGCAAAGAAAAATCATAATAAATTCTTGAAGGCCTAGCACTGGAAATTCTATAATCTTCTAGTTGGATCTAAGGGTCAGATCACAGGAATCTGGCAATTGACTTTTAACTAGAATAAATTTGCGAGAGACCATGTGCTGAATAAAAGTTACTGATGTTAGTGTAGTGAATTAAACACTCATGGGTTGATTTTTGGAACAAATCCAACCATACTCATTTTCAGGTTAAACTAACCACTGTTATATAAAAATGCATTGTCTTCAGGTAAACTCTGATTTCAACCAGCCCTCCTGTAGCTCTTTGTCACGTACTGTGTGCACACTGTGCATGCCTTGTAACTTGTGTACTGCATTAAGAAAGGCAGATTTAGCAACTAGAAGCTGTTTCTACAAGGAAGCTGTGTTAGTTTTACCAATTGCTTATTTTTCTCTAATTTCTGAGGGTTTTTTCCCCTTTCTGAAATAAATGTGTTTAGCAACCTGGGTGGAAATTTGGTGTTGGGGATATATCTGTTCTGCTGAGAATTCATCAGGATTAAAGCTGATTGATAATCCACTAAAGTCTCCATTGTCTTTCAACCTAGGTTTTGTAGTAGTTCTTTCTTGTGTAATGTATTTTGCAATGTCTTTAACTGTTGCAGATGCAGGTTACAATGCTTTCACAGAAGGTTTTTTTCATGTTGGTGTGTGATGCGGTGTTTGCGTATTGGGGTAAAAATATGTGTCTGCCTCACAAAGCAAATCTGTAGAGATGTTTATAGAGTAGCAAAGTGAATTTTGTAGTCTGACCTCTTTCTGTAGTTGGAGCATAAAGAGAGTATATTCTTGGGGACAAAAGGAGATGTGACTCTTTCTTTTTTGCTTTATTTTACTCTCCTTTTTCTGTGTTCTATAACTTTTTGTATTCAATCTATTTAGATCCTGTATTGTGTGAACTTCTTCTTCCCTTTAAATTCTGCTTCAGGCCTTCATTAGCACTGTACTTGGAGGCCAAGGGGATTATTGTCTTTAATGTCTTAAGTCCTTTAAGTTGCAGATGTCCAAAATTGCATTCCCAGACCCTTGTGTCCACCTTCACGAGTACAAGTATGTACTCAGATAAACTGGCAACCTTTTCTGCAAATAGATATTTAGCTGAGTCTGACTGCACAGGCAGTGCTCTTACACATTGGACAAAAATATTCTGTAGATCATAATTTTTCATTATTGTTCTGAGACTGTTTTGTTGAAAACTTTGCTTACCTATGAAGGAAACATGAGTGCCTACATATTATAAGGTATTTCAGTAAGTGTTGGAATGTTTTCGTTATTATGGATACTGGTTACACAGGGAAATTGCTAAACTTTACTTTCTGTATTGTTCATAGTATGAGGAATTCACAAAACCAGAGTTATAAATAGTAATATACCTTTAATGTTACTTTTAGCAGTTTTTCTACTAGGAAATTGGCGAATTAAATGAAAAATGAGCATAACATATTTTATATGTGGATCATGTATTCACGTTTGTCCAACAAGGAGATAAAAATCTCCAGCAAGTTAATGTATGTATATTTAGGAGAGTAGCAATTAAAATGAAATTTACAGCAAGGCTATCTTTTGGGTTTTTTTCCCAGAATGGGATATCTTTAAACACTTCAAGTAGAGGTGGCAGATCACAGAAATCCTCAAATAAATTCCCCCACATAGTTAAAATGTAAGAGAACTGTATGAGGAACTGCTCTCTAGCGAAAGGAGAGTGAACAAATGGCTTGTTCCAGATGTGTTCTCCCACCTCCTCCCTGACTGTCAAGTACAGCATTGGAAGATCTTGGGGATGGAAGTGGAGGCAGATAGCTTTGTTTTAAGCATAACAGTAAGCTAGCGTTCTTTAATTTCATTTTATTCTAGTGAAACATAGTAAAATAAACTTTTCACTGAGCTTAGCTGCATATTGCACTTAGTGATATGTGCCACCATCTAGTGGTAGCTGTCTGCGTTGCATAAAATTGCTGTCTCGAGGCCATCTAGTGGCCAGATCTGTTTTTTTGGGGGATTTTGGTTCCTTTAGGAGCTTGGTGCATGCCAGTTTACAGACCTGTTTCCCAACTAAGCTATAAAGTGTTACTCTGTTTAGCAGAGCTAAACAGAATGAGACAATGCACACTGAAGAAGTGAAGTTCTTTGCAGGAAGAGGTGATTTTTTTTTGCTTGATTCAGAAACTTGGTGAAAGACTTTGGAAAGCAACCCATTTTATTTCTAATATATGGTAAAAATCATGTTTCAGGAAATTGGTGTTGCCCTTAGTCTGTAATTATGTTGGTGAGCTAAGAATCTGCTCTCTAATGTTCGGGACTGGTATCTGTCAGCTTCTTATTTTGTGGGAAATTAATATATGTGTGAATATATTCATTTTTCTATGAAGGCAAAATGAAAAAAAAATTGCTATCAGACCACTTCTTTTTTTTTTTTTTCTATTTGGTATTTTTAAGTCAGCTGTGCCTTATGCCGCATGGTAGAAATTTTCTAGAATGCCAGAGTTTCTTAGAGTATTTTTTTTTATATGCACAACAAAAGGGAGGAATTTCTGAGCTGTATCTTTCCATTTTGAATAAGGTGTAATTGTGATAGAGCAAGTAACTGTCATGAACAAAGGGTTTGGTTTTCATGCTTAATCTGCCTGTAGTGGAAATCTTTTGAATTATGTCTGATAAACACATACTGGTATGCTATCTGAAGGAGGTATTTTTGGACATCATTAAAAGGCTTAAATGGTTTTCCTTTATATTTAAGGAATGCCTTAGAACCAACCTTTTTTCCTGTGGGCCCCCAGAGGAGTTGAGAAGCTTGTCTGAGTTCTTTGAAACCATGTAAAGGAGTTTTGGGTTGTCCCTATAACATAGAAAAAATGAATTCACTGATAGGTTAATAAGGAGATAAAAATGGAGGAAAGTGTTAAGTAGTACAACCAAAACTTAAATGCTCATACAGAAATCTGACCTTTTTGAACATCTAAGCTATTTAAGCACTGTATATAACTCACAGCAATTAAAATCTTGTTTTACAGGGAAATATAAAGGTACATGGTGTCCTAGACAGTTTATTGGAGCAGAAAATAACTGTACCAAAATTTTGTAAATTAATGTTCATCCAGTTTTCAAAACAGTTAAGTTCCTCAAACAGTTAATTAACTGCACACAGTTAAACCTACTTTGGGGGTTTGAAGGGGGCCCTAGTTGGAAGGCAGAGTTGTAGCACAAGCTCAAGGTGAGCACAGTCTCCTTGTGTATGCTTCCTGAGGAGTAGTAAGCATGACTGAATTTCCCTTGGGAGGCTTCTTCTGTGTAACCTTAGGAAACTTGACTTCTCTGTCTCTATCACAAATGTTATGCAGGTTTCCCTGCAACAGAAGCTGAGGGGAAGTTACTTCATTAAAATTTTAAATGTTAGGAGATAGAGGAACTGTTTTCAGTTCTTATTTCTCTCTGGTTATTAGGGGAGGCTCACTGACCTTCATATACAATCACCTAACTTCTTTCTTACTGTAGAAAGAACTTGACTTGCATAGTTTTTCTGTATGCTTTAGATATAATACAAAACAACTGGAATGAAGAAGCTTCTAGGTGGGCTAGTAAGAAAAAGATAGCAGCAAGAGTAATGAAGTAGGAATAAATTGCTGAGAAATGTTTCTGAACATTAATCAGAAGAAAAAAAGAAAAAAAGTTATCTGTTTTCTGTGGAAGCTTACAGCCAACACTTCTAGTGATCATCATCAGTCTGTAAATGAACCCTCAGGATGGAGCCAAAGATATGTATCCCAGTTAAAGAATTGAACAAATTTTATGCAGGAGTGGGAAGAGCAATTCCTAGTGGTGTAAAGATGTGGTGAGGATTA
Source organism: Luscinia megarhynchos (assembly GCA_034336665.1). NCBI lineage: Eukaryota > Metazoa > Chordata > Aves > Passeriformes > Muscicapidae > Luscinia > Luscinia megarhynchos. The sequence goes on along the minus strand of JAPFBE010000003.1, from coordinate 47,016,580 downwards.
TTTATTATTGCAGTATGCTTAGTAAATCTAGGCCAGATATAAAGCAATAAACTCTTTGGTGTTAGCTGTATGTTAACATAGTAAGTAAATGAACAAACAAATTGTGGAATAAAGACTATAACTGAGCCTAAGTTGCTTTTTGTATATTCAGTTGCCATTATAGTCTTTTTACAGGCTTGAGCCATGGCTAAAATTTGGAACATAAGGCTTCCAATCAGTTTTACTGGCTTCTTTTCATGATGCTTATAAACTTAAAGCAAGTGGTTAATGTATAGTTGTGGAAAGCTAAGTAAAAAGAATCAGCAGGTGAAGTGCTGGAGCATCTGAGGAAAAAATCACAATGTAATGTGCTTGTCATTATTGTTTCATCTGATTTTATTTCAATATGTACAACTCAAAAGTCTTGTACTTTGCATTTTGGCTGGGATTATTTTACTGAAAACTCTAAGGAGAAATATGGCATAAATGTAGGGACTGCTTTGTATCACAAACACTCTTTATTAAAAAAGACCTTTAGTCCAACCCTCCTCCTCCGAAGAAACAATTTCTTATGTGTTTTATGATGTGTTTTGTTGTCACGAGGAGATAATGCTGATATTTATATTCTTCTTATGTGAATTACATTTATATAGACATTTCCTCTTCTCATCACCTCAGGAATTAAAAAATTCAAAAACCATACTTTTATCCCTCCCTCTTCTGAATGGTGCTAAAGTATTAGAAGTAGATACTGAAACCATGATGCCAATGCAGTCAGCATGAGGTTCATCTAAATGTCATAGATTTGTTAAAGGAAAGTTGACAATAATTGAGAGCTGGGCTCAAGTAGGCATGTAATCACTTTTGGGATAGAAAACAATTCTTGTTGCACAGTGGTTTGATTTGCAGTGGAGATCTACAGGATCCACACAGAACTTGGCTGCATGAAGAAGATGAACAAGCAGAAGTGATGAATTTTTTTAGTTAGAATCATCATGTGGTTGCAGCAGCTGACCAGATTTTTCCCTCTCAGTTTTAGGAATGGCTTTCCTTATGAAAGCATGTTTATAAGTGTCATGGCAGGTACATTGTCTGTGCAGGAATGTCATCGAAGCTGATGTGGTATGAAGGATGAAGTTATCTCTTGAAAAGCTGAGCAGTGTCATTTACATTTTACAAATTGAGTGGGTACAGAAAAATAGTGGAGGGATAGTATTTGTTACAGCAAGGAACTTGTACAATGACTTAGTTGTCTCTAGTAGATAGAGAAGGAAGTTGCTAATTGTGGAGAAACTAATACATAATTCATTTTACTGGTCACTCCCCTCACTGGTCTGTTTTCTCCCTCAGCTTGATGGGGAGCTTGTGCTGTGGCTTCTCTTTGGCAACACAGGGATCAAAATTGCAAATTACTTTCATTTCAATAATAAGTTGAGGCAAGAATTACACAGAAATAAACTGTAGTAACTCTTACCAGATGCAGTGTGAGCTGAAAAGCTCACAGCTTGCATGGCTGACAGAAGATATACGGGGTGCACATGATGGAAAAAGATATACATATAGGCAAATGAGGCTGATCTTGATGTAGAGAAAAGCAATGGGCAGAATTGTAGTCTGCTCAGAAGCTGGAGATGCATTTCTGAAAGCAAATATTGTATTTTGTAACCAGAATGAGACCAGGAGGATGATTTTCAAAGTAGTAGTGGGACGTGGCATGTAAGAGAGAAGTAAAGGGCAAGATAGAAGATATTATTGTTACCCTTCTGAAGTTTGTTGAAATGATGGAACACCAAGACAGTGTTGGGAGAATTTCCCTAGTACATTGCCTGAGTTTTAGTGAGGTGGAAGTAACATGCTCCTTGTGCTGCTGAAGACACAGATTTTTTTTATTAGGTCCTTACTGTACAAGTTTTCTAGCAAAGGGTTACAGATAAAAACTTAAATAGTGAGATTTTTACTTCTGTATGTACTTCAGTTTTATTGGAACATGTGAACTTGCATAGTATACAGCTCTTAGGAGGTTTATGTCTATTCTGTTTGCATTAGCTGCTTATGTGTAACTTGATGGAATAGCAGACTGATTAGAGAGAAAAACCCCTTACTGTGAACAAGACTGGAACATGCTGATGCCTTTCCTTTCAAGAGTTGGGCAAACACCTTGATGTTAAATATCCATCAAATACATATACAGTGACAGTGGATTCTATTTTGAATATTCCTTTAGTTCAAGTTGAAAGTAGGGTGAAATTGTCAGTGCTCCTCTTTAATTATAAAAACTATTTCTTTCCCCTCCTGTATTTATGATTGGGAAATCTCTAATTTTTATAATGCATTAACAAATGAATGAGGTAATTTAAAAAAAATCTATTTAAATTATACATATTCTAAGAATCTCTCTAGTCATCATGAACCATTAGAAACATGTGTATCCTGTGACCTTTTTAAGATACCTGTCTTTAGGTATACCTAACCATGATCAAAGTCATTATTTGTCGCTTGAGTAGTGGGGAGAAAGTGCACTGAGCTCCTACGCTGAGACAGGATCAGAGAATGCACTGTATAAGGAGCTTTTGAAATCGGTTACTGTGAAAAGATGGTGGGTTTGGAGAGCTTGCTTAAAATAGGGAAATCAAAACAGTTTGTCTAGGCTCTCTCAAATGTAAATGGGTCTTGGAAAGACAGGTAAATGTTAAGGGTCACAGTGTTGTCTGTAGGGTTTGTTCCTTTTTAGTGGGGGTTAGATTGGTTTGTTTGTTTCCTCTGCACATGCCAGTTTGGATCAGCATATTTTTGAAGTTGTGGGTTTTTTTAATTTTGTTTTTCGGGGTCCTTTTAGCTTAGTAATTTGTATAAAATTAAGAATTCTTGTTGCCACCATCTGTTACTGATGTCTCTGACCAATGCAAGATGTTTTCTCACTTATACTAAATGACTATTTTGATGTGAAGCCTTCCAAAACTTTCTCTCGGAACTTCAGTTTCTTTAAAGTTCATTAAATCCTACTGCAGTTTTATGGATTAATTTTTCGTTTGTGAGCATATCATTGCATCGTCATGTGGATTATTGGGAGAGCTTTGTAAGAAGGTTTTAAAATATAAAAATAGTTGTTTTTTATAGATAGTAGTTCAAAATGCTTTAATTAAAGACTGTTAAGCAATTTTCTGTTCCTAGTTGTGTGTTTAAACTTTAACTGAAGAGACAGACTTTTTTTTTCCCCTGATGATTCGTTGTCTGAATTTTACATACCTAAGTTTGGGATTTTAAACATTAAGGATTTGTGGGCAGGGGTTTTGTTCCCCTCTGCCCTTCTTCCATTCTTCCTTTCCTTCCTCTGTGATTTTTGTGTTTGCTCGTGGAGTTCGCTAATATTTCCAATTTTCCATTGTCATGTCCTCTCCAGAATTCCCAAGTTGCCTCCTTCTACCAGTTGCTCCAGCTCGTTATGTTTGGTGGTTTAGTTTTTGGATGCCCTCACAGATTCCCAAGCTGGCCCTAATTGTGAATTCTCCCATTCTGATGTAATGCATGCAACCTGAAGTTAATACAGATGATGATGCTGGTGGCCAAGTACATATGCAGATATGACACTTTTTTAAGTTGTTGAACTGGGAGTTGTGTAAAAGCGTTAATTGAAACAATAGTGGTAGTTATGCTCAATGTCCTTTTTGTTCATTGATGTTTTTAACTTCCAGAGTTTCCAAGGCTTATGTCTTATGAATATAGATTTAAACGAGAAGGCATTAAGATAGATCTAAAAGAGACCCATGAAACATCAGCTTCTCAACTTACCTTCATTTCTACACTTAAGTTTTCAGAGCAAGAGTGGATACTTTTATTCTGTTAGATCCAAACTGGATAAAGCTGAATATGCAGCCTTGATACATGCACATGTGTGCATATAACTATTTTTTTGGTTATAAAAGTGTAGCAAGGGTTTTTCTTCTCTTGTTCAATCCAAATCTTGTATATTATAGTCCTTTTCATGAATTTACTTTTCATGTCCCAGTATAATCTGGTTAGGTGTCTATTGCAGTGTAATACTTTCTTTTATGTTGGCATTTTCTCTTGTGTAAATTAGTAGATTCCAGCCTGTTTACCATTTGCTTTGTCATTAAGTGACTATACCATGGGGAATGTCTGGGTTCAAAGTCAATCTCTGAAAGCCTGAATTACCGGAAGGGAATTAACTGACTGTGTAAGCATGTCCTTAGTTGAAAAGTGAAATTACTGTTAAGTCTGTTTGCTTAGCTATACAGATTAACAGAAGCTACTGTTTCTTTTATTTTATAGTGGCATTTATTTTCAACTGGATTGGATTTTGTTTATCCTTCTGTATAACAAATACCATAGCTGGAAGGTATGGTGCAATCTGTGGATTTGGTCTCTCCCTGATCAAATGGATTCTCATTGTACGGGTATGTTTCTTGATTCACACTGTGCAGACTCTGTAGAGCAAACCTATAATAATTTATTCAAGGATGTAATAAGGGAATTGAAAAACAAGTATTTTTTCTTTTTTTACCTGGCATAACATTTGATGTTCACGCTTTCACTAAAATAAATGCAGAATAACTCATTCCTTGCACAAGTATTTCAAACTCTACAGAAGAAGTGGAGCAAGTACCAAAAATATCACTGATATTATAGTGTCCTGTATATAAGATATCTTGGCCTGTTGGGAAGGGAATATAAAAATGCATTTCCTCCCTGTATTTAATTATTTTATTCCTTGTAAGATACATATGGGATCAAGTCCAACTTAATTATAAATTTAGTCACATTTTTACAATCTTAAATGCTCGATTCTTGATGTTTTCACTGCAAACCTAGATACTTTTCCAAAAGGCACATTAGACAAATGCAAGTTACTTAGCTAAGTGAATGCTAGATGAAACATAATGCTGCTTTCTGAACTTGAATTCTGCTTATCTGTGGGACACAACATTTAACATTCCCTTTAATGAAGAAAAAGATCTTGGATAACTTAAATATCTTTCATATTCTGCCATCAATGACATTTTAAATTTTTTTTTACCTGTGTATTAGTAACTTGATATAGTCTTAGCACAATAGTAAAGAAAAAACTGTAGAAAAATTGCATAGTGCTTCCTGGACATGTACTGCATCCTTCTTAGGGCTTTTTTTTTTTTTTTTTTTTTTTTTTTTTTTTTAAGTTTTCTTTTTGCTCATTCAGAGCACGGGAATGGTGCTGGACCAGGTGTGATTCTGGTGTATTTGTTGGAATTCAGGGGCTGAGATGGAATTTATCCTAATGGAGAGAGAAGACATAAATTTTTCAACTATGTGTTCTTTTGGGATATTTTCAGCTTTCCTTAAGGCAAACTAAACAGAGGGCAGAACTTGTTCATTATGTCAATTGTATTATTCCTCTCTGCTGAAAAATGTGCTCAAAACAAATATAAAAATTAATATATGCTAAACTTCCTTGTAGAATTACTGTGTTCTAGACTATAATTAAATTATTGTAAGTAATCAATTACTAATTAAAAAATATTAGGGCTGGCCAATTCCAAGACCTCAGGGGTGGGTTTTTTTGTAATGAGCATCATCATGTTCCCTGCTGTCTCCCTTCCTAGAGACAAGAGCAGAAAGCTCGTGAGGTGTGTGTTGAGAGTCATTGTAATGGTGACACACAAGCAGGCCTGTGTGCACCAAATGATTCTGTTCCTTCCTTTCAAGATCTTCCAAAGGCTTGTGTCACCCTTTTTCACTCAAGATCAGTACAAAACTTTTTAGTGTCTAAACAGCCTGAATTCACATATGCTTGATCTGTATCAGTTTTTGCTGGGGAGAAGGAAGAGCAGGGGGAACAAAAGCACAGTTTTCCTATAGGGGAAATTCTGCAGCCATGACATTCTGCCCAAGGAGAGTAGGAGAGGAGAGTCATGCACATGGGCAATATTTGATTGGTTTTAGTAAATCTTCTTACCAATCAAATTAACTTGTAACTGTTGGAAAAGTATATTGATGTGTTTGTGTGTGTATATATAGATATATATTTATATGCACACGCATATAATGTTTAGAGAATTGAAAATACTGACTAGCGAGATGGGATCAATGTCAATATGTTGTCAAAATCCTAGGAACTGAGTATTTATATAGGGATAATGTAAATACCAACTCTTTAGTTCAGCTTCGCAACTCTGTTTCTTGCTATTTTTTCTCTGATGATAGAAATAAATGTTAAACCCTCAAAGAATTCACATGATTGGCTTTATTCTGAAGAAAACATGTGGATTAATTAAAAAAAAAAAGTCAGCTTTATCTAGAGTGTTTAAAATGTCTTAGATTGTCATCTGGATGCATATGTGGCCCAGTATCTTTTGTTTGGTTGTTTTTTCTTTCGTTGGGTTTTTTGTTTTGTTGTTTTTGGGGGGCTCTTTTGTTAGTTAAGGGCTTCTTCCCCCCCACCTCGTTATTTTTTGGTTGATATACTGAAATGTCCTACAAAGGGCAAATGGGAAGCACTAAACACAAAAGTTAGGATGCAGTAAACATAATGAATGATAGCAGGGTAGAGGTGCATGGAAAAACGTACAGAGCTTGCTAAGTAGGTTATTTTACTCCTTCTGGAAACTCTTCACTCATCTCCCCATTTCTACTTTTTGTGTGGGTTTTGGAGACATTTGATTAGCCTTTTTATCAGTGAAGCATGAAGTCTGGAGTCTGGTAAAGGCACAGATACCTGTCTCCAGTGCGATCACACCCTGCCCTCCAGCTGCCTCCCACTTCACAGGGAGGACAAAACTGTCTGCCATGGTCACTCGCAGGAACAGTTGAAATGGCACTTCAAGGTTCATTTAGTTGTGTTCAGCTCACTGCTGGGAACTGAATGCTGGTTTGAAAATGAAAAGACTTTAATGAGTTGGGGGTCTTTATGGGGCTGGTATTCGTGGCAGCGATTAACAGTAGGGGGTATACAGAAGGTCAAAAGCTCTTCTTTTGTGGGGTCAGCAGAACATCCCTGTCTGATAAGATTAAACTAATGTGGCTTTTCGTGTTAATATCTAAAGCAGCAGGCTGCTGTAATGTGTTTGGGATGGCAGGCACTGGAGGGAAAAAGGGAAAATTGACAAGTGGTGATTCATTATAATAAAATATCACATTACTGGCGAGTAATACAAGGGTGTTTTTCATATATATTTTTAAGGGGTACACACGTATTTTTTAGAAATTTTTAATTACTTTACTGCAAGCCAACTGACAACAGAAGCATTTTATTTATGTATTAAACTGCAGTACATATGTGAGGTTTGCATTTTAGTAGGATTCATTGCTTTTAACTTGCTTTTCCATCCATGCTTTCTCTATTTGCATAGTGCATTAAATATGTCTTAGTCATCTATCTTACTGCAGCTAAGCCTCATGTATGAATTTCAGTTTTCAGATTATTTTACTGGATATTTCAATGGACAGTACTGGCTTTGGTGGATATTTCTCGTACTTGGTAAGTGGTAGTTGAATTAATTTCTGTTTTGATGTGGAAGTACTCAAAAGATGAGTTGTGTAATTGTAAATAAGAGTTTTGTAACATGTTTAGCTATGTGCTTTTCCTTAGTTGCTGATAGTTTTGTGTATTGTTCTTATTTCCAGATTAGTATTAATATACTATTAATGAGGCTATTGGTTACTATAGTGGTGTTATTGTGTGAACTGTGGACTATTCAAATATCCTTGAGCTCAAAAAATTTTGTTGTTCTGCATAAGGGATTATGTGTAAAACTGAGAGTTGCAACTTGTGCTTTTTAAGCTGCGTCTACTGATCTAGAGGGGCAGAACTGTGTAATGAAAGTTTGGCTTTACGTGCTAAGTAGTATTTACATGTATAAACCTATATGTCAAGTATTAAATTTTAAGAAATGTGACTGAATCCGGGAAGGTGGAGTCTGCTGTCCTTTGAAATGCAAACTGCATCAGCAGTTGCTCAGTAGGATGAGAGAATGGCTTCATGCTTTCTGATCACAGTAGTCCCATGATGTCAGCTTTCTCTTAAGAGTTCTGCCTGCCCATACTTAAAGTCTTATGCACATCAGATTCTGCTCTTCTATTTGTTTTTAATGAAGGTTTACCAAACTCCAACCACTGTAACTTTTCTCCAACTGTAGATTTTGTAATTGGAATATGGACTTTGGAATGATTTTATTTTACCGAAGTGAATGCTGCTATGCATTTTAATTTGTTTCCAGCTCTGGAAGCACGGTGAACTGTTGCTGATTCAGTAGGTGGCACTCTTCCCTTTGAGTCAATTGATTCAAGTGGCTAACAGCAAGTGTTAAAATGAAGTGTTGAGTAAGTTAAGAAGAAACACCAACTTTGAGATCTTCACTGTTTGTGATTTACAATTTACCTTGCAAGAAATACCAAAAGTCTTAAACAACATTTCCTAAAAAATTCTCTATCTGCCTTTTAGTAGTGTTCAAGGGCATTCATCAGACTTTCTAATGTCCACCTTGCTCTGCTAATGTGCACTTGGTTGCTTGAAATACATGAAAACTGCAAATGTTTAACACATCAGAGCATCGGTCCCTTGAATGTTTTTGTATTGTTTGAGGTTATTGTATTGAAGTAGGTGAAATGACTCTTGTAGGCACAAACATTGAAATGAAGAGACTCTTTGCAGGCACAAACATCTCCAGATAAATCTTTAATTAAAACCAAGCCCTGTGGTGCCTGATATTGAGGTTTAACACTTTTTTTCAGTAAGATGAAAATAGTGTTCTTTCTCTAGCGCTCCCCTGGGCCCCTGCCTTTTCTATGGAAAAAGCTGTAATTTTCTTTTTACTAGTCTTTGGTACATATTTAGGAAGTAGCTCACTTTAATTTGGGAAAGCCTTACTTTTGGTCTGAAGTATTTGAGGATTTTTTTTATTTTTTTTTAAATCACAAAGTTTATAATATGACTTGGAATGAAAAGCACTCTGAAGTATACAGTGTGCATCCGGCAGTCAGCATTCCCTTGTCTTACGTATGTTTTGCATGAGATATGCAACAATATTTTTAAACTGATAAATTGGCTATATGGTATTGCTAGAACACCATAGAAGGATTCTACCTAAAAAAGCTACTTAGCAGGACATGGAAGAGTATTATCATGTCATGGGAACACTGCCAACCAGATCTGTGTTTTGTTGTTTTGGATAACCTTTTGTTAGAGCACACAAAGTAGTATGTCCAGCATCTCTCCAGAAGTGAATGAGTTGGAGTCTTTCTTATGCATAGACCTTTGACATCCTTCAGCCCACCTACTGCCATCTCTTCTCTTCTGGTGTTCACTGATCTGTTTCTGCTCGCTTTCCTCTTTTCAACATCTGGAAAAATCTGCTTATGCATCACGGAAAAGCAAAGTGGCCTACTTCCAAGGAGTTGTCATGTGAAGTGAAAAAACTGGAGAGAGAAATCTAAAGTTTAAATTTAAATGTTAGCTGATATTTCTTATTGAGGAACACAATGGAAAGTGGGGTGATTTTTCTTTCCTCCCTTAATAGAGAAATGGTAAATATGGTTTGAGCTTGGACTGGTTTTCCAATGTGTATAATGCAGAAAATAAGCTATGAAGCACCTAAGGAGCTGCCTGCCCTCATTTGCTGTTTTCAGCTCTTTTTCAGTTGAAAGGCTGGTATCTACCTATAGTATCTCTCTATGTCTGGTAGCCTTTGGGTAGTAGGTTTTGTAGTAGACTTGCAGTCAAGATCTTACTGCTTTCTTCTTCATGGAGAATTTGCCTTAATCACAGGAATGTGTCTGGCTTAGGTGAAGGTCCACTGGTTAGGAGAGCATTCTCTGTTGTCTTTTTTTTGCTTTTATGCATGTCCTAATGAAGGTTTGGTTTAAAAAAGAAAAAGGAAAGTTAAAAAATCACAAACAAAAATAATTTAGAGAAGAAGTGATCATTGGAAAAAATCAGAGGCACATACAGGACAGCAGGAAGAAAAAGTGCATCATGTGGGAAAGAAAATAATGAAATCCTTTGCTGAACTTGTAAAACCTCAGTTTAGATTTTCATTTGAACCTTTGGAGTTTTAATGCATATGTATATATTCACATAAGCATATATCTTCAAAGTGCCATTATTGCAAATGTAACTTCTCTGTAACTATTATGTGCATCTTTTTCCTCTTAGTTGGATTATTCTTTCAAATGCAGTGAAATGTAGATAATTTAAAAGATTTTGAAATTTGGAGTTGACAAAACTGTAATATTGACATATGTTGAGTAATTTTCTTTGGCAATTGTTCTTTCTCCTCTTGGACTGGTGTTTTTTATAGATGGTTAAATCCCAAGTCATAATCTACTATAATTCATTATGGGCTTCTTGCTAGAGCAATCCTTACTTTGTCTTTTATTTTTCCCTCTTTTACTTGCAGTACATTTATTGTGTATATTGCTAAAGGTACATTTTATAAACCAGGTACTCTTCTAACACACTAGTAATTTATTTTGAGAATTCTACTTGAATTTGCAAGGATTTTTTCAGGATTTTTTTCTTTTAAGTATTTTCATCAAGTATTTTTAGCAGATGACACTTGGGCTTAAAATCACTAAAATTTGTGAAAAACCTTTCATAAAATTGAATCCTTATATCACAAGATGAAAGCTGACTTGCTTGTTGAATCTGTGAAAGATAAAGAGTTCATTTTACTTTGTAGTAAATTACTTTGTAGTAAGTTACTTTGAGTTTAAAAATGATGTTTGTAAGAATAATGTGGGGTAGTGTGTATTTGTGTAAAATAGTTAATTTTGTGCATTTTCTACACTTTCAGGGCTCCTTCTGTTCTTTCGAGGCTTTGTTAATTATCTTAAAGTCAGAAATATGTCTGAAAGCATGGCAGCTGCACACAGAACAAGATTTTTTTTCTTGTACTGAAGGTAAGCCATTTTTAGTGAGGAGGTTATCTTTCCCAGGAAAATGGCAAAGAATAAAATATTCAAAATAAATAATCAAACTTCTGTCACAAAGTAGAAGTTGCATGGGTTTTGAACATCTGTGATGAATATTGTATATATATTCTTCATAAGTTTGGAGATGTGTGAAGTCTTACTTGAAAGCAAGTAATGCATTCTCATTGCTTCCAGTCTTCCCTGGAGCTAATGTTCAGCAACAAAAATTAGGAGGAACATGTTTTTTTTACCTAAGAAGCAGTATCTGCTGCTGTCAGGATACTGTCCTTTGTGCTGGAAAACTGGCTTGTTGTCAGCAAGTTAGGAAGCTCTAATCTGCCTGCATATTAAATCTGATTGACATGGGTCTGAACATGCAAACAATAGTTGAGGACTGTCTCTCTTTACATGACTGGATTAAGACAGTCATGTCCAAGTATGATTATTGTGTATGCAACAATGTGCTTTATGTATCCTTCAGGTAGCTGACTAATCAGTCTGGCACATATCCACTTTTTTTTAATACTATTTATCCGTTAAGTGGATTTATTTGACTTCATTATGTAACTTAACCCGGGGGTCTTTATTTACATTTGACTGTTTTAATTTAAATTGCATGACAAGATAAATTTAAGCCTAGAAATAAGCATTGCAGAATTTTTATTGCTCTGCATGTCACTAATAATGATTAAAAACTGTATTTTGACATACATGCGAAGCTATGTTTACTGTAAAAAAAATAATGAAATCTTTTATAAATTTTCTCCAGGATTGATCAGAGTGTCAATTTGAATTATCTTAACAACATATTTTTGAAGCCTGAAAACAGAGACAGTATTTGACTGGGAAAAAAACCTGATTCATTTTATAAGAGACAGTGATAAACATTTAAAAACAGCTAATGATAAATGTGTGCTATACAATAGACACTTGATTATGAAAAAAATCTGTTAACCTGTGACATAATATTTCTTTTAAATGTGCTTTTTCTTTTCCAAACTATGCAGTAAGTCAATTTATTGAGGTGTATATTGCCTTTTACCAACCAATCTAAATTGGCAAGCATGGCATCATTGCCTTTTTGCAATAGTTAGCTATGGCTTCTTTTCTTAATGTTGTGGTAACCTCTCCAGAATACTGAAATTTGTACACACGACTGAAAATAACTCTTAGCTTTCAGTTTGGTAAAGTTTAAAAATACTGTTTTAAAAACAGTTGTTAGGACTAAATGGCATTTGAGAACTGTAGTTAGAATAGTGAAAGTGTAGGATAATGCAGTCTGGAATTCCTTGCTCTTCTGCAGTTAAAATTCTGCTTTGGGACAAAACACTGTTTAACCAGGACTTGCTGAAGTTAATGAGCTGTCCTATCAGAGTTCAGTGGCTTTGAATCTTTTCTTTGCCTGTAAGCACCACTGAGATGTGGGCTCATAAGGTCTGTGGGGTGTTTAGAGATGAACACATAATATTTATGTTTTTGAAGCATCCTAAGTACTGAAACAAGAAGTTCAAATTAATTGCCATTGGATTTCAGTGTCCTTGTTCTTGTGTAGACAAGTAAGCTCCTCTAAACTGACTCCTTTACACTGATTATTAGTTTTAATATATAACAAATAATACCTCTACAGTTAGAAAATATTCTCAGGTGTTCTTTTGAAATCATAACAAAATAACAGTAAATTTTAGCGTTTTTTTCTCCCATTCTGACATGGGGGTGGGGATGCTGCTGTTTTGCTTGCAGTTCAGGTTTGCTGGTCACTTAGCAACGCTGCTTCTGGTAAGTCATGGCGATGAACTGAAGTACAACTTCTTCTTTATCTCCAGACTGCATCGAACAGACATTCCTTTCCTATGCTGGTGTGAAACTTCCAGATGATCTGTAACCCTCCAAGTTAATCAAATAGAAGACTACTAAAACCAGAAGACAAATAATTGAAAATATGGCTTCAAAAATGAATGACAGGATGGTTTATGATCAAGTACCAGTTCTGGTCATTCTAGTAAATATTTATAATTGCTGCCTTTTGTTTTAGCACATTTGTATATGTGCTTGTTAAAAAGATAGTATTGAAGTAAGAACAAACTATCTCTAAGTATAGATTAGGTACAGTCAGACTCAGTTAATCTGTGCTTGTTGTATCTGAAAGATTTGAGTGGTAACTTGTTTCACAGCTTCTATGTACCACAGACTTGGTGATCTGAACTTCTTTCTGAGTACAATGAAATGCATTAAGTGATTCAGATTAACCAGTTCAGACAGTTTTTTTTAATATAATTTAGATTCATCTAATGATTGTATAGAACAGTTTTAAGTTTACTAAACCCCAAAGTTCCTTGTCACCAACTTATATTCGCCAATATTTTATTGAATTCAAGCCAATATACTGGTTTGTGCTAAAACTGATACACTTTGAGTCCCCTGTAAATAACTGCATAAATGACTGTTTTAATTGCTTCTTAGGAAATCTGTCAAAATATATTTTGTAACAGCATATTCTCTAAATTTTGTTTAATCTTAGAGCTATATACATATTTTTTGTTAATTGGCTATTAAAGGATTAGTTAATAGTAGATGTAATTTTGGAGGTTTGCATTCTTGAGGTCGTTATAATACAACATCCACATTGAGTGCTTCTCAAAAATCATACAACTACTTTATGATGCTTGTTTAGAGTAAATACATTGCCATTTCATAAGAACAAACTAGTTTAAATACAAGATAATTTGGGAAGTAATCTATGGAGGAAAAAAATTTAAAGCTCTGAAAGTAGAAAATGTGTTTTACCTCTCCCTTTATTCATTTGAGGTATACCATTACATTCTTATAAATATCATCTCTTTAAGGGGTACTGTCTACAGTTCATGCACGTATAGTTTCTTTTAAAGTTTGTGAAATTTATGCTTCTCCTCTAAATAGGAGGAGACATCTCTCAGTCCTTTGTACAACTGGAATCTCAGTTGCAAAAATACATTGGCTGTTGGTTGCACCTTTGAGGAAAAAAGTACAAATGGTTTCCTCCATTTTTCTTTTTAATTAGAATTCTGCTTTTTTATTACTAACATTAAAACCAGTGAGGTTTATGTTGTGTTAAGCTAGTGCTGTATTGAGTTTTGTATCTATAATGAATGTTTAAAATACACATATGTAAACATTTTCATTTTCCTGATCTTTCAGAGATAACTGATATTAACTAAAACTTTAGGGGCACCTCTACTTCTCAGCTTTTTATGGAAAGAAGAAAGTTAAGTATTATGTTCAATATCTTATTGGGATTTTCTTCTCAACTTCTATTTGTTTGTGTTCTTTTGCATTCATTGTCCAGATGAAAAGAAGCGAATAATAAAACATTGCTTTGTTTTGCTAATTAAGACTTAATGCTTTTTGGCTTTTTTTTTGTACTTCATGTCAAAAAGAGTATACTGCAGTATTTGTGTCAACATGGAATTACAGGCAAATTACTTGGCAAAATAGGTGCTAACCAATCTTCTGTTCTTTTTCATCTCATGTTTCATGGCAACAAACTGTGAGGACATTTCTTTTAAGGAGTTAATTCAACCATTCAAAGCAGGCAATATTGCTTCGTTTTTTGTGCTTACCAAAATCAACTAGCGCTATTTTTCAACTATATAAATTTTCCCATATTAAGTAACAACTTCTGGTTGAATTAATTCTGTTTGGTCCATGCATTTTATAGGAAACTTCATACATGTACTTTGTGTACATGTATGGAAAATTCTCATTTGGTCAGAAAGAATATGCAGGGTTAAGAATGTACATGTTATCTAATCCTCTATAGTTGATGCATCAGTTTGGAAGCCTGAAATCTCATCAGCAGGAGGAAGGGAACTGGGACAGTATTTTCAAAGACTCTGCAATCTATTCCAGATGTGTCAAATGCTGAATATTTTCCTTGCTATTTCCTGTGAGCTTGGTTTGGAGCAGCTGTCTCTGTGGCTTAGAGACACCTGGCCAGCTTTGCTTTGTGTCTTGGGGGTGTCGGGGGAGAAGCTCCAGTATTGCAGCAAAGTTGCATGTACACAGATTTTGTATGAATGCAAATAAGGCTTTGATACTTGGGACTAAAACAGCTGAAGAGGGGAGGTGAGGAGAGAAAATTCTGGCTTGTTTGAGCAGATGGCATTGAAATTCTTCTAGTTTTGTCATCTACTTCTATTGATGTAGACACCACAGGGAGACTGAGATCTTGGATGTGATTCGGGTAGCCTGTGGGACTCTATTAAGACGTTTCAGAAACTATCAGTCATTTGTGCTTTCAGTCCCCTTACAGAGCCAAGGTTGTCTCCAAGCTTCTGCTTTTGCTGTCTCACCTAAGGTATGGACACAGTCCTCACCTGCAGCACCTTTTAACTTGATTTCAACACCCTGCTCTTTTTGTGCCTTCTTCCCTCCCTCTGAATGATGACAACAGGTGAGGAAAAGTGGCTTTATTCATGTGTTATCATAACATCAGAAAGCTTTTAATCTCTTCCACTTTTTGAAAATGTTTTCCCATAATACTCTGCATTAGTCTGTCCTGTGTGGTTGCTTACATTGTTCACTTGAGCAAAAAACATTAATCTCATGAAATGATAGTAGATAGCTTCCTGGACTTTCGAAGAGAAGATGAATAACCTCTGATATGGAAGTAAACATTTCTCAATAAGGCAAAAAAAATAAAATCTTTCTAATCATGCTAAAACATGATTGACATGTGCACAGCTACCCAGAAACAGCAGAGTCCAGGCTATTGTTTCTATAGTACATGTTGTTCTTTTCCAACATCCAGAGATCCTTATATTTTTTCTTTATAGTTCTGAGTATACTTTTACCATCTGTATGTTCTCTACTTAGCATATGATTTCAGTTCCACATCCCTTCTCCTTTCTCTGTGCACTCGCTATGCTCCCTGCAAGGATAGGCAGAAGGATGCTCTACTGCATGTTGGCTGCAGTTAATAAATAAAGCACCTAGAAAATCTGAAGGGTATTTTTGATTTCTTACAGTGATGGTCTGTACCCCCATACATCCATATTTTATTTCTCCTATGTAATTGCCTTTCCCCCTCAAAGGAAATAAAGTCAGCTTTCTTGGATTTTTACCTGTGGTATATTTTCTACTTGAGGTAACTGGAATGCAGTGAGGCTTAGAAGTATTGCAAACAGCACCAGATCTCCAGCTCTTGTTTCTTTTCTTTTTTAGAAACAAGGATGGAATCTATTTAAAAAATGTTTAAAATGTTTTTTCTTTCATGCTGAGGGATGGTTACAGTTATTCCCATGTTTCTACTTCTATTCTTTTAGTCTTCACTCCTAATCTTTTCTGTGGGCAAAGAAACACAAGATTATACATGGCTGCACAGATGCCTATCTTTCTGAATTTTCTAGGGTGGTGTAGTCCCATGACTTCCAAATGCCCAGGTGCACTTCGAACATGGACCCCTGCTGCTATAAATTGTTTATGAGTTAAATAACTATGAAGCATGCTTCACTTGGATACATTCATTAACTGAGTCTGGTAGTTTAATTGCAGTATTGTTGCTGATTAGTCCACTTCTGCTTCTGTTGTACACAGCTTTCTCCTGGAGTCTGAAGTCTTAGATGTATCTTGTCTGGGTGTTTGAGCAGTTTGCTGGTCTTTCTACTAGACATGTTACTGAGATAAAGCCAGTGCTAATCATGTAATTTGTAGCATGAGCCCCTGTGGGACCATTGCTGACATTAAGCAGCCCTACAAGAGAGCTGGGTGGGTACCTTTTATGAGGGAGTGTGGGGATAATGGCTTCATACTGAAAGAGTGCATGTTTCATTAAGATACTATGAAGAAATTCTTTACTGTGAGGGTGGTGAGGCACAGGAACAGGTTGCCCAGAGAAGCTCTGTATGCCCCATCCCTGGAAATGTCCAAGGCCAGGTTGGGTGGGACTTTGAGCCATCTGGTCTAGTAGAAGGTATCCCTGCACATGTCAAGGGGGTTGGAAATTAGATGATCTTTAAGGTCCATTCCAACCCAAAACATATATGATTCTATAACTATTATTTGATCCTTTGACCTCTAATTAATTAATTTGACATGATCTCTTGCCATTTTCATAGAAAGTCTTCATAGGGATTTTTATTTTACAGAATGACAAGCTGTTTTTGATGGATCAAATTTACTTTTACCTCTAGAAACAAGGAACTTCTGAAGACACTACTATTGGGTCACTTTTCTGTATCCGGAATGATGGAAATAATATCTGCAAATTAAATCGATAAGCCATTTCTACCTGAAATGTAAATCAGATCCCAGCTTAAAACCTGTTACTTTGAGAAGAGTGTGATGCTGTGGTTAAGCAAAAAAAAGGAATTTCTGTTGTAAATAGTTACTGTCAGTCAGTTGTAGTATTAGTGTGCTTTGGATTCTCAAGTGCTGCTATTTTTCTCCTGAGAAGTCAGTTTTGCTTTTTTCTTTGTTTATTTGTTTGGATTTTTTTGGTTTTGTCTTTATTTTGTTTTGTTTTGTTTGATGTTTTTTGGTGGGGTTTTTTTTTTGTAGTAAACTTGCATATGTTAAGTGTAAGAAGCACTGACAGCATAATCCAGTTGCTATAAAACTAAGTTTATACATTCAGGAGTTAAATGTTCCTAAATTCTGATTGAAAGCTGACATCATGTCAGATTGGACTCAGCAGGCTCTGTCAATTCTTCCTTCATAACAGTGGTGGGTGCTGCTACACATTGTGCTCTGGATATGTCATGGACTCAACTCTTTCAAATTTACATTAATGAAGAAATCAGTATTTTCAGCTTTGTATTTTGTCACAAATCTCATGGTGCTGGTACCTTCCTTACCCTTTGCTTAGTGTGGTACCTACACAAGGGTTGAAAAGTGTTCCCTCGCTGAATGCTCTTTAAAATCTCAGAGGTGGACACAATGAATTCATTAAGACTTGTTCCTGATCCTGGCAGGACCTCTCTACAGCTACCGATGCAAAGAGTCAATACATTTTGTGACAGACTGCTTAAGAATTAGCATTTTAGTCATAAAACTTGCACTTTTTAAGGAGAAACTGCTGCTTACTAGAAATTTTAGCTTTTCAGTAACAGCAACAGCTGTAGGGGGGACATAGACCAGAACAATAACACTTCTTACTAATCATGTCTAATATAATACATTTTTCATTGAGTGAAAAATTTTGAGTACCATGTTAAATTCTTTATGTTGCAGTGTTATTTTACTTCTAACTTTGTTTTTCACGTTCAATATGAATGGAGGATGAGCACATCTAAATGGTGCATGTTACAGTTCTCAAAGGCTGAGTCACTTTCTTTGTTCTTAGAGGATCATGCATCTTTGAGGTGTGAATCTGAAAGTTTCAAGAGCAATGAATTATCAAGAATTTGAGAAGAAAATTAATCAAGGAGCTTTACCCAAGAAATAAAGCAAAAGCCATTGTGTGTTTTTCTCTTCATTCCCCCAAATAAGTAATTAAGTCCGTCAACTCTTTTACTTTGCGCCATTGCTGGTTGTGCAAAAGTATCTTCAGTTCTGCAATATCCTGCCTTGCATGTCATTGACCTTAATAAGAACTCAGCAGAAGAAAGTGTCCTTCCAATTATGCCCTTGCAGTTGAATTGCTATTTGGAGTTTTCCCACAGTGAGCACACATATAATTCATGATATAAAAATTCCCTACAAAGAAAGCTAATGATTTTGTATAAGTTGAGAAGGTATCTGTTCTATGATAATAAACTTGAAATTTTGTGCACTTGCTGTTAATTCTAAGGAATGTCTGGGGTAAAGTGTTGTTTTGGGTTTTTTCTTTTTACCTCCATGATCAGACTCTTCAATGGGGTGTCATAAAGCCAGTACAGCTGGCTATACTTGTTAAATCTGACATGTATGATGCAAGACATCAACGTGATTCTTGCCTTCCTCAATTCTCTTAAGGGTATATAATGCAAGAAGATATCCTGCAACTTTTTAAATTCTGTAATATAAAAATTATTAACTTGATAGTATGGCAAGATGCATTATTCTTTATTTGCTTTTTGCTTTCCAAAAGTCAACTGTAAAAAGTCTTGTACCTGGGTTAGGGCAACTCTTGGTGTCAGCACAGTTTGTAGAATGAACAGATGGAGAGCAGCCCTGCCAGAAGGGCTTGTGGGTGCTGGTGGGTGAGAGGCTGGACGTGACCCAGCCATGGGCACTCCCAGCCCAGAAACCAAACATGTCCTGGGCTGCATCCAGAGCAGCATGGGCAGCAGGGCAGGGAGGGATTCTGCCCCTCTGCTCTGCTCTGAGAGACCCACTGCAGTGCTGCACCCAGCCCTGGGGTCCAGCACAGGAGGGACAGGGACCTGCTGGAGAGAGTGCAGAGAAGAGACACCAAAATGGTGAGAGGGATGGAGCACCCCTCCTGTGAGGAAAGGCTGTAGGAATTGGGATTGTTCAGCCTGGAGCAAAGAAGACTCTGCAGGTACCTTATGGCAGCCTTCTAGAGCCTAAAGGTGGCCTACAGGAAAGCTGAGATTTATTTTAGTGATGTATGTTGTGATATGACAAGGGGTAGTGGTTTTAAATTGAAAAATATTAGATTTAGACTTGATCTAAGGAATAAATTTTCTGTTGCGAGGATGGTGAGCCACTGGAAATGTTACCTGGGGAGGTGGCAAATGTGTCATATCAAGGCCAGGTTGGAAGATGTTCCTTCTTATTACAGGGTGGTTGTACTGGATGACCTTTAAAGGTTTCTTACAACTAAGTTCGTAAATACTATCACAGCATTTTTGGTGTTTCTTGTTATTTCCCTGCAGCTTTTGTAAAGACTTACTCATGGTATTTGGGCTATATAAGTACTATATATAAAATTTGATCTTTGTGGTCCCTGCTTACAAAGTGACCTATATTTTTTGTGTGGGCAGTATACATTTAAGTTACCAAGAGAAAAGATGGTTTTTTGGTATGGGTTTTTTAAAATAAAAAAGTCTAGTGAAGTTCACTTTTGTTGTGCTTTAGAAGTTTCAGCAGACTGTTTCCTGCTTCTACATCTCAGCCCTAAACTATTAATTATAGTAGTAATAGTGATTTTTGCATACTTATTTCCTTGGATTTTTTTCTTGTTCTTTTTTCGATGCCTGTGTTCATGCTTGTGCAAGTGTTTAGCTCAGTACCACTCCCCATCTTTTTCAGAGCTTCTAATTTTAGGGCATCTGTGTTACAAAAGTGATTAAACAGCTCACATTACAAATCACATGTGTGATTTAATCCAGATTTGGGGCTTGTGAAATGCATAGAATTCAGTCCAGTATTATTTGTACTCCTAATTAGTACAGAGTTGTTTTGCAATTCAAATGATAATACCATACTATTAACTCTCAGTTAAGCAGAGGCAGCTTATCTTCAAGGTGAATCCCACAGACTAACTCCTACCCTGGTCTTGTTTGGCACCCAGGCCTGTGCTTGGGTCTGTTTAGTCACAGCAACCATGCTAAGAGGCTTGGATTTGGATCTGAGTTTGGAAAAGTTATCACAGTCACCCAGTGTCCCTGATCCTGAGCTAATAAGTCCTTTGCAACTGATCTGGCATCCAGAGCTATCTTTAATTTCCTAGACTGTGGCTAGTATCATCAGAACTATTGGGAATTATGGTGCAGAAATACAGATGTGAAGCCAGCTTGGGTTTGACATGGCTGGTTGTAATACGAGTAGTGAGGCTGAAGCACTTGCTTTTGAGGCCAGGTTGAGCATGAACATCACACTCTTCAGCACATCTTGACTACTCATATTTACCAGTTCTTTTCTAATGATAGTGAGAAATTAGTATCAGACTGATGTATATTACATGTAAGTTCCTTTATGAAGCCAGATTTAGGTGTATTGCTTGGTTGTACAACAGGTTGTTCTGAATTCCTGCTTTCAGGATTTTTTCTACATTTAGCATAAATAAAAGTCATCTTTCCCAAGAATCCCAATTCCTATCTGAGTGCTATAGCTAATTTACAGGTTGGGAAGCTTCTTACCTGCTTTCCTGTGGACCAGTAGTTTCCACACTCTCTGCACAATCAGTCATTCAGTTTAGAGGGGACCACAGGAGGTAATCTGGTGTGAGCTCCTGTTCAGAGCAGGGCTGGTGCAATTCAGACTGCATTGCTTAAGGCTTTGTCAGATGGATCTTAAAATGCCCAGAGTACAACAATTTTCCACACACCATGGGTGACTTGTCCCAGTGCTTGATTATCCTCGTGTGTTGTCACTGACCCAGTATTGACGGGAGATGTGCTCAGTGCCTCCTTCCACAGCACCCTGGCGTTCTGAGCTCTCTCTTGGCAGGGGAACCCTGCCATGAGGAGAAATGTAACCCAGGTCTCTGGGTTGCTGGGCAGCCCTGAAAACTGCTCTGCTGTCAAGTGACAAAGGGCAGAAGGCATTTGGAGTGAAAGAATGTACAAACTCTAATTAATTGCTCACATTTCTAACACTGAAAAAAGGATTGTGGGTCTCCTACTATTTCCTGCCAGCTTGTTTAAGAATTGTGGCACTCAGGGCACTGGATGCTGTGAATACTCTTAATTGTTTCTGAAATTATCTCCCTCATGAGGCCTCTTCCTCAATACATGGCATCTGGATATTCTCCCATGATTCCTGTTTCTGACTAACTGTAGGTTTAAGTGCTTGATCACTTGCCCCACAGGCCTCATGTAATCTAATTTCCTTTGCCTAAAAGTTTGCATTCATTTGCCATCTACTCTAAGCTAGTTACCAGGGATTACTCTGTTGCCACATCAAGAAATGCAATTTCCAATGATGCTTTTTTCCACCCAAAGCAATATGTCCAAACTGGTATCAATAGAATCAGCATTTAAAATACTGGGACTGTAAACTGCACCTTCCAGTACCTTTCAAAAAACGTACCTTACAAAAAATGTGCCTAAGAAAACAATAGCTTTTGGTCTCACTGGAACTTGCTGAAGAGTTCCTCAGTTATAAGAAAATTGCTTTTCTTTCTGTGAAATTCAGTTGTGCAATTTTCCACGGTTTCCAGTGTTCCTGCCCTTTGGGAACATCTGTCCTGTGGCTGAGGATACCACAACTTCCAGAGCTGCCAGTCCCCTGGGTTCCTCCCGGATCCTGCCTTGTGTTTGGCAATCGACTTCACTCTGTGGTGTTTCGAATGGAATGGTTTAGGCTTTGTGAAATCCTGTTTTCCTACAGACTTTGTTTCATAAGCAAATAAGGATCAGCTGTTTGCTCCCTTCCGATCCAAGAATTGTCAGGACATAATGAAGCAAGTATACAGATGTCAAAATTTTTTTCACAAAGCATACCATTGAGCTGTGGGACTCCTTCCCCCAGTATTTTGGTGTTTGTTGTGATTAAAGTGGCTGAGTTCTTTACAAAGACCAAAGAAACCAGTTTCCATGGCCAGGCTACTTTTTGGTATGGTTTGTGGGGGCTGTATATTTTCATGATAGAGCTCGCAAGGTATTTTAAGAGCTCCATACAGCAAGCTGCTGGTCAAAAATTTTCATGTTCCCAGCTCATTTACTTTATGAACCATCCTTCTAGATGTTATTTTGGGATTATTTGCTACTTGAATAATTTTGAGATTTTGAGGGGTCACACAGGTGTTCCGAGGCCTACAGCTCTGTTTGGTTCCTGAATCCTTCCTCTGTAACAGTGAGAGCTCCCCCGTCTGAGTTTTACTTGGACACTTGGCACAAAGAAGAACAATCCTGCTGCAGGAGTGCTGCTCAGTCACTAGGCAGCAGTTTCCAGACAGGGGTTTGGGGATCTGCACTGACAGGGATTTTCAGAGGCAGCCTGGGACACTCAGTGCAGTGTAGCTGCAGAAAGGATCCTTGACACCCAGGCCAGTGATGCAGAACAGCTTGGATTTGTGCAGATACAGCAGACCTGCAGCAGAATGACTGTGACCATGCTGCATATATATATATATACATATATATAATGCTCAGATGTCCTAGGACTTCTGAGATAGTATTTGGAGGGCTGAGACAGTAGAATAGGAAAGAGAGTCAAACCTGGTGCAGTCTTAGTCATACTGCCCATTGGGAGCCTCTAGAATAATTTTGTGCCTGAGCTGCATCCAGGTCCAGTAGAGGGAGAGAGAACTTACTCAGAGCAGTCCAAAATAGCACCAAAGGATGACCTAAAACTCCTCTGTGCAGAAGACTGGGTCTATGGTACTTGCTTGCAATCCATGACTACTCCATTGAGCAATGTGGGCATAGCCTTAAAACCTATTTTTGTGACACCACAAATTTACTTTGCTGCAAGCTCAACCAGGTAAAGCCTGAGAAAAACATCCATATTGTTTAAGAATAGTGGAGACTCCTTTTGTCAGCTCTGGAAAACTGAGTCAGTTGCTCCAAAATAAGCAAGATTTTCTTGTGATTTGGAAGGTTAAGCCTGAATGTTTTAATCTGTTACGTGAAATGAGAAGCGATCCAAAATAGGGAATGGGAGAATCTAACACCACTTGAAAGCTCAAATTTACCCTCACCACCACTATGCAAGTTAAAATGTTGTGACTGTGTGGCTTCCAGGCAGGTAGCAGAAGGAGCACATTAATATTTAATTTGCATTCTGTGTGACATAGGAGTGCCTGCCTGCTCCACCTCCAGTCCATGTCCCATCTTCTGGCAGGGCAGTTTCCACACAAAGGAAGTTCCAGGGAGCTCTGAAAATATCCTCGGGTCCAAACAACCATGAAAGGAAGGTGTGTTACCAAATACACTGGCCCTGCCCAGGCAGTGAGACCACCCTTTGGATAGTTTCACAAGCTGTAAGGCCTCAAATCCTGCCAACATTAGCAATAACCTTCGCTTTGCACTTGTGAGTGGTCCCCTTGCTCTTGAAGAGGGGGGGAGTTCAGAAGAGACGCTTTTCTTTGTGGGACTGAGGTTTTCTCTGATATTTTTAAAATCTCAATCAGTGGTTAAAAAACAAACACAGAAAATGTGGCTTGTTTAATATTTTGTCATGTTTTTCCTCCTTTGGTTTTCTGTAATGAGGTATGGAAAGGATGGCAGAGCTGTTGGCACAAGCATAAAGGATAATTGGTTGCTCTCTGAGGGGCTGGATAGGTGTTTGGGAGATAACACTTCACTTGAGCTTTGTCCTCATCCCTGGTGGTTGTGCCCACCCAGAAGGCCCAATAAAAACCTGTTTTGTTAGTTTTTTTCCCTTTTGCTATTGTTCTAGTGAGAGGAGGCTTCCTGAATTCAGCTATGTAAAGTTTTAGCGAGTGAACTATTTGTGAGACTCCTTTCCACATTGGCAGTGTGGATGGAAGGCAGCTCCTCATGCTCTCTGCCCTGCAGCCACCCCCTCCTCCCCATCCCCTGTCCATGGGCCCTAAGAGAGGCAGTGAGAGCCTGACCCAAACTCTCCAGCTGAGAAATAGAGCAGCTGGACACGGTGTTTCTGCGCCTTGCTGTATCGACACCAAAGCAAACAGGGGCCTTGTGGTGAAACTGGTGGCGTGTGCTCTCTGCCCCAGCTGATGAGAAACCTGTCAGGTCCAATGCAAACAGCTCTTGCTGAATGCTGGGGCCACACTACTGTTGACACAGCGATAAAATCACATTTGCAGCGTACAGCATCCTTTCTTTCACTGCTTGTGGAAGGTGAGGTGCGCCCGAGCACCAAAAAAGCTGTGGGCTGGAATCTGGTGTGTCATGCCTTGCAAGGAGAGATCCCAGCATCTGTCTGGAGGGACATAACATGCTCTGCTTCCTCCTCCTCTACCTGCTGCTCTCAGGTTTGGGGTTTTTTCTTCAAACACAAACTCTGGATTAATTTCTTCATAAAAAGAAAAGACAGTTCCTTGAAATAATACTTTTGCATGCTGTTATTATTTAGGCATAATGTATTCCTGAAAATGGGATTAAGAACTAGAACTGGGGGAGAAGCCCAAATCCAAAGCAAAATAATGAGAGTGATTGAAAAAGTGAAAATGTAACTTTGCACATTCTTTGAAATCCAGATGAGTTTATAGTATGCAAGACAATATGGCAAGAATTTATAATGAATAATCCCGTTAATCATTTTATATTCCAGTAAATACTGAAAAAAAAAAAAAATTATTGCTCAAGGTTATGAGGCCAGGTATTTTTTATGAAAATAGTGCTGAGTTAACTTCCACAGGTAACTCTGATCAGATATGTTCCACAGACAGCAAAGACTTTTAAAAGAAAATGCCACCAGTTGACTTTAAATACTTAGCTTTTGCTATAACAGAAAGGAGTTCATGGGCTGTACTGATGATAGGTTAGTCCTCCATCTCTGACAGACTTGAAAGATATTCATACTGCTACAGTGCAGATGAAATATGTATGTTACATATGTTGTAAAGAGACAGGATACATAAAGTGGAGAATAAGCAGGCATCAATTAACATTTGGTTTCACCTAAGGCAGATGTGGGTTTCACATCTTAGATTTGGTTCCATTTTACTGTTCACATACAGGCTTTGTGAGAGACCAGATGCATAGGTTGATTGCAAGCAGAATCCATCTTTCATGTCTACATGCCTAAGAATGCAACGTTTAATGCTGTATGCATGGAGAAGGACAAAACCACCCATGTTTGTCTTGAAGCTGTACTTGGAAAGTGAAAGAAAAATGCCAATTTCAAGTCTGCAGCATTGCTTTCTTTCCCATGGTTTTCCAGCAAGCTGCTCTGTAAGCCCATTTGCAGCTCTGCAGAAAATTGTCATTACAGTTTGCATCCCCAGTATTTCATCTGCTATTTCTCTACAGGAAGTAATAAAAGCTACCAGGGTGGTATCCAGTGTCCTTGAAATGCCCAAATTTGGTTTCAACAGAGTTCAAGGTTTGTGTAAATGTCTTCATCCTGGAACTTGAATTCAAACATTGGTTTATTCAGCATGCTGGACAGTTTATTTGTATGCATCTCAAAACCACTGCATAGTTTGGCATGGGAAGGGAACAGCAGCCAACTGGTGTGTCAGGAGTGAGGTCAGCTGGCAAAATGGTGAGGAAGCTGGCACAATACCTGCCTGCCACTGGTTTATCCAGCTGATAGTAGTGCCCTGTGCCATCAGGAGCTCTGAAGTCACCCACAAGTTAAACAGCATTAAAGAAACATTGTAGACGTTTATACAACACTGTGAACATGAATCAGTTTTGTTAATGGAATGTGCTTTATCAATGGAAATGGGAATCTGGATTTGGGGAAAAGGAGACTGGTGGGAGGTAGGCTGTTTCTGGGGGTGGGGTGAAGAGGAGTCTTTTCTTTGAGAAGAGTTGAATTCTTTCTTCTGGAAGGTCCCCACCAGGTGTTTTGGTGAAGTCCTGTGGAGGAATGTGCAGTAATAAAAAATTGAGATTCAGTGAACAAAGCAGGAGGCAAAGATAGATTTATGTCCTTGGCAGCTCAGGCCGGTCTCCATATGTTGTTAACATTAGATGGTGAGAGAAATTAACTGTATCATACACTATTGCACAGCCTGCATGTTAAGCCTCTCCTGTTTAAAAACGATTTAATACAAATGGAAAAGATAAAATGAGAATTTTTCTCAAGTGAGAACAGATGGCAAAGTTTTCAGGCTCTGGAAGTCAGAGGGAGACTTCTCCATGGCCAAGAAAGAGGTGGGACAAGGAGCTCTCCTCAGGGCACGGTATCACCACTTTATACAGCAGGAGTGTCTAAATCCTCCAAGAGTGTGCATTGTGTTGCATTGGCTTACTTTTGGAGCTAGCCATCCTCCTTTTCTTTGCTGTGGTTTGAAGCTGACAATGCTGTGGGCATAAAGTTCCATGACATCATTAATCCTGATGACACTTGATTCATTAAGTTGCATTTGCCAGTTCCTGCTTCAGCAAGACTTGGGAAGTATGATGTGGCATTGTTGAGCATCTTGGTTGTCTTCCTTTCTTATATCTCAGGAAATGTAGGAGTTTATTATTAATTTTTGTGGTGTCTAAGTTGCTCTCAGACCATCTGTCTGTCTCCACCTCTTCCTGGGCTGCAGTGCCAGCAAGCAAAGGAGCTGTAACAGACATTGGTGGGACCTGGAGGCACCCTGCCCAGAGTCCAGAGCCTCCAAATAAACCAGGGAGGATGCATTAAAACAATTAGCTCAGGAACTCTGCAGTTTATTTAATTTATTAAAGATGTGGTCTGACTTGAGCTCCTTAAAAGCCTTAGTTGCAATTCTCTTCTTTTAAGAGCCTTTTCAAGGCTCTGAAACAAACTCCACTTCCCATTTTGTCCAAAAAATTGTGCCGCTAAAACACCTGCGAGGGGAAGCTGCAATTCTCATTTTACCTGCAGGGGATTTTTAAAGTCCATATCCATTCAAAACATGACAGTTATGCCATGCCAAAACAGCACCTCCAAGTGACGAGGTGTCTGGGGGCTATTTTCCCAGTCCCTGGTGATGACTTTTTTCTTACCCGATAAAAATTTATTAGGTCTCTGAAATAGCAACATCGTTAATGAATTATTTACTGGTTTGCTTTACCTCCCAGCAGAGTGCCCTAACTGATAGGCCTTAAAGTAATTTCCCTCTCTCTTTGTTCAATGTATATTTAAGTAATTACTTTATACAAAGGAGTGGAACAGCTCCAGGAGCAGAGTTTGGCAGAACAGGGCTGCTTTGTCAGGGCAGGCAGGATCCTCTCCCATGAGATGACTGCTGAGGATTCCACATCCTGAACCCATATCTCCCAAATCCAGCACACTAGCTGTTGAATAAAAGCACTACTGCCTTCATTTTGCAGATAATGCTGAGGCATAGCTGCTTGAGCATTTAATGTACCCCAAAACAGTTTGGTTTGTTTCAATGTCATTAAGGACACTGCTCTTCAAGTCCCATTTTGCTTTGAAAAAATGCCTTTTAATTTCTTTCAGTGGTTTATTTTCAAGACTTAAGTAAAAGGAAAAAACCCAAGGAATTTATTGACACATCTATAGCTTGCTGGGCCTTGCAGAGAAAAGGCAGCGAGGGAAGTGCAGCTGCAGGTTGATCCCTGCAGGGCAAGGAGATAACTTTTCATTTTCTGTCTGCCTCAAGATGATGAATTTCAGTTCATCTGGAAAATAGTCATGGCTGCAGGATCTCAGTTCAGCTCTGACCTTTTGGGCGGTTCTATCATCGCAGAGCCCGGGGGTTTGGTTGGGTTTGTAATCACTTTTGCACTGCCTTATGCTCAGTAAACATTTTGAAAGCTGACTGCAGCTTTAACTACTAGACTTTATTTTCCAGTGTAATCTGAGATCTGAGGCATGTTTTGCAGAAGGGTTGAGCTGTGGGCACTCATGAAATATACAGCAGAGGCTGCCATCTCTCATGCCTGTGTTCCTAATTGCTGTCAAACCTGGTAGCAGCTAAATCACTTTATAGCCTCTGCAAATAGGAGCAACTGAAATACCAGGCCTGCCAAATGTTGTGGTATGACTGCAAATAAACTGCAGTGTCTGGGTGATTTTGGGGTGGATTATCTGACTGATCAAAATTTGTCAGGTGTAGTCTACAGCACAGAATCTGAATTTCTCAGCAGCAAGTCATCAAAAAAATTGAATGACTGGCCAGGAAGTTAATTGTTTACACTAAAACAGCTTTCTTTCAAGACTTTGGGTGTGGGTGAAGCATAATATTTATTTAAAGATGGAGATAAAACTTTACAGTTCTCACATAATCTTGTATGTACATCTCTGATGTAAATACCTTCTTATCCCTAATGCCTCTGACTGCTGTAATTGTGTATTGCACTATTTATACAACCAGGAAGAGATGAGTGAAAAAAAATAATCCTGTGCGTCTTTTAGGGGTACACAAAAGCATCCAAATCAGGGAACCAGAACCTTTATATTCGTATGGATTTTGTGGGTTTTAGCAAAGAAAAAGAAAATGCGTGCTTCCAAGCACACATATTTTCTTCTTTCCACATAGTTTCTAGCAGCTATAGTGTAGCTTATGCCTCGAGCAGATCAATCTAGACTTTTGTGCCATCGTTGTAATAACAATACAGCAGGGGCTTGTGGGTTTGGTGCTCCTTCACCTCTTTGGGCCGCAGGCAGGGGCTCTGAGCTGCAGCAGCCCTGTGAGCAGTGAATGGCACAGTGATTGCTGCAGTGAGGGGG
Organism: Luscinia megarhynchos; assembly: GCA_034336665.1. NCBI lineage: Eukaryota > Metazoa > Chordata > Aves > Passeriformes > Muscicapidae > Luscinia > Luscinia megarhynchos. Next base: position 46,987,585 of record JAPFBE010000003.1, on the reverse strand, counting down.
TGCTTAGCAGGCCAGTCCCAACATGGCCTATTTCTCCCTTACCAAACTTGTTGACTGGGAAAACCCTACTTGCCAGAACAAGATCTTTTTACACACAGCGAGAACAATCTCCTATTGTCTCCGGGGATAAAATGGTGCCAATAAAAGATAAAAACCCCATGCCAACACGGTGATGCATAAAACTATGTTAACTGCTTCACCACTATATTTAACTATGAGGTAAAAGCCTCCGAGAGAGGTGTTTTTTGCTGTAACAAATCCAAATGAATGGAATGTAGTAATTACACTGAAAACCCCCAATTCACAACTCTGAAGGCATTCATGCAACTATGAATATTACAATTTTTTTGTTTGTTTGTTCTTGTGCCCTGGCTGAGTGTCTGTGTGGTGGGGCAGGAGCGAATGTTCAACTGTCCCCTGCTGCCTTCCAGCTTTGTGAGGCTGCTGTCAGAAGTGAAGCATTCGTATTTTTGTTCTCCACATCTGGAAAGAAGATGCTGTGACACACTTCAATTTTTCATGGGAATGTGCCATTTGTTGTGTTTCCTCTCACAGTGCTTCTTCCCTTTTCAGAAATAGAAGCTGCCTTGGTTTCTCCTAACTAGATCAGCCCAACTCTGTATGAGCAGCAGCTCCCTGGGGATACCTGTTTGGTGTAGCTTGGAATTTTTAGGAAATTGAAGGAGACTGAGGATGGGTCTTAAATAAGAGATGCAGTGACTCAAAAATTGTGGAAGCTGGTCTGATATTTCTGAGACCCTTTTCTCAGCTTTATGCCCTGACAATGAGCCTGAAGATTAGGGGTTTTTTTCTGCCCCCAACTCCTTCTCCTCCTCCAACTCACACTGTTGACAGCTTGTCCTGCCAGGTAAGGTGCCCAGGGAGAAGGGCAAGGTACTTCCAGTGGCAAGGTACTTCTTTTCACATTCTTTATGTAAGCTTTGTAGGTGAAGCTTGAATCACTATCTCCAGAGACATTCACAGAATCACAGAATATTCTGTGTTGGAAGTGACCCACATGGATCATTGAGACCAACTCTTTAGTGAATGGCCCATACAGGGATTCTTGGCATTATTAGCACCATGCTCTAAAATTGTGAACTAAAATTGTGCACAATTGGGCACCAGAGGTATGCTCAGAGGGGACACTGGATGCAGCAAGCACCTCTTTCAAGATGCAGAGCATTTTAATGTCCCAGGTCTGTTACATTCAGTAGTAGAGCTGATGTCTGCAGGTTGGGAAGCAGCAGCTTGCAGAGCCCCTGTGGAAGATGGGTGCCTCTTCACGGAGAGGACTGTGCTCAGGGCAAGGGATTCTGGAAGATCCCAGGCTCACCAGAGAGGCTCTGAGGGACTGTAGGATCCTCAGGCTTTGGTGCTGCTGTCCAGTACACTCTTTCTACTTAGATATAGGTAGCCATAAGGAGAGTTTGGTGGTCTAAATCTTGGCTGAATCTTGCCTTCACCTGATTTTTCCTACACAAAATGATAATTCTTCTGACAGTTTTGAATCCCATCTGCTGCTTATCCTTTGATTTTCCATTATTCTTGTCCTGCTTAAACCCATTTTGTAAATTAGCTGGATCATAGTACTGGCATTGCCTCTGAGCAGTCTTCAAGGTTTCCTGAGGGGCAGTTTGCCTTGAACCATTCCAGTCCTTTTTTCTCTTCCTATTTCTCCCTTCCCATGCTCCAAGTTTCCTTCAATAAGCTCAAACAATGTATCTCCTAAAGGTAGGGTAGAGAAGCAGTGTGTGTTGTATGAATATATACGTACAGTGCACATGCACACACACAGAGCCTGTGTGTGTGTATAAATATATGTATATATACACATATATAGAGTGCTGCAGAAGAGCTCCAAATGCAGCACAGCCTCCAGATGCTACTGCATACAAGCAACCAGCCACTCTTTGAAAATCTCTTTTTTTAAGTTTGGATGTGCTCATTGTGGAGTGCTGGCCCCATTACGGGGCTTGCCCTTTTCCATTGATTACATGGCACCAAAATGTAGACTTGAATGCAAGTCTATGTTCATGCTGAGAAAACCCTGCTAAACTCAGGGAGAAAGAATTAGTTGGTTTTGGAACTTTAATTTGATCCCAACTGTATTTCAGTTTTATTTAAGAAATCTGAAAGCAAAACAATAAGGAAAAACGTGCTACATAGATCCATGCCATTGAGTTTAAATGTTTGTTTGGAATAAATTAATGGAAGTGCAAACCTCTGCAAACAATCTGGTTGCAGGTTGTTGTCAAAATTATATACACACTTGTATACATTTTCATTTCCTTCCTTCCCAAGATAAATTATTCTTTAAGCTTCTCCTGTGGAACACGTGTCTCCGGAATTCCAGGGGCCTAAAATGTGTAGAAATGCAACATGTGAAATCAGAATTCCATCTGGTTATGTACTTTTTTGACTCCAGTATGGCTCAGTCCTTTGCTTCCCAACGATTAAGCCCTCCAAAATGAAAATTGATTCTCTTTGTGTCTCTGAATTTTCAGCCATGAGAAAAAAAAAGGCAAGGAAGACTTTTTCTGGTGCGGTGTTTTCCTGTATTGCTCTATGTTTTGTTTTGTTTTTTTTTCTTTAATTGGTAAAATCAGCTGCTATGACAGAGGCAGTGTGATAAATAATAAGCAGCAAGCTGTCCAAGCAAAGGCTTCTTTCTCACGCTATTTCCTGCAGAGTCAGATTGTATGGATGCCTGCAAATATCTAAACTTGGGGCACTATTTGAACATCCCTATTACCTTTCCGAGCTTTAGATCCAGCTCTTTGATTTGTTCTCTCAAGCTCCTTAAAGCTCCTTCTCTGCCAGTTTGGATGATGTGTAGGAGTCTGTAATGAATACGCTCATTATCTAATACAAAGTGGCATAAAACACTCATGCCATGAACTCCGCCACACAGCTATACCCCGCTGCAATTCTCTGATTCATGCTGTACGAGATTAATAGCATTTATGTTATTCATATATCTTGGTTGACCTTGATCTGTTAGAAACTCCCTCCTTTTTATCTCTGTCCCATACTGGGGAGGTTTTGTCCCACATTAACAATGGAACTTTTGTACTTCAAAGCACATTCCCCCCACGCCCAACATCCTGAGTTTTAATTTTCCTTACATATATAATATCTGTTCCCTTCTCTTTCCCTCTCCTATTCTTACCTATGTTTAATGGGCTGATACTATCTCAGGAGCTGTAAGCTTTTATTTTATTTTTTTACATATCATAGTAAGTTAACCCTTTGAAATCTAATTGCAGGAAAATATTTAAATTCTACCAGAAGAAATAAAAGCATGCTCTAAGAATAAACAGGATTTGTAGCTTTTCTCCATGGCATTTGTAGGGCAAAGACTATGATTTCAGCTGTGACAACACTTAAGATGTGTGTATAGGGAAAAGATAATACAGAGACTTGAATGAAAGATGGAGTCACATAGTTAAAGATGTGATTTTTCAGAATGCTTGTAGTTTCTCCTTGGATATTTTGCAAAACTGAGGCATGTTCCTGCCTCTTGCACTGCTCCTGCACTCAGAGAAATGAATTTGCCCCTCATGATCCCCCACTTCTGCTTCCCACTGCAGCACACTGCTCCCTGCTCATGGTGATGTGAGAGAGACCCTTTGTCTGTGAGAAAATCTGGGCTGTGTGGAAAACCATGTCCCATGGGTGTCTGTGGTCTAATATGTCCCAGTCAACAGGTCTGCCTTTGCTGGTTGCAGCCTCTCACCACTACTGGTGATGCCCAGGGAGGCTGAGTGGTGAGCAGAAGCTGGGGTGGGCAGGAGCCATCCCCTGCAGATGAGAAGCCATCCTTCCCTGTCCCCTGGCACAGCAGATGAGAAGCCATCCTTCCCTGTCCCCTGGCACAGCAGCCATGAGGACAATTTGCTGCCATGCTGGTGGGGAAGGAGCTCTGGATGGGCCCAACAGCAAGAGCTAACAAGGCTCTGGGGTGGATGTGCTGAGGAAGAGACAGAGGGACAAGAGTGGAGCCGGGCAGGGGCTTCTGGCAGGGCATTGGGGCAGGGAGTGCAGAGCAGCACCCAAGCAGGCACAGAGAGAAGGCAAGATAAAAAAAAGAACAAAAGTGGGTTGTGGTGACAAGCATGAGTGACAGTCTACTGAAAATAAGAGCAGAGCCCCTACATCTGGTGCAAGGAGAGATGCTGCCTGTAACCCTTACACCTTGAGGAGACATGGCTCTGCTGTGCACTGGACATCCCATGTCCTTCCTGGCCATCTCCCACCAAAGTTGGAAGTGGGATTCAGCTCTGTCTGCGTTCCAGTCTGTCAATTGCTGTGATACCATGGCAGGCAAGCAGGGAACTCCTGCTACCACCTCCCTCCTTTTTCTTTTCCTCAGCACATGCCAAGGCTGAGAGCTGTCAAAACAGGTGTATGCCTGAGTCCAAAAACTGCAACTGGCAAGGACCATGCGGTTCTTAGATTTATAACAACTTTCCAGTCTATTTATTTGTTTACATCTCCCTCCAGCTTGTGATTGGTGACTTCTTAATTTTTATTTTCCTATCAGCTTTCTGGAAGGCTGTATTAAAAATGTAATAGTAAAAAACACTGATCTGGATATATTTATGAACCAAGAGCTACAGGGAGATGCAATGTCTTTTATTTAGACACCAATACCTCTGAAAAAATAGGCAACATCCAGATATAATAGCTCAGTTTTAGGTCATGAAATCTTGCCTCTATTTTTTTCTCCAGTGGTTAGGACTAATGAAAGATATGATGTCTCCTTCCAGACCCTTCCTTGCCTGTGTTCCTAGACCATCATCGCTCCAGCAGCACGTGTCAGTGACTGTTTGTGGCCGGAGCTGTGCTGCTTGGAGCGGTTTCTCCCTCAGCCTCCTGCCTGCCCAGCTGTTGTCTCCTCGTGGCCTGCAGCCCCTGTGCTGGGCAGCAGCAGCCCCAGGGGCACAGAGGTGTCTGGCCCTGCTCCACGTCCGTAATTCTGCATTCACTCACAGGTCTGCTTTCAGGGGATTTGCTGAAAGGGAAGTAAAACTATTGCATTTAATGCAGAGTAAATAGAGCAGATCCTACAACCTTTCTTTGCAATGTACGATGAGTTCTGTGTATTTTTTCACTCTGTTTTACAGCTTTTTTACTGTATATGAATAACCATGAATCAGAGTTTCAAAGCAGACAGTGCTCAGAAATGCTTATGGGGTTTCTGTGTGTTGTTGCCCAGGTCTGCAGAATGCTAAGATCCATCTATGCTATAATGCATTGAATTAGCTAGGGGAGAAAAAAGGAGCAACCAAGATAATTTTTTTCTAATCTTTGCTTTAATCTTGCAAAAAAACTCCTGACACTTTCTAATAGAATTCCAAAGTGATAACAACCTTTCTGGTATTAGGCCCATGGTTTAACTATACTGTAGCTGTGTTACAGAAAGCTCTGTTGACGCTGGATTTGTGGCAGAACATATACTACTTCCATGGGATTAGAAGCCTGTATACTCTGGCCTTGTGAAATTGTTTTGCTTTCTCGGCATGTTCGAACTTCTTGAGGAAGTGAAGGACTTCCTCTATGAAGGGCTGTGCTTACTTCATTTCTTTGTGCTCCAAATACTGAGACAGCAAGTTCCTCGGGACATCTGTTCTTTGTTCGCTTTGGGTTTATTTATGACATGCATCTGCCTGCCTTTTCCTCTCTGCATTCAGTACTAAGAAGAAAAAAAAGAAAGGAAAAAAATAAGAAAGAAAGAAACTCTCGGTGCTGCTACAAAACCATATCCCCTAGTCTTTATTCAGAGATAGACTGGTACTTTAAGGCACAGTTTCACACTAAATTAAATTGCAGGGTGCAGTGCCAGGAAGTGTATCTGAACATCAGCAGGGAAAATATCCTCCCCACTACCATCCTTCTGGGCTTGGAAAGAGCTGAGCTGCTTAGCTGCTTTCCTTTTTTTTTTTTTTTTAAGACAATAAGAAAAAAGCTGTGTACCAGTACAGCCAAACATTTTCTAACCTTATGGTCTTCACCAGAGCCAATTAAAAGGTTAATCTTCTGGCTTTTTAAGCCTGAGGTTTTGTCTAAGTTTTTCCTGTAACTTAATGTGCCACATTCCTTGTTTCCATACAGGCCGTGTGAATTCCCCCAAGGGCTACAGGACTCAGTACTGCTTGCAAAATTGTGCAAAACCAGTGCTTAAACAGGATGGAACCCCAACATAATTTGAGTAGGATCAGGCTGTGTTGCTGATGTCCTACAGCACCACTTAAGACATGGATTGAAAAGTGGTAAAAACTTTCTTATTGTGTCTCCTGTAAAATCTACACTTGAAAACCAGAAATTTTTTTTCTGAAACAGACATGTCAAAGCACAATTTGTGATCTCAGAGTTGATTGCTAGGCTTAAAGTCTCTCTCACTTCAAATTAAACTTGTTCTTTAAGGTTCCACTGTGGTCAGGGGTGATGGATTCATCCCACTCAAGAGGAATGGTCTGAAATAAGGGCTGTTCTCTCTCTCCAGGGATTCTTCCCTCCTTCATTCAGGGGTAGCCCAAGCAGTATGCTTAGGCTAACTGACTATATGTTAGATGCTTAATATTTAGACAAGCTATATCCTACCATAAGCAAACAAAAGTTGTTCTCAGCTGAAAGTCAAGGTAACCAGACAGTTACCAGGTTAACATAGTTCATCAGAACATTCCACAGAACAAAACCACACGTAGGACTTCTTTAAATGTTGAATGATACTTCTGCCTTTAATACCTGTGACAATTTTTACTTGCTACAACTATTTGCTGATTCTCAGCACAAAATGAGAAGATGCAATGGAAGAGGGGAGAGTGATATAACATTTAAATTTAACCTCCAAAAGGAGGAAATTTGTGTTCTTTTCAGGTCCATTGGGAAAATAAATAATTTCAATAATTTTGTTAAACTAGAGTGGAAATTATTTTGTCCGAAAGTCTTTCTGACATAAAGGGTAACTAAATGCTGAACTAGACTAGAGGCTATGGAAATCTACCACTAGAGGTTTGTGAATAAGAGGTTAAACAAACTTTGGTTTAGTTTATATAAAGAAACAAGACCAGTTGAAGAAAGATGGACTTGCTCCAAAGTTACAGAATGTATTTCCCAACGCTGATCTCTGGGCACTGAAGTCTCCCTCCTACTGCTTCTGCAGAGGAAGGAGAGTCAAAGCAGGACTCTGTCTCACAAAGAACTGGGCAGTGACTGATCTGATGACTCTGGACATGGGGGAACTTTTTGCATTGTGCTAAGAATGTGTGAATAAGGGGTTATAACAGAAACCTGAACTGGCACTGCATTACTCAACAAGGACTGATGACAAGCCATTTGAGTTAATGAGTTACATGACACAAGCCTGGAAAAAAGGCAGCCAAGCCCAGTTTGTCATGAATTTATGAACTTGGTAAAACTTCTTTCAGGATGAATGTAGAATGTCTAAAATATGGTAGGAAATTCCAGGAAATATGAGGAAAAAAGTAGCAATCAGCATGAGAAAGACACAATGTTGTGTATAATGTTGTGACTTGCTTGTTTGTACATCCCTGCCACTCTATCCCCTATAACCATCCGCATTTGTTGCCTGCCTTGTTTGGGATCTGGAGAGGGGCTGTATTTTTAGCTCGATTTCAAACATTGTCAGTGCTTGGCTCTGAGCTGCAGAGGCTCTTGCCATTTCTAATATTCATTGTTTGGGACTGGGAAGCCTTATATAGCCTTGAGCTGGAAGATAATGTATTCAGATTCTACAGTCACAGGAACCAACATCCACTTGGTGTTAAAGATTTAGGTAAAGAGTTCAAAAACCTCTTTAGGTTATTGAGAAACTGGGAAAATTTCTAACTGTACCATATTTCAGAATTTCCTTTTACCTTGTTTCTTTTATAAGTTTCTTTTAAAAGTGGATCCAGCCTGGCATTTGAGATGGGGCTGTTGTGGTGAGGGCTGTGGCTCTGTCTGAAAACACCAGTTCCTCTCTGCTTACCGTAGAGGGAGCTGAGAGGGCCAGCTTGGATTACAGATTCCTCTTTCTGCCTGCTGACATTAGATTAGAGGAATCTGTGTCTCTGTCAGTAGTGAAATCAAACCACGAGGAGAGAAAGTGCCAGAAAGCAGAGCCACAGGAGTCAGTGTGAAGTGGGAAAGCTTAGCTAGCTTTAAGGAAGTACCTATGAGACACTGTGGCTTAGGCACTACTTCACAAAGTGAAACTTTGAGGTTCCAAAGAAACGCCCACTGCTGATTGGGGTCACAGTTATGAAACACTCCCAGGGCTGGATAAACCTTGCTGCATTTGTTCTCATAAAGGGCAGCAGAGTATTCTCTGAACATGTCAGAAATTTGAGGCCTTTCTTTCCTGCTTTGACTGCCACTCGTGAGAAATGGCTGGTTTAATAGCAGTCATCATAGAGGCAGTTCTTGGCCATGGATTTCACATGGAGGGATGCATACTGTGTTCAGACTCAGGACTGGGAGCCTAAGTGCACCAGAAATGACAAGAAGTGTCTAAGGTTAGAAGCACTGTTCCTTTGCTTGTGTGGGCAGGGGAAAGAGCAAGAATCACCTACAGAAAGGAGGAACCCCTGCTTGTGGTATGTGGCGTACCTTGGGAGTGTTTGGGTGGGCACCTTGTCCTGTACCACTACTACACATGGGACTTTTGCCACAGAATAAGATCCTTATCTTATGAACATTTATTTTCACAGAAATCAGGAGCAAAGGTGTGCTCACCTATCGTTAAAGCAATTCTCTTGTAGACAGTGTGAATTTGCACATGTTCTAGATATGGATGGTTTTGAAACTAATCAAAAGATCTACTTCATAAATCCTGTTGTATCATATGATATTACTACTGATCGTATGTGTTTACCTTCAATTTACACTGTTGGCTCTGTTTATTGCACTTTATTAAAGTTCATCACAAGGGTTATTTTTAAGTCTTGTTGTGATAAAGATGAGCTCCAACACGTGGAATAACCTAAATTAGTAAACTGAAAGTGGCTGAAAGCTTCTATGCTCAGAAGTGCCTTATTTGAATTTCTTACGTGGGAGTATTTGCTTACAAAAGACAGGATATTGATGATCAAACATGGAATTAACTGAAAGGGTTCTGTGTCTTTGTACTAAACAAAAGTATATTGCATAAAAGCTCTGTCAGTTCATATTTTAACTCTTTTTTTCACTCATTTAAATGTATGAATACATATGTTTCAGTATGCTTTTACTGTAAGTTGACTAAATGTAGTCACATATTTGTTAAAGGAAAAAGGTCAGCTTTCAATGACTTAAAAGCTCACAGAACTGCTGATACAAATTGCTTCATCTGTGCAAGCTGATCTGCCCATATGTTATATTATATTGGTTCATTTCTGTATTTTAGTCACAGGGTCGTTGAAAACATTCTATCAGATCTCCTCTGCAGTGTAGCCAATAGGTCAGCTTGCATTTAGAGTCAAGTCTACAGTGTGTATAGGAGCTTGAAAGCATCTCAAAAGACATCTCATTCACTTATAAAGACTGATGGAAGGATATTCTGCCTTAATATTACCACCCTGTCACATTTCAGAAATGCTTTTAGGTTATCATCATCCTTCTGTGCCAGCCATCCAGGCTTCTAGTGCACCTGTTTATTTTTTTTTTTCTTTTTAATTTCTTTTTTTTTTTTCCCCGAGCTCCTCACAAGTGTCAGCATTCACAGTTTTTGTGTGTCTGTTTGTATTTTACTCTGCCATCTGACACCGTGTTTCTTTGCTGGGATGTACCTCTGCAGTCCCAGTCTTACACATTTCCTGTTCAGTTGTCATTTTTATCCTACCCTCTACTCCCAGACACAGAGTTACCTTTGTGCTCTTGACATCTCTAGCAGATGTCTTCATCTGACCTGAGTGCTCCCCAGCACCTGTTAGCCTTCCCCCAAATCCTATTTGAAATAATGCCTTCCCTTTGCTATTCCATCCGTTTTCTTGAGTAAATTGGCTCCACTGCAGTAAGTAATCCTTTTCTTGTATGACCAGTTTTGTCTTTATTCCTATCTTATCCAGTATTCAGGAAGAATAATCCTCCTTTTACATATCTTTTGCAAACACTGGGCTTTTCTTGCCAAATACTGCAAGGTGTACCAATGAAGAGCAGTTCAGGATGGGATTTGTATGGCAATTTCAGCCCTAATGACTATGAAGTCATGCTTGCATAAAGAGATGTATTCTGTGCAATGCCTTGCAAGGATAAACTGCATTAGTACCTCACTGATGAATTATGGATGCTAAAGGTTGAACTGGTATGTAGAACTGAAACGGTTCAAGAGAGGATTTAATAACCCAGAAGTCCAAAATTTGAACTATATTTCTAATAATCAAAGCATCATTCCAATGATCTGTTAATTCCTCAGCCATATGTGAGACCCAAGATTGTGGTCATTAGCACATGTGGTCATATGCATCCCTGGAAAGATACCCTTCAGTCTTGTGAGGCACTGAGTCACCCCTGATAAGTGAGGTGTAAGGGCAGAAGGTCCTGAATCACAATTGCTGCAACTGACTGGGGCAAAGCCTCCTTTGTAGGTACACAGATGGCATACAAAACAAGAGTATGACTTACTGTTGATTTTCCCTAGCTTTTCTAAAGCCTATATGACAGTGACCCAACTTGCTGCATCTCCTAGTGGCACACAACCCAAAGTCTGACACACAAAAAGGGCTTGCCCTTTATCAGAAGGTGTCCTCACTGCTGCTTTTCACCCATTCCCACCCCAATGTGAATGAATGTCTCTGACCTACTCTGTACCATGCTGCAGATATTTGAAGTGGTGTGCAGGAATATTCAAGCTGGTCCCACATAAAATTTGACCAGATTCAGTTCCTTTATTTAACTGATATGCAACCCTTACAATGTTGTGTTCCATCAACAAGGCATGATTTTCTGCTTGGGAACTGGTGACATAGGCAGCAGCTTAGTACGTGGTGCAAACTATTTGCTCTGTTTAAAAGTGAAGAAAGCTTTTCTTTTTGAACTGTGGGGTGTGAACATTTCTTTTAATAAACAGTTTGGGGTGATTTTTTTGTTTTGTTTTGGTTTGTTTTTTTTTAAGGAGGAAAAGAGTATCTCATCCAGAAACCTGTCAAAAAATTCTTTCCAAAATGTACAATATATGGTCTCTGCTAAAATCTAGCAGGTGTAATTGAATTTAAAGAAGATGTCAGGGTTCTCCTTTTGAAATTTATTTCTTATTAATCAGCTATGCTAAAGTACAGCAAGGTGTAAGATTTAGCATGGTGGGATCCAGATGTTTTCTGGGCTCTTCCCTTTTTTCTTTCTTTTGTTCATTCACGGATCACCTTGCCCTGTCTATGAGTTGTCCCATTAGACAGTGGCTGTACTCGACTGTTGATTCTTGGCAACACATTATATAAACAATATTTTTGCTTGTTTGCTTTCTTTACATATGAGCAGAGACCATTTGAAACAGTGCAAAAGTACATAGGGAAAGTGTAGGAAAACACTCGGGGCAGTAGCTACGCTCCTCTCTGAGCTGTGGCCATTTTCACTGCCTGCGTGGCCACCTCTCTGTACGACGGGGCAGCCTCCACCACATCTGTTCAGGACCTGCAACTGCATTAACCTCGGGATTATGACATCAAGAATGGCATTTGTACAATTAAAAATGTTATCTCACAGGGCAGCCCTTGTTGCCCTCGGCCACCTTTGGGTAAATTGTGTTGTAGGAAAGGTTAAAAAAAGCTGCTGGAACTAATCCTTTTGATGAAATCTTTAACAAGTATGTCAAGCTCCTCTGATCTTGGCCCTGGCAGAGTATAGCTGTAGTTAATGTCCCCGGCTCTAACTCACCATCTAAGACCCTCTTTCCTGCCGTGTGTTTTCTTCATCAGTTTGTATTTCTGCCAGTCAGTGTCACAAAGCACTTCCTGCTTCATCCCTGCCTGACGGGGTTAAGCCACGCTGATGGTCTGCAGTTGTGTGCAGCTTCATTTTTCATAGATTCTTTCTGATAACCATAACATGAACTCTGGAGTATGTGTTAGGAACTGAAAACAGGCCAAGTGTTTTGTATTAGAGTCTGTATTCCCACATTCACCAATTCTCCAAGGGTTGAAAATGCATCAGTGACATGTATGAGAAAAAAAAGGCTGGGACTAAAATCAATTTTCTCCCCTCTTGCCTACATGAAACAAAATTAAAAGCACAATGAACCTTATTCTTTTTTCATTTGCTGCTGAAATTCCTCTGCTGTCTGTGAAGCAACTCTTGTTACACCACTGTGACTGGAAGTAGAATCAGCCCCGGTATCTGCTGCAGATGTTTACACCTTAAAAAACCAGGAACACACACAATTTCTCTAATAATTTTTTTTAAAGCCAGAAAACATTTTATCTTTGTGGAGGGAGATAGACCCCGGAGAACTGATTAACCAAAACTTGTAAGTTGCTCTAAATGAACAATTTGATCCTCCCTTATACATGACAGCCTTTCAATATCCTGGTGCGTATTATGACCCTAAGCTGTCAGTTTAATGCCTGTGTTAGCACAGATCAAAGGAGAACAGAAACAAAATATAAAAATACAGCAATAAATAACCTAGTGTGCTTTCTTATCTCTACTGGCCATTTTATATTAGGCTGGTTTATTTGCTTAGTATTACAGAGTCGTCTTTACTTCCGCTGAAATAAACTGGGGTGAAAAGCCACAATAATCCTTCAGATAAAATGGAAAAAAATATTTATGCCTGTGCTATTCATAGATATCTTCTTAGAAACTGCCCATTTGCGGTTTTGGTTTTTTCTGTAGCATCCGCTTTTCTACTTGAGATCTCACAACCTTTTCATTTTCAATTAGAAAAAAAAAAAAAAAACAAACTGTAATGCAGACCCATGCTAACAATTCTGCCACCCTGTCTGTCAAAGAGATTTCCTGTGGTCTGTTTTTGGCTGTGCACTCAGCCAGTTGCACTGTATATCAGGCATTTGTTTAAAAAGTAAACAGCTACAGTCATCATCGGCATAAAAATTAACCCATGACATGCAGGACTTTTCACTTTCTGAGTGTGTCTGCCCATGAGCCACCTGAAGACTCATTGAAAGGTGGACAGCCAAGAGGTTGAATGCATCTGAGGGAGGTTGTTGTCCTGAGAAAAGCAAGCCAAGTGTCATTGCCTGAATGCTAAACAGGGGTAACCATGGATTTGCTCATGTGATTTGGTCCCTTCACGCTGCTCAGAGAAAGGGATGGAGGAAATGCTGCTGAGGCCCTTACAGCTGGGGACAGAAGGGGACAGTCCCTCCCTCCCTCCCTGCCAGAACCAGGCTGTGCAGGTCCCACGTGCACCATTAAAATAGATCAGGTTCATTTTCTAAGAGCAGATCAGCTATGGATTTTTTTTCTCAGTATTGTTTGAAGAATAATTGTGGTTTCACAAGTTATTTTTCACAGTAACATGTGAAGAAAAGGCTTAATTATTCTCCTCTGTTCAGGATGCAGGGGCATGCAGAAACATTTTCCGATAGTGGGTGCCTTTTGACTTAAGAACGTACATAGTTTTTGGGTTTTAGTTTTCTGTTTTTGTTTTTTTTTCCCCCTGAACTGCAATTTTGACTTAAGGTGCCTAGTCCTGTTTTAAACATCAGATCACTGTCTGGCTCAATCTTGCAGTTCCTAAGTACTAAAAATGTTTTTTTGATGCTTGCCAAGAATGCTATATAAGTGAGTAATGTGATTTGACTTACTGAAAGGGTTCTAATGCAACATTAATTCAATGTAACAAACCACTTGTGGAGCAGAACTACAGCTTTCTTTAAAAGCTGGTGAGATACCATACTAAAATGCTGCAGCCATAAAGATTTGCAATACATTAATTTTAGGCTGCCTATTTAAATTCGGGCAGTATAGAGATTAATCTACATAATTATTTGCTTTAAGAATGAACCAGAATTATATTTCCTTTTATATATGTTATATATATATGTTTATATATTATATTTCCTATTATATATGTTCTTTTAAAGCAAGTATTGGAGATAAACGTCTCTGTTTGCAGCAGCAATGTGTATTAACACATCTTGCAGAAACTGCCTTTCTTTCTGATACAGAAAACAAAATACTGATAAATTAGGTAGAGGTCCACAGGTTTTTATCAAGCTTGGAAAACCAAACCTAGGGTTATACAACTAAATTCTTTACACAAAAATGAATATACTGAGGCATGTTACAGGGTAGTATGGAATAGGTCTCATCTCACCTTATCTAACTTCAGCTCCTCAAAGGTAAGTTGTGTTTCTAGTGGGCTATATGCCCCATCTTTAGGCTGAAGGTAAGTGCTGCTCTGGGAGCAGTGGCAGTGCCTGGCTCTAGGATGGCTTGTGAAAGCACTTCATGTTTGGGAGTCCTTTATGAGATGTGACACAAAATCACTTTCTAAGCTGGAACCACATACTTCCAGTGCTGTTAATGATGCCACTGCAAGTTACTCATTTCTCATATTAAGTGGATCCATTATTTTGGCTCTCTGACCTTCCAGTTCCAGGAATGCCCTGGGCTTTTTTTTTCTGAAGCTGTATTTCTTTTTGCGCAGACCATGAAGTGGATTCATTTCTCTAAGGAACATGAATAAAGTTTGTTTTTCTTAAATTCCTGGCAAACAAGTTGATGAAATCCATATGGATCACAAAGTCTGAAGCTCGAGCACAATGTTCCTCGGGTGAGCAAACACTTGTCTTTTAAAATAGACGACTTTTAGCTGTGGGGATTATACATATACATATTGAGATCCGTTCTGTGAGCCATCAGCTTGACTTCAAAAACATAAGACAGGAAGCTAACTGCTTCTGAAGGTGTTTTCCTTCTTTCCTCCTGTTAAGCATACATGCTTTTCAGATAAGGGTTTTTCATTCTAATTTGTCCTCGTATCTTATAATTAAAGAAAAATTGTTAGAAAAGTGTTTTGAAGCTTTCATGTTAAACCTTACTCATTCTCAGCCCAAATGGCTCAGAGTTTTAACTTTATTTTTACTGTTGTCAAAATCCTTTCAACATACACACACATACACAGATATATCATGTGTCTCCTACCTTGGCCAAGCTGCAGATGATCCAATCTACTGGGATTTTGAATCAATCTCTTTTCAATATGTCCTATGCACATCTCTATGCCTCAGCATATCTCCAGCCACACCTTCTTGGCATCAGTCTATCTGAGACATCCTCAAGTGCAGGCTAGGATGGGAAAGCATCTTTGGGAGCAAGTGCTTTGAAAGGCTGCAGAGAAGGTTCTTTTTTATAAGTCTCAGGCTGCTCAGAGAAAAGGTATGACCTTCCCTCCTTTGGAAGTGGAAGGGGGCAACCAGCTTAGTTAATTAAAAAAATGCTTGTTTGTGAAACAAATAACTGTGAAATGAATCATCATTTAGCAGGACTCTTCTGTATCTCCTTAAAATCTGTATGGTGTTTCTTATCCCTGTCCATACATGAAATGTAGCCACTTCAGATGCTAAACCCTATGGCTATGCCACAGGTGGGGGTGGATCATGGTCTTGCACCTCTGTACCCTCTTTGGCTTCCCCAAAACATTTCCTGGGAGCTTCCACACCAGCCAGGTACTTCACAATGCACAACCTTCCCTCTTTTAGGGCAGGAAGAAACAGACATGTTTGATTGTATTCTCTACTATCTTATCTCCTCACCTCCTCAAAAGACAGAAGTAGTAACAACCTTAATTAAAGATCCAGGAGAAGTCTGCATGGAGATGAAAGACTGGTGGGAGAGTGAGCAGCACAACTGGGAGACAACCAAGTGAGATGGCTGTATTTGGGTGGCTTGGAGGGTGAGGATGGGTTTTGTGTATCCCTTTCAGGAGGCTGGGTAGGGCTGGGCAGCTGCCCTTGCACCTGGGGGCTGGAAGTTGTTCCTGACCACCTGTGGTGACCCTACACAGTAGTGTGCAATTATCAGCTGGTCTGCAAAATAATGCATAAGCTTTTTAGTTTAAAGCCTCAGAAACCTTTGAAATTGCTTGAGAAGAGAACAAAAGCAATAAGCAAAATATGTTGTTAGGACTGAGAAAATTTTCGCTGATTTTTTCCTAAATGTTTCTTTTGTAGCAGAGGGAATAGTGTGTAGTAAAAAAAAATTAATAATAGCGAAAAGTTTTCCTTGGCAAAAAGAAAGCATTTTGAAAGCAGCTGAAGATGAAATGTCAAGGCAGCTGCTGGATTGCAGTCTCCATGGCAATCATAACACAACACTTTGATTAGTTAGGCACATGGCAGAGCCTCTGGATAAGAATCCGGGGGTGGTGGTGAAGGGCAGGTTATTGTTTTTTAAGGGCTTTTTAAAAAAATCAACACAGAGAAGGATCTGTCCTTTTTAAAGAACAGAGTGTATCAAGTTTTCTCTTCAAATGCATTTGTACACGCATTTTGGCACTTAAAAAAAATCTTAAAATTGGTAACAGTCAGATGCTTTTTGCTAAAATAATTCTTGCAGAACAGAAGGATGATTCCCTTATTATGGGGTCCAAGCATCTTTTGTCTTTCATGCATTTATATTTTCAACACCCTGTAGAACAAGGAAGTCTTTTGTTCACATATTTTCCTGTGGGGACAGGAAACCAGAAAGGCTGTGGTGTGGGTTCAGGAGAAAAGGCAGGTATTTGGACACTGCATCACCCCATACAGACCCATCCAAACTATATGCCAAGAGAGCTGGGCTCACCTGTGTCTCCATTTGTGCAGAGTTTTGGCACTGGCATGAAATGAACACACTGGAGGCAAGGCAGAGCTTCCTCTCCTTTTGCTCCTTCTCTCCTCCACTTCCCAAAACCCAGAACTGAGCCTTAAATGCTGGTTAGAAGTGGACAGTCCTTCCAGTCCACATCTCAAAAGGAAGGAAGGAGGGTTATTCAGTTTTAAAGTGAAGACCTGGCTTGCCAACTTCAGTAGTGGGTTTAGGAGTGGTAAAATCCCTGGTGGAACTGAGAAGGGTATGTCTGGGTGAGATTCCCATCAAATTGCTGCCTCACTGCTGCCTCTCTGCAAACAAGGACATTTCAGCTCTGTAGTTGTGGGTTCTCTTCAGACCTTTTGCCTGTTGTGTTTATTTTGACTAGAAATGGGGAGGAGGGGTGTGTGTGTGCAGGGACACATGGGGCTGGCTCCTGTGATGTGTGCACAGCATGGTTTGCCTCTGAGGTGATGCTGTGAGGACACATCACCAACACTAACAACATAAACAATGTTAGTTATTTCAAAGTGGTGAAGTATGTGATCTACACAGAATGACACATCACCTGTTTGTCCTTTTATCTTTCAAAAAACCTACACAAATCAAGATCAACTTGTGTTGGCTTTTTGTTGGTTTTTGGTTTTGTTTGTTGGTTTTTTCATGGGAAAGCTTGAACACAAAGGACAGTACCAAATCTTATAACATGTTTCCTCAGGACAGGTTTTCTTACCTCTTTCAGAGCTGCTGATAATTCTGTGCAGTGCTATTCTTCATTCTCACAAGTCAGGGGTGTTAAAATCCCTTCTTCATTTTGTTTGTCCACTAAAAATCTCCTCTTGCCTTTTTGAATTCAAGAATTAATCCCTTTCTTTCACCTGGCACACGTTTCCTGGGTATGAGCTGGCTTCCTCCACTGTCATTTGGCACCATAACATCTCCAACACCCCATCTTGAGGAGCCCTGTCCCCAGAGCAGCCCCTTGACTGTGCAGAAACTTCTCTGGTCTGAGTTAATGCATCAGCTTGCAGGGCAGAGACTTCAGCACACAACCAGAAAGTCATTTCAGGCTGAAAAGTGCAGGAGTAATGCAGCAATGTAAAGTAATGCCTAAACAAACCCACAAAACCTAGAAGGGAAGAAAGTCCTGTAATTGCCCTAAGCTTTGCTAATTGTGAGACCTCCAGCTCTGATAAAGGTAATTGATTTCTTCAGTTGTCAGTCATCCTCCTTTTTTTAAAAATGATCAGAAGTTCACATCTCCTCCAGGCAGGGCAAAGTCCTGCTTTGCTCTGCTCCTCTCTTGTCATGCCAAAAGCCTTGGCTATAGCCAACCCTTGTATGTTAGGCTGGGAATTTTCTCTCCCTGGTGGTTTCTCTTGCTGGGATCATGCTGAGACGAGTCCCTGTCCTGACAACATCTCTTGGAAGTTTCTTGTCAAGCTTGTTCCTTCAGCCCTTCACTTATTAACTAATTAATATATCTGACTTCTGGGGCAGAATTTGTCTGTGCTGGGTTTGAACTGGTTTCTGCTAAATACATCTGGGCACCCTGAGAGAGTGTTATTAACTATGATGGATAGTACAAAAATGCAGGACAGTGCTGACTGCTTCTTAGAAAACAATGAGCATGCTTATTTCAAATTTGCATGAAACTGAATTCAAACAAGCCATATTGCAAGTGAAGTTGTTTTGTTTGACAACACATCAGGGAATGTTCCTTGCCACCTCTCCTTCACTCCAGTGCAAAGCTAACTCTTTTAAGAGCTGTTGAAAGATGGAATTTTATCAGAAGGGAAGTTGAAATTTTGCTGGCTATGTATCCATCAGTTCTTGCTTGTTAGGGTTTCTGTTTCAGATAGATGTGTATTGACAAGCCTTGGTACTGCTCTCGGAAAAATGAGAGAGCTTTTAAAAATAATAAAAAAAAATGTAAAAAGAAAACCAGAGCAGGCATGTCCTTCTCCCTCTTCATTCTAAGCAAATGATTCTGGCAGCACTTTTCCAGCTGACTAGATGTGCACAGAGGAAAAAGCTGTACCAGACATTTAAACTGTCAGCACTGAACTTTATTCTCAGTAGAAAATCATTATTTAGAAATTTGCTGAAGGGACATTGGTGGGGAAAATAATTTTTAGGGGTTAGATGAGACCATTATGCTTAAATGTTGAGGGTTTTTTTTTTCCTCTTTCTGTTTACTATATTCAGACTTGTCCATCTAAGATTTGGACACCTGTACTCATTCCTGAGTACATGTACTCATTCCTGAGGTCTGCTAGAATAGCTGGTACTGTGGCATACAAGTGCTGCATTTAATCAGTGTTCCCAGGAAATGACTGTTCTGAAGGGACAGTACAGTCATTGCAGTTCCTGTCAGAATTGTCTTGCTCCACAGTTGCTACCTGAGCATTGCTCTTGACTTGAGGCAATGTCAGCAGTGCTGGAGTCCAACTGCTGGGCACAGTCAGAAGTCAGGGAACAGAAACCTCAGCCACTGCCATTGATGCATGACTCTGGGCTGAATTATTATTTATTAGGGTTTTTTTAGATACAATTGACACAGATACAGATCGAGTTAGATGTGCTAAAAAGTAATAAGTGAGAAATTAAAAGCCACTCCTAAACTCTTTTATTTTTATCTACACTTTAGGATACGTGACACAATTCCACCTCTTCATAAGGTTGGTGTGGGACTTACCTCTGCTCTGTGTGTTTTAAAGGCCTTTGTTCTGTTATAAAATCTTGAGGCTGTGTGAAGTAAGTGCAGTGTGTGAGTGCAGGCAGCTTGCTGTGACTGCCTCTCTGGAAGTGCCACCTCTGACAGGGCAAAGCCTGGTGTCCATTTGAAGACTGACTGCAGGGGAGAGGAGATGTTTTAGAGGCACCCTCCAGTAGTGATCCATTCATTGCCAGTTTGTCTCTGCGTTTAAACAATAATCAAGCTCTTCCTGTCTCAGTTGGTGATTCACAGCAATTTTGTCCTATACAGGCTCTAGATTGGATGAAGGCAGCTGTGTGCATTTCATCAGAGTCTCACATCAGCTGAATTCCGACAGGCTGGCACTGTCCTGCTTTAGCACTGTCCTTCGTGCATACAAATGTTCTGGCATGAAGATTCCCTGAATGACATGGCTGAGGCTGGCCAGCATGGGAACCCTGCTACTGCAGAGAATGAACAAGTGCCTTGCCTATGAGGTTCAGGCTATTTTGTTTCCCATTTAAGTTGCTGCACTGGAAATGTGATACATGCAGTTAATCTTCAACCAGCAATTTCAGACATTATAGATCCACTTATACCTTGTGATGAATTACTTCAGTATTTGGAAAATATTAAATAACATTTTTTGTTGACATGGAAGTGTGACCTGAAGGCTGCAGCTGGTCCCAGTGTTTGGTGCTGTTTGTGTCCTGCTGTCTGGCTCTTCCTCCCTCTGGTCTCTCACTATTGAGACTCAGCTGGTTTATGTCCATCACAATCAATGGAAGGACATTTCCAAGCTGGTAATTGCTGAGAAGTTCCGGTGCTGATGGTTTCTGGAGCTGCCAATCTGGGGAGCAGCCTTTGGCTCCTGCTGCATACAGTATGACCATTTATCTCACTTTACATACTTGAACTGAAGGAAAAGTTTGTGCAAGCACTTGCTGCTCCTTCCCTGGGATGTCTTTCTCCCCCTCATCCCCTCCCTCCTGCTCTTGTGTGTTATCAGCTATTGCAACAGCACCAAACTGTGTCAACTAAGGTGAATGCTATTGTCAAGTTCAGAGGTAATGCTTCACAGTGACTCCATTCAGAGTCAGGTGGGGACTTTGAAATAATCACAAGTTCATGATCATAGGCAAAGAAATAATTATACTGGCTACATTCTGAATGCTGAAGGTCCAGACTGTTAATCCGTGATCTGTAAATGCAGTTGCAAAAAATTTATTTCGGCATTTTCAGATGTGCTTCAAAGCTCATAAACTGGTGCAAACTCTCTGTTAAGGAGACACAGAAGGTGGAAGAACACGGAAATCAGCTTGCTGAAGTAGGTGATTGAGCTGCTTAATTTAAGGTGTCAGATGATAAAAATGTTGAGTGGGATTCAGTCTGCAAAACCCTGCTTACGCTGTGACTTAGGTCCCTAAAAGCCACTCAGTTTCCAGTTTTTCTTAATCCTGTAGACATCTACAATTCACTAAGACATTAAGTCTTACTATCTATTTGAAATCTTCAGTTCCTGTTTTGATTAACCTTCAAACACTCAGATTGCTGTTGCTAGGAAATGAGTGTCTATCTGTCATCTAAAGCAGTTTGGGATTCAAGATGAGGAGGACAGGCACTCAAACACTGCCCAAGCCCCTTGGAAAAGAAAATGAAAAACGGGATTTCGTCAAACCACTGATTACTTTCGTTTGACACCATGACAATGCCCATGTGCTGCTGGTTAGTGCAATGCCTCGCATGCTGACAGAAGGAGGGAGATGCTGGGTGGTTAGCACACTGACAGAAAATTGACAACAGAACAGAAATGCTATTTAGCATCTTTCATCTGAAGAGCCAGTGGAGCCCTCAGAGCTTTTAGTGGAACCCAGCTGGACCCAGCTAGCTGCAGTGTGCATCTCCTTTCTGTTAGATTATCAGTGGATAAACAACCAAAACTTACTTGGGGATCAGGATAATAGGTGTCTATAGTTTCTCCTTTAGTTTCTCAAAAGCTTCTAAAATGAAAATGTTACCCCTTCCCTTCCCTTCCCTTCCCTTCCCTTCCCTTCCCTTCCCTTCCCTTCCCTTCCCTTCCCTTCCCTTCCCTTCCCTTCCCTTCCCTTCCCTTCCCTTCCCTTCCCTTCCCTTCCCTTCCCTTCCCTTCCCTTCCCTTCCCTTCCCTTCCCTTCCCTTCCCTTCCCTTCCCTTCCCTTCCCTTCCCTTCCCTTCCCTTCCCTTCCCTTCCCTTCCCTTCCCTTCCCTTCCCTTCCCTTCCCTTCCCTTCCCTTCCCTTCCCTTCCCTTCCCTTCCCTTCCCTTCCCTTCCCTTCCCTTCCCTTCCCTTCCCTTCCTCTCCCCAGCTGCTCAGCATGTGCCAGGAGGAATGCCGTCTTCCCACTTTGCCATCTTTGTTTAACTCAGCTGTTGGTCAAGACTGCTCACATCCGTTTGCTTCTCAGGCTCCATGGAGACAGAGTATAAATCCAGACTGAGGTGACAAAGACCTCATAAAAAGGTGTGTTTGCTTCCAGAAAGATATTGAGAAATATCTCATAGGTAGCCACCAGATAAGTGGAAGTAAACATCCTTCTGACCCTGTGGGATAAAGTTCACAATAATCCCTCTTGTTTCTTTTCAATGAGACATCATCAGATAGCAAGAATTGAAGCAAAACCCCTCATCCAATTTTTCTCCTCACCACAGGTCTGTCACATCAGATCTGTACTAGGTGCAGGAGGAAGATCACCACTCTCTTCTTTACAAAAGACTGGGTTCAAATAACTGTAATGCTGATCTGTGGAGAAGGCTTAGTCTGTGTCAGACTCCCCTGTTTGTCTCTGTTCTGGTCCACATACAAATAATGTGCCGTGGTATTTGAAGGAGGAAGGAAAAAGGAAGGTGTAGGTCTGTTCCCCTCTCTTACCCTCTGTGCCTGGATGTGCACAGCTCAGATTTGCAAGGACAGCCCCCAGAAGGAAGGAGATCTGCTCAGTGCCATGGCTGGTCTGCCTGTGGAAATCCATTCCTGATTCAGCTCCTTGTACTTGGACAAAAAAAAATAATGTTATAGAATAACTTTCTGGCTCAAAACTCTTCAGTCACTGAAATGTGACAAACAAATAAGAAAAGTCATTAATAATTAATTTGACAAATGACAGAAATGATTGGTGGCACAATCAATTTCTAATTGTTATTCAATTATATGTCTTATAAAATCTCACCTAAAGTATATTCTTAAAGGGAAAGCTCTTCAAAACAATAGGACAAAATGTGTGCAAAGACTTTTTGTACTGTCTTTTTAGCAATGTCTGGCAGCTTTTTATGGCTGCAGGCGACTTCAAATAGAACATGACAGCAAATCAGCCACAGCAAAGGATCAATGACAACTAGACTGGTAGGCAGTAAAGCACAAAAATAACTCATACTCCCCTTTTAAAAAATTAATGGAAATATTGTGCTTTATTCCTGTTTTCAATTGGACATAGAAGATGAGAATTCCAAGACTTTCAGTATGATCTAGGACAGCCTTGTTAGACAATTTTATTGATTTTTTTTTCATGGAAAAATTTTGTTCTTTATTAGGTTTTATAGCAGTAGGTGTTTCTCACAGAGACAACACTTACAGCATTTCCTACCATCTAAGACTTGCCTGAAGGAGTAGAAATTTTTTATTTGCAAAATACAAAAAAATGCAAATACAAATTTTCACAAAAATTTTTCAAATTTTTATTCACAGGAATGGTGAATAAATAGATTTTTAAAAAAAGAAACAGATATCAATCAAGGTTGCAATACTCCTAAATTGCAACACTTCTTCCACAGAATTTATTGCAGCCAACACTGTCCTTAGGAAAATCATTGTGCATACGCTCTTATCCCAAACCAAACAAATCATTCGCACAAATATTTGTCTGTAGGTAAAAAAAATAAACTACTTAAATGACAACACATTCATAAAATGCAATAATGACAAAGGAAGTGTAGGAACTGATCTTCCC
This sequence comes from Luscinia megarhynchos, assembly GCA_034336665.1. Taxonomy (NCBI): domain Eukaryota; kingdom Metazoa; phylum Chordata; class Aves; order Passeriformes; family Muscicapidae; genus Luscinia; species Luscinia megarhynchos. The sequence goes on along the minus strand of JAPFBE010000003.1, from coordinate 46,964,168 downwards.
ATTTTCACCAAACAACAGCAGGTGGGTTAGCCCATTTGAGCTCCTTGTGGAGACAAACAAAACATATAACATCTCCTCCCCATAAAACTCTGCATTTCATTTTCATTTCCTGGGTAAACACTGGAACTCTGTATCAAGCAGCAGGTGTCCATTGCCTTGCAACCTTAAGGACTAAATCCAAATATTTGGATGTTACATGAATGCAGGGATGTGAATATGACTGGAGCTTCTTTGACTTCAGTGAATGAACACATGAGCTTAACTAGAGAACAGTCATAGCACAGGACTGAAGCACATGAAGGTGCTCAAAATAATAAATGGCACCTTCATAACAGACTCCAACCACTAATTCTGAAACAGATGAAGAAAACAAAAGGCAAGTAGTAACAGATGAATGCAGAATACAGATTTACCAAATTGAAATGACAGTAAAAATATTCCTTGGCAGTGAGTTTATGTGTTAAGTAAATAGTTCATGCATTGCAAATCTTAGACATCATCAACAACAACAAATGCACACACACACACACATACACACACACACACAAAGAATAGTACTGAAGTTCTCTACCCAATTTTCTCTCTCCTATGAACATACAAATGCACTTGCTACATTTGTCTCTCCCTCAGAAATTTATAACCACTATTTCTGATGCAGTTGTATCTGGGGTGAGGATGAGGAAGGGTAAGGTCCTTCAGGACTCCATTAGCTCCTCTGCCACCCCCTGCCTCATGTCATCCTGTCCTTGGGGGTCTGTGGGACCCTAGACCTTCCCTGTCCACAAGACATACTATGGCATAGATCAGCTACCTGCTACTGATTTCCCCACCACACCCCAAAGCATGGTTTTGGGGCAAACCCTGTTAGATGCAGTGAAAGCTGCTGTGCCCTGTCACTTGACACTGATTGTGGTCCATCCACTCCTTCAGTTCCCACCATCCCATCATCTTGATCAGAAGTTAAATGTACAGTAAATTTGGAGTTTCTTAGAGAGTTATCAATATTTGCTTGACAGTGACTTCTCAGAGAAAGTTGGGTAACCACATGCTGGGAAGAAAATTGAATTATGTTCTCTTCAACTTGTTCAACTTCCATATTTCTTGAGTTAGGAAATACTCTTTCTCTTCTAAACCAAACAGTACTAAATTATAAGATTCTTGGTCAAGTTCCATAAGTTTCTGCAAATAGATTTTATGTTTTGTTTGACCTGTTCATGATTGCAGCTATGTCCCAAGTACAAAGTGGCTGCTTCCCTCAAACTTCTGTTATACAAGAAACTGAGCTGTTGTGGAAGGTCATTTCTGAGCCTGTATTAAGAATGGTTTGTCTTATATACATAAGTTTCAGCATTATTTCACATTAATGGTTTCATAAACTTTATTATGCACTGTCAAAATAATGTTTCTTGCATAAAATTGGATCTTAATATATAGCATGTACTATGTACTTCACTGGTCTTTATCATAAATCTTTACATTCCTCTTATACTACATGGATACTTTTCTTCTTTAATGCATGCCAGAAAAAGCTGGCAAAGTATTTCTAGACAATCAAAATAGTACTTTGAACTCCTACCCTAAGTTTAAGTACTTAGACTTGCATCTCTAATGTGAGAGCAGAGAAATAGAAGATGTTACCTCAAAGGTACATTTAGTTTGCAAAGTTCTTTAAAATTCAACCAGAGAGAAGACTGATTCTCTGATAACTGCAGTCACTGGGTACTCTTGCACTGCACTGGGTTTGAATCCACAGTCTATAATTAAATCAAGGAAGACAAATCTACAATTAAAATATTTTATTGTTTAATACAAATAACCAGAATTGAGCATCCAGAATTTCCCTTTCAATCTATTTACTGTTCCCATAAACTGTATTCTCACCTCAAACAGTGAAATCTCTGACTGCTCCCTTTATCTATTTCATTTGGATTAGTAGGTGCAAGACACACTAAATATTTCATTTGTTATGCCCTGAATTATAGCATCTCACCTGCTTGACTAAAATAAATCATTAACACATGGGTTTATAAATAACTTGGAAAACATCCTGTCTGGGAGTATTTCTGATATAGTCTAGTCAGGTTGAATTCAAAACATTCCTATAGCTCTAAAAATATACATACTTATGATTTCTTCTGTTACAGATTGGTTATTACACGTGGAACTAAAGTCTGCACGCTATACACTAACAGCTCCAACATGGAATTTTCTAAAGCATATTTATGTTCAGCTCGGTTTTAGGCACAATAACATTGGTTAATAACTGCCTAGTTATGCTTGCTCTCTAAAATATTTAGAACATCTGCTGTCCTTTGCTATGATAACTGAAAAAATAAATAGTAGTAATGTTGCTTAAATCTGATGCTGACGGGGTTAGACTGTGCAATTCAGTAAAGCATTCATGAATACTATTCTATACATTTTGGAGGTTTAATTTCCTTTTTTTTTTACATTTCTACTAAGGATTGCTTCCTCCAACTTAATTTCAGCTCTCTTAGACTTCTCTTTGCTCATTATCTGATTGCTAGGTGCACACTCTGACTGCAAAATCCATTCTTGTGTAGTTTTGTTCTGTAACCTTTATTGTGTCACAAGTGGTACATGCATAATGGAAGAAAAGTATTCCTCTATATATTCTCAGGATTTTCATGGCAGTTTCTACTACCTGAAACTCTATCAGGTAGAGTCATTTACATTTTTACAACAAAACACCATAAACAAAATGGTCTTTTAAAATGCTTAGTTTCTGGTAGGACAGGCACAAACCACTGATTTGCATTTTAGCCTCTCCTGATACCTGAGTACTGTAGTAGCACAACCTGTGGAGTCACCTGTGGGCAAGTAAGGATTGAGACTCCTAACACTAAATTTTGTTCCTATTCAATAATCTTTTTGTTGCGTCTCAATTCTAGCTTTGAAATGGAATGGTCTCACTCTTATATCTGTTCCTCCTCTGCTCAGTCAGACAGGCCATGATGATCCTGACTTTACTGCAGTCCATTTGCTCATCCCAAAATATTGTTCTTACTTGACAGAATTTCTATTTTGTTTATTACAAAATGTTAATTTTGTTTAGGAGAATATTGCTGTCTCCTTCCTAAACTTTTCAGATTCACTTGTTATGGTCCTCAATTTTCCCTCCTCAGGGAAAAATAGCCTATCTACTTAGACCTTGGCAGTTGTCTTACCATCAAAATGTTTACAGTATAAAAAGCTTGTAACCAAATACAAGCCAGATGGTGGCTTATTTTTCCAAAAGACAACATGTAATATAGACAAACATGCTGTGATGTCTCTGAGGATAGAAAAATATTTTACATCCATGATGTGTCTCAAAAATTTGTTTTGTGGAGACTACATTATCTTTTATTACATTTGTGGGTTGTTCTGTGTCCATACAAGTGAGTACATCCATCTTTCCTCTCTACAACAGCCCATTATTTTTGGTCTTCCTTACTTAGCATCTGATTTGAAAAGAAATTAATCATCCTCTGATTTTACACAAAGGGAACTTTGCAATGACTAATCTAATAATTCAAGTTTGATCATATGCTAGGATTTTAGTTTAACACGGAACAGGGGAGAGCTTTCTGTCATAGTGCAATGAATGATATTGATCTCCAAATATATTCGTTCACATCCACTGTATAAATTCTCATTCTTTCTCAGCTTTGAAAGATGTCTGACTATTATTTTTTCATTTCTTTAGCTTGGATATTTGTTACAGTATTAGTGCTTTTGTCTCTGACCTTAGCCTGTGCATCTGCTCAGTTTAAAATTAATGATATTCCCCTGGCCTTCAAGATCTACTGATGTTCTGCTGTGACATAAGCAAGTACTCCACTTAAGAGAGGTCATTTAAGGTAGTCTTTTGTTGCCATCTTTCTTGTCTAAACAATGAAAGTCCTGCTGGCATTTGGACAGTTTTGCAAAGCAATGCTCAGCATTGCAATCCTAGCTTTTTTTAAAGTGCCAGGGATTTTCTGGTCTTATTGGTCAGCGTGTGTTTGACATGTAGTGTTTTAGGGATACATGCTAACACAAGGTGCTCGGAAGTAACTTAATGACATAAGGAAAGTGAGAATGGTCTTCTGCAGAGAGGCTAAAGCTGAACAGCATTGCTGGTACACAGTGCTCACAGCATTTGTAGACAGTGGCACTGGGCATAGGCACCAATGTCTGACAATAATGTATTTCATGGTGTTGTTTATTTATCTACCATGTGTGCTGGTAAAAGGCTGGCAGCCTTCAGGCTCAGCTCAGCAACCCATTGGTACCTTATCAGCAAGGTGAGCAGAAGGACAGGAACAGCCAGCTTTTGGGTGCAAGCTTTCACAGTCAGCAGATTCTGAAATTCTGTGCTTCTTCACAACTTTGTCAGTGTCACATAATATCTGAGAAATGTTTGACTTTTGATTAATCACCTGTCTCCATCCAAAAAGGTTCCATTAAGAGACTTGTATCAAGTCACATGTATGGCTGTAATGCAGAGTCCTACACACACAGTAGGATTTCTTTAAGGTAGGGTTTTCTAGAAACATAGAGTGAAAGTCCATTTCTGTCTCACAAGTATGGCAAAAGACTGCTGACACTGCAGTTTAAAACAGAGTACTTGTAAAGAAGATAAACAGTCCCACAATATACTGTTATAATGTTAATCTGAGGGATCAATTTTTTAGGAGACTACCTATGGATTTTTTGATAAATTTGTAATTATATTTTAATTTTTCATTCTGAAGCAATATTTTAATTTAAGCAATGCCTTGAATTAAATGAACCAAAAGAAAAAATAAAATTAAAAAAGGATGTGAAATTCCCTAAACTATCAATAATGTCTTTCATTTGGAATTGAAATATTTTATATTAATCCAAAAATCTTCTTTCAAAGCTTGGTTGATTATTTTGCCAAAAAAAAAGGTCTTAACTTGATTACTTATTTCTTTTGTAATTGTTCTCCTTTTTCCATTCTCTGTTTTTTTTTATTATTCTACTAAACAAAAATATGAATATTCATACGGCTCTTTTCTGAGATGTTATTTCTCTGTGTATGTTCCAGTCCTAACCAGAAAAAGCTGAGATTGCAGCTTTCACTAGGAAAATTCTACTACTACAAAAAGTTACTAAGAAGCCCTTTTTAAAAAGTTATTATGTGAAGACATTGAAAGAAAACTGAAAGCTATTAAGACCAAAAAAAAAAAAAACCCCGAAAAAAAAGATCCAGCAATTACAACTAGCTCTTATCTTTCCTGACAATATCTTTACCTTAGGATGCCTTCCTTTTCAGTACAATTCATATTAATAACTCCTTCTTTGGCATACCAAACGTGTTAACAGGCATATACTATTCAATTTCAATTCCAGATGTCAAAGAATTTGTTTATTTTCTTTCCAGCCTTAAGAAATGTTTCTATACCTAAAGGCTTGTCTAATTCTTCCATCTACATCAGTAATAGATATTAACTCTGCTTCAAATAATGCCCTACCTGTACTTTTTTGTATTAGCATTACAACAAAGTACTGCTTCAGAGAGAGAAGAGATTTTCTAGACAGTATTATGGAGAACCTCTCTAGTTTTCTCCACTGATTACAGGGAAATGCAAAGGATACTAATCTCTTAAGTTCAGCACTTCATTATGTAACTTTAAACTCATCTGTCCAAAATATATACTTAAGTCTTGATCCTTGCTGCCTCACCAAGTAACCAACTCTTCATGCAAGTCCAAAGATTTGGGCATCCCACGGTGAGAATGTCAGCACAGAAAAATCTGCACTGTGGAACTCAGAGTGCAGCATTGATTTCAATCCAATCTTTAGACATACAACTTTGAGATTACGGAATATCCTTCCACAGAAGGAATTACATTTACCTGAGCTATATTTAAGGGCTCCTTGCCACCAGTGGCCCTAGTGGGAGGATGCCTCAGCCTCTGGAGACCTGCAGTGTAGTGGCATTGTGTTGCAGCTTCCAGGCATATGGTGAAATCAGGGAATGCCATCCAACATGCACCATGTGATTTGTCATAGTCACCAAGAAATCACTTTCTTGTGATATTTTGTGCAGACTCTCTTAAAAACCCCACTGTTTCTCTACATCCTAAAATTTCCTCTGTGGCAATTCTGGAAAACTGTGAAATCTTTCAGGGACTCTGTGTGTTTTTGGTTTCTCTGATGCCTGTCTGAGTGCTTTGTGAAAGGAAACTCTAAAAGGAAAGGCTGCAGAAGTTAACAGGAAAGGTGAGACAATGGCACAGATAAGAGCCTCGGGTTCTCAGCTTTAAAGGAGTTCAGATAACAATGGCTAGGACACCAAGTGATGGGAAGCATTTGCCTGTCTGGCTCCATCCTTTCTGGGATCAAAATACCCCAGAGACCCTTGAAAAGGGAGGGGATTCAGAAGAGTGCCCAGATTGTGTCAATGAAAAAGCACTGGTGGGCTCCCTTCTCCTCCACATTAGAGAGAGGTCACTTATGACAGAGACATTGGGAGCAAAGGAGGGCTTCCTTTTGATGGAGTGGAGAAAACTTGGTAAATAATGCATGTGGTCAACATAATTTAAAAAATATTTTTTCCCAGTATTGCATTCCTTCTGGTGAAAAAAACCCAAATGTTTTGTTTTCCATTACAAATGTTTTCCCTATTACTGTAGAAGATACAGGCTCCAGAAAGGGACCTCCTAGAAAGACTAGTTATATCTGTCTCCTATTTATAGCTAAGAGAGGATAAAATGTTGGATACTTCTCTGAGAACGGGCTCAATGAAGCCAGTCACTCTGAGGATGCATTCATAGAGGGTCAGAAGTGTCTTTACACTTTGTATGTCACTCTGTGTATAATAATATGAAGGCCAGATAGAGCACATTCTAACAGAATGCTTATCTCTCCCTCAGAAGACTCCTGTGAACAAAAATATTGTGATGAGCACATAGTCCCATCCATCATACAGAACATTTCCTGCTTTCCCATAAATGTCTGCAGCCCATGTGCTAGCTGATTGCAAGAAAACTATTGATCACAAAAGTATATAAGCAAGAATAAAATCGTTCATATTTCCAGGAAGCTGCTAGTCTCTGTTTGGACCTGTGGTGGCTATTACAGGAACATCCCACAGGTGTTGTGGTTTCCAAGAAATCAGAATTTGCTGAAAGACATTTTGGTGCTAACAATAATAGAACACCTCTTTCTCCAGCTCTTGTTTTAGCAACTCTCTGTAAATTTTTCATTAGAAATTAGTGAACCTGGACTAATTTTGTTGTCAGTGGTAAAAAGTAGGTATCTTCAGAACATACTCATCATACCTCAGTTAGCTGTTTTTGTAGGAGATGACTCAGCCTCAGAAGCTGGGTATTGTACATTGACAACAGAGGATGAAAATTCAGTTGACTGGCTGAATTTTCTTATGCTTTGTGAGTCAATATGTTGACTTAAATATTTCATGTATGTGTGTGATGACAGAGATCTGCCAACCATGACTCACAAGAAACTTTAAAGTAATTGAGTATTTTTAACTATATAAAGAAAACACTGAAACCATACATTGTTATCCCAAATATTTAAATAGTAGCTGGAAAGAGAAAAGAAACAGTCTTTCCTTAGTTGACTGGAATATGAAAATAGCTGCCTAACATGACTGCAGGGTGTATTTAGGTTAGATTTGAACAAAACCAAGTATGATTGTCAATTAAATGAGCAGCCAGTGGTGATTATGTGATCTCTGTCCCTAGAGGTTTTTGAGAACTGTATGAGCAAACATCTGTCAGGGGCACTGACCATTTGTCCTGCATAATCTACTCCATCTGCAAGAAGCAGTTGGTCTCACTGAGCTTCCTGTATCCCTGTTTACTAAGGCTTCATCTGCACTGATAATTTAAGTCTACCAAGGCTCATTTTCTGACATGACTCCAGCTAGTACAGAGCAATGTGTGTCTAGAGTTTGTATTTAGGTGCCTTGGCCACCCAAGGTGAGGTGGCCAACTCCACCCCACTCAAGATGGACATTGGCCTGTTCCAGCTGCCAAGTCATACGTAGAATTTGTTCAGGAAGCTGCTAGCTGATGTCACCCAAAGATGTGTGGAGTCCCTTCCAGCATTTGAACAACATTGATGATCAATGCAAAATTGCTCAGGAACGTTCCCTGGCCCACTTTAATTTGCTGGTGTTGCTCTAATTTGTAATTCTGTAGTCGAGTCTGTCCACATGCTCAGCAGAACTGTTTTCAAACTGAAAATTGAAAAAAAGCTTAATGTTCCCTACACCTGAAAACAAACAGTCCTTTATTACTTGTTCTAGCTGGTGAAGATTCTCTGCAATTCTTCTACTTAGACTCCTATCCTTTTTTTCTCAGTAGAGGGCATCCTTAGTACAGTCACTTCAGCAGCCTGTATCCACACAGGAAAGAGTGGGGGAAAGCTTCATATTGCCTCCAAAGCAGACTAAACTGAGTAAACATTTGGTGCATGCACATATTTATGAGAAAAATGTCTTCTGGAACAATTTGGGCCAGTATTCTTCTCTTGAACAGGCTTTCTCCTCTTCACCATAATAGGCCAAAAAAAGGAAATAGGGACTGGAACACAAAAACCACAAATTTTTGTGTAACTTTTTCAGGGGATAGAGAAAAAGAAACAGTTTAAGCATAGAACAAAAATAGCATATTTATATTTTTGTCAGAAGAAGGAGGGGAGATTTCCCCATTTACTTTAATTAAAGTTCTCCACAAGCTCTTTTTTCCCCCTTAGGTTTGTGATCTTGGCAGGCTTTATGTTTTTTAAAAAAATCCAGCATGCTCACTAGGCAAATTTTCCCATGCTTTCAAAGCTGTACTGCTTAGGCAATCAAATGGTAATCCAACCACAGTCTAGCTTTTGCTTTCTTCCCAACAGCTTGATATCTCTTGCCATTGCTGCTGCACCCTCAGATGTAGAGTAGACAGTGATGTCGCTGTCCAGCACATAAGTGGTAACGAACTGCAGCATAAATAATGAATTGATAACATGCATGTGTTCCTCACCCCCAGAGCATGTGCAGGGCTAAGCCAGCTGCAAATGATTTATTCAAAGCTATACTAAATCAAGCCAAACAATATTGCCTGTATTTTTTTTTTTAATAAGGGTGAAGCATTTCCCATGAAGCTGGTAACTCATATCTATTAACTTAAAATCTCTGTAATCCAACGTTTTGCTTCATAACACTCTGCCAGTGGTAAACATCAAAACAATTGAAGGCAGTCTCTAAGGACTGTGTAGCTTAATAACTGTGAGAGTGGGCATGCAAATGAAATGAAGAAGCCATGTCTCAGGAAAGAAAGAGCACAAAAGTGAAAGTCTAAAGAGTAAAGCAATCTCAGCCTTTAAACAGTTTTTCACTGAGTATGACCTGCAGAGTTACCACCCTGAAAATTTTAAAAGCAGACCAATGTAAAACTTGAATTAAGCCCTTAAATGTACCTGATCTGTATTGCTCTTCATTGGTGACCTCTACTGATAAATGTAATGTTTATCTAAGATATCTGATAACAGAAAAAAAAAAGCAGAAGTTTTAAAAAAAAATTCAAAAATGTTTCTAACATCTTTATTATAAAGGAAGTTTGTAACATTTCTTTATTAGAAGCTAAATTTGAATGACAATAATTTTGCTATGATTGTTTTTGATGATAAACTGGAAACAGCAAACAGTGATCACTACCACATGTATTTAGTCTTGGGTTGGCTAGACTTGTATTCTCCCAGGGAATCTGGGTACTTCAACTGGATTTCATTTTTTATAATTTATATCTCACTGAGAAATTTCCAGCTTAGTTTCCAATCTATTTATTCACAAGGATTCTTAGGGTTTCCACTAACTGTTGCAGATGTTCTTTGCTAGCCTGGGTTCCGCAGCCTTGGAACAAGCTCGCAGGAGAGAAAAGGCCTATTTTATGGGATCAGACTGTTTATTCACACTGAAGTCAAAAGGACTGGCTGTATCACATTGCAAACAACAGCAAATTATCTGAACAGATAGATTCCTTTTCATTACAAGGATAAATGTGCACGTACACACACATGCACACACAGACACACAGGCACATGCACACATATACATGAACTCTTTGGGAGTAAATCTGAGAAAAAAAATGGGGGAGGGATGAGGTTAGCAAAAGTTAATGGAAGAAAAATAACCCCCTTGGGCTTAGAGCTAGTCCTGTCAAAGAGCAATAAAGGGGTTTTGTTTGTTTTGTTTTGTCTTGTTTTTCCCCCAATGAAAACAGACGACTGAGGCCTGATTCTCTTCTCAGCAAAACTATTGTAAAAGCCAGAGCTGGAAGTTGAGCAAAAACGAGCACTTGTTGGTGCTTGCCTAGAGAGGAACTTGGAAGTTTAGGGCCTGAAACAGTAGTGTGACATTAATGTCAGGATGTTTGGACTTCTTTATTTATGAAAGAAGTGCCCATGTCTTTTTAGGTGCAGAAGTTAGATGGATGCAGCGGTAACAAAGGACCCAGTTTCTCAGAGATTCTTAAGAGCTGCCAGATAAAATTAGGGTTTCATGAAAGGCTGAGAGAGTGCAGACGCTCATAAATAACGATGCTGTCCTCCTTCCTTCAACAGCACTGCAGTGGGCTCTTCTGGCAGCAGGCACTGTCCTAGCACTTTTAATACACTTTAAAAATTAGGTTTATATTTTAATCACTCTTCCATGTCTGTTTTGAAAAGCATTTTTGTTTTTAACTGGAAACCCAGATGTTATTTTTGTTCAAACAATACAGCTATCTCATCTTCTTCATCCAGAATGTGGAATTTCTCCCTTGAAAATTCATAAGGAACTGCAAAAAACACATAGCCATGAACATCTTTGGACCCATACTGTCTCCCAGCAGCACATCCCAGGTTGCATCTTTCTCAGCGAGAAATGAAGAGGAGGAGTGGGTAACAGTTTGTCACTTGTTATATTTGCAGTAGAGGCTATCCTGTATTATGCAGGCTCTCTCCCAGTGGTTAGCAGAAAGCTGAAAGTGAAAAAAAGTGATCCAATGGATTCCCCTCTAAGACTTCGTTCCAGCCCAGAAATAATCAAAATATTTCTTATAAACATGATTGCTTCATTTAATTTAAAATCATGACAAAATGAATACTATTTTCAAGTTGCAAAACTAACAGCTATATGTAAATATTTTGTGCCTTAGAAAACAGGTGTTTGCAGAGGCCTAGACATTGTCACATGAGTCAGATAACTCAAAACAGCTCAGTGTAAATGAGAGTCGGGGAAAACCTCTTACCAGGTTTGTTTCTTACTCCTTGTCTGTTAGAAAAAGAACTATTCCGCTGAACTTTTAAAAAATAGATTTAAAAATACAAATATGAGTACAAATCACCAACCCCTCCTTCCCCCAAAAACTACAAGCAAATAATATTTAGCTGGAGTCACTCTTCTATTTGAAGCAAAAATGACACCAAAAAATCTAAATGACGACAAAAGCAAGCCTTCCCTGACTCTGGGGTGATGGCACCTTCCATACCATTTGATTTTGTTTCAGAAGAAAATCCACCTCTCAGCCATTCAGCCCAGAAGCTCCTAGAACATGTGGTCTCTAAGCTCCAGGGGGAACCAGGAGGCTGAAAGGGAAAAGGTCCCAACTGTGTCCCAACACAGCCCAAGAAAATACTTCATTATTTGTGTTTCTTTATTGAAATTCAGCACCTTTTATAGCTGAGGAGATACAGACAGCTGTTCCATTTATTTCAAATGCTCCCTTTTTCTGGGGTAATCATTTAGCTCTGGTAGCTGAACCTCTGCACAGAGTCTGCTTGACTTCTCAAATAGAGATGAAAATCCAGCCTGCAAATCAATGGGAACTTTTCTGGTAGTTCTGAGTAATTGAGATAAATTTTCCTACAATTCTTTTCTTTATCTTGCAGCCAGGCAGTCTTCCTGCAGGGACTGAGGAAAAATAAAAAAGCAATTTATAAAAGCCGGCCTCAAAACTAAATCTTACTGTGTAATATAATCTCTCCTTGGGAGTTTGTGTTTTCCCTTGACCAGGCTAGATTGCTGCCAGTTTCACGACTCCCAAATTTGTGAGTCACATCTTGATCTGTAGAGGAGCTGGGTCACGTGTGTTGTCACACACTGCACTTGCCTTCCCCGTTGCTACTGTGGGTGAGTATTGCCAATTCCATCAGCGTGGCTAACGGTTCTAATTTGCTGCTGGTTTACATTGGCTGCAGGGAAAGCAAATACAGTAACCCTTCGCTTTAGGTGGCACCAGTAGAGCTAGGCTTGTCATGCCCCAGAGCAGCCAAAAGAAATACAGTAATTTCTGGGAAACAGACTTATTTACATGTTATATTATTTTCAGTCTATACTGTCATAGCTGTCTGTCTGTTTAACAGGCTTGGACACAAAAGATCTGGATGAGAACTCCAAAAGAAGCTGGGGAAAGTGGAACAAAAATAGGGAAATAGTGGAAGTAACAGAGAAAATCAACAATGGATCCTTACTGAAATGCAAACTTGAGACAAGGGAATACTGAAGATAAAAACATTGGTAACATAAGAGAAGGAATTGAGTGTGGTCAAATTCAGGCACTCTACATTTAGAAAACAAACAACAAAAAAGTGGTGAGAAGTATAAGTAGCTGTATTCTGACTTCTCCATTTGCGTGGACCCTGTTCTCTCCGAACACTGAAAGCTCTTGGTATCCATAAAAAAACCATAGCTGGGCCCCTCACTTTCCTTGTCATTTCCATGTCTTTTGTCCCTGCTGTACCTAAGCAATAATTATGATAAACAAAAAAAACCTACTTTGTATACATGATCATGTATTAATATAGCTTATTTTGTCCTGACTGGAAATGGAAAGAACCAGACAAATCTTTCACAACATTGATGAAAGCAAGTCACAGGAGGGCCAAGTGTTTCCAGAGCATTCTTGTGTGATGTTAATCAAAATGTTAATTCCCATAAGGGAGAGAGCAGGAGACTGACCTTAGGACACATTAAACATTAGAGAAGCATTGAAAGCTGCTAGGCTTATCAATCTCAGGAGACGTCACAAAAATTGTAATCTTGAGAAAGGGGTTATGGGGAAGGCAAAAGCATTTAAAGATTGATAAATAAGCATATATGTTTTAAAAATTTGTCCCAAATACCCTCAAATTTCAACCTATACTGAATCAGTAAATCTGCAGTGTACACTGAAAAAGTGTTAAAGCAGATTTATGTTCTTCATTCATTGACAAACTGCTGAAGAAATAATCACTATCGTTTCCTTCAGTAATTTCAAGGGGTGTGGAACAATTCAAATATTTGAATTGCAGAGCACCAAGTGAAACAAGACAATTACAGCTTATTTTTGTGAGTATTTCCCAATGGCAAAGTATCTTTTCACTTGGAGCAGCACATATTCCAGATATCTGCTGCTGGCACTTTGTCATCTACTTCTTCGGATGCTGTGCTTCCTGTTTTGGATCATATACTAAGCACATGTGGTAACTAACTTTTATCAAATCTGACATCTAACCACTGTTTGATAGACTAGTTTCTAAAAAATGTGTGGAACTTTTTGGTCTTAAACACAAGGAAATTCAAAACCAGCTGGACAACTTCCACTGGCCTTTATGCGAAAAACCTCTGCTTGACAATTATTAAGAGCATTCTCTTAGAAATATCTCTAAGTCAGTTTTGAGACATTACAATTCCATAGCTTGTCTCATTATGGGGAAATTGTCTGGAAAGTTTGCTTTCTTGAAGGCAAGTAGAGATGGCTTTTCCAGCTATCAAGCAGAGGAAGTCTGATTGTGACATCTCCATAAATGCTCAGGTCACAGCTGCCAATTGAAAAGCCAAGAAATGCACTATAAAAGAGGGGTGACAAAAACTGTGTTTGGAAACTGGGATCAGTGTCTGGCTGGGAGAATATGAATCCTAAAAAGACATGCCTCTGTTTCTACACAATTTCCAGCCACCAGAGGGAAACCACATGGAATTTCAAGCAAACCTCCACCTTTCAATCAACTCATCCATTTCCAAAGCAGAGATATAATTTGTATTGAATTTTACTGAATGACTTACAGAATTTCAGAAAGGATTTAATTCTAAATTAATTTCCACAGAACATTTCTCTACACCTATGCTGTTTTCATGTCTCTTATATTTTATGGGACCTTTCACATTGATGAGGAAAAGTCCTTTTTTTACCTGAAACTAGGAAACTTGCCCATTTAAAACCATGGGCTGAGGATACGTATCTATGGCATAGTTCAATGTCATGCAGAGATACTGGAAGCCACCCTGGACATTCTTGCTAGGTTATGGGAAGCATTACAGCTGTATTAACACAGGACTTTACTCAGACTCATAATTTGCTTCAGAGTTGAGCTTATTAGCCTATAGAAAGTGTTGTACTGATGCAAAGAGTATTTTGTTCCACAGTAACCTTTTTAGATTTCACTTGTCCTTTTTGGGACATCACATCCTGTCAAGCAGACTCTCTGAAAGTGGCTGGGAGGAAAAATAAGCTTTTGTGTGAGAGGTGATTCATCCAATATAAATTAAATTCACTTCATCCCCTATGGAAGTTGTCAACAAATGGGAACGCCAAACGCAATTATTTACTGTTGATCCTGATTGTGGTGATTATCTTCCAAGAAGTAGGCAGATTATTGTGCAGTAAGGAGGAGGAAAGTGTTTCTAGTGTGGTTGAGTAGGTTAGCCACAGGCCTAGTGATCTGATCTAAGGCACTTGAGCTGAAGTTTTCAAATGCCTCTGCCTTCCCACTTGTGCACTTTAACACAGTGAGAAGCTAGTTTTTCCAAAGTACATATGAATCTGATCCCAGACTACGTCTGAAAATTTAAAGTAAAGGTTTAGATCTTCCTGGAATGTACCTAGAATGAACAGTATGTACCATAATTCACTCCACTTTGTGGTGAATTTTGTTATTTTGAGGGCAGTCTCCCCATATCATACAGCCTGATTACATACATGATTTCCAATAATAACAAAAGATTTTCTTATTTTTTGTTTTATCTGCACAATGATAACTGCAATTTCAATTTAAAACATCACCGCCTTTGCAAGAGCCAGGAATTTCGTTCACCACATGTGTCTGGATTCCTTTACATTATCCTAACACACACACAATTGTCAAGTTCGACTTTGACAATGAAATTAGTGTCATGGACAAAAAAAAAGAGCTTTAGCCTCTAGGTGCACCTGTTTACAGCAACTAGGCAGGCTCAGTCAGGGTGTGTGTGTCAGTCTGCCACTGCAGCTGTTCCATTACCATAAAACCCATAGTATTTATTAAGTTTTAAGCCTTTCTGAACTCCATAACTTTGGCTTACAAAGGGAGGCTGTAATGCTATGTCTGGACTGTGATAATAGTTCAGATAAAGATCCAGCATGTGACTCCTAATGAAAGCATTAAGTCTATTGGAAGGAACTATATCAAGCTATATGCAGCAAAGCAGACAGCAAATATGAACCATGAAGAATTAATGATTAACTATTCACTGCATGCTTCACTTGGAACAGCACTGCCATTGAAGGAGTCTGCAAACTGTGGAAGAGGTTAGTTCACAAACTCGTATTACACAACAAGGTAAAAATCACAAATGCGTTGCTCAAATTTTGGGTGGCTGTTTTTTAGTGCAAGAAAAGTATTTCCTTTGCAAATAAATGTCCCCAGTTCTGCAGCTGATTGTAGACAGGCAGGGCACTCCACACAGACTACCCAGGCACGCTGAATTTATTGGCAGTCCCAGGCATGTCCACATGGATACAGCTAAGGCAAAGAAGTCTCAATCATGATAAACAACCAACTCTTATATGCTGAATTACATCCTTATTATTCTTTAAAACTGTTTTTATTTTTTTTTCCTAGGAGAAAGTTGTGTGGAATTACACTCCTTAACCTTTGTGTATTCTGTTATTTCAGCTAACTGTAGCATTTAAAAGCCAAATTCAGAGATGCCATCATTTAAATTATTTCTATGTTAACATCCACAACTTTGAATTAACATCACTGGCAAAACTGGAGGAAAATCCTGAAGAACGCAATGCCACAGGCTGTGATGATGACATCTGTCTCCCTCCGTTCCTGGCAGCAAGGAATTACTGTCTTGCAACTGGTCTCTTACTCCTATGAAAGGTACGAGTCTTGGCTCCTGGTATTCCAGTGGGAGGAAAAGCTGCCCACTCCAGCAGCACTGCCTGCTCCAGGGACAGTGCTCCTGCAGGTCCCAGAGATTACATCCGGCTCTCAGCTGGTGTGTTGTGGTTCACCACTGTCCATGTCAACAGTGTGAGAGCCAGCCTGCTCTGCTGCCCTGCAGACAGTGGTGTGCTGGGGATCTGTGAGGCCCTGGGTGTGCCCCAAGGGCACATTGCAGGTGAAATCCTGACCTGACTCCCCACCCTGAGTGCCAGAGGAGCAAACTTGTGCAAAGCTCATTCTGTAATCAGTGGAGGAAACACACAACCCCAGACAACCCCAGCAGTTAATTCAGTTCTGCCTCAGATTAAAATTGCTTAACTGCAGAAAACACCATTGACAGTGTGAAATGATGAGGCTCCAAACTTAAGGCTGACTGGAAGTGCATGGTTGTTTACCAAAGTCAAGTGCCAAGTGCAGAAATTATGTTTATGCCAACACAGTTCTATTTATGGCTCTTCTATTTATCTTGCAATCATGAATGGGCATCATGAAAATGAGGTTGAGCTACAGCATATTGAGGAAAGTAGGTTATAAGGTTCTCTTCCTAAAACTACAGAAAATTTTCAGTGTTAGACGAGAAGTACTTAATGGTTTGGGCTAGTGTTTTGGAGCAGAGTCATGCAACTCCTGATTGCTCCACCTCCTGGCACTGTATTCCCACCACTTTATAATCAGCATGCAAATTCCATCTATGTTCTGACAGGGGCTTTTACATTTTTTTCTGCTGCTAGACCACTGGGAATTTGAAGGACTCTGAATTAGTTATGTTTTATGACAGATATGGACACTTTAACTTCCTGTGGTAGACTGACCTACCAAACACCCACCCAGCCTCTCTCTAACTCCCCCTCCTCAACAGGACAGCAGAGAGAAAAAAGGGTGGAGAAGTTCATGGTTTTAAATAAGGGCAGGGAGATCACTCACCAGTTTTATGCACAAAACAGACTCAACACGGAGAAAATTAATTTTATTTATTGCCAGTTTGGAAAGAAAAGAATGGTGAGAAAGACTGAAATTAATACACCTTCCCCCTCCTCTCAGGTCCAATTTCACTCCTCAGCTCCTCTACCTCCTTTCCCAGGAGTTTTACAAGGGCATGGGGGACAGCTCCTTCCTGCCATTCTTTACTCCTCAGACTTTTTCCTTCATCCAGTGTGGGTCTTTGCCAAGGGCTGCAGTTCCTTTCAGCAGCCTGTTCAAGCACATTGCAGGGAAATACCTTCCATGCCATAGTCTCCCTGGGGAGTGAACTGCAGGGAAATCTCTGGGGGATGTCCTCCCCTCCTCTGACACTGTCCTTCCCTGCTCTGTTGTTTCTGACTCTTCATTTCCTTCTTTGCTCTCTGGAGTTCTGTGTTTTTTTCCCCATTCTTAAAAATGTTTTCCATGAGATGCCACCACTTTTGCTACACAGGGCTGAGCTGTGCCTTGTTTTTCGTTGGTTGGTTGGAGCTCTCTGGGACCACCTGTATCCATCATGGGTGAGCCCTGGCCACTCCTCACCCAGTGCAGCTCCACAAGGGCCCAGAACCACAGGAATATTTGCTTCTGTGAGTCTCATCTGATCTAAACATTTCAGGCAATTTCACCAATAGACAAGTTTAGTTACATGTGGGAACTCTAGCGCCTATTTTGTACATCCAAAAGTCAGGTGTGGTTTACAGTTACTGATTGGTAAGAGACAGGCATCTTGAGGGGTGTGTTCAGTATGTGCTAAACTGTGGATGGATTATAGGGCTGGACATCCCTTCAGCAGAGTTGTCCTTCTCCACTGACTACAGAGCCAGACGAGGCAAGATGTTATTTCCCTCTTTCCTGAAGCCTGCTTCATGTCTACCCTAAAACAACACATTTCTCTGTCTTTCAGAAAGGAAACATCTCTTCCTTCACGACAATCAGATTTTAGAGCTCTGTATCAAACAGCTTTAGAGCTTCACCATCATGAGAGGCCAGAATTTTATTATGGAGATATCACAGCCCAGTACTGCAGTAGGACTTCATGAGGTTTCATATTAGCTTTGAAGTCTTTGGGTCTTGTGTGGTGTGTGTACGTGTGTGTGTGTGCTCACACTGCTCCAGTGGACAGCTTAGGGAGGGAGTTTGAGTGCAGGACCTCTGATGGTCCACCCTGTTAAATGAACACTTCTTTGACTGTGTTTAGGACTGCTCCAACTACCTGTCTCCAAGACAAATTTCCTCAGGAGGACCTAGACCAATCAGTGTCAAATGGCTTTTGATTTATCAGCAGAGACACAGCTGTTACTTGTGCTATCATAACACTGGAGTGTTGTGTGCTGAATGGGCCCAAGGTACAAATAAAATGCTGGGCTTCAAGGAAGAAGTTAAGAAGTACTTTTAAAAATAGGGATGGGGAATGATGACCCTGTGGGAAGGGTCCAGTTTCAAACAAGGCATTTGTTGCTATTTGAGGTCCCCTGAGGTACCAAACATGTTCACTTGATGCTGGGAAACACAGCCCAGCATCCATGGGGAATTTCCTTCTGGCTTGGAAGCCAAGGACCTGCTGGCCTATCCTGTGGTGACTACAACCACAACAGGGCTGTGCATTTAAACAAACCTATCACACCCTCATTCATTAGTTGCAGATTTATATATTTTCTTTAAGAAATTGATTTCAAAATCTGTTTTTGTCTTTGCTTCTTTTTCTAGGTACCTATTTAGGGAATTATGATATCCATACTGAAAATGAGCAGCACTTTATGAGTAGACTTCTGTTTCAGTGTTAATTGCTTCACTGATAACTTAACTGATGAACATGCAAAAGGAAAAACCAGTCAAAAATGAATATACGAGAAAGGGAAACTGTTCCTAATAATCACTATTAATTTGAATTAATTTTATTTGGAAACGAATTCCTTCCTTTATTTTCCCCCCCTTTCTTTAAAGTAATTTGGAATCAGCTAAATCTTTCTCCAACTTGGTTTTTGAATTAGTCATTGCTTTGGGTTCTCCAGCTTTATAATTTAGAGAAAAAAAATCTTCCTTGCATTACAAAACCACATTTCCTTTTAATTTAGTGGCTGCTTTCCAAAGCAGGAAGTTAAGAAAATAAAGCAACTTTATACTCAGAGTAAGATAAATAGTACTGTCCTAAGAGGCAATGCTATTTATACTCTCTTTGTATTTTTATTTCCTACTCTGCCCTCTTCCCCATTCCACTGACTGTAATTAAAATCATAGCTTCTGAAGTAATTTTACATTTCCTTTACAGTGCTAATGCTGTTCTATCCCCTGCAGAAATTATAATGGTGTGGTTGCTAGTGTAGGCAAGCTAGAAAGGACAACTGGCACTTTAATCTGCTCTATTTAAACCTTCTCATTTTAGCTGGATCATTATGATGAAATAGGGGGTGCTTTCACAAACATTTTATCATGAGTAGAGTCTTGATGTTGCACATGTTCTAACAATTCCATTGCTGTGCAAAAATATGCATCTTTCTAAATGTGGGCCCTCTTCTCAGAAGAACAGGAGATGACCTGGGTTTCAGAAGGGAAGGAGTCACACAGCATTTACAAGGACTATTTGTTCAGTCTATACAGGGAAATACATGCCTAGGGTGCTTGGTTTTTCTTCTGGAGCTCTTCAAAGACACTTCTCTCCACTGAGAGAAGAGGGAAGTATTTTACATCATTTAACAGGACTGTGTTGGTCAGGGATGGGGATATGCACCAGGTGCCTTAGGGCTGGATACTTAAATTAGCTACCCTAGGCCTGGATATAGGCTATTATATAAAAGTGGTGTTATCGTTATCAGCAGCAGAAGCTTAGTAAAGGAAAAGCTGGAAACAATTCTGACTCACAGACTCCAAGTATCTGGGATCAGATAAGGAACAAAGAGAGGAAATATTTCAGGGACATCTTTGTCCTCAGAGTCTGTGTCTACACAGCAAAAGGCATTTGTTCCAGCTGCAAAACAGCCAATTGACTGCAGCCAGGGCTGCAGAGGTGGTGGGCTAGTGGGAGGGATGCCCAAGTTGTGTCTGCCCAGGGTGGCTCACAAGTCTGATGTCAGAGAGAACCTGTTGTTTCTTTTCAAAAGAAAGGCAGAGAGCTTATTAGTGCTTATGAATTATCTTGCTTCTGGTAATTGGGAGTGTATGGGGGAGTGCCAAGATTGTCTGGCAGAGAAAGAATTTTAATTTTTTCCCATAAATTATTTTATATTATTTCCTCAATTATTTCCCTGTGTGAATAATATGCTAGCCATGGTGGAGTCCTCCTAAGACACCTGTCCTCTGCTAAGTTAACTGGATTTAACTGTAGGTGCACTTCTGGCACTGTAGTCCTTTCATAGGATTTTATTATAAGGGCATTAAAAATGTGGTACTAGGCAGAAACTTTGTGGGACTGAAACCCATTAACACAAAGCACATTGCTGAAAAACAGTTACAGAATTATCCTGCTGTCTTAAATTCATATTGTTTGGGACTTAAGAGTCACTGTAAGCAAATGGCAAAACAAAACTAAAACAATGCAGACAGAATTAATTGGCAAGGTTTTTTAGGATGTATAAATATCCTTTCATAGATTTGCAAACAAATGCCAACTACAGTGAAGGCTGATCCCTATTTAGGATCCAGAGGCAATATAGGAAAACTGCACAGTCTGAGGCTGCCTCGTCATGCTCCTTCAAAGGGGAAATAGAGGTGGTAGAGTTAAATCACTCAGGATACCAGGGCTGCAGTAAGAAAAAGCACTGTCCAGTGTTGATTGACATAAAGAAAAGCTGATTTAAACCAGTGAAGCACACCTCTCTCCATCCCTCCTCTACAGGCAGTGACTGGCTTGACTGAAGCTCAGTCATACCTAGAGCTTTTCCAAACTGGAGATGTGTGTGAGGGGTGTCTGGCAGATGTGGAATAAGTCCAAGATAAATGCAGGAGCTGCAGGACGGGCTGCACGTGCAGCTCAGGGGCAGTGCTCGGGCTGCTGCTCCGGGGAAATGTCAGGGGAAGGTGGGTGGCCAGGCAGGACACCTCGGAGGAGACTTCACCTGCCATACGGCTGGCAACTCCAGGTATAAAGTTTTGACCTGTGCCAGGGCTACCAGACATCCAGAAGTCACAAGTAAACTATAAATGAATCAAAATACTCCTAGAGGGAGCCTCTCAGCAGGAAGGAGGAGGGGCGGTGGGGAGCATGTTCAGAAAAATTTGGAAAACCTGCTACGTGCTGGATTGCGTGCATGAAACAGATCTCACCTCTTGGTGTTTTTGAGGCTAGAACATTCTTTTTAAAGCATTGTTTTAGGGTTTTTTTTTTAATTGTAGAGGGTCTACATGCGAAAATGTGATCAAAGTAAGAGTTTGTTAATGATGTGCTCTAGAATGGAGCAGGGATTCCTAATTGCAAAATGGGTAGTACTCAGCCTGGCTCTCTCATTGGCTTCAGGCAGCTTGAATGCATGGCCTTATTTCACTGCAAAGCCCTGGCAGACTTTGCACATTAAAATTCTAAACTGTCTAAGTAGGTGTGAAACTAATTTTATGTTTATTTTTTAAAAACCACCTATGATCATTTAGGGCCATCCACTTCACTTTGGGAGGCCCTTACCTAGCTGCAGGTGGGCCCTAGGAGACAATAAAGCCCACCTCAGAGAGGATAATTTCTTGAATATCATAACCTGAATATTTATAGCTTCTGGAATCGTTGTAGCTACTTATCCATGTTTCCAGCCACAACTTTTCTTAATAAGAAGGGCTTTGAAAAACTTGCTAAATCTGGACATAAAAGGAAACAGAAATTTTCCTAGTGCAGTGGAATTTTTTAAAAGTCGCATAGTAACTTTATTGATGAAACAAGGAAGAAAGCACTTTTCCACCAGACTTTGCAGAGCTTATTTACAAAACACGAGATTTGTTCATTAATGTGTAGGCATGGCAAAGTCATGGCGAGGTTTCCTGCAGAGTGAGGGTGCTTATGTGGCGAGTCATTTCATCACTGAGCTATCTTGTTTGTTTGTTTGTGGTGTTTTAATATGTTTATGAGAGATGAACCTTGGGGGGAAAAAAAGCTTTCAAAGGGAGATGAAAGAGCTCAAAGACATTTTTGAGTTTTAAAGTTTTATTTTACATGTGAAATGTGTGCTATGTCCTATTTACACAATTTCAAAAATGCTAATCACATTTTGCATCTATAATTCCTATGATCACTGACTGACTCTCCTAAGCTCACTCAGTCACTGACAGAGACAAGCTACAAAATTGCTCAGCAAAGTCCAGTGAGGGCTGAAATTGCACTGGCTGACTAGGGTGCACCCTCAAATTAAGACACATAATTCTGGGTAAATAATTAAAAAATTTTGTGTGTAAACTAGAGAACTAAGCTTCTTTTCCTGTCAGTGTCTTTCATCAGGTTCCTTCTGATGCCTAAAAGAGGTTCAGGTGTAGTATATCAATGGTAAGCATGTAGTCAGGTCACTGTGCAAGCATAAATGCACACAGACACAGGGCACATCTTCCTGGCACGTATTGAAGGAGGTGTGGCTGATAAGTAATTTAATTTTCAGTATTTCTTTTCACATTTCTCAGAGTCCAAAGTTCTGACTATAAAGGCACAGCTGGGATGTAAGTACTAAGCAGTTGTGTGTCCCCTCTCCACTTGAGTGGCACTAGAACTACAGATAAGACTGCAGCTGGAAGTCAGTGTCACTAACTAAACTTTCAGAAACAGAATAATATTTTCAGCAATCCTGCAGACAATACCTTCTCTGTCCTCTGCAGGGATCAGGTAGGCTGAAAAAAGCTTTTGCAAATGCACCCTTCTAGCTGTAGGGTGCAAAAAGGTACCACCACTACCAAACGGGGTTACTAGCTGCTGAATGAGGTTTCAAACTTAGTGTTGGCAGGGTATAAATCATTTGGGGAAGCTGTAATGCCTCATTGCAAATGATGCCAGCTAGGAAGCATTGCAGTTATGTGAAAGTGTTATTGCTATGTATGCTTAATTAGCTCTTATGTATGTTTATGTTTATATGACTATGCATGCTTATGTTATTACTACATTTATAATTGCAGGGGACAAAAGCTAAAGTATCATTTCCCCACTATACAGAGTCTCTCTAAATCACTGTAAATGCCTTAAAACAGTTAATCAGCAATGCCATTCTCTGTCTTGTGAGTAAACAATTGCTCTGGAGATGATCTGTTCAACAGTTTTTACCATAAGATATTAAAACCACGAGAAACTGTTCTTTCCAACCATGACAACTTCCCTCCTTTAAGACAAATCTAACAAATAATTGACTGTGAGTCACAACCGCCGCCTTGTATCCAGAAGGAAGAGGCTTTGGTTCTTTAATTAAGCAGTCCAAGTCCTTTTATTTTTTTCTACAGTGTTGGAAAAATAAAATAAAAAGACTGATTGATTATAGCAAAAAGCTGAACACCAGATGTTTTATGAATATATAGTTTCCCCAGCTGACACCCTTGTGCATGTAAGAGAAAAAGAAAAAAACAAAGGACTGTTTATAATTGTCAGAATATTAAAACCTTTGCTTATTCAATGTTCTTTCTTTGCTGGCCTGTTCATCCAGCCAAAACATTCATTTATGACATAGACCATTCATTGCTTGAGTTTTGCTTTCCAAACTTGGTAGAAGTATTTCATGGCCGTAGTCAGATGTCTTTCTTTATGTAAATTTTGATAATTTGGAGGCTATCTTTAAACCAGTTCCTGAAACCGCAGGCTGCAATAACTCACTTGGTTTCATGTGCTCTGCTCAGTCCCATCAAGACAAATTGCTGGGTTCAGTGTCCTTTGCCAAAAGAGAGGAACATTCCCTTCTCCTGTTACATAACACTGAGACACTTGAGAGCGGGGGAGACGGGAACCAAGGCTTGCTGACTGGCAGGTATTCTGCAGCTATGGGGCTTTCTGCCACCCTTTAGAGCATCTTTTATGGAAATCTAAATACTGTTCTACTGAAAATTCCTAAATGTAGCAATTACCAGTGCATCAGCCTTTTTCTAAAAGGCTGTGGACCAATGATTTCCTGCAGCACTGCTACAAAAGCTTCTGTTTGCTTTTAAAGGACTTTTTCTTACAGCAATACAAGAGTTGGTCCAAGAATACCTAAAAAAATAATTTATCGTACTGTTTTATGGTTTCTATAAAAATCGATGGTTATTTTTCCAGTGCTGTCAAAAAGCAAAATCCTGCTTGGATTCATTGCTATCTTTAACTCCTTGGATGACAAGATTCCTGAAACTGATTTTTTAATGGCACTGCTAGTTTCAGGAGTTTATTGTTTCACATCATTTGATAGAGTTCCAGACTTTAGACTTCACATGTTGGTTTGTGGCTGTTGCAGCCACAGTTTAAAGACACAGAGTAAAACTGGGTAGTAAGAATTAGCCTCCCTTAACAAGGTTACTGTTAGCTTGGTTAGGATCTTCAACTGTCTGAATCTATGCTTTGCATGTGCTACACTTTGATGTAACTGAAATGAGAAGTGCCATGACTGCTTTGTTTAAACTGTGAAACAGCTAAGAACATATCACATAAAATCCCTTGCTTTTCTGTTTGAACTGTTCTTCAGCAGTTTTTATAATCTGTATATTTAAAATGAGATAACTGCGTTAGTATTTTCCCTAACTTAAATATATACACATATGTGCATGAGTTTAGTTTAGTTTCTGAGAGGAATGAGGCTTAGGCCATCCCATGGTGAAGGGCATGTCCCTATGTCTTGCTCGTTCCTTCTCTGTAGTAATTTTTGAACTGGTTGCTATGCGACAGTGAAAACTAACAAGCCAGAGGACCTAGGACCCCAAACTTCCTACACATTGTGCAGAAAGTGATGGCTGTGAAGGCAAGAGAGACCCAAATAAGGGCTGCTGTCAAAGAAAAGCCATTGTAATCCATCTCTGTAATGTTTGAAGGGGTTGCAGGTGACCAGCTTGGACACACTTCTGGCTGCAGGACAGCACATGCTGCTGCTTGGCTGACCAAAGAGCTGGGGCTCTCAGGGGACCTTGGAGGGATGTGTGGTGTGGAAATACGTGAGGAAAAAGCATCCAGTTAATCTCACTGCTCACTGAACAATTTCTGTGTATATCTGTACATATATAGTGAAATGAAAAACCAGAATAAGTTTTATTTGTACCACTGAGGGCAGTGAGAACTGATCTCTCCTGCTATCAAGTTGCCAACAGCCTGCTGAGGTTCTTGGGGTTTTCTCAGATATATTTAACCAAAGAGAAAGCAAAAAAAAACCCTGGAAAATAGAGTATTCAAATCCCAAACTAGTTATTTCTGGTACTCAAATATACTCAAATATATTTTGTTAGTTTACTAGTGTGCCCAGACCAGACTCTAATTCTTCATTTTAATGGATCAGCAGGTGTTTTTCTGGTGCAGATACAAAGACAGTATTTTGTCAGCATACTTATTCTCCATAAGACAAATAGACTCCAAAATTCCTCTTCAGTCTATAAGTAGATATGCCTGATAATAAATACATATATCCCTTTTCCACTTAAAATAGAAGCAAAAGGATTGTCTTTTGGAAGTAAAATTTTAGAATTCCTGATATTAAATTTCTAAAAGAGGAATCAGATGATGCTGTAATCTAGAGAAAATACAGTGTATATTTAGCCCTTTAGAACAGTTTTGATTTCTTGATGAAATTTTATTTCTATTCAAGAAAGGGTTGCTAGAAGACTACTAGAACCAAAATCAGCACATTAATTTTGGTGAAAGGCTTGTGAGAATCCTGATTATCCCTAGTAATATGTGGAAATTAATCTCATCTGTTTTTTCTTCTGTATTTTCCCACCTAGCATGAGGTCATGTATTGAAAAAAAGACACCCTGTGAACTAATATGTGGATTCATTTTGAGCACCTGATGGCCAGTGCACATGGTCTTTGTATAAAGCTCTGTATTACACAAATCTATAGGGTAGTTATAGTGCTCTGCAGCATTGTCACTGAAAATGAGATTCAAAGATTTCAGCTGCTGACATATGCTAGGTGGTGAGCACAGGCCCAATTCTTCACCATCACCTCTGACAGAAGTTGCCACCTCCTCTGTTCTTGTTTAAACATTCTCTTAACTCTGCTCCAAACCAAATTTTTGAAAGTATCTTGCTTTAAATCTATGTATACACATAAACACACACATACACACACACACATTTTTTATATGTATAATTTTTAATGCTGGGGGACAGAAATAAGAAAATGCCTAAGGCTCTGAGCAGTTCCCTATGAGCTCTCTCAGATTTTTCTGGTTGATGGGGGCTGTCATGAAGCTGTTTCTAAAATGGCCCCAAAATTTCCTTTACAGGAATTCCCTCTTTTCTCAAAATCCTGAAACATATTCCAGATATCAAGCACTCAGCACTTGAAAGAGTATGTTCCTCATGTTCCCTTGTGCAAAGAAGTGTCTCAGAGCTCTGCCACACACTGTGGGAGTTAAGGTACTGATGCAATGGATGCCCCGTGGCTCCTGGGAGTAGGTGCTGTAAATGTGTATTACAGCCCTGCATTTTCATCTTGCCTGCTTCAGCCTCACATCAGAAAATCTCCTTTACAAAGAGCTACATTTCTGTATTTTATACCTGATTTCATTTGAGCTTACTTCGAAATATACCAATATTCCTAAAGATTTCTTTTTGTGTATGTCAAATGCTGCTCTCAATAAATAAATGTCGATTTTGAGAAACTGTTTATGGTAAGTAACATCTCAAAAACTGGAGCTGAATTGATCACAGTCAAAAACTATTCTGTGCAGCATTTCAGCTGGATGTAACAAGACTAAGCAGTGGACAATGTAATTTTGAATAGCTGAGATCTTTGTTCTAAGAGAAAGAATGGAAAACACATGAAATGTTGGACACTTTGGCAGTTAAAACAGACAGGAGACAGAAAGAGGAACTGTGATATGATAAATATACAAGGGGAAGAAATAATTCTTACATTTTTCCACACACAGGAACACTTAGATGCAACTTCCTTTCTAAAATCTGCCTATGTCAAATGCATGAGGAACCTAATAAGGACATTAATACTAACAAAAGAGGACATTTGATATCCTAAACTATGCACTCTGTAATATCAGGTTTATTTTACACAAAACAGATAGTATCAGCCAAAGATAATCCCTGCCACAGAACAGAGACTGTCTATCTCATTCAAATAAAACTCTGCTATTTATAGCTGACTTCAGCATAAACTTTCTCCTTTCATAGATGAAATTATTTAGCTTCTTATGAGGTGCAATAGTCAAAACACCTTTCAAAGAAGATCACTTTCATTAAGGGGCATTTCCCTTTCACTAAAGTGCATTTCACTATTCTCAATCTCTAAGCTGGTAGGATAGCAAGACAACTATTTTGATTTCATTCACTAAAGGAAAAGAAGAGAGAAAAAGCAGTTAGAGAACAACCTTTTTGAGAGTTGATCCTACAATCCTCTGGTTTTGAGAGCCACACAGGGCAAAGCAGACACATCCTCTTCTATTCAGAAACAAAACCCATGGAGGTGCCCACCTTTTGTGCAACAGCCCAGAGCTCAAGGCAGTGGGGAGACCTGAATGCAGTGCCATGAGCCATGTCTGGATGGAGACTGTGCTGCCAACCAGTCAAAGTGGGAGAAATTCCATGGATCAGAGGGAGAAGGGTTTACTCCCCTTTAGATACAAGTGTTAGTGTGAAATGTATTGGCTGGTGGTGAAGGAAGCACACCATGCCTCCTTCAAACCACTTTGCATCTAGTTCCATCAGATCTGGGCTCTAGGTTAGGGCTTTCCCCTAGGGAATAAAATTCTAATGACTAAATCCTAGGAGCCTTGAGAGAGGCCCTACTTTACTGTCCTACAGAAATCTGCACTTGAAGTAAATATGAATTGGGGGAAGAAAAAGACTAGAGGTTTGTAGTGCAGAGAGTTGAGAGAGAAATGTTCAACTGCAGACCTGGTGGCTTCCATTTGTCATGCAAAGCAGAACAGCTTTCCACAGAAAAACCCATGTGTTTGCTAGGCTGGTTATGTGCTCTGCTAAGTCAAAGGACACATTTAAACAACACTGAATGAGGCAAAAGGAAGATTTGAATGTTAGCTTCATATGTTTGATAATATTATCCAACCTGTAAGGCATACACCTCTTCTGATTTGTGAATTGTTCCAAATCTTCATAAATATAGTCTCTCTTTACCCTTTCTTTCAGAAAGACTTAGATGAGACAATTTGTAATTTTTATATGTTTTAATTACTTTTTGCACCAATCCAAATTTGCCAAATCTGATTCACACTGAAGAATCACTTTCAGTTGAAATAGTCTTCCCCCCCACTCAAAATGCATAATTTATTGAAAATAATTCACTTGACCACCCTATGGTAGAGCATTCCTGGCTATATTTTAAGAGAGAAAAGTATTCTTCTCAGTGCCTGGCCCCCTTGTTTGGTGCATTTTCTGAGGTAAACTTGGCAGATTAATTCCATGTTAGCAAAATGATCAGAGGGCCAAACACAGAAGAATATTAACTATCCATCTGCATAAGTCCCTGCAGTGGGAGTTGTGAGGAAGCTGGAATCTTCTAATCCTACAGAGCAAAAGTGTGAAGGAAGAAATTGAGCCAGGCTGCAGCACAAGCTGCCAAGGACAGGAATAAGAGAAGAATCTCTGGCTGCTAGCAATAATCCTCCCTGATCTAGAGTTTGGTGATGGCACTGCCAATCATTCTGACTATTTTAGTGTACTGCTTTCACATATGCTTTTATTTATCTATTTGCCTAATATTTATTTATTTATTTCCTAAAGGATTATTTATTAATTTAATGTAGGATTTAAATAATTAAAAATTTATTTTGAGAATATGGACTTCCTGTTGAAGCATTGTGATGTCCAACCCTATAAAAATGTTTGGCCCAATGTTACTGTATCACTCAGTTGATATTTACCTAATACCAAATAAGAACAATCATTTTGAAGCAGTTTGTTCAAAGATGGGGAAGTGGGAGATTTCACATCCCTTCAGAATGAATGAGTGAGAAAAATAGTGTAACAATTCTTTTTTGTAGATGTTTTTTCCTCCTGTGTTTTAGAGCAATGCAGGATATGTGGAACCATGGAGGTTCTCAGAATTTTGCTTAAAACAAAACAAAGGTCCCTGTTTCTTTTCAGCTTGAAACCACCTGATCCTCATCTAAACCTGGAGGGTTGACATTCCCTTTGTTCTCTCCTTCAATCAATCAAGAGTACGTGCACAGCTTTTTCGAATCTGCTTACTGCTTACTTCTGACACCAGAAGGATGTTCCAAGCTGGTGGTCACTGAATTCCTTTGTTTAAATCAAAACATTCTGTGGAAATCTAAATTTAACCATATTTTCTTTCCCAAAGACTGATAATAAGCAGACTCATAAACTAAAGGGGTACAGTATCTTTCCAATACAGCGTAAATGCAGAACCGCACCATATATTTTAGGGTAGGTGATAGAGGCCAAATTCAGTCCTCTGCTGCATTCTTTGGGATCATGTTGAATTCAATGAGAACCACCTGCACACAGAATTTGACCCCAAAATGAAAGCCTGGCCACAGATTTGATTTGAATTGCTTGACATAGAAGTGAGGTTAGAGTTTTTTTCCCCCAGTATTTCTGAGTAGTTGTCTTAGTAATAATAAAGATAGGACATTTCTTTACAGAATAGGTAAGAAAATATTTAGAAATACTTCTGAAAAATAGTGATGATCTGCTGTTGCTGTACCATCTATTAAAAAGTGCCATTTTCCTGTGATGCATTGGAGCCATTATATTTGAGATAGGATGGCTATGTGGTGCCAGATTACTCAAAAATTCAGGTGAACAAGAGTTTACAAGTGGGTTGAGTTTTATTAACTAGCAGAGGGGTCTGGACTGCTTCAATTTAAGCAGTCCTGTAAACCCACCACACATTGTGTTTAAATCCATATACTGGAACACAGGGACAGGAAACAGAATGAAGGTCCCACGAATCCAAGGGGAAGCGATCAGTGACTTGCTACACCACTTAGACACACACGAGTCTACAGGGCTGGGTGGGATCCACCACAGAGTACTGCAGGAGCTGGCAGAAGTGCTCACTGAGCCAATTTCCATCATTTACCAGAAGCTCTGCCCAACCAGGGAGGTTCCACCTGCCTGAAAGACAGTGAATGTGCCACCCAATTACAAGAAATTCTGGAAGGAGAATTCAGAGAACTACAGCCCTGTGAGTCTGACCTCAGTGCTGGGGAAGGTCATGGAGCAGATCATACTGAGTACCATCACATGGTATATACTGGACAACCAGGTGACCAGGATTGCCAACATGGGTTTAGGAAAACAATGTTCTTCTTGATCAACCTGATCTCCTATTTCAAGGCTTAGTGGATGAGGGAAAGGATGTGGATGTTGTCTACCTGGCCATACGAAAAGGCCTTGAATCTTTTTCCCACAGAATTTTCCTGGAGAAACTGGCTGCTCATGGCTTGAGCAGGTACTCTCTTCACTGGGTGAGTTGGCTGGATGTCTGGAACCAGAGAGTGACAGTGAATGGGGTTACATCCAGCTGGCAGCTGGTCACTAGTGGGGTTCTCTAAGAACCAGGGCTAGGGGCAGTTCTGTTTAATAACTTTATCAGTGATCTGGATGAGGGGGTAAGTCAATTCACAAAGACACCAAGCTGTGTGGAGTGTTGATCTGTGGAGGCTAGGAAGGGTCTGCAGAGGGATCTGGACAGACTGGATCAATGTGCTGAGGCCAGTTTTACGAGGTTCAATAAGGCAAAGTGCCAGGTCCTGCACTTGGGTCACAACAACCCTAAGCAGCACTACAGGCTGGGGGAAGGGTGCCCGGAAAGTGGCTCAGTAGAAAAGAACCTGGGGGTGCTAGTTGACAGCAGCTGAACATGAGCCAGCATGTGCCCAGGTGGCCAAGAAGGCCAATGGCATCCTGGCCTGTATCAGCAAGAGTGTGGCCAGCAGGGCCAGGCAGTGAGATTGCCCCCATTGATGCAGCCATGCCTTGAATCCTGCATTTAGTCTGCGCCCCCTCACTAAAAATATGGCACTGAAGTGCTTGAGCAGGTCCAGAGAAGGGAAACTTCTGGAACACAAGTCTTATGAGGATCAGCTGGGGGAGCTGGGGCTGTTTAGCCTGGAGTAAAAGGTGGCTCAGGGGAGACCTTATCAGTCTCTACAACTCCCTGAAAGGAGGTTGTAGCCAGCTGGGGGTTGGTCTCTTCTCCTAGGGAACAAATGACAGAATGAGAAGAAATGGCCTCAAGTTGGATCAGGGGAGTTTTAGATTGTGGAGTAGGAAAAATTTATTCACTGAACAGTTTGTCAAGCATTGGAACAGCAGTCAACATCCCTAAAGGTATTTAAAAGATGTGTGGATGTGGCACTTATGGCTTACTGGTGAACATGGCAGTTCTAGGTTAATGACTGGACTAGATGATCTTGGAGGTCTTTTATGACCTTGGAGGTCTTTTATGACCTAAATGATTTTACTATTCTAACTTGTTTTTAATGTCTTTATAAATGTCAAAAGCTGTTGGACAAGGAATTTGTTTTCTACTTTGTTTACAAGTAAGAAGATAAAAATAATGACAACTCTTAAATAAGAATTGTCTCAAAAAAAGAAAAAGAGAAAATATTTCTCACTGACATCATTGTAATGTATTTCTGTTAGCTATACTGCAGCTAAAAGGATGACTGGAAAATTTTGGCTGGCATTTCTTGAGTTTCCCTAAATTTCTTAAATTAACTATGGCAATGATGAAAAATAAGCATCCATTATTTAATGTACACTTAACTATGTGCCTGTCAGGAAAGCAAACTAACTGAGGTCAGAATATCTCTGGTTCATGTTCCTTCTAAAGAACAGTCCGGTGGTGGCAGCAACGTCTAGTTGTTAGAAGCTAAAAGAAGTGCCCTTGAAATATTTCAAATACTCTCACGTACTTGAAAGTGAAACACTCATTTAATAAAAGTGTAATCTTGAACAATAGAAAGTGTTTGTGATTAAAACATGTAATCTTTTGAAATATAATTTCTCCTTCTCTTTCTTTATAACCTTTGTAACCAGAAAAAGCTCCACAACACGAGTGAAATTGTACAGGAATCTCTGATATCTGTACTTAAAATTCAGTGGCTGGATACCTATGGTGTTTTCACTTAAACCAGAACAGGTTCTCAGGCATTTTCTCACTCCCCTTCTTCTCTTCTGCTCCTTCAGTTTCTCCTTTTCTCTAGAACAGTGTTTGATTAAATAGAAGAGCTCTCTTGCTTTTTGAGCAGTTACCTGTTTAGGGTCAGATCAGATACCTTTGCTTAGAACAAGCAGTACCCTCCTCCACAAGAGTCCTTAAGATTGCAGTAGGAGCTAATGGTACAGTGTTCCTTCAAACTAACAATAACCTGGCCATTTAAACACAAAAGGGTCACCTATACAAGATGTTTCCATTATGTGTTGCAAGTGTACAATTATCAAGGGCAGTCTGGACATCCAAAGAAGTGTCACTGAAATGAAAAGAAGGTAGCATGAGCTGAGCGAGCTTTTCCAGGATCCTGAACGTGGTTGTGAGTAGCCAGACTATGTAGAAACATGTGTACTAGAGTGGTATGAGTAAAAAAGAGCCTCACTGGAGCTACTTCTTCTTTTCTTGGGAGCTGCTTTTAAGCTTTAAAAGAATTTGGTTACAAAAATGAGTCTAGAAATAGTCCATCAAAAAAGCTTACACTGTGTATCTTTTGAAATTTGGATGAGGCTGGTCAGACTCTTTGTAACCTATGTTCTGCTCTGAATATTTTTAGTTTTTTATATTTGTCATTGTGGCACAAATGGTCTCATACTATCTGGCTCTGCACATCAGAACACAAGGGTGTTCCACAACCTTGGTATTACTACTGTAATACAAATAATAATTTCAGCATTACATTCTTCTATCTCTCTGTAGCTAAAATGATACTGAA
Organism: Luscinia megarhynchos; assembly: GCA_034336665.1. Lineage (NCBI taxonomy): Eukaryota > Metazoa > Chordata > Aves > Passeriformes > Muscicapidae > Luscinia > Luscinia megarhynchos. Next base: position 46,931,012 of record JAPFBE010000003.1, on the reverse strand, counting down.
GTCAAAACCTAATGTCAGAAGAACAATATAGCTTAGTAAAAGTTTGAACTAATACCTCCCCCACTCCATCACAGACGCACTTGAGACATAGAAGCACTTTGTGCATTCATACCAAATTTGCCAATTCTATTTCCAGGGGGTTTGGAATGATAGGGAAGAGCTTGGTTACTGAACCAAAGAATCTGTGACTGTCAGTTCTAGCAATAGTTATTAGTACTGTTTTATTTTCCAAAAACTCCTCAGCCTCTTCAGCTCCAGCAAACCTATTATCTCCCAAGAGAAGATGATATTAGCACAACCACCACTGCCTCACCTCTGAGGTGACAATGCTTTCTACCACGGACAATCTCATTTCTATATCTGAAGGTGCTACTGCCTAGATATCATTGGTCCATTCATCACCCCTTTGTTTTAATAGCATTTGGTCGCCTGATTTTTCCTTCTTGAGATTTTCATTAAACAAAGAGTTTAGAACTTTTAAAAGTAGAGTTGAAAGGTTAGTTCATTGGCAAGCCTGATTTTGGAAATTTCTGAGACCATAATAGCTTCCATATATTTAAGCTACAGTCAGCTTCTTCTCCTTAGCAAACCAGATTTCCTATCAAGCTGTGCTTGATTTTAAGCCCTGGGAGCTCATAGGTTTCCTTTCCAAACAGGTTTTTATTTGTTTTCATATTTCTGGAATATGAGTATGGATCATAAAAGCCCTGTGCCCAAAACTCAGGTAATGGGGGCCTGTGATATGTTTCTTTGCTTGCTAACCACAGCCAGCATGTGGGTACGATTTTGCTCTTTGAAAGTTCTGCACATGAATTCATGAGTTAATCTAAATTAGCAGAGAAAAAATTGGCAGAATTTCCTGCCTCTTGTTCGCCTGAGAGTTGGGAGCACATGAAGGCTCTCAAATCTGCATCTCCCACATGGTATCCCACTGCTGTGCCCACTTGAGTCAAAGGGCAAGAAGCAAGTACTCCTTTGAAGTACTACCTTAAACAAGAGATAAGGAATAGTAAACTTAACTGAAGCCTAACTGATGGCAAACAATTCTGTCTTCTCATGCACAATAAGCAATTGCTGAAACTATCTTTCAACCTGTGTAACGTAATCATGACAGCAATCAACCAAGCCCAGTCTCTTTTTTTGCTCTTCCCATGTTATTCTTTTACTTCAGCAGATCTTCCCTATAAAGCTGAGTGATAAGACTTTGCAATTGCATCCATGTTTCTGAAGAAACTGCACAAGGTAATGACAGGTTTTGTCACTGCTGGTGGTGGTGGTGGTGGCTGTAAACAGTTCCCAAGCTTCCTGCTCCTGAATGATATTGCACTGGCTTCCTGCAATTACACAATACATTGTCATGCAGATTTGCCACGGGTCACTGCATAGGGGTAGGAAATTTCAAGGTTTCTGTTGAACCTGTCAGGTTGGCAGATCTAACATAACGCTGGGATTCCCTCCAGCATTCCTCCCCATAGTCCACACAGCTTATTGCAGGCTCTCTCTGAGAAGGGAGTGTAAGACAAGTTGTACTGCTCTCCTGGGGAAATGCCCCAAATGCCTATTTTAGACACAGGCTTTCAGAGTCTTCAGCTCCTTGAGGGAATGATTACAGCTGAAGGAGAGCAAGCTGAAGGAAACTGCAAGGATACAGAGGAGTTTATTTTAGGAATACAGGAGAATTTGAGATCCTTATGGGCTCAGTCTGTCTTGAAACAGGGACATTACAAGCATGCACATATACAGCTACAGCCCTTGGAATGAAAGAAGAAGGACAGTGAATGTGTGTGTGCAGCTTTTTCATTAAGGTGTGGCTTTTTCATTAAGCTGCCAGGGACAAATCTGGGGAAGAGATGTGCTTCCTCATGCTCAGGAGCTGACATTTAACAGTGGTCTTGTTATGTATCTAAAGTCCAATAAATATCCAATAAAACAAAGAGATGAGGAAGAGATAGCAGATACATTTAAGTTAAGCTTAGAAAGGGTAAGCTGAGAACAGGATCCAAGCTAACATAAGCAAGGCAGGAACCAGTCACAGTCTGTCTGTCTGCAATTTAGAAAACCTCACGTATCCAAAGGAAATGACAATGCATTTGGAGCACAAATCTCATGCTGGTACTGTAATATAAGCCGTGTATATTCAGAAGTGCAGATGCAGATTGCATTTAATATGGAAAAAAATAAAATTTGGAGATTTTATGAAAAAGCTAAGCTTGGGAATTAATCCTAGGTTTAGGAATAGATGTATCCTGAGTTTTATCAGAAAGCACAGTGGTGTGCTATGATAAAATTAGACAGTGTTTTGGGGAGGTATAAAAGCTGCTTGCCTTCACCATCCATCCCTTACTGTGATATTTTTGTTTATATAAAAAATCAATTGAATTGTGTAGCAAATGCAAATGATTCCGAAGGACAGTAGCCATGCTTCATGATGTTCTTTTCAGAGGACCTTAAAAATGTTTTTTCCTGTCTCTGAAAAGTGTTTAGCTCCTTACCTTTGCAATAGACAAACTCATTGCCTATAACAGCATCAGCAATTACCTCTGTTAACCTTTTCCTCTTTTCAGGGATACTGAGTTACAGGTTTTATAGATTTGTTAACATTGAAAAAAGCAGACAGAAAAAAAGTAAAAAACAGTTGACAGGTCTAGGAATATTTTGATTTCTATTTCATCTCTTTTCACTTAAATATTCTGCTGAAAGCAGAAGTCTCAGCTGTGGGGTTTCAGTGGTGGCAGAAGAATGCATATATTTATATTGATGCCTTGTTTTAAGAACTCAGTTAAGCTGCTGATGTGAAAATCCTTCCCCCCTGCCCCCACTTTTTCTCTGTTAAGTGAGTGAACCTACAGAAATTGTTTTTAAAACATGATCTCCACTATCGCTCAACAGATGTCTGTCTCTCCTTTCTGTGTCCCCACTGCTCCAATTATCTTCTTGGAGGGAGAAGCACAGGGCAGACATTCACTGAATTGACTCATTTATTAATCATTCATTATCTTTTGTAAGAATGAGCAAATTTACTGGCTTGTGTCTGAACAAGAGTTTTCTGAGCAGATTCTGCAAGTCAGCATTTTCTGAGACTGAAAAGATCCTGAAGATGAGAAAAGTGCTGTCTTCCCCCATTAACAGTGCTTCCCCACTAATCTGCTGATTACCCTGAGTAGCCAGAGTAGCCAAAATGTGGATTATGCCCTGGCACAGGCTTCGTGCATGCAGAACATCTTAACTTCTGTCATGGTGGAGGACTGTGTTCTAACAAGCTGGTTGAAACTTATGCTTCAGCTTGCCATGGTATGTTTATTTAAAGGCTTAACAGCTTGCCATGGTTACACTTGATGTTATTATTAATAGGAAGTGTTTTGTTTTGACTCTCTTTCCTGCCTGACTTAGGGTCCTTTTTTACACCATGGCCATCCCCAGACATCTAAATGCACCTTCCTTCGATGCCTTTCCACACCTTCTGCAGTCACAGAAGTCTGAGTGACAAGGTAGGCAGCACAGGAATCACAATAGATAAAATACAGGCCAAAATGGTCACATTGGGCTGGCTTGATTTGAAATCTTCTATTTGGAACAATTTTTCACATATAAAAATATCCTTTAAGCCTCAGTACTCTTTCTCTCCCCCAACAGAGACAGAGTCTGGCAGAAAAATCTTTCGGGGGAATTTTACAGGGAAATTCAGGTTTCTGAACCTGTCCTTTCAGTTAGAAGAATGTGAAATATGACTGCCTAAAAATGAAATTCTTTACAGAAAAATATAAATTAAATGCCTACATTTATGTGAAGAAAAAAAAACCCCACCCAAACCCTTTATATTTCACTGGAATTAAATTTTAGAATGAAAGAATACGCCTGAACCAAAGTTAAGTTCTGTGAAGGTGAATAACATGACTCTTCTTGACCCCAGCAGAAGCTTCTAGGTCAGGGTCTGCCTGACTTAGTTTACCCCAAAGAGGGCCATTTAGTAGGGAGTTGACTGGTGTAACTAAATTCCAAAAACAAGTACAGTGACTGTGGTGGGCTGATGGATATAACTAAACTGCTGTTCTCTAAACAGTCACATAGCTAAATATCACTTAAGCAGCTTGGCTTAAATTACCTTGGAACAAGTTACTGTGAAAGGGAAATGAAAGCATATAAATGAGTCTGAGACACTTGTATTCATTTGAGGAGAAGTGAGGGAAACAATTAAGATAAACCAGAAAATGGCAGGCCTGTCGAGCCATATGGCCCTTTCCTGTTCCTAACACTTCTTTTGTTTAACTTTTCCAAAGCAATTTTGTCACTATTACTACTGTGGTTGTTTCAGTTTTAAACATGTTTTCCTAGCATTCAATCTTTTCCCCAGCTGCCCCTGCTTAAAAAAAAAGGAAAAAGAGGGAAATTAAAAAAGTCTCAACTCAATTAAAAAGAAATGCTAGAAAGATCTTTAAGGTGCTCTTTGGCTCATGTTGCCTTTTAAACTTTGCACTATTTAAGTGCTGCAAAGAAACTATGCTAGTTTCTTTTGTTTTTTGCTTTCTGCCTGCTTTGCCCAGCTGTTGGGCATTCTATGTTCTGCTATAGCAAAACAGATGCAGACTACAGATCACATGGACTGGTTCAGTTGAATGAAAGTGGCTTTGGTCATTAATCCCGTCTATAAGCTTTTTGGCCTTTTTTTTTTAACAAGTTGTCTTTTTTTTTTTTTTTTTTTTTTTTTAATTCTAGGTTTTAATCGCAGTTTTCAAAAAATTAGGAAACAAGTCTAAAAAAAAGTGTGAGAGATGGAGATCAAGCAGGCTGCTGCGAGCTTTGAAGCATAAAAAATAAAGGAAAAAAAGAAGCTTTTATTGTCAGGAAACGGCAAATACCTAGCTCAGTTTAACAATTCTGTCTGGCTGTAAGATAGGGAAGTAATGCCTTTGGCAGTACATAAACCCTTGTTTTCTTGCCCTTTGTCTTCCGGTGTAAAACACTGTTGAAAAAATCACCTGTCCACAGCAAAGTTAAACTCCTGGCTTTAACACAGTTGCATGGGAACTTTGCTTTATTAATGAATACAACACAGCCTCTTTGATTTGAATGCTTTCAGAGCGCTGAAAGGATTCAAAAGGCATCGCTTCCTGCACCAGCGGCGTGCCTTTATCCATCTCAGTGGTTCACCCCTACCCAGCTGCTATATCTCATTAACAAGCGTTTGGCCATCGCAGCCAACTCCGCAGTGTTGACACTTGAAAGGCCCAGGCAGGCGCTGGCAGGCTATCAGCTATGGCAACAGGAAACTGCCCCAAGACAACACTGAGAAAACAGCAGCTGCAAAAGCCAAAGGCGAGAGAGGACAGGGAGAGCTAGGTGTTTCCAGGCTGCGCTGTTTTCCATACGGGCTGTTTGTGCAGCAGAGCAATGCCAAGGGAGGGCAGGAGAAGAAAGAGAAAAGAAAGGTCTAATAGGGAGGTTGATATAAGCTCGGTAGGCGCTGGGGCATTAAATACTTTTTTGTTACATTTTAATGGCTTCCTGAAGTCTATTTTCATGCAAATAAAAGCCTGTCTGTCTAAGGAGTTCACAAAAGCCAGGCCTGGGGCTGGTTCCCTGAACCATCTCTGGCCTGGGTGGCTGGAACCTGCCACCCTTCCCAAAGGGACATGCTCTCCTTGTCCCCTTGTTTGCAGCACGTTCCCTCTGCAGACATGCCGGACACTTCACTCCCACCACTTGGTATCAGTGTACCCTGAACCACCGTGGCTGCAGCCTTCAGCCCAACAAGCCGTGTTTCCCAAGTGCCACTGGAGTGCAGAGGACCAAGCCTGTTAGCCAGAGCGGGGCACCCGCTGCCCTGCCCCAGGCAGAACGCGCTGTGTGCCACACAGAGAGCTCCAGAGCCCAGGGGGATCCTACAGCGCCTTTATCGCTGTCCTTCGGGACAGAGGGAGCTTGGTGCCACTGATGGCAAAGGCGTGAATAAATGAAGGAACATTGGAATGCAGAGCATTGAAATTAGGATCCTTACTTAACCATATTGTGCTTCTATTTTACATATGTAAAGGAAAAGTAAACCCTGGATGCAGTTTATCCTGCCTCTCACTCCGTGCTTCCACTGGCATACCTGGTGTGCCAGGTTAAGTACAGCTCATTGTGCAAACATTTGCAGCAAATCTTTAAGTAGCAATGGTCAAATTCATACAACAGTATTGAAAGCAGCAACAGCAGAAAGTAAACTGACCTGAGCTCAAGACTCACCACCACCACCACCACCTTAACATTTTCAATGGCCTGGAAAAAACCTCTCAAATAGTTTTAAGTTTTTAATAAGAATCAGTCTTTATTTTTCCAGTGGTTCAAATGTTGCACTAACCATTGCCATGTTTCTTCCTTCAGCTGCTTCAGGGGCTTTGCAGCTGTGAGAGGCTTAAGGGCGGATGTTTAGATAATTCAGGCTTGTATTTTACATTTACAGGTAGAAGTTGTATACACTATCACTATTACAGAAAATGGAAACTATTTTCTCAAGCCTCATGCACGTCAAGCTCTGTGGTTTATACTAAAAGTGGATTTTATAGCCTGTTGTGTACACTTCATGTTTCCTGTGCCAAGGAACCACAAGACAGAAAACCTGAAACCTGTGAAGTTTCCCTGCCTTAGACCTTGGTGTAGCATCGTCGCCGATGGTTTCCAGCACAGCAGCACACACTTCCAGTTCTGTAATCTGTGGTTTAGCTGCAGGATGACTCAGGTGGTGATTCAGTAGGTGGCAAACTTCCCTCTGTCAATATTGAATTCATGCCTCACTATCCAGGTACACAGGAGTTTAAAGGACCAACCTTCTGCTGGTATAGAAGAGAAATGCAGTGACCGATGACTGTCACTCAAGATCCCATGGCACAAATGGAAGTATTAACTCTTGGGCACACACCAACTTTCAGTTTAATGGAATACATTCTGCTTAAACTTTCCTTTCTCATCCTTATGCTGGTTTGTAATCTTGTTCTTCCTGATGGCTTCTTTCCACATGACAGAAGGTCACGTTCTTTATTATGGGAGATGATTTTTCTGGATCCAGGGGACAGGGGATGGTGCTGGTATCCTGAGTAAAGCAGAAATAAATCATAGCAGGAATAATGTTGATCCTCATTATTAAAAGAGTTCAAACGCCCTTTGTTCAAAGGTGCAAGAATGTAGAGATATTTGAGATTAATCCTGGATTCTCACATGATACCTGTTGGTAAAAGAACATGCATGTGAGAGAGTAAGTGCAAATGCCAGCTTACCATGCTGCTTATTACCACTGTACAGACCACTGGGAAAGAGCACTTTAATCTAAGAATGGCATTTTTCTAACAAGAGCTGTATGCTGCAAGAAGTACATAAGGTTCATACTCTTTAGATCTAACTAAACTGTATTATTATTATCATCACCATTATTATTATTATTTTACATTTCTGGTAAAATATTGCATGTTGAAACTGATATTCCTAAAAGCCTCCCATCCTTCAGATGTTTGCCAGTTGAGAAGTGGCTCCTGGCAGTTGAAATGAGCAATGCTTGTTCTGTGGCTGGCACATCGCTGGAACAGAGCAGTCAGCTAGCACACTTTCATGCCAGGAGGACGTGCATGTGCCTGCCTCAGTGTATAACTCTCTCCTTTGCTCATTTGTGCAGCTTCACAGGGTTTTTCTTCCCCACTCCTGATCAGCTGTTTTCATGTTTTGGTAGGAGTTATCTCTTGTTGCATAGATACAGCCTCTGCTCTCTTCTTGAGAAAGAATTGCAGTATTCCCCCTGTGACTTGCAAAGCCATATCTAGAATATAGAGGGGTGTTTAATGATTTACTTGTCATATGTGTCATGCAAATAGGGAATTACTGGTCTGCTGAAAGAAAAAAAAAGAATTTGGAGATAAAGTATTATTTCCCCTGAGTGCTATGTTAAGATAATAAAACATTTATTGATATTGGAGTTTGTTCTCCAATGTCATGAAAAATAAAAACAACTTCAGACTGAATCAGGCTTACAGAAAAAAAAAAAAGTGTTTTCTGAGTCTATATTAAGAAGTACTTATTGCTGATTTTGAGAAGCAGCAGAATATATGACAGAATGTATCCTCTCGATAGATTCTAGAAGTGTAGAAAAAAACCTATGTATCAGTCCTGGTAGACAAAACCAGTGTTCTGGCTCGCTTATCAAACAGCACCATTTTAAATGTAGGAAGATGCATGAAGACAGACATATGAGAAGCCATTATCAGGTGAGAAGATCACCAAATAGATACTTATTGTATAACTGTAGTAAACTATGACTGTGTCAGAGGAAACAAACAAACAAATAAACAAACGAACAAGCAAACAAACAAACAAGCAAAAAACCACTTCAAAATACAGACCAAATCATCTATGCTCTTTCCAGGAAGTCAATTTTTTTCTTTAGCTTTATGAATTAAAAGTCCTTTCCTTTATGAAATCCTACACACCTCAGAGAACATGAAGCATTATGTATGCTGTTCAGACTAAACTGATTAATCGTGATGTCCTGCAAGTATTCATACTAGTGTATCTCTTTTACCCCCTCACTGAATCTGAAAAAAGGTTCATCTGACCTTGCATATTTACAATGAAAATGTACATTAGTTTTTCCATATTATAACTTCAATGCTTATACAGAATTATTTTTATATATAGTAAGGCTAGGAGAGGATTAGAATTTATAATTTAAATTCTATCTCTTAAATTTTACCAGACTTTCAGGGACATGGACTATACAAAACAAAACTGTATACCCATCTAATAAAGCTTCTATTAATTTATTTCTGGAACAGGATTTTAAATATGAAGTTTTGCTCCAAGGCATTTTTTTTTCTCTTTCCTTAGCCTAGGGTAAGATGGAATGGTATATATAACAAAATGTTAACATTTTCTTAATTCCAAGAATTTTACTGGACATATTTAAAGGAAATCATCATTTCTCAAATGTGTTTTAAAGAAATTTAGTTTTGAGGTAGCATCTTGGCCATATAGATTATTTGGGAGTTTTTTGGGTTTGTTTTTTCACAGGAGCATCTAGGATTATTTCTGGTAGACAAAGCAGCTAAGCTCCAATCCACAGAGCCCACAGACATTTACACATTTTCCAGTTCATAAAATGTGCCATGAAAAAGAGCTCATTATAGGCACATTTATTTGAAAGATTTCTTGGTGTTCTGCTTCAAGAAATGATGGCTGATTTGAAATTGAGAAAAGTGCCATAAAATGGGTTTCTTCAGCTTGATCAGGTTCAGTGAAGATCGTAACGGACTGTAAAAGCCTGGATTCATTCAGTCTTGTGCCTTTCCAAAGCTCCTGTGAATGTTTTGTATCATTGCTGTCAGATGTGATTTTCTCTGCTGCTGCAGATGTGCACAACAGATTTACTGTTACAAGTAATAGATAGTAAATTCCTGACGTAGAGGCATTTAGGGCCACTGCCAGATGTCTCATTTTAATAATACATTTGTATATCCTAGTTCCAGAGGGACAATTAAGCTGTGAACAATAAAGATAAAATCATTGGAGGACAGGTATTACCATTTTACTGTTGCAGTCAATCTATAGCGCTCAATAAAATGGATGAATTTAGTTTTGGTTTTGTGTTGTTACAACAGGATTGCTATCACTTAGATCTCATTCAAAAAAACAGTGGATAAGGACATGTCTTCATTACAGCTGTCTGCATGTGAAGAGGATGATCTGTTGCTCCAACTTTGCGCTGACAGTTTGGATGCAGAATTATCTCCATCGAACTCCAGAATGCATTAGGCAAATGGAGTCTCATTTCTATCCTCAGCAAATTAGGGATGTTGAGAGATCTGTTGGCTGGGTACTGACAATTTGTTATCTGTGCAGTTGAATTGCCTGGGAAACAGTGTCCAACCTGGTGAAGGGCTTATCTATTTGCTGCAGGTACAGGAAAACTGTGCAGAGAAGTTCCAATAATTACTTGCTTTCTGTCTTTCCTGTAGGCAGAGTTTTGAACTAGTTTTATTTAGCTGGTACAAATAACAAGGGTTATGTCCACAGCTAAAGGGTATCTGGGAGTTGCTTAATGTAAAAGCCTCAATCACAAAGAGAAAGAGAGGGAGAGTGCAGGTCTAAATCATATGTTTACTTAAAATTAGAAGGATCATGAAGACATTGTTAAAAGAAACAGTAAAAAGCCCAAAGCATCAGCTGTAACATTAGGTGAATCAAGACCTGACCTTTCCAGAAATTCAATATTGTTTGAATTGAGTGAGAAATTCTGACCTTGGTACTCATTGCTCTATGTTTGCCCCCATGCCTCTCCTAAGATACACTATGTTTAGGTGTTAGTGTTAAGAGGTAGATGGATTATAACAATCAGGACAGAGAAGAAATAAAGGGATTACATGAGGAAGTCTTCTCTAAAAAATTGCTGGTTTACAGTGAATCTTACCTCACCTAAAGATGTCACAACTCTTTCCAGTCCTCTCCTACACTTTGAAACAGTTCAGCTTTGACACTTCCTTTCTCATAATGCCTAAATGAGCAGCTGCATGGGCCCACACTGCTCTTGTCCTGGCTTGCAGGGGTCTGGAAAATGGTAACAAAATGTGGCTGTGGGCAGTGAGCCCTCTGGACCGTTGTATCCAATGATGGCTGTTGTCTGAAATGGGCAGTTGCAGAATATGGCACAGGCCCTGCTCCTGTCTCCCATTTTTGGGGTTTTTCTATGGCTGAGTCAGTCCTTTTTGGGGGTGTCCTGTCTCTCTGGGTCACCTGGATGATGCTCCCTGCTGAAGGCTAAGCAAGGTGAGCAGTGTGCCCCATATCCATGTACCCCAGTACTTCTGGGATGCACTTTAGGATCAGAAGTGGTCGTGTTCTATCCTCACATTTTGGGGGGAAAAACATTTGCAGAGGGAAGGAATGAACCTTTAAATCTCCCAGCACAACTAGAGTGCAGGGGAAACACTATGTAGGCCTGCATCTACCTTCATTTTAAACACAGGGAAGGGGCATAATAAACCACTTTTAAAAGGTTTATTTTTGAGGATGATGTTTGGAGAATCCCCCTCCTTTCACACTCATAGGAACATAGTTTAGTGTACATTATAGCTTCCCACCATAGGGTCACTTTAAACTCTGGTTTGAAGGAAACATGCTTGACTACAATAAATCTGGATCACATACTTCAGTATATTCAATTTACAACTGTCCTTCTTCAAACTACCCCTCTTTTCCTAGTAAAAATGAGACAGCTTTAGATAGATAGTTTTAAGAATTATCCCGTGGGTACTGTTAAAAAGACCTATTCATAGATACTCATGTGTTAACCACATGTGTGGCACTGACAGCAACTACTCAGAACCTAATGGTGATAGGGTAATGAAAGTAGCCAAAATCATGGCAAATAATGAAAAAAAAAAACCTGTAGAAATTAAAAAAAAAAATCAATTAACAAGTTACTGGGCTATCAACATGGAATATCAGAAGAAGAAGAAAAACTACTAACAGTCCTGCCAAGCCATCATTAGCAATCCTTAGCTTTCTTTAGACACATCCTGCTTCCCTCCCTCCCCACATTACATTTTTCTTTGTAAATAGTATGAACTGAGTGCCAAATTGCTTCCCTGGTTTCAACAGAAAGTCTCCCTGGCATAAATCAACCTGCTTTGGAGACATCTCCCTTCAGCTTGGTCTGGCAGATTAACAATGAAAAGGGAAGAGACAATGGTACAGTCAGACATCTCTCCAAAAAAACACATTAGTTGAGAGCTAATAGCTGATTAGTAAAATCTTCCCATCATTTAAAGATGCATTTTCTTTAGTGATGAAAACCAGGTCTCCTTAGACCTCAAGTCAGTGTCTGGTCTTCTAGGTCAGTTCCAGGGTAGGTTTATGTTGTGATTAGAATGGGCTCTGCAGTTTGGGTAGGAATATGTGCTAGTCAGCTTTTAATGTCAGAGCCTGGACAAGATTCAGGGACATAGCTGCAGCAAAACCAGAGAAGCACTCTGAATTGTGTGCTGCTATTGGGATCCAGTCAAGTTAAAGACCCACATGAGGCCTTGAGTGAGTTGGAAGCAGAGCACACACTTCCTTGGTGCTGAAGAGTACATGGATGCTTCACCTTGCTTTTCCTCTGTAAGGCAAAAAGATCGTTTTAATGTGGAATTTGCAGCATGTGAGCCATGATTATCTCCAGTCTTCAGAATGACATTTGTGCAATTAATTACTGGTGACTACCACATCCAATCTACTTTAAATTCTGTTGAATGATTCTGAATCTGAATGATTTCCTTCTTTGTCTGCTGTTACATAAACTGTCTGCTGTTACATAAACCCAACTATTAAAGACGCTGGAATGAAAGGATATATGAAAGGATATATAGAAAAGAACTTGCAACTAGTCAATTTCATATATATATATATATATATATATATATATATATGAAAGAATTTATAAATAATTTAATGATAATCCCATTTTATCATTAGATGGTAAATCCTTTATAAAAGGGAAAATAGGATTTTTCTACAGAAATACATTTCTGTGAAAGAGCTCACATACAAAAATGTTTTTTGCAACATCTATGACTTTGTGGTCTTGCCTAATTTTTAACTGTTGTTGTTTCAATAATATGAAATATTAATTAATTAATATTTTAAACACTATAAAAATCTATAAAAATCTATTATTGTTGGGAAATGTTTTAATGTTCTTTGGAGTGTCTACCAAATAGATCAAGAATAAATGGATTGCAATAAGTAAAGGTGAAATTTAACATGAGTTTAGCAGGACTAGATATATATCTTCATCTGTCTGTCTATTTATCTATCTATCTATCTATCTATCTATCTCTATGTCTATATAATCTATATACCTATATTCATGTATATTAAAAAAAAGAAAGTAGAGACACATAAACACCACTCCTTTTCCCAGGAGCACCAGTACTGTCTGCCAGGTAAAATTTTCTTATAAGGTGCCTCACAACATTAATGTTTCTAAGTCTTGTGATACACATCTTTTCACTTTTTTCCCCAAAGCTTTAATTGTCAGACTAAGGAGACTAAGAAGGAACCTTGGCTTTCTTTAAAAGTCTTAACATTGACTGACAGCTTGTACAAATGTATTGACTAAATCTCTTTGACTCATGTAGCCACCTGGACCCTGAGATGCATATTTGCAGAAGCTGAAACAGCATCTTCTAAATATTTGGGAAACTGAACGTCTCCCCTCATTGCTGAGGCATTCTCTGCTTATATGGCTACCACAATAAAAAATAGAGAGGCCACAATCCTCTCCTCAAGCCCTGGATCCCTGATTTTCCTTATTAAGTCCCATTTCATTCCCTGAGTGTTTTGGACTGCCCCAGTTAGCCACTGTGACAAAGTTCAGGAGTGGCTAAATAGGGTCCATTTCAGATGACTGTATCAATCTGACCTCAGTCTATGTTAAACAATCCTCTGACAGCATCCCATGCTTCAAACACCCATATAGGCCTTCATGGCACTCACTAAGGCAGGCAATAAATAACTTCAGTCCTCCCTGGCATCTGTGACACACTCCCTTTGCTATTTTGGGCACTTTTAACTGGAACAAAACATGAAATGAGTAATAAGAACATCTCAGGGACTTGCAGTACTGTGGACCACTCTGGACAAACTGGGTGGGCATGGTTATCTTGTTCTAGATGTCACTAGTTCTTGGATCCCAAAGCCAGGCAGCCTCAGGATCAGTGCCAGTCTCTAAACAGGATGGTGGATTTTGGCTAATGAAGCTTCAGTGTTTGTATGCAAAACTAATTAGTACATAATAATTCATTATGCCAATTTTCCTCATCAGTGAAACCAATTTGCCATTTACCAAGTCATTAATGAATTGTCTGCTAATAAATTTAAGTTGATTTTAAATGTTTGTTCTAAATCCCTGGGGATTAGAATACTTGAACATTTTAATACTATTGGGCACGACATTTTAATACTATTGGGCACCACTGAAAATCCACCAAATAATAATGCTTTGTATGTTTCCTCAGTTACTTCTGACAGCTCAAACTTATTTCATTTCATTTTATTCCCAGATAACTGTCTGAGCTTTTTGGTGTATTCTAATAATTTTGTGTATAGGCCTTTACAAATCATGTTTAACCAGAGCGAAACAGAATCCCACTTAAGTTTTAATGCTTATGTAACGTTTCTCTGGGCACTAAGAGAGAGCCCTGCTTGGTTTATCCTATGCAGCAAGCATTTATATCTGAGCTTAGCTTCAGCACATGAAGGGTTGTGCACTGGAACTGGTGCACCTATGCTTAAAACTCAGAATCTATAACTGGGCTGTCTGAGTCAAACCTCAGTTTTGTCAGGGCTTAAATGCTTAAAAAGGGAACACTTACCTATTGCCCATTTTTATTCCAAGTCTGGTTTGCAGCATGCAGAAATTGTGGCTCAGAAGTGTTTTGGTAGGAACCACCACGTTCTCTGGGGCTCAGTCAGGTTAGGCACAGTCCCACAGCTGAAGCAGACACCCAAGCTCCACTATTTACTATTTCCAGGGCTATCTAGACTACCTTTTGGGCATGAGCTGTTCAACTTCCCAACTTCCAGAGAAGCTCCTCCACAGCCTGTGCCTTTCTGCTGCTCTCAGGAGCTGTGGGATGCTCTGGAAGTGGTGAAGCGTGGTCATTCACAGGGAGATGGGAGGGAACTGCACCATCTGCACTGCTACCAGCCCTCATTCTGAGCCAGGCTGAGACTGTGTAATTTCAAATTCACAGGCTGTTACAGGTAAACATAATTTGGTCCTTTAAATCAAGAGCTCATACTACAGCAGCCTGTCAGACCTTTAAGCCAAAGATGTCCTTAAGGAAAGGATGAGCTTTTAGTCAATGCCAAGTATACCCAAGGCTTTACCTGTCCCCCTTGCAGAGGATAAACTGTCTTAGCCACTCAGCACACAGTTTGCCCTGCTCCTGCTTGTCTTCAGAGCCAGAAATGGTCTCAGTGATACCCTGTTCACCAGTGCCCTTTGCCAGAGAGGGAGGAAACTCCTCCAAAAGGGATGCAAGCTTCTTCTACAATCTTTCTACATCTCTCAGGCAAATCACTTGTCCAAAAAGCTGTATTGTGTATGTGTGACTTCACTGGCTGGCTGGTGGTCTGCTGTCTGGTGATGGAGCAGGGGCTTCCTGAAGAGCTCAGGGCCTGGCAACCAAGGGGAGGCTGAGAGGAGCTGCCTTCCTGGAACTATTAAACTGGGCAGTGCCATATTGTTATGAAAGAGAGGGCAGCACGTCATACCAGGGCCAGTGATTTGGAGGGGAATACTGTGTCTAGCAGTGTGAGTCTCCAGGTCTTGCATGGTTCTAATGGCCTGTAGAAATGTGTCAGTAGCCACCAGGCCACCTGGAAAGGCCCACTGGAGGGTGCTGGGAGAGGTGGGTGCACATGAGGTATCATTTACTTTCAGAGTGCCTTGAAAAATCACACTGTGAAGTGCACAATAGGGAACTCCCCATTCAGAGCAGGAGCCAATATCCTGATAGAATTGGTGCCAGCAGTGCTGAGAACAAGGGAGGGGTCCCTATTCTCTCTCAGAAACAGAGACAACTTCCAGAGGCAAAGAAGAGTGAAGCAGTGATCAGCACAGGTGGCTGTAGGCTGTCAGCACTGACTGCAGTGTCCCTGCTGGAGAGTTCCCTCTTGCCTTCTCACCCCCAGAGCAAGAAAACAAGACAGTGTTTTTTTGTTGACAGATGCAAGAAAAACAAAAGGCTGGGGGAAAGCTCACTCCAGCCCTCCTTACCTTCTTCCCAGAGGGAGGTCTGGAGCAGGGAGAGCTCGGCAGGGGTGAGGCAGGGAGTGGGAGTGATGGCAGGGCTGGGGGAGACAAGCAGCAAGGACCCACTGTCTCCCTGGCCAGTGCAAACACACACAGACTTAACCTACGGCTGAACTTTTGCCCTTGGGTGACCAATGCCATTAGGACGCAGGTCAAAAGGTTGCAGGGTGACAGAAAATGGAACTTTATTGAATGAAAGAGAAAATGAAAAAATTCCTTTGTTTGCTTAACTCCGTGTGGTTTGTATAGCTACTGTGATCCCATAATAGAGTCCAGAGTGAAAAAGTAACTTGATTTATCACATGCAAAGGAAAAAAAAAAAAAAAAAATAGGAGGGATTTTACTAAGGGAATAACTGAAAAAACAGGGGAAGACTAAAACTCGCAAATCCCTAAGACATTAGAATAAATGTGACTTTAATCAATAAAAGCCTTTTTATAGGTTTGAGGCAGAAGTAGATTTTTTTATTCTATAGGAACAAGCATATATTTAGAACACCAGTGTTTGTATCAGTGTACATGAAGGATACCAGCAGGCATGCTAAAAGAATATTCTTCCTGATTCTTTCTGTATGAGTCAGGAAAAATGTGCACATATATGAGCATCTGGCTTAAAAATATTTTGTTTTGACATGTCTGAGTGGCAAAATCATAGCACTCTACATATAATCCACCTGCATTTATATGCAAATGCAAAACCTAGATATTTAAAATCCACTTGAGGAAAGGAAACATCTCTGGATAAGTAGAGAGAAAAACAGTAGGACCCGTAGGACTCTCTAGAACTGGAGATTCCAAATGAACTAGCTAAATGTAACCTGAAATTTCAGCATGCTTGGCATGCTTAAAATGCATTGGATATTTTTTTATTTCTTGATATAATATAGTCCATCAATAAAGATACAGCTGGTTAAAATCAGATGCTTTAAAATGCTGGATTTTTAATGGAGTGACATATTCTGAATCAGATCCAAAGAATTTTAAGGGTTAATATGCTAATTCTGAGCTGTCTCGACAATGAGATAGAAATCAATAGAGCTAGAGCACAAGAAATTGAACAATATCTAAAGCTATGCCAGGAAGTAATACTCAGGATATATAGATACTCCCAGAAACACTTAAATTAAAAAAGAAAAAAAAAGAAAGAAATAGAAAAGAAAAAAAATAAAAGAAAAGTCTTAAACTGAATGAAACATTTAACAGTCAGTCTTTCAGAGTATGGAGGGGCAGATTTTGCCTCTGTGCATATGTAACTGCTGTGGGTGAGATGGGGTACTGCACCCAGTCTGTGCATAACTACTGCTTGAAGGGCATGAGGCTGAAATGGGGCTTGCTCTGAGCAGGATGCCTTCCAGCTGGGAATCTCACCTCTCTGTTACTCTTCTCCCTTCCTTTGCATTGTCATCAGTCAGTCCACAGCCTGCAGGGCTACAGCAATTACACCTACATCTCCAGTGTGCCCCTCTTCTTTTTGATCCCAGTGAACAACCAAACCTGCTGGCCTGACACTTAGCTCTAGAGAGTGACATCCTCTACAGGGTGTGTCTCCAGGAGTCCTCATTTCCAGAATATATTTATGACTTGCTAATTCTCTTTTGCATTGGGTCACAAGCACAGGCCTTTTCTTTCTCATCCATATAGCTAAAACTCATATCCAGACTAGTTTTGGTGTTGCAGCCACGTATCTCACTTACTGTAGTATCCTCTGCTTTTGCTCCTAACTGCTGCAACCATGCTCTCATCATATCTATTTGGACTGCTGCTGTCAAGATCGTTATCCCCATCTGTTACCCTGAGTCTGTCATAATTCTGTTTGTCTCTTTGCACTGTCTCCTCCTTCTCTGCTATAACAAATGAACCACCTTTCCCTATTCCCACTTAAATGACACTGTAATCAGTACTAAAAGGCTGACTGCCACCTCCATTAGGATTGTGTTATCAATTTCCATTATCTCCTTTCCAATTTTCAGCCATGCATTTTCAATTTTTCATCTTTCTCTCCACCTAGGAGTGGAGGAAATCCCCACAAATGCATGCAAACATACTTTGTTTCCCGACCTCAAAAAGTGCTATTGCAGTTTCCTTCAGCTCTCCCATCAGGCTGTCTGATTCCATCTAGTGTAAGCACTCAGACTCCTTAAATCTTCCTTTTTTTTGTTTTCATTGTACAATGCCTAAAGCAATGTGGTCCTCATTCCTGACTAAATGTTCCAGTTTGCTTCAATAATACAAATAATAATTATTTGTAATAACCTTCTTGGTTGAATAAAGCTAAATAAAGAGTAACTCAATTGACTCTAAGCATAGAGAACCCATGTTTATATTGGTATAATGAATAAAAAAAAGATTTCCCTCTATTTTAGTTTTTCTGTTTGCCTACAGAGACAAATAATCACCATACACCTCCCCTTACATCCCCCAGGATTGTAAAAAAATGTGGATTTTAAGTAAGATAGAAAATTCAAAACATGAAATGAAGTTTATTTCACATGCAATATATTGAATGAACTTTGAGGCTGTGAACTAAATGCCTATGAAATTCCTTAAAATGTTACTTAAACATAAACTTGTTTGTACATGAAATCTTGAAGGCACTGTAAGTTTCTTTTTTCATTCCCTGTTTTTTCTTCTTACAAGCATAGTTAAATACATCATGGTTTACTGGCTTGCAACTTGTCTCTTTGAAAATATTTAAAGTTGCTTTTTAGATCATGGAAAGAATCTGAAAGAAGAATTTAATATTTTGTGAAGAAAACTTTGTTCTTGTCTAAAAATCCTTTATGCCAAGTTTCAGTGAATTTTTGCAGCCAAGTTATACACTTCCTCTGACAAGTTTTAATGCTACCAGACAATTTGGCTACATGGTATTGTTATCAAAATGCTAAAAGAAAAACTCAACAACTCATTATATTGGAGGAACTAGTGTCAGTAGACAGTTATTAAGACTTTTAGTGTTGTTTCTGTTCAGCAGGTATTAACATGTTTGGAGAAAAGGGAAAAAAGGATGGTATTAAAAGCTAGAATTTTTTTTGTGGGTGGGTAAATGATTATTCTTCCACACACTGCCAGAGACAGAAAGCAATTTGTGGATGGCAGTGTTTAAAGTAGAGATATTTTGGGAGAAAAAGTATTGTGCATTTTGTAAGTTATGACAATCTTCTGGGAGGTTATGTCGGAGTGGTTGGAGAAATTTTGGGGTAAAAAAACAGCAACAAACCCCACTGCATTTCATTATCTTCAACAACTCACCAGGAATCCCATGTGTTCTGAAAAGTAAGAATATAGCAATTAAACTTGTCTTTCTCAACCATAATATCTGCTAGACAATATATACAGATCCTTGAAAACAAAGCTGATTTATTCTGTACAGTAATAGATGGTTTCTGCAGCTATTACAGAAGGGAGTGTAAAAAATGTTAAGATTTAAGATGGAATTCTGAAAGAAATTAATGCTTCTGCTTGGTATGGACAAAACCTCTGTGAATGTATTTTTTAAGAAGAGATTTGGAGTACAGTGTCAGTCTAGATGATTCATTTAGGCCAAACAGATGACATGTACATAGCTGAACTTAAAGGCTATGAATCCCACTCACAGAAACTACCTACACTTGTTTTGGCACTCTTCAGTGTGCATATAAAGAAACAATTTCTGACCACTGCTAGTAGCATCATAACAGCAGTCACAGTGTTGAATGCAGGCAGAATACATTTATACAAAAGCAGCAAGATGATCCCATTTAATATTTAAAAAGCTTACCATAAAAATATAGGGCTTATTTGAAAAAACAAATGCACGCCTTACAAAACAGAGCAAAAATAGGTTAATCACTTTTCGGATATTTGCAAGTGCCGTGTGCAATCAGGCCATAGCATCTCTGAAAACTGCCAGCTTGTTCTGGTACTGAGAGAGAGGGGCTACTGCTGGGAAATAACTAAGATGTCCCCTCATTTAGCACAGACCACAGAACAGCTGCCGGATATGAATGCCTTTCAGTCACCATTGATCAGGAATCGATTCAAATTAGTGACCTAGAAATAAAAGGCTGCATATTAAAGAACAAATTTCCTATACCACTCTGTCTTCAGTAATGAGAAATGCAAGTGTCTGCCACATTTAACGTTCAGCTGTCAAATACAGAAGAAATAGATGACCTCAAAGCATGACAATATGAAAAAAAACTCTAAAACTTCAGGCATTTTCCCTTTTAAGCGCTTTTGTTTTGTTTTGTTTTGTTTTGTTTTGTTTTGTTAGTGTGGCAGCTCCCCCACTGAAGTTGGCAGTTAGGTGTTTACAATATTAGGCAAATGTAGGAAACTAATATTCTGTTTTCTACACTTTCTCATAAAACCTGGCTTTAGAAATGGTTTTTCAGTCCTAAGCTTCTTGTATTACATTAAAACCCACAGGGAGGGTGTGCTTTAAAGTGCTAGGCTAAAGCACTTACAATTTGGATTCCAGTCCTTGACTTTGCAAGGACTATCTCCATGGCCTTGGCAAGCTGCTCATATTTTCTCCATCTCAGATTCCCATTTAGAAATGGAGAAAACTAATGTTTCTCTATCCTGGGAATATTTTGAAACTAAAGTCACAGGTAACTGAAAGACACTCTGCTATGGATATAGAAATGACCAATCTAACAATCTTATTTGGCTCTTTGGACTAGCTAATGTTTCCTTTGAAGGCTGAGTTGGAAATGCAAGGCTGAAATGTAAGATTTACGGATATCATTTTCATGCTTATGGTCCTTAGAGATAAAAACAAACAACATTCCCCTCTCCCCAACCACTGAAGAAAATGGGTCAATCGAAAATTATCACAGTGACAGGTTTTTCCTTTCATTAGGATTACAAAACACCCAGCGTTAGTAAGAATTGTAGAGATTTTTCTGACAGAATTAATTATTCTGAATGATTAGTTTGTTATGTTCCTTGCAGGCACCAAGTTTGGAAGAGGAAGTGCTTTGTCTTTCGATTAAAAATATCCAAACAGCTCTGTGGAGTCATGATCTGAGAAACCAAAACAAGTCCTTAACCACAGATAAATGAAGGTTGGCTGATCCCAGTTTGTAGAAAGCCAGAGGAAGCCCTCTGCTCTGACCCCGTGCCCTCTGGCATCACAGCTGGTGCATGAGCACAAAGACAACTTCCATGTAGATGCTGCTGTGGGCACTTTACACAGGCTAGATTGTAAATTTGTCCATTTATGAGTGTCCTGTGGGGGTTCCCAACTTGGAAGACAAAGCAAGAACTGAAGCGAACAAAGCTTATCCGTAAAAGTTCCTCTGATTGCCACTATTAATAAAATGGAGGCCATAAACAAATTTACTGTTTACTGTTTCTTAAGTGGGGGAGCAGGAAGCAGGGGATGCTTCCCTGGGTCTGAAGGAGGTGGGTGTGCTGCACAGGGTAAGAGTGCAGGTAAGGTATGTATGAGCTATGAAAATTAAGTGTGCCTGCTGGAAATGTTTTCCTTTAGACTTCCTACGACTGGGCTGTGGACAGGAATTTCATCTGACCCAAAATCCGAAATTGCCTTAGCAGAGGTTTGAGCAACACACATAAAACAGATGAGTTTGTATTTCTGGAGCTTTTTTGTTTCATTTTGTTTGTTCCTTATATAAATTCAGAGGTGGAAGAGTAGTTTTAGACTGTGGCATGAACCAGCATAGTCCAATGAACGTCAAGGTTCACCTCCAGTGTGCATATTTTTAATTTTCATTTACTCTTTCTATCACATAAGGACAACATGCTTATTTTTGATGCCAATGCCTATTATGAAGCATTAGATATGGTCCAAAAGTCACAGCAGTTTTATACAAGTGACTCAATTTTGAAGGAATGATTGACAGAGAAAGCTACATTTCTTCCAAAATGCCAGGCCGAGTGACTCTTTTCAGTCCTGTCTACAGAGACTGTGGTCTCTTACTTTTGAGCTGTAGGTGTTGTTTTTCAGGACTCTGCTCTGGTTTGCTGCCCATGGTGAGGAGTACTGCAAAGCACTGTGGTAGTTGGGGGAAAAAGCTTGGGTGGAGGAGATAACACAGTTGCCCTGAAGGAACAGGTTTTGGTCTGACTGTGTGTCAGTCAGTCACCAGTTCTGCTGTCTGCCTTGCATTGCAGGTATCCATCCAGAAATCTTAGCTGCTTCAAGAAGCTGTGGCTGTGAAATGAAATACATTGGTTTCTGACTTGGAAATGAAGATCCAAAAGCAAAAAACAGTGCATATTTACAAGTCAAGCAGGTCATAAGGAACATCTCTGTAGCCCATTAATGGGATGTCCCATAGGAGGCACTGCCCTTTAGCATACCTGGGATCAGTCCTTGAAAGCTGGACCCACTGAGGTGCACAGCAAATGCTGAAGTTATATGGTATTGGAGCATGAAGAGACTACTTGTGCTGTAATTTTCTGCATTGCACTTGGATCTTTTTTCAGATAATAGTATTTAGAACTTAGAAGAACCTTCATACTGAAGAAAACCTGATAACCAGCATGGCACTTAACCTTCTGCCCAGGGTACCAAGCATCAAACATAGTCGAGAGATCCACGTGGAAATTTTTTTTTTTTTTTTTTTGCTTAACTTTAATAAGTGCCAGGTAAGTTCTGGGCAGAAAGAGGACAGCTAGCTTAGCTGGAATTCATGGTCTGGAAACCACTGAGGAAAGCCTTGTTGCCGTGTTCTACATCCCCAGCCCAGCATCACGTGGTCCCACTGCCATGCAGGAGCACTGACAGCAGCGCAGGAAATCGCTTGGAGAAATGCCCTCATTCTGTTTCGTTTGGAGCCCAGTTGTTCTCAAACTTCCAGCGGCAAAATTATGGTGCAGTTTTAATAGGAGTATGTGTCTAAACTCATACTCATGTTTTTTCTGCAAATATGGGTTAGAAGATCTCATTTTTCTCCTCCCACACATGGACTCAGTGCCAACTTCACAAACAATGACCTGTATTCATCCACACTGTAACTCTGTTGACATCACCAGGCTACAACAGAGATAAATTTGGTCCAGCGAGGCAAAGTGCTGTGAAATGGTTGTATTTTTCTCTTTTACCCAAGGAAAATGCATCTGGAAACATATCATACTTTCATGCTGACACACAGGAATGTCTTCACCATTATCAGGTGATTGATTTTCCTGTAGATTCATGAGAGGTTTTTTTTTAAACAGATGCTTAAGTTGCAAATGTGGTACATGATATTTTATTTTTTATTGCAAGACAAACAATACATGAGTTTGCTATTATTCTGTTTATAAACACCTTTTTAGACATATCAGCATGAATTTCTTTTTTCTTTTTCTCTTTTTCTTTTTCTTTTTCTTTTTCTTTTTCTTTTTCTTTTTCTTTTTCTTTTTCTTTTTCTTTTTCTTTTTCTTTTTCTTTTTCTTTTTTCTTTTTCTTTTTCCTTTTTCTTTTTCTTTTTCTTTTTCTTTTTCTCTTTTTCTTTTTCTTTTTCTTTTTCTTTTTTCTTTTTCTTTTTCTTTTTCTTTTTCTTTTTTCTTTTTCTTTTTCTTTTTCTTTTCTTTTTCTTTTTCTTTTTCTTTTTTCTTTTTTCTTTTTTCTTTTTCTTTTTCTTTTCCTTTTTCTTTTTCTTTTTCTTTTTCTTTTTCTTTTTCTTTTTCTTTTTCTTTTTCTTTTTCTTTTTCTTTTTCTTTTTCTTTTTCTCTTTTTCTTTTTCTTTCCAAAATGTTAGACATTTCTGACCCATTTTTTTGCTTTTTAGAACATTTGATTTCACTTCCATAGGACCCATGATCTAAAAGATGGATTATTCAAGAGCACCTACGTGTTTCTGGAGACTAGATGGCATTTTCAAAAGTGGCTTGAAACATTAAATCAACAGGGTTTATGAACATGGAGTCTGGAAGAACTCATAAGTGGTGTCACTGAGTGCAATAGTGGTTAAATGAGAGGGGTGCAACCACCCTAAGATAGGAACCTAAGTTTTGTGGTCCATGAGGAGGAAGCAGTAATGCCAAGGACTAGGATTTGCAGAACACAGCACACTGAACAGAAGTCCAGCTAAACCCAAAAGTGAAAGCCGCTAGTAAGATAGATCTGAGTTTGTGACTGTAACCCAGGGAGAAAAAATGAGAAAAAACAAAAATTACTACACCCTAGAGACAGATGCCTCTGCAATGAAGATCTAGAGCCAGAAGTTGGCTTTGGATTCAAATGGCTGGATTACTGCTTGGATTACTGCTGTTTTCCTTTGAATTCAGTCGTTCAAGAACAAAATGTCCTTTATTTAAAGGAAAGTGGACATCTTTTTCTATACAGTACATTGGAACTGGAAAAAGAGATATTTCCTTATGATGGATTTTATTTTTTAATTTCAGATTTATGGCAGAATAATCAAAGATGCTGTTCACAGAATAAAAAACTGTTGTGTAGTCTATTTAACACAAACAAGAAAGCATGTGGCAAATAAAATAAGTTATCAGGATGATCCCAATGAAATCTGAATCACCAATCCCTGATACTGACAGTATTTTTCCCAGAGCTCCTGAAAATATGAAATGCTGCTTTTAAATGTGTTGTCTGACATTTCAAATTCACCTGTAAGCTACTAATTACAAGTGGGATTTAGAAATTACCATATCTCAAATTTTTTAGTTTTCTTTGGCTTTGGCATAATCACAGTCAGATTATCTTCCAGAAAAATTGCTATAACAATATTTAAACACTTAAAAGGGACTTAATTAGTTTATAGAGTCATCAGAGATTTTTGTATTTAAGATATCATGCTAATCTTACTACAAGGAATTTAATTGAAAATTCAATTTAAAAATATAGCACAAGGATTTAAATTCCTTACTATATTTGAATTTAATGCTTTTAATCTTTTAAACATCTTTATACAAAATTTAATATCAAATTACCTACATTCCCCAAAAAAAAATATCAGGGAGTCAAAGGCATGAAGAGTGTTGGAGCAGGAAGATTTTGTAGTAAATAAAGAATCATCCAATGAATTTGGAATGGAACCAGATCTTTAAACTATGTCCTGTGATGGTGATTTCTATCTTCCTGCCTGGTTTCAAAATACCACAAATAAATCCCATGCAGAGGACAGTTTGGCATGATGGGAATTCAGCCCCTGGTACCAATCCTTCAAAATAGCACCTAGAATACTGTAGAGAAGGGAAAAACCTGGCTGCCTCAAAGTGAAGTTATAGTCTCTTTCGGGATGACTTGCTCCCTGCCCAGATAACTTTTTGCAACTGTTTGCTTTCACTGTTTGCAGCTGGCTGTGAGGTTCATTTTATGGCAGGACTGCCCACATTAGTGGCTAGCTAGTTTGAGGAGCAAATGAAGCACAGATAGAACCCATGTCCTCTAGACAAACTGAGCTTCATGAAACCAAACATGTCCTATGGTAAATTGAAAACAGAAATGGGGGTGATTGCCTGGTAGGATAGGCTTCCTCTTCCCATTTCAAGTTTCATTTGTAATGAGAAAAAAATATACTGGAAAAAGAACCCAAACTTTAGGAGATTAGGGAGACTGACAAATGCCTTTTGCCCACATGTATTGGAGAAGATATTGAGAAGAAGCCCATTGTACCCAGGCAAGTAGAAAATGGAATCACCTAGAATCAAAGAAAGTTTGAGGCTGTATTGACACACTTCATATGTGTTTCTCCAGTGCAAAACAGAAGGGAAGGATCACCTCTCCTGAGCTACTGACAGTGTTCTGATGCAATGCAGTAGACTGTCATATTTTTTTCCTTTTTTTTTTTTTTTCCTACAAGGGCAGATTTCTGACTCACTGATGAAGATGATAGACATCACCATATTGGACATCCCAAAAGGAGGCAGTAGATTCATACTACCAACTGTGTGACAGTGAGTATGGTCTGGATGGTAGGAGAGCTTTCATTTGAATTCTATGGTATAAGCAGTCAATGGGGTGACTTGTCTATCACAGATTTATTTCCTGTCTAGAAAGCCAGTCTTAAGTCTCTCTCCAGTCTCTGTTGGTACCCTCTACACAGAATCAAATTTGCACATTATATTCAATAATTCAATTCAACTATGCATGTGTAGAACTTGAAAAAACTAAATTGTATTCCTTGTCGACAAATTCAGCCTCAAGATGTACTTAATTCTAGCACAAAACTGTTTAGTGACAAACGAATCCTGGTTAGCTACCCAAAGTCTGTGTCATTTTTCTCCACAAAGCAGATAACTCTCAATGTTTCATACCTTGTGAGATCAACTCTAAAAGCCCTGAGTCAGATGATTTGAAACTTCAATGAACCTTTCAGATGCATAAAAAGGCCAGTTAGCTCCCTGGTGCTTCCTTTATGGATTTGTTCTTCAGGAGTGGGCATGGGAATGAAAGAAAACAATGGTGAAGAAGACCTTGTCCTCCTCATGGCTAGAAGCCTTCTCTGGCAGACAGGAATTTCAGCTTGCAAGGGAGGACCAAGCTCGGAAAAGAGTAAATGATGTCTTTTAAATTGGACAAATATTGTGGAAAACATAAACCTCTTATTTGAGCAATAATCAGCCTCTTCAGTAATATTTCTGTTGCACTTTTTGGCTGGAAGAAAATGAAGGTCTTTCCGCTTCCAGTGCTTTGCATGCCATCTCAAAGGGGTGCTGAGTGATGCAATATAGAAATCCCACTGCTTCAGAGACAATGAGTGCTTGAAAGATAAATCTGCTGCCTATCCTTCAAGAAATGCCAGACTTGGAAGGAAAGTTCCAAAGGGAAAAAAAATTACCTACATGCTAACAGATCAGGCTTTCATTTCCCATCTGCTGATGAGAAATGAGATAAAGGTGATAACTACTTGAGAGATGGTTGCATATTGATCCTCTTCCTCAGGAAAGGGAGTTGTAATCCATGATAGCTCCTTACCTTAGTTGGCACATCTTAGCTACTGGTATTGGGAGTGTTAAGGAAGGTTCCCACATGAGCTGAACTGTAGTTCTAGAACCTTGTGGCTCTATGACAAATAGCTCTGTGTATACACTCAAGGATGGATTTAGATCACCTCTTTCAGTCCTGCAAACCTATGCAAGCCCATGGTGCCAGCTTCTGTACCACAATCTCTTGCATTCACAGTGCAGCTCAACAGCTTCCTGCTTGAGGGACAACTCAGTATGGTGTTTTCTGGAACCCAGGAAAAAGCTTTGGTCTTACCCTGGACTTTTCTGGAAGGTCTATTCCTTGGTAGTAGCCTGACATCAATCTCCTCCACGATGTTCTTCTTGGTTTATTTTTCAAACCATTCCAAGCACCTCAGCTGCATGTCTTGGACATTGTCAAATGGCTGCCCTGTCAATAAGCGAGGAGGTTTGTCAAGCATATAAGTAAACTGCATTTTTACCAGTCTTGGTTCTGTAAAAATGTTTCAATCTTCTGTTTCCTAGCTCAAAATCTGCTCATAAAATTTTTTCATGAAAACTACATTATCATGATTCAGAAAGGAAGTATTTATTTAAAAGATATTTCTTATAATGCTCTTAAGCTAGAATAAGCCAAAGTTAGGATGAAGTTGTTAATCAGACTCTATTTTACTAATACATATGATCCCATTATTTTAATAGAATTACACAAAATAAGTGTAAATTAGTGAAATAAGCTAATTCTCCCCGAGGTAAACCTTTAAGTTAAAAGTTGATGGAAATTTTGATATGGGGAGCTGTTGACTAAATTTGAAACATGTATCTCTGATTCTGGACTATTTTTTTTCTCTAAGACTTTGTATGCTTGTCTACATACATTCTACCCAACAGAGGAGAAAGAGTATCTCATTAAAAATTTTTAATGCCAGCATATTTTTGTGTTTCTTATCTTTCCTCTTTATTTGAAATAAATTATTGTTTTAATGTGTTTGATTTGGTTTTTTTGTTGTTGGTTTTTTTTTTTCGTTGTCTTTTTTTTAAAATTGAAATCACTATAGAAAGCTAAGTCAAAATGTTTGCCTTAATCTTTTGAATTGAGTGAAAATTATATTCTTATCTGCTTTGTGTTATTTATTGTTTGATATATTTATTTTTTAGGATCTGAAACCCTGGATCAAGGTGGCAATCCCACTGTGCTGTTTTTTAAATTCTGCTTTCA
Organism: Luscinia megarhynchos; assembly: GCA_034336665.1. NCBI lineage: Eukaryota > Metazoa > Chordata > Aves > Passeriformes > Muscicapidae > Luscinia > Luscinia megarhynchos. The sequence continues at coordinate 46,903,114 of JAPFBE010000003.1, read as the reverse complement.
GTGGAGCAGAGAGTAGATTTCATGGGTCCTCCCAACATCTATTCTATGCACTAATGTGAAGAGGTACATTCCACAAGTGTAGGGCTATTCCTATGCACGTGGGTGTGAGTGTGTGCATGCACACTTGCCCTTTCACATGTGCACTTTGCCCTCGCTTTGAGAGTCTGATGTGCAGTGAGAGAATTTTAATCCCATTTATTGACCCTTCTGAGAACTGAAGGGAAGGAGGGGAGGGGGAAGCATACACACCTGCAGTTTATTTCCTTTAAAGAGATGCCTTGAAGATGATAGGGATGAGATAGGAGCAGAATACTGCCCCTTGCCAGGAGCTTTGTTCACAGTGCATACAATGCAGGGCCTGAGAAGCCGACTGGGAACTGTTGCCACTGGAATGAGGAACGGTATTGCCGGGGGTCATGGAGCAGGGAGTGCAATCGATTAGAGGTATAAGTCTTGGCATGGCAGCAGGGAAAATGTTCAGTGACCAAATCAATCTGCTAAATGACCTTTCCTCCAGATGTGTACAACGTTATTCTTTAAAGCTGAATTTGCATTCAGGTGCTCCAGCTTAGCTGGTTTTGTAAGGCTCTGGAAGCAGAGTGACTGTCTGTGGGAAGATAATTTGAAACAAAGGATTCACAATAACACTTATTTTGCATAAAAAATACCTGCCTGATATTTGGAAGTGTAACTACAAGGGAATCCAGAAATAAGGTGCAAGAAGCAGAACTTAGCTAATGTTTATTGGTGATAGGTAACTGATTATTATTTAAAGGGCATTCCAAGTCCACTGATGTCAGTGGTAGCTTTTCAGGAGAAATTTAACTGGGTCTTTGGTTAACATCATCCCTACTGTGTGGGGATAATTTTGACAATGCTGTTGGATGCTATTTAAAGCAGTGGACTCCTAAGTAATTGCACTGGTTTTGACAAGCCTCATTAATGCCCACTCTATAATGACGTATTCGGAATTTGTCTTATGAACTTCATGAGAGTTTTAGTATGTAAAAATTAAGACTAGGCTATTTTAACCATGTTAGAATAAGATGCCTCTTTGGCCTTCTTCTTCTGTTTTTTCTTTGCTCTATAAAGAAAAGAAAATACACATTGCAGTATGCTTAAATTTAATCTATTCACTTATTCTTGTCACATATTTCTGTATACTGTCATTCAATCTTGCAAAAAAAAAAAAATCAAAAAACAACTCTCTTTTGGTAATAAATCTTTTTCAACAGCAGAATTCCTTTCTTCTTCAAATTCTGCTTATGCCATACTGTTACCTGATTCCTACTAGTATGGAAAAATTCACAGCTCTTTTGTGATCTAAAGCAGATCTGGACATAACATTCCAAAGATGAAAGCTGTATGAACAACAGCGTGGAGTTCCTGGCAAAAATCTCTGTCCTCAATAACCTCTGTCAGGAGAAATGTTTTCAGCTACAAGACCAATTTATGCTCATCACAAGCGAGGAGTGAAAGTGCCTGCTCCCAGATGAACTGCAGAAAGATTCACTGGTCATGTTGCTATTGTATATTTACTCTATAAAAGTTTCAAACATGAAGATAAGTTACAGCGTTGAATTTCAAATGTTCTTTGATGGATTAGTGCATATAAATGCCTTAGTTCTGTCATGATTTTTGATAGAATTCACTCTGCTAAAAACTATTAAATCAGACTGAGTGAAAATAAGTATAAAACACATAATACAATGTTACATCACGTTTTTGACATATTGCATGATTTCAAGATCACTTTGCAAGACAGATTTCAATTTCTTTTAAATCTGACTGCTGAATATATTCATTGTTATGACTAGAGCACTAATGCTCATGTCAAAGAAAGATACAAATGTGATAGAAAATGTCAGAAAAAATTTCCGCTCCTGTACTGGGAATTATAAAGGTTACACTACAGGATCTGCTGTGCTCAAATGCAAAAATAGTACTTATTGAAATGCCTTGAACTTCCACATTTATTTATTTATTTTTTATTATAAGAATTCTTACACTAGAATACCAGCTAAACTAATCTCTGAATAGTACTTGTTGAAAATTTGGTAGTTCTGATAATGATGGATTTCCCTCAGTGTGAGTACCCATATGCAAGAGAAATTTTGTTGCTCTCATATCCTGTTTTGTGGTATCCTACAGCACATCTGAGCAGCTGATATAAGAAATTTTCAACATTTTGCTGTCTTTAGCAACTATCCACAGGCACTATTCTCATATAACCTCTGCAATCAGCTATGATATCCAGCATTAAATCTCCCTGTTGCTGTAGCCAGGAAAGAAAAATGTGCTCAAAGCTTTTTTTTCCTTTTCTTTTTTTTTTTTTTTTTTTAATAGAGTAACACACTTCAACAATCAAAGGGTGAAACCAGCTAAAAAGTCACATAGGACTGTATTTAAAATGGGAGTATGGGGTGTGTGTGAACGAGTTATGTATGGGAGAAATCCCCTTAACTAAAAGCATTAGAAAAATGGAATGAATGTAAAATTCAACAGTTTAATTGGATCCCGAGGAATTATCTTGGAACCTGCAAACTGGCTTCCAAGCTCTGCTAACTAACTTACCTTCATCAAACGCTTAAAGGCTTTCCTCACATTGTCAAAAGCATTTTAAGCAAGCACAGCACTCAGCTACATACCATGACAAATTTTGCCTGTAGGCTATTAAAATGGCTTTAAACTAGTGAGGCGTGCTCTTAAAAATACATATATATATATATATATATATATATATATACACTTTGTACGTATTTTATCCTAAGCTGGCTCCCTCCTACCAAGCTGCTTTCTTTGTGGATTGTTTTTTGTTTTGTTTTGTTTTGTTTTGTTTTTTTTTGTTAGGGTTTGTTGTTTTTTTCTTCTTTTTCTAGCCTTTATATCTTCAGAGCCTAGCAGGGTTATTAATTAATGAACTTGTGTATTTTCTGTCTTTAGCTGCTGAAGAGTGAGGAACTGTCAATCAGCAAAGACCCTCCTGAATTAGGTGAATGCTAACATTTGGCAAGTGTCATCACAGTTGCTTGCCCATGCCCTTGTAATGCTCTAAGCCAGTGACCCTTCCCTCTTTGTCACACATTTCAGGTAGCACTCAGAGCTCATTGTGTGCAGCTGAGGTCAACTGCCAACCAACCAAGTGCTCTGTCCTGCTCACACAAAGCTTTCCCTGAAGGCAAGAGAAAAGAATAATAAAAGGGGGAAATGGCCTGCTGAGCAAAGACTCTGAGTCTTTTATAACAGGAGGTCGTTTTTGATTATAGGAAGGAACCTTCAGTGGCCATGGAAACCAAAATGCCACACAAAAGCCAGAGGGTGCTTGGGAGGTAAACAAGATAGATGAAAGGTGATGGTGCTTTTAATCTCCACAATCAATGTGTTTAGGTGGGTGACTTTAATTTAATCCATGTCTGATTAACCCACTCCCTTTGTTTACACCATTATAGGAGTTTTTCTCCTATAAAATTTTTAAACAAATGTTAAAAGATTCCAGGAGAGGGCTGGTCGCCACAGTGTTTTCATCCTATTCACCCCACTGATGTAATCATGGATGTTCTCATTATCCACATAAATGCCTAATCCTTCTTATTCCTGCTAAGCTTATCCTCAGTGCTATATTTTTGAATGAGAGAGTGAAAGTTCTTATACAAATACAAATTCTTGTGACTTTCTCTTTTAGACACCTAGCAGGATGAAACAACTGGAAACAATGGCAGCCAGTAAGGAAACCTTTTCCATCAAGAAGCCTTGGAGCAGTTTTGTGTGGAAACTGGTTCTGATTTGGGTGAGTTATGAGTCCTTGAAAGCTGCCCATCGCACGAGCTTAGACGTTTTTAAAAAGCAGCCGAGGTTTTAATGACAGCTGAACGTTCGGAAGGAAGTTGTGCCGTGCGTGCGCGCGCGGCTAATTTACCTCCTTACTGAAAAATATACTCAGGGGTAGTGCTCCCAATGAACTCTGCCACATTCAGTTTGGCTTGGCTTACACGACTGAAAACTCTCTCCGACGCCTGTGCAAAGTTTTCCACAATAATGAGCATTTTATGGATGAGATTTTCAAAAAGCCAGTCCCCCTTTAGGAGAACGGATCCCATTCAGACAGAAAAGGGAGGGGAATTTAAAAAAAAAGGCCCAGAGGAATTTGTGTTCCTATATCCCTTGGGGTTAAGGGATACATTCAATAAAGACAGGTATTTAAGGAATTATCTGAGTCTCAGTGTCGTTAAAGAATGAGCTTTAAAACCTCTCTGAATATTGTCCTGGTTTCTGAATGAAAATAAAATTATCACTCGTTGAGTTAGGCTTCCTGAACAGTCTGGAGTAAGGGATAGGTGCTTCAAAACAGCATTTGCAGGAAGACATGTCTAAGCTCACTGACTTTTCTATAGCTAAGATGTTTCTGCCATGCTATTCAACAGCTAGCTGCCTGTATCCAGCCAAACACTGCGTCCTTTCTTGAGACCAGCTGTTTGTCTCAAAGTCTTTTTGAAATGTAAAGCATAGCTTAGTGTGCCCTTCTACAATATAGGCAGAGGAGGCTCTGCAGGTGATGCTGCCCACTCTCTGTGTAATAACCCAGCAGTAGAAGTGTTTGGGAGCAAGAAACCTGGACACCAAGCCTTCCTTCCTCAATTCAGGGGTGACTGAACCTGTTTTTCTGCTGCCCAGGCATGCAGGGCAAGCCTGGAAAGGAGGACATTTCTGAAGCTGAGATGCTCCTCAAAAACAAACAGGATGATTGAGTCCCAGAAAGAAAATAAAATGCCTGTGAGCTCCTAACTCTGCAATCCTGTCAAAAAGAGATGGTCTGAGGAGATATTGCTTTGGTGAAACAGGGAACAATGTGCCTGGATGTCACAGCTGTAGAGTTTGACACTCTCTGAGGAAAAACACTGGTGTTGCCTTCTGCTAACAGTGAGCACTCATGCCCATTGAAGTATTCAAATTCTGATCTTCTGTTCAGTCTGGAGCTTGCTTCTTCCTCCTTAGGTCCTATCCACTAAACTGTAAGATGTTCTGAGACGGCCATCAGACAGCCTGAAACAGTCTCCTAAGCAAAGTGAGAAATATTTTGATTTCATTGAATCCATGGCTATTTCTTATTGAAAATACTGTATGCAATCCAATCTTACATGTGCTAAATTAGTGTAATTATCTCCCTCACTCAACTGACATTCAAATCCTTTCTGTGGAATTGAGCAGCATAAACAGACATGAAGTGAGAGGGGCCTACACAAGCATCTTTCAGTAACTTTCACCCTGACTATAGAAATGTTAGTTTCCTGTATCTGTGTGAAACGAACTTGATCATGGATCAGGGATACAACCAATCCTTCTTACTTTTACTTTGATGAACCACAGTGAGAGATTACCTTCTGGACCTTCTTGTTAGCAAATCTCCACCATATAGCTGTGCAGTCCAGGAGTTTGAATGCTATGTATAAAGTCAAAAAGATAAATGACAGTAAATGGGGCCTTCAAGGTAACAAATCAGCAATTATGGGTTGGAAATGCTTTTAGGATTAGCTATAAAATGATCAATTGTTTTTCAGAGCCTTTGTTAGGAATTAGTTTTACAACTCATGCTCATGAATCTTTCCATGACTGAAGCTTTTCAACACTTTCAAAAGGCCCAATAATAAATTGTTCTGTATCTAATATTTTGAAAGGTTCAAGGTCACTCTGTTGGCACAAGAATTTGGTCTTGTGCATGTAACACATGTATGAATGCAGTGGGAAGCAAAGAACTTTCCTTCCCTTTTTCCTCCTTTCATCAGCATAAAGGTTGCCTAGAGATGCAATGATCCCTGTTATGAGGATTTGAATCAAACTTTCTTTGACTTCACACAATTTGGTAGGCATCTTTCAAGGGCTAGTAATATCCAGTAAATATTTTTTTTTTGGCTTAACTATACTCAGGAAAAGTTTTTTGAGATTTTCTTCAGTGAGGAAAATTTGGGTTGGTCACCTAACCAAGCCAAGGATTATTGTTGACCATGTATTGTGTCACACTGAAGCACTCACAGTACCATTCTCACAAAGGAGCACAGAAAAAACTTTCTGATGCTGTAATCCTTCCCTAATTTTGCTCAAACAAAACTCAGCTTAGTATGCTAGTCTATTTAATGAGGACCTTGTGATTTGTAATACCAGTTGCATTTGTAAAATTCAGGCTTTTGACAAAGTACACTGAATCAAAAAGTATTGTGAAATATTTTTCAGATAACTACATGGCAGTAGGATAGAAAAGGAAAGAAAATAGTTTTTCCAGGATTTTGGCAGGTTTTTAAAGAGCCTTCCTTTCATCAGTCAGATGATTGCATTCTCATTTTCACGCTAAAATTTTGTTTGCTCCCTTTAAGAAGGTGAAAAATGAACAGAAAAATCAAAAAAAGTAAGTGGTGGAAATACACTGTATAATGGGAGCTGTATCTCCCTCTGTAAAAGATAAAGTCATATAATATGCCATTTAGACAGCAGGCCATAGAACTACTCAAGGAACAGAGAATAATGACTGAATGGAAGGGAAAAGACTTTTTACTGACTTGAATATATTGTCAACGTTACCACGTCTGAAGACTGAGAACATTGCTATGAGGATGAGGAACTGAAGAGAAAGGTGATTAAGTGATATTTAAGATTTTGCTTGTGGATCTGGACTTTTGGGCTATTCATGACTGTTTGCAGCTGTTTCCACTTGTCTCCTTTGACTGCTTTAGCAACAACATTCAACCTCTCCACATTCAATTATTTGAACACCTCAGAATGAATGCATTATGTATTACATGCTCCACTTTGCTGAATGAGTCCCTAAGTTGCAGTGGGATAAACCTAGAATTCTGAAAAAGACCATTTCTCTCTTCACTGTATGATTGGGTTGTGGCAGGCACAGCAACTGAGTCCAGACAAATTGCTAGGGGTCTAGAAATAACAATCACACTGCTTTCTGCCCAATAAAAGAAGCGTTATATGGCCAAATTAGGCAACCCAGTGACCACCATGAAATCTGTTGAAGCTTTTCCTTAGAGTTGATGTGGATACTTAGCCAAACCTCTTTGGCTGTGCAGTAGAGCTTTATCATACTCTTCTTCCAGCTAAAATTATAAATACCCTTATATTTATAGTAGTGCAACACCACCTACTAAGAGGCTAGGGTAAGAAAGCTGGCTCTTTTAAAAATTAATGAGCCTTGGAAGGAAATGAAGCTGAGAGAGTATGAAAGCACACGAATTTCTCCTGTACAGAAGAACTAGCATTCATTAAGCTGTAACTCTACACTGTTCAAAGCTCCAGTCCACTTCAGCAGTAGACTAGTATGAGTAAAGGACTGGAGAGTTCAGGGTATGTGTTTTTCTATTGCCTGGAAAAATATATTACTGCATCTGTGGATAACAAGATTAGCAAAGACATTTGCTTTGTCACAGAGACATGTGACTACCTGCACATTAGATGCAATAAAATTGATTTTGCAATAGTCTGAGAAAATAGAAGATTTATATTCAATGTTAAATTTGGGGCCCTTTGCTATGGTAGTAACTGTAAACCTAATCCTATTTTTACACTGTCAGATGATGGGAATTGCATAACTGAGTATGTTAAAAATGGCAGTCTGAAGGTTTTTGTACTAGTTAAAATCAGAACTTAGAAGAGATGAAAATGCATGTTCTTAGGAATAATTCTGTTGAGCAAGATACCTTTTAATTGTTCTTTTGTTTCTCTTTTAACCTAAAAATACTAAATATTTAACCATTTAAATCTCTCTTTTAGGTACAAGGAAGTGGAAATTATTGGAAACATAAATTGGATTATTCACAGATTTTTTTTCCCCCAGCTATGACCACATAGCTTTTAATTTATATAGGAAGGGAATGTGTTACTCATTCTTTCTCATCTTCCAAGAAATGGTCTCAAAGAATTCATGTTCCAGGTCAGAAAGCTGAAGAAGGGCATATTGACCTGAATTCCTCTTGTTCTGTACGTTTCAGACTTTTTCTCATACTCAGTCTTCTACTGGGAGGGCCATTTCTATACAAAACATTTCTACCAATATGTCTGCATTAAATGAAAGTTGACAGTTATTGAACACACTGTATTCATAGTTATGCAGCTGTGAGTGTTATTCCTCAATACCATCTTGGAATAAGCTATACAAAGGCAACACAGATCATGACACAGAAATAACGGTGCCTATGCTAATGAACCATTATACCTTCATCATCGAGTGTAAATAAAGAAATACAACCTTAGAACTCTGAAAGGAAATTGCTGTCAGATATGATGGATTGTATTTCCTGGCTCTATGGTTGGTAAATTTATATTTAGTCTTCATTTGATTACTGGTCACTATATTGTGTTTATTGCATAATAAGTCACTGAAGAGTGATCAAATCATATTCATGATGACACAGATTCAGCATTAGAAATGCAGACTTTTGAGGAGACATACTTTCTTCCACTTTGAAAATGCAGCTATGCAAAGGATGAGCTACTAAAAAAAATGGGGAAGATTAAGTTTGTACAGCCACTGTTGCCATTTTTAAAGAATGTTATTAGATGCAAGTAAGATTGGTCTGATGGAATCCAGTATCTGAACAGATCTGCCCCTCTCAAGAGTATGTGCATGATGTGTGTCCCAAAATCAGCATAATGTTCAGGTGCTAGTCACAAGAGGGAGCTCAGTGCTTCAGAGCTGTAATAGAAATAGATCCAGACTGAGAAAAATTTGAATTGTTCGTAAAAGGATATAAAGTTGGTAAATTAATAGCAACTTTCAGTGCTTGGACTGTGTTACTTCTACTTGAATTTATCCTAAAACATCAATCTTTGGCATTAGAAAAGAAGAATATTTCACACTCAATATATAGCTCACTTTCTCTGGCTTTCATCTCTCTAGTTTATCATATTTCTATTTCTTTATCAAAAGTAAAGGTAAAATGGAATGGAACCTGACAGTTTATAGCAGTATTTTAAGGCCAAGAAAACCCTCAAACCAGTAATATTTTGTTTACTCTATTAGCCTTAGGAATGGACTGGACACAAACTTATTATCATGGTTAAAAAAATTCAGAACTATATGTCTGAAATTTTATAATATTTGAAATTATATGATAAATAAAATGTAGACAAATCGAAATTACCTCTTTCAAAAAATTCCAGTTGCACACCTAAGATATGCTGGTTTGATAACACACATCATAGATGAACTACAGAACATCACAGCTGTGGGCATGGCATTGATTTGCACCCAAATGGGCACTTACACCAGCAGCCCAGGATGCAGAGAGTAGATCAACTGCCACAGAGCAGTAACTTGGTTATTTAGACAATTAACATACTTGTCTGGAATATTTTTGTTTTGAAAAATGCTGTTTTTGAACTGAGGAACCATTGGTTAAAGTAAGGGTATTAAAACCAGAAATTGTGACAATTAACAGGAAATTTTCAAGACATCCAAACTTATTTTAATCTTTGGAGCTGAATAAATTTAAAGTTATGTTAATTCCCCCTCACAAGATATGTTATGGAAAAAAAGTATGATTTGTGCATTCCAGAGTGTGTTGTTCCAGATTAAACTAGGTCGATTCTTTAACAATGGCTCGTTTCTTATTTGCCTCACCCACTCCTGGTGTTGCCTGGGTGATGTAGTTGTTCAGATGTTTTGGGCTTCTTCAAGTGTTTACTTATCAGTAGTGCAAAGCCTGTGGAAAGGAATGGCTTGCTGAATTGGATTTACAACAGTTGTTCTCCCCCAGGACAGTGGACAGTAACTGCAATGGTTGTATTCCTCCTTCTTGCTGCGGATTCCCTTATCTTGTTGTGTTCCTCCTTCTGGCTGTGGATTCCCTTATCTCCATGTGTCTTAACATACACTGCCTTTGACAGTCTCTCCCTTTCTCATGCTCTACATTTTCTGGCTTGTTTCTCACTCCTTCTTGCAAAACCTCATCTTTTCTTGGCTATCTGCTTTGAAAATGTCTGGTGAAGCGGATAATTTAAAAAGTAGAGTTTGCACATATCTCACCAGAAAAAGATTTGTCATGGCTGCAAAATAGAGGCTGAAGAAAATAGCCTCTGCTACACCATTTCTAGGAAGTTCTGGATCTTGTGGCAGTCATAGTGCTTAAATCAAGTTTAGGTCTAAAAGGTACACTTTCAGACTATAGTCATGGACTACATGACAAAAGTACTTGTTAAAATTCCATACTCTGTGTTATGCAGTTGTGCGACATAAATCAGCCTAATGATCCCTTCTGGCCTTACAAAGTTTTGCTCTTTTAATTTAAAAGGGCCACTGTGTCCCTTTGGTGAGCACCAAATCAAGTACTAGGGTGTTACAAAGGTAATTTATTAGGAAAAAACCCTAAACATTAAATATAATAGCATATTCCTTAAAGTGTATATTTTAAGTCAATCACTTTATGAATTAGGTTTATTTTTAAATTTTACAAAGTTGTTTTCTAAAAAGAAAGAACTATAATTTTGGATAGCATAAGTTTGTGCTTGCAAATTGTTGAATCCTTGAATTAAAAAGACCCCGAACCTCCCTTTTGAATGCTATCAATGATTCTATGATAAACTTGCACAAAGTATGATTCAGAATTTATATTTCTATGTATAAATAATGGTATATAATGTATAAAGAAAAAAAGACCTGATTAAAATTTTCCACTTTTATCTTCTTTGTCAGAAGACACAATAATAAGTAACCTGCTTTTTTTTTAATGTGAAGTACCTTGTATCCATTAAAAGTTTTCTTCTAAAGTTTTTGGCCAGACTATGGGAATATCTGGCTTTCAAACTATTTTCCCCCATGTTTCCCAAAATAGCAAGGTGTGCATTATTACATTGCCTGAATAGCCTTCCATTTCTGTTTATTATCAGCCCACCTAAAACTGTAAAAAATTGTTGACCACTTTTTGATATAATTCTATGAGTTTAATCAGCAGTAACCAATTGTTTGGGAAGGAGAGCTTCTTAGAGTCCCACTTATGAAGAATGTACAGAGAGATCTCTTTTATTTCCCTTATGGATGTGCAAAAGTCAAGATGCAACTACTATCTGACTGAGAAGCCCTTGCCTCAATAACCAGACAACCAACACATGCATGGTTCAGCCATAACAAACGATGCCCCTTCCTTTCCAGCAGGTCTGAAAGCCAAGGATTTGCAAAGTAAATAGGGATATTCCAGTGAATGGAACACAAGACACAAAACTGTAGGAAACCAGGCTTCACTAGTTGTTCTTTTCAGTAGCAAAGACAATTCACAAAACAGAGGAGACACCTTCTCATATGGCCATTAATTAAGTTCAAAAGAGGCTGAGCATCTTACCCTGAGAACAAAATTGGGGAAATCCTGCTTTTAACCATCTAGTTGCTCTTGCAATCAAGGCAACAAAGCAGGCTATAAATTAGCCCAGGACAATTTGAGATAATTCCAATACCCCTTACAGGCAATGCCTTGGCAGCCAGGATCTGATGGCTGTGAGACTCCCCAGCCACACTCTTTCACCAGAGACATCTCCTCCCCGGGGGACTCCTAGCTGTATCCTACTGCTCTTCCCTGAGGAAACCTGAGGAGGCACAGATGGTCCAACTCTACAGCTGTAAAGGCACTAAGAACATCAAAGTCAAGACTTCATTTCCCTCCAGCACAGCAGGTTTTAAAACAACAACAACAACCAAAACCTCCTAAACTGTCTATAGCTCAGGAAGTAATACCAGCACAACTTGGCAAGAACTCAGATAACTTCAAATTGGAAAATGTGCAATTAATTTGCTAAATGCAAGGTGACATGTCTGAGAAGATGGTCTGTATTTGAAATCAAAGACAGTTGATTAAAAAATGTGCTCTTTACTAAGAAGGAAATAGTCATCCTTAATCTATGATTTAGAGCATGATTTTATTGTACTCCCATTCAAGTATGCAGTGCCTGATTGAAAAGGAAGCAAATCTAATTAATTAATATTGGCCTCTCATTATCGTGCATCTGCCCTGCACTTCCTGAATGACAATCCTAAACATCAGAAAAAGACAGATCTCTTTACAATCAAGGATTTTATAGACAACAAAATAAAATAATAATAATAAAAAACATCCACAGCTCCCCGGACCGTATCCTATTGCTAGGAATAATCCAGGGGCACTTCAGCAGAGCAGACAGGCCCCACAGGGTGCTCTGGGTTTGGCTGGCCAGGGCAAGGGCAGCAGGTCTCAGTGGCCAAGCCCTGTGCTGAGCGCAGCCACCGCCGCTCATCCCCTGTGCCTCCCAGCTGCTACCCTGCTGCTTTCTTTAGGACTTCAGCTTATTTCAAGGTTTGGCTGCAAGATGAATTTTCACACAGTGCTCAATGCAAAGTCTAAAGCTCGAGCTCAGAAATGCAGTCTACAAAGCTGAAAGGGGCTGACTTGATCTCTAGATATAAATAACTGTGGAAAGACAGGGGCATCTGCTCCTATGCAGTTTAGATAATTTCTGGCATGTGTGATGATACCAAACAATGTTAGTACATATAACCTTACCTGTCAGCTGGGTGAAATTTCTTCACAGATACCTACATAGAGAAGTCAGAAAACTAACATTAAGTCACTACTAGCAGACAACAACCTCAAATACTCACTACCACCTTTGTACTCTATACCATAGACTGGCATTCCAACCTTTCTAAATCTTCTAACTGAAATTTCCCTCTAGAAAGCTACCAATGACCAGTATATGGGGTTTTATGGATCTTTGTGCCTGAAGGATGAAGCTGGAATTGGGGAGGGGAGGAGAGTGGTAGAGAGGAGGGGAGGGAAGGAAAAGAAAAAAATATTGGAAGTGTAAGCAGAGTGACAAGTGCATGAACCACAGGTACAATGTCACAGAATCACAGAAGTTTCTGCACTGTAAGGCACTCAACTCCTGGCCCCGCACAGGATGATGCCCGTGCGCCTGAGGGTATTGTCCAAAACTTTAACTCAGACTTTGTGCTGTGGCCACTTCCTTGTGGAACTCATCCCAGTGCTCAGCAGCCCTCTGAGTGAAGAACTGTGTTTCTAATATCCAGTCTAAAACCCTAAACCTTCTCTGACACAAGGCCATTACCTCTGGTCCTATCACTGGTAACAAAACAGAGGAGGAAAGCATCCCTCTTCTTCCCTTCACAAGGAAGTTTTCTGTGGTCTTTTTAAAATTGAGAATTGGTGAATGGAAGAAGGGATATTTGCTAGCCAGACATGCATTTCCTTTTCCTTTCTCTTTTGGTTTCCAGATTGTGTTTTGCATTGTACCCTAAAGGTTATATTCCAGTCTTTGCGAAAATAAAATAAAAGTCAGTCTGCTGACAAATATGTTGTTTCAGATGTTTATCTTCCCAATTCTTGAAAACCCTTTCCAATTTGTTCATAGACTTCCATTAGAACTTTTTTTTTCATAAATACAAAACACTTGTTTCAACAGATTTTCTCCCAGCTTTTCAAAAGGCTGAATAACATTGAAAGAACAAAAATAGAGATGTTGAGTGTTGCAGACCAAAATCTCGAAGTTAGGAGACTGCTGTGTCTGGATTCTTATTTGTCCATGCTATTAAGATTTAGGGGTTAAAAAGAAAAACTGTGTATTTATCCACAGAATAATATGCCAGTGATCTGACCTCAATCAATGAACTCTTAAGATGCAGCACAGGTGCTGGAGATGGCTAAGAGGAGACAGTTGGAGAAACATATTGATTATTTTTATTGTACACTTCACACTGTCACTTGACTGATTAATCCAAAACACCTAACTCTATCCATCAGCTGGAAAAGAGATTGATTTTTATCTCATCCTTAGCATTCCAATCAAGTGACAAACTATAAAATTTTTGTCTGAAAACTCAAATTGAAAAAAGAGGTCAGACAGAATCAATTTTTTTCCACACACTAAAATTTTAAAAAACTGTCCAACTGGGTATTTTCAGGTCTGCTCTTAATGTATGGAGTGAGTTCCACAGATGATACTACAGTTTGCCAAAATACTTAAGCATATGTTTGATTTTAAACTCTGAATAATCCCATTTGCAACAGAATTTAAGCAGGCACGCCAAACTAAGGATGGAGTTGGAGACAGATAGCAGTACTCCCACACCCTTCAATCATCACCTCTAGGAGTTTTGCTATTTGGATGCAGGTGGCCAGGCTATTTTGCAGGAATTTTAGATTTGGCAAGCATTTACCTGGAATGCATGAAAAGATTAACCAAATCTTATGATAAAGAAACAGCAAAAATCTGCTATTATGGAAAATAGGCAGGGTAAAAATATGGTATTTGTGAGATATAGGATTTATTTATGCCTTCAGTTGCTTCAAGACCATCATGATTACAAGAAGTCTGCAATTAATATTTCCTGTGGAATTTCACAGCCAAGTTATAATAATTTTCTATTTGATCAAGTGTGTAGGAACTTCTAGCTGCATTCAAAAGGAGCAGTCTGGAGACAAAATAGTTATCTGAACATACGATGGTATCAGTGAAAAATTCTGCTGTAGTCTTGTTTCTCATGTAGAGCAGCAAGAGTAGGTCTAAATATAGTCACCACAGAGGCTGAATGCCTCATTTCTCTGATGAAGTCATTCTTTTGGCATTAGAGACAAGTTAAAAATTATTAATATCTCTATTGCCATGAAAATCTAGACATTGTCTAAACATGTTTTTGTATTTTTATAGTTGATCTCTCAAAATATTCAAACGTGGAATTCCAGCTTTAGTGTGTATGGATACAATATCTCAGTATTGGAAAGCAGCAATGCAATAACAATAGCTGTAATGCCAACCTCAGCCTTGCAAGTTATTTTATATGCAAAATGAAGGGACACTTAAAATAACCTTAAGTGTGGCATTAAAGGCCTAATTTACTCAAAAAGGTTATAGTCTAGTTACATAAGAGAACAACTCTTTTTGTTATGGTGTCTTAAAATCTGGAGTTTTTAAATTCTCTAATCACAATCGTGGGTGAATCTGTCCCCAAGACTTCTGTGTCACTTGTCACTATGTTCCCCTTGCCTTCACAATGGTGGAAAAAACCTAATCAGTCTGGGTTCGTCATGCTAAAGGGTATTTGCTGAAAGTTCATCACATGTTTTCAGTGTAGGTTGGTGAGTGGCAGATTTTGTTAGCAAACTCCATCTACTAATTTAACCTCCAAAGTTGAAACTGCCAGAGGACCCCCTTCCCTGATGACACTACTGTCAGAATCTTTGTCAAATCTGGATGGGCAAACAAGTTTAAAGAAAAGAAGAACTGACTTAGACAACTGTGCAAAACTCAAAGTGTGTTTCCAATGAATCAGTACTTTGGTTTTGAAAAAAGCTGACATAAAATTTCTCGTCTGTTTTTTGTTCTGTAGTCACTTTTAAAATTCTTGACTCAAGCCAGGCCAGTAAGTAGAAACAGAAAATACTACAGACCTACCTTTTTTGTGAATTTTTTTACAAAAAAAACCCCAAAACCCCAAAAAACCCCCCACCCCCCCCCACATACATATGTGTATATATATAAACACACACATAAATACATATATACGTATGTGTATAAATATCTCAAGACTATCTGATTTTGCAACTAATGCCAAGTTTTGCAAATCAAAGTTTAAGCCAATTTAAACCCAACTTCCCACCTACCAAATAAACTTGAAAATTGTTATTGGTAGTGATAGTTTATGAGAGAAATCTGATGTGACTTCAGACTGGATTTATACATGGATACAAGTTTCCTTAATGATTTAGGATATAGAAATATCATCATAATTGTGTTATTATGGTAAACTTATTTTGCATAAATAGTCTGAAAAGTATTTGCATTTTATATTGATAACATCCTGATAAAGCAGGATTTGAAGGCTCAAACTCTTCTTTCCAAGTCACAGAAACATCACGAGGCAATGCTTTTATCAGTTTTGTTTTAGCACATGGTGAAGAGATAATGGAAGTTCCAACTGCAACAGGTATCTTTGAATCCAGATATGATTTAAATTAAATATGAGAGCAAATATACAGGCTAGACAGTCTCTGTTAAAAAAAAAGAAAAAAAAGTCTGGAGAACCTGATGAAAAATATTCCCTAGGATTTAGTGAAAGCAAAGTTACGTGTGAGTTCTCAATGGTGAGAATAGGATTTAGACTAAACAAAAAAAGAATGTGAGAAAGGGAATAGCACTTTTTGTCATCCAGAAGCAGTGACATTGGCATTATGGCCAATAAATTAAGGTAAACTAGGTAAATCAAGAAATATATACAGCAATTAAGATTAATGCAGACAAAATATAGGCAAAACCAAATGTATTCAGCAGAGGTTCAGATAGTCTTCATCTCATGTTGTTGAAGTTATCCATGCACTTGCAAGACCTTGTTGGTAGGACTAATGACAAGTTGAAAATGTTAATTCATCAAACTGTGAAGCAGCTCAATAAACCTAAAGCAAAGACATGTCATGGAATCTTAGAACTGTAGAATTGTTTGGGTAGGAGAAAACCTCTTAGATCAAGTCCAACCATTTCCCCAGCACTGCAAAGTCCACCACTAAACCATGTCCCCAAGTGCCACATCTGTTCATCTTTCAGATTCCTCCAGGGATGGTGACTCCACCATTTTCCTGGTCAGCCTCTTCCAGTGCCTGGTAAGTCTTTCTGTGAAGAAATTTTTCCTAATATCCAATTGAAACCACCTCTGACACAACTTGAGGCCACTCCCTCTTGTCCTGTCACTTGTTCCAGGGGGAAGAGACTGCCCCTCACCTGGCTACAGCCTCTTTTCAGGTAGCTGTAGAGAGTGATAGGGTCCCCTCTGAGAGTCCTTTTCTCTAGGCTAAGCAACCTCAACTCCCTCAGCTGCTCCTCATAAGACTTGGGCTCCAAACCTTTCAGCAGCTTCAATGCTCTTCTCTGGACTTGCTCCAGCACCTCAGTGTTCTTCCTGAATTCAGAGGCTCAAACTGGACACAGGTGTGAAACAGAATCGGCCTCCATACTGAGCTCTAGGCAGCAATACTTGTGCCCAGCCAACAACTAGGTGTTATTCCAGTCCTCCTCAGCTGTCTTTAAGCTGCTGCACTGCAAGGGGGGATTAATCCACTTTAAACTCCCCAGATTTAGGACAGAGAATAAGATTACCCCAGAGCAGATGACTCCATAGACTTCTGATGAGGATAAAGTTCTAAAGTTCTGACTTTTGCTTTAACTTCGTGTTTTAGTCAATAATATCTTAATGAATACTGAACACACATGGTATAGACAAAGAGAATCTAGAATATTTTTATTTTCTGAAAGCACTGTGCTCATCACTAAATAAGATAATCAACTTGCTTCTTGCTTATTTTCCCAATGGCCCCATTTTGCTCTGCAGAGTGGAAAACTTTCAGCTTAAGTCTCTGTGGTGGTGAAGGTATTTTCCAAGGAGGTGGGAGCTGTGGAACTGTTTTTTTCTGAAAAGGAGGGAAAAGGTCTTACACATCTGGTTCTCTAACTACTAAACAACTCTGCAGAAGTCTGAGCACAACTTGTTCCTCTAACATGGCTTAAAAAAACCATTCCAGATGCATAATGAGGACAACCTCATTCTTACCTCCAAGTCTGGGAGATTTCAAGCTGTAAATCCCAGGTGCATGTAGCTTTTTACCTCAATTGTAAAAAGATCCTTCTGTGAGTATGAGAGAGACAAGATTCAAACATGTTTCATTCCTAAGTAGTGCTATTACCTGGCTTGAAGCTTCCTTAAAGGTATAGGCATCTCTCAAGTCTAGAGTTTAATACAGGTGACAACCCAGCTCAGAATTACAAATGCTGCTCTCACTGAACTCCACGTTCTGTTATGCTTAGCTGGGTATTGTCTATATACTTCTGGAAAGTGTTTTATAAAGACCAAAACAAAGTAAACTTTCCATCATTGCATGCCTCTGTGAGCAAGCTGCCTTTCTTTCCTTTTACATGTCTTTTAATCTAGTTGAGAATGAAAATAACCTGTTATATTTTACTGTACCTTAGTCCTCTTAGATTGTTCGTTTTCAGAAAGCAATTGCACTTTCTCTGTAGGTAGGATTGCAAGGAGAAGTCCAGTCTGTGTGATCCCTTTCTCAATTCTTCTGATACTGTCAGTAATGTTCCTGGATGTTAGAGGACGTTAGGGATTTGATCCCTTAAAATTAAGCACTCATGGTTCTGTGAGGTAAAGCCCAAAGCAGTAGGCAATTTTAAACATACAGATTTTGTCCCATAGTTAAATACTTAACTGAAAAATGTATTAGTGCATTCTCATGAGAAAAAAATAAAAGGAGAAATGAATCCCATTTATATGTTTGGTGAAAAGGTGCTTTGGAGTTTATAGAGAGACAAATTTTTTTTTTTTTTTCTGTTTTTGTTCTTGTTTTTGTTTTGGTTTTTTTCCCCCATTTGCCATTGTACTACCACCCATATTTTTGTCTCATGCTTTAATGACCTCCTTTCAAAAAATATTATGAATGGAAAAGCACAGCCTGAGTATTTTTTGGCCATCTTACCATTTTGAAATCAAGAATGAGCAACTCCTCTAGCTATGTCTCTGAAAAAGCAGATGATCTTCTCACAGATCATATATAAAAGTACAGATTTTGATGTATAAAGGTACAGGTTGATCATTGTAACTTTTTTTTCTTTTTATTTCATTGAATTCTACAGATTTTACCAGATTTACAGAGATGTAAAGTTGAAATAACACTGTTAAATCCAGCACATTAAAAACTTTAAGTACATCTAGTGCAGTATTCATCCAAATATCTCTAGAGTTACATTTTACTACTCCTTGCCAGACACTTTGTTTTTGTCTGCCTTTAATTTGGAAGCTTTTGGGGAAAGAAAATATCACTATTTCTTTTTGTAAGTTTACATAAAACTGCATTCTTTACTTCAAGATAAATAATGAATAAAGTTTACACATGCTGTTTGAACAAGTTTGAGGAGCCTTGCAAGGAGTGAGCTGACAATGCAGACTTAATAGTTTGACCAGTCAAAGCATATTCCCAACAATAGCATCGGGTTGATCCCCAGCAGACATACACCACTGAATGTTTTGTGATTTTTGCATTATCAGTTGGAAATTGATTGAATGGCATCCCTTGAGCTTTAATCTTTTTCCTAATTGCCTGTAATGTATTTTTCAGGAAAGCTGACAGCTTTGGGAGGGTTTGAGTCGCTCTGTTAACATATCTGGTTTCTCATCTTGTGGCATAGACTGACTAGAAATCCAGGGATAGAGGGCTTTTGTGTAACTTCCAGACAGATTTAATTATTAGTAATTGCATAGCAAAACAAACAAAAATACCTCCAAGCAGTGCTTTTTTGTCATACTGCTGCCTCAAACAATATGCAAGCATAAGCTTCTGAGAGAAAAGGAGAGGCTGAGAAGGAATCAGCACTACCTCCTTGCAGTAAAAATGGATTCTCTGGAGAGTCCCATGGAGAAAAACACCTGATCTGTTGTGGACATCTACATTTGAACTCGTCACCTGAGTCCTCTTTAACATTAGGAATGGGAAAAGAATGGTTAATCTCACTCCAATACAGACAATTAAATTATGTGAAATTAATTATTCTTTAAGAGTATGTACTTCACTCTTTGGCTATGAAAGCAACATAGTGGAATTAGCTCAAGTAAAGGCATCTGCACTGTACATCTAGGTTAGGTGTATTCTTTGATGGTTTTGTGTCTAATGGTAAATTAAGTAATGCCAGGGAATGAACCTGGCTACTGGAATTCAGTCATCTGTAATTTTATTATTTAAACAGCCCATGGTGTGGTTTTAGTCTATTCCACTTAGGACTACACCAAACAATTTCTTGGCATAGTTTGGGAGCAGACAGAAACATTCCTAGCAGATAATGTGAATGTAGGCATCCTGTCTTTGAAGGTAGAAGATTTTAAAAATACAAATGGAAAAACTCTACTTATGATATTTAATTTTCCACTATAGATGTATCTGGAGCATCTAAATTTGAGAGTAATGGTTGGGGACATTAAGCCTTCACAATGCAATATGCCACATATTTTCAGCAATTATTTGACTGCAGCATCTTTGTTTACCTGGTAATGGCAAATGTGCAGACAAATGAAATGGGGATGAGAAGTCTTAGAGGACTTACACAGTGAGAATCATGATGGAACACCTTCCTGAATAACATTGATACACTTGGAAAACGTAATATGGCCTGCTGTACCTGTGAATGCATCAATTGCTCCAGTACAGCCTGTGCATGAAGGTTCTGACATAAGCAAAATTAAAAGAATAATAAACACATTTTTTTTGGTGCAGTAAATTTGCTATACTCTATTTGCCTCTTTTCCTTGTCCAAATAATAATATAGAAACTTCATGAGCCTCATGGGATATATTTTAATTAAACAGCTACCATGACATCCATCCTCTACTACGAAAAGTTGTTTGACTTTGTAGACTTTAATGACAGCTTATCAATCCCATTATAGCAAAACAGTATTTTAGACTAGGCTAAAGTTTTTCCTGATATAACCAGGACTTTCATCTGCTTGGAAGTTAAATACATATGTAGACTTTGCATAGTCACCAGTACAGAATAATCACATAGGTTACCTCTCTACTCTAGATTTTTATATTTATGCTATTATCAACAATGTGAATAACTTACTGAATGTCTTTTGAAAGACAGAATGTCTAATAGTTGTTTTGAATTCTGGGTAAATTATTCCATGAAAATCACATCTGTAAAGTAAAATAAAAAAAAATAAAACTTATAGCAAATAATTTCTTTAAATATATTAAATTTCTTATATGGAATAGATACTGTGATCTCTGATTCAAATGAAAAATTACAAAGTCAATGAGAAATGAGAACAGGCTGTTTGCAATTTTCTGAGATATGAGAAACTGCTGAGCCAATTGGTGATTTTAATTCACATGCTTATTTCCCTATTAATGTTACTGTAAAATAAAGAATAAACAGGCTTTGCTGTGCCTGATGCTTAATTAGCCATAACAAAACTTTCTGAAGTGTGGTACCCCAGCAGTTGAAGGTATCATGGTTGTAAGCACTGGCCTGCCAACAATAATATGAAAAGATCCTGAAACTTGCCAAGACTTCTGCTCAACAAGGCTGGGGCTTCTCCAAGTTATCTGAACCATTTCCTGCAGATGCATTGAGCTTTTTCATTCAAACAATTTTCAGAAGTTATTTATTTATCATATTCTGGGGTATCTTCTATTAACAACATTTTCTTGAGGTTGTTTTTGGAAGGACTCAGGTAATTTGATCTGGGTTCCATGTAGTAAGAATTTTATTTCAGGACTTCATGTTTTAGCAAATTCCTACAGTTGCACTGCACAGTATTAACCATATTCCACTGACTTTCCACAAGCACTTAAGATGAAAAATAAGTTTTCCATAATCTCCTTCATTAACTCGATGCTGGACAATGGTTTGGATTCCCGAAGTAAAAGAGTCAGGAGCTCCTCAGTCAGTGATCTGCTGAGACCAGGTGGACAGAGAAAGTGGGATAGGATGGACTGGGAAGGAAGAGGGGCCATGGATTTTCTTTCCTACTGACTAACTAGAGCATCTGAGCTGGAGATGGCAGGGAAGTGGCTCAATGCTGATGAAAGCCTGCAGTATATTAGTGGCATTTGGGAGCAAAAAAGAAACTGGAAGGAAATTGTGCCACATCATCCCAGAAATGCTCTGCCTCCCAAGACTTTTCTTGGATAGGTGCTACTGAAGATGCCATTCTTTGCTTTGGAGAGGAGCTAAGTTAAAGCCTGGCCTTTGCTGAGTGCCTGCCAGCCTCAGGCAGGCAGGAGCTGCAGGGAGACCAGGCCAAAGGAATGCATGTGTGCCCATGGTTTTCATGGAGGCTCTTTTGTGGGCAGAGTTCTGAAACTGCACACCACAGCACAGATTTATTAAATTAGTGTGTATGGATGTGCAAACAGCCTCCCTGCCCGGACTCCTGAGGTCCTGTGCCTTGGCTGCAAACATGTCCTTTGACAGCTGTGCTATCCTAAACACACCAAGGAACACTAAGCATAATACAAACTTGGCTCAGAAATGCTCCCTATTTTCTTAGATTAAACACCTTTTTATGGCTGCATCTATTTTAGGGTCTGAGCAACTTTATAGTTGACTCCTATAAGGTTAATGGAATCTAGTGGGGAACACATAATTTGTGCAGCAATGAACAAGAGGAGAAAACTTCTTGAGTAAGAGATGCAGTTACTGTGGCATGCACAGTGACTCTATGGGCATTTGGATAAAAACTACAATTTCTCTTAAGAAAAAGGGTAGAAAATGTTGGTGAGAAAAAGTTGTAAATCAAGCTATGATAACACAGTGTGAGACATCTCCAGGCAAACACTGGCCAAGTGTCACTGTTCACAAAACCTTCTAAGTATGCTTTCCAAGTAGTCTAGCTTTTTCTAGTATTTGTTCTTCATCTGGTTAGGACTGTTTGCTCACTTAGTGAAGTCTAATATGTGTTATATGATAAAAGACATGTCTAAGAAGCCCACCATCTGCTCTATCAACCAGCAGTCTTGTCCACAACTTCCACAAAGCCATCTAAATGTATCTCATTCTCAGTTGGCAAGTTCTGTTGGTATTGTGGGACAATAGAAATGAGGCTGGGAGGCATTTTCCTTATCTCACTTTTACTGCTAATGGCCTTTGAGGAGACTGCCACTCATGACAGCTGTGCTTTGGCAGGAGTATTTCACTGGAAGGACAGCAGATCCCAATACAAAATCTCTTTTAGTGTAAATAGAAATCAGCTTGCATCCAGAAGCAGGATAGCCAGCATCAATCCTAATGCAGCCTCATTCTCCATCCCCAGACCCAGCTGCTGCAGTTTGTGCCTGTCCTGGCCTCGCAGGTGGTCTGGTTTATGAGCCTGCAGGAAGAACTCCTTGAGGAGTGGGGTGTGTTCACTCATGGCCAAGGAGCGCTATGCTGAAGGGAAGATGCAGACAGGGAGAGTCTGGGAGAGAGTAATGCTTGTGAAGAAAACACTTGTGAAGTTCCACCTTTATTGTTGCAAATCCGTAGCTCTTTGTTCCTTTGGAAAGGTGGGTGCAAATTGGGTGCCAAATGGAAACCCAAACCAGTGGTCTGGCTCTCATCTTGCAATTCCTTTGGATAATTTTGAGTGAGGATGTATACTAGCAAGACAATGGATAATCAGGCTCCTCAGGTAGGCAGGTATGTGTAGAACCCAAGAGAAAAAATTGTGTGATGTGGTTGCTTTGAAGGTGTTTTATTTTGCTTTTTAGCTGATTCTCTGAAGAATAGGAGTGGTGCCAAGTATTCTATAACTGCAAATGAATAAATACATCTTATTTTGGGATATTTTCTAGGTGATGGGGACAGAAAGAAAGGATTTCAGAGATCAAAAAAGAACAAGATGACACAAAAATACATTAACATTTCAGTTAGTTTTTTATAAAAAGGAATAATTATTTAACTTTCCCTGTGCAGTGCATTAAATGTGTGCTTTCTGCTGTGTATCTAAGAAGAAAATTAGCTTACAAGTTTATTTTTGGCACTTTAGCATTGGAGATAATAAATTAATTTTAATTTTGTAATAATATTTTGCCATTCTTAAGTGAAAAAAAATTATTCTATGCTCCATTCTAAAGCTACTCCTCATTTTCTTTTAAAAAATTCTCAAATAAAAAAATTCATTCTAAACTATAATTCTAAAATTGTAATTTTCATATAGGCTTCACTGGGTGAGTGCTAGCTCTCGTCTTTCTTCTTTTCCTTTCGTAAGAAGTCAATCTCCTCTTTTTTCCTGTTTTTATTTTGTTATCCTTTTTGCAAGAGTCACGTCTAAACTTTTTTGTTATCATCATCTTGCAGCAATGTTACCATTGCAACCACAGTACCAGAGGCCGTCGAATTTGATTTTCATTATTCCTTTTACTGTCCTACTGGATATATGGCATATGAACACTTTAATATTACATTTCTTTCTAATCACATTACATCTCTTTCTATCCCCCAAACATAAGTATGCTATTTGCCTGGTAAATCAAATCATTGAGTCTGGATGATTTTTCTCTTAACACTTCCCAGCAGACACAGGCTGTTGATAAGAACTGCAGCATGGGCTGTTTGTGCCTTCAAAGGAAGTATGTGGGTAAACCTGGGGAGCATGTAACTAGGGCTTTATTTCAAAAAGACAGAAGCAGGAAATGGGGAATCTTTTGCCTTTCTTGAGGCAAAAGAATGCCTCTTGGCCAAGGAACTGCAGATGCTCATGGTAGGATGGGTCTTGATTCCTGAATTCTGCCACCAAAGCAGTCTTTCTCTGCATTTGGGACTCAGGCCAGACCCCAGGCTGATATATCCTGTTTTGTTCTCTTGAGCTCCTTACCAAGTTTGACTCTGCTCTGCCTGTAATTAACAAAAGCTTTGGCCTAAAGCTTGAGTATGATTAGCATACGCATCTACTACAGTAAATATTTCTCTAATGTCAATGTCTGCTGCTCAATTTAAGTCCCATATATTCTATTTCTCCTCTTAAAATAATTTCATGTCATCTACTGCAACTTCCAGTGATCTCAAAAAATTGGCAGATTTCAGAAAATACAAGTCAGTTTCTGCAGTCCTTTGCACCCTTTCAGAAAAATCTAGTGAATTCAATTGGATTTTCCTTGAGAAAGTAATGAATAAGAGTTGATTCTGTCAAAGCAATTGGCAGTTTTGGTCAGCAACCTCCTGGAGGTCTGTCCCTACAACAGGCTGCCGTCTCCTGACTACAGGATGTGCGAAATGACTGCTACTCACTTGGTACAAATGTGTTCCTATGATATGTTAGACCTAGCACAAATTCTCTAAATCCCAAATAGATGGGAGTTGAAAAAATTCCATGCAGTTCCACATGCTGTAAAAATAGTACTGCTTAAAAGCATTTAGTATTATTAGAGTGGATTTCCCAAAAGAAGAAATATGCTCTGAATGTAAGATCACTTTATGTTTTTAGCCTCCTAAATCCATCTTCTTGTTACAAATTCCCTGACTTTTTTCCCCCAACCTCTGTTTCTTCAACAGAGCTGAACAGTTTGCTGTGGATATTTCTGTTAATGTTATTACATATGTTTTCCAGTCCGGGCAATCAGTACCTATCCAATTGCATATCTTTAGGCAGCTCACTAAAAATGGAGCTCAAAATGATGTAAAAAATGGCATTTCTATGTGCAGGAGGATGTGAGTGAGAACATAGCTCTTTCCCTCAGCCCCGGTGATTTACATGGAGTAACATCATAAACCTGTCTTTCTGTGGGAGGCTCCATGAACATAGCATGAATCTGTCAAATTCCAGTCTCTCTGGAAGACTTAGTGCCAGTTTAAAATCTGCTAGAGGCTGAAAAAGGAATTCTAAAAAATAATAACTCCCAGATATAAAAAATAGACACCACAAAATTCAGTTATAAGCATTTCACAAGGATATTCATGGATATCTGCTTTCTTCTTTGGTAATGTTTCACTTCCTATAGGTTTTTGCCTGATTATAAGCCTGTCTGCCTTATCTACCATGGGTCTGCATCAGTACTGTCACCTGCAGACTGCTGACTCCTCATAGAACTGTCTCCACCAGAAAGAAACAATGAAACTTGTTTGATAAATAAAACTTTTATCTATGTGCTTGGTCAAATACAATTTGCCGAGACTTTGAAAATCTACATCTGTTCTGTATACAATTTGTATTGGCATTTGTTCCACAGATGTGTAACAAGACAAATACCTGTCCAGGCTTACATGTGATTCAGAAATGCATATGTTAATCATGCTGGTGGAAGGAGGTGAAGGAAAAGACAATAAATCAGCTTACAAATGGTTTCACTTGGAAAGGTCTAACAGAACAGGGTTATTTTTATCCTAGGATGCTTTTAATTTGAATCAAAAATGCTTTACCACATGTTCTGCCAGCAGTTCAAAAGAATTGGTAACAAACATTTAATCTTTTTTATTCTGGGATTGGCACTAAGCCCTCATCAAAAAGTGTATGCAGTCAAACAGCTTATCTCCACTGAGCTGTTTTCCTTAACGTGTTCCTAATTATAATCCTATATATTGCTCACTGTGGCCGATTGAACAATATGGCAATAATTTCTTTACAGACCTCGCTGTTCTTTGAACTGCAAGTACAGAGGGCTAGGACGGAACCAGATCAATGGGATTTGAGTGCAGAGGAATCCAGCCAGATGCAATCTCTGGAGAATGCATTTCCAGCTGTTCTCCAGAAAGAGACCAGGGCAGACAGCTGGTAACTGTGCAGCCCTTTTCATACAGCCCCGTGGATCTGTGCTGCAAGGTGTAGTCCTTCTTATCTTTATTGCATTCTGCACCTCTGGGGAGGGATTCACACAAATTCCACACTAAAGGTGTTTTTTAACAAGAGGGATTGGAGTAATAGCCTCCCACCCCCTCCTCTCAGGATTTCATTAGACTATTAAAAAGTTCCTGAAGCACTATTTGAACCAAACTCAGGAAAATATTTCCATAAGCTGAATGCTGTAAAATGATACTGAGAGGAAGTAAAAGTATTTGTGCTATTGTGTTAGCTACGTTTGTTTGTGGAAGGTTTTAGAATGTATAAAATTTGAAAAGCTATGCCTTTTATTCTTGAAGTGCCAGCAGCCTTAAGAGAGTTGCAAGATATTCTGCCTCCTTTTCCCTGTGTGAACACCTGGCTCATGAAGAACACGTATTGCTGTAATGTGATAGGAAACAAGTAAATTAAAATGGTTATAGCTGAAATTATGTTTATACTAAAACAAGAGTTTGTATTTGTTTGCTTCCACTTAGTTCTGATGCAGTGATAGCTAACAAGGAGAAGAAGGTAGTTGACTGAGGATTTGGTACTTTTTTTTTACTTTTGGTAAAGTTCCCCCTTAGAGATCATATTCCTTCTCTCCTGATTGATGCATGCACTTCCTTTACTGGGATGTGTTCCCATTTCCCACATACCCCTCACATACAGAGGTCCCAAGCAAAACAGAGCATAGTGCTTAATCTTTGAAATAAGGCAGATGAGATGCAAAATCCTCAGATTAACCCTGCATAATTCACAGGACAAATTGAGTATTCTGGGGTTATATACTTGTTTTAATGGAACAGAAGGCATTGTACCAAGTCTTTCTAGAGATCACTCAATTCCTCCAGAGGGTTTTGGGCAGGTTCTGCATCCCAAGACTAGAAATCATGAAATGGTATATTTCATAAGTGTATGTTGCTGATGTTACAGGGACTGAAAAGCAGATAAACTCATTTTTGCCATCCCCAGAAGATCCAAATAAAAAGTTTTTTTTAATTCACTCACACGCAGTGAACACTGTTCTGAATTTCTGACTTGAAGGTTTCATAAAACCCATTTTTTCTATATTTGGGTCTAACTGCCTTTGCCATACAATGTTGAGAACTTCACAGTTCCCTACTCACACTCTTTTCAAGGCCTGGTGTCTGTGAAGTCAAGGTGTGGAATAAGATCTATTAAAAATATTGTTACTTAATACACCACTGCACATACGAGTGATCAATAAAGATAATTAAAATTACTGAGGATGTTCAGCTGGTCTGTGAGGCAGTTAAGGCTCACTGAGGCTCTCCAAGTAATGAAGATCATTGCTTTCAGAAGATAGCACTACTCTTGTTTTTTTTACTTTCATATATCTTATGCCTCAACTGTTAGGATCATTGCCTACAAGATATCTTAATTTTCCCCTTTCAGACAGGTGGAAAACATGTCACTGTTTCTGTGTGGGTCTTTTAAGGTGCCAACTTCTTAAGATTGTCAGGCATTGTACTGCTCACTACTTCTGTTTCTGTTCACTCTCCCCCCAGTTACAGCATTATTTTCACATAGTGTGGCCAGACACTGAACCATATTTTGTGATAAAGGATATGTGCCTTTTGCCATAATTGCCTTTTATATACTGTCAAGTCACCAGCGACCTTCTTTCAAATAGAGATTGCACACTTTCAAATAAAGAGATGGATAAACAATTTTTTTGATGAATGTTGATCCCATGACTTCTGTTGAGTCCTCTAGAAAGAGTGATTGTCAGACTGTTGTGCAAGTCAGTCATTTTTAACTGAAAGAATATTCCCTATAAGGTGAGTATTTCTGGGCCACTTTCTAGCTGTGAGAACAATTTTATGGGCAGTTTAAGCCACTGGAATCCTCACATGGACAAAAGCATGACAATTTTTTTCACCATTGATCAAGGCCAAAGATTTGAGCAGATGAATAATTGTTCTTAGTTAGGATCTATGATGGATAAAACACTGGTTGCCAGTTTCAACTGTGCTGTTACATGAAGACCAAGGCAATAGCCCATTGCAGCACCTTCTAAGAATTTAATTTTGCTTCTCATGTAGTGGTATTTCAGGATCAGAGCTTCTTTGCTTCAGTTTCTCATGTCTGTTGAATAACTTTGCACTGTAACATTCCCAGGTAGTCAGTTCAGGCTGTTAGACTAAGAGTGTATGCATGAATCATATTTTCAAATATTTTTGTTTCAATTTCACATGTTGTAAAACATGCCTGCTATTGAAAGCCTCAACTCTGAGGTGACCTACCACTTACTGTCTTACACACATATATAATTGTCTTCATATAGAAACTACATTTCTGCTTGTTCAGATTTATCTCAGCTGATCCATGTTTTCCAAAGCTTCTGGCTATGCAATATAACTTTTTCTTCTCATAGTTAAACATCATGTTTATAGTCTTTTGTATCCTCCCTACCAACAAAAATGTTATATTTTGCAGTCAAACCCCTCAGGGGCTGGAAAAAACCCAAATGGTAGTCTGCAGAAACAATATTTCTTAAAGGGACTGTTGAGTGTGAACAAAAATACCTTCTGTTTTTCTTAGGGCACCCTGTTGAAAGCTATTTGGCATTATCCATGTTCCCCAATATGCCTCCTCTCATAGGCAAAGTTGTCACATTTTATAGATAGATAGATAGGAAGATATCTTAAGAACTTAAAACAGGTAGAGATTTATCTCTTTTTAGATCTAAATGGCTAGCAAATGAATACACACTAGTAGTTCTTTTTTGTTACTCCCAGAGCAATAAACATCCTTGTCTGTTTTAGAGTGAGAGGATCTTTCATTTGTATGTGAGCTGTGGATTTTTTGGATCATTTAGCAATTTTCCTATTCTTTCTTATCTTACAACGGTTTGAAAACCTCTCACTAAAGTGTCAGATAATGTCTTTGGGAAATTTCAATCTTAAGTTAAAGTTTTTGTTGCCTATCAAGTGCCAACTGTTTGGCTAATAATGATTTTTAGGTTCATCATATGGATCATGCTTTTTTTATCATCTCGCCTCCCCCACCCCCATCAGAGGATTGCCAGCTAATAATGCAAGCTTTTTAGTCTCAGATCAGTCACAAATTATTCCATTGGTTTTTCCATCCTCCTGCATCATCTCTTAGATAAGATAAATGTTTCAGTGAATCTTAGGTTTCTAATTACCTTAGCTGACTGAGAAAAACCATCAGTTGTAAAACCATCTCTTGTAAAAAAAAACCAAATTGCTTTCTGAATTTCATTGTCTTGACTGTCAGTCATATCTCAGAGACACAGAATGACTGATCTGTTTCAATTTGATCCAGCTGCATCCCAATTTTCCAGAGAGCTACAGGTTTGACACAGGTTCCAACTGCTGCATTATGCCAACATTCACATGGTGCATTCTGATAAATTCTTATTTCTTTAACATGTGATCCCCATATGATAATCAGTGAGCAGATTTATGAGGGATGTAGCATTTAACTCAAGCCAAAGTCAAACGTGAAAATTTCCATTTACAGCTTAGAGGAATTTTAGTTTTATATGTAGGTAGTTAAGTCACGCTTAGGTACAAACCCTTTTGTTACATGTTGCTATTAAAAAACAAATGTACAACATGTGAGCAACAATTGCAGTGAGTGCAGAAATCAGGACATCAGCACTCCCATTTCTACTAGAGACAGACTAATTTTCCATTAAAGTCTCACTAACTTTTGAAAAGCATAATGAGCATGGCCAGCAAGGATGAGAGCTTACAACTCCCATTATAGATGACTGTTGTAATCACAGAGCAACACAATAACAAGATATCTCCTTATTTTCTCTTTGACCCATAAACATTAAATTCTTCTTTGAAGAATGACATAGCTTCATGAGGAATTTAATGTACTGTGGTTTTATCCTGGCATGCCATGGCCTTTACTGCAGTGGCTGAGACCATAATCTGATAAAAAAAAGCAGGAAGTTTTGAATCCCCTCAGGTGAAATTTTTTATTCCTATTTTATCATTTTTCAGACAAATATCTTAACTATTGGTGACTGTATCACCTTACTGCTGTTTTCATATTTTTATGTGATTTCATATCATACTGTGAAATTGGTCTTCTCTCACATTTCCGAATGAAGCAGCTTGAAAGCAAAAGGACCATTTATTTATATTAGATTCAGTTCAGGATTGAGCTGGATTCATCCCACTGAACCTAGGAATTTAACTGTGAAAGCTACTTCACCCTAAACTTCATCTATATTCAGTAAATCTCCTAGTAGAGAGTAGGATGACAAGGTTCCTATTTTAAGTATGTCTATGCTAAGTTGTTGAAAGTGGGTAGATAAATTCAGGTTTGAGGGGTGTCCTCTTAGACCTTCCAAGGCATTAGCTCAATTCTGAAATTAAGCACTTGCTTAAATATGCTTCTATTTGGAAAAGCACGTAAGCACATACTTGAGTTAAACACCTTAAACTTAGA
Source organism: Luscinia megarhynchos (assembly GCA_034336665.1). Classification (NCBI taxonomy): domain Eukaryota; kingdom Metazoa; phylum Chordata; class Aves; order Passeriformes; family Muscicapidae; genus Luscinia; species Luscinia megarhynchos. The sequence goes on along the minus strand of JAPFBE010000003.1, from coordinate 46,872,334 downwards.
CATAGAATCCTGAAATAAATAATCTTTTCCATGAATACTAACTGTGGCATATTTTTTAAAAGAAATGGCTCCTGCACTTCTATTTTACTGAAAGCGATTTTAAACCTCCCTCTGGTAATAAGATATTTCCTACTAAAGCTAAACCTTACTAACTTTCTCAGATTTCAATATTGTGTTTCCATCCTGTCCTTCTGGTTTGGAAAATTCATGAATTTTCATTCAATTGAAACAATTCCATTCACTTTAGTTTAGAAAGCTGACACTATATATTGTATTCAAATTAATGGTTATAATAGAAGAGATAATCTGGCTGTACTTGAAAAGATAAACTCTAACCGCGATTATCGTAATTGCAGCAATATGAAAACCTCTTCCCCTTTCTGTTTTTGCAGATTGGGAAAACCAGCCTATGGATAGAAGCATATTAAATATTTGGTCTTGTTTGATCTTTTGGTGGAACTACTCAGTCATCTTATTAGTAAGCAACTAGGAAAATCCATGTCCTTTGGCTAATGAAACTCTAGCAGACATGTTTGGGATTCTCTGAAACAACTCATCTAATTTTTCTAAGCATAAAGTAAGTGCAAGATATAATAACTGCTGAGATTACAGTATGTTTATAAAATGAAACCTGAGCTAGGAGCCATGTATTCCCCAAATACAGAGAAAAATTATGCACCAATTTAGCCAGAAGGAAAACCCCACTTTAGGTACTTGAAAAGCAGCCCCTTGTTTCCTAGGGTCCCTTTCATTGCCTTCCTCTGTTCTAAAAATCCAGCTTGTCTCCTCCTTGTCTTTCCTCACTCCACAGCAATCTTCCTTCCACCCTGTATTAGCATCTCTGTAAAGAACTTCTCCAGATCCTTTTCCCAAGCCATCTTAGGCATTTGGTTTGACAAAGAGACCAAAGTATTTCCCTAAGGAGAGAAATATTTAAGTGGATGTCTGCTTTAGGGGTATGATCACTGCTTGGATTATGGTAGAAACCAAACATAGTTAGATCTGATAGACAACCATTGAGACTGAAAAGGTTTTATATATAAGAACAATTACCTATCTATAGGTATATCTAGAGATGGTCTCCACTGAAGTTGTCATGTTCATCTTGATAGAAATGTAACTAAATAAAATCAAAATGAAGCAGCTGAGGCAGAGGGGTTTATAGCTGATGCCAAAACAAATCTATGGGACCAGATTTTTCCACCTAGATTGTTTCAGTCTAAACAGACTGAAAAGTTTTTCCCCTAGTAAGAAAGAAGCCATTAAATAAGCAATTTTAATAGTTCGGTCACCCTCAATTTATTTGGTGTCCCTTTGAGATTATTGAATGAAACAAAAATAGTACCTTTCTATATCTTTCTTTCTATAGTAAGTAATGAATACAGAACATACTTGCACACTTTCCAGACTCTTGCTTCTTGCTGCTTAGCCTCATTTCCTTATTTTTAATTATAAATAAATTAGCTTTAATTTTTGATGTTCACAGCACACCATACACATAATCTGAAAAAGAAAAAATGGTTAGTAAAATTTTTTAATGGAATGCAACATGTGCTGCCCCTTCTGTGAACTCAACACTTATTCAGGAAATTGATTTGTCAAAATGTAAAAAAATCCAATGCATCATTTCATCACATTTTTGGAAAATATGGGTCCAATCTTATAAGATGCAGAGAAGGCTCAGCTCCCTTAAAGCATTTCCATGGAAGCACTTAGCACCCCACAGCAACAAGCTGATTTTACATGTCATTTTAATGATCCTTTTAATAATTAATTCTGAAACCAGCAACACTGAGCATTGCAGGGTCTGATGCCCTTTGTTGGGCCTGACTCTGAGCCAGCTTTATGCTTTGCAGCTTGTTTGTCCCCAGCAATCTCACCTTAAAAAGCATTTGTTTTCCCAGGATGCAGGTGTTGATATAGCTGCATTGCAGGTAGGATTCTTGGATCAGGTTGTAAATCAGAGCATGGCACTGACTGGGGAACAGAGTTCAGGCCTCGGGGTGGGTCTGAGCAGTTGCTCCCCTCCTCCTCTGCAGTGATCCTGTGTAGCCCAGGAGTGGTCCAAGAAAAGCAGCTTGTACAGGCACTACAACGTCTGGAAAACCTTGCTAATATTTGATTTTCAAGCAAGAGAGGTAGATGTATTAGGCATGGCTTTCAACGCTTTGGACAAGTTTTATGCCAGTGCAACTGAACTTTACTGAAACTTTGCTGGCGAAGGACTGGTACTACACAACTGACAGTGTGCTCACTGCTGCTGCTTCCCTTTTTTTGGCCGTGTGAGAAACAACGATTAACTTTGCCACATTTTAGAATATGATCAATCAAGACAGAATATTCATGGACTCCTGATCCCTCTGGTACTGCAGCCTCAAAGACACAGGGTGTAACAACCCATTATTATTCTCCAATATTATTAATCAACATTTCTGAAAATGTATCATAGGGAGAAAATCCCTTGTTATTAGATCATATCTTTGATTTGTATTTATTTTGCACCTTGAGCTTCGACCTTCCTCCCTGTTGATATCTCTCCAATGATTTTCATCAATGCCTTCTGTCAGATGTAAAGGTTTTTAGTTCATAATTTTATTCTGCAATATTAAGACAGAATTTTTTTTTATCTTCCTCATCTTAATCCTCACCTGTTTGCACATCTTTCTCATGTGACACCTGTATACCAGCCAGATGCTGGAGTCCTATCCACTACTTCCTTTAGTTATTCACCAACTGATTAATTTTCTGGAATTAATTTAAGTTAGAAAATATTGGCAAGCCAATAACTACACATACCATCTTCAGCAAAGTGTGAGAAAAGACCAAATATGCTGGATGTGGCATAGGAAGAACAAAACCGTACCTGATCCTTTTTGCCTGTCATTTATCAGGTTGGATGGTGGATTTTGTCTGGTGAGGAAAATAATGGATCTTTTGGTATACCTAGCAAATCCTGAAGTCAGTAGCTGGCAGCTGTTCTTTTCTCAAGCTGCAGGTCTTGATGAGCTGCCTGCAGCCCTCTGGGTTCCTCACACATCTACCAAAAGGTAAAGAAAACTCCACTTCCAGAAAGCCTGAGATTCTGAAAACAACTTTTTGAACTTGTTCACCTAGTGCTTTTCATCAAAACTGCATATATCTGAAAACTGCTGACCTCTTCTATGTACCTAGAGCAATGTACCACAATGAGGAAGGGAAAAATAATTTAATAACTCCAGGAAAATCCCATGATTTTCATTCTGGTTTAACATAAACTGGCTAGCTCTTGTCCTCCCAAGAGAAATTATCTGAGTTGTATCTGAGTAAAATCTGAGTAAGATCCTTGGAACTTGTTCCATGGTAACTCAGAATTCCCTAAAAGTTACTAGCCTAATGTTTTTGGGGAAAGTAGCAGCCAGAGACAGAGTATGTTCTGTGGAACGGTTGTATAATTTTGAGATTAAAGATTATTAGGAATTTCTAAGGATAGGTTTTCTGTGCTTCTTTAGTGAATGCTGCATTCAGAACTTTGGAGCGATATTTTCATAAATTGCAAGTCACCCAGATGAGCATGTAAAAGAAGTAAAATTAATCCTTAAAAATATGATTTTTTTTCTTTATTCATAGTTCTCTGTAACAGACAGTCTATCCATCAAAACAATATTGAAAACTTAAAAGGCAAAGTGGGAGCGGAAATCCTGGACACAGAATGCAAAAGTGAAACTACATGAATATTTCAGATGCATCTAAAACTTGTACATTCAGAATACCTCTACTACTATTCTATGAGGAGTATGCAGCAAGAGATGACAGGTAATGTTTTATTTCACAGTAGGTGGTGGTTGCTATAGGGAATTCAGAACATGGGATGGTGATGGCTGTGGTGTGAGTTACACTGTTAGAACAAGGCTGTGGTGTGGCATTTGGCCAGTGGCTGAAGTGAAAACTGAAAAGCGACAACTGTATCCTGCCAAAATCTGGTATTGTCCCACAGGCTTTTCATTTTATTCCAAAGGTCATAATGTTCTGTATTCAGCCAAATCTGCTTCAAGAAACTCCCACTCTAGGAAAAACACTTCTTGACAGAATAAGTGCTATACTGATTTTTTTATATTTTAAAATGAATTTTCTTTTGTACTGAAATAGGTTTGTATGGTAATGTCTGTGTGCAAGAAGGTAAAATTCCTGTGAAAAATGTGGCACAGTAAATGGATAAATCTTGTAGCTCAGCAATTTGTGTCAATGTTTTACATAGGAGGAAATCCTCTGTGACATGTATCTGATAATGGAATAATTTCCTATACGGGTGCTTAGTGTATGGGGACCTTAATCTTTGCATTGCCATACCATGGAGCACATTAGCAGCACAGCACCAGTTTAACACCAGACATCAAGGCTGAGCCCTGTTTTTAGTTATTGCATCAGCAGGAGTTAAAGAAGCCTTGTTCTAAAAGTAAAGGCCAGAGAGGCAGGGTTGAGAATTAGCAAATACTGAAGAGTGAGGCTTTTTGCATAAATTGGACCAGATTCCCTTTCCATTGCTGTTTTTACATACTGAGTTACCCTTCTTATTTAGAAAAACACTCCTCACAAACCACTGGTTTTGAGACTCAGATCTATTTTTCCATCTAGGTTCTTTTCACTTCATTACCTAAGTGGCTCCATCACCCTAAGTACCTAATACCTCTCATTATCTTAGTGAGTCATTTAGGGATTGGCTATTTAATATCATGAATTCATCATGAATAAATATTAAAGCTAAAAATCTACATTTGCTCTGGAAGATGGAAAGCTTTTTTAATTTCTGAGGTCTAGGTTACTTAAGAGCACTTGAAACCACTGGAAAGGTTTTATAAAGAATCCTGAGAGCGACATTAACAGCAGCTTCCCAATGAGATATAATACTTTACCTAATAATAAACAATATAATTTATTGTTAAACCAAGAGGTGCTTCTGAGCAGTAGACAAATTTAGCTCTTATGTGGGTTTCCTTCTACACTGAACTTTCCAGCTCAGTAAGGAAAACCTTGTCCTCAAAGGTGAGGAGGAATTCAGTCATGTTTCTTCCTAGAAAAGTCCTTATTTGCCAGAACAGCCAGGTCAGAGATATCGAAGCAAGGTGAAATGTGTTTCTTTTTCAATGCTCAGACTGTATTTTCAGCCATACAAAGATGGTCTCACTTTCCCTCCCTGTAATTCTGATGGCTACCACCGAATGCCATGCTATGATGGGGCAGCTCTCATTGCCGAAATTTCTTCTGTAGGATCACAAGGGCACATTTTACCTTCTCCAAGACTACAGAACCTGTGTCTACACTGCCTTAGGGCTCTTCTGATCATAATTTAAATTCAGTAATTTTTAATTGCACACATTTCTGAGTGTGTTTTCTGCAAGACTACCTAGATGGACACTTCTGCCTGTTCCATCTTGAAAGATGACCCAAGCCCAACCACACCCGGGATTGTTCAGCCAAGCCATTCACCCTGCACTAGGCAATGACTTGTGAGGATGCCAGATTGTCAGGGTCAGGCAAGAAAGTTTGGGTGTCTTACTAATAGGTGTTTATATTAAATATTTCAAGAGGTGATGAGATATGGCAAAGTGCATTTGCAATGGTTCATGCTTTGGTTTAACTTTCACTTCCACTTTTATTCTTTGCAAATATGATGTAGTTTCTTCATGCTATGATTTTTTTCTAAAAATGAATCTCCTTTCAGTCTGAGCTAGGACTGAAACTACTGGAAATGCTGCTTTAAATTAGAGAGTTTTGGTGAAAAAAAGGCCTATTGCAGTTATTTAGAAAATAGCTATCTAGATTGAACAGAAATTGAAAGACAGAGAGATCCATGGGTTTGCATGTTGCCTTGCTATATGTCATGCCACTTGCCCAGAACAGTAAGTAAAAGGAAAAGAAATCATTCCCATTGGCTGTGAGAAACACTGCAGAGCTCAGACAGTGTGGTACTGTATAGGAGCACAAGGCATGCTGCATTCCAGCCTGAGCTCTCCTGATTCCCTTCTGACTGTGTAAATACCAGTCTTTCAGACAGGTCTGGTGCCTACTCCGTCCTTCCTACCGAATCTAAGCCCTCTCTCTTGATCAGGAAGGAGCAGGGAATTTCAGAAAGCAATTTTTAAAAATTATCTTCTCTGTTCCTCCAGCAGGCTACCTTTTAGGAAAGCTTCTCATCTGAATGTTGCCATGCCCTGACTTCCCTTTCTCCTCCCCCAGAAGACTGTTGGTTTTTTTTGCTTTATGAAGACTGTTTCTTATAACTGTGTTTCCATTTTTACTTTTGCCAACTTGTTGTGTTTCTTATTTTTCTTCCTCCATTATTTTTATTTCTATTGCCTTAATTCTTTTGGGCATTATTTCCTGTAAAATCCTGACCATCAGTATATCTGTTTCTTTAGATCTCCTGATGCTCCACTCACAATACCTCTCGCAATCAGCCTCAAACAAATTCAACAAAACATTGCCTTAAAAATACAAACGTCACTCAAGTTTTCTCATGGTCAATGGATGATTAAGGGTCAAAGACTCCAGGTGGTCTAATGTCTTTCCCTCCCCTCAGTGCTTCCAGCCATGAAAAAGCTGTGAACTCCACAGTATCTGTTCTGGCATTCCAGTTGGCCTCTCCATACAGGTCTTCTGTCTCACTCATCATGTAGAACAGAACTCTGGGCTATCATCTGGGAAGGAGGAAAGCAGAAAAAGAAAAGAGATACTGAGAAATTCTGAGATGTTACCAATGGGCAACACCTCAGGTGGATCATGGTGTAAAAACTGATGGAAGAGGGGAAAATGTATAATCCAGCCATTTGTGCTGCTCAAAACACAACCAGTTTTCTGTGCCTAAAAGGACTTATGAGGTTCCTTGCATGTTGTTCAGGACTCCTTTTAGCTATTCTGTTACTAGCACAGACATTTTATAGCTTTGATCTCAATTTGGATACACAGGTGTAACACATTGTGATGACTCCCACCTGATTTTTAGCCATGCTATGTTGAAGGACCAGAATTTATTTTACCTGTCCTACTTAATCATCTTTGTCGGAGGGGTAAATACTCATAGGTCAGGAAAGAACCTGGACTTGAAGACTGAAGAAAAATAGCTGGTGAAAACTTAGTTTAAAGTCATGGGCATGGCTTTCTCTTTCAAGTTTTATTAATGTGATAATTTTCAAATCTCTGCCCCCTACATCTGTTCAGATGGAGAGTTTGGGAGCTTGGCAATGCATTTTTGGTTACTATGTATGGAATAGAGATGCCAAAAATAAGTGCAGTGAACCTCTGTCCATATTATTTAATAAAAACACTTTTTATGTCAGTGTGGTGAGGGAGTTTCTTTTGTATAAGAGGTAAAACAACTGCTGCATGTTTCCAGGACAATCTCTCAGTTTTATTTCTTAACCAGAATCCTTCAGAAATGTTCTTTCAACACAAATAATTTTCTTTCATACAGATGCAAAGATTTGAAAGCAATAAACACAAGCATGTACTCAGCATTTTGAGAATGCACAAAATACTCCCTGCTGTCACTTGTTTTCCCCAAAGTGTATGTATGTGGCTACCTACCCTTTTGTTGGAAATCTCTAGGAAGTTAGGAAGCTGGCTATCTTATGATCAGGAGCATGAGCCAAAGTATTCCTCCCAGTAAATGACATCTGAAGTGTTTACTGGAAAATCACCTCCTCCTGGGTGCTGGAGAGCCCCACAGCCTCCAAGTACCCACGTTAAAGAAAGCAATTCTATATCAAGCAGGCAGTAATCCCAATGAGGATGTGATATGCGAAAGGGGTCTGGGAAGATGGGATGGTTTTTTCTGCACACTGTGCCTAACAATGCTGAAATGTTTTTTCCCTGTCTGTTTGCTTTAACAATGTGCCATTCTGTACCTCATAAGCACTTAATTTATTCCAACTCTTTGGCCTGACCTGTAATCCCCCCTCTCCTTACCCATCTGACCCATCTGTGTTTCATTTCCCACTCATCAGCATCCAAAGAGCCAGGCCCAGGCCCTGTTTGGAGCCATTAGACAGAGATTGGCACTGCTCCCTCTTCCTGCACCACATCCTCCGCTGAAAAAAATGACCATCAGATCAGAGAACAGAGCCTGCTTTGTCCCCGGCAACCAAGATCTGGAAGCACTTTCAATCATTTGCACTCTATACCCACTCAAATGCATTAATGTGATCAACATTGGGCCTGTTGTGGGCATTTTTTCCAGCAAATAGCTTGCTAGCATTCCAGGCATGTACTTCCCTGAAAACAAGACTGAGACAGGGCCCTGAATATTCAATTGGAAAATCACCAAGAGCCAGAGCTTAGCTTGGCACGGCTGGTGTTGATTCTTAATAAGTGACTTCCTAAAGCTGAGGCATGGGGCTTACAGCTTCAATGACTTGTTTGAAAAATATTTTGTAGGTGCCTCATACCACTTTATTTCCTGTGGTATGCGTCATATTGTGAGCTATTCTGAGCCAGGCTGTTTAAGCACACTAACATTTTTTTCCAAGATTGTGGTGTTTAACTAAAAATGTGCTTATACAAGATGAGCTCATAGCTATTAGTGCTGATGTAGTTTTAACTACTTGGATACCAATACCCCAAGGCCTAAAACCTGCTGGAAAGGAGGGAAAACCTAAGCAAAAACCATACTTCACAGTCATTGATGGCTTTCTGTAGACAAGACAACTGGAAAAATATTTTAATAGTTGGATTTTGTTTCTATAGGGCATTTGGTGTGCTAAATGCCTTTCGATCTCATTATAAAAGCTTGCTATTAAAAGACTTACTGGTGTAAATAGATAAAGAGATTTCAGAAATCCATTGAAAAATAATTCTTAATGTGTTCTCATGCGCTACAGATATCACTTCCAGCAAAATCAGTCTATGTGTGCCACTCCAGTGCAGCTGGATGGACTAGGTACATCCTAATGTTTTATTCATTGGAATATGTCTTTCATTGACATGGCTACCATGACAAGGCAAGTTTAACTGTGCTGAAGGGGGTCAGCAAAGATTTTAGTCAAGGCATGCCATTGTGGAGGAGGGTGTCTGGCTGTCACAGGGCTATTGTTCAGTGATGTGCTCTTGTACAAGTCCCATTCTTCAAGCTGAGAGAAGATGGCAGCATTTTGCATGACACACTTGAAAAGTCAAGGGGTGGGATTTTTGGAGCTTACCTTGGTGCCTAAAAAGGACTATGAACAATAGGAGGTCCCTTAAGGAAGCCTTGGCTAGAATATATCAGGTCATGACAGGTACAAAGGTCTTTAAAAAGAACGTTAAAATGAAGGGGATAAATGTCCATATGAAGTAAATATGACTGTTAATTTCTAAGCCAAAAGCTGCATCCTGGACATAATCTGCATCTAGAAGTTCTATATAGAAGAGATAAAATGGAAATTAGTACATGAAAGAAAATGGAAATAATTTGCATTTTCCCAAAATATGATATGTATGGAGCAAGGGTAATGAGAAAGACAATGATGTGCAAATAACACATACCATTTCTAACCTAAATCATTTAAGAGTCAGGGATTCAGCTGCAGAACAACTTATATAAAAGGACATTTGCATGTACACAACTTATTTTCATCCAGACTCCTTTTCTGTATTTCAGTGAAAAATAACTGAGACAGGATTTATAGCTCAAAATGTCAACAAGAATGTTTTACTATTTGCATTAAAAGAGCTATTTAAAAATTTTGTTGGTGAGCTTATTTTTGTTACAAGTACACACATGTGAGTTGAAGTTGAACCCTTTACTAACAGGGAATAGAATAATTTCTTCCTGAATTACTGAAAAAAAAAAAAAAAAAAAAGAAAAAAGGTTCTATGCAATTCCAGAATCTCTGCTTATCATTTTCAGTGGATTCTATAGTAATTTATGGCACTTTGTTAAAGTGACAGTGCTTTTTGACAGGGTTCAAGTACCTGTGTTTGTACTTGTATACCTGAGACTTAACTATGCAGATACCTCACAAGAGACACAAACCCAGATTCTGTCAGAAATTTGAGCAAATCATTGATTATGCTAAACATCTACTCCAATTTTTATAAAGAACTTCCCTGTGGAGAGGGTTAAGATCTCAGTGGACTATAATATAGTTTCAGTTCCCTGAAAAGCAAATTCCAGAGCTTCAAATCCCTTTTATAATACACTGTGTTTATTACAAATTGTTTTACATTATAGAAAATAAGCATCCCAATTTAACAAAGTAATGGGAAGAGAATGCATGTAATAGAATGTTATAATAATAAACTCTGTGATCAATCACAGCCCTTCAGAGCAAATGTAGAAGTGCTAGTGGTGTCTGCTGCAGTGGTGCTGAAGTTTTGCCCTCGTGATGTTTGAACTGATTTGAGTTTTCCCCTTATTTGGCCCCATAACAGAGCTTTAATGTTTAACATGGGCATAAATTCACTGTAGCCCTCAAGTGAAGACTATATTTAAAAACTGAATAGAATGCTTGAATTTACTCTCCAGATTTTTCTTCCATGATCAAGTAAAGTTCCATGTAACTTTCCTTCCCAGCGTAGTGCACACAAAATCTCAGGAAACAGCAGGGCTTAATTAGGACCCTATTTTATAGTTTCACCTGAAAAAATACGTTTTAAAAATCACATATGTTTGGCTGTGCAGATTTTTTAGCCAATAAATTCTTGTTAATTAATCACATTAACGGCACTCCTTAAAAGTTGAAACAAAATCACAAAACAAACCAAATAACCCATAAATATAATGTATAAAGAACCATTCACCAATGCATAAACTGCATGTCTAAAACATTTACAAATATTTATTTTTTCTTTCTTTTTCTTTTTTCTTTTTCTTTTTCTTTTTCTTTTTCTTTTTCTTTTTCTTTTTCTTTTTCTTTTTCTTTTTCTTTTTTCTTTTTCTTTTTCTTTTTCTTTTTCTTTTTCTTTTTCTTTTTCTTTTTCTTTTTCCTTTTTCTTTTTCTTTTTCTTTTTCTTTTTCTTTTTTTTTCTTTTTTTTTGTTTTTCTTACCCTCTCTTCTTTTCTTTTTCTCTCTCTCTTCCCCCTTTTTTCCTTTTCTTTCCCCTCCCCCCCTTTTACTTTCTCCTCTTTTTTACTTTCTTTTCTTCCTTCTCTCTTTTCCCGTATTACAGGCATAATGCCAAGACAACAACTGCTATCAGAGGTGAGAGTTCAGTAGATAAAGCCAAAAACTTTTCTGTGGGGGGGAAAATATATGATATTTGGTTAAATGATGTAGCCCATTTCCCCTTCTATCTTGACTTTTAAGGCCTGGTTTAGAATTTTAAACAGAAGTGGCTGCAGTCACCCTCCCTCAGACAAGAAGTAAAATGTAAAGAGAAGTCCCATTCAGCCATTGTTTTGTCCCAGGATTCCGAAAGCATTAATCCTCAGTGCAAACTGTGGCACTGAATACTGCATTATGATCTATGATTGTCTGATGTAGAGTTGATGACACAAAGACAGGATTATATTGAGTCCAATTTATAACATAAAAAATAAACAAACAAACAGAAACAGTCTGGGTTTCCTGGATTATCACTTATGACACAGCTACATGTTTAAAAACATCAGTGTAAAACCACAAAAACTTAGCATTGTGGCAACTTATGAACTGGCAGACTTCTAAATCATGGAATATGTATTTTTTGTCAAAGTGTTTTGGATGAAGCATTAGTGACAGTAAATACAACATATCATTCTTTCCTTTAGTAAGAAAATTATTCTTGCTGTAAAATGATTCCCACCATATTTTATCTTCAGTTAAAAGGCAGTTTCTTCTTTGTATAAAGTTCTTTGAGATAGACTGAGAGACTACCAGACTCTCTTACCATAGGTTACTTGTGTATATAAATCATATTGTATTATTACATAAAAGTAAATTCACTTTTATTTTCATTGTTACATTCAGAGGATTTATAATGCTTTCCTAAATATGAGCTTTGCATATAAATATATATATGTCTCTGTGCAACTTCTAAATTAAAAAATTCTGAACATGGTCCATCTAATTACTCTGGAAAACACGGAAGAGTTTTTGGATGTTAGTACTACTATGATTTATCCCCCATTTTTCTTTTTCAATTACTTCTGGATCATTGGAGTTTTCTCTTTAGATTCTCCTCAGTGTCTCTGTGTTCTCTCTTAGCATTATCACTTCTGACAACAGTCTGACTCCAGGAAACCTGCAAGATGTTCACAGCAACGGCACCTTCTGTGGTCTTCTGCAATGACATTTTTTCAGGCTCTGTGTATAGCCATGACTTAAGTATCCAAAGTCATTACTCAAAGACAGCTAATTTCTTTTAATTTATTATTAAGCATTTATTATTATGGTTTTTGTTTATTAGAATTTTTTTAACTCACTTGAGTACTTGTTTTCGTGGGACAGGCAATAAACTTTTAACTTTTACCAATCAGAATGTTGGAAAACCAAGACAAGCCAGAATAATTTGAATTTCACTGATTTTGATAATGCTGCTGCATACTGTGTTCCCCACAGGCAGAGAGCTTTTCCAAAGAAGGTGGGGTCTGACTACAAGCAACTGGCCTAGCTGCAGCCTGATGGTGTTTATGTGGAAAAATGTGCCTCTGCTGGTAGCAGTGCATGGAGCACAGAGCAGAATGGCTTGAGTACAGCTACGGATATTTACAGCCTGCCCTGGAAACCAGGACAAATAGAGAGAAATCTGATTTAAGACTGGGTCTCTGGAAGTATCTGTCCACATAATGGCTTCAGTTTGTTTGTGATATGGTACAAATTATTTGGCATCCCCAGCTGATTTTTCAAGCTTTGCATACTTACCAGAACTTTCTACTGCCCTTTTTTATCTGACTTCAACTTTCACACACCTGTTAAAAATGGGTCAGGACTCTGGAGGTGAGATAAAGCTCTAGTATGAAGTGGGACCAAGATTTGTCTGGTCAAACACAGTAGTTTGGAAATGCTGAACAAGCAGAGATGTTGGAAAGTAAGGTACTGTGTGCTATGAAGGTACTGTGCTATGAAGGAAGCTACTGGAAATTGTGGAAGGTTATAAGAGCTAGGAGTGGTTGGACTGATAGAATGTATTTCCTCTCTTGTTGATTATCAAGGCATGAGATATGAATTTTACCCTTTTTTTCCTTGTTATTTCCCCTGTATCAGCATTAACACAGTCTTTCAGCTTTCTTCCTCAGCATCACTATATCCTTCTGAATAACATACTGAGATCAATTAACTGGTACATCTATACATTGTCCTTTCTCTATGGATTCTTGGGTTCCTAAAGATCACACCTTCTATCACTTCATTTTTACATTTGTTGTGGTTTCACCACAGCAAACAAACAGTTACCTCTCATTCATTCCTCCACCAGCAGGACTGAGAAGACAAGTAGAGGATAAAAGCTAGAGAACCCATGGGCTGAGATAAAGACATTTTAATTGGAAAAACAAAAGCTGGGGATAAAAGCAAAGTAAAAGGAGGAATTAATTTACTGCTTCCCATGGGTAGGCAGGTGTTCAGCCTTCTCCAGGGGATCTAGGCATCTGGGAAGACAAACTCTGTCATTTCAAAAGCCCCCTCTTCTCCTCCTTCTTCCCTCCACTTTATATACTGAGCATGATGTCATATTGTCTGGAATATCCCTTTGGTCAGTTGGTCACCTGTCCTGGCTGTGTTTCCTCTCAACCTCCCATGCACCCCAAATTTCCTCATCAGTGTGGCAGTAGGAAAAGCTGCAGAGACCTTGGCTCTGTGTAAGTCCTGCTCAGCAATAACAAAACCAGTTCTACAAAATCAGCCCTGTGTTCAGCACAAATCCAAAATGCAGCCACTCTTCCCCAGCCAAAACCAGCACAGCACTGAAGATGTTCAGATTGCTAGGCAGCGTGTGACAGTGCATAATCTGAAGATAAATATGACCTGGTCGTATGTTTCTGTAAAATAACTGGTTTGTATCACGGCATACACATCAACAAGGCTGAACAGGGATATTTTAGCACACAGACACCTTTTCCATGCACGTTCTCAGGGAGGGGGACAGGATACACATCAGGGACCAGGCCTCCTCCTGTCAGTCCCAACTGGAGGACAGTGAGGCAGAACAAAGACTTCTGTCTCCTGGGAAAGATCAAGCACAGCCATGCTATTTGTTCTCAAGAAACCACATTTTCTCCCTTTAATGACTTCTAGATGCAGGCACAATGCAGGGGGTACACCACTCATTCCATATTTGCTGTGGTCTTACACCTCAGCACTTCTACCAATCCACTGCCGTGTGCTGGCTGCATTGCATTTTGAAAAGAATTAGTAGAAGGGGAAAAGTTCTTATGATTAAAATTAAGCACACTTTACCATTTTTGAAGAAGGCAAGCATGGGACTTGCTTTTTTATTTTGATGTTAGACTTTCAATCTCCTGTGTTTTCTTTCATGACACCAGCTCTTCTGTTACTCAATCCATTGGAGCAGTCAGTCAACTTTCTAGAAAAAGAAGAGTGCTAGTTGTTTTATTTAACTGTATATATATGAGTATTTTAATAATAATAGTGGATAATTTATTGGCTTAGATCTAAAATTAGACCATTAAAATGGTAATATGTAAAATTATCCTGAATAAATGTCTCATTTTCTGTTACCAAAATATTTTTTTTTTGCTGTTGTCTTTAAATTGTGCTATAGTCAGAATTGCCTTTGGGTTGGTAGTACTGATAGGGCTGTTAAAATATTGAGTGTTGCAGACTGATTGGGTGTGACTCCACCAGGAAATATGATCTTCTGTGGCTTGACTGTACTCCAAATCCTCTTGATTGCTAAAGTTTTTTGCAGAGTTTAGGGAAACTGAATGATGTTGGTGACATGCCACAAGATATCATAATGCAAAGCCAAGAGGAATTATCAAAGATTATGCCAACTTGATTTTTTTTAAATGACATTTTCTCAAAATTGAAATGTCCTTATATTGGTCTTGGAATAGAGACAACATTATTAACCCCAAATTTAAGATATTCCCCTGGTCTACAGGTCCTAGAGTTTTATTAATAATGATGGGCTTGGAAAAAATTTCCTGAAAGAGTAAAGAATATTCTTTCTTGTTCTCTGGTTTCCTTTCTCAGGTGTCTACTTATAACCTGCCCAGTGACAAAGCTACTAGTCAAGAGAATTTACAGGTGAGAAGCACATGCAGTTGGCAGCTGTAGAAGATTATAATTTTTTTTTTTAAATCATGACTGTGGAAGTACTTAGAAGACTGTGTCATTATTAAAAAAGAACAGAAACTTGAAATTAGCAGGAGGAGAGGTTCCAAAATACTTGGACTATTTTTCTTTTTCCACATGCTCAGGCAAGTAAGGTTTTCAGCCATTTTGGTATCTGGGACAGAACAGAGATGTAAACTGCACATTGGCAGTGTTTGGAGACTGAGTGCTTTTGGCAACAGCTTGATCCAGATGTCTGATATTATGGGAAACTAACAAGGGTAGTCACACTAAGGAAAGGTGGAATATACCAGTGATCTTTTAGTAATCCTGTTCCGTGCAATATTGTATACTGCTCACCAGCAGTGATGGGCAAAGAAGGTGACTGCTAAGGAGTTTTATCTTTTGGGTCCATGAAGACAGCTTGGACAAACATCTGCCAGGAATGACACTCCTTGTGATATCTTCCAGTTCTGGGATGCTGAAATTCACAACAATTTGAGGGAAAAAAACCCCTCAGAACAGCCCATGGATATATATATATAACTAATGTTCTGAAGTTTAGTCATATTAGTATAGTGAAAATAGAGCATGGTTCAGACTCATCTTTCATTTTGACAGTTGTAAAGTGTGACTTCTAAAAATAAAATACAAGAGGGCAAATGTAATGCAAGAATTCATCAATAAGCTTATGTATTAATTATTTTGGGGAGGATAGTTTAACAGTAACATTAATGGAATTGAATAGCATTAGTAATTAAGAGCAACAAAGAATAAGTTTCATAATTCAAGATGAATTCTCTTGAAAGTTTATATTAAAAGTACATATCAAACTGGACCTAGCAAAATGTAAAAAAGATAGGTGTTTTCAAACTTTTAATCCCTATTATGAGTTTAATAACAGTATTTTACCAAGGAAATAAAATACCTTTGCCATACAAAGGCAGTTCCAATGGAAAGCCTAAAGTTTCTTGGGGTCATATCTCATTCCTTTAGTAGAAAAAGGCATCCCATTCCTGGATTAATGCACAAAATGCATTTGGAATTATTGTTAGCTTATTGAAGTATAAAAAAACCCCTGAACTATTCTTTTTACCCAGGTACGTATATGAAATGTAAGGAGAAATTAAGCCCTCCTTAGAGGAAACCAGAGAAAATAAAATATAATGTTGTATATTGACCCTTGAGACAAAGTGAGGGTATGTCCTTGCGTAAGTAACTGTCCAGGTGATCTTTGCATGGTACACAGCATAGTCTATGGATGGTTGTATATGAATGTATAGTTTAAGTTAAATGAATGACTGTATAAATGTTATAAGTGGGTATATAAATGGAAATTGGAAATAAAATGTTTTCTGCTTCAGCTTTGTAATTAGATAATTACAAAGAATTAAAGAAAAAGGAATTTAGGTTTGTTAATGAGACCTTTAAAATTTTGTAACAAAGCAGCTTTTATGAAATTAGGAATTTTGAAACAATCAAAATGCAGAAAACATAAACACATAAAGAAAAGTTTCAGTTCTTTTTTTCTAACAAGTGCTTTTTAAGAGATGTAACTAGAAGATTATTTTATGTTGAAATATCTGATGATTGTAATATATTTATTATATGAGCAATTAAATTACAATTCAAACTATTACACTATCACTGATAGATTAAAGCTGGGATCTGAACATCAGATTGAGACGTGGTAGCTGAGACATCTTTCCATAGTTTGCACCCTTCAAATTTTAAGAATATAAAAAGCTTCTCTTCTTACTCCTGTTTATCTATTTGGTTTTAAGATAAATCGTGATATTCTGGTATAGATCTTATTAGGTGTTTGACATATATAATGTCAAAATGCTTAATTAATTAACTTGTTTTAATGTAACAATTTTTATTAATTCTTCAGATGATAAAATGTATTGTGTCTCTAAGCTCAATAAATTTGAGACCTATAAAACTGTTTCAATAAATTCATTGACATATTTCCACTTCCCATGTAAATAACCACCTAAAATTGTATCTTTAAAAATACATGTCCTATAAAAATTTCCATACCTGAGCCTTTTGCTCCACGTTGCGGCAGTTGGTCTCTTATCAAACACCCAAAGACATTGACTAGAACAATGCCCAGGGATGTAACATGTAAAGTAATTCATTCTTCATATTCTTGAGAGTATGAGAGGACTAAAGACTGTAAAAGAATTATTTAAGCTGTGATGTAAGATAATATAAAAATCACATTCAAGCTATTTTAAGAAAAAATTATTATCTTTGGATCATCATATTATTCAGGCACTATTTTCAATAACATAGTCTGCAGCTGTTAAAAAACAAACAAACAAACAAAAAAAGATCTGGGTAGATTTAAGGCATGGCCAGATTCTGACAGGTGTAAACTGGCACAACTTTGTGTAGGATTGGCTCAGAAGGAGTCTCTGGCTTGGGCTATGCATAATTGAATATACAGACATCATGACTATTCGATTTAACCTTGCTTAATGCATCTGAGCCTGCAGTATTGCTTAGGGGAACAAAATAAATGGCTTTGGATATAACCACTAGCTTTTTTCTTTCTGATTACTCCATTATGTTTGAGCTTTGACTGAGCTCATTTTTTCTGCCTAGAAGCTTCAAACTATGAACAGGGAAGGACATTTCAGTAAGGAAAAGAGTACAGATAAGTAAAAAGCACATGGATATATCAATCTGTCATAACTTTATTTGATAAAAATACATTAAAATGCTGGAAGATAATGTGATAATTACACATTATCTGTGCAGAAATATCCAGAATAACTGAAGAAAATGCCCTAGTTAGTCATTGCATGGAGGTGACATGGTTGCACAGTATTATACTGACAGAACCTGTATGACTTTTATAGTGGAGATGCCAGGCTGAGTTCTGACTTGAGTTTTTGTAACCTTGGGGAAAATAATCTGGGATCTGCTCATGCAGAGAGGAAAAACTGCGTTTTCCAACATAGAAAATGCTATGACTGGCTTTTGAAGGATTCTCCACTTTTTTTTTTTTTTCTTAAGAGTGTTATTACAAAAATTGGGATATGCCTCAGATTCAATTGACAAAGCATGTTGTCAATCTTTGGCTAATAAAATAGACATCAGTTAGAGGGAACATACATTCTAGACAAAGCCTTTTTTGGAGGGAAGAGAAGGCAAAAAGAGAAAGAAATACATTGTTTAGAAAATTTTATTTCTGAGATTGACATAAATAATATCAGAGTTTTCCTGTGTCCTTTGCTTTTTCTCCTGGGAAAAAAAACAGAACACAGTTGTATTTTTTACTTTATAAGTTTATAAAAAATATATTCAGTGGAATGTGGATAATTGGACTTGGACAGTCTGAAGTGGAAAAGAATTACAGAAGAATTAAAAGTAGAAGAGAAAAATTAATCTTTTACTTATCATAGATGGAAGCTTATGCTTCATTTGTATTACATATGAACTAACAAATTCCATATTTTCTTTCTGAAAAGTAGAGAGATGATGGGTTAAGCTATTTGAAATTTTATAGTTGTTTTAGCTGAGAAAGTCGACTCCTTCATCTAATATTTTGATGATAGCTTTTGTTCCTCCTAAAAAATAAGAAATTTGAAGTCTCAGTTTTCAAGGCCAAATTTATTGTTTTCCTCTTTTTAATGATGAATTAAAAAAAAAAAAAAAAAAGAGAGAAAAAAACCCAAAAATAATTGGTTGTCTTCAATTCTTTGTTGTATTCATGTTTGCTAGACAATGGTGTAAGCACCTTCCCCAGGGAATATTATGGAGCATATGCTGAGTTTTGTTAATGCAAATAATCAACTATTCACACAGTAAATTAAGAATGGGAAAATGCTAACATAGAAAGTAAATCCTCATTACATCCAATAAACATAAGGAATAAAGGCAAGTTTATAATTTCTCAAAACAAAAATGTGCCTTTCTTCCATCTCCATGCAATCAACATACACAGATTATAAGTACGCTTTTTTCAAAAATTTCTCTGGAATGATTTTTGGAATTCTACAACACTGGACATAAACCAGAGCAATAGTACGTGGCAAGAAAATAACAGATGTACTTGACTTAGGTCAACTTGTAGTTCTATCTTTCCCTTTTAATAGAAGATATGTAATCAAGAAGGAAGATAAATTACTTCCTTTTTTTTTTTTTTTTTGTTTTTTGAGCAGCTAGATGAATTTACTCTGGGAGTTTGGTAAAAGTAATGAAAAGAATGAATGGCATTTCTTCCTCCCTGCTCACAAAATAATGCATTAGAAGTAAAATGCTCCATTTACTGTAGCAGCAATCTGGAGATTTTTGGCACAGCCAGGAAACTGTGATGTGAGTCTCTCCTGGAACATTTGCTTTGGCTTTTTGTGATCGATGTTATTAAAGGGCCCTTCCAAATGGCTATTTTGCACCTCAGTTGGGACAGTGCCTCATTCTTAAGACTTTTCATGACTCAAAGAAAAAGGACAAATGCTAGCTATCAATCATGCAGATTGACCTTACAAATATTGATAGCAAGGACGAGGGTGTGAAAATGATTGGGGAAAAGAAGGAGAAAATGACATAGACGGACAGACATCTGGGTGGGACAGGTGAAAAAGGGAAGAGTATAATTTATTCTTTGCATTTTTTTCCTATCAATTTATGCTGCATCTACAGTGTTTCTAAGGGAATTATGTCCTCATTGCTCTCCAGCAGCCAGAAGATTTTTCTTCAAGAGTCTTCTAAGAAATCTATAGCATCCTTGGAGCCAGCCTCCTCTTCAGTCACTGGGCATTCCCTTGATTCACCTGAGGCCTCTTCCAACCTCCTGAAGCTCCTCCCATAAATTATTAGTCTTTCATGCTGATCATAATAATGGAAACCTGCATCTGTAGTTGATGATCAACAACAACAATAGCATCAAAATAACATCAAAATGGTGGATTTGCTGCACATTTGCATCCACACGTGTCCCAGTCCCTCTGATTTTTCTAGACATCTTTTCTCCTTAGACTTTTAAGTCTCCCTTTGAAGTGGGCTCCTCTCTGCAAACTTCTTGTTATTATGGCTCATCTTTCTACGGGTTGTGAAAAGACATAATCCTTTAAGACTCTGTCCACATTTAACTCATTGAGAGTCCTGCTTGAAGGGTCTGGCCTCTCTACTGACTCAAGTGGAACTTAGGGAAATTCCTGTTCATAAACCCTAAACACAACTAAATGAGAATTACACCTGACTCTGACATTGAATGCAATTGTTATGGATTTTTTTTTTAATTGTTCTGAATTTTTTTTAAATTGCTCTGGATTTTTTTGCAATTGCTCTGGATTTTTTTCTACTATCACAGCAGACATCCTGTCAAGATAACATTTTTTTCAAATTAGATCTGTACCATGAGGGTGAAGGATAGGGTCAGTGAGCAAAATCCTGCACTTTGCAGGCCAGGACCTAGCCCTAATTTCCTGGTTTCATTGGCTGAGTTGTGGGTACTGGAACTTAGTACTGAGTTTTCTTTAATTAAATGCCTCATTCACATATTCCTGGCATCAAATGACCTGTGGGGGAAGAAAGAGGTCTATTATTTGAAGCTACATTCAATGGCTCTGTCACAAGGTTTAGACTGCCAGTTATTACTTTCCAAGAGTAGGTGTCCAAAAGTAAAATCAATCAAATATGTTTTGGAAGGTAAGTATGGCTTCATACTTAAGGATAATAGCTAACCCCTAACTATGGAATATTAAAATAAAGCTTTCCTGGGACCAAGATTAACTTGTAACAGGCATTCTGAGGTTTTTTTGCTTCTGAAGAAACTGGTACCAAATATTGTTGATGAGGAAGAGCTTGTGTACCTGTCTGCTCTTCCAATGTGAGACATTTTTATCTCTGGGAAGAAAAAATTGCATAGGCATTTATGTCTAAAAAGGACTTAATCTTTATCTAGAATTGAATATTCCAGACTTTGTTGGGACTCACTTAAATGCTTTTTGGTGGTTGGCATGGATTGGTTTAGCCTCTGTCAACCAATAAACAGGTATCATTATGACCCAGATGGTAAAGACAAGTTGTTACTCAGTCTGCAATGGCAAATAGCATCAATCACTATATTAAATTCTACATAGAAATACCACTAGATAGATCAGTACTTATGGTGCTGTGTAAATATTTTCAGTGAGCTCTTGAAAGTAGTTTCTGCTTAGAGAATTCAACTAGAGGGCTGGACAAGTGGTTGACTGTTTCTTGCAAGGGCTTTGGACTTGCACAGGGAGGGGCTGATGCTCGTTGATTGGGAGGCTTGAGCTGAAGAGAAAAGCATGCACTTGTCAGTAACAGAAATGTTATAATATCTATTTGTTTCAAGAGTTTGGAGCCCAAGGAATGTCCTGGTTCAGCTCTGTTAAAATAGAGGAATGGATGGGAAATCATTCAGAAGCAGTGACCAGAAGGTTTTGTTTTCTTGTGCATTTGCCAACACATGGTCCCTGCCAGGAAAAAAAAAAAAAAAAAAAAAAAAAAAAAAAAAAAAAAAAGCTGATGCAATTTGCCTCTATATTTGATTGCTAATTGGCTTTCATAGAATTACACGTTATATCACCTCAGGTTATGTCTCTTCCTGGCTGAATGTGTACCCTCACTAGCCTAAGCTACACTCAGCAGTGAGTTCCAGGTGTGCACCAGCACAATATAAATACATATACACAGTACCCACATCAAACACACACACATCTTCATGCACATACACAGACAGATACACATAAACTATATATGCACATCAAATAAATACCCCACCACTCTTACATAGTGTGTGAGGTCCTGTACAGAGCAAATTTAAGAATGCCTGCGTCCAGTGGGAGCAAAGACACACTCAGTGAAGGCTGGCAATAAATATGGCCTGAGGGAAAGCCAAAAAGTGTGATAAGCAGTGGTTACATATAGCTACAAAAACTGATCATAAAGTAACACAGGAATGCATTTGTGACAGACTAGGCTGCATTCTTGCTGCACTTATGACACCAATAATCTGATGCACATTGGCTGGTTATTGTACTATGAGTAGAGCCTAAGCAATTGTTTCTGAGAGTTAAAGCCCTTTGTGAAACTCACCTGGCTCAAACACTGTTGACATACTCTGACAGTGGATCACACCTTCTCTCTGGGTGCAGGTACTCACCTGAGCAAGAATGGGCTGCCAGGTGGGTTCTTTCAGCAAGGAGCCTTAAACGAAGTTTAAGACTTTTTCTACGTGATTTCAAGTCTGAGAACACACTGCATGTGAGTGACTACATCCTGTTTACCTTACAGTCAGATGTGTCTGATCAATATAGTTGTAAAAAAGCCTGCATAACAATCTTCCACTGAATTTTGTATAAAGATAAGTGACTATGGTGTGCAAATTAATAACCAATGTTTCTTCTCAACTGATTTGAGCACCTGATATTAAAATATTTTGCTTTAAAGACCATCAGTGAGAGAGTTTTCTTTTTTTTTTCCCCCTTCATCATCATGTCAATTTGATTGTATATCATTCACTTTGAAATTTCCCACCTATACGACAACTTTCTTACACGATCTGGGCATGGAAAGGGATAAAAGAAAGGCAGTAGCCACTTTTTTACAAGTTAAGGTTGGATATTTGACTTCTAAACTCAGATCACAAGCAGAATTACTTGTTTAGGTCCAGTAACATTGATAAGAACTTCAACATGACCTGATTTGGAAAGAAAATATTAGGTTCAAGAATTAACCCTTAAAACTAGGATGAGTACTAAAATATATATCTTTGGAAAAGAAGGTGGAAGGAAAAAAATTAGTTAGCAGAGATAAGTGTGAAAAGGAATGAAACAGACACTGTATGGTGTCATCCAACTCACCTTCTTTTAGTTTCACAAAGCTGCCTGAATAACTGAAACAAGAACATTTTCTTGAAGTGACTTCAATATTACAGAACACCCCAGGAGATCTGTAAACTTGTTAAAATATTAAAAAAGACATAGCTCTTAAAAGAGCATTTCTTAAATCAGCTCCCAGGTGGAATATGAAAAAAAAAGGTTCCTAAGGTTTCAAAATAACACTGTTGCTTTGAAAGCTGATGTTGCTCAGTTCACTTAGAAAATACCATAAACTACTTTACTATGGGAAATTGGTAAAGGAATCTTTCATTAATAGGAAGATTGGCTGGTGCACTGCAAATAAAGTGATGTTTACATAACTTTCAAAGATCTTTCAAAGAGTCAATATCCTTATGCTGTGGCTCACTGTAAGCATCATAATAAACTTGCCATCTTTAATATAATTAAAATGTCATAGTTAAGTAATTTCATTGTGGGGAAAATGCTTGCACTTTAGACAGATACACAATTAGATTTTTAGTAATTCCTGAGGTTTTCTGTTATAGACAAAATCTTTCACTCTAAAACAGCTCCAAGGGGCACTTGTCAGCCTGTGTCAGATTTAGTCTGAGACCAAGTTATGTGAGGTTTATAAAACCTAAAATTTTAGGGTATCTAAAGAATTTGCTTTGTTGTTAATTTGAGCCTGACTAATTTCATATTAGGATACAATATGAATGCTCCTTTTCAAGGGCAAGTTTTTAAAAGAAAGTTAAAATAAATTATATTTACCTTTGTCACAACCTATTGAAGAACAGATTTCCTCCCCATTTCCTCCACTGTCTGATTGGTTGTTGTTTTCTTTGCAGAAACACTGTCGAATTGACTCCCCCTGTTCCACAGCTGGGACAACAGGTGAGACACACAGACTTCAGTGCACACCTTGGTTTTGTTCTGAGCCCATCATTTTGGGAAGTTTGGCTGTCAGCTACACCTTTCACGTTAAATTTGAGATGAGAAGGGAAATAACTCAAACCTTCACGAACACACAGGGGAAACAGAGGTCCTTGAAGACCTTGCTGCCCCATGAGATTTTGTCAGAGAGCCTGAACAGAAGTGTGCATGATGAGATGTGGGCTTGTTGAGTGCCTTTACAGCTAGCACAGCCCACCTGACACAACTGGAAATAACATCAGTTTGCATGCAATGCTGTAGAAATGCAGTGGGGTGTGTTTTATATCAGACTTTGTTAAAGTTAAATATTTAAGTTTTAGATGTGTAATGCAAATATAAGGTATGTACAAGTATTTCCAGATAGGCTTGGTAGTTTGGATTTTGTAGAGGTTTCTGGTTTATTTAAATGCATGAAAACGAAGCGTTTACAAGACAAAAAATATGTGAATTTCTAATGGAATGAAAATTATGATTTCTACTCAGCTATAATAGCTAGTCTTTATTGGTAACAACAAAGCAGAACTCTGGAAATGGTAGAACAACCTGGTTGGTACCTCAATATAAACAGTAATGGCCCTTACATTTAAGCTTCATTAAGGGAGATTTAAGATTCATTATGACTATTTTCCATAGAGCTTTTAAGAGAGCACCCTTTGTGCACCCTCACATAACAGTGTAATGAATAAATAAATTAACAAGATACATCAGAAATTGATTTAAAACAACCTTTATGACCAGTCTAAACACTTTTTAGTGCCTTAATTTGATCCGATATGTGGAACTTTCTATATGTTTAAGACAATACACAGAGTAGCCTTGTTCACTTGTCTTGAGCAGAAAAAAAATTACAAAAGGTTTTTCTAACTCGAATGAATAGACATCTAAGGTTTCTTGTTTTTAAAGCTTTTGTACTGTTTACCAAAATCAAGAGAACAGAATTTGTCTTGAAATTTTGATATACACCTCACAATACAAGGGCTGCAGCTCATAAAGAAATCCTGATTGAAAGATTTATCTTCTGGAAGAAATCCATGTGGATAAAGTGGCTAGATAAGAGAGGATGGAATAGCATACAGTAGAAATAGGTTTTTATGCTTTTTGCAAATGGCATTCTTTTGTTCATTGTGTAAAATATTCCAATAGAAAGGTTCAGTGTACATATTAAGTGATGAGATTTAGAAGCACCAGATATGAAGCCCACACACACCACCTCTGTCTAAGAAATCAAGTTTAATGGAGTATAACATAATAATAATATAAAGCTTGCTTTCTGAGTCATCTGAGAAACACCTGGACAGCAGTCAATTGGGAGTATGTGCAGAAAAACAAGAGGCTTGCCTCTGTGGGTTGTTGTCCCAACAGTTAGCACAGTAACAGTTAAGTCTGCTGTATGAGAAAAACAGGATTGGGTCCCATTGCTTCTTTTTACACTTGAAGCAATAGTTTGTTTACTATTAAGTAAAGAGCAGTTTGGCTTTTGAGCAGAGAAGCCCAAACAATTAATCTAATAAAATCCATTTTTTCTTTCTACAAAGCTTACTCACAGACATGAAAACATTTCTTCTGTTAAAACATAGCCTGGACTTGATTCAGGAAAATGCTGAGGTTTGCACTGAAATCTGTCCCTTTCAGATTAACACCTAATGTCATGACTGAATTTAAGCACATGCTTATTTTGTTCATTGGTTTCACAAGGACAAGCAAGCACTTCAAATAAAGCATCTGCTTCAGTGTTGTCCGGCAGAGAGATTCCAGGAGTGGAGTAATAATAATCACAATTAGATCAAGTTAAACATGACTATCTTATGCATAAATGCCTTTATTACTTCATCTTTCTTATTACCAATAGTCCTAAAAAGTATAAAGTACTGCCACGTTTTTGTTTTGTTTTTTTTTTTTTTCAGTTTGACCTGTATTTCACACATACATAAAGCTTGTTATGGCAGTCTTGATAATTCTTTGTACAGTCTGGGACAGATTTCTCTTTTGAAAGTTGGAGTAAACATAAATTTGGTTAGTACAGGAAGGATAGGAAGAGTTTACATGGTCTGTAATTGTGGTCATCTGTAACCAGCCAAAGGGAAACCTCTAATTTTCTAGCTTATGTAATTGAATTTTTAACTGGTGCACAGTAAAAAGTCTTCCTTTTTTTTATTTTTTTAATTTTTTTTTCTTATGGGAGAAACAAAATATAATTATAAAGTATGAAGACTCCAGCATTTAAATAATCAAATAGTGGTCTATTCTCGACATTTCCCCTTCTAAAAACAAACAAACCAACCCCCAAAAAACTGAACCAAACCAGACACACATACATACAATGAAACCTGGAGGAAAGACTTGAATGCTTTACAAATAAATTACTTCTTATAATCAAAAGTGTCTTGCTATTTAGTCAAGGAATTTGGGTCTATCAGGAATATTAAGGATTTTAAAAGACAACCATATGCATTCTGTTTTTATCTCATTTCAGTAATAGCAAATGAACAGTTAGTACCTAGCAAATATCTGAGAAACTAAAAAGCAATAGCTGTCTTGACTTGGAATTCTGCCATGGAAAAGAAGTGACCCACTTGTCTTCTCTTAAACTACACTTTGTTGGTGAGTCTCATTTAAAACAAAGGAGAAAGAAAAGCTATTTGTGGTGACATCTATAAAGTATTAGGATCTCTTTAGATACTCACACAGCAGTGAACTGTGCTTCAAAAATTCTGAAAACTCATGTCAACCCCAGTTAAAGAAAAATTGTAGTTTTGGGTGTTAGTTCTTGTTCAGAGCTACATATAGACAAATTATCTAGAGCAAGCAACTTCAATAAGAAATTACATTTTACTTCTAATGTTAAAAATGAAACAGCAATTGCCAAACCTCATTATTTGAAGAAAACATATTCACTGTAATGTGAATTGAAGGATAGGAAGCATTTTTCCAGACTTTACATATTTGCATAGAATGTTTTATTATAAACTAATTTTGCAGTACACAGACCTACTATCCCTTAAGCTGTGTGTAAGGGGTCTCATCAAAAGCAAGGAGCCCTCCCAGGACTCCTAAGGGCCTTTTCTATTGATCTTTCAGGTCTCAGTCTGTTTCAGACAGTTGGGCTGTTATGAGATGCTCTCTGTTACAGCAATGTTCAGAACGAGCCTCATGGGCATCAGTTACAGTGTGATTTAGGGATTGGGATGTAAAATATTACTGTCTGTCTGCTACTTCAAGCACAGTTCAATATGAACTTTTCCAATTAGTAAGCCTCAGTCAACCTGACTGGGAGAGGCATGGCACAGGTGTATTGCTACCCCCCACACATGCCTAGGTGTACTCCATACCCAGCTTACCCAGTGACATTAGTGGAGAGGACCACTGGGATATTGTTTTTGTCCATAAGCATTTGGACTTGTGGAAAAAGAAAAGGACGATTTTGTTTGTACTTTCTCTTTATATGATTTTGCAAATTTTCATAGCAAATCTGCATTCAATGAAGCCAGAATGTTTCTTTCCAGCAACCCACAGAATGATGCCATGAGGGGTGAATGAGATTATTTGCAAGAGCATAGACCCATGTACTGGTCTATTATTAATGGTGTAGGGAACAAAAGAACAATAGCCATCAAGATCTAGCTTACAGTAGAGAAACTCTGATAAGAGAAAATTATTTGAAGCATAGAGTCTAAAATGTCGCAGTATTCAATTTCAATACGTCAAACACAGGAGTATTATCTTCCTGCAAATAAGGTGAATGTATCCGGATGCTTATCTCTGTTTTGTTATGAGCTGATATGATGTCTCCTGCAAATCATGTGGGGATTCATCTGAAGTCTGCTAAAATCAAAAGAAGTCTTTGTACAGCATTCATTGATTCATGAATCAGACCTCCAAAGAACAATAGTGAGCTGAATTCTTACATTCTGAACCGTGTCTCATTTTGAACAAACATTTAAAAGCAAAGAATGTTTCTCCCAATTGGATCAAAGCCTGTTTACTTGTGATTTCTAGAAATCATTCTAAGTTCCAACAAGAAATAGTTTGGGATTCAGTTCATTTTCATTCTGCCTGGACTGACCTGCATCACAGAATCTGTCATTATTCTGCCTTTTATAGCGTTTCTGTTTACAAATTATCAAATGTTCAATTCAAATTATCCTGGGTTCACTGGAAAATTTCTCAAGCATTCGATAAGCCTGACCCTGTGGGAATATCTGTCAAGTCTTTTGAATAATTTACTGAAAAATTACCAGTACCATTTGCATCCTTGGGCTAATTTGCCTGCTATTATAGATAAGAAAGTTTCTGCCATGTATTGATCAGGAAACAAAGGAACTAAGAGTAGGAAATGCATAAAAAGGAATAGAAATAACAAGGTAATTATTGAAATATAAAAAAGAAAAATAGCATGCTTTGACCTAGAGAACTGACATATTTATGAGACATCCTTAAAGGCAAATTATGATTTTTAAAAAGCAGGTATAAGTGGGTACTGTGCATTAGGTCCTCAGAGATATGTTAGCATCTAATTCAACTGCCCTAAAGTTTTTGCCTATATATTTGCCTAAGATGTGTAATTTTTCCACTGATATACAGGTATGGTAGGGTAATTGGGCTCCCCAAAGCCCAGAATTCCACCTTAAGCAAAGTCTTACTGATTCTAAGGCAAGCCTCTTACAAAAAATGAAGTTTAATTAGCTGAAACTATTCCAAAGTCCTCTATAAAGCTTAGAGATCTACACAGTTTGGGTTCATTGCATGCTTCCTAAGCTTTCTTCTGTGATGAAGAAGGAGGGATGGCTGAGGATCAGATCCATGCTGCTCCTCAAGGCTCTGATGTGATCTCCATCTCATCCCACACAGACCAGTCTAGGTGCTGGATGGATGTCCAAGTTTGGATGAAATATTTCACATTGTGTGCATTTCAAAATAGACATTGACTCCTATTTCTCATCAAACCCACATCCTTTTCCTCTTTTCCATTTCATCCTGCTCAGCTGTTATTGAGCTATTTAACAGATAACTAACTTCCACTACTACTATTAGAGGGAATCCTGGGAATATAATAAGGTCCAGATCTGACAGCAGAACCCTTGAGACTTAGCTACTGAAATGTCTATATGCTTTGAAGAAGCTCGTCTGTGCACATCTGTTACTTGGGATAATAATTTGTGGAAAAAAAAACCACCAACAAACACATCAACAAGTTTTCTGTCTTCAAAAAGGTACTAAGATATGAAATTGTTCAGCCATCAGGAAGGAAAACATTGAGAATTTACAAAACTCATAGCTGCAGCCTCTGCTGCAGAAAACCAAGACAAACGAAACATAGTCTGAAAAAGACTGAATAACTTGTTCTAATAGGCATTAATAATATATTTAGTCATATTAACAGACAGAAATTAGATCATGAAGGACCTTGTTAGTTTATCACTTGGGCTAGTAGGGTAAAATCCAGCAGGAGGTAATTTGGAAATTTCCTGAGCAAAAGCTGAGTGAGAAATAAGCAAAACCTGCAGAACAACTTTATAAAAGCAGACTATAACTTACAACTGGAGGTCACTGTGACTTAAGATGGAAGAAATCTACTTAACACAGGAAGACCTAATTTGTGTATCAGGATACAGAAGAACGCACAGCTGGAGACCAGAAAGAAGTTTCATCTGCACATACACCACCTTATATGAATGATAGATCTGTGGAAGCCATCATCATTACCACCCTGCTTGGTCTCACACTGGCTACTGCCAGAGGCAGGATGTTGAAGGAGAGTTTGCTTCCCTAGGACATGACCTGATGGCTGCTGGGTTTGGGTGTTCCCTGGGAGGAGCAGAAAAGACTGTTTAACATGCTAAGAAAGTGACTCTCTGTCTGACTAAGGCATACTTTTATTCCCTATCTTCTAAGCCAAGGTGTTATGTTAGTTAGCAGCACATTTCTGTGGTAAAGAGTTCTAATGAGTATGATAAATTCAGTGGTAAAACTGGAAGCAGAAGGGAAAGAAAACTGATGATACTGAAAGGCCATTCCCACTTAAAACTGAATCTTAGAATTCAACATCAAAAGTCATGGATGGCCTCAGATTTAGTAGTGTCTGTGCTGTAAACACCATTTAGGAAGCATTTGGCTAGAGGAAGGGTTTAACTCATTACACTCTTACACAGAGATATTTTTCGATTGAGTGCTTGCTTATTTTCTTAAGGAAAAAACTGCTGTTGACATGAAAACATATTATCAAATTTTTATCAAAGGAATTAGCAATTCAGAAAAAAAAAAAAAGGAGGGCAAAAGGGAACATTAGTGCTATGTTTTATCCAGGCAGCAGCAAAAGGAAGTTATTTTAAAAGCATGGCTGTCAAACTCACCTAATGCATGATCAAAAGGGTTGCACCAGGTAAGGTTCTGTCGTCTTATGCCTCTGACAAATGTCTCTGTGTTTGAGATTGTGCTGCTTCTGCTGACTGTGATGAGACTCCAGCAGTGTTATATGTTATACCCCAAATGTGGGACTTTTCCTGCTGCTCTGTTGGAATTTCTCTGATTTCCAGTGTCTATTATAAAATAAGTTGCATTGATCAGCACTATGTACCTGCTGCTTATCTTAGCATCCCGAAGGAAACAAAAAAATAAACAGAAGGAAAGAAAAAAGCTGCTACTTTATCTCTGAAGTGGCTAGGCTGCAAGGGGAAGTAGTTAATTCCCCATGGGTAGGCACAAACATTCCTTCACTTGTGACATGTGTAAAGGTTGCTGTTTGGAGCAGACTCTTTTCAGGACACATTTCTTCTGGGCACTTACATTTCTAAACCCCTCAAGAGGGCTGTACTTCTCAAAAAGAGAGTGGGAGCTCTGGTGTTCTGGGCTAAGATTACACCAGCATTTTTGTGAACAAACTTTGGATCAATCCAGAGTTGGAAGTGAACATGAAAAGTGTCAGTAACTCATTTACAAGTCTTTTTGTGGTGCATCTGATTGACCCGCATTACGACGTACAATAGCATGAAAGAGTGTTAGTAATCAGTGCTAATGAATACATGTACCTACCTGATTCATATCCTGGGCATTACCCCTCACTAATGCTTTTGTTTCGCATTCATTAAAATTCCCATCATGACACAAAATGCTGAACATTTACTATAACAAAAACAAAAGCAAACAAAAAAATGAGACACACTTATTGCAAATTTCAGTCAAAAAAGATATAAATAAGGAAATACCATAGTGCTGGGACATTGTCTCAATCTTCTTTACTTTAGTTCATTAATTGTTTTTAGAAAATATATTTACAGTGAGACCTCAGGCAAATACTCAGAAAGAACTTGCAGCATAATCCTCCTCTGTCTCCCCCCTTCCCCTTCCCCCACCCACAAAGGAGGCTGGTTATTCCTTTATTTTTTTTTTTTTTTCCCTTTAGAGTCGAGGAAGGACTTAGAGAAATTGTCTCCTTAGTTTAGATTTATGTTAGTTTTTTGTCAACCTCCTACAACATGTTTGCTGAGAAGGAAGGGACAAAAAGTGTTCATTGGGGAAGGCGCTGTGATATCACAAAAAGGACTGGGGAACATGAAACAGTGACAAGACAAAAAGGTTTCTTTGCATGTAAGCACATCAGACACCATTGCAAAGAGGGCTAATAAACCGTTTTTCTGCGCCTTTCTTTTTCTCTGCCACTTACTGCTAAGAAGATGTGTTTGGTGTGATTATTTGTAGAAGGTCAGGAACTGAGAAACCCAGTGTATAAAGATAGGTGGATGGCCAGCTGTGCTCAGGAGGTTGATTGGGCAGCTACAAGGCTCTCACAAGCCTGGACGTCCAACCATAGGAACATTTTCCCAACCTGATAGGGAAAAATGGGGAAATTTTTTCTCACTGAAAAATTAAGCAAAAAGAGAAGAGCACACATTCTCCTCTTCTGCTCAATGCTGTGAGAACATTAGCACTGGAGATGACATGTTGAGGGTAAAGTCAAATACAAAGGAGTTTTTTGCTCAGATATCATGAGGTTTATTTTCTGATGTGAAATCTATCATACTGAGTTCTCCAGGGCTTTAGATAAAAATTATTAGTTTGAGGATTAATCTGAGGATTCCTCCTGGACATAAGGATAGAAACTGTTCTGCTCACACCTTCCAAGGCAGCAGCTATTGCAGAGGTGCACGAAAGCAGATAAAAATATACTAAAGAAGACAAAAATATTAAACATAAAGAATCTTAAAGCATGAAGGAGCAGTATCTTGAACACAGACCCCAAAATCTGACTTATGTATCCCTTCAGGAAATTAGGTGGTGGTGTCCTTCAGGGATCACTTCTATTTCATAAATTCAGTACTGAGATAAACAAAGCGATAGAGGGCACCCTCAGAAAATTTGCAGATGAAACCAAGGCATGTGGTGCAGACAATACACCTGAAAGATGGGATGCTGTCCAGAGGGGCCTGGACAAGCTTGAGAAGGCTGGGAATGTCATGAGGTTTAACAAGGCCAAGTGCAAAGTTCTGTACTTGGGTTGTGACAGTCCCCACTATCGATACAAGTTGGGGAATGAGCAATTCTTCCAAGAAGGGCTTGTGGGTGCTGGTGGGTGAGAGGCTGGACGTGACCCAGCCATGGGCACTCCCAGCCCAGAAACCAAACATGTCCTGGGCTGCATCCAGAGCAGCGTGGGCAGCAGGGCAGGGAGGGGATTCTGCCCCTCTGCTCTGCTCTGAGAGACCCACTGCAGTGCTGCACCCAGCCCTGGGGTCCAGTACAGGAGGGACAGGGGCCTGCTGGAGAGAGTGCAGGGGAGGGCCTCCAGCATGATTAGAGGGATGGAGCACCTCTCCTGTGAGGAAAGGCTGTAGGAATTGGGATTGTTCAGTTTGGAATAGAGGCAGCTCAGGGGTGACATAATTGCAGCCTTCCAGTACTGAAGGCAGCTCACAGGAGGTAGAGAGAGAACATTTACAGGCATGTAATGACAGGACTTGGGGGAATGGATCCAAACTGAGACTGGGTTTAGATTAGATACAAGTAAGAAATTATTTTCTGTGAGGGTGGTGAGGCACTGCAACAAGTTGCCCAGAGAAGCTGTGGATGCCTTGCACTTGTAAGTGTTCAAAGCCAGGTTGGATGGGGCCCTGAGCAACCTGGATCTAGTGGAAGGTGGCCACTCATGGCAGAGAGTTTAGAACTAAAGAATGGTCTTTAAGGTCTCTTACAATATACACCATTCTGTGATGATTCTATGAGGTAAATGTGGTTTCCTTTGTGGATTACATGTGTGAAATCAAAAAATTCTGCTTTACATATAGGAAGTTCCACCCTGGAATGTTTTTCATCCAGGCTATACTGGATTCTCCTCAAATGACTTACCTGTATGCAGTTTCTTAGCTCATGAGATGAGAGTCCTCTGACGAGGACATTTTTCCTATAATGATTATTCCCATTCAGTCAACATAATTAATTCTACTCAAATGACATTTTCCAGACAGTTCTACAGTACTACCATTAAAAGCAACTTGTGTTTGTTTCTTTGGAGGGAGAGGGGTTTAGATTTTCTCTGTAATTCATGTAATCAACTCTCTCATTCTAGCAATGCATGAAGCTCATGAGGCCCAGTGAGACATTGTGGTTTGTATAATTCAGCTGCATTCCTATTTGGCTGTGCCATTACATGTTATTTTGTATTTCAGCTGTGCTTTCATGCTTCTTTCCTGATGATGTGAATATTTGCTACTCATTGTAGTCCTTTGGATTCTCCCATTTTATGTGCAGTTCAGAAAGCAAAGCTTTAATTTAGTGAGAGAAAGGAAATGCAGAGAAGATTTGTGTCAGATTTCCTAAAGCACAGTAGTGGAGTAATCACCTACTACTAAATGAAACCTAATTCCAGATAAACACCTAACAATATATGTTATTATATACCTTTTCTAGAGGTACAAATATTGGATTCTGTTGTTTCAGTCAGATGGAGTATTGGTGTAAAACCATGGCTGTCCTTCAGACTTTGCCATCATTCAGTACAACTGGAGTTTCTTTGATGCTGCAAAAGAAGGAAATCAAACAGAAACTCCAAACCAAGAAACCCCAAACAAACAAACAAAAAGTTTCTTTCCTGCAGAAGAGCAAAAATAGACTGCAGCCAATCCCCACTAATTGCCCTTGTTGAAAGCTTGGCTTTTTAAAGATGCTTAAAAAAATAACTTTGCTGAGGGCAAACTATCACACTCTGAGTGATGACGGGGAAGCCCAGATTTAGGCATGCTGTACTTTGGACCTCACCCAAATGATCTGTTTCTCATCCTTACTTACTTCACTTCATGATATGACTCAACTCATTAAACATTTCAGGCTCAACTTAGGTCCAAGAGAAAGTGATTCCATCCTGCCAAAGAGTTCTGAGATGGTGTTATAGAATCCATCATACTACTAAACAGGGACTTCCTCCTACTCAATTCTGAGTAATAATTTGGAAGTGAGACCTTGGTATTCCCTCTGAATGACTGCACTGTGGTTCAGGCTGAATCACTTATGCAGTAGGTAGATTATGGAGAGGGCAAACTCTGCTGTAATTGATTCTCATTTGGTAGCTGGGGTGGGTGTTTTTCACTCACTTAATTTGCTTCATCAGCACAAATTCAGCCTTCCAACAAACCACACCCTTTTCAAAAAATTATTGCAGGAAGAGGAGGCTGAGCAAGCATGGCCACTCATTTCCCTCTGGACAAATCGCCTCATATACTTCAGGGGATGCTCTCTTAAAGAGAAGTAGAGATATTATAATTTTTTATTCCTTACTGACAAAGCCACTGCATCTGCTGTGTGATGGCAATCCCACCAAGTTCCTGTCATTTCTAACATCCTCCAAACAATGTTTTCACAGATCTTCTTTGTAAATCTTCCACTTGCCTCTCCTGGATTCTCTCTGTTTCCAGGTGGAAAATTAGCAACTCATGAGATCAATAACCTGGGAAAAACAGTAGCCCAGGAGGCTCCATTTCAAAATTACATTGTTCAGATTGAACTAGCTCAGAGCTGGTTGACATTCCTTCTGAACACAGTTTCCCCTATAAAGGCTGAACTGACTTCTTTGGAACACACCTTCAAAGGCTGCATTACAAAATCTTATTACATCCTTTCTGTATTGCAAGGCCCATAGAGCAAGGATTTGGGCCAAAAACTATACTCATAAAATTTTCTTTAAATACTGTATCTGGTAACAAATAAGTATAACAAGACTGGGTCTGGAAAGAAATCAATCACCATTGTCAAAAACCAGACACCTTTTCCCCTGTGAGCAATCCGATTTTGCATATTTCACACATTTATTGGCTTACACAGACAAAAAATGATGGCCAAAATATTTACAAGTAGACTAGAGCAGTTGAAAACTGATTCCTGAAAGAATAAAGACTTTTAAAGGTTCAAACCTCAGGAAGCTGTCACAAATAGAAGAAAAATTTGAAAAAAGAAGCAACAGCTCATATTTAAATGTCTATGTATGTAATTAAGGCCAGGAACAAGAGGTTTACAAATTGGGATGATGAACACAGTGATGCCAAAAAAAGATTCAACAACAGAACTGAAATTACTGAAGCATTATCAGCACAGACTGAGGGTCCTAGAAGGAGGACCTAGATTGATTATCTCTGCAAATGGTAAGACACCTTCTATGAGCAGGAACAGGTAATAGAGCATATCTGAAACTGTAGAAGAAAATTTTAAGAACTCATGGAGTTTACACTGACCAAAAATAAAGATTCTGCAAGTGGTAATTCAGAGCAAATTGGATTTTTGGCAATTGGATCCCTCTTTTTCTATGAACATAAGTGTGAAAGAGGCAAAACCCTGTCTCACAGAGCTATGGAATGAACCCCAGGAACATAAATTATAGCCCACTGAATGTATCTACATTGTTAAATAAAAGAGGGAGAAGGTTGATCATTGAAACTCTGATATTACAATGTTTAATTACTATCTGTGTCTCTGGGTCTGTGTTAGACTTCTCCATCTATTTTATTTCAATATCTATGTGCCTGAAGGAGTCTAGCTCTTGGCAGAAAGCCAGTACCTTGGCATTCTCTTTTATTTACCAGTAGAGCTGATGTGATTAGTGGAAGCTGTTGTTTTAAGTTAAACAGATCACCTCTGAAGGATTTGGGCATATGCTCCACTGACTTTCATCAGAACTCAGGTGAGCATCTGACTTTAAAAAAATTAGTTCCTCTCTTCTTCATCAGAGCTAGATTCCTAAAATCTTTAAATATACCTGCATCCTGTTTTGTCACACTAGATTCTAGATTTGAGTATTTATTTTCTATTTTACCCACTGAGCACACTAGAGTGAAAACAAAATACAACAGGCAAAAGGGATCCAATTTCAATTGGTATAGGATCACCAGAGGTAGGACAGTAAGAAACTGGAGAAAGGGGAAGATACATCAGTGTTCTAGACCTATGAAGGAAAGGCTTTCCAGAGAGGTCCCTGTACCTGGGATCTACTAAGACAGATGTGAGAGGTGAAATAGAACTGAAGCACTGAAGACAGACCTGCCCTGGGAGGGGTGAAGCCAGCTTTGTTCCAGCTCTGCAGACTGGCCCCAAGGAAGTATATCCACAGATTAGTTCCTCTCCTGCAGAGAGGAGATGGTAATGTTGCCTTCATCTGCTCTGCACATTTGTTTAGAGCAGACTGTAATGCCTGTGAACCAAGGTGCAGAGATGAATGCACTAAGTGTCAGGTCCTCTAAAGAAAATCAGTTTTTCAGAAAAAACTTGCCAATTAAAGCAACAGGTATTTCTTTGTTCAGAGGTTATATCTGGAAGGAAAGTAAGGATCATCCTCTTTTTCCCTCTGCCTGCTACCAGGAATGGAAAACGTGAGGGTGTGCACAGCTTTGAGGCAGCATCTGATAATTTGCATGTTACAACTTGAACCCTTTTTGCAGAAGATTTTTCATGGTGAATGAGATTGTAGCTACCAAAGTCACAGTGTTTACATACCCTTGTTAAGAATATGCAGTAACAGGTGTCAGGAGAGTTTCTGCTTCTTATGCTGAAGCCAGCTGAAGCTGAAGGCTGCCATATACCACCAAAATGTCTGCAAAGCCACACAGAAATGTTCCCTTGACTGTGGTACCACTTATTCATGGGAATCTTTCCAGGGTAAGCAGGGAAACATTTTTCTGCTTTATCTTAGTTTGCTCAAGGAACTGAAAGCATCCAGTACTGAGTCACATGCCATTTGCAGAGCCCCTGACTGCAAGCAGAGCAAATTCTAAGAAATCCTTTATTCAGAGTGTCCTCCAGTTCGGCAAGGCCCCGGAATTTGGGTGACCACAGGAAGCAGTTGAGAGCTTTTCCAGCCTGACCATATCAGCCGTCTCACCACAAGAACTTCCTATTTTGGCTGAATCCCTTCAATCAATTTGAGGCTGCTCTGTAGGATCAATAGGAGACAGTTTAAGGATGGCTTGTTTGCTTTATGTTTGTGAAGTGGTTCTTGTTCCCTGGATTCTCTATCATGCAGCAGAGCTACTACTGTTTGCTTTAAGGCTTTAAATCATTGCTAATTTTTACAAAGAAAAGCAAAGAGTATAAGACATATATTTTATACTAAATGTCTTTAAAAGTTAGCAGTAAAATAAACAACATGAAAGAGAAGCAGATAAATTACATAGTAAGTATAAGGTAGTATAAGTAAGTATAAGATGACTCTACAGGTAAACTGCACCTAAATAATAACATAACATATAATATCCAAAATACGTATATAAAAGTATTTTAAAACTATTGAAATTGAAAAATTCAGCTCTAAAACTCGTAACACAGATGGTTAATATAAATATAATAGAAAAAATATAGAAATGAAATAATAAACCACTAGGTACATTTTACTTTCATGCAACGATTAAAAAGTTTCATCATCTTAGGGAGAAAACAACAGTCACAGTACAAAGCCATTAGTGTTTCATGAAAATAAGCTAGTGAAAGCTACTTCAGTATGTGAAAGAGATTTGCATTCAGGGTTTTCTAGAGGTGTGGGTAAATGAATGATTTCAGTTACAGGAAAATAATATTTGCATTAGATAGCTTAACATTTGAATAGGGCAAAAGGAGTGCATCTTATCTATATCAGATCACTGCATCCTATCTCAAAAAGAACTGTGAATTTATTGTTTTTCTTTCACAGAGAGGCTCTTCTTTTTCAAGAAGGGATATGGTAGAACAAATGTTTAATTGTTTTCATAGTCCCTGATCTTTTAATCTCAAACTCGGCACAGACATATAACACTGCTCAGTGGGGGAAAACAGAGATTTATTTGATTGAAATAAATGTTTGATCCCTAACAGGACATATTGACTACCTGGAATACAGTGACTATTTTGTTCAAAAGTTATGCAAATCATAGTACAAGGCAAGTTAGTTGATTTGCAAGGCTTTTCAGGTAGCAACTTTTTATCATTAGCTACTCTTTAAGAAACTAAGCATAAAAAAGCTTAAATACAGAACTGGTGAAAACTACATTTAATTTAGTTATTTTTTTACATTAGAGAAGGCTATTAAACCGTGACAACTTCCTTCAGGCACAGAGGAAGGATAACATGGAGGACCAATGTTGGTTTAGTTCTTTTAATATACCCACCCACATGTACAGTACTGGAAATAAAAATAAATTCCTTCTTTACTTGGTGACTGGTTTCCAAAATCTGCAATGAAGATTACTGTCCATGAAAGGACATTTGTTAGAGGGTTTCAGCTGATTACAGTGTATGAACCAAAGCCTTCTCTATGAGATTCATCTAATTCCTGATAAGGCTCAAAGGCAAAATCTACAGCTAAGGGAAAAACTAGTATGTTACTTGACATGAAAAAAAGAGAATTTCCAAATCTAAGAAGGGTGAAAAGCAGAAGCAACCATCAAGCTTAGCTTCTGGGCTGTATGGGTATGAGTATGGGCCTGAAAAAAAAAGAATTTCAGCCAATATAATAAAACATAATATATCATAAGAATCACTCTGAAAAATATAATTTCATTTTAAAAGCAACCATGATGAATGGTGGATACTGCTTTAGTGATTAAGATTCCAAAGCAGTTCAATTACTATATTTGTGCTAAGTTCAGCTGTGAAATTACACTTGTACTCAAATGAAATATGCAGGAATAAGAAAATTTGCAAGGTGTCTAAAAAGTATTTTAATTTTTTTTCTTTCTGTTTGACTCTCAGTTGTGCTAATGTCCCTTTGCTCAGTGCTCATTTTATGCAGAATCTTTGAAATAATTATGTGAATAGTCTCATGATAATACTTCCTAAAGGAGATCCTCCTTGTACAACAAAAAGCAACATTAAGAGATATTTTCTTCTTTTTCTCCTCTCATGGAACTTCCAAAACTGGTGGAACAAGAGCTGTGTTCTGTTATTCCCAGGACACACCTTGCACATCCTTCTGCTCTCATGTGGCTCCCAGTGTCAGCTTTTCCTTCAGGCACAACCTGAACTTCCCCTGGCACAACCCTTTTGACTCTGCTACTTTTGTCCAACAAAATTAAACTGATTTGCAGATTTCAGGCAAAAGCATTTTGAAGCTTTGGCAAGTGAAAAGAGAGAAAACAGAAAATAAGCCCCTAATGTGAGATCATTTCAGGTTGAATCCTCACATCAACATAAATGCTTTGCTTCATTTGCCTCAAACATGACCAGATAATTTTTATTCTGGCATATGATCACACCTGTGGCATTTCAGAAGGATTTGCTTAGATTTTATGATGTTACCACAGGTCAAAATCTTGTTTATAAAAGGAAGCTGAAAGAGAAAACTATGGAGAGGTTATTCTGTTTCCCATAAGTATGGGAGTAAAGTTATTGTTCAAACCCAGCTTTTTCTTTTTTCTTTTTTTTTCCTTGAAACACAGTTTGTCATTAAAAAAATGCGGATAAAAAATGCAGCATTAACATCTGAGTCACTGACATTTGCCATATGCCCTCAGTGAAGTTCTTTACAAAATTACTGTGGTAGAGTCATAGCTAAAGCTGAAAGTGATGGAAAGAGATAAATACAAAACTTCCTTACAGTTAGAATAGGAAAAGGAAACTCTGAAGACTCCCCTAGCATAACACACATTGTTTATTTGCTAACCTTTAGCATAGGGAAAGCATGGAAAATATGAAACCACGAACAAAGAAAACATTAGACTTCAAAAAATTTGTTGGACATGACTTTTTAAATGATACTGACAGAAATTTGTTGCACTCTAGAAGTGGGCCCTGGGTCGGTATTTTGCTTATGGTGAAGTTACAAAATGTATTCTTCAAATGCTTATGTTATTCTGCTATCAAATTTTATTAAAGTTCATAATTTCCTTGCACATCATGGCTTACTATGGCTCCCTGAAACAAGGTCATTACATCTTAAACCATTTAACACACCTTTCCTCCTTAATATGTGCTCTCACTATTCTGTGGGGAAAACTTGGCTGTCCCTTGCAGCTTTGCAGAGCTGTCAGGAAGGAAGGCTTTCCCTACAGTTTAATCACACATTTCTTTTCTCACTTACACTTCAAGACTTCCACATGCTGCTTTAGCATTTCCAGCTGAAATCAGACATGTAGAATCCTCTCATCTCCTGGACAGACCATAAGCCTCTTCCAGGGTGTTTCTGGTATTATAACTACATTCCATTGTTTTAATGTTGAGGCAAAGTTGACCACAGCCAAGAAACAAAAAAAATTATACCAAAGTCCCTGCATTGCCACCAGATTATCTAAGCCAATGCCTGAAATACAATTAAAATTAATTCTCCTTCTTTCTGTGGAACTGCAGTGAACATGGAATGCAGCTGTTGTGATCTGGTTTATGTGTTATCATTCCCACCTCACTTAACTCTTGCTGGTGC
Source organism: Luscinia megarhynchos (assembly GCA_034336665.1). NCBI lineage: Eukaryota > Metazoa > Chordata > Aves > Passeriformes > Muscicapidae > Luscinia > Luscinia megarhynchos. The sequence goes on along the minus strand of JAPFBE010000003.1, from coordinate 46,831,547 downwards.
ATCTTCAAGACATTCTTTCTGGCTGTTTGATAGAAGATGCAATGCTCCAGATGTCACATAATATTTTTCCTTTTTTATAGAGTGTCTCAATTATTCAGAGTTCTTTTCAAAGGAAGTAAAAGACAAGGTGGCTGATTTCTGCACACCATTATAGGGTGTGAATTGGTAACGATTCTACTGATTTCACAGGGAGTAGACTGGGTATGAATCAAAAAAACAAAACAAAATCTAAACTAAGATTCAATCTCTATTCACTCTTAGACTTTGTCTCAGAAGCCTTAATACACATATATTCAGTCCTACATAAATACTTCCTGCAGATCCTACACATTTGTACTTCATGAATTTTCTGTTGGGGTTTCTGTGGACCTTCTTATAACTGGGTGCACTGCAATTATTCTGCCAAGGTGCTGTTATGGTGTGACAAATGGGGGCAGAATATATCCTTTGGTCTTCAAATTAAACCTGTATATTATCTGAACAAAGGTTGAAAAAATAAACAATTTCAGCCAAAATTTTGTCCCCTGATAGTGATATATGGAGACCTGGATACAGCATTTCCTCAATGATTGCTTCTTATGATTAAAAAAAAATAAAACTGAATCATCCTTGTCACCAGAGGAGCTATGTAGCAAATATAAGCTGCTTGTCCTGTTAATTTTTTTTTCTATTATTGATTTCACAGATTTCCACAAAACCCCCCCATTTGATTACATAGAATAGAATAAAAACCATTTTCTGAATGGAGTATTAAAATTCAAATTAATTTAGATTGTGAAGTATTTCTCCTGGCCTGGACACTCAGTGATTTTGTATTTGCATATATTATGTTTGTTATGTATGTTCTATGTAAGTCAATCACTATGCCAGAAACTATAAATCATACATGTATAAATAAATGGCATAATGAGTTCTGCCTTCAGTTAAGGATATGAAGATATACTGTGGAAGGAACATTAGTGGGTATATTAACACATTGATATTTCAAACAGTGCTTTTGTTTTAGTATTTTTCTTTAAATGAGGTTCCAGATCTGATTTGATCTTGATGAATATCTTATTTAGTCAATACAAGTCTCACAGGTTGGTTATGATTATATATTGGATCCTAGGTCTCAGTCATGTGCAACAGTCCCATACTTGTTGATTGCTCTTCTGAATTTTGAGAACACTTCCAAAATAAGAAACCAGGTACCTAACCAGAGACACATAAAATGCATTCTGTTCTGTATTCTGTCACACACAACACTGGGTGAACACAAAAGATTAATGTTGTATATGTATAATTCTGCAAAATAATATTTGAATAATGATTCAAGTGACTAAGCATAATTTTAAATTATTATCCCATGCAAGCTTGTAGCCTTAGGAGTTTTTGTCATTTTGTTTATTCTAATGGAAAAATAGAAAAAAAATTATGAATATTTGTCAACAGTTTGAAATTTCATACTTTTCTGGTATTTTTATCTGTAGCTTTGAGGATAAAATTTATCAATATCCATGCTGAAGGACACTCTCTTTTTAATGGAAAAATCTACCTTTACAATTCTGTTAAAACAGGTAATTAATGTATTTTGGAGTTGTATATCTCAATTTTGATCAGCAAGTCAGGCACCTCTGTGTTCTCTGCATTTGTTGATATTAATGCCCTAAATAGAAACGATCCAGGCAGTCAATTTAGACTTCTATCTGCTTGAATTTAAAGATCTCTGTGAAGTTGTTTGCAAACAGTAAAGGCCTTGCTATAATATCTGTAGCATTTGACAAGATGTGTACAAGGACAGCTCCTGTCCATTGCCAAAGGATTTGCTTCTTTCCACACTTTGTATGAGTTTTGTAGTCAAATCCTTTTCCATACTTGCTTAAATGGCACTAGAAAGTGTTCCCAGACTTGGAAAATCAGTTATCTTGTTAAATATTTGATGTCTGGGTTGTGCTAAGAGAAGACTTCCAAATTCTGCTCATTGTCTGGGAGTTGGTGCAGTATAAAATCCCCTCCACTGAGCAGTCTTCAGACATGGCACAGTGAATCACAGAATCACAGGATTGGTCAGGTTGGCAGGGATTACAGTCCAATCTCCCTGCTCAAACAGGGTCAGCCTACAGCACATGGCACAGAATTGTGTCCAGACCCTTCTGGAATATTTCCAGTGAGGGAGATTCTACAGCCTCTCTGGGCAATGTATTGCATGCAGAGTCACCAGCACAGTCAAGAAGTTCTTCATATTCAGGTGGAGCTTCCTGTGCATCAGTTTCTGCCCAATACCCCCTGCCCAATTGCTTGGAGTCACTGAGAAGGGCCTGGATTCACCCTCTTGGCAACCCCACTTTAGATACTTATATACATAAGTGAAGTCATGTTCTTCATGAAGTCATCTTCTTCTAGATTCAAAACACAGTTCAAATAACTCCTGGTATAAGCAGCAAAAGTTTTCCCAAGCATATTAAATGTTTAAGTGCAAGAAACCTACTTTTCTGTTGTTCAGAACTAAATAACATGAATTCCAACAATGCAGGGATTAAACAGTCTTGATTAATTCTGGAGTTAAAGTATGTTTGTAGTTGTCATTTCAGTGATTGGATTGATATGGTGTCTCAATGAAATAGATGGCTTTTTGGATAGATATGGGAGAGTACAGAAGGTTACAGTCATGCAGCAGTAGATGCAGAAAGTAATTCAGCATAGTTAATAAAACTGGACAGGTTAATGAACTTACATGGAACTCTGCTCACTTAATGTAACTATTTTAAGTTCTGTGCTCCAACACCTTGACTAAAGACTGTAAAAATAGCTTTGTCAGGAAAGGGTATCAACATTTTAATCTACTTTGTGCTGATAAAGAGGGAGAGAGAAGGAGCTCATTTTCATGGAATAAGATGGAAGTGAGACAAAAAAACTCTTTGTCTTGAGAAATATTGCACCTGCATTAAGTTCCCTGCTGATTCCTTAGCAGAAATTTGATTTTTTTTTTCCCCTCTCCTCCGTCCCTCCCTCCCTCCCTTCATTATTTTCAGCTCTAAGGAATGTGAGGCATGTAAGCCATCATTCTTGTCACTGACAAAATTCTTTCTTCAGCTGCAAAAAATAGATCTTCATCCCCTAATTTACCATCAGCAAGTCATCTCAGCAACGCACCTGTACTGTGTAACACTATATTATACTTTCCAGGGCTTCATATTTGTGTGACAGACTTGAGAGATCCATTTCCTGGTCATCTAAAACCTATGGTTAGGATTTCTATTCTGACTAGGAAGGCCTTTTAAGAATGTATTGTGATTTCCAAACAATAGAGAAATTATTGTTTCTTTTATTTGGTATAAAACTCTCTTTTTCAAGAAAAGTGCAACTTCCATTGTACCCTCCTTCCCCAAATAAACCTATAGCACCTTCAACACATTGCTCAGAAACTAGATTTTCTTGGATGTACTCTTCTCATTAACTTTACTCACTAATGCTCAAGACTTATAGAAGGTGTAGTCAGCTCAGACAGAGATCTGAGGTTTTCCCAGATGCTTTGGTCACTGTGGAAACCTGCAAAAATAGAGGTTGTGTCTAGACTGGTGTGATAGCCCCAAAATCATTACAAATTATGTAGGCAGGCAAGCACACAAAAGAAGTCTCTATGAAGGCTGTGCGATGACGAGGACTCAGTAGATTGCACAACATTGTAATAGATAATAATGGACTCCAACATTCCCCATTTTTTTTTCAGACCCATTGGACAGGCCTTCACTGAGCAATCCCTGGGCTGGTAACAGCCTTGGAAGATTTATCTCCCAGTACCACCCTCTGATGATGTACCAACCTGATACTGGAAGAAGCATAGCAATGTAAGTGAGGCCAGCTTGTTCCCAAATTGAATCTAGTCCAGTCAATCAGGAGAGGGAGAATCTGTGTATCTTGCTTCAAAGAATGGTTATCAATCTATTCATCTCAAATTTGCAATGTATTCCAAATAGTATTACTTAAAAAGCTACCTTGAGCCTGGGTTAATTAATTCTGTGTCATAACAACTTCAGTTACAGAATAGAATTTATATTGATGGAATTTACAGATGGCAGCAAGGCTACAGAGGGTGTATAAATTTAAGACTCCGTGATTAAAATTTAAAATATATTAGTGAATACTGAGAAAGTGTTCAAATTGAACAAGATGGAATATTGAAAAGACCAGTCCATATGTAGGAATCAAAAAGCAAATTCTTTCTTTTGGGAAGCAAAAAATCTCAGAATACTGCCTGGCAGGTTATACCAGTAAAAGAAAAGGAAGCCCTTAAGATGAAAAACAAGCTCATTATACACCAAAATAATTTATGTGCTTCACATAAAATGTCAGAAATAATAATTCCAGTTCTACTTTCCCCTAATATATCCAGATGAGATTCCTGTGACTTTCAACCTCCATCTTAGAAGAAAGGTGTTACTGGCCTGAAGAGAGAACAGAATAAAACAGTCCAGATGCCAGCAACATCAAATATGAGAAAAACAAATTAATAATTACATAGTGTCAAAGGCCCTTGTATTCTTTAACATAGGAAGGACAAGTACAAAGAGGAATCTTGTCTCAGCACATTGTAAGGCAGCATTGATCAGTTCAGCAAATCACTGACATAATGATAGACAAAATCCATTTGACTGCTAACAAGATTTGAGCCACTTGTTTGAGAACTGGCATGTGGTTCTACAGAAGTGGAAACACTTAGGGATTACAGTATCTCTAAAATCTAAAGCTGGAGGAGAAACTTTTACAGATAGATTGTATTTGGTCCTGCAGCAATGTAGAATTAAATAAGGTTGGTTTCATGCTTTTTTAAACTTGCTTTCTCAATTTAAAGAGCATGGCATAAGTCTAATATTTTATTCCCCAGAACTCTGTTACAATTGCTGTTACTGGTGGTAGTCTCTCTTAATATTTTTGTTGGTAAAATCCTGTATCTACTCTCCCTAATATTGACAAATTAGCTATTAGTACCTAATTTATTTTTTTTTTTCCATTTTGAAGAGCAATAGCTTTCTGCAGCCCTTTGTTATTTCCAATTTTCAAAGACTTCTTTGAAGTTAAGAACTTCTCACTGAAGTTCTACTGAGAGATCTCCTTCCAGGCATTTTAAATACCTAGGGTGTGAATTTTCTACTCTTATGATTTAAAGTATATAACTTTGGAGCTTGCTGTTTAACATCCTGATGAAATGGAAATAATTTTATAGTTTTCAAAATTTTCATAAGTATTACCTGTCTTTTCCTTATGTCTTTTTTTCCTCCCCTTCCCTCCCATTTTTACTTCTAATTCTTTTTCTTCTTCTGTAAGGCAGGACATGTGTGTAACAGTGTGTTTAACCAAACTGAAAACTGAATGTTTAATTTTAAAAAAAAGTGATATGGTGTTTTATAGCTCTTATGCCTGCAGCAGATGAGTCCATGGCCTCAGCTCCACTTGCACTGAAACACACAGATCTGTACAACCAGGACACACATAGGAAGGAGGCCATTTCATGAGAGGCAAATTGGGGATGCTTTTGAGTGCCTGCATACTCAAAGTTATCACCATAAGTCACCATGAGGCACCATTACAAATTGGATTACATTAACTTGCATTTAGAGCAAAATATGTCTATTTTTATAATCACCTGTCGGGGGTCAATACCTTCTTAAGGTGCTGTAACCCAATCACTTGCCTGAGATCTCATTGTTATAGGAAGAGCTTTAGAGGCACTTGTAAGGATCATTTGTACCAAAATTGACTGGAATTGTGCACCAGATGTTGATTTATAGGAAAGATCATTAAATTTGTTTTCATATAAGTATTTTCAAAATTCGATTAAACACAGAATTATTCTTAGACATGAACAAGAAATTTTTATCTCTGGCACACAGTCTGTATTGTCAAGTCATTGGGGGTATTAAAGTATTTTATATAGAGTCTGAAGATGAAAAAATGTATGCTGATAAATTATCCATTTTTGTAAACTGAGTAAGTTTGTCACAGTTAATTACAGTTTTTTCATGCACTGGACTTGAATGAAAATGTCAGTAAAATCAGTTTTTTCTGTTTAAAAAACATAGGAAAGTGTATAATGCATTACAGGAATGTCCACCTTTAGTACAGCTTTCCTGTCAGTCAAATGTGGAATTAAATGGTGCAATGTGATGTTACCATGTCCAAAACACAAATTTCACAAGCATGAAATTAACATGCTAAATAATTTCTCTGACTGGAGCTGCAAGAATTGACTGAAGTACTGTTAGGCTTCAATAATGTTCTCTTATTGACCACCTATTAATCTCTGATATACACCTTCTATCTGGTTATTTTTTCCTTCTGAATGTTGCAACTAGAACTTTTGTGAATCACCAAAGTTGTAACAAGCAGGAAAGGACAGACACATGCACATTTAATACATACATGTGCACCTTTTTAACATTTTGCAATTTTTTTTCATGTCAATTGATACCACACAGCAGTTTTATCATCCTAGAATCCCCAGGCATCAAACATCATATGTCCTTCCTCATTCCTTAGTATATAATTTGATTATGTTCTATTTTGTAGTTTCCAAAATTTCCCTTCTTATTGTATAGGGGTTTGCCATGACATGCACAAGAGCGTCACTAATTATTTTTCTTTCTGGGTGAAGAAACCAGTAGATGAAATTTCCTAGCTGAGATCAAACTGAATCAACACTCATTAGCAGATCCCGTGCATTCAGTAAGCAGTCAGTATTATGGAGAAAAAAAAAGTGCTTTTTAAAAACATGACAATCAATCCTTTTCTGAAATGCATAAGAAGGAGAATTAGTGTCCACAGTGAGCAACAATATCTTCGAATGTTAGCTTCTTGTCTGAAGAGATAACAGAACCCTGAGTCGTAGCTAGTGGCAAGGATATGTGTTCTGCACAGGGTTACACAGTAATTATTCCTTTAATCCTAGGAAATTAATAAAGCTTGATGGATTATGAGATTCTGTCCCAGTGGAAGTAGACCAATTGACGACCTTGTTGGCACTTTACAGACCTCTATTAAGGGCAGGGTCACCGAACCTGCATCATTTGTTATTGCATTACAGCTCCACGTACTCAGCTATGAAAGGCACAAACACACAGCCTTTTCCTTGCTCCAGGTTGCAGGTAACAGAGGTGAAAAAAATGTTTCCTATTACTTCCCCTTGATCATTTATTTATTTCCCTGTTCTTCTTTCCATGGAAATTGAAAAAAGTCCAGGAAATTGTGTAAATGCTCTTCACTGCAACCACTGAGTTCTTAAGAAATGCAGAACAAGTTCTGACCTCAGAGCTGTCCCTTCTTTGAGCAGAAGGGCAGAATAATGGCTTCCTAGAAATTTTTTGTGATAACACAATTTTTAAAAATCTGCAGACAGATCTGAAAGTCCTAAAAGTCTTATTATCTAACAGTACTAAATCTCAATATGAACAATATTTGTTTTCTTGCCATATGAACTGTCTCAGCACTTTCCGACAAATCAATAAGAGTTAAAGAAATATACAATTCAAATACACAGTCTTCATAAAAATCTGAAACTGCCTGATTAAACACCCCTGGAATTTGTTTATCTTTCACAGAAATCAACACAATCCAGTTTCCCTTCAGCTTCAGTTATTTGGCATCCTAGCAAAAAAAATAGGTTAATAAGACACATATTAACCATGAGGTTGACCTTAATGTAATGATGTGAAATCTTCTAAATCTATCCCATACTCCTTAATTTGAGTAGCAGTTATGATCTTCATCCTTTGAATAGTATTTTGTGGGATGCTCCTGGATGAGAGGCCTCAAACAACCAGAATAATGTTGTGGCATTTTCCACAGTCCATTTCACCTGCAACTACATCAAACATCATGTAGCTAGAATGCATGAGGAAATAGGCAGCTCTGATAGAGAGGTTTGACTCAACTAAAGTTCTTTCAGTACTTAGTATTGGTCTCTATAAATTTGTAAGCAATAAAATTTAATACTGGAATTTGGAAAAAAATAAACAAATAGTTCAAACACATACCCAGAGCTCCAATTTCTGTCCACTAGCATTATCTAAAATGTTCACCAATCTCTGTGAATAATATTGGACACTTATTTCTAACTTCTTCATGTTTCATTACAGAAAAATGGTAATGCTATTGAATATCTTACCTATTTTTCTTTTCTTTTTCTTTTTTTTTTTTTTTTTGGGTATGGTTTCTCCATATCCATTTCTCATTGCATGACATTCTCAATAAGAATATGTGGCTTACGTACAGCCTTGATGTTCTCTCTCTTCCTAAATACACTACATACAGGCACTACAAAGACAATCCCTATTCTGTTTGCTCCTGTAACCAGGATTTTTGGTGCCTGGTTGTTCATTGGTACTTGTTCAAGAGAAAAGGTGGACATGATTTTCTTAGTCAACTCAGCAGGACGACTTCCATCTCAGGAGGATGACATCCTTCTCTTTCACACCTCACCTTTTCCTGGAAGAATGGAGAGAAATACCTATTTAGATTAAACTAGATTGTTGGGATAATGTCACTAAAGTAGACATACAAAAAGTCAGTGATGACCATATATTTCAGGTGACAAATCTTATGTACTCCAACCATTCTACCTGTTATATATGAAATATACCAAGCGTGTGAAAAATATATCTTGTAAAGTCTCATAACTTTACTTATTCCAAAATGGCTTGTCTTCTTAGTCTTCTCTGCTTCAAAGACATTAAGGTTTTGAATTTTGGAAGATTACAAGAAACTGTATAAGTACATGTAGAAGAATCATTTTAATGAGAGAACCTGCAATATGGGCAGAGACAAAATTACTTCTGTTAAAATAGTGAATATCTTAGACTAATATGCATTTCTAGACTGCAGAAAGAGAATTTAGAAAAAAAATTTTTGCAAACTTTTCTTAGAACCAATATGCTAGTATCATTTTCTGAGAAAACAATTCAAACAAAAAATGAAACAAACAAACAAACAAACAAACAAACAAAAACCCCCCAAAAAAACCAAACCCAAAATGCACCCTTCAATTTTGCTTTGTTCCATCATCATAGTGTTTTATATTCTTCATTAGGTTTCTTCAGCTTCTGTGAATTTCCTTTTCCTGCAAAAGGAGACTTAGAAAATAATACTCAATTTCTGTGCTCGCCAGCAAGATGTTGAGCAGTCTTCAGGAAGATCTATTTTTCATGGATTGGCTCTGCATTTGATGGTATTCTTTATTTTTGCTGACAAATAAAGTATTTTTTCATTAGCACTTAAAAATAATTTGCGTTCAATGCTAGGTCATTAAAACATAAAAGTAGACACATCTCTTTTGCAAGAAACAAGCAAGAGAAGTTTTCTGAGGTTATTATTCACAGACAGTAAGTTTTACATAATTGACATATCCAGACTCTTAGAGGTTTTGGTAAGTTGATGCTAGGCTATGATGGTCCCAAATGGCAATGATGGAGTAAAGGAACTTATTTCAGGTTTACAGGATTTCTGCTTCATGCATCATGTTAGGGCTAAGTCTGCAGATTTATCTTATAGCGCTGGTCCCTGCTCCAAGGCTGAAGACCAATGTAGATGAAGAGTCAGGTTTCCAATTAGGTCTTTTCCAGAACTTAGGACTTGAGCTGGCTCCAAACCACAACTGAATCACAGATTTCTTCCACGTTGCTACCATCTTGGAAACATCGTGATTTGTTGGCGATAATAAAAAGTGTGTGAAGTACAGAGCCTGCAGATTAAGTACATGCTCACACAGATAAGGCTCCTATGGTACACCCTGTCCTTATTTGTAACATCTACTCTTTGGTTATTGCTTGCTTTCTCTTTTTAGGTGGAATGGTTTCAGTTTTGCAATTAAAATGCTCTGTTTAAAAACACTCTGAGAAAGCAATGTGTGTTTTTCCATGTGCCACAAAGTATAAAAATACTAATATCAAGTCCTTTACATTCGGAAGTGCTAACAGTGGATACTCAGAAAGTTTCTCAAATCTGTTTAAGATTAGGCCTAAAAATAAATTGGAGTAAAAGGAATGTTTTTATGTGCTCAGATATTAGGACCAGCTTGAGCAGCAGATCATCTTGGCAGACGTTGCTGGACCTCCCTGGTGTCTAAGGAATTGCAAACTCCTTTCCAAATCCTTTCGGAAATTGCCAGTTTGATAGAATAACATTGCAGGAAACCACTCAAATTTAACATATTTGCTGTTTCATGTTCTGCCAAAACAATGACAGGACACCAGATTAGGTCATACTTTAAAAAATAAAACCACAGACAATAGATCTGAATGCTGCATTATATTATTTAAAATATATATCTTATTTTTGAAAATGCAGAGTCAGGAGAATGCATGCAGTTTCCTATATAATTCTTTTGTGGCTCGTTTCATAAAATATGGCATGAAGATTTTGTTTTAAGGAATAAACACTTCTTTACAGAAAAATGTTATCATGTAGCTGAAAAGATATTATTTACATTTAGTGTTCCTGACAGTATATACAGAATACATAGAGAGAGGTCAGTAGAAAAAAGTCTTGGTTTGCTCCTAAAGGATTTCAAATTTGAGTAAGGTACAGCTAAATAGTTCAGACTTTAAAACTATTACATTTAGTTAAAAAAGAAAACTAGAAATTATTGTCTACTTTCTTAACTTTTCGTTGTAACTTGGATTAGAGTGCAAATTCAAAGATTAACAAATAAGTTATTATTTAAAAATGACTATCTGAAAGTTGTGCAGATAATTGACTTCCCCTACTCCAAGTTGCAAAGAAATGAGATATAGAAGCTAAATGTCAACAGCAGGTTTTATAGGACCTGTAATCACGATGAGACAGAGACACGTAGCTAAATTATATCCTTAGAGATACAAATTATGTATACTTTATATGTAGATATATCATGATGGGAACTCTTAGTAAAGGAATTTTCTTTTTCTCTTTCTGGCTTTTTAAAGATTAGTTGGAAAGGTCAAACAGCACATCACAGATCTGGAAGGGTTATGGGGAGGGATATGACACGTTTTGAAAGCCACTGGGTGTTGTTTTAAAATACACTGCAGCCATCTGTATTAATTCCTCAGACACAAGCTGTCTATCGCTCCTGCGTTATGTTATTAGCATGAGGAGATCAAGTTATGCTCCCATGGAAATGTTTTGGCAAATATTGATACTAAATCTAGCAGTTGGTGGAAGATTAGGTAACTCTGCTGTTCTTCATCAGCAAAGATGTCTTCCAGCAGAAGATGGAACTTCCCTATTAATATTCTGGTTTCACATCCTTTTGTGAGATGTGGACCTGTGACTGATTTTGTTCCCAGCCAAGAATGCTCAGCTCTGGAGTATGAGAATCTCACTAAACACCTTTCCACTAATAAATTATGATTCAACAAAAGCAAAATATTTTCTGAAAATACATTTTCAACACTTTCTGTGAAAATTATAAATATCTTTTTTCAAAAGATTCTCTTTTTTTTAATGATGAGTCTATCTAGAATGGCATAAATTAGAGTGTTTTGGCTTTTACACCATTTTATGGTCAATATCAATAATAATGTTGTTAAAAATAAATATTTTGAAAGGAAATGAATATTTTTATTTTCTTATTCACTTAAACAATTTTACCCTTTAACTAGTTTTTGGATATATTAAAATTTATTTCTACTGGAAATATACAGCCTCCACCAGGACCCATCAACACTAGTTTTATTTTGTCTGATATCTGCTGAACAAAATTATATTATTTAGTAGGATTGTTGAACTCTTGGGAAGCACACCCATCTTCTGCAGTTTTCACTTCCTTGTAACCTTGATACATAAAAATTCTTTAATATAAGAAAATAAATTATTTTTACCAAAGTGCATTTCAGTGTTATTCATAGAGGTTGATATCTTTCTCAAATGTTGGATCATCTATGCCATTAAATGTGTTTGAGATACACTAAAAATGAATGGAAGGATCAGTCTATTTTTCCTCCACAGCAGATAAGAGGCCCTTGTTTCCCTTTCAAAAATTGAAATGGCAGCTGTTTTGGCAGCTGCATAGCCATGTAAACAAGATACGGTTTTCAAGTTCCCACATATTTATCATATTACAAGCATTGGGAGACTGAATCAATGAAACAAAAAACTCTAAATTTAAGAGATTGAGTTAGACTACCAAGAAGGAGATGTGTTGTTACCCTAGCTCAAAAAGCTCTAGGGCAATGAGGAAATAAAGTGTTAAAATTACAGTATGGTTTCCTTCCTAATAAGAAGATTGGTATTTATACACAATATAAAAAAAAATGCAAATAGCTGAATGCATTAAAAATGTAAATAATTAATACTTTTTTAACTTTTTTTAAAAAAAGAAAGCAGTAAAAATATTTATTAAGCAAAATTTCTTATAAGATGTATTCAGCTTCAAAATACTTCCAACAGACTTAAATAATATTAGAGTAATAGCTAAATAATAACAAAGTAATAGGTATCTGCATTTTCTTCCATACAAATGGAGTAATTAATTCCTATTCTTCTTGTCATTGTAAAAAACTAGTCCAAGGAAAAATAATAATATTCATCTGGAAGTACAGAAGGCAGAATATAAACTTGTTTAGGATAGATATGAAGATATTTTGGTTTGCACTTTGTAGGTTTTTGTATTTATTTTCAAGCCCTCTACATCTGAATCTGTGATGCAGATTTTGAATGCTGAGATATCCATAAATTTTAGTAAAGTGAAATATATAAATCATGCATTTAAAATAGCTGGATCTTGGAACTCAATAAAATGGCTAAGATTTTTTATTTTTTTACTTTAAACATGTGAATAACCTCACTGACTCTCCTAGAACTCACTTATGGTCTTGTCTCTGTGATAGTAATCATGCTCCCAATGTTTTGCAAACTTCTAGTACCTTTGCTAGGAACTAGTAGATAGGTAACTATGGCTTATCTTTCTGTCATCTTAGCTTGATGTCCTTGATGTCCTCCAGATTTTGCAGAAAACGATTCCTCAGACACCCTTTACAGATTCCAAATTTTACTTCGCCTACATCTTTTAAAGTTATTAAAAAACTGACTGAAGAGGGCTTTCAGAAAGTTATAAAATCTAAAAAAACAATTATCATAGAGAGTTTGGTCTAGAGTATAATGTTGATTTTATTATTTACAGAATAAACATAGTTGGGAAACATTCACACCAAATGAGGACTGTCTTGTTTTATACTCAGTCAAAATACAGCTTGCTGTAAACCAAGAAAGTAATCCAGAAATCTTATTCCCAGCATGCCCTTTACTATATGTAGTCAGGCCTAATGAATTAGACTATGAAGTTACATAACTGTATGTATATATACACACAGACAAAGTTATACTTACTTAACTCATGGATGCGCTTGGAAAATCTGGTCCTATGGCCCTTCTGAAACTGGGAAAATACTCATTCTTGAAGGACAAATTTGATACTTCTGATTCTGCAGGGCTGGCAAACAATAGTGGGGTTTATTTTAGTTAAAAATAGTATAACTAGTGATGTGTGGCTGCATGTTAGACTGAGGTTTTCAGATAGTGTTCTGTCCCTAGAGGAGAAAGACAAAAATATTTTATGGTCTTAAAGGATAGCAAAAATGTGGCGGTTATTTAAGGTTGCTTATATGTGTATGTAATTTCCAAGACCTGTCCAAAGGGATCCAGGAATATGGAGCAAACACCAATTCAATACAGCATGGGTAAAAGCATGTACCTCAGTTACACTGTAGCTGTCTCAGACAATGAAATATGTCTCATTATATGTGTGTTTGCACATTTGTGCATAACACTTGTGAACATCACATATCAATACATGCACACACATGTATTTATAACTACCACTTTTTAAAATATATTAACGGGCATGTGACAAGAAAACTTAAAAAAATCCAACAAATCTATCTTGCCTAAAGCACTGAACTTCTAAGGCCATAACTGGCTGGTAAGTCAGTTAGCATCGAATGATGGCTTCTTATGCAAGAACTGGACCACAACATTTTAATGTTCTTTGGCAGCTTTCCCTCCCTTAAGGCAATAATTAAATACCTTCTTTAATGCTCAAACAACCAAACCTAATCAAGGGATTCATGCAAAAGGATGTGAATCAGGAGGAAAAAAAATAGAGTGGTCTTTTGGTCTTGCTGGAGGAAAGAAATGTTGTATTCTGCTCTTAAATGTAGGGAAGAGAAATTGTAACAGGTGTCAGAGACAAACCAGATCTGCATCCCATAGGCAGGCCTGGAAGGTTCATGTGCCAGCACTGTGGTAAGCCACCGGTGTCAGGATCTCTTCCTGGGTGGCCAGGCAGATACCTATCACTGCAGAGCTGAAGTGCAGCCAAAACACCAATTCTGAGTGCTTCTAAACTGAACTGCAGGTGTGTGCTGCAGTATGCCCCAAATCAGAAATCTGGTGGAAGCATGTGATGGCTCTCAGCCAGACAGCACTCCCAGGTAACCATCCCATAGAAAACAGATGAGAGAAAGAAAACTTGCTCTGGTTTGGAGGCAGGGCCCTTCTCCAGACCCATCAGCTCTGAAAGGTTCCCAGTTCACCTCCCAGTTTAGATTGCAGCCTCCAAGTTTTCAAACACCCACTGTACTTCCTGTATATCTGCCAATTGGTGTAATAATAATCATTACACTTTTCAGGGTGGAGTAATAGGTCTGTAAGTCCTAAAGCAAAAAAGAAAAGCCTCTTGGCTTTTCTAGAAAAGAATTCCTATCTTAAGACAGCAATTCAGTAAACTATTTTGGCACTAAATATGGCATTTATAACTCTAAACAATCTCATCCATTTTGCACTTGATATATGCTAAGCACCCTAAAGGCCAGACAAAAAATCTGTCTATATGCTCTGTGTAAAGACATAAATGTTACTTAGAGTCCAAACTCTATGAACTGAATGTTTGAAAACTATTTTCTATGACAAACAGCATCTGTTTCTTGTACATGTTTTACTGAAGTAATAGGAGAAAGGGTCTAGATTCAGCCACTGCCTGAAAGACTGATGAGTCTTGCATCTTCCCAGTTATTATTGGAGTACATCACTGAGACACGCAGTTATCCTAATCAACATCTGCAATGCATGTTCCAGACTGGAAAAGGTCAAAATCACTGTTTTGATAGCAATCAGTATATGTGATTTATACACACCTGCCTGCATGGCTAAAATTTCTAATGAAACCACAAGATCAAGCAGTCCCAGGAAGAAAGCACAAGAGCTTGGGAAAAGTTTCTAATTGTAATAGCCCATTCCTGAAAAATGTATTGGTGTCAACAAATACTCTTTCCTGTTTTAAACTTATCTCCTAAGTTTGATAAGCCAGCAGTGCAAACCTACTGGTTTGAACCTGGGTAAATTTTAAATGGCTTAAAATTCTGGAAGAGGGATTTGTACCTACTCAGAAGAAGTTTCAGTTTGTGACTAAATGGCTGCCACATCAGCAGCTAAAAATAAGAACTGCAATTTTCATAGATTTAAGACAACTCTGATTTAAGCCTGAGACTGGTATCTGGTCTCCTTTTCATGTGGTTATCTCTCCATCTGTCAATCAAGCCAGGAGTTTTCTGAGGACAGAGAGAAACAGCTGCAGATTCAATACGAGCTCTGAGTAGCTCATCAGCACAGCTGTTCTCCTACATTTGTTTCCAAAGCAAAAAGTCTTTTGTGTTTATATTAGGTAAGGAAATGTACTATTTGTGTGCATGAGACTTTTCATGAAAGCTTCTGAAATGCAAGGAAGAGAAAAAATATGCTTTAGTAACAGCTTTTGATGGGAGCTTAGAGTTAATTTACCTAGAAATAAAATGCTTGTTAATATTAGTGAAGATTTTGTGCTGTAGTGCTTGTAAAGTGAATCATGGCCTGGCTGTCATTCAAACTACCTTTTATGGATTTCTTTCTTTCTTTCTTTCTTTCTTTCTTTCTTTCTTTCTTTCTTTCTTTCTTTCTTTCTTTCTTTCTTTCTTTCTTTCTTTCTTTCTTTCTTTCTTTCTTTCTTTCTTTCTTTCTTTCTTTCTTTCTTTTCTTTTCTTTTCTTTCTCTCTCTCTCTCTTTCTTCCTTCCTGCTCTTTTCCATCCTTTTTCTCTTCTTTTTAAAAAGAAATGGTATAAAATAAGTACATTTAGCAAGGTTATATTAATATTCATTAATTAATCTATAAATACTGGAAAATCAGAATAGGATTCTCTCCAGTGTATGTGAGAATAGAATATTTGACTTAAAAAAACAAACCAAACCCAACCAAAACAAGACAAAAAAGACAGAATAACTAGATATTATTCCAAAATTCTGAGACATCCTGCCTCTGAGTTCATGGACAACTGACACTAGACCTTCATCTTCATGAGAAGATATTTTTAAGCAGAGAGATATTAGAATTTGTTGCTGCAGTAGAGAAATTATCTGACATGGTAACAGAGATTATTCTCTGATTCTAAGCTGCTCTAAAAAGATTGCAATTTGTCTTGATTTTGTAATGCTTGTGCTCACATAAATTCTTCATTGCCTGTCTAATGAGCATATCTAAAGTGATTTATGACTTGTGTTATTATCTAGCAAGATTTTGAAGCAGCAAAACTTGTGAACAGAAGTTCCAAATCAAAGAAGACAAAGTGATTTCTTACTAAAATAAATTAAAAAATCAGTGGTTTTGTAAAAATAAAATAAATTTTTTAAAAAATCAGCAGCTTTCTTTTTGTCTTTTGTACATTTAGATGCAGTGGTTCATAAAAGGACAGACTCAAACCCATTGAAATCGATGAAAGTTTCTGTTGACTTCCAAAGGCTTTGGACCAAATCCAGAGTACACATTCATGACTTCAAAGTAAGAGACCCATTTAAAAAATGCAGCTCTTGGTGTGTAATGCTACAGTCTTTTGTATTTTCATTATAACAATTACAACAGAAGACCTTTGTGCCAGATGTTGGTTCACTCACGAGAAACATCTGTTAGTAGCACGCAAAACCTGGCTGGATCAGGGCCATTAGGAAAAATAAACATAAATACATTCTTTGTTTTCATTACAAGAATTATTGTAATTCTCCCAAGAACATGATCTTTCCCCACAAGAGGAAGATTTTGTGAGCCATATACCCTAAAACCTGAAGATAGGAGATCAGTGCCAGCAAGAGCTTTCCTGGAAACTTCTAGACTCATTTGGGTCTGGCCTGAATCAAAGCAGAGAACCAGCTTCTCTTTTCTCTGACATAATAGATTTGTTTTTTCCCTGCTGTCTGAGGGTAAGAAACCAGCTTCAACACAAATCATGCATAGGACATACACAACTTATTTTTCTCCTCCATTTTTTTCTCCTTTTTCATTTTTTTTTTTTTCCTCTTACTTGGTAAGCCATTTGGACTGGGGTCTGTTTCAAGCTGTTTGGATCATTAAACCTTTAGCAAGAAGTTAGGTCAGACTTTTAGGTAAAAGCTGCATGCCAAGTCAATTTTCTAAGGCTGGTAGCCAGGGTTCACACAAGGTAGTCTTGTACCCCAGCAGCGGATGGGAAGCAGTCCCAGCGGATTTGCTCTTGGCAGAGCATGTTTGTACTGGTTTGTGCTAGCGGAAGATATGTGGCCTGGGACACAGGCTGGAGGTCTTCTCTCTGGGAAGGGTCATATGCTGAGCTGAAAACTTGGGGCTGTGCCCAGCCATTCTTAGTAGCTGAGCTCACATCTGCAGAAGATGTCTGAGAGGAACTCCCAAAAGTATCTGGACCGGCCGAAGGAGACAGCCTGGTTTTCCTGCAAAGGAACAGAGCTATTGTGCTATTAAAATATCTTTAAAGTGATGAGGGAAAGTGGAAAGTTCAAAAATAATGGCAATTGCACAGATATTGTGCTTTCAGCAATAAGAATGTTGACTTAAATAAAGTTCACTGGGGTCAGTGCTGATGGTGGAATATGGCCAAGGGGTCCAGGGTACAGATTAGACCTATTTAAGGAAAATGATGGAAGGAAGACCTCATCAAGACCTTTTGTACAAAATATTGGGGAGACAGAGGAGTTTGCTGAAGGTGAAAATGTCTCAAACTATATGGGTTTTTCTCCTTTTTTTTTCCCTGTGGATTTGCATAACAACAGTTATTCTTAGATCAAAGGTGGAATTCCTCATGATACAATCAAGGAAATGTTAAAACCTGGGGAGAATCAATAGTTTCATGACAACCACTTCTTTTTCACCCTTATTTTACCCAACCTGTATTTGGTCATGATATTTTTCTTAGCTGTGCCCCCATCCCCCCCTTCCTGTTTTTAATATAAAACCTTGGGTTTTTTCTGGCACAAAAAAAAGGAAAACCGGCCTCATGGATACCAGTTGCCTGTTTTAGTCTTTGTGTTGGTCTTACACAGACAGGCAAGAGATGGATGGAAGTGCAATTGTTGTTGAATGGTGCAGGAGAGATGAGGTTTAGGGGAATATTAGCCTGGTCCCCTTCATATATGAATTTGCCTATGGAGCGTGCACTGCCCATGTGGGAGGCTGCAGATGTCAGGCCAATATTTTCCATGACCTGTCTCATCATTATTTTCTGGAAAGACCTTGGGGGTGATACTGTGAATCCCCTCAGTGAATTGTGCTTTTGCTGGCTGACACTGGCTCAGTACAACTTTTCTGCCTGGAAGGTCCTGCTCATATAAGGGAAGGAAATGCAGACGGTCACAAACCTCATCCTCCTGGAATGAAACAAAAACATGCCTCTCTGGGAACACCTGTTACTGGTTTAAATGTCTGTTTACACTGACCCTTAAAGCAAGCTGAAACTAAGAGAAGGGTGGGGCTTGGAAAGGAAAGGACAGCTGAGAAAGATCTGTTCTGCATGCAGTGAAGATTTTTAATTTGCAAAAATCCAGAATTCAGACAACATTGTCTAGTGGTGTCTTGATGGGGCAATAGGAGGCCGGGTCATAGAATATAACTTTTGTCTAATGTCAAGCCAAATGCCCAACAGGTGTAAATTCCTATAAATCACTGGAGCTTTCCTTCTGTATGTTGGGCTGCTGTGTGTTGTGGGGCACACAGACAAGCCTCTGTTTGGGCTTTCTATAGGGTATTAGAAATTTTTTCATGACCTGCCTCCTGTTTTTGACATTTCATCAAAACCCAACTGGCCCAAATTGCATTCTTTAACCTCTTTTAGTCACTTGTTACCTCCTGCATGTTCATGTTATTTGCTGGCCACTGTTGCACTCATCCCGCCTGTTCATGGTCAAGCACACAGGATACATCTCCTAAAAGAGAAGCTGAGAAATGAATTTGAAGTCAGCTGGATGATGTGATGTCTTGACAGATTCATGACTAAAAATGTCCCTTGTTTTCTAGGCTCCCCATGGCAATCCTACATAACCTCCATGGAAACAGGAGCAGATGTGCTGGCCATAGGCAGCATGTGTGCCCTGGCTGATGACAAGCTGTCAGGAATTAGTCATAGCAGAATCATTGATTACCCTTTCAAAATTATGGCTTTACTTTTTTAATTATGTGAGCTTGCAGGAACATGTACAAGACCCCCTGACATTGGAGTGTGCTGTTATGGAAGGGTCACCTACAACTGATGATGGAAACGTTTAGTTTCTCTATCACTGCTAGTCTCTGCTAAACTATTTCCGTATTTTTCTCCTTAGCATTAACTGTTCTATCTGGAACATATTTTAAGAACTAAGAATTGAAAAACAACCACTGGCTTTTCTCTGCTATATGATAGTTTCTTAGAACATCTTAACAGCCTGTATTTATCTATTTCTAATACTGATTAACTGGCTGAGCAGAAATTATTTTTTTTTATCTTTATTTATTGAGTACATTTTTTTTTCTGAAGCAGCTCAGCGTTCAGATAATGAAGATGGTTTTCTGTGTACAGTGGATGAAATGGAGAAAAGTTAGCTCTTACAGGACTGTGGACCTGTCTTTAAAAAAAGGCTGTCTGCTATCCAGTGTGGCTGAACATATTACAGAAAGCAAAACTTTAAAACAGAGCACTTTACTATGATAATTTCTAGGGGAAAATGGACCTCAGAGCTCTCCTTTTCCTTGTAGGTCTTCAAAACTGTCTATATAATATTACATAGCCTAAACAATTACTCAGCTTATCATTGCTCTAGATTTTAGATGTGCATACAGAAAGCAGAGGGGAAAGGAGGAGAAATTCACATTGTTGACAGACTAAGTCAAATTTGCACTGATTTTTCCATTGACTTGCCATCCATTTAATACAGGAAAACTGGCATAGTACTGCACAGTGCTGCTGTTCAGATACTGGGACTGCAAATTCCAATTGCTCTATCAACACCCTCCAGGGCAAATCCTTACCCACAGTGCCTAGCATGTCATGCATGGCTGTAGCTGCAATCAGCTGACAATATCTGAGTTTTCTGCATCTGGCATCTGAGGAATAAATATTGTATGGCTCTCTGGTCTACAGACCATGCATACATCTGGTTAATAGGATAGTATAGGTTAGGGCTTCAGTAGAAAGTAAAACTCTCATTTTTCTTACCTGATAATAATGCTTATCCTTATGGCACCAGAAAGATGTTTCTGTTCAGCTTTCACTTGTTGCTGTGATTTCAGAGCAGGCACATTGCTATGGCACACAGAGCACAGGTTGAGAAAGAGGACAAAGCTCCATAATTGCAGCTATCTGTTACACTTGCCTAGATTATTATAGATTTTATGAAAATACCAGAGCAAATCTTACAGAAATTAGGAGAAAGGCTCATCCTGTATCTCATTTATTCAATGCAGTAATAGATAATGTTCAAAACCTATTTCCCAAGCTGTGGTCTTGAAGTTTGCCTAGGAGTATAATAACATCGATGCAATAATGGAATACCAGAAAGTAGAGGCTTTATCAAATCAATCTGCAACTGAATGAATAAATACTTTTCTGACAGGCAGGCAGCACCTCAGCAGTTTCAGAAGCTTTTAGAACAGAAGCATTTCAAAAACTGACAGAAAAATTAGTTTAGTTAATGTTGGAGACCTATTTTAGACAAAGCAAAAATTTGCTAAATGCTGCAGAAGATTTTGTTTCAGCATAAGCAAAATAGCAGTCGTATTGATCACCATTATGGTACAGATATAAATGCAATGTGGGAAATATATATTGCTCAGTGTATAAACGTACTCAATAGAAATGAAATGTGAAAAGCTGAAATGCCAAGTCCTTCAGAAAAGAGCTTGTCCCACAGAAATGGTGGTAACAAGTATTTCTCTCATATGTATTACTTTTCCTTTTGGTATTCCTGTTCATGTTACAAGGGCCAGTGAAACCAGCACTGTAATTTACTTCCAGATGCACCCCAAATTTCAAGTTCATTATACAGACTACGAAATCATTATAATTTTCACCCAATAAATTAAGGGGCACGCATTTAAGAACAGAAGATTTGCATCATAGGCAATGCTATTTTGTTACCTGAAATGTTTATATGTTCTCTTATCCCAGATATTTGTCTTATAAAATCCCCAAGTTCAAGTCATTGATGATTTTGAGCATCTGATTAAACAGGCAGTGAAAAATTGAAAGAGACATTTATGCACGAAGTTGTATCACATCAGTAATTATTTAGCCACATTGCCATGGCACTCCATGTGCTGTAAACAGTATAAGGCAATGAATTATTTCAATTTCTCTTTTAAACCCTAGTGCATGCAGAAAAGCATTTGAACAGTTGAAATCTAGTTTATTACAAAATAAGGTCTGATAGGTATGTCCTTTAATATAGGGGGGTTTGTCACCAGCCAGCCCATAGTGAACAAACAAAGGATTACTCAAGGCTTCATCTCCACCAGGGTATGGAAATTAGATTTAAGACAGATGTTTTCAGCAGTTTGATTACAAATTTATTGTTGAAGAACCAATTATTTGCTGTATGTGTATGTCTCAAATACTGATAAACTGAAGCCCAACATAGATCAGTGGTAATAACACACTGTGACAAAGAAGAGAATGTGGCTGGAGAGAGAGACCATATGGAGGTAGGGCATCACTTTTCTGGGACAAATATCCTTATTCTGCTTCCTGAAGATAAAGACAGCACAGTGCAGGAGAGTAGATCACCAAAATCCCCTGAAAAGAAAACAAGAGACTTATGTCCAGGTTGGGGAAAACTTCTCCATAAAAAGGTAACCCACAAAGCCCAGCTGTGTGAGTGCCAAATGAACAATGGAGCAGGATTGATGCTGGAACCAGGACTTGTGATCTCCCTCCCTTTCTTCCATCCTTTCACAGTCTCTCTGTCTCTCTCTGTCTCTCTGTTTCTCCCTCTCTCTCATTCATCTCTCTTTCTCTCTTCCCACTCACTTTGCCCCTTTATCCAAAACCCACTGCTGCATGCTTATCCTTGGAGGTCAAGGGCTAACACACCAATTTCCATGTCAAGTGTGACATTTACTAACAAAACTTTGTAAGCCCTCGCAGTCTGTCTGACTTTTGTCATTCTTTCCGACCACAAGCATCTACGAATCTTTGCGTTCCCCTTAAGGCTGGGAGGCCACAGCTGCTGTGGCATGTTTTGGGATACATAACGACAGCCTCAGATGCAAGAAGCAAATGCCTTTTTCATTTGGTCTGACCACAAATTTCAAGTCATTATCAGTACCCATATGGAATTTTTGCATTTTGAATTACTGTATTTAATTATTGTATATTAATTATTACTGTTGTTTCTACTTCATGCTAAGGTTAAGAAACTTATGCATAGAACTTTTCAATGGCTAGTAACAAAAACCATAAGTGTTTTTAGGGTGACCATTTAGAAGAAATACACTTGAGTTGCTGAAAAAGTAGCATATTTTGGCAATGCTGATCAGATAAATATTATATTAAAAGTGTAACAGGTTTACTAGCAGCAAAAAGGTTGAAAGAGGCTTTACATTAATTGAGGTATTAAATATTGCAGAGGTGATGACTCATTACACCCTTTCTGGCAAAAAATATGTATCAGAAAAACACATGGCTATGTTTTGAAAGTCTTCAAAAGCCTTGTGGGAATGTCAGACCTCTTTTGATGAGGTCACTTTCTACATGTATCGTGCATAGAAGTATTAAGTGCAAATGAAAGGAGCAGATACCAGTCCTATAGAGCATGTAGCCACGGCACAGCTGGCAAAAAACCCCTATTTAGCATAGTTTGGCTAAACTTTTGTTTTAATCTCAAGATGAGGAGTTCAAAAACAGCCCTATAAAATATTGTGACGGAAAACCATATGGAGTTCTGAGCTGCTGAAAAGCACAGATAAACATGCTGACCAACAAAAAGCTGATTAGCCTTTAATTCTCTACAACAGCAGGGCCTTAAAAGTGGTTTCAAAGTCAAGAGCTGCATTCAGGTTTATGGCAGCTAAGGGACCTTTTTTGGTTTGAGATGATAAAAAAAATGGAGTCCCCAGGCAAAAAAGATGTTATTAGTAGAGCTTGTTTTTAACATCTGTGCTAATATCAACACAGGAAAACGGTTTTTTAACTCCCTGTGTTAAGCTATTTGTCTTAATGCTGAAAAAATACAGCAAAATCTTCCATCCACCAAAATCATCTCTTGTCACCCCAGATGGCTTCCCATGTACTGAAAACCCATTATAATAAGAGCTGTGATAGGCAGTATTTAACAACTTCTAATTGGCACGCATAAGCATAGACAGAGTTTTATTATATGAGTTCAGAGTCGGGTTCCATTGTACCACATTGTTTCTAGCTTTGGTGATCCTGATTGTCTGTTGCACATTAAAACAACTCCGTGATTGAAAGGCTGGAATTATGTTCTAAGCATTGCTCAGAGCATGACAGAATAAGAATGGAAATTTGTGTTTCAGATCAACACTGATGAGTAGTTTATTAAAGTATGAACAACCGACTGCTAATAAGAACACAGCCATGGTTTCATGATGAATATGAAGCAGTTAAATGAGTAATTCTTTGGTAAGTTTATACTTGGCATGGCTTATTCATTAGTCTGCAAGCAACTTCTTTTCTGCATTCAATATAGAAGGTCTGGGGAGTTAATAAAATGAGGGAAAATAAAAATACCACAGAGCAATTCAAGCAGTGAAAGCTAAATTATAGTCTTGTATATTTTGAGACTAAGTGTTTTACCTGGTTGGTTGCACTCCAATCCCATTGACATCAATTGACATAGCTACAATATATGTGGAAAACAGCACTGGAAGTGAAATTATGACATGCTAGATTGATTTTGTAGAACTGCTGATAAAATGCTACAAATTGCATATTAAAATACTTGTATTTAAATAGTAAGAGAGGTCAGAAGCTGCAAATACATGTTATTGTCACCATAAAATATTATAGTTAATGTTAATTTCTTAGAAAAATCTTTTGTGGTTCATGTGAGGTGTTTCAGATCTTATCATACATTTGAGATACTGTCATATTTAGTCTTTTATCAAGACCAGTACAAATCCTAGCCCCATTGAAAATTCTAGAAGATTTTGCTCCAAATTAAATTAATAATTTACTGAAGAATTACTGAGTTTATGGAGGGGGGGTGGCAGAGAGTGTATATGCCACTGTTTATTTGAGTTGTCACAAAAACATTATTCTGATTAGTTTGCAGTCATATTTTCCAAAAATCAATGGTGTTGTCAGGGTTCAATTTTCCAGTCACATAGCTGTAATGAGAAGCCTCTTTCACATAATGCAAACCCTGATCTAAAAGGGAACTGGAGATTAGGATGTAGATTCATACACTGGGACCAATATAGTCCCCAGGATAATGCAGAAAGCACCAAAACACAACCATCAGTGACAGCTCCCAGATAGAACAGATTAAAGTGGATCATCTGACTCTAAAATTATATGAGCAACAAGAGAATCCCAAGCCTTCTGAAGGTCTGAAAAGTAAAGTTGATTAAAACACCCTTGAGACTGAAAATTGTCATCTATAAAATGTAGCCCAGGTAAATCAGGAATTTGGGCAAGTGTAAAGGGAAACAAAAATCCTGCAAGATATTTCTTGGTTTTCTTTTCTGTTAAACTAAATGCTTTTGAAGGCCACTACTGTTATGATTTCTGAAAACATCTTAAGTATTTAAGAGTAGATATTATAGTTTATTTTCTTTCCAACTCCATAAACAAAGCAGTGTAGGGATTTCTCACACAGGAATTTTCTTCAGCTACAGCAGAAGGATAGAGTTAGGTCAATATAGTAGTGGTGATTGGTGTCTTACAAATACTGTCTTTCTCTAAAATTGCAGGGAGGCTTCTGTCCAATTTGCTAAAGTTACTTTTAAAATGGAATACATTAAGCTGGAAAAACATGTGCTTCATCCATAATACAGTACTGATATTTTTGAAACAATAGTGATTCTTATTCCCAACTCATCTTTTGTAATTTGACTTTTGCAGATAATTCTTACATCATTAGATTTTGTCTTTCTTACATGGATATGTAGCTGAAAAGATAGCCATGAAAGACCTCATCCACATGTATTAAAAGTGACAATTCATATTTAGAAGATATTTCAACATTTTCTAAGATTCACTTGCTGATTCAGAATGTCTCTGTACGTGCCATGAAATACATGAGCAATGTTTGTGCCCCAAATGTGGTACAATCTATAAATAAGATCTCCAAAGTACAGTCAAAATATTATGGAAAAACACCTTAACTTGTAAAATATTTTTCTTGTATTCTTACTATTCGCTCTGCTTCTCTTTTTGTGGATCTCATTATTTTAACAGTTATCTCTGCCAACATATGAAGCTCATTTGTTCCTTAAAAAAACAGTAGTAGGGAAATTAACATTAAATGAAAGTGATGGGTTTTAAAATTAGCTGAAAGAATAGAACATCAACAGTTACAATATGGCTGCATGCAAACATCCACCTTGGTGAAGAGGACACATTATCACCAGTTTCCCTGACTGGCACCAAAGTGATACTGCCTGTTCAAATATTACCACTGACAGAGTTCTGGAAAATAAGTATGAATCTGTTTCTCTAATGGGCAGGCATTGCTTGCAGAAAGGGAACATTCCTTCATAGTTTTTTATAGCTAAATTAAAAGAGCATCTAACTGGTAAATGAGCATGAGACTGGTAATAACAGGTTCATAATCTCTGCAATAAATATGAATTATTTTTTCCATGTGAGGGAATCTTGCTCAAGAGCAAAACCATTCATTGATCACTTAGCACTGATTAGTCATATCACCAGTAAAGACAATTGCCTGGGATAAGGAATTTCTGTTTTATGAACAATAAATTTAGACATGAAAAGAAGGTGAAAAGAATCTGGGGGACATATCTGTAGCATGGGGATTTATAATATTTCAGATTCTTACCACTTTTCAGATTCTTACCGCTTTTCATGTTAGAGAATGGCAGGGGTATAAGTCAACAGAGCCTAATTTATATCTTTGTTTCTTCATGGCAATTCTGTTCTCTCTACTTTAAATCACAGTAGTAGTTACACACAAAAACCATTTATTTTTTTCATGCAGTAAGATTTCATTAGCCAAGATTAACGACCTAAGTCACAAAAAATCCAAATGTATTTTTGGGAAAATGAAACTTCTATCCCACTTTCTTAACTCTGAGCTTACTGACATAAGGAAAGTTAGGGATCTTTCATTTTCTGTCTCCCATTTTTATCATCTAAATTTTATTTCTAGTTATTTCTGATCTCTGATCAGCTTTATAAAAGCTTTGCAGTCTTGTGCTGGCTTTCCCACTTCCTAGCTGTGTCGTTGCTCTTTGTCAAGAAATTTCTGCAGTTCCTTTCTATTGTGTGAGTGATCAACACACTAAAACTTTCCCATGAGCTGTACTACTTCTTGATCATTGCTGATCTACCAACAAAAACATCTGATCTTTTAAATTCAGCTCATAGAATTTTACTGAGCTGGTGTGGTAGCTTTAAAGAGCAGTACTTTGCAGCTATTCTTTGTGCCATTAATAGCTTTCTTCAAGTTTTAGTAAATGAATCATGGGATGTAGTGACTAGTAGTGACTCAGAAGTCATCCCACATCATTACACAATTCATTGATATTTGATGTTTAATCTATATATGATTTTTTAAATTAAAAAGCTGGACTAAGGAAGCAGGAAAATGTCTACCTAAATCACTTGACCAAAATCTTGCATTCTTGACCTTAAAAACGTTTTTTTATATTATTTTTATACCTTCTCAGACTGAACACTTATATCCAGAAGTGATAAATGTGATTCAAAATAATGTTAAAAAGAGAATGAGATATATGTGGGGTGAAATATTCACAATTCAGCAAGGAGCTTTCATATGCAAAACGAAAAGAGAAATCTTTTCTGTTGCCTGTTTTGTAAGAAGACAGGCAAGAAGGAGACAGTCCAAAAGTTGCTTTTGTACAACACTAAAAAAGGTACCTTAAAGTTTTAGATATTCTCTAATTACAGCCAGCAAGTAGTCCATTAAAAAAAATAAAACCTACAAATCTGATACTTATTGTTTGCGAGGAATGTTGTATAATTGTGGATATAGGTCAAGATTTAGATAAGATGTTTCTCTGAGGGTCACAGTATCTGGAGAATGATTTGGGCAAGATCAAGACCCTTCAGTCTTATAGGTCATTCTGCAAGACTTACAAGAGGTTCTTACTCTTTGTTTTATTCTTGTGGAAAAGATGAAGTTGCATAGGCATGGTGTTTTCCTTGATAATGTGGGTGTTCCCTAAATTGTGCAATGACAGAAACTCCAAAACTACCTCTGACCTGATCTAAGATATCTGCAATGAAAAATTGTTTGAAGAGCCTGATTTGTGCCTCTGTGTAGTATAGCTGTGCTAGCATATCTCTGAACCCCGAATAATAAACTCTGCTTTTCAAAAATGTGGATTTAGGCTCAATTATGTGTTGACAAAACTGTACAATTTTCAGTTTGGTTATGTCCTAGCTAAAGCCAACTTGAAGTGTATGGATCATTGCATAGTCCATGTTTCTGCAAGCAGAAACACGACTAGCACTGCTGAACTGAGTATTAGAGTCGGAAATAGTAATAAGTGGACACCAACCACAACAAGAAAGACAAAATTTTTTGCACTGAAAAGCCAAAACCAATCTAGTTGCAGTCAAATAGGTATTCAATGTCTTAGGTACAGGGTATATTCTAAGAATTAAGTAGTAAGGTGCAATTATTTAAGTATTGTCATGAAAAAGTGATAGGATGAAAGAAAAGTCATAGGTGAAAATATGTTAGCGTTCCCTCTTTGGTAAATCATAAAAATAGCAGTAAATAAATAGAAGCAAAGGTGTAGATGACAAAGATAAATTCTGTATGCTGTTGTTACTCTGCAACTTTGCCTTTTCCTTCCAACAAGAGGGACTGCAATCAGATCTTAAAGGATTAGACCATTCACTCTTCACAGGTTATGAAGGAAGAAAACAATTTTACTGGAGTTTAGTAGGATGGCTGAAGAAAATCTTAGTATAGGTGTTCTAGGACTTTGTAAGTATTTACAATTTTAGAGTGCCCTGTACTCAAATCAGAAATAATTTTCTGACTGCTACTTAGCTTATAAAAGTCATAGCTTGTTTCAATCCTAACAATTTGCAGGTGTACAGATTCCTGGAAATTATTATCCTTCTTTCAACAAAAAGTACAAAACAAGAGCAGAAATAAAGCTAATGGTTTAAAAAAAATCAGTAAGGAAACATCCCTTTCCCACATACCAAATTGTGGTGAAAGGCCAGTTTACCATTTTTGCAGAACATAAAGGATGAAACAGTTGTACTAGTTTCTGTTTTTCCAAAAAGAAGATACTCCCATGCGCAGGCAAATGTGACACATGGCCAATGAGAGACCCAAGATACTTACAAGGAACATTTGAAGACTAGTCTGGACGTTTTGAAATGCAAGAATAGAATGACAATAGATGCATGCTTTGTTAATTGGATCCCAATCCTAGTTTCAGTAATGAGTAGAACAAAAAATTCCAAGTGACTATCTAACTTTGAACAGGAAAAGTAAGGGGGCGAGTCAGGCTGCAAAATTGACAATGTTTTTCTTCACTATGTTCAGTGAAGGATATGTGAGACCAGTCGTTGTCTAAATGTGAAATCAGGGGGTTTTGTTGCTATTTTTCTACATAAAGATGTTATAACGAGCTGTCAGAAAGATTTGTTCACTTGTTTCTGTTTACAAAGATAATTTTTGCAGTCAGTAGTAGTAGACTGTTTTTTGGAACTATAAAACTCATGAAAAGCGAAAGAATAAACAGAGCAATAGTAGATTTGCTATGAACTCTTAGAAAAGTTTATATCCTCTATAAGGAAGATGATATTTCATATAGATTGCCTCAGGCAGTAGAAACCATAATAAATATTTACAATATGCATAAGTAATTTCCAAAGCCTGTTTTAGATGGCTGCAATGTATAGAAATACAATACTTGTGAAAACCTACTCATTCATATTCATAAATTTTTGCAAAGAAATCTGTAATAATGATCACTCTGATAGCTGTGAGTATAGCAAAAAATCACCCTTTATATCCTGCATTACTTTGATAAATAAGGAAAAAATGTTCCAGACTAATACTGCCATGGTTCAAGATATGCCATACCTGGATAACCTTAAATGATCCTTCTTCATCTGTAGCTAAGGTATCAGTTTAGCAACAATAAAGATGACACTGAGGTTAGGCTGTCTTTAAGCAAAATTAGCATAAAGACAGAAAGAGAAAGAAAAATCACTTCCATTTAAATCATAACACCATATGGTCTTATATTAGTTATTTAAGGTTAATGAATATTTAAAATAATAGTGATAACTAAGTACATGAGCTTGGACATTAAACTAGGATATCTGTTTTCAGTTAAAACCTTCAGAAGAGCTCATACTAAATACAGATTTCTTTTGTTATTGAATTATTATAGTTCAAATCATTTGATGTGAATTATGCACACTAATTTAAGCAGTGCAGACAAGCCCTGAATGGATCCAGTTTTGCAGCCCTTTCTCTCACATAAGCAATGTGAGAGAAAGCAACCCATATTTATTCCTTTTAAGTAAATTTAAGTTTCCCACTGGACCTTTATGTGTTAATAAAGTTCATAGGATCAGGACCCCCTGTACTAATACAATTCTAGCAGAGAAACATAAAAAAAATTATTCTGTTGGAGTTGAGACACATTACAGTGCCAAATGGACAAAATTCTCCGAACAGAAATGTGGTGTCACTTTATCAAAACTATTTCCAGCTCTAATTGCAGATCCCTGTTAGGAAGTTGGCTTAAAAGCATGCACTATAATTATAGGTGGCTATCTGTGCTGACATGTATCAGCACTTTTAGCTGCTTTTGTATACCAAAACTGATTTGTTTATGTAAACACCAGCCTTATTACACGGTACTAAAATGACACAGTTAGCCAGTAACACACATTTATTTTTTGATTATCAGAGAGAAGATGTTTGTTACTTATTTTGAAAAATTGCATTTGTGGTTCTATCAAAATTGGTTAGGTCAGCATCATATCTCTATCTATCTATCTATCTATCTATCTATCTATCTATCTATCTATCTATCTATCTATCTATCTATCTATCTATCTCTCTATCTCTATCTCTCTATCTCTCTATCTCTCTATCTCTCTATCTCTATCTCTCTATATCATCTATCTATACCATCTATATCTATATCTATATAGACCCCAGAATAACATTATTTTCCCACAAATTGTACTACATTGACATAAGAGAAAAGCAGGACAAATTAAGCATCATGTATCACTCCTTTCGTAGAAGTGCTCACAAGATATCCTATACACATGGATTTTTCTAGATACATAGTTTATGAGCAGATGCATGTATATAAATGATAAAGTTCAAAAAAATGCAGTTAGTATACAGAGTCAGCATTGAAAAGTTATTTTTTGAAACACTTTGGACTTTGAAGCAACTTTAACATGGTCTCAGAATGGATCTAAATGAAATAGATTAGTCAAAATCTGATTTATATTTTCATTTATGTCAATGGGAATTGAATATATTAAGTGTTTCCAGAATTGATTTCCAGCTGTAGTCACTGCCTTTCATGATAAACACCTCATTTTCAGCAAGGCTTTCAAGGAATTCCAAGTTCAATAAAACTTCAGTTCCCAAGGTGGAACACATCTCTCATTTTGGGTTAAGCACTTTCATTTTAGGCTTTTCTGCCACCTGTTAATGTTTCTTTATGTTTCCATATGTTCTTCTAATTGAGGGTCATACTAAATTTGGTTGTTTTCCAAATTATCTTTAACAAGCAAAATTCAACTGTACTCACATTGGTTTTTATCAGGTACAAAGAAATAAGGAGCCTCATATTTCCTTTAAAGAAAGAGTTTCCAGATATTTTGCAAGTAATTCTACTTCTGTGACTTTCTCTTTCTGTTGCTTTCCATTAATCATCCTCAACTCACCATCCCTTTCTTCTGCTCTGATGCTGCTCATCAAATTCCTTGCATAGTTATCCTTTTGACAGTTTCAACTCTTGAATAGAACATAAGCTAAGAAACCCAGAAAACCTGGGCTGCTCCCATCCCATATGTTAAAGTTGGATTGTGTTGCTAGTAAGAAATTGGTCCTTGTGGTTCAAAACTCTTTCACACCATGCTTGAAGCCTCACCAATGTGTGCTTTTCCAGGCTTAGACTTGAGGCCTGAGACAAATTCTGTAAGACATATTTGCCACTAGTGAGGAGAATGTGCACGACTCATTTACTTTCTCCACATATATGGCACCCTATGTGAAACATCATTTTAGGAAAGCTAGCATAACAGAGTAGTCCATCATAATCTACTCAACTCAAAGGATGCAAATTCAAGAGAGGGACTGGGTTGATTTCTCATGATGTTTGTGTTGGCACTTAGTTTCTTACAGGTGGAGAGCTTATGCACCTGTCTATGGAAATGGAGGAGAAGACAGCCCCTGTTGTGTCTCTCACCACAGGAAAAAAGAACATCCACTATTTATTTAGAAAGAGATGGGACTAATATGTTATCTCTTCATTCCTAGACTATTTTATTATTGTTAGTTGTAGTTATTGTTATCATTATTTATAGTTATAGTCATAGTCATAGTTGTAGTTATATCAGGCAGAAAGGTATCCTTTCTTCTTCCTGTCCTAGAGACTGAGCTCATGTTCATCAACTTGTTTTGTGCTGCTAAGCTGGAAAACTTTTTTCTTGTGTTTACATTTTGGACATGCAGTCAATATCACATTTCACAGAAAAGTCAATAATACTTACACAGGACCGTGCATAGCTAGAGGGTAAAAAATGTTGTTATGTAATACTAAGGAAACATTAGTAAAGTCACCTTTACTAATTTATGTATCTGTAGTTGTAATGAGAAGAGGGCCCTTCAGTTCAGTGTTGCAACAGTGTTCAATTAGTATTTATTCCTACCTTTCCCAATGACTGATTTAGCCAGTTAGAATGATACGATCTTCCCAGAAATGAGAATCAGGAATTAGCTGGGTTGGAAGGCACTGGGAATGAGAACAAGATTTCTTGAGGTTTCTGTTTTCAGAGTGACTGAGGTAAGCATAGCATAACTCCTGCCACAGAGTTATGTCCTGTAATACAGAGTATCATAAAGGAAAGGAATCTGGCCCTGCATGTTCTGATGCCACCTCAGCACTCTTCACTTCACTGGCCTTTTTTTGGTACTTGTGGATATGATTTCTTTTACATATTATTGGTTTAATTAAAAGATTTCTAAATACAATGGAGCGGGGGAAAAAAACTGCTTTAGCTTGAAGGAGTTGAATTTATTTTCTTTTCTTTTTAATACAGCTGATGTGGAACTTTTGATTCTCCTTGAATAAAGTACATAATTCTTGAATCTCATATCTCAAATTAGCTTCACCTGAAACAAGCTGAAAAAATGATTTTGCTCAGGTCTGTTTGGAGCTTGGTTTAACCTCTGGGGTTTTTTTTGCAAAGAACCTTTCAATGATCATTGACCAAACAGGGAGCAGCAATGTAAGTGAATCAGGTATGTGTGTGTGTTTCTTAAGTTTTACTGAAAATATTTTCCGCTCTCCTTGGTGGGCCAACATCATCCCAAATTTAAATTTACCAAGGTCAATAAAGTTATACCAAAGAATAAATTGCTTTATTAATTTTTCACAGAGTGGTAAAGGACAAAATGCATTTTTAAACTCCAGCTCTTTTCTTTCAAAATTAAAAAAAGGAAAAAAAAGCCAAGCAAGAAAAATTTATATAGAAAGAATATTGAAGCATCACCTAGTTAGTAAACTGCACACTTGTGTGACATTGGGCATGTTCGTTAATGGAGTTTTAAAGGGTTTGGAGAATGTATACACGTTACTGAAGGGGATTTTGGCACTGTCACTTGATGTCTGGATTGCAGCAAGCATTTCTTTTATTGCTGACAAATAGAAAGCATGTGTTTGGCATTATTTATTGTTTTCTGTGGAGCATATGTCAAGGTCTGAAAGTGTGTATTTCCCCAGGCATGTACTAAGTTTAGCTGCTATAAGATGAAGTTGCTAATATCTGGTATGGTAACCAGTTGGAGGAGTTTGATTTGACAGTATGGGAGATGAGCTGGACACCTCTGGAAGCTGAGGAGGAGACACTCAGCAGTACACTGAGATAAATACTGGTATTTTCTTAATGATACAGATCACACCTTAGAAAGTAGCCACTAGTTCTGGTCTCTTCATTTCTTGGTGAAACAAACAGAAAATGTCCATCAGTAACCATACTTGGCTACAGCTGTAAAAAAATGTTACTTGGCCACAGCCCTGAAAATTAAGGGATTTTTTTTTAGGAATACAATCAAGGTTTGAAAAGTTGCTATAAAATTTTCCCCTGAAATGACATTTTCAAAATTTTCCCCTCTGATTCTGAAATTCCTAGAATGGCTGGTCAAATCTGAGCAGGCCTATCCCATGAGAAAATCTCACAATTCAAAATTACTCCAACTTTGCATTGGAATGAAAAAAAAATAACTTTGCAGATTTGAAGCAAATGTTTCTAAGTGAATTTTATTTTACTTAATTTTTTAAAATTACTTTTTATTTTGCATATGAATGTATATGTAGGAATTATAGAGAATAATCTAAAATGCAAAATCAAAATCATTATTTCTAACATTCAAAATTGCATATGACATGTACCTGAAATTTCAGGTAGGTAAGAGTGCTTCTACAAAATGGTTATTTTTAAAATTTTCTTTCAATGAAAATAGCATTACACAGAAATTTGGACTTCTGGTAGTATTTCACTATGAAAAT
Source organism: Luscinia megarhynchos (assembly GCA_034336665.1). Taxonomy (NCBI): domain Eukaryota; kingdom Metazoa; phylum Chordata; class Aves; order Passeriformes; family Muscicapidae; genus Luscinia; species Luscinia megarhynchos. The sequence continues at coordinate 46,797,312 of JAPFBE010000003.1, read as the reverse complement.
GAATGTGGACTACATATTCAATACTACAGTAATTATCAGGTCATAAATGTTATACACACAAATGTGGAGTTAAATGCTACACTTTAAGAATTTTTCTTTATCTCTTTGTTCCTTCATAATGTTCCTAGGAATTCCAATATTCAAAATACATAAATATGCAAATGGAAATTTTCATTAGCTTGACAAAATAATCATAGTGGTTGAGAAGATCAGAAAGCCCCTATTCAGACTCTGTTTTTCATATACAAATTATAAACATTTCATGTAAATCAAAAGGCAAAAATGAAGGATGTAATCTTAGGCTGCAACTATATGACTACAAAAAACAGGCCAGCAAAGGAGTCTGTGGCCCTGGGGCAAGTAGTATAGCACAACTTACCTCTGTACAGCTGCACTTGGAGCCAGAGCACCCAAGGGACATGGGAAGCAGAATGGATGACTGCAAATCAGTGCTCCAGCCTGTGACCAAAGTCTCATTGGAATATAGAATGGGTTGGAAGGAACCTTAAACATCATCAGGTTGCATCCTCCTTGCCGTGGTTAAGGACACATTCCGCTAGAGCAGGCTGAATGCTCCAGTGACTCTTGAAAATTTACCTCTATAATAAGGACATTGGTTTGGGAGCTATGGACAGTCAATAGAATTTTTGATAATCTACATTAAAAAACAGCAAAAACAGCAAAATTATTTAAAGAATGGGAGCTCTATTAGAGATCTAGAAATTAAAGGAAAGAAAATCTTAAAAATGTGTTTGTAACTAGGAAACAGTTTGGGGATATGAATAAACTACACTGTACTATTGAGCAATGAGTAAGTAACAGGTAATGGTTTTCAAAATTGGAATATGGAGTTATGTTCCCAGAAGAGAACTAAGTGATCACAGGACAAAGACCAAAAATGTGACCAAAACGTCTTACCTCCTGTTTCCAGTTACAGTATGTTTTGAAGTGTGGGAGAGTTTGCCACATCATGTCAGATTTTGTTCATGATAGCAATGGCATTGCTCTCTAATGTGTCTGATCCTCAATTTTATCATTTTTCAGTCTTAGTTTTCTAGGGAAGAATCTTTCTAGTTTTTTCTAGTCTATTTTTAGTCTTTCTAGGGAAAATAAATAGATTGGAGGGAATATGGCAGTAGAAAGCTATCTGGCTAATTGTTCTCAGCAAAAAATCTCCTGGATGGCTTAAGTAGTATTAATGGACCTTAATGCCCCCTGTGGAGGATGGACACTGTTCCTTCCATGGTGGTTTCAATCAGCAGAAACCATTCCATACACAGATCCAGGAGTATGAGAAGCTTAGGTGCTACTTCAAGGCATGTCAGAAAAAGGAGTCCACACGTAAACAGATGAACTCTTATCAGTGAGCAGCCAGTAGAGATGACCTGAGGACATTATGTACAGCCAGCACTATGAATTACTATGGGGCAAACTCAGAATGAGGTATAGGACTTGGTCTATTTCATCAAGAGGTAAGTTCTCTTCATCTTAAGGTGGAGTGAATTTGGAATGACTGTTTATGCCACTATATAGGTAACTGGGTCTTGCACATTAGGAAAGAAATTCTACACTGAAGAGGCGGTCAGACATTGCAACAGGCTGCCCAGAGAAGTAGTGGAATCACCATCACTCAAAGTGTTCAAAAGATGTGTCTTGGTAGCATGGCTTAGACATGAACATGGTACAGGGTTAAAGCTTGGGCTTGGTGATCTTACAGTTTTTTTCAGCCTTAACATTTCTTTGAATTTATAGAAATCCCATTTATAAATAATAAATCTTTTGCCATTAACGGTCATTGATTTTTTTTTAGCAATTATTTTTATGACCAGCATCTGCTAGGCTCTATCAAACGGAAGCCAAAGGAACTCAAAATAATTGAGCACTCCACACAAGAGATTTTTCCTTTAAATATTTGTAGTGTTATCAGTCTCATTAACATTTTCCATCCACTCTCACTCCTGGTGCCCCTGGGCTAAGGTGCTGTTATCTGAATTAGTAGGGCTCGAACAGGTGTGACCGAGGGCAATAAGTAGCCCATTCATTCCACAGTCTGTGCTTCTTTGAGGATCCCCAGGGAACATATTACCGGTTGTGGGTATTTGTGGCACTTAGTAGTTTCACGTTCAAAGCTGAATACAATATCTTACTGTGTAACTCTCCTAGGATTAGCACTTTGATTAAATCTGAGACTGGACATGCTTGCCCAGGAAGAATATGGAAGAGTTTGCTTTGTGTGCGTGTTCTTCATAAACTTGGAGGGAGGCCGAGTGATTTTCCTGGGCTACTGATTGATCTAATGGGTACACACTGTTTGCACCTTTCCAGTGCAATGTGAAACATGTGACTTTTCATCTGAAAGCTATAAACTCTGAAAATACAAGCTCTGCTCAAAATGCATTGAAATGTAGACTAACAATTTTTGTGTCATTTCTGCTGCTCCAGGTGGAGCAGTGCCTGAGAAAAGACATTTGAATTTCACACACTGCATACTGCCAAGCTGGAGATGCTGGTCACAAATATTTTGGCAACTGTGCTGGATCCAGAAGGTGTTATAACACAGTAAAACTGCGGCTGTGAACACAAGAGTCCAGCTCTGCAGAGTGACATCGTGAGGCCACCATTCCAGTGTTTAAAAATTCCTGTCACACATAGCCTTATCAGATGGCCTTATTTACATTCAGCTACAGGTGTCTTTACTCATACTGCATGACTAAGGTGGGTGGAGATACCTACAGAAAAGAACTTTTTTTCATTCACTTCCAAGAGCTACAACATACAACTTTTGTTGGGCAAAGCAGTCTGGGTCAGGGGTTCAGAAACATTTCACACTGGCTTAATTGCTCCTTAACTGCAGCTGACAGGAATTTTTAAATTTTCTTGAACTCTTGAAAGTCCAAATACTTCAGGGTTTGGTTTTTTCTCCATTCAACACTTAAATCTGCTTGCTGTGTCCAGAATTGTTCTACTTCAGCTAACTTCCAGATTTCATGAGTGTAAAAACTGAGGAAGTCTCCTTTCTTAGGAATTTATGTCTTGTCCTTTGATACTTCTACAGTAAGGTGTGAGGCTTCATATATCTGTATTCACATAGCTTTCACATGGACAGACTTTATTACATCTAAGAGAGATTGTACTGTAGGTTTTAATGTCCTCATGAAATTTAGGAGAATAACATATCTCAGCTGATGTCCTCTAAAGTGAGAGGCACTGGATCCATCTCCAGACTGTAAGGGCAGTGTGCTTTCCATTCCCTAGGAAGCCAGACTAAGAAAAAGCATTTAGGAACATTTAGGACACCTTTAACTTGTTGCCCAATATTTAAGAGCTAATCAAGGCTCTTTTAATTCCATGTGGACCGAATGAGTGCTTGTGAGTTCTTCAGGTGGCTCATGTGTACTGTTGGACAGCTGCATAGAAGAATAGTGGGAGAGGGATCAAAGACATTGTATATAAATGATGTCTTCTGTCCAGCTAATGAGTCATTTTTCCTCCAGACCCCATCCTGCAGGTTTCTGTAGAACAATATTGCTCGTGTTTTCCATAGCTGCCTCAGCACCTGGTTTTGTGAACCCTGAATGTTTCTTTTCACTGAAGCAGAACTATGGAAAATTTCAGAATAAAAGAATTTTCTGTAAGGGAGGTGGGGAGGGGGAAGAAGAAGAAGAAGAAAAGAAAAAAAAAAATTAAGTTTCATTGTAAGTTAAGCACTGCTTGTACATTGAATTTGAAGCAATCTATTTCATACACAGATCCTTGGTTTTGGTGCCCTTCCTGCTCCATATCTCTGCTCCCCAGGCATACTCAGAGCCAGCATCTCACATTTCCTGTAATCAGCTTTGGTGGATCATGCTCGTGGCTTGCACTGCCACTGACAGTTTGCTTGCTGATTTTTTTGGATTGCATGTGAGATATTACTCATCAATATGACTAGTCAAATGATTTAACAAATGAAGTATCATCCAATGAACACACGCTGGTGCTTCAGCCTGACTAAGCCAGCTGTCAGGGATGGCAACAGCTGCTGATTCATGAAAGGAATGGAAATATTTCTTTGTTAAATCGGAACACAACCAGAAAAATCTGTCTTAAATGGAAATGAGTGACTATAGCTGTGCATCAAGTAATCCCAAGTGGAAGATTGAGGGTGGAGAGGAATTTTGCAATTGCAGAAATCTGTTTTAAACAAAGTGTTGTAAAGAAAGGGAGCATTGATTTTTTTTATTTCATTTCTCAAGATCTGTTCAAAGCCCAATGAATTTGATACAAATCCCAATATAGGCTGATCATCCTGCTAGAAGAAAAATTCGGCTTACAGGTCCCCATTGTCTTCTGTGTCTGTCAGTTTTAAACTTAGTCTTTTTAGGTTTTGAGGTTCTGCTGTCCTTTTCTTAAAAGGAAAATTATCACATGCCCTCACAGCCCTAATTACAGTATACATAGGTATAGGATCCTGCTAAATGCTGTTTTTTCAAATCTCTCTTTGCATCCAAACAGATCCAAACTCTGCAATTCACATCAGCAGCAAGCAGCATGGACCAGTACGTGCCACGTGAGAGACTTGATATCACCTCTGTGATCACACACCAAAGGCTTTCATCAAAAATCTTGGACCTTCTACAAAGCCTTGTCATCATGTAACATATTTCTCCCTGTTCAATAAATTCTTCTATACAAACTATAAAGACAAAACAAATTATCATAAGTCTGAATAACTTTGCTCAAGCATTCAGTAAAAGATGAGGACATTCGACCCCACTCACTCTCCCAGATGAAAAATATCTTCCATAACTAATGTCTCAGCCCTGAACTGCAGAGTACATATATAAAATAATTTTGTGAGTCTAGACATTAAAATCACAAATTCAATGTATATATTTGTTTCATTATACATATTAATTTCTCCAACTAAGTACTTTGAAGGTGTTTCTTCCTGAACTGCAGGCTTGTTTGAAAGTTAGTGTTTCTTTTCCAGTCAGTTTTATAAAAGATATACTCTACCACAACATTATTATCCTATTAGGTGCAAAAACCATCATGACTACTGGTGTAGTAATACTACTTTATGCATTTCTTTTCCACACAGTAAAATATAAAAGAACTTAATTATATTTTATTCAGAAGTGTCCACCCCTAGACATAATCATTAATGAGGTTCCACACAAAAACTTCATTTGAAAAACTGGAGGTTCCAGAGATAAGCAGTAATTTAAAATTTTTGTTCAATTGGTTATGTTTATTCTATGTTGTCATACAGGAGCCCATATACATTCAACAAAATTGAAAGAACCTCATGTTTTCTGAAACTGTAAAGCTTTTCAAAGCTAACCTAATTTTGAAGTTGCTGAATTGAGTAGATCCACATCTCTTACTGTTGATAAACATACTTCCTCCTACATCAGCATTCTCCATAGATTGAATAATGGCTCTCCAATTGCTTCTCCTGAGAAGATACCTTCTGCCCAGCGAAAAGAAGTGGTTTCCTGTTTATACACTTTTTATCTTCCCATACAATATTTTATAGTGTCAGAGTTGTGACAGTGTTTACACAGTTTCCCTGAATGGAAACTCCAGGTTGCAAAACATTATTTCTGCTTGCTGGAAAAATTACATTTTTCTGCTGTTGAGCTTTTACTTTTTTTCTAGAGCTAAGAAATCTAATTTCATGACAACACTGTGAAGAAATTGGGGGTGTTTCCTGCAGAGAGATATCATTCTCTACCAGGAGATGTATTTCAACTTGATATTTTTAGGTCTGTTTTGTTTTTGCAAGGCATTCCCCTAAGCAGGTTGGTTAATCTGTCCTACAGAAATTGTATGTGTTGCCAAGTTTCTGTTTAAACAGAATATGAGTTTGCTTTCTGAAAAGTAAATGTAAGGAACAGCCTTTTCTAAGAGGATTGCAAAGTAAACTGTTGGTGCTTAAATTCTGTCCAGTAAATGAAAATTATAAATTGTCCTAAAGAAGATAAATACCTTTTTAAAGGAAGAGTAATATATTAATAACCTATTTCTATTATCTACTCAATATATAGCTGCTTGTTATAATGGTTTCTTTACTGTTCAGTTATTGAACTTCAGTTGGAAGACAGCAAAAATTATATCACTCAATGAACCAGTTCTGGAGTGGTAAACCTTTATCATAATGAGCAGAGCAGATGTTTGGGTAAATCTTTTATACAGGGCATTTGTTACTAGAATAATTGCAATAATAGCATCTGAAGAGACTAAAAATTTTCATTGTCTCTTTGAAGAGTCATTTCACCTTTCAACTGTCCTTCAGTGGGATGAATTGCAGTCTTTTAAATAGATCAATGATATGGGCCAGGTATCATTTCTATAACAAGGACAAAATAATCTTTAGATAATAACGAAAACTAGATATTGTATATAATGGGTTTCCTTTAAGATTATAGAGGAAAAAATATCCCAAGGATTTGACCTTGCTCTGTGTTGTCACTGAGCAATTTCTCATTAAGTTCTGAGGACAGAAAGTCAAGACTTCAATAACTAAAAGCCAGTACTAAATAGCCCCATTAGCATAGTCAACTTATTTATTAACCAACATAGAAAAAGAGCTTTCTGTAAGGTAGGCTACAGCAGAAAAGTAATAGATATTAAGTGAAAGACTCACCTTCTTTTTGACACAGGTGTTTCAGGTGTGAAGGGCAATGTAGTTCTCAGCCCTACTTGCTATCTGACTTATATCATGTTTCTTTCCTGCAGCCCCCTTGGTGGTGGGCAGCAAAAGACAGAACAGCTCTCCACATCTCTACATTCACCCTTCTTAATTTTTGCTCACCCTTCCTTCCTTCCTTCCTTCCTTCCTTCCTTCCTTCCTTCCTTCCTTCCTTCCTTCCTTCCTTCCTTCCTTCCTTCCTTCCTTCCTTCCTTCCTTCCTTCCTTCCTTCCTTCCTTCCTTCCTTCCTTCCTTCCTTCCTTCCTTCCTTCCTTCCTTCCTTCCTTCCTTCCTTCCTTCCTTCCTTCCTTCCTTCCTTCCTTCCTTCCTTCCTTCCTTCCTTCCTTCCTTCCTTCCTTCCTTCCTTCCTTCCTTCCTTCCTTCCTTCCTTCCTTCCTTCCTTCCTTCCTTCCTTCCTTCCTTCCTTCCTTCCTTCCTTCCTTCCTTCCTTCCTTCCTTCCTTCCTTCCTTCCTTCCTTCCTTCCTTCCTTCCTTCCTTCCTTCCTTCCTTCCTTCCTTCCTTCCTTCCTTCCTTCCTTCCTTCCTTCCTTCCTTCCTTCCTTCCTTCCTTCCTTCCTTCCTTCCTTCCTTCCTTCCTTCCTTCCTTCCCTCCTTCCTTCCTTCCCTCCTTCCTCTTCCTTCCCTCCTTCCCTCCTTCCTTCCTTCCCTCCTTCCCTCCTTCCCTCCTTCCTTCCTTCCCTCCTCCCTTCCTTTTCTAATATACAGCATTCTCTTTTGTTCAACGTTGATAGTACAGGCTTAACTTCTGTTTTATTACATATAGTTCAACTATTGAACATTAGTTATCAGATGCTAGATAGATAGATCAAATTTTCTTCAAGTGTTTTTAAAAAAAGAAAATTATAGAAAGTAAATAACATAGCTTTCATTTGTGTTGGTATCTCATTTTTCTCTTTCCCTTTTCATTTCCCATTACTCTTTTTTCAGACCTTTTTTTCTCCCTTGTCTGTTTTAGAGCAATTGCAGCAAATACAGATCTTTATCTTTTGAACATTGTGAGAGAAAATAGACATGCCAGAGTGGCATAAACAATCTTTTCCAATTTTAGCCAGAATAAACTTTCACTCTTTCTGTGTTTTAGCAGAATTACAGTGACAGACATTAGAGAGAGAAAAATAAATCCTCCTGCTTAGCTTGACGTTTATTATGCCTCGTTCTTCTAAAATCATTGCATACTAAAAAGCAGAAGATCCTTAGTATCATATGACTTAATATATATATCACGCTTCAAAACCGAAATTCTTTTAGACACTGGTTCAATTCACCTAGGAAAAGGAGGCAAAAACATCTTTGTCATTAATTGAGAAAAGAACAAGGAGAGATTAGGAAACAGTTTGAAAAAACTATTTGATTCTTAAGGCTGAAATAATCCAGCCAGACTTCAATACTTCCAATACTTCAAATACTTCCAATACTTCCTCCACTGTGCAGCAAAGTTTCCAGATACTGTGAAAGACAACTTCATATTTTTGAAACTCTTTTTGTTAGTTTAATGCTGGGTGCTTATTTCTTTCTGCAAGACACAATGACAGTTCAAACTGCCTTAAACAAATAGAAAGAGTCTGTGAATCTAAGAAACCCCATAAGACAAAAAGACTGTCAGGCAAACACACTTTTTCATCTAAAAAATATTAAAGTTTAACAAAATATTGAATGACATTTTATCTGTCTGTTTATTGCGGAGGAACTGGTTTTTCATCTGATGTTTGTACTGGCTTTGTGAAGTAATCCCTTCATCATCGGTGAAGAGTGGGCTCATGCAGCACTTTTAACATTGTCAAATATTCTATTTGCAAGATAAAGTAGTCAGCTGCTTAAACACAATGTTCTTCTATTGCAAATACTTATAGATTTATTTTAATTAGGAAAGTATTTATTTATGTATTCACTGTGAAAATGTCTTTCAGAACTGTTTTTTAAAAAACTGAAACTCATTCTATAAGCTGCTTAGATACCCAAAACCAAAACAGCTTCCAAAAAGTGTTTCCCAATATATGGCTGCGTGGATACCATAAAAGTGGTATGAAATATCAATTAAAAATAAGAACCCTTAATTTTTTCCCAAACCTACAATTTATTTTTTGAGCTAAATATTTCTTTGTTGTCACTACACCAAAAGGACATGCTTCTTCACTGTTGATATGAGTGACTCTTAGCCATTCCAATCAGTTAAATAAAAATTTCATGGAAAAATACGGGTTTTGCAACATTAGACATTTACCAGCCTTGTGTCAATTTTTAGGATCCACTTCAGTTTCTGAAATGGTGATACATACTTGAATTTCAGAGCTGAAGCTGTTTAAATAATATTTATGGACAATAGAGATGCAATCCAGTCAGAAGATTCTGAAGACTTTTTTTTTTTTCAAATCAGTATCAATTTAATGCAATATAACAACTCTCTTTACTTAAAAAGTCATGTTGCTATTTCCAGGAGAAAACATTATAAAAGGCAGTCTAGACATTGGTTATCTTCTAGCACTAATCTGTCATTCTCACAGCAACCCATGCATCATCTTCATTTATTTATTTACAAGACTACATACAAATGAAGCTAATCAAAGAAAATATGCTTTTCTCACTAAGGGAAAAACAATGAAGAAGGCTGAAATTTTTTTCACTTAGGAAATTCTGTTCTAAGAAGAAAAACTCTTCTAAGAAGTCATGCATTCTGTCCATCTTTTCAACATCCTACTACATTTTTTTCTTATGGAAATCAGTAAGAAAGAGCAATTTTTCTATATACAGAGGTCACTATGGACTTAAACCAGAGATTTTTGAGAAAAATTACAAAGAAGAAAACTGTGGCTTTTGAGAAGTAACAGTCGATATAAGTTTATTTTTCTACAATTATGTTCTTCCGCAGCATTTATTCTTCTTACAATAACTTGCGAAATGGAAGTATTTTGCTGCAAAATTGATTGAACTTGGCTGAAAAACCAAATCTTGTGAGTTTAAATGCTATGGAACTTTCAGGGACCAGAGTGAACGTTAGCAAAAAGTGTGGTAGTTACTTTGGTACAAAACATTTATATTACATGTTAGAACCATTTATTTTCCTTGGGCAAATGGCTGGAGCATGTATTCTACAAGAACTTGCTGGTGATGTTTTATACAGTTTGATGCTGACAATTTTAGCCATTTTTATACTTGTGCTGGAAGGATCTAGCTACCGGAACACCAGATCAAGTTTCTCAGCTCAACAGAGCTATTCTGTAAAATCATTTATAACACAGACCATCTCTGTATATGCTGGCCAGAGATACATCCTGCTAGCAAGAACACTGTTTAAAAGACTTCCTTTTAAAATGTTTCCAGGACAAGAATAGACCAAGATTTTTTTCCCCATTCAGATTACAACTAGAATTATTTTTTTTTTTTAAGGAAGTAACCTTGTTTTTATAACCACTTTGGTCAGAATATATCAGAATGGGGCAGTATTCTCCAGCACTGGGTCATTATATTCTTAGGAGAGGTTAATGGGTTGTACTCTATCTCAAGGACAGTTACAAACATTTTGAGACCTGTCCTTCTTAAAGTCACTGTCAGAGGCCCAGAGGAAGTGAAAGAGTATACCTTAATCAAGTTTACAGATGGCAGCAAACTGGGGGTATCAGTCAGCATGATGAAGGGCAGGGACATCTTTCAGGGGCATCTAGGCATGTTGAAATATTGGGCCAACAGGAACCAGGCTCTTCACAGTGCTGTGTGGTGGGAGAATGTGGGCAACAGGCACACTGAAACAAACAGCATATAAGGAGAAACTGGATATAGGCACAACAGCTGGAGAGTTGAACAGGTGGAACAGGTTGCCAAGAGAATCTGTGACCTCTCTCTCTTGGATATTTTCAAGAGCAAACTGGAAAAAACACAGCACTTCCTGATCTGACCTCTGAGTTTCTCCTATCTTAGGCAAGAGGTTGGACTGGTTATTCTCACCCAAATTAACCTGTGATTACGTGATTGCAGCTCTTGTCATTGCCATCTGTTTGTTAGTTCTCTGCATTTCCACATGAACAGCATTTGTGGTAAAACTTCTCCCAAAGGTATTTTATAGTATTGTTCTTCTGCCTCCATAAGGAAGAGGCCTAAAGAAACAAACAAAACAAATACAAATAGGCAGAAAGTATTTCATTCCAATAAAACTGTTTCCTGAAATAACTGAAATAACTGCTTTGACTGAAATAACTGCTTTAATTACTAAGGTGGAAAATTAAGCCGATTATTACCTGTCACTAAATGTTCTTATGTTAGTTTTTTAAGGCCTTTCACATTAGTTGGATGTCAATGTGTAGTAGCAGTTTTAGACACTTAAGCTTTCATTCTGGCAAACTTTATCTTCAAACTTCTGAAGAAAATATCATATTTATCTGATCAGCTGTTTCCCAGTACATTCATGTCATTTCATATCCTGAGACTGTATAAAATTATTTCTTTTTTGGACTGGTACACTTATCTTGGTTCTTTCAATACATTACTGTGTTCAAATTCCTCTAATAATTTTCATGTTTTACCAAATTAATTAGATGAAGTTACTACATCCTTCATTTTTTAGCTAAAACAGAAATGGGGAATAAAAAAACCCAAAACAGATACATAGAGACAAGTTGCATCTAATGTTCTCATTCCATGGAGTGTGTTAATTTAGATTTTTTCCAAGTTAGATTTTATGTTCCCACTAGTATTTCAATTATCTCGGTTACTATCTTTCAAAAAAAAACCTAAGTGGTATTCTGGCACCTACTAACAGCTTGTATCTTAAGCACTCTATTCCATATTTCATTAAAAAGTAACAGCTTTTGATGCTTGCTCTATAATCTGCCTCAGCTGCTGTCTCAGTATTTCAATTACACTATTGTGTCTCGGTGCAAAGAGCAGGTAAAACAAACATGATGTTACTGAACAGATATACAAACTGTCTTATGAAGCAAAAGCCTTAGTCTTCCATCAGTTTGAATGTTTATTCCCAAATTCTGCCTCTTTAACTTAGTTCTTCTTAAGAAAACCAAACTCGATTTTGTTTCCCCCAGCCAAAGACTTAGCAAAGCCAATGAAGCAATGCCTTTGTGATAAAAAGTATTTATTTTCTAAGGGATTTTTAGATCCAAGATGTCAGCTGACATAAACTCAATTGATATTTTATTAAATGGGTTGGCAGCATTCTGGGTGGTCCAAAGTTACCTGTGCTATGTTGGCACCTTCTGCTTTCCTTTGGTGGTAAAACTGTTGAATTTATATGTATCATATCCTTTTGTGCTAGACCTTTGGCCTTGAAGATACACTCTAGAAAATATTGGAGAAGTGCTGAGTTTCATCTGGAAAGGTGGCTCCTGGGAGGAAAAAGCAAAGGAGGAAAACAGGGACAAACCTTATAGCTAGTCAGTAAAGGCATTAACCTGAGAAGTAATAGAGGCCTATTACAGTTCTTCTTTTTCTGGATTTGGAGGTAATTAATTTGATCCACCACTATCAATTTATTATCAAATTTTTACTTGAGGTTGGAAAAAGTGACCCTACGACAGTAAAACAATGCAGAGTCACATCAACATGATGCTAACACCAAAATATCTTTTACAAAAAAAGAGGAAGAAGAATCTTTGACTGACAGATTACTCAATGACTACAAGTTGCTGCCACCAGAGAAAGAACAACCAGCAGTATTTGGATCCATCAGCTTCTAATGTGAGGTCTTGAGGGATGTAAAAGGAAGAAAAGCAAATCAAAACAGGTTAAGGCAGCCAAATAGCCAAGTTTCAGATAAATGTAGGCTCGTGATATTCCCATTACTGTCAGAAAGCAGCTGCCGCAGGGAATTCCATATGAATCCCAGAAAATGGTATTTGTACTGCCTGGTACTATAAATGTGAAGATTTAGCTACTCATTTCAAAACTAGATTTTGCTACACTTGAAAATCAGCTGCATTTCTATACACAGTCTCTCAGTAGCTATAAGACGAAGACTTATTCCACAGACATCAATCAGACATTAAAGTGGCCAGTACTGTACCATTGCTTAAGGGTACAATTTGTACAAATTTGTAAGGGTACATTGTACAATTTGACTGAGCAACAGGACATGCAAAGTACTCAAGGATGGGAAATAACTGAACTATGTTTGTCACTATGTGCTGTGTTTGCTGCATTTTTACTGCTTAGAAAATTTGAGACCTCATCTTTGCCTTTTGTACTTAGTTATTACTTCTGGATGTCCTTCATGTATATTTGTAATGTTTACTTATGAAAAAACATGCTGCTATGAAAACCTGGGCAAATACCTTCACTTTTTTCTGCATTTGCTATGTCCATCAATACAAATTTAGCTATTAAAATTTCCTGTCAAATATGACCGAATACATTCTACAAGGAAATTCCATTTCATGGTAGATCCTGGCATTCTTGCTGGCTTTGTAAACTAGATTTAGTCCTAGTTTCTCTAACATCTGAAAAAATGCCTTTACTGCATGTAATACTCTACAGCAAACAAAAATTCACAGCAGGTGGAATAGATAGATACACATCTCAAAACCTCTGAAGTTAGTGATATTGATCTCTCTCTTAGTGGTCCATTCAACACTCCTCTGTATCTTCCAGTTGCCCTAGCTTGCAGGAAAGAGGAAACAATGAGTGTTTTGCAAGTAGAGGAAGAAGCATTATTGTCTCATCCCATCTGAGCCCATTTTGTACGTTTATCTAAACTGGAAGAGAGGTTTCTCCATTGGGCTGTTCTCTCCTGGTTAGCTGTTTCAAGTTTGTTTTTTCTTATTTCAAAACAATGGACAACACTAAGAGGAAAGAGATACCATAAGATAAGGTCTTTTATGCATCTTGTTTTCTTTGGCAGACTCAGTTTTAAATATTTAAGCAACTTTACATGACTATAAACCACGACATTCTCAGTCTAGAGTATACATTTAGACTTGCAGTTTTCTGGAGTCAGTTGGAGAATAAAGGTTTACCTTTTTTCTATCTCTGTCATTACCACTGGCAGCATCAGTCCTCCTTTACAAGTGTAAATCTACAGCTTTGTTGAAATTAAGGGCTCTGCCCAGCACATTGTTAACCTGCAAGAGAGAATCAGATTCTGGCTATCTACAGTAATAAAACTTGTAAGGCAATGGAAAGCCTAATTACCACTTCAGACTCCTTCTGCCTTCTAGAATGCAAATTGAGTGAATCACCAGCACATGGTATGCCAGGTAAGGCTGGATGGAGTAAAAGAGCACACAACAGCAGCAATCCCTGGTCAGCCTGGTAACCAGCAACTCGGCCACATGCTAGTCCATACTATTTAAGGGGATTCAGATGTTACAGATCTGGTTTTTATTAGCAATATGGAGATAAATACTGGGCAGTAATAAGTGTATGTTTTCTTAATTTCTAATGGTATCCTGCCAGTAAATGCCATACAAAGATGATGATGACATCCGATCCTAGATAAGGCACAGATGCACTTTTATAGAACAGTGGTACATGTGTAGCACTACATATATAGAACACATGCATTTGATTTTGTAAATGATGTACTGCCAGAGGCAATCACTATTTATTTTAACCTTAGAGAGTCAGAGAAGTTCTGTCTATGTTGCAGGATTCCTGCAAAACTGTAATTAATGTGCTAGATGCTACATGCAAGTATGCAACCACTGTTGTGTGGGCATCCATACTACCACTGAGACTGCCTTTGCACTCAGCAAAGCTAACCACTACATTTTCCACCATCCATAAATCTACCTCTCTTCAGTGCAAATCTAGACAGCAAAACCGGGCGTAAACAGGAGTAATTCAGCAGATTGTCCTCTTGCTCTCCCAGGTGATACTCTGCTTTAAGGTAATGAGTTAATCTACTTGAAATTGTTCAAATGTCATCCCAAAAGAAAACAGGAATATAAACAGGAGTATATTGAGCAATTCTGCTTCCTTCCGTTCTGCTTCTTCTCAACAATAAACAAGAGGCATCAAAGGACCCCTTCTGATCAACATCAAAAGCCCAATTTCACCAAGAGAACTCAAAAGAGTTTCCATTTGTGGTCAGTGGGAAAAACTTTTTGAAAAGCATTTAATAAGTTTTCTCTACTTAAAAAAAGAAAAACACAAAGATTTTACACTGTAGCAAATGTTTTAATTCAGTGCTGCAGTAATCTTTATTAATCTTAAAAATTGAAAAATAATAACCACAGCAAAGAAAAAGCAAGAAAAAACCCTTCACAGTCCTGAAACTGTGGCCTCTGCTCTCTGCTTTTTTCTGGTTTCAGTTGTAGATAAGGCAGAGAATTATTTCTTGGCTAACAGCAATCGAGAAGAAAACATAAATAAGTATCAGATATAGAGCAAGTTAAGAATGTTTTCTGTGGTAACTTGCAGGCCAGGAAGGAGCAAGTCAGTGAAAAAGAAAAAAGGTGTGGGGGAGGGGAATGGTCTTTAAAAACAAATCACCAAAGGACTCTGTGAAGTAGATCCCAGCCCGGCAAGCTTCAGTGAGTGCAGTCCATGCCTCAGAGAGTAACCACCTGATAACTGGTGCTCACAGGTCTATTTTTAGCAGAAAAAAATACTGTGGTAGGAACCAAGCAGGATTTCAGCCTTTGAAGATTCATTGCTCATTCTAATAGAGATGTATTGGGCATTACATTGGGGTTAGAAGAGATGGAAAAGTACGTGGAGAGGGGTTGAGGTGGTTTCTGCCATATCCATGCAGTTATTAGTGGGAAAATGTGTCATTCATGGCAGAACTGTCCAGGTGCTTTGACTCCCTGAGAACCCCTTAACTCATCAGACCACCACTGATCATTGCACGGTACAGTCCACAGGTCACCAGAACCACCAAAGAGGTGTCTGCAAGCAGGGACACAAATCCTGATGCAAGGAGCTTCTGGAGATACCACCTCAGCTCTCACCTGGCCCTCAAGAAGTCTGTCTTTCCACCCTAAAGGGTTAATAAGCAGATAGCCTGCTAGCACTCTGCATTATTAAAATCCCTTTGCACAAGGTGGGAAGAATGGATGGGGCCAGTAATGGGTACCACAGCAGGGATCCTGTGATGGGCCCCTCAGACTCTTGGGAGGGGATGGAGGGGGCTGAGGGAAGGTGGCTGGAGCCCACACCTCCACCCTTCCCCAGGGAACAGTGCAGTGCAAAAGGCCTTTCTGAAATGCACAGGGCCATTGGGCCTGGTATGGGAGAGAAATGGGATAACAGGCAAGAGAAACAAAGGGAAGTTATAGATATATAACAGAAACAATAAGAGGCTGAAATTATTGATTCTGAAGATGGAAGTGGGGAAAATAGGAGGTTTAGTCAGGCTGCCAGGAAAGCCAGTGTGCTCTCATGGAGCTGCAGAAGTCTTCAGTACCCAAATAAGCAATGGGTACAGCTTCAGAACTGCCTGCAAAATGTCTGGAAGATCTCATCCCAAGCTTACTGATAAAGTGGGGCAAGCTAGCATGGGGAAAAGTAATGGGAGAAAAAAATATGCCCATCTCTTTGTCTTTTGTAGGACCTCACTGTGGCCGGGTCCGGCAGCAGTTCATCATGAGTAGTGTCTTCCAGAAAGAAATGGAATGTAGCTGGGAATTCCAGCTACATATTTAAGGAGCATACTGTGAGCTTGTGAGGCAGCTCCTCTGAAATTAGAAATGACTGTGCCTTCCTGACTTCATCAGATTTCTGGATGTGAAAGTGAACCCACAGGGTTCTACCTCTGGAATCCTCATGCAGGTGGCAGCTGTAACATGAGGCTGTTGCCTGCTCTCACAGTCAGAGCCGTGGCTGCTAGCATTGAACCAGAAGCTGTTCTCCACTGGGGAGCTTTGAACTCTGCAAATACTTCACTGTGAATAGTGTTTTCTTTCAGACTCACAAATATTTCCAGAAAAGGCACCTGATCTGGGGGTAGAGAGTAGCGGCCAGTTTGACATGAACTGTGAAGAAACTACATTAAAAAAGTTTTGTAGCTGCTGTGCCAAGCTCTTCTTAAATAGAGTAATGTTGCACTTGACAAGATAGCTTGTACCTATGCAGTCCTGTGTATTTGTTTGTCTGTGCATCTAACTGTACAGATAAAGTCAGAGGTGTTCTTGTTTGCTAGCACCTCTCTGTTGCTGCAGCCTTAGGTCTTGAGCAACAATTGCTGTGCTAAAACCATCCTGTGATGCTAAAATTCCAATTTTTCAACATGAAACATTTAAAGTGTTTTCTTTAAGTGATGGTTGCATGAGGGGAAAAAACAGAAGGTAGGTAAACTGAGGTATAAAAGTGCATAATCCACTGTTGTGCACATCACAAAGCTAGAAATAGAATACTTTCTGGAGTGCTGGCTAGAGAGGCAATCTCCTCTGCAAGCAGGTACCTCATGGTTACCCTCCAGCTACTGCTTGGTTTTAACTCCTCCTTCAGATAGGTCATGAGAAGGAGTGACTTGGGCTGTGCCAAGACCTGAAATGGGAGACTGGTACAAATGGCAGCTAGCCAGCAGTGAGGAGACATCTGGCATAAGACAAGGCTCTAAGGTGTGTTGTACATAGTTATGGAACTATTCTACCTTTGTTTTCTGTGTAACGTTATATTTTTAAGAACCGTGCCTGCCTGAGGAGACAGTAGTTGTTTTGTTCTTTGAATTGCTGTAGCCTCGGGGTGTCAAAGTCATTTAAGCAGAGAGGGTTGAATTCCATGTTAAATTATGGTTCGTGGGTCACAGTATAAATACACAAATTGCATACTTTCCAGCACAACAGTATCCCAGTGATGTCAGTGGAAGTTCACTGGGAGATCGGCATCACTCAGCTGAACAATTTGCTCCCTTTTAAGATCACAATTCTCAAGCTCCATATTACCCTCAATCCACCAACTCCTCAGTTCTTTGAGATAAGCATTTCTGCCTCTTCCGTGCTGCTTGCTGAAAGCAACCAGCAGTGATGCAGAAATGTGTTTGGGGATATTCATCAGCCTGGGAGAACTTCAAGATGCCAGTGATCAAGAGTATGTACATATGTATGTATCAACTATGTGCAGTCACACTTGGGAGATTTTCTTTGTCACCAACAAGTCTAGAAAAAGGAAGCAGGATTTTATATCCAGTGTCCCTGGATATGACCTACAGGCCATGTTTTCATCTCCTTAGTGCAGGATGAACAGAAACAAACCCACAGCTTTGTGTAACTGGGTGGTTTTTCTCTGCTAGTTCCAGATCTGTTTGAACCATGGACACATATACGGAAATAAAATACTAGCATGGAGCTCTCCCAAGCCTCTCTCATGTGGACTTTCTGGTGTCTGCTAGTGTGATGGACCATACTCAGCCTCAACCTTTAGCTGTCTGGTTGCATATTTCCATAAAATTGTAACTTTTTTTTTTTTTTTAAGTCATTCTATACATGTAATGAAATAAAGTTGGTTTGTTTGGAAAGGATGTAAAAATGTGAGCAGGAAGGAAGGAAGGAAGGAAACAAAAAGAAGGACATAAAACTCTGAGACATGACTAGTTGCTGTTCGTGCTGCTCTTAAAACATTCTAAATGCTGACATTAAGGTTGGGCTGCTGCTCCCCAGCACAAATCATGAGCTGCCTTGCACATGAAAGAATGGCTGACTTTCCACAAATCTCAATTTCAGCCCTCTTGTCTTGCTCATCCCATCCCCTCCTCCCTGTCCTCAGTGTGGGATGCGGATGTTGTGAGAAGATGGTGAGATTGGAACATGGATTTTCCCTTCTCCCTCACAAACGAACAGGAGATTGCTTTTAAAGGTATTAAATGGACACAGGTGGCACTGTAAACTTAAGTGCCTCCACATGGAACATCTGCTACATGTTCTCCAGTTCCTGTTATCTTTATAGCAGAACTTGATCTTTTAACCCCTTCACAACTGCCTCCCTCAGTCCTTGTGCAAAGATGTGCAGTGCCTTTTCTTTGATGTATGGAGAAGTCACAATGGATCTCTGTGATGTGACTGGCGTATGGTGCAGTGCTTTGAGCTTCAGTGTGCTTAGCAATTTGCACAGGTGGGTGGGGGAGGAAGGCAAGTGTTGTCCAGGTGTTCTGAGTCTTGCTACAGATAAGAGGATTCCAGACATACCGCAATACATCGAATTTCCCCATTCTCCCGCCTTCTGCCTTCCTCCTGCACTCCCCCAGCCCCAGGAAATGTCTTCCTTGGGGGAAGAACACATTTGTGGGGATAGTCCAAGCCAGTTAATATAATCTGAGCCATTTGAGGTGTAAAAGAAATAAATATGGACCTAAAGACCTAAAGAAAATAATTTTTCCTTTCATCTCCAGAATCCATCATTTCTCCCTAGTGCTTCTTCCAAGCCTTTTTCTTGCAAATTCAGGTACAAAATAAAAACCTGGACCACGTTAGTGTGTCTTTAGCCTCCTCATTGCGGCCTCTCACCAGTTCACAGCATTTGTGCAACAGAGCTGTGTGATATTTTCCTTTGAAGTCCTAATGAGTGGATCCTTGAGCTGGGGCTACAAGCTGGTTGCCAGGTGAAGCATTCACATATCTTTTTCATGTGCTCAACCTGAAGAAAAAAGGAAAACTTGAATGAAGGTGCACAAAACACATAGCTCCAAACTAAGTTTAATGTAAAATGAGATTGAAAGCTATAGACTGAGAATAAGGTCTAATATCAGTTGCTGAATGTGCCTAAATGCTAAAACTGTTCATGCCATATCCAAGAGTTCTTTTGAGCTGGAACGGGGAAGAGAGATAACATGGCATAAAGCAGTGAAGAGCTGCACCAGTGGAAACCATAGTTTCTGTCAAAGCTTGGTAATTGTACCATATAGGAGGCATCCCAACAATTCAAATTTGCACAGACAAGGTCCAGCATTATGCCCTGGGAGCAATAAGGAGACACAATTCTCAGTATCTGCTGGAATGATGAGCACATGGAAAATATTACTATTTTGTTTAGCAGGATACACCCAGTTAAGCAGTTGTTCATACTGAAGCAACTGGACCAGGAAGTGAGCAATCAGGAACAAACAAGTATTCCCAAGCAAAATGAAAAATAATTCAGTTGTCCTTGAAAACCCATGTCAGTGCCCCCCTATTCAGCTCTTCCCTTGCCAGGACTTAGGCACCTGTGTTGCTCTACTCAAATCAGTAGATTTGATTTGTGGTAAGCACAAATTGTTCTTCTAGTTTTTAGGAATAGATTTGCTTTCTAAGATAGGGATTGAGAAAGCAGTTAGTGCTTTCAGGTCCCTATAAATGTGTCTCTCTGTGTTCCTTCCCCAAGCAACTTGAATAAGAGTAGATTAAACTCTTCTATAAAGTAGTAATGTTTTTGGCATTTAACGATGCAAATTCTAACTGATCTGCCAGTTTCCCTCACAATCTGATGGTGACCTTTTCCAGTAGAGTGGTCACTACAAAAGCTATGGAATAAAAATGCTTGCATTTTCAAAATATTATTTCTTCTTCTATAAAAGGTACTGGGAGAGGACCAGGGTTTGATATCAGAATAGTCCACACCATCGTATCTTCTCACAGCCCCTGAACTGCTGTTAGATCTCTTTACCACACCCTAAGCATCTTGACACACTTTGCATTGGTGATCAGGGTATGCAGGAGCCTCCTGTAGTGTTTTCCTGCACGCTGTCTTTGCCTTGGATTCATTCCACTACTGTTTCAAACTTCTTCGTCTTGTGTCATTTCCCTTCTTTCCTTTGTCTTTCAGCTTAGTAAACACCATCTAACAAAATCCCACTCCAGTAATTTAAGAAATTGCTGTTTCATCTGGAAGAAAAATGTACAATCGAACAACCAGGAAGATACATGTAAATCCCGTTGCTCAGTATGTATTCCATCAGTTCTCTCCAGCCCATTGTCCAATTTGTTTACTTAGACCACAGCTCTCTTTCAGATAATAAATCTCTTGCAAGGATGTGTCATGGCACTTTTCAGGTCTCCACAACACCCACAACTGATGCTCCTTAGAGTAGCATTCACCTGGAGCAGGTGCCTGGGCTGAGCTCCACTGGGATCAAGGACTCAGCCAGAGCCTGCTCCTGGGGTGGAGACCTGGAATAACTCCTTGGCTCTGCAGTGTAGATGTCTCCTCTGTTACTCTCTGTGCCCAGAACAATGATATTTTTCTTAATTGTTCTCAGTTGGCCCTTGGCAGCCTTGTAATTTAAAGAAATCTCCAAGAACATATGCCTGGCTGTAATTTTCAGGATAAGCACTGTTCATGAACACTTAATATTTTTAAAAGCTATGTCTGTGCTTTTGGTTTGGTACTAAAAATATAATCATAACTTAAACAACAGTAATATCTGAAAAACCTGCAGTTTCTGGGGTAACAAATGGTACAATGTTTCCAGAATAGTGCTTAAAACCAAGAGAAATGATCATGGCTGGCAAGAGAGACAGTGTTCCCAGAGAGAGTTAATTCAGCATAATTTTGAGGGATATCTTGTAATGAAACAAGTCTTAGTGGGACATAAAAAGTACCTCCCTTACTGTAAGCCCTGTGAGAGGTGATGAAGCCTCCTGTTCTTTGTGGTAATTGCCTTAGGTCAAAAAGGGCTTAGTATGTACAGGAGGCATAATTTCAGTTATCCTCCTGTCCTGAATCCTGGCCCTTTTAGCTGTAACAGAAATTCTAAGCCAACCCATACTTTTTGGATTACTTTAAACTCCATCACAGTGCTTTTCTTAAAGCACTTTATTTTGAATAGGATCCATGAAAGGATTCTGATATGGGCTGAAACTAAATCACTTTCAAGGAAATGCAGCTGGAAGCACACTAATCTAAAAGCTTCCCAGGGAAAGCAGCACAGGCGTCCATTCTGCTGCGTCTCCGCCCCCAGCTAAGGAGCACCAGGGCTCTCGGAGAGCCCTTAACCCTTGCGCTGCAGCACTGCCTCACCAGCCATATCCAGGGGATAAAAATGGAGCAGAAGCAGTGCTCTCTTTCAACACCACCTCTGTGTTGCGTGCAGCTTTCATCTAGTTGTCTGAGTATAGGACAGAGGGGTTTGTTTCAGCTTTCACAGACCTTATGTGTTGAATTGCAAGTGGTTCTAACCCTGGGATACAAGACAGGGCTGTTTCTGCTGTGATTGCTCCTTTGAATCCCACTAGAGATGACACTGTGTTACTTTTTGTAAGGCCTCTCATTCCCACCTGCCTCACCTTGTGCCAGTGTGCAGCTGAGGCTGATGTGCGTCAGGACAAGTTGTGACGGAATTTTTAAGAAGTGTTTCAGCTGTTTATTAAAGGATTAGAAAAGCTGTAACTAACAGAGGGTATGTTTTAGTTGGAAACAAAGCCAGGAAATGTGTGGAGATTGGAAGAGGGGGAAACTCCAACATTTATATATATATATATATTTGGCCATATATATAGAGCAGTTCATCCCTCCCACACCTGTTACATAGGAATTCTTTTTCAAAAATAAAGGGTGCGAGGAAGGTGCATCTGTGTAGATGAACCTGGGCCTAACCAGCCTGTGGAGTGGCAGGGATTTGTTTTGCTCTTCCCACATATGATTTGTATGTCTTTCTTTTTAATTTTCTCTTATTATCACCTTTAAACCAGTTACAGCCTACAAAACTATCAAGCCTACTTCTCTCCATGGACTCTTTCAGGATTCAAGTTAGTGACATGTCTATCCAGAAGGCAGATGAGAATTTCCTTTTGTTCATTTGAATGTAAGGTTTTAAGATTGCAGGATGGTTTATTTTCCACAGCTAGAGAACATCATCCCCCCACCTCCATTTCAGGCAGCTGATTTTGTCTATGGAGAAATAATCACTTGTAATGGGACAGATAAGCTTCTACTTCTTCAGTTTTTAGCCTGATATATTAATATTATCCAGTGCTCCTGAAGACTTACTGCATCCCTTGTTGAGCAGCTCCTGCTAAGAGCACAACTTTGGGCAAGAGGGTGGGAGAGGTGGATCAGAGAATGCCCCGTGGTTCAGCTGCCCCTGGCAAAATCCACCTTCAACAACCAGAGGGAGCCTTCCAAGCCCACTGCAGTTCTGGCAGCTGAGACAGTGCTGAGTACCTTTCAACTGCTTTTGCTCTGGAAATCACAGATTACATTAATGAGCTCACTAAGGTCAATCTCTGGTATAATTCAAAACTATTTTACACGGCACTAAAGTCTGTTTTGCCCTAGAAACGGCAAAAGTAGTGAAAACAGTAGTTGACCAGGTGATTTCATGCTGTATCAGGTGATGCACTTACATTTACTTTGAGAAGTGTTTGTATACTGTTTGACTTTTAGCCAGCAAAGATAAGCTCACATCCAGGACTGAACATCAAGGTGCTAATGGAGTTTTCCAGTGTCATAATTAATAGATTCAACAAAATGGTCAGGGATGGGAAAAAGGTTTACTTCAAACACTAAAGCAGTTACATGACCTGTTTTGAATCTGTTTTTTTACTCACATATTTTAATTTGTATATTTATATAAAAGTCTATCTAAATGTATAGATAAAGAAAAAAATTCACTGATATAATATGTATGTGCATGGATAACACCATATTATATTCTCAACTACCAGAATGTCTGATTTTCTGTATTACTTCATATAATACTTTTAAAGTTTTCATTGCATTCTGAAATGAGGCTATCAGTCTCTGTTACCTTTTGCATATGTGTTTCACAAGTTTCCACAAAAGCGTGTGGAGTAGAAAAAACCAAAAGTTTGCTTAATTAGTGGACCGTTAATTATGTAGCAAAGAAGAGGCCCAAAAATAAATTTTGTTACTGACACTTACTATTTAATCAGAGGAAGAAAATTAATTTATTTGATATATGGATGGTTTTCCTGCATGCTTACATTGAGGTCACATCCTCCTGTCATGATGAAAACAGGAGTCCAACCTACAGCTGGCACTACAGGCATCAGGAGAATAATCAAGCAGCCCAAGCAGCCTTGTGCTTCCACTGATTCTTGTGCAGACATGGGGTCAAGAAGCTGCTGGGGAGGGCTTGGGCTCCTGTGGGGCGCTGGGAGTGTGCTCAGCCCTCCTGGCAGCACCGCGTGAAGCCGGGGGCCAAACCACGCTGCGGCTGCCGGCCCAGCCACGGCCATGTCGCAACTCCTTCTCCTTCAGATCCCCTCCTCTTGCTTCAGCCCCCCCGCGCTGTCATGGCTCGTGCTCGTATATAACTTTTGGGAAAGGCAGATCTGTTGCTGCGAGCCAAAGTTGCTGTTTTTTCGCCCTGGGCTGTCTAGATGCCCGCAGGCGAGAGCAGCATCGCGGCCGCTCCCGTCAGGAAGCTCCATGGCGCGGGCTGTGCTGCCCTCGCCCCTGCCCCGACGCTCCTCCAGGGCCAGCGCTGCGGCTTTAAGGCGCTGGTGGCAGAGCCACAGCACAGCCGATATTTGTCCTCTCCGCGCACAGCCGGTGCCAAGCGGTGACATCTTCCACAGGCTCTGGGACGCGCTGCTCTCCGCGGCGCAGAGAAGCGGGCCGGGGGGCGGGGGCCGAGGGAGCACAGGCCCCGCAGTGTTCCAGCAGGATGAGTCACTTCCTCGCAGCGCTCGGACGCGTTATTTATCGCCGCGGGGCTGATACGGAGGCCGGCTCCTTGTCCCCGCTCGGCACCCCGGGCTCGGGCACCCCATTAATCAGGCGCGGCCTTCGGGAGGCCTGCCCGCTGGTGGCCTTTAGCTGTCTCCAGCTCAATGAAATTACCTTCTGCGGAGGCCTGCTTTATGAGAGATTGGTTTATTTGTAACTAAACTACTTCCTCCATTATTTGATAAGCTCAAATATTTGCTACTGATAGTCAGAGAGTGTCACATTTATTATCCCGTTTCAGGCGTTGCTTAACTCCTTTGTGTTAGGCTTTTTTAACCCCTTTGAGGATAGCAGAAAGCGGCAGGAAAGGTCTTATTCCTCTTACTCATTCTTCAAAAAGAATTGGGGTTTATTCTGTGAGGCATGTGGCTTGATTAAATTAGAATGCTTTCAGTAGTTTTTTATATGTTTAACACAACAGTTAGCAGGGCTGACTCATGCTCTTTGTTAGAAATCCAAAGTTACAGAAAAAGAAAAGTGAGCAGTGTCTTTTTCTTGCCTCATATATTGTAACACTTCAAGGTTTAGACAAATGTGGACATGAAGCACCATGGTCTCAAGAATGGGGCATGAATATGAATAAAGTCCTGTTTGGTGTCTTGACACCTCTGACCCATTTGTACCTCGATTTGTGTTTTATTAACTCTGGTTGAAAACCAGGTTTGCTTAGCTTCATAAGACATCTGATATCTTTGGAAAACTGAAAACCCAATGGCCCTAAAATGTAAATAATACTTTTACAGTAACTTACTGCCATACACTCTCAAGTTTTTCTCTTAGAAGAAAAGTTTTTCTTTTAAAATATATTCATGTTGCTTTAGGATATATTTAGACTATATTTAGAATTCCTTTAGGACATTTTTAGAAGTCTTTCTGACTTTTTAAATTTTATTTTTGTGGATGTCAAGGGATTATTATCTATTTGCTTTTGAGGATTCCAGCAGTAGATTACAAACCCAATACAAAACTATATTTGTTTATGTTAGGAGGAAAAAAATTACTTAACCATGAGAATGATCTTTCGGAGCCCCATCTCACTTCCCAGTATTTCTTACAAAACTTTTGTGGGTACTTGATGTTCCAGTAGTCTATATGCTTTAATCAGCACTGTCTTGCCTAATCTGAGCATTTTTGCCAAGACCATAGACTTGTACATCACTATCCCCCCATAAATATATGCTCCAATGGAGTTGGGGCAGGGAGACAACCACTCTTTATCTAACAAAGAGAAATGGGAGCTTGGGATTTGGACTTGTGAAATGGAGAGGCTCTGAAATCCCATTTGGTACCTTCATAGCATCCCAGGTTCAAGACCTTGAGATGCCTGAGGCCAGAGGAAAAATCTTTAAGAGAAAGCCCATGCCTGCCACACTGCACAGGGAATGTGGTTATATTTCTGTAATGAAAATTAGATAATAGTCATAATTCTTCAATGGGAATGGTGTCATTCCAGGACTGCTGACACATTTTGCATGGAGAGATCTCAAGGCATTTCTGTTGGAGCCAGCAGGCTTTGGGGAGAAGCTTTGGGCTGGGAAAATAGCACTGTGCCCAGAGCCTGCAGTGTGTTTGAACACAAGCAAATTTCTCTATTTGTGCTTAGCAAGGGCTCCAGTAAGCAAGTCCTGCTGCTTATATTCCATTATACTAAATCATATCTGAAATTAATGGGACTGCCCCTATTTAAAATTAAAAAAAAAATATGGTGAAAGGGCTGATCTACTGAGAACATGATGAGACTGGTCAGAAATCTCCCTCCTGTGGAGGAAATAGGAGTTTTGAGAAAAATATATTTAAAGCAGTTCAGATAAAAATATACAAAGTTTTCATTTTCTCAATTATTTTGAAGAACATATATGAGTAAATTTCTAAAAAAATTTAAGATGTGAATTTTCAAGTGGAACTTTTTACCTTGCTGAAACTTTATGGTTCCTCAAAGTTCAGAGAAGTTAGTTTGGTTTCTTTCTGAGTTAAAAATGATTGAGAGGAAATAATGTTCACTGTGCTAACTAAGAAGGAAGCAATGGTTCATTCCATATCTGACAGACGAGTAGTAATGTATGCAATCACTTGTGCACTTACAGTCAGGTACAGCAAGCTCACAGCACATGGCTAGGTGTAAAGCTATCTGAAATGATTAGGATACATAATGCTGGCTTAGGACTGCAGCCTTCCAGAACCTCCTCAGGGAAGATCAGGCCTTTTGCAGGTGGCTAAGTTGATTTCTAACAAAGAGCCTGCTGGTGAGAGTCCAAATTGGTTGCTTCAGCTGAGGTCTGCCCTGAAAGTCAGGGAGTGAGAGCTGAGCCTAGGGAGGTTGGAGGTTCATTAAATGTGTTTGTCTTGGACTTGGACATGAAGATGTTGCTATTCCAGATGCAGCTGGACTCTTAGGGTTTTGGACTCAGGAGTTATAGGAGGAGCAAAGATTTAGCTGTGATTTCTGTACTACAACAGGCACTCACAGAGACAGCACTCTTCTTTGACATACCATTTTAAAATAAATGCATTGTAAAATCACAATAACTGGATTTTTACAACAATATCCTATACAGCTAATTGTAATTTTAAAAGCAGATGTGCATTCTACATTTTACCATGAGCTCATTAGAACACAGTTAAGCCCAGGTAATTGGTGAATTTATTTTTCATACAATATTCAAGGTAAAAACTTATACTATCATATTATCAGCATTTGCAAACGGAAAATAATTTCCAAAACTTGCATGCAAACTAAAGTACACATCTTTTCATGTTTTGCTATTGCTCAGACAAATGTTCCTCTCTTAAAACAGATTCCTCAGGCAATGCCTGCTCTCTCTACTGATGATTAGCTCAGTTAAAACACTAGCTTGGTAGTTTTTTGAAAAAAATTAGGTTCTCTCAAAGAAAGTTTTTTTCTCTGCTTATACCCAAAACCTCCTCTAAGTACTTCATTTTTTCATAGGTGTGAAATATATTGTTACAATTACTAAAATAATTCTCATCATGCTTCTTCCACATACCATCTGTATTTGGAAGCTATTAAATGGGATCTGGCTTACACCTTCAATATATGAAAATATGCTTTGTTGAGCAGAAAAAAAAATAATGTCCAGGCCTGTGTCCACGTTACTATCTCATTCTCTTTCTAAAAAACAGGGTGGTTAAGTATTACTTATGATCAGATACAGCCCTAAGTGTTTGCTGTTTGGGCTCATCCCTTCATAATTGTTTGGGTTTTTTATTTCCTGACCCATGACTACTACTGAAAAGTTATTAATTTACTCCTCTGATAATTAGAAATCTCTTGATTTTTTCCTACTTGTCCAAAAATAATTTATAGAAATTTTTACTTGTGCCATCATTGTCTGTTAGTTTTAAAAAAGCATTTTTCCGTTTATGGTGTTTATCTGCTTGCTTGTTTCTAAAAAATGTCTGGATCCGCACAGACTTAGCCTTTGTTTTGGGAATCTGAATGTTCTTCCAGCTGCATTTGATTCTCAGGGAGAAATTTATTTGACTGACCTTCTCTGTTCAGCAGATCTGCATCTTTGCAGGCATAAATACCTGTTTGCACTGCTTCTTCTTCACTGATTGTGTTGGAAGTATGATTTCACAGTAGAAAAAGATGATAGGCAGTCGCATACAGTCTTCTCTGCAGATGGTGGAGACTAAATGCCTACAGCCAAGAAGACACAGCCTAAACTATTAACTACTCACATCCAGCACCTCTCCAAGAAGCAAGCATTTTGAGTTCCTGCAGGAGACAACTGGTTGAACGGAAACATTTCCTTACCCCAGATTCAGATGCCTTCAGCAGCTGTTTTTACACAGCTTTGAATTGTGAACCATACTGATGTTTTATGCTGCTCTTCCTAGCATTCAGGTCTTTACCATGACTTTTATCTCTTTCATGGAAGCCAGTGCCTGACAGGATTTCTTAGAGTTCTAATGTGTGTTCTGCTTCCTGATGGGATAATGGCTGGGGGGCAGCTCATTGGCACTTAGCTCTGCCTAAATCTATAATTCTTTCTGTTTTAAGGGCTTGAGCCTTCTCATACCAGAACTGTGACCTGTCAGTCGTGTTTACAAAAGAGTTATGTTTGTCACTAAGCCACATGGGAGATTCATATTGTTAGCGAGTTTTAATCTAAGGTTATCTAGGAAAAGAGGAGAGTTTGGACTCCACACAGAGACCCATGTTCTTTTGACTTTTATTTCACCTAAAAATGCCTTAAGTAGTGTTGGGAGAAATTCTCAGCAATTTGATACTCTAAGTGTCCTCCCAAAAAAGCAGGAGTTGCAATCTACACGTCCTCCCTTGCAACAAGTACATTGGCAGCCTGAGATAAATATCATAAACCAAATGGAAAGAAAAAGTATGATGATCTCTATTTGGAATTATAGAAGAATAGATGATAAAGCAGGGGGAAAGAAGGTGTGATTTGACTTGGGATATAAAATAAGTAACATCTAAATAGGTGAACTCTAGATATAGCTTCATTAACAAAACATATTTAAAGACTACTTGGATAAACTTGCATAAGAGAAAGTAATAAAATTAAAATAATGCATTCCAAATTTTGTTTGAGGATGCAAGGCAGAATACCCTAATGTCAATAGAGATAATATATTCAAGGACAGCATTTTATCTGAGATTCATCTAGGGTTTATGCAAATGTTTTGCTTTGTTTGTTGTTCATTGTTTTAGGGTTTTTTGTGTATGGACCATGGTAAACTGTGAAGAATTTAAACCCTTATATTTGGATTTATGAAATATAGGATGACATTTTGGAACATGCTTTACCGTCCACTTTCCTTATAGAAATCCTTCTTGATACCTTTAACACTGCCTTGAGAGACCTGTTTTCCCCTCTTAATTTAGGTTTTATTACATTTTTGTACACTATCAGCACAGTAATAAAATTGATTTCATCTTCATTATTTTGAAATTATGCATGGAGATATGTTTCTCATCCAGTATTCTGGGGCTGCAAGTTGCACATAAATTGATCTGCCAAAAATTTAGAGAATTAAAAAAACACCATTTACTTTAGGGAACGGGCTTATTCTTCAATTGGAATTAGTGAGAATTTTGCCATTGACTTACGTGGGAGTAGGATCAGACCCTTAGTGCTGTATATTTACTTTATTTAGGCCAAAAGACACACAGAGACAGAGAAGATACTGTTCAATGGTTGCAATTTTAGTCAGTAATTTTGTTGCTTGCTGGCAGTATGGCCCCTCTCATGGAGCAAAATATTACAGTATTAAGGAGTGCTTTTGACAATATGCATATTATAGCATGAGAGAAAACAGCTATGGTTATGTTTTCAAAGATATAATGAAATTTTAGCTGCTAGACCGAGAAGTTAGTTGGAAATTTTAGACTGGAAGCCTGTATAAGTCTTGTTGGGAAGTAGCACTTTCTAAGTTTCTTTTTTTTTTTTTTTTTTTTTTTTTTTTTTTTGTTATTCTTTATGAATTAAACCTGTCTGGATGACAGACAGGAAGGTGCACCTTGAGACATAGATTCATTTCCAGGGGTCTGCCCTGGACATCCTGTGTGACCTTGAGCCAAACATTTAATCTCTCTGCATTGCTATGCTCTGTTTGTAAAATGTGGATAACAATTCTTCCTTTCTTCTGTCCCCAGCCCTGCCTGCTTAACCTGTAAGCCCCTCAGGGAACAGCCTGTTGCTTATGCTGAGTGCCCTTCCTCCCAGATCAGGACCTTGAATTTGGCTATGACCAAAATGTTTAAAACACCAAAATAATACTTACTGCTCCTTATTTTTACATGCAGATATTGAGCTTTAACACAGGTTAATTTCAACTGTTTTTTTTCCTTTGGGTGAGTCTGTTGATGTTTGTCTGACTGACTCACCCATCTACCATGAGAGCTGGCATGACTTCAAGCCTACGATAGTCTCTCACAGCTCCTGCTTTCTCCTCTTCTCTGCCTGAGTAGGGCTGCTGATGAACTTCCATTACCCTCACATAACAATGACTTTACACATATAAATAATCTGAGTGTGTGCAATAGATCTTTTTTTATCTAGAACACATGAGACCTGCTGTACATCTGGGAACTAAATTGTCCTTGTCTGGAGAGACTGGTTTGTGCTGAACATTGGAGGGACCATATGTGAACTTATCCATGGCAGGGCACACACCACAGGATCTGACACTGCACCAGACGTGGTGCTCAGGCACTGTTAATTCGTGGAGAAGTGTGAATCCAGTGTGTCCAGGATGCATTGAATTTCCTGCATCTGCTGAACTCAGCTGTGTTTGAGCAGTAAACCAGAGGCTGCTCACCGGTGAGTTTATAAAAGCATTTAACAGCTCTAAATCTGATCTCTGATGTACCTTCACACTTCACTTCATATATGTATATGAAACACCTCAGTAAAATCAGTGAGCCATACTCACACATAAAGTTTCACTTGTGGCTTGGGGCTCAATAGGAGCATGTGGGTGTGTTGCATTTGCTCTGAAAATGTTTCTTGGATAAGCTCTCCAAGGAATTTTAGGAAGGATGAGATACTTTTTTTTTCTGGATCTTAGCCTAAGATCCTGACAAGATGAGTGGTGACATACTTTGCCATGCCACAAATGGTGGTTTTCTGGGTACATGGTAAGGCATAGCTCTGTGTGCCAGAGTATGAAAATTTGAAGTGTTCTTATTGAGTGGAAGTGTTTTCATGATGTAGGTAATTTGGTTTCACTTTAGCCTTTTGAGAATCCAGGTTTTTTTTCCTATGGCCCTAAATTATTTCATTTAACGTAGGTGTCAGGAAAATAATCAGATCTAGTATCACTGCAACAAAAAATCCAGTTTCTACTAGAGACTTTCTGGAATATTAAGGTCATACCTGGATATGCTTTGATTCATAGAAGAATGAGACCATCATTTTCATATACCCCCTCCATACCTCACGCTGTTACATCTCTTGGAAGTACTGGAAAGTCCAATTGCTTATTTCCAGGTCACTCAGCTCATGAATTTAGAAAATTAAGATCTTTTTTTTCGAGAGTCCATCTGCCTATGAACCAGACATCATGGTCCTTAGGTCAGATGCCAGCTGGGAATAATGGGGAGAGCTCATACAGGTTCCAATTCAACCCAGGAGATTGGTACCAGAAAGAGAGGCAGCAGAATATCCACAGGCTGTAGCACAATGATTTCATTGATGTCTTTGAACACTGTTTCTTCCATGGATTACAGACTTGATCTAGTGCAAAAGCCAATTTGTTTAATGTATTTTATAGGCAAAACAGAAACAGCCTTTCTTGAGGGAGAAAAAAAAAATCAGTCCTTGGTGGTTTCCTTATCTCTGCATGCCCACCAAGTGGGGATAGGATGAACACCATTGCCTTAACAAGTCACAGGTTAACACTAAAGAGAGTGGACCTGGAGCTCAGAGATACTTCTATTTACTTTAAGTTGTTTTAGAGGGTTGAGGGTGGCTTTGGCTGTTCAAAGACTACTTGTGTGCCCAGGTGCTACTCTGTGATGAGGCCATGGGTATACATACATGCAGCAGAGCTCAGAAACATATACATCAAGTGCCTTATCAAGATTTCCTAAGTCCCCAGAACTATGCAAAAGAGAAAAACAGATGTGTAACGGTGATGCTATGTTTTTTTTTCACTGAGAAAATAACAGTTCTTCAACCTCAACAGTGCAGTGTTAAATGATCATATGTCTCTGTTTCATTATGTAGACATTACCATTAAAATACAGAACCCATAGGTTACAAATGAGTATCTGGATGACTTTCCCTTGCGTGAGTCTTGAAAAGAAAATTTTTTTATTCATTAATGTTGCACATAGGAGTACTTTACATTCTTGTTATATTCAGGAAAAAAGCACTAAACATCTCAGAGCATTAGATTGTTCCTTAGGACAAGAAGTGGTTATTGTTACTTAGTGTGTAACACAAACCTAGAACTTTATTCTCCTGTTTCTGGAGTTACAGTTCATGTTGCTTTTCCCCCAACGAAACAGGCTTGGTGGCCTTTAGTTCCAGTATCTGAGGCTGTCAGTTTGTCAAAAAATAAGATTTATACTCAAATTGTGATAAGAACTGGACTCTCATAGATTCACTTGCAAAATATTTGCCAGAAATATTCTTCTCTCATTAAGTATTAAAAGTCAAGCTACCATGCACACTGCAAAGAGAAATTAAGTTTCCCATGCTGAGACCTGATGAGTGGCTATATGATCATTAGTACAGAAATTCTCCAAAGACACCTAATATTCCACTTAGATTGCATCACCAGTTCTTGGCAGGGCTCTTATGAGCAGCCTTCATTTGTTCTAGTCAAGCTCACTAACAGTGCAGTCACTGTGCATCACCAAAATTTTTCAAGAAATATAGCTGCCATGCTTTTGGTGTCTCTTCTGGAGTGAAAAGCATGTTGCTGTAAAGTACTTTACATTAAGCCCCTTTTCCCTATCCTCATTTTTTCTTCTGTATTCAAAGATATGTCTGTATTCCTAAATAATTCTTTACACTCTACAGTGTTTGCACCTTTCAGGCATTTGTATGCTTATGTCTCCATGTTTAAGAGTCGTGGCCCTACAGGCAAGATTTTCTGGTTTTGCTACAGAAATTCAGTGAAGCAAAACCTGGCAGCTTTGCACAGTTCTGTACACGTACAGTACTGCAGGTCTTCTGTAGCATAGCTCTAGGTTTTACCTTGTACAATATCTTAGCTTTCACAGTAATGTTGATTGCTTTTGGCATATTCATGTTCAGTATTTTTCATAAACTATTTATCTAACCTACCAAGGAATGCTACGTGTGACAAACTATATTTTAGTCTGTGTTTTTTCATGTAAACTTGTCAAATATGCTGCTTGTTTCTTTCTTAAGTACTGTCTGTCTCTAAAGTAATAAAGCAAATTATGGTTAAGAGTTTTCCTGGTTTGCTTGTAGTCTCTTTAAAGATAAAACTAAGGGGAGAAGAAAAAAAAAATCCTTCTTTTATTGCAGTGAAACATTTCCAAAATTGCATTTAACAACTCACCTGTTAAAGAACCCTGTGCTCCCGGAAGGAAGTTCTCAGAAACTGCTGGTGAGCTTTAGAGCCTTACAGTCCACCCATCTGAAAACATACGGATTTCTGTCTGCATTTCTATTTGTCATCACTGATCTATATCTCCACCATTTCTAGGTCTGAATTCAAGTTAACCAAGAGGTGTACTTCTGTGATTTTGTCACATATTCATTAAAAACAAAACAAAACAAACAAACAGAATGGGTAGAAGAAAAGATTAGACGTTTCTGATATTAAAGAAAGTTCTGAAGAAAAAAATCTGTTGCTGTAATTAGTTCAGCAAATGCTGAAGTGCTGTCTAGTAAAGTATACTCCATATACTTTCAATATTAATACTGCAGCATTAGTACCTCTGGCATGCTAAGCCAATTTGTATTCTTTATAATCTAATGCTTCATCAGGTTTGCATTACATGCAAGTCTAGAGTTCAACTCCTTAGAAATTGCCAGAGTTAATAAAACTAATCAGTTCGTCCATATTCCTGTAATTAACTGTACTGTTATCATCCCCAAATGAATGTGCAAGAGACTCCACTGAAGATAGCTATGGAATAACTTGTCTGTAGAGACAAGATATTCTGAATCTTTCAATTTAGCAGGTATGTTTTATGCTTTTTAATAGGACAGTTTAATCTCCATAGTGTATGGTCATTTTTGCACTGTCCTTTTCTACGTAATGCTGAGCTTCTTCTCTCTATGCCAATACAGTTCATAGCCTAATTGAAAAGGAATTTCCTTTTTTTAACTTTTTTTTTAATGTAATGACTCCTTCCACTGTATTATGAGAAAAAAATGAAAAACAGTGTTTGGTATAACTTCCATCTGAAGTTTATCTCCATATTTTTTATCACATCACTTTTCTTTATTATAACTGCAGTTTCATTCTGAAACTCATTATCCAATCTTTTCATTGAGTCTGCTTTTGCTGTCTATAATCTTGATGATACATTTTGTTTTTTCTGGATTATGAAAAGTCACCTTTAAATAATTGGTTTTCAGTTATGAATGTTTGAATTAGATTGTTGCTTAAATTTTTTTGCAAGCTAGTATAAATTAAAATTTTGTTTACTATTTTGAATAATAAGGATTATCTAGACATCTGTAGAAAATCTATGGCATTCAAGGTTTATTTTTTTCATCAGTGGCATAAACTTAGCAACTTTCATGCTTACAACTTCGATACCTAATGAAGATTTTTCAGGTAACAATGTGAAATAATGCAATGTTCCCTCAGACAGATGGAGGCTGAAACTTCTGTGTTGTCTCTCCCAAAGTTCTTGAGGTTTTTAGGTGAGTCAGATTGGCTTTCTTTTTTGGGTACCTAAGCACATATTAAAAAAATGTTAAAGTAAATCAAGTGTTTATTTTTGTCAAGCCTATATATCATCCTGTTATTTGGGGTTATCATACTTAATTATTCACTGATAGAGTCCAAGGCTCAGATAAGGAATCCCAAAGCTTTATTGGTGTATGAAGTCAGCTCCTGCTATGGATACTGTGTGCCCACCAACACGTGCACATTGGGATGTGGGTCACAAGAGTACCACTGTGTGATGAAAAATCGTCACTTGGGGTTCAACCACAGCACACTGGAGTACTCTCTATTCTTTGTGATAAATATTTACACCAAGAACACCAATATTTTTTGCTTCCTTAAGTTCCACAAGAACTGGCAGTTACTGTGGCCTGAGACTATTCTCAACTTTTTGTCTGGTGCAAATTTTTTTTTCCACATCAATATTGCTTTTGTGTTCAAGTTAAATAATACTTTCCTTTTTGTAAATAGTAAGAAGAATATGATAATGAAGTGGAAAATGGGAAAGAAAACGTTGCTCATCATGTCATTTTCCATGCTGCAGAAGCACATTTTGCCTAATACATTTAATGGAAGTGTTCTGTATCCTGGCCTCCACGGTGCAGTTTAGTCAGAGAGTTTAGGAGTCCTACATTCTCAAAGTTTAGCAGAGGACACCCTCACCTACTCAAAACCATGGTTATGGTGTTCCTGTAGCATATACATCATGAGAGAGGATAAGACCAAGGAACCTGAATTTCTCAGTATGAATCTCTGACTTCTAGCAAGTTGGCAGTAAGAAAACCTGTACTACCACTTGCATGTGTGCAGCTACAAATTCAACCCTTAGCCTTTTGCTGGTTCCCTGAATCATCACCTTGATGCATGAATATACAGGTTTTTCTCCCTCTGTATGAGAAAGTATCAGCTGCGTGTCAGGGGTTTGCCAAACACACTCTACTTCCTACTCCTCAGGCTTTTTCTCAGGAAGAGGTGCACCTGCAGCCATAACTCTGCAAGAGAGTATAGCAGCTTCTGACTGGGAGACTCATGGGAGTAGGAGGAAGTGTGGGAAGACTTGAGAACTTCTATTGCTATGGTATGATAGAGTTGTCCATAACCTGCAGGGGCACACCATAATTAGGCTGGAAAGAGTTTGAATTTCTTCATCCAGACTTCCTTTAATATCTATTTTCTTTGCCTCCATCTGATTTTTTCTGGGGTTTGTTTTTCTTGTTTCTTATGGCTGTGTTTCCCACTCTTTGTTGGATTTCAGCCAAGGCATGCTTTTACAGGTTAGGAAGAACTTTTCCCACATTACAGACTGGCATCTAGTGGGTGCACATTAGCTGACATCCTAAGAGCACAAAGGAAGCCTGTCTAAAGAGGGGATGTTACTTTATTGGAGGTTCTTTATTGCAATCATAGAGTTGATGATCCTGAGGAGCTAATTGAAGTAGTTATAATTAATGGTGCTTCCTGTTCCTCATAAATATTTTGCCTCTCTTTTTGCATAATGTCTGTGGTTTTAATATTTTTAATTGCTTTCTGACAG
Source organism: Luscinia megarhynchos (assembly GCA_034336665.1). Classification (NCBI taxonomy): domain Eukaryota; kingdom Metazoa; phylum Chordata; class Aves; order Passeriformes; family Muscicapidae; genus Luscinia; species Luscinia megarhynchos. The sequence goes on along the minus strand of JAPFBE010000003.1, from coordinate 46,761,169 downwards.
TTCCTGGCTATCAACTTTTATTTCATTTAAGTGTTTCAACATTACAGCTGTCCATTTCTTTCATTGCCTTATGGTTTTTGTTGCTGCAGCCAGCATTATATTGTTCCAGAAATGTCCTGTTGTAGTTTATATCACCATCTCCATAAAGATGCTCTTAAAATCTCAGCTTTCAAATAGATTTTGGACAGCCTTTTCTAAGGCCTCTCTTATTTCTACCAAAACTGAGGAGTTTGTCACCTTGGCTTGCTGCATTCCTCTTTACTTTTACTGAGCTCAGACTTTTGTGCTATTTGTGAAACACCAAAGTTAAGCACAAGTGGACTTCTTTGCATACAATCACTATTCTTTCACCCTTTTGGCTTCAGCAATCCTACAAGAACTAAGAAATTCCTAGCAGCATAACTCCTAAGAACATTAGCACACAAAAAAACTGTCTACAGTGTCCAAGTATCCTTCCTACAAGGAGTATCAGTAAATGCATTTGCTCTTGTGTTGTTCCTCTACTGTGGAGGGCTACCCACTGAGAGTACATTTCAGAGATTTTTCAAAATACTTAGATGTCTTTAGATGTTTATTGCTGTCTGGCTGTTGCCACTGTTTTTATGTCCCAAGTTAAAAGGAGATATGAAGAAAAGCAACAAAATCAGATGCATGTGTTGGACACATGAAAGCCATTGGATTCACTTTCTTTTACCAAAGATGATAGAAAGAAAATTATTGAAAATTCTGTTGTTTAAGTAGTAGGTTTTTTTTTATATTGGTGACTTAACTGGGAATTTTTTTTCTTATTCTGCTGTAAAAGATATGGGCATAGAATTCTTCCACTGACACCTTTTTAGTGAGGAACTATGTTGTGTGACCAATAAGCTACAACATTTACAACTCCAACTTGCACAACTTGATGTACATTCATAACGAGAAGGTTCTGTAAGAATTTTGCTTTTGTTTTCTATAACCCTTAGTTTTATGTCACCAAGATCATTAAATTTATAACATTAATTCCATATGTTGAAAATGTTGGCAGAAAATACACTACCTTAAATCCCACAGAAAAAATGGATACAGTTAATCCATAAACTTCTTTAACTTTCATCTTCTAAACTGAGGAAAAGTCCAATAGTACTCAAGTGATTTTACCAGACCCTATTTTTATTGCTATTCACACTGCAGTTCCAGGGAAATAGTACATATTTCTAGGAAGTACTTACTACCAATTTCAAATAACTTTTTTTTAAACCATGAAGGACTTGAATATTGATCCTATAAAGACAAAAAAAAAGCACCAGGATAACAAATACAATCAATGAACTGTTTCTGACAGCTGATAATTTGTTTGCTAATGAAAATATCTAACTCACCACAGCATTCTTCCATATGTAAATGACTTTGTGCTTATAAGCAGTGCTTTGCTTAAAGAACATTTTTTGACAGTTTTCCATGTACACATCTTAATGATGGAAACCTTGGCACTTCTTACATCTACCATTTGTGTGGAAAAGCAGGTAAAAATTTGGCCTTGTCATCATCTTGGACATTGCTTGTGACTTGGTCTGTATGTGTGTTGATTCACACACTGATAGTATTATTGGCATGTCAAATCAGAGGAAAGGGATGCCATGGGTGTTCAAACTACTGCTGCCAAAGTGAGCATCTAGAAGGTTACACTGAAGAAAATACATGCTGCAATGTCCAGAAACTGTAGTCTGACTCACTGGAGAATGTTGCTTTGTTTTTCCCTTGGGGTGGGAAGTGGAGGACAAACTTCCACAGGTCTTTCACCAGAGAAAGGACTTCTGAACCCTGTCCAAAGATGTCTGGCCTGAGCTAGGAAGATATCTCTCCATTCTAGGGCTCCTTACCTTCTTTTCTCCTCTGCCTATGTATAAAGTAGAGCTTTCCACAAACATATGGGATAGACCTGTACATAAGACTGTACATGTTTTTGTTGGGCTAAGAGGTCGGATGCCTACATTTTTCCTTGGCCTTTTAAAACACACATTTTTCATCTGTATTCGTTTCTAGACAGGTCAAATTTATACAACAATAACAATTCAAACAGCACAGGTTTCGAAAAAAGGTAAAGGTTTTGCATTATATTAGGTCCATCTGTAAGTGCAAAATAGATTGGTTTGTACTTTTTCAGTGAATCCATTTTCCAGAGTAAAAAAGCAAAGTGCAGATTTGGAGGTTTTTGAAACTTGTTGTGAAAATTCTGAACAGCCCTATGTAACAGTAACTTCAACTTAACACAGGCCAGTTGTTCTGGTTCTTTATTTCAGGCTTCTTTATTACATGCACCTGTTTCAACTAACTTGTAGCTGTTTCTGAGACTCCTGACTGGCCTGCAGCCAGGACGCTCTGCGTGTTCCCACAGTTAATATGATCTAGGTCTTTAGAGGGTTCATGGGGATGTGGGTAATATGAAAGTCCTTTCCCCTTACCTCTGCTCAACAGTAGGTTTGCCTGTTTACTTCTGGTCTCTCTACCAAAAATTTTGGGAAAAGAGGTTGTTCTTTGAAACTGTCTTCTGCACAGGTTGCACTTAAAGTTCACGAGTCCCAGGGAGTTTTACTCCATTTTGTGCTTCATTACAACCAGATCATGCCATTTTGGACTAATCCTGTCTGTCCAGTTCCATAGTAAAAAATGTGAGTCCCTAATGACATCAACAAATAAAAATAACCAACTAATTTAACAAAAAGTGCCTTATGCAGTTGAATATTAACATAAAGATAGATTTTCTATTTGCAGTTTCACATTGGTTCTGGGTAAGCTTAGGTAAAGTAATGCTTCAATAAGAAAATATTATATAGTCACCTTACTTCTGGGAAGAATTAGGCTTTTGAGAGAGTGTTCTGTGGCTGTGAAGTGAGGAATAGGGTAACAAGCTCTCTGTAGAAGGGTTTGCCCACTGAGTTGCATTCTCCACAACTGCTTACCATACTTTTGTTTGCAATAGCCACATGCAACAGCAGGCCTCCCTCTATAGCACCAACCTATAGTCTCAGCACCTCCTCAAAAATTAAAATTGGGCCAAACCTTCATTAAATTAATTATTCAACTTTTTTCACATAAATTAATTTTAACAGAAAAACATTTAAAATCTGTTTCAATACTTTGTGAACCTTTTTTTCTTCTTTTTTTTTCCAAAGGGCACAAAGGACATATGTTTTCATGTGTCTCAGGAATATTTTTCAGAAAACTCAGCACATTAGAAAGTAGCTGCATATTTTATATGATTTTTAGAGGATTTGCTCTTTGATAGCAATGGAGATATCAATCAAAAGGAACAGACAGACTTTAACTGCAGGCATGAAAGGAAGCACTTAACAGGGTGTTTTTCCATTCTGCAGCTCTGTGGTTGCATGAAAGCAAAATGTGATACTTGGTGAGATCAGAAAATCAGAACCTGAATCAATAATACTGCAGTTGTTTAGGGGAGGGTCAATTTAAAGAAACAGCACTAAATTGAGATTTAATGGAGTTAAAGGAAAAAAAACTCCATTGTAGTTTTAAGAAAAGGTTATTTTATTGTTAGTAAGCATTCTTTAATAATCATTTGGGAGAAAACAGATAGATTCTATCTCCCTGTAAATGCCACAACATTTCAAAATGCTATAAAACAGTTACTCAGGAAAAAATAGATTTCTGTGAAACCTCCCTAAAATACGTTTCTCGAAAGATTACTCTAAAGTAAAGTAAATTTGCTTACTGAACTCTACAGGTAATGAGGAATGCACACAACTGGGAAAAAAAAAAAAGAAAAAAAAGAAGAGGTGAAGTAAAAATTTCTAGCAAAAAAATTCAATTTTACTTTTGCATTAAAAGCCTGATTATCTAATTCTTTGACCTCTGTGCAGAAGGCAGGCCAGTGAGGGGAAAAAAGGACTATATTTTGAACTTCACAAGCAGTCAATCTGAGATATGTCTTCCCAGGCTAGTGGGAATACCTCATTCACTCAAGGTACAAAGGTGTTTGACAGAAGAACACCCACTCTTTGCTGTGGGTCACCCTCTGCCAGACAAGCTGGTGGAACAGGGTTTGCTTTGCTCCCTGTTCTGATCACCAGTTAAAAGGTTTTAAATGGGAAGGTATTGTCTCAGATATTAAGACGATGAGAACTGTATCAAGAATGGTGTCCCCTTTTACCAGCTCTGGCTGTGGGAGACCAATAACCAACAGCTCCAGGCCAGAGCAGCTCCTCAGTGAGTCACTGCTGGAGAGGATTGGTAAGACCAGACAAACCAGACAGAGAGTTCTTGCTTGTGGTCAGCGGTTTCTGCCAAAGGTTCGCTGGGACCTTAACCTGTGTTCCAGTCTGCAGACAGTAGTGTGTGCAGAGGATGGAATTTTCTGCCCTTTCCCTTCCAGCTATCTTCCTACCCTTGTGATCTTTTCACATTTTGTTGCCTTCTGTTTCACCTAAACAGACTAATCTCTCCTCCCACAGTCTCCACATCCATTTTGTTACAGCTTTTCCCCACTGGTCCCCTCACCTGCCCCTCCCTCTCCAGCTCATTTTTTTTTCTCAGCAAGCAATTTCCATTTTCTCTAATGAGACTTTCTTTTGTCAACCTATCCTGATTCTCATAATAATGGAAACTAAAGCATTAAAGGTCTATTTATCACTTGTAGACTTCTTCACTTAGCATCTTATATTCAAGATCATCCTTAAAAGCTTTATTGTGCTTTTCTCTATATTTTAGGAGCAAGTCTTTAGTATGGGATGCTGAAGAAATGCAAGAGCTTTAGCCTTTTTTTTTACTTCTTTGCTTGTGAGCCCCTTCTGTTTATCCACAAACGATAACATGAGGTGACTAGATTGATAACTATAGAAAATAATATTTATGTAAAAGGAAAAATGTTTCTGTCTATGATAGGAGATCATAATTAGAGAAACACAGTTTGAATTATGGTATTATCTTTTTCCTGGATTTTCTGGTGACTGTTTTGTTTTAATAGCTCTTGTAATGATGAGGCACTATCAAGTTTTAAAGTGTGAAGAAAATAAGTTATCTGAACACAGTGATCATTAATAAATTATTAAACTGTACTCCAAATGAGCTGAAATATTAAATGACTGGTGGACTAGCATTAGTAGCAATTTGTGCTTAGAAAGTGCTGTTTCAGAAAATGAGGTTTAGATACTAATCTCTAGTGATCTTTCATCATAGGCTTTGATTCAATCATTAGTTTTTCAGCTTTCTCATATATCCTTACCATCTTTGTCCTCTCCATTGTTAAGACCTTCAAGTTTGCATGTTTCCAGAACAGTTGGTGGTGTCTCAGTAGGCAGCATATGAGTGCAGTGTGCAATGTTTGATACTTTTAAACAAAGATGGGGACAAAATTGGGTTGAAGATGTGAAAAATTGAAATGGAAAGACTTGAGCACATATAATATGACACACTGCTGAATAGAGTACTAGTCTATAAATTCAATCAATTCTAGGTAACCAAAAGGGGTTCTGTCTATGGCAAACTATTTCTGTGGTCCAGTCACTGCTTCACAGTGTAAGGCAGTGAGATGATGGTTCAGGGTAGCATTTTTGATTTGGTTTTCTTATATATAGTTGGTTTCATGTTTTACATCCAGTAGAAATTTAAAGGAAAAGAAAATAGAAACATTTTTATTAAGAGGAACTAGACAACACGGGGCTTCCTTAAATTTTTTTTCCAAAAAAAGTGATATTCCAGAGCCAAGCTCTTCCTTAACTGCTGCTTTTCTGGCCCTGTGACTTGTAAATTCCTGGGAGTACAGACCAGTTTTAGGAGTGAATGATGTTCTCACACAAAATCTCATTAGTACAGATTCTCAGGGTACCTGAGAAACAGCTCTGTGCAAACACCCCTGACTGCAGATCTTTCCTCTTAAACAGTTATTTGAACAACTAAGATATTATATACATATATAGATACACATATATATATATACACACACATATATATATACACACATATATACACACTCCTTCCTTCGCCTTGAGAATTCCTTGTCCATGGGCAGTAGTCTGGAGATATTCGGGTGCCTAATTCACTGGCTTGATTTCACATAAAATTTTCGAGTTTTTCCCATAGAAGCATATAATCTGCAAGTTTTGTTAAAAACAGCAAGGTGCATTGACCCTTCTGTTTGTGCAAACTGAGAACGTTATGTAGTAGAGAAAATCAGAAACAATACACCTCCTTCTGTCTCCAGCCCTCTGACATGCTCAGAGATCTCAATGACATGAAGTATGCATAATTAATCAGCAAACACTCTCTGAGTACACTTTCAGCATGTTTGCCAATGGGAGTCTGCAACCTGCTACTGCGCAATTCCTCATGGCAAGGTCAGGGATCAAATAACAGGTGGCTTAAATGATACAGCAGTCAGATTAGAAGTCTTGCTCCAAAAGGACATGTTACCTTTTCTCCCTGTATCTCTAGCTCTTTTGATGGAACAGCTTCTTATTTGATGAAGAAAAGCACATAAAGGTGGTCTGATGAAAACTTTGTTGAGACAATCATCTTTAGGGCAAGCTTTTTCTCTGAAAATATTATCCTATTTTATTTATAGACAATAAATTGGATGTGTGTCTCTCTCTCTGTATATATATATATATATATATATTTACAGGAATGATGATTAAGTGATGTTTTTCTTTCCTTTCAACCATATAAATAATCTGTTTCCTAACAAAAACTAGTCTTAGAAAATGAAAGTTCTGAATCTAAATTGTATCCATATTAGTAAGGTTCTTTACTGAGATTTAAACTATGCTTAGTCTAACATCATGTCTTCAACAATAGCAGGTAGATGGGACCTTCTAGTGACCTCCCAATCGTTCCTTCACCAGACAACCCAGTTATGCCTTTCTCTGAGCTCCAAGACGATAGAAGGATGATAGAAGAAAATGACAGAAGAAGAAGAAGATAGAAGAAGATGATAGAAGGATGATTGAGATCACCCCAGCCCATGGAGAGCCCACACTGGTGCAGGGAAAGGATGTGAGTGGGCAGGAGCAGAAGACAGAAACTTTACTGACCATACCCACCTCTGCCTGTGGCACTTGGGGAGGATAGAGGAGTATTAAGTGGAGGATTGATGCTGAGTCTGGGAGCAGGATAAAGGAGAGAGTTTTATTGTTTGCCTTTGCTTTGCACCACCCAAAGTACCCAAAGATATAAACTTTGTTATATCTTGCCACTGAGTGGCTGAGCCTGTGGACAGCTGAAACAGCACTCTTAGTAAAGGAAAATAAAGAAGGCCTTCAACTCCCTGATCTGGTCAGCTTGGAAGCAGAGAGCATTGGAAAGGCAGTCTTGTGATAATGGAGTATATGTTGGAGACAGACTATGCAATCCTAAACCAAACATTTTAACAATTTCTATAAGGTCCATATTTTCCTCACTTGGCTCAAATATACAGTCAGGCACTGGCCTGGAGCAATGAAACTCTTATATGCAAATTGGGAATCAATGGGAACAGTGCCTAGTAAAGGCTGCTTGAGTGAGGAAGTATAAGGAAACAGAAAATATACAGTAACAGTATTCCCTTTCTGCAATTAAGGGATTTCCTGAGTCAGAGGACAAGCATCTGTCCTCCACAACTCTTTTTAACAGTTGCATCCAAGTGAACATTTGCCTCCTTTTCTTCCTGTGGTGACAGAAAAGGAAAGGCAAGGGAAGGCAAGGCAAGGGAAGGGAAGTTTCAGGGAAGTTTCAGGGAAGTTTCAGGGAAGGAAAGGAAAGGAAAGGAAAGGAAAGGAAAGGAAAGGAAAGGAAAGGAAAGGAAAGGAAAGGAAAGGAAAAGGAAAAGGAAAAGGAAAGGAAAGGAAAGGAAAGGAAAGGAAAGGAAAGGAAAGGAAAGGAAAGGAAAGGAAAGGAAAGGAAAGGAAAGGAAAGGAAAGGAAAGGAAAGGAAAGGAAAGGAAAGGAAAGGAAAATTTAATTCTTTGATTTTATTGATTTTAATTTTCTGGCTTCTATTTTTTGCTATGGTGTTTGCGAGGAAGATGACCAGATTCAGAAAAAAATTGTCCAAATGGGACTATGATGTTGATTTCTAACACAGCATAAGATGTTTTTATTTTTAATAAAATGTTCTCCATGTATTTCATAACATTAAAATTACATTTCTACAGCTGCTAATACTTAAATATTTTTTTTAATCTGTCTGCAATTACTCCAGTGTCTTCCTGTGTGATAATATGTAATTGAAAGTGTATATTTAGTTAAATTAATTTTTCTCCTCCTATGTTTCTTTCTGCTTACTCGGATTGAATTTCCAATGAATACCTGATGTTTTGTTCCTCAGAAACCCTATTACTCTGTGATCTTCCTGCATTTCTACTCAGTCAGCTTTGACTGTCCTCAATAATTTTGTGTCATTGGCAGCAGGCTCTGCTATCTGAGTGTCCATCCACTTTTTCTGTCAGTCCTGAATACACAGAAAAGAATACACCACTGGAGCTGATCATGTATTTAAACCAAGTGTTTCCAAGTTCCTGAGTGGTTAGGGATCTATCTGGGTGGGGTAGAGGTCTGAGTCATATGAAAGGTCTTCAACTTTGCCGTCTCAGACTCCTAAAAACTTTAGAGGCTTCTCATCGTTTGTCTGGAATTAGTGACAATCTTGGAAGCATTTTCTATGCCCTTAATCATGTGAATGCTAGTTTTATAGAAAATAGTGTCTTCATTTACAGCTCTTAAGCAGGAAAGTCCAGAAAGTATTCTAGTTGACATGAGAAGCAGTTCTCTTGTGTAGTTTGCCAAAAGTCTAAAGAAGAGAAGAAATCTAAGAAGTTTCATGCACATCTAAGCACATGCACCTTTATTTTCAGCTGTTTGGCAAAACATAGGGTTTATCTTTTTGAGGCACTAAGTGACTGTGTCCCCCACATCCCAGAAGGATAGAGCTTTCAGTCTTTTCTCTTTAGATGTCTAAAAACAATAGAAAAGCAATGTGCCTTAAGACCTTCACGGGGGATAGCTTTATTCTCTAGTACAAGCAGTATAATAGAAATAGGAGAAAACAGCTTTTAGTGCTGGCTGAACAACATCTAAGAAAATTATAGTCACTTCTTTCCAAGATACTTCAGCTTAGTGTATTGCTAAAGTAAGAGTCTTTAATTTGTGGAAGCTGGCATATGTAAGAATCTATCCCAGGACTTGTGGCATTCACCCGCACATAATTGGCCTGTAAGTATTAGTGAAAGATTTATTTTAGAACATTTAAAATTAAAGGTCCTCTCTTCCCAGAAAATTATCAGAGTAAACTATAGTCTTCCCAGAACATACGCATTGTAGATACAGACCTTCCTGAAAGGAAATATTTTATAATAATAATTACCAAAATTGTAATTTTGTGTTTTTGTGGAACGAGAGAGTGCTGGAAAGAAACCAGTTTATGTAGTTAGGTCTTTTACACACTCAGCAAGGCTGAGTATTTTGTTTATTTTAAATGCTTATATTGTTTTTAATTGTGAGCATTAAGTTGTGAGAAGGTAAGAATCTTCACTGCCTTTTATAAATTAGGGAAATTCAGAGCTGCTCAGCAATTTGCAGATTTGGATTCAAGTTATGTGGGGTATTACGTAGCCAGCTACTGAGCTGAAAAGGCTTGTTTAGCTGAAAGACCAAGCTGAAAGAAAAGACTTGTTTAGACGATCCCAAAGAGGTAAAATGAGGAGAGGTTTTGAGGAAGAGATTATGGATGGGTATAATTAGGTGAAATATCAGGAAAACACTTTCTAATCATGAGGATTATTAACCTACAGAGCAGTGTCTCAAGGGAACCAATTCAGAGCCAAAGGAATATATTAGCTGAAATATAAGCCTTAGTATTTGCTTTCCCTATGATTTGTGTTCCTTACTCTTTAAAAATGTGGGTTTTGAATAAACTGTGTTTCTATTTAAAATATATATTATATATATATGTGTGTGTGTATGTGTATAAATAGATACATATAGAGATATGTGTATACATGCCTTTAGTCTCATACTCCTCCCACTCGCCCCTCCTCACTCTTTCCACAAAAATAGAAGCTACAGCATTTAATTTCTGCTCACTGTGCCTGGGACAAGCTCAGTGCTGCATGGTCTTTACCATTCAAACATACTCATGTAGTTTAACATACTCTCACACTCAGCCTAATCACTCCTTGTAGAAATCACCAGTGTGTATGGAAGTAACAACCTGTGTGGTAGTGATTGTTAAGAGCAATGAGCTCTAATATTGCATTTTATACTGATTAATTAAAGGACCTGTGGGCTTAGAACTGCAGTCAGCCATACTGTGGCTTTGCTAGAACTGCTCCTGTCATATTTTTTTCCTGTGACAGAATCTTCCAAAAACTCCCAGCAACAGGTGAAGGACTCACCACAGGTGACCCTCACCTGGCCTCCTCAACAGGTGAGGTGCTGAGTTTTAAAGAATAAGAGAGTTAAATAATATAGTTGTGGTATCTGTGTATCAGGTAGCCTCAGAGTCAAGGAATTATCCTGATGCTTCCAATTTACAGTCAGTCTTTGGTTTTGAAGTACATATAATCAGTTAGATTACACAGTTTACAGAAATGCTTATTTGCTATCAATTGTCTCAAAGATATTTTGTTTTCTTTGCTACTAAAATTAATACCTCAGAAAAAGATTATTCACTAATATTCAGTCCCTTTCTTCAAGACTAAGTAAATTTTCAGGGTGGAATGTTTTCATAGTGCCCATCTGTTTTCTCAGGATTCACTTGATGAATTTCTAAACTAAGTTTTTGTGAAAGACCAGACCATGAGACTACAAGTACTTCTCATATAAAGTATACGACGAATGGAATTAATCTGGCTATAAGAGTTTCAAGAGAAAAGCAGTCATTTTCAGTTTACCTTTGCCTCCTAATTTTGCCAATTGCAAGTTTTTATTTTCAGCACCAATTCTTTGAAATTTTTAACTAGTTTTCCTTTTTTTATGTAATTCAGGGCACAATGCCAATTTCTAATAATTTTTGTGAATGCATCCTGACATCTGTCAGTGCATGCACAGATTGTCAAAGACACATGTTAATGTTGACTTGTCTTGGAGTGAGGGATCACAGGAAGAATTTTATTCCATTTTTTCCCACCTTCTGTATCATTCTGAGTCATTATTTCTTTTATAGAGGTAAAGCCACTCTTCTGTGGTTTCCCTCCCTTTCTTCTGTGAGTTTTGTTCACTGTTTTCTCTTTGATACCAGGCATGTCCTGAAGACAAAGACCCAAAAGTAAAAATATTTTCATGTTTGGTGGGATTTATAGTCTACTCTTTCACATGTTTAATTTTGTTTTAGAGATTATATCTAAAGTAGGCCAGATGAATTGAGTCTAAAAAGTGCTTATTTCTCTATCAAGTAAGGATATCAGCAGCTGGACTTATGCAACTGCTATTCATTTTGCACACAACACCTTCTACCTTCTTTCCTGTGGTAAGTCAATATCTGAGTGAAGCATTCTTGTCTAGATTTGATGCTTACCAGGATGGGGTAAGTTGCCCTGTTGAGATCCTTGTTCCTCTGCTAACAGCTAAACAAAGTGATCAAAGTGAGTGGAGATCCTGCTTAATGTACCTGAGACCCTCAATCCTGTGTCCAGGATGCAGTGATCACTTTTTCCAAGGGAGGAGAGAAGAGGCAACACAGAGGAGGTCTTCATCCTTCAGGTTTTGCACAGCTATTGCTCTTCACACACACGTGCACATCATCTGGCTGCACTGGGCTGATGGCCTGCTGTGATAATCCATGTGACCTCTTCACTGGAGCTGTGGGGTCCTCTTGGATGGATATCTGCACTAGTTGTGCTGTGAGAACACTCAAATCCTGAGTTGCACGTGTGGTTGGTACATGGCAAGCGTTATCGAGCCTTATCTCGGGGGAGAGCTGCCACTGCTTTTAAACAATGTGCAGGATTTCAAAGCTGTCTCTTGTCCACCTTTCACTTCACACAGCACTGAAAATCCTTCCTCTATAAATGTGACCTTATTAAATCTTTAGCAATAGCACCCAGTTTCCAGCCCTTGCTTATTTGCCCTTTTCTGTGTTTGTCTCCTCTCTGGTGCACGCTCCCTCCAGTGCAGTAACACATCCTTCAGGTGTGGATTCTGGGTCTGGACTCAAGGTTGCACTAATAGCTGCCCCAGAGGTAATTTGATCCCCTTATGGCTACTTCATATTTCCTGCCCATAAATTCCAGAATCATTTTAGGTATTTTCCTATTGAGCTCCTTTCTTATATGATGATGACTGAAATAATTTCTCATCCTTGAAGTGAGGCCTGAATTGTTTGCCCTGATATTTCATAATATATATTATTTTAGCTTGACTTCTATTAAAGGGTACAGGGGACACTTTACTGACATTTTTCATTCTGTTGGCTTTTTTTTTTTTTCACCTATAAACTTCAGTAGCCAAGACTTAACTTTTTTTGACAAATTCTTATAAAAATATTTACTACTATATCTCAGAAAAACATTTTCTTTGGAACTTCATTTTAAAAATTCTCAATAATGATTTTTTATTACAAATGAATTTAATTATGGAAGAAATTATGCGAATAATTTTCTTTTTTCTCATGGAGCTTTCCATTTTTTTATTCCATCACAACCACTTTAGAAAAATTTATTCTACATAAATTAAAAAAAACCCCAATTAATACTAATAGAATGGACAACATAAGAATCTTTCTTCCTGCATTTGATATGCCACTATTATCTAAGTTGACATTTTATCTGAGTTTATAAATTGACATATAAAAGGCAAATTTGAATTTAAAAAAAATTTCTATATACCCAAGGTACTGTCCGTGACTATCTTGTTTGCAAATATACTGGCTCTTTCCTGACACTGATGCATTTTCCAACACAATTCTGCTGGCTTTGTAGCATTCAGTTGAAAATGTACACTAAAATATTATTGTTATTGCTATTGTTATTTTATTATGTGGGTAAATATAGCTCTGAATTTATAGATATAAATCTTACATGCTGAGGAAAACATGCTTTTATACATGTAATTGCAGTTTATATAAGAAAGATGCACTTCAGTCTTCACAGACAATGCTAGCCATAAAACATGGCAGAAAAGCTATAGTATTATTGATCCACTTGCTGCTTGTGATACAGGCTTGTGGGTGAATTTTGAATTCAAAATCTGACCCTATTCTCCATTCCTTGAATGACTTCTCTCTGTTCTATTCCTCTATAAGTATGTAGACATAGTATATACTGCATTCCAGAACTTTTGCACTCTACACATTCCCCTTTAATGGATATTGTATTTCTGTAACTATTCTGAGACAAATTTATCTTTTTCAAAATTATTTTATTCAATTCCTAGTTTGATCTAGATATCTTGTGTGAATCATCCAAAAAATGGAACGACTTATTTTAGGGTTCATAGCATAATTCTCCAAGAATGAAAACAAAAAAACACAAAAATCAAGTCCCATAAACAGAACATTAAAAAATATTACTTCTTGCTGGAAGCTCAAATGGATGATTTACTTGGATTCTTAGGGATTTTAATAGTATAAATGTCATGGTTTTAGTCTAAACTTTTTAAAATTAAGAAGATGCCAAAGGTTACTACAAAAGCTCTGTTCTTTATGGAGAAATAATTATTCACATTAACTATCTCCCTTCTCAAAAGAGGAAGAAAGTAAAGAAAAAAATACCACAAAAAAAGCCTTGTGAGAAGTCCAAGGCAGAATGCCAAAGACAGCATTCAAAATTAGAGTTAGTTAAAATGAGAGGGACTGAAGTTGCATAAGTAGAGACTTAGCAGCATGACAGGTCACTCTACAGGCACATGTGTCACTATATTTTTTCCCTCCTAAATATAGAAAAGAAATAAGGAGAGTAATTATGGTTTTGTGGCTTGAGTATTGACCTGGGTTTGGTTCCTGTTCTGCTTCCAGTCTTACTTTGAAGAAATCACTGAGGGTCAAACCACATTTGATGTTAATGCAGCACAGTCAATAAAATCATGCTGCTTTAATCCTTCTGAAAATCCTGTTGGTAATTTTTCTGTGCCTCAGTTCCTTACTTGTGGCATTATTGCCAATACTATTTCCTTTCTCCATCCATTTGTGAATCTTGCTTATTTATGCAAAAGGAAAAAAAAGGAGAGAGAGAAAAAAAAGCCTTATGCAGGAATACACTACACTTTAATTTGCAGTGGACCAGATACAGTTTAAACCCTGAAAGGCATGGAAGTTTTGCAGGTATTTTCTTTCTTTCATGTATCCCATGGTGCAGGCTGAGCATCCAGCTGATCAGTGCAGTCATGACTTGCAGTCTTTAGGAGGTTTGAGGTACCTTGCACTCTCCTTGACCTCTACAGAGCCAGATTCAGGTTTATAGACAGCCACTGTGCAGTTCTGAACATCTGTTTCTCAAGTTCCACTGTGATTCAGCATCCAGGGATTTTGTCATTGCTTTTCTTACTGAAGTAGTCTAGTGATGCACATACAATTGACCATGACATTTCTAACCCCATCTTAAATAATTCTGCTTTCTTGAACTCTGAGTTAATATGCTAAGGCAACAGCCTCCTCACAGGTGATTTGGTTGGTGACTTTGTTTATTTGTTGTATGGGGAAGTTGTTTGATTTTTTTTCCCCTAATTTGTTTTTGGGGTGGTTTGAGTTTTGGTTTGGTTTTTATTTGCTTGTTTATTTGTTTGGGATTCTGAGGGTTTCTTTTGTTTTGTTTTGTTTTTGTTTTTTGTCCAGTATCTAGGAAGTAGATACACAAAGGCAATGGAAATGAGACAGAGTTTTGCTCAGATTCATTAATGTAACTCACTTCCAGGAGAAGGAATATCATTCTCACAAGGCAGAATGGATGGAGAGAAAAGGTACAGAAATGTATTCAGAGCACTTACATAAAATCTGCATATTCTTCTCTAGCTAAAATTCTTTGAATTCTTTGCAGTTTTTGTAAAATGCAAAGGAATTGATAGAACTGGTTTTGTTAGACCCGATTGTTTTGGCTACCAGAAGATTATCTCTTATGAACAGTAAAGATTTCACAGTAGCTGGTCTGTTTTTTAAATTTTATTTATTTTGTTTGTTGTTTGTTTTAATACAATGACAAAAATTCCTTGTCTAGAGAATTCAAAATTAATTTTCTAACAAGTCATAAGTAAATATACAGAGAAAAGCAGATTTCCATTCATTAGAAAAACTTTAGACTGTACTGCACCACAGTAGTCAGCTGTGCCAGTAATTTTGACATTCCTTTGCAAATTAGCCAGGCTTTGTGAGTACAGGTCTACTTTACTGCACAGGGGGGCTTTCAGCTCTTGGAATCTGGCAGGGGTTCAAGATCAAAGTGTTGCTTTGAACCCACTTGTTAGCCATGCAAAATAAACACAATTTACCTTGCAATAAAAAGCATCAGTGAAGGAAAAAAAAGAAAAAAAGAAAAGAAAAGAACATTTTCAAAAAAACCTTCAAATGCAAATTCAATACCTACACTATTGCTACTAAATTAGAATAAGAGAAAAAATATTAAAATATTGTAAAAAATGATCTACAGATAAAGGTCTTCTACAAGGAAAGAGAAGTGAGATTGCTTCTCTTTCCTGATCACAATTGCAGACAGTGCTTTAAAGCACAGAGAGCATCCTGATGTTTCCATAAAAGGTTCCATGGCTAATTATTTGCCAGTACAACTGTTCACTTCCTGTGGTGGATTTATGCTAAATCCTGTTATTAGTCTTGCTCTGCAATTGCTATTGTCTGTGACTGGAAGCAAGGCTCAAAGGCTACAGTCAGCCTTTTATTACAAAACATGTGAATGGAGATTTGACCCAATGTTCGACTACTTCCCCTTTTGGTTTTATGCAAGCTGCTGAGCCTTTCCCTATAAATCACTATGTTGAAATGAACTTTTACTCTTGTTCTTCTCTTGCAACCCTGTTGAGTTTGGGGTCTTGGTCTGGGTGTGGGTTTTTTGGGTTTTGGTGTTGTTTTTTGTTGATTTTTTTTTAAAAGTCGTCTTTCTTTCATTATTATCTTTTGTTTTATTTTTTCTTTTAAAAATAAAATTGGAATTGTTTAATTACAATCCATCACCAAGGTTTCCTACATCATGGGAAACAAAACAAATGCAAGTCTTGAAAACAATGCAATTCTTAATCCTTTCAAATTTAAAACATAAGTAAAGACCCTCTCTTATAAATATACATTGTTTAAAGCATAATTTAAAAAATAGTTTACTGTACAAATGAAAAACTCACTATCATAATACTGGCTACGTATTTCTCTGCAGTATCTCATACTTTATGTGTTCAGGCAAAATTTGGCATACTTTTTTCATTGGACAATAAAAGCTTGCTAAGGTAAATACATAGAGATGCAGAGATGAAAACTAGCTGTAAGACTGAAACATATCTGAGACATTCAGTCATTAGAGATGGAGGACCTAGTCCTGCATCACTCAGAATAAAATTCTCATTAAGCTGATAGACCCAAGCACTCAGTAAAAGCAAAAGCAGATTTACTTGTGTAATTATGTCCAAGGTATCTGTTTTTGTTGGCACTTGAGTCGCATACCTGTTCTTCTTTCTCATTTAAATTAAAAATTAGATTCTTTAAATTAAATAAGCCCTTGGAACTAAAACTTACATTAAAGTATTATTTGTAATCTTTTTTCTCCTCATTCTGATATAAATTGGAACACTGAACTTAAACTAATGGGTTGAAATCCTTTTTTCTCTAGTTATATTAATGGAGATTTTCCACTGCGCAAGAAAAGTAAACCCAAGTTTGCAAACAACTGAAATAGTGGTGGATTCAGGGAATTGTTAGACTAATTTGTGTTTCCAAAGAAGTAAAGGAAATCTTCCAATGATATCTAAAATACTTTTTACTGATTTGATAACCAAATTGCTAACAAATAATAGGGTAATACTTTGTGGGGTTAAAAAAAAAAAAAAAAGCTAGTCAGCTAGTCAGAGCTCTCCAGTGGTAAAACATTAATGGCTAGTGGCTATTATGCCAACATGGATAAAGTGGCAGGCTGTGAGCACTTCCCTCATTTCCCCTACCAAAATAGCTTCTTTCTTTCAGATCCAAAGTCTGAATTGCCTTGTCCATGTTCTTACAGAATGCAACACCTTTATGAAGGCTGTGGGATGGACTTCTCTGTATTTGTTCACCTAGATGACCACTGCATGTGCCTCTGACAGGGGACTAGTTCATATTCACCCTCCAAACTCAAAACACCCCAGGAGCTGAGAGTTCAAACCGCTAAGGTAGTGTTCATGAGGAGTTTATTAATAGTTGGCTACTACTCGGATTAACAGTTAATTTGTCATGTTAATCCACTCATGCATCCTGTTGAGCCAAATCCTGTCTTCCCTGACCCAAGCTTAAGGAGCTGGGTTTTGCTCAGGAGCATGCCTCAGGCAGCAGGAGGGTTTGATTGCTTTTTTTTTCCCCTTTGCCACAAAGGAGTATTGAAAATGCTGTGTCTATTGCCATCACTATAATATCCCCACTAATTCTGTGGGCAAAGCCCACCTCTCAGCAGAAAGAGGAGCAGGACTTTTCCCTTTCTTTTTTTGTGATTTGAAATTGAGTTTTAAGTTATTATTTTCCTTTTTTTTTCTTTTTTTTTTTAACTTGCTTTGACTTCTGTTTTCTTGCTAAAGCATCTTTTACAGATGTTTTTTCAGTTATTTGTTAAAAAGCAATGTCTAAAATAAATTATATTGTGTAAACTGCTGATCTAATTTGAGGAGAATGTATTTAAGGAGAATGTTTTACATATGACCTTTCTGAGAAAGTCACAATTTCTTCATGTAATCTGAAACGCCCATCATAATTTCTATAGACTTTGTTGACATCTCCTGCTGGGCGTAGAGCTGATCAGCTCCTGACTTCCTGGGAAAGAGCCCTGCTAACAAGGCTGCCCCTATTCCTTCACGTTAGCCAGCGTTTCTGCCTTCTGGGCTGGAGCCTCCCCGCTCTGAAGACAGCAGCAACTGGCTCTGTGGCTGTCAGTGTGCTGAGGATCAGTGTGCCTTTGTCTGTGGGAAGCTCACAAAGAGTCTGTACCCCCTCAGCCCAAAAGCAATCTGACAATTTGGTAAATCTGGCAAATCGGACAAATCTGCTTTGCTACTGTGTCCACAAAACTCCATTTGTTTACACAAAATATTAGTTTGCATATTTTATGTGAAAGGAGGATGTCAATTCTTTGTGGAAAGTGGTGTTTAGTTCCTAATTAACAATCTATGTCCTGTAATTGTAATCAACTTATTAAATGAACAGTGAACTGAATTTTAGTGTGTGCAGAGAGTGAGGAAAAGGAACAATTCCCAAGCCAATTAATTCTACACGCTTTATTCCTTCCTCTGTTTAGAGTTTTGTTTTGCAAGTTTAATGTAACTATTTACAATGCTGTTAAAAATAAAATGAGTTGTGATTTAGCATGAAATTATTCTGAAAGTTCATCATGCTTTCACCAGTAACAAAGACCACATATAATAAAAGCTATTAACAATCAACATTTGCCCATAGTTAGTGCACAGTAGGTATCTCCAAACATTTTTAAAGAAGTGCTATATAGCACCAAGTGGTAATTGTTGACAAATGTTAGTTTTTATAGAAAACTTGGAAGATGGAATTTGTAATAGACGTATAGAAAATATACTTTTAAATTAACATTGATTATGATTTCTATGAAAGGAAGCATTTCCGCTTAGTTTTAGATTTTCGTGACAAAAAAACCCTGTAGATTGCAGCTCGTTTTGCAAGGGGCTGTTTTGGCTGTTTTTTGTTTTGAACACCCCCTGTTTAAAAAACAAAAACAAAAACAAAAACAAAAACAAAAACAAAAACACTCCTCTATAAAACCCACAAAACTAACAAAATATGTAGCATGTCTAATTTTATTTAGGAAATTGCAAAAGGTAAAAAATTAAATTATATAGATCTTCCTGTTGCAACTTGTCAGGCAGAAGAGAAAGAAATCTCCCAGTAACTGCTGTGCGGGAAAAGATGATAGAAACAGTTCTTATTCAGTGCAGGGCAATGATCAGAATGAGATTTTCACTTCTAAAGATCAAGATACTTGCCGTGCTGCTGATGCACCCTGATGTGAAACAAAAAGCTGAAAGTGAATGGGCTGCCCCACCCTGTGCAGTTCTACATTTTGCAGAGGACTATTGTTTCTGCCAGAGGAGAAGGCTGTCAAGTCTAAACTACCTGTATGGAAGGGTGGCCCTATTAAGAAAACAAGAGTCAATCAGATCACAGAGCTGCTCTGGGCACTGTTCAGACAAGATTTCATGCAATTCTCAAAACAGAGACCGGTCTGTGGGGAACACGCCTGAAAAAGAAGCAAAAATTGCTCAAGTTAGTCCTGGAGATGGGACAGATCTGTTATTGAAGCGAACCATCCTTACAGTGTCTTTATCTCAAAAAAAAAAAAAAAAAAAAAAAGCAAGTAAGCAAGTACTAGAGATGGCGAAAAAAAACATTCCCTAAATAATATATTTTTCCTTTCTGAAAGAGTAAGGAGCATAAGAAAACATTTTGCAACAATATTGAAGTTAAATCAGGCTGCAGCTGGCATTAAATTTGAGACTTCAAAATGGTTAGTGTGATTTCATGTACATGATGAAATTAGTACCGCAGTAAGAGATCACAGTAGAATTTTACTATGGGTACCTTATCAAAACAAAAGTAAATTTAAAGGAAACAGAGAATATTAACAGAAATTATTAGCATTTGAAAGAACCGTGTTTTCCACAAATTTAATCATGTTTATAAGACTATTTCTATCTCTAGAACAGTTTGCACTGTATCTTCTGGGCATCTCTTGTATCACTTTGCTAGGCTGTGTCCCACCACTCTTACAATCAAGTCCTTGGTATAGCTTTACAATTTCTATTATGAAGGTGCAAAAAATCAAAGACCTGCATCTCCTGATTGTTCCCTTTGAGCTTTCAAGTTCATGTTGTCTGTATTGCATTGTACACCAGACTGATGTGGTCTTAGGCTGAAATTTAAATCACTGAAGTGCAGATATCCTTGACACTTAAAACTCTTGGTCTTCCATTTGGATCAATGGAAAAAGAATAGATACTACTAAGATATGATTCATCTTATCCCAAAGCAGGTATCTAAAATAAGTCAGATGAACTACATCTTAAAACTGTTTGTTTCTGTCTGCTTACTATAAGGTGAGCCTGGGGCACATAAATTCAGATGTACACAAGTCAATGTTTGCTTCAGTGAATGCCACTCTTGAGAAAATGAGCTTAATGTACAGATACCATGTTTTCAAAACCATGAGAGTTTCAATCGCTGCCATTGTTTTCCATATTTCATTGGGAAGTATTAAAAACTTCTTTATATCATAAGGTATGTTTACAGGCTATAGTACAAGCACACATAAGGAGGCTCTGCTTGTGTTCCAAGCTGTAAAAAGCCACATGACAAAGGCAGCATATTGCCAAACGCCAGCTAATACACCCTGGAAAGGTTTCCTAATTTAATTCCCAAACTGCATGAATTCTGTTAAAAAGAAATACACTTTATGTACTTGAAAATCAGGACAGCGTTTGGTAGTATCTTTCCATTTCTATTTTGCAACAATGTTCTTGTTCTTAGTAGCTCAATTAGGATACCTACATTGTTTCATAATTGATTTAATGAGGAGGATAATTTAAATGCAATATGTTGAGACAAATAATTAACTACTGTGGGTTTTTTTGGAACAATGATTAATGATGCTGTCCTAGATCCAAATGCATGTTCACAATGATGCATTCATAGGGATGTGACAGGTGATAATAAATGTGTTAACATTCAACTATTGTACTCCAGTATGATCCAAGCAGGATTTCCTCTTATTACGTAGTTTACAGTAAACTTTACTACAAAGCTGAAATAGGAAAGACTACTCCAGTGATTTGTAGACTGCTGTAATTTTTGCTGTTTTGAAACCCTTAATTTTATAAATCCTATCTTCCACCAAAATGAGCTTTGAGCTAGTTTAAGGGAATTAAAGGGGGGTTTGCCCTGAAGGTCTTTAGCCTCAAGAATGACACAATATGCATTTGTTTTAGGCTAACTTTAGGAGCATTTAGTGTGCCTTGTCACACAACATGCATAATTACCAATACTGTACTCAGTGGAGCCTCTTCCTGTCTTCTGCATAAAGCTGAAAGTGCTTTCAAGCTTTGCATGGGAGATTAGGAATTACAAGGGAGCCAGGGTCTTGGTAGGATCAGGGAGGTCTCACTTATCTTACAGATAAACTCAAATTCATTTGAGAATGACATGGTGATCCAGTGTTAATAAAATCCTCCAAGAAGTCTTCAGGAGTTTTCTTGTTTCAGAGCTGCATCAGCAGATCCAGGACAAAGTTTCAAGGCTAAGTACTGACCTGCATGGAAGGAGATGGGACACGAGGGTGGCTGTGTTGGCTAGAGGGAACAAAAAGTATGAAGAATAAAATACAGATACCGAAGCATCTATTTAATGTCCAGTTGCCATAAACAGGCAGGTGAGTCTGTTTGGTAAGTAATTACACTGATTAACAAAATATGAGGTTTGTGAAGCTGCAAACTGTTGATTATTTTCCTTAGAATACAAAAGAAGACATCTCAAAAATGTTTTGGTTAATTAGTGCATGATGATTTTTCTGGCTCTGTGGAAGCTTGGTTTTCACAATGAAATTAATTTACTCTTTCTATTTATTAACATATCTACACACTATTTAATTATATATACTCACAAAAATTTGGTGCATTTCTCTGTGCAGGCTCAAGGCCCAGCTTTTGAAAGAATGCTTGATACCCATATGAGTGCAGTTGGATTGTATAATAATGCCTATATACTTTAAAGACATGCACTGTAGCCAAAACATGTCTGCTTGCATTCCTCATTTCACTTAAGTGGCTTTTCTCATGAAAAGGTTTTGTTTGTATTCCTGCAGTTGGGAGAAAAAAGGAGCTGCACGCCAAAAAAAGCCTCTAAAACACAGTAGAAAAGGTCCTAAAAAGACCTCTGCCACCTGTTTTAGTTCATATATTAACCTAATGTTTAAAATACTTAACAAGCCTCTAGAATTTAACATCACCAGTTTGCAGCTCAGGAACTCGTGATTCTGAGAGTGAAGGCTCTTTGCACAAGCAAGGAGAAGCCAGAAAAGTCACTGCACAGAGTAACCATTTAAAGAACAAATGTACAAAAGTGACATTTTATATCTTCATTCAGGAATTTTGTAGAGTCAAACTGAAGTAACATGGTCCACCACAATTTACTTGGTTTATTTACTCACTACTGTAAAATTCCTGGTGCAGTTCTTGTTGGATTTCCTCAGGAATGTAGAGTTCAAATATACTAGAGAAGCACAAACGTAGTCTTAAGTAACTTCAGCCAGTTTGCTCAAGATTTCTAAAGCAACTTTAGTCAGTTGATTTTTTTTCTGCAACTCTAAAACCTGTTGATTTCAGCTTAATTCTTAAATTTTGCATTCCTCTGCAATCTCACGAACACATCACAACCATTGTAAATGTTTTCACATTGAAATTAAAGATGTAAATGAAGTGCTTCGGTTTCTGTCTGGTTTTAGTTACAATGTCTGTTTGTTGACATCTCACATGAAGGCCTGCTGTGTCTCTGGCTCTGTCTACTTCATTTCCCCTCTAATTAGGCTTTGCCCTCAATTAAGTTAATGATGCAACTTTTCCTATAGATCATTTGCCCCTTCAATCAATTAGCAGAATATGAAGGGTGCATCCCTCTTTGGCTTTGGATTTGCTTGCCTCAGGGCAGAGTGTTCAGTTCACAGAAGTACTTAGGCAAAGCAAGCTGTTTGCTCTGAAATATATAACCTGACTAAATTAGGGCTCACAGAAGTATGATCTTGATTAAAACAGAGGAACCAACCAACCAAAAAAAAAAATCCCCAAACCCCAAAACTAGAGAAACCTCAATTATTTATGACAGTATTGAAATAGTTACAGCAATCTGGACCACCAGAGAAATTACAGAAATTCATCAGATATTAAATGGCAAACATTTTTGAGTGCATGCTTTCATGGCCAAAAGAAGAGCAAGACTAAGCAGTGGCTCCCCACATGCTCTTTCTCCTAGATTCCTGCTTTCCTTAGGTTCCATCACTGAGTCTTTTGATGAAATCCTCCCTTTCTTGAGCATTTTTGTTACCTACTTCTCAGTAAAACAACTCAGTGGGCAAAACTTATCAGCAGAAAGTAGTCCTCAATGTCCTGTACTATCACCTGCTGCTCCTGTGAGCTTGGTTCATGATCACATTCCATTGGATTTCCCATGGCCAAAATCAGTCCACCCCTGGTGTGGTGTAATCCCATCTTGCTATCCTAACACAGTCATGGGCTCGTTGGTCATGCTTGCTTTTTTAGCTTCACCATCCAGTGCACTTCCAAATGCATCCCATCTCATGTTTTTCCTTACAGATTCTTATTTTTTAAGTCCCACCAAAGAATGATTCTCTCTGCATTGGTTAGCTCCACATCATTACTCTACCCTTCATTTCCTTGCTTTCCTACCTCATTTTTTATCTTTCCTTGCTTTTGTTTTTTTTTGGGGGTTTTTTTTTGTTTGCTTGGTTTTGTTTTTTCTTGTTTTAGTCTAAAATACTGCTATGAAGTAGTTGTACATATTATTCAATTATACTTACCATTTCTGCAATATATTCTGTCTCACGGTTTTTCCTAAATTTCCTTTTTCCTCTTTCCTCTTGAGGAAGCAAAATAAGCCCTGCATCCCCTCCTTTGATGTCTATATGCCATATATCAGCTCTCATTTCTTCTTATTTCCAGTCTGTTTGCTTCACAGACTTAGCTTTGGTGATAAAAGAAGGTGTGATTTTTACCTTCAGGTAACTAACAAGCAGGAGCTGTCCTGAGGTGAAAACAAAGTAAAGATCAAAGCCTGTTAGTTTTACCACAAGGTAAACTTGCTGAGGTCAGCCATACACTTTGGCCAGGAGCTGACCTCAGCGAGTTTACCCGGTGGTAAAATGACAGAGATTGTTCTTCACTGTGTTTTCATACAGGAATCTAGTCTGCCTTTTAATTATTAAATTTGGGGTAAAAAACTTTCCTCTTTTCATTAAGCAAAGGAAAGTCTTCTCTTTTTCACTTTTTCTTAGTCCTATCTCTTAAACTGCCTATCACATACTTCTCTTTACTCATAAAGAATTTTTATCTAGAAATAATCCTCTTTCTAAAACAAGATAACTCCTAACTAGTCCTGTTTTTTTGGTTTGTTTTTTTTTTCCTCAGTTGCTGACCTCCAGTTTGTTTGGATTCATTGTCTGGTTTGGAAGATAATCTTTAGGTGAAGAGATCTGCCTTGGTCTGTGCTTGTTCACAACTGTGCACACAATCCCCATATACAAATGATCCTTAGGCCAACAGAGAAAAGAGGTCCTTGCTTAATGGCCTCCCTTTTAGCACTAGCTAAAAAACGAAGATGTTAACATTGTCTAATGCCTGATATAAATTATTTTTCTTTAAAAAAGAAACCAATCACTCGTAGTTACAGTGGGAATGTGCACTGAAGAATCTTGAAATATTGAAGACTGTAGAAACCACAAAGGAAGCTCTAGCAAGGTAAACCCAGTACCAAACAGGGAAGATTCTTACCTTACAGATGCTGGACAACATGCCAACCAAAACTTTATAACCCTAAGGAAAATCTTCATGAGTCTTAATTCAGCTATGGTGAATTCAACCTAGGTGTCAGAATATGCTAGCACCAAGCCTAGCAGTGCAGCACACCAGAGCAGGAAGTTTTCTTCACCTGCCCAACAGCCCCCAGCAAGATGCTTCATCAGCTAGAAAGCATCAAGATTTCCACTTTATACTGACAGATGGCAGAGGCATGTTTTACATTTGATTGTATAGCCTGAAGAAGAAAAGAAAAAAAAAAAAAAGCCTTGGGCTGTACTTCAGAACAGAAAATCAAAAGAAGCAGTTATACAGTGTCTGTATTATCCAGCTTCTGTCACACCTTCACACCTGCCCTGGATGGACATAAATGTGTCCACTTTCAAAACTGAGCATTGTGTAAATGGCTCACTTTGCTTTCAGTACTCAAATGACATTCTGACGCTGCAGAATTGCCTATGGAAATAGGCAACTCTAAATTATATCCATTTTACTAAGGGGGGAATAAAAATAGATCACAGAAGATAACTTGTCTGAGACCACAGAGCAGGTTGTTTTCAGCACTGGCATGAGCCCAGAACTGCTTGTTGCCCATCTGTATCCAATGCCCTGTGACACTTCTACCATAGGATCCTGTAATGGTTTCAGTTGAAAGGAACCTTCAAAGATCATCTATTACCATAGGATCCTGTAATGGTTTCAGTTGATAGGAACCTTCAAAGATCATCTATTTCCAAGACTCCAACCAGGACACCATGGCAGGGACACCATGTAGGTGCATTGTTCCTATCATAGTTCATGATGTACCCTTATGAAGAATGACAAGGGCATGTTCTTGAGACTTATACACTGCCCACAAATTTCTTTAAGGGAATTGAATAAAATGCAGGGCAGCATATAACACTGGATGCCTTGAATCAGCAATTCAAGATGAACCAGTATCATGCAACATGGAAACACAGCATTTTGATGAACAGATGTTTACCACCTCAGCCATCAGCTGTCTTAATGAGTTGGGTAAGCAATAAAGATAATGCAATCACAGTAACTGCTAAACATTTAAAGCAAAGGGGTCAGAACAGCCAAGGATAGGATCCATGTCAACCAAAATAAAGTAACAAGTCTGAGCTGGATTTTTCTGGGCTCTTCATGTCTGCAAAGGGAAGTGATAGACATCTCCAAAGGGCAGATCCTGCCTTTGTAAGAGCAATGACTAAGAGTAGTGGAAAGAGTTCCCCAGTGAAGGTGGTTTCTTTTCGTAACAGATTATTGAGAGCGCCTGAGTGACTAGACCAGGATCCTTCTTCCCACATGCCTTTCAGCAGCAGAAATTCTGCTCTGATCCTGCAAGTGCTAAATACATATACAAATTTAAGCACTTGGCTAATCCTAGCAAAGTGGAGGATCATCTTGGAGCATTTACAGTCATCATACAGATGTACGACTGATTGTACATCTAGAGACTAAAATAAGCCTTCATCAACAAGTTCTGAAGTCTGGCTTGCCATACCTATCTAGACACTCAAACATGTCTGTGATTTTCTAATTTTGTGATGTGGAGTCTAACAGGAAAAAAATTATAATCAGTTGCATAGACACAATGTTTTTAATTTCTAGTAGCATAGAAACCCTTGGTTTGAGTAAGAATTTGTTTGAAATAACTTGACAGCTGAATTTATTTTTTATCTAATCTACTCTGGAAAAGCAACAAATCTGAGTCCCCTCAAGCAAATACTTGAAAGTAAATTTTGCTTATAATATGGTACAGTCCCATTCAGAAAACAACTATGTGGACATATTGGGAAGGACCAAAAGCAACCTTTACCTTAGTTATATTGCATAAAAAGGAAAAAACAATGTGTAACATGGTGGATGTTCAACTAGGTAGACAATGGTCAAGTTAGTTTCCCACCTGCTTCTAGCCAGTGCTGTGATGTAGGGAATTATGTGCCAAAAAAAGAGCATATACATCTTGGAGGAGTAAATTTCATTGACTATTCTTTGTGACATTTTAATGTCCTTGCATTGCACTGGTTTTAACTTACATAAAGAAATAAAAAATTTATTGAGTTATAGCTATCAGATGTAAATGGCAGGAAGAGACCACCACTAAAATTAAATGAGAAGGAATATTGAAGGTTTTTTAAAAAAAACAAAACTATCTCAGAAACTTTCATATTTCTTTATATTTGGATGTTTCCTTCATCTTACAGAAAGGAAACAGAAAGAAGAAGAGTGAAAGGGTTTGTATAAAGAAAAGAAAGTATATAAATACTGAGGAAAACCTCCACCATATGACGTCTGTATGAAAGCTTTTGTAAATGAGAGAAAAGAAGTGCATTTCCACCCTCAAAATAGCCAATCAGACATGAAAAATTAATAAATAAATAAACAACAGGAATCTGTTTTGATCAAGCAAAATTTGAAAGTTTTATTGATTCAAATAAATTCAAAACATTTGATGAGTAAGGAATGTGATAGCTGATCTCTTGTCCCGGGACAAAGGCCCTGAAGTTGAAATAGCTTTCCTTCTCCTGAGCTATTCTCTCATCTGTGCAAGGAGTACTTCATTTCAACTACACTTCCTTTTTTTATTCTCCCAGTAGTCATAAGACCCCATCTGTTTTTCCCTTTGTTTTCTTATTCAAGAGATGTGCTTTGTCTCTCAGCTAGACAAGTTGGAGTTCTCTACCTGCTTGTCTTCTTTCCTAACCCCTCAAAGAGTGCTCATGACAAAAAGGAATAATCACTTTCCTGTGAAACAGGGGAGTTGGAAGAAAGAAAAGGAGTTTTTGAAAATTAGCTGTAACATATTTGAGATTATTTCTTCATCTTCTGTTGCTTTATCTATGGAAAAGTAACTCTTTGTCTATCATTTAGGTCAGTGCAGCATTCTTTCCAGAGTCTGAGACATTCTCTGGGTTGTCTGGACATGGGACCCTGAACACTGAGCACCAGCATCACTGGTGAAGAAGGCTATCACTGTGCTTTGTGCTGCTGTGTGCCACACCACATATCAGAAAGCCTAAGCCTTGTCAGTAACATCCCTCACCTCCCCCAGGTAGATTCCACTGAAGAAAATGTGCAGAGGTGACAAGGCGTACAGATCACAAGAGTTGGGAAAGACTCTTAGCAGAAGAACAGATACTAATAATGGGTGTCTAGAAACCATAATGAATGCAAAAAGAAACAAAAGACAACTTTGATGTTACGAAGAGGTAATGTTTCATGATTTGGGCTTTTTTTCCTTTTTTTTTAACATTTTCATCTTCTCACCATATCCACATGTGTCTTGTCTGGATTTTGTTTCAGTCAGCTATTTGGCATCTACCTGCACATTTCAGCAATGTACAGTACTGTACTCCTTTCTGCAGCCTTGCTCTGTGGGTTTCCTTTGCTCTGTCCAAATTTTGAAGTGTCTGAGGACTCCTGTGTCAGTAATTCTGGACTAACGCCTAGGATGCAGGTGATAGAAGGCTACACTTCTCATTATAACCCCAAAAACAAGAATGGAATACTTTAAAATGGAAAATAATGACTAGATACATATTTTCCAACAGCTGCAAGTGGACAGCAAAAGACTATTTTCTGCCATATATTTGAATTTTAGAAAAAGATTGGCTGCAATAGGGCAAAAGTAAGGAAAAACTGGAACAGTGCCCAGAGCCTTAGTGAGGTGCATGTCCCCAAACACTGAAAATGGTGCTTTCTAGAAAGTTTCCTGTCCCAACCAACATAATCCTTAGCCACCACAACTTCTTTTTAAAAAGATTGAAATGTTGTAGGCCTGAATTAATCACCTTTTTTAAGCTGTCTGGCTGAGAAATAAGGATAGTTTACAACAATTCCCTTGAACAGTGGTCACTGAGCTTATTGATTATCTGTGGGCAGATTCAAATTGATAATTTTATATAGCTGTTTAAGAGAGCAAAGACCACTTACAAAGGAAAAATAGTATTAATTTAGAAGTTTTTATTGTCAAGCTTATTTAAAGTATTTTATTTTGTATTGGCCAGGTACATTAATTCTGAAACATTCATAAAGATTCTTCTCATGAACCAGGAAAAAATGAAGGGTGTTTCTTTTTATTGTTGGGTTACTATGATTCCAGTTCCATTTACACAATTTTTGTTGCTTATCAGAGAGAAATAATGAAGCTTCAATGTAAAAACAACAGTAAAAGAACTTTTTGAATAGTTTTGTTTCACCTCCAGACCTCTCTGCTCTTACCAAAATGTCACCAGGAACGATTAAACACACAGCTTTGAGGAAAATGCATGCAAACTTGATAGTGGGACTGGAAGAAGAAATCAATCCCAAACTATATGAAGAATATTGAAAATTTTTAGGCAATTGTTGAAAGACAATTCATTAAATTTATTTTACTTAAGTTTGTACAGAACTACTAAAGAAAAAGCAATGCCAATATAAATATCACCTTAAATATTGTTCATTACAATTTCAGGACAGCTGAAATATCACTTTGAGGCAAAGCATAGTTTTAGTTCAGGAAGAGTCATGATGGTAACCTTTGATCTTTATTTCCTACAGTTAATACTATAATAATTCCTTTTATCTCTCCATGTACATACACATTCCTAGGACTTAAAGCCAGTGGTTGTGCAATAAGTTATTTGTAGTTGAAATGATAAATCAAGAGGTTTTATACAACAATAACTTGTGATAAATCATTTTAATGCTGTTTTGCTCTCTCCAGTGCTGCATCAACTCCAGTTCACACCAGCATATAAAAGACAATGTATGAACTATTGTCTGCCTATTTATTTAAATAAATTGCATACCTTTTGGGTAAAGAAGGCCATTTCTTGTGTGCCTGTGTTGTACTAAGCAGAATCTGAGTACTCTAGTAGTAAGCAAATGGAAATAAACAAAAGTGAGATGAAAGAAAGACTGACCAGTTTTAGTCTGAAAAAAACCCCCACTTTTCCCTAAACTGGAGAACTACAAATGGGATCAACCTCATCTAACTTTCATCTTACCTTAAAATAATTGTATCTAAAATAGGTCAGCAGAATCATGGTCTGGGAATGTTTCCTTGTTGACAATAAAAGAGCCTAAAATGTCTAGGTTGGACGTAGACATCAATATTATAGATAAGGAAATGTTTCTTAATCTAAATTATTCCCTACAGACCACATAGGAGTTTTAATGTTATGATGCTGAAATTAAAATAGTTTCTTCATGGTACTTGTGGTCCCATACAGCCTGATTACCAGAAATGCCAAATGTTCACAATCCCTGCGTATTTCAGAATTTAACTGTGTAAAGTCAGTGTAAAAATCAGCCTCATTAGGGCCCTTTCCAAACGAGATGTACACATGTGCTCAAGGGCAGCCTGAAGCCCAAGACTGTAACCAGGAGTGATTTGGCTAAAATGACAGCCATTTGTTGAAACACTGATCAGGAAGAGGAACAGGACGTGGAAAGGTGCTGTGTAACTACCTGACCACTTTGCCATCATGAGACATGGACAATTCTTCAACATGGGGTTACAATGGGGTCTTTTCTCTCCTTCTACTCTACCCACTTTCCTCCCAGCTGGAGAATTTTCCCCCTGCATAGTCAGTATCAGTAATCCTGTTTACAACAGTGGATTTTGGACAGTTTCCATTGTTATTCATTTAAATAGGTTCAAAACTACAGAGGAAAGTAAAATTAAACACCTCTATAGACAGAGTTGCTCTAGAATGCATTCACTCTTATGAAAAAGGGTAAGCACATAGAAAGTCCTTATAACGTGAGAAACATAATCACAGTTCAGGCACATAATTGGGCCTGTCTTGCACTTTGATAACTTATTATAGTCAATAAAGCTATTTTGTTTTTCTGTGAATAAGCCTGATGTATACCTGTGAATTATCCTTCCAGAATATCCTTCCAGAAAATAGAATGCAATCAAAATCAATGTAATACCTGATTAATAACACAGAAAGTTGTCCAGCAGCCAAAATAGTCTCAAAGAGTCCATATGTCCATGTACATATAGAGAGAGACATATGTAGATACACATACTTGCCTATTACTCTTATCATATTTGTTCCTGTTAAAAAATTTATGAGTTGGTACAGGAACAAATAGACAAGCGGAAGGGATAAATCAAATAAAAGCATGAAATGTGTTTCTTGTACAGCTAACTATGCACAGTTAGAAACTATGCATATTTCTGAGAAAGGGCCATACACAACTCATGTCACACATAGCATTGACATCTATGCAAGTTTTGAATAAAAAATAGGAGTAAATGACAACTGCTATGAACCATATTTATTCTTGATTATATTTGCAGTGACATTTTGATTCAACCGTGAATATAAACTAAGTGTAAAGAATTGCTTTCACTAAATATGGATCAAAGGTGGAATCTTGCAAACTTGCACAGCAGAAGAGTGCTACTGATAGGCATCTGATCCTGGTTAACTCAAAGTGCAAGGCAAGCTCCATGTCCACAGGAGTTTCCTTAGCAGTAGGTTTAGGCATCCTAAATTTAAATCAAAAGTGAAAGGGTACTTTGGAAAAGTTCTTCTCCTGATGCATTTGTCTCTTATGTCAAAGTAATGTAAAATCCAGGACTAATTTGTTGTGATATTACGCTGTAATATTTCCTTTTGGCTTGTGTTCCTTTGTATCTAATTAAACGTCATCAAAGATTTCATTGTCAGACTAAAACATTTGTATTCTATTTTTTCATAGCCTAATGGAGTCAGTGAAGAAATAAAAAGTGGAAGTGCCATAAGAAGTGCTTTCTTCTAAATGTTTTATGACTGTGGACTATCTGTAGGTAACTTAATATACTCTTTGCCTTTCTTGGTATATTGTGTACTAAAAGATCACCAAGATGAATTTAGATTCAAATGAAATATTGGACCTAAACCCATTTTCATTGCTCTATTTCCATTTCTTGTATTATATGATTACCTTGTGCATTACTGATTTGCATGTAGGTCAACCTATTTCAAATGAACTCCACTGTCTTAATGGAGGCTGAAAGGGAGGAGGCTTTCACTCAGCTGAAGGGAGCTCAGCAAAAATGAGGGATTGTTGGGAGTAACAAGGAAAAAAACATGCAATGTCATTTGAACTTGGAGACAAACAATGTTAAACCAACTTATTCCCAGGGAATAAAATTTGACTTGACCCAATCCAACATGTTCATGGTCTCCCTTCCCTGCACTCTTTCCTATTGTCATCTCACAGGCTCCATTGCCTCATTTTGAAGTCAGGTACCTGCAGCTCACTCGCTAAAGAAAACTACTGAGTTGCTTGGTAATGGGTAAAGAAGCAAACCTTGAGACTGGCAGTCATGGCAACCTCAGGCTAAAGGAGTAGATATGGAGATCAGGGAAAGGGAATTAGAAAGAGGTAGTATTGACCACAAAGAAAACTAAAATCAGCAAGGAAGAGTGTTGGCATGCTTTATTTTCCAAAATGAGATGCAAAAAGAAAGATAAGTAAAAATATTTAAATTTTATCAGACACATTAGATGTCAGTGGCATAGGTGAATGCTGGTCTAGCATTTATGTTTCGAATGTCTGTGGATTCAATTTTCCCTTTTTTAACAGATCTTGAAATAATCTACAATAAGAAACAAATTCACATGAATATTGCTTAGAGCCTTAATGTTCAGAAAATATGAAAATGAACTTGGGTATAGACTGTGCTGTTTTATTTTGCATTAAATGTTCAGTGTCCCTACCAATGACAGAACATAAAATGACATTGAATTTAATGTGAAAAATATCAAAATTTATCCACCTCCTAACAACAGATTTCAAGACATTAAGGTTTTTGTAAATATTAAAGGAGTCAGACAGGCCTATACTTTTCTGTATTTGTCACATTATTAATGGGCACAGTCTCATGGACTGTTTATTTGAGCAAATGCACATATGTGCGTAAGCATTTAGAGAACAGAAGCCATTACCAATCAAAGTTTCCAGTGAGAGGATTTTTATACTTCTGGAGAAACCAACTTGAACACAACAGCGCACTTTGACGGTTTGGTTCAGACAGACGAGTGATTCAGAGCATCTTTTATTTATTTATTTTCCCCTTGGTACTCAGTAAATATAGCTGGGCAATTAGCAACAGTTAAATAGCTGCAACATTACCAGTACTGAATAATTTACTAATTGGCAGAACAATTCCCATCTCTTCCATTTGACCGGATATTTATTTTATGTGTGTGCTTGATATGCAATATTTACTCCTGATAAATTGGGGGAGGCAAGTGTATTTGCTTTTGCTAAATCAGGAGTAGAAAGACTTGTGGTTGAAGTTATGATTAATATGACTATGACATTGAAAATGGAAATAGAAAAACAATTCCATGCTCTTTTTTTTTGTCAAATGTAAGATGTAATTTGTGCTCTGCACTTTTTAATCATGATTTTAGCTATTGAATGAAAAAAAGATTAAAAGTTATAGGTCTCAAAAAGTTCTTCAAAGGCTTTTTATCCATCTCTTAACTTTCATTGTAGTTTTTCTGCTTAGGGAATTTAAAATATTTTAGAACGTTCTTCCTCTGACCTTTTTCTCTCAAAGATAAGAATTTAGAAGTGAAATTCTAAAAAAGAGGTAAAATGATGAGCTCTTTGTAAGAATACATTTGTAATACAACTTCCCCTCTTTTTATAACATGGGCAACCTATATTCTGTTCATGTTGTTTTCAAAGAGGAAACTTTTATTTTCCTCATTTGGTATGAAAACAGTATCAAAGTGAACAAGGTTTGCTCTCGATTTCTTTGCACTATCTGATCTTTGTAAGTAATCTGTGAAGACTAAAGCCATAGGACCTGCAGGATACTCAAGTTACAAGTGCCCCAGGGTCTTAAGAGATTTTGTCTGTGTCTTAGAGTTGAAACAGCGAACATGTGAAGTTTGGTGATTGAAGTCTTTCAGTTCTGGCATTTTAAAGGTGGCTGTGCCATTATGGGTAGGAACAACATTTTATCTACCTTCTTACATTAAGATTTATTTGCCATCATTATCTATGTCCTCAATTGCTGGTCACACTGATAATATCCCAAATAGAAAGAATACTGAGTAATTCAACACCTGATGAAGTTCTATCCAAATGGATAAATGGATCTCTCTTCTTTTTTAACATTAAAATATGATGCCAACAATCAGGAACAATTTTAAAATATCTTTTAAAAATATGAAATAACAAATAATTCAGCAATGATAGCTGTTTGAGAAAAGCAGCAAGCAAGACTTTATTTTAAAATACTAACTCAGAAGTATTTTTATTGGTTTCAATGGAAGAAAAGCAGACGTTTGGTTGTTTCTCCAGTTGTAGATGTATATACCTGAGAAGCTTGAAAATGTAAGTCACAGAGAGAAGTTCAGCTGGTACAAATCAGCAGGGTTATTCAAGCTGGTAGAATGACAGGAGGGTTTCACCTCCTCAGCATCCAGTCCTCCTACAAAGTGAAGAGCTGATGATTCAAAAGGTACAGAACATTTGTACAAGCAAGGGAGACACCTTCCGTGTGCATCTTGTTAAAAGTTTGTGGCTTTAATTAAAGTGAATCCAATGTCTGCCTGACAGGCAAGATTGACAGAACAGGAAACTGATGTCTTCCATTAGCCTTGGAGTAGATAAAAGCAAAGGCAGGAAGATGCAGCTCCCCCCACTCAGGAAGCATTTCCTTTAGCACAGAGCAAGCCATTAGCTTTCAAAGGTTTTCATTCCTTGTGATGAGAGTGCTGAATGTCAGACCAGTCATACATTAATGTCTATTTATCCCAGTATGCTTTTTTGTTGTTGTTGTTGTTAGGAGATGTTTAAAAAAAGAGGCAAGGAATGCAGGTAGAAAGAAAGCCATCCCCTTGTGCGCTTCCTGGTTTCTGGCAACAAGCATTTTACAGACTGTCTTTGCTAGACACAGCAACTACGCTGCCAATAATGTATATGAGACTATCCCACTGTACATCCTGTAAACTTGTGAATTTGGGATATTTCAGAGTTTAAACAAATGCAACTGAGCCATCACTTTATAGCATATAAAGAACTCAGCTTTTTTAGCATGGTTTTATTTCCTGATAACTGTTACTCAATTCTGAACCCAGTAGGGTCAGTGGGTGTCTTGCAAAGCAGTACTCAAAGTTCTCAATAAATAGAAAGTTTATTGGTCTCGATGTGAGGAGAGGATCAAGCTCTGCCTGATTTCTTATATCCAGCTTTCTAGAGCACACACAGGGTACTAGAGGTAAGCCAAGCTGCTCTGAAATTTCGGTGTGCTTACAAATGTAAGAAAGACAAGATTTTTCATTTTGAAATACTGTTTACCATTATAGCTGGAATTTTATGCATAACAAGAATTCTGCAATCACTTAGGAGCAAAATGCAAAACCTTGTTAACAACAAAAGCTTACTATTACATCTTTGGCATTTAGAACCTAATTTTAATCAGGTGTTTTCTACACAGGGTTTGGGTATTTTGACATGCCTAGCAGTTTAAAAGGTAACACATGCCATTCTAAGAAGGCACTATGAATGTGAAAGCTAATGGATTTTAAAAAGGACATTTAAACAGGCTTTTTATTTGCTATCTTCTTCTGACTCTTTCAGCCATTTTTTGTGTATTTACTATTGCTTTCATCTGGAGTGTTCTCCACGGTTCTTTTTTCCTTTCTTTGTTATCATATGCAACATTAGCACAAACAACCACAGCAAAGCAGCGAGGACTTTTGCCCATGAAATGCAGTCCAAGTTAGACACAGTATCATAAATAAATAGAACAGGACCAGTAACTGAGGAACTGAGGAAATCAATGACAGAAAAGGGAAAACATCCCTTTTCTTCTTGCATGTACACTGTAAATATTTATTTTAGGTTTTTTTCCCCCTGATATAATCACAGGTGTGAGAAGAAGTGGTTGGTGCCAACCTAGAGCATATTGACAGAAAGGCAGCTGCTGAAAGTGGGGCTTTAAGGAGGGATCTTAAGGAGGCAAGCCAACACTGTGGGGGCTGAGACACATTTGAGTTACAACACCAACCACAGGAGTTAAAGTAATGACTGTGTCCTGGCAGTGGAAGCTGTGCTGGGCCAGGGAGAGAAGGTTTATGACATGGAACTGCCTGATGCCACAGACACACAATCACACTGCCCAGCATGCAGACACCAGCACCACCAGTGCCTTGCAGGATGAAACAGTGCAGGGACAAGGAGGGAAAACCCCCCTCTGTGGGTCTTAGTGATGACACCCAGAGGGGTAGGGGAAGAGAGAGGCTGAAACAGAGGCAGGTGGGTGATGGTTCAGAGCCTACCAATGGAGTCCCTGATGAAAATGAAATTTGACTTCTGCCAACATGGATATAAATGAGCTCACTTTTGGACACATTTGGATGCTACTTCTCACTGCAGACCAGAGGGTATTCCTGAGGGAAGGAAGGAACTTAGCATGTCTGGCCTTGCAGTTCTGTAATACCTGGATGTCTCAGACACGCATGCATTTTTAGGAAGTTACTGTTAATAGCAATACAATGTTGCTAATAGAGTCTTACTAAAAAAATTTAAAAAAGCAAAAAGTCTAACAAAAACAAACAAACAAACAAACAACAATCCATGGGGAAAAAAAAGAAAACACCCACCAAAACCTCCACAACTGAAAAAATACCAAACC
Organism: Luscinia megarhynchos; assembly: GCA_034336665.1. Classification (NCBI taxonomy): domain Eukaryota; kingdom Metazoa; phylum Chordata; class Aves; order Passeriformes; family Muscicapidae; genus Luscinia; species Luscinia megarhynchos. The sequence continues at coordinate 46,724,833 of JAPFBE010000003.1, read as the reverse complement.
TTTGGAAGTTTTATATTCTCAATATACATGAGGACTATAGAAGATATAAATTTAAGATATAAGTGTCAATGCCAAGACACAAATCTGGAAGACTGCAAAGTACGGATGTGGGAAATTTTCCAAGGACTTCAGATGCTGAAAATGGAGTAGGCAGGAAGAGTAAGTTAACTGTACTTGGTGTCTTCTGAAGAACATTTTATAAAATAAAAATATTGCTCCCACCAAAGAATTAAATAAATAACATTTACAGCCATATGAACTTCAAACTGATCACCAACAATGTGGGACATCACTGCTTATTTTATATGGCAGATGGCATGTCCCTTTTTATTTTTATGAAGCACCATCACCACCACATACATGTGTTCTTAAAAGAGAAATGTTATTCACTATCAGTATCCAACTGTTTCTCAAAACAGAATTTCTCAAGAAAAAATGGAAACTGGAAGTCTCCATATCCTAATTGTTTGACCTTTCTTGATTGTTTCATAAATATATTTTATATTAATACATAGTTCTAAATACAACTCATATACCACACAAATGTAAGGCTTCCTGTTTACTGTAATTATTTACTGTAATTATTTACTGTAATTCCAGTACAAGACATAGATTCCCTTACAGTCATGGACTAATTTATGTTTTGACATTGGATTGTATCAACAAGGCTAGAAGAGCTTCTGCCTCTGCCTTCTCCCTTTTAACAAATCCCAAATGACATCCCATGTTATGCTTTTGCTTCTATAAACAATTAAATTATATGTTCACATATATTTGTAGCTCTCTGTCAGAGAAAAAATTTCTCACTGATGGAAGAATTTGCCATCAGGCTTGCTTCTAGTATTTCAGGCCTGTTACTAATCCAACCAATTACTCTGCACGTAAACAATAACAGGCACCTGATTAGATCTTAGGTCTCACTTATTTCTTATTTTTCCCAGTTTCTTTTGATGGGATATAAGACATTCTCCTAATGAAACTTGTTATTGTGCATAATTGAAAACCAACATAGGTGGATGTGATTGGAAATAATTTCACAGAATATAGACATCAGTATCTCAATCACCATAAATTATAGTGTAGATGTAGTTAAGGTCTGAAGTAGTGTCTCTGTGCTCTCATTTATGTTCAGTGAAATAAAATAAGCACTTCCAGAGTGTGACTCATCCCATCCTATAATAGATGGTGAAAATAGATCAAATTACTCTTATCTTTAATGCACCTTTTCTCTCTCTTCCTTATGAAGGTGATTGCCTCTCACAGATACCTGAATTCTGTGAATCCCAGCTTGTCTATCTTACCAGCGATGTTTATGGGCCGGAATAAGGCTTATTTATTTAAATCCTGAAAATTCCGAAGATTCTTCAAGAAGTCTAGGTACTAATATATGCAGGTGTCTCAGAATAATTTATTTATGACTTTCATATCATACCTTTTTTCCTTTGAGCTCACTATGATTGCAGCTTTTCTGTTGAAACAGCTGTAGAGAAAGTAAGGAAAGAAATAGGCCAGTGGTGAATCTCCTATACATCTTAAACTGAGTATTTCAGAAGGGAATGCAGATTAAATTAAACTGAAGTACAATCCTTTTCTTCTTTCTTTCACATGACAACTGTACAACATTCCCCCAAACTCTATGACCCATGAACTGTTTTGCACTTTCAGGAGCAAAGAATCAAGATTTTTAACAATGTTGTGATGCGTTTTTATTACAATGACAGCAAGTTTACACAAATGTTTTACATGGCTTTAGCACAGGATTTTCTCTTTTAATAATGTTCAGTGCCTGATTACCTCTGCCCTCCTAAACCACACCCTTAATTATATATAAATGTTAGAACCCTTTGTCCAGCCAGGGGCTGATACTTATATTTCACATTGTGTTTTGCCCCAGCATGTCACTGGGACAAGTTTAGGGAAAATGCCCTGTGTCTTCTGCAACGGATAAACCTGAATTCCTCTGCAAAGCTGTGAGGTTCAGCCCACTCTTGTGTTCAGAAGGCTGGCCATCTGGAAGTGCTTTACCGTTTTCATTAACGGGGAGATTTATTGAATGCAGTAAATAAAATGCAAATAAGTGAATCAGAGAAGCATTCTCTATGTTACATACATTGATTTTAAACTCAAACAACTGTATATTTTCATGCTTTACATCTGACTTTCTGTATTTTTGTAGTGACAACACATTTATCGCTCTGTTTTCTGTGATGCATGAAGTGCCATATGACAGTCTGTGCAAAAGGCAAGCATTGGCACCCCTTGCAGGATGCCAAAGAAGATGGGTATCCCCACTGGAACTGACTGTGGAGGGACAACACCATTGGATAACGCTGCTTTTCAACTCACTCTACATGCAGCAGCTGACACAATCCTTCTCTGGAACACTTCTCAGAGAGAAAATTGAAGGAGAAAAAGGAAAACCAAAGCATCCCTAGCAAAGAATTGCACACAACTTAATAGGAGACCCATGTTTTTGAGCCTGGCATTTGACAGGACTGATAATCACAAAATAATAGGATGGCTTGGGTTGGAAAAGACCTTAAAGATCATCAGCTTCCAACCCCCATGCCCTGGGGCAGGGACACCTTCCACTAGACCAGGTTGCTCAGCACTCCATCCAACCTGGCCTTGAGCACCTCTAGGGATGGGGTATCCATAACTTCTCTGAGGAGACTGTTCTGGTGCTTCACCACCCTCAGTTTAAAGGATTTCTCCCTATTATCTAATCTAACTCTAGTCTCTTTCACTTTGAAGCTGCTCCCCCTCTTCCTGTAACTACATGCCCTTATAAAAAGTCTCTCTCCATTTCTCCTGTAGGCTCCTTTCAGGTACTGAGGGGCTGCAGTTAAGTCACCACAAGGCCTGTTTCCTTTTCTAGGCTGAACAATCCCAACTGTCTCAGCCTGTCCTCACAGAAGAGATGTTCCATCCCTCTACTCGGTGACTCTTTTCTCAACTCATGCCAACAGGTCCATGTCCTTCCAGGCCTGAATGGAGGTGGGGTCTCACAAAAGTAGATGGGATTATTCACCTCCCACAATAACTACCCTGAAGAGGTTGTTGAGGGAATCTGCTGGGTTTAAGGAGCCGGACAGTTGGCACTTGGAACTTTCAACATTTTGTAAAAGGATTTTGGTTTTTTCTGTACCTATGGATCGGAAGGACTTCAAACAACTTGAATGTCTATACAGCCCTTTGCATCAACATCCTTTTGAATTTGAAAACAAATTTCTTTCTAGATCTTTTTTTACCTCATTATCTGCTGCCTTATGCAGCTATGATTGATAAGGACTGCATTTTTTTTAATCTTGCCAAAATGATAAGGGATATGAGATCTCATTCACAAAACTGAGCGACCCAGTTTGAACCAAGCATTAACTCTGTAGGGATAGATTTCCCCTAACATCCATGTTCCCTCTATCAGAACGAGTCACTGCAATGTAAGATGGCTTTGAAGATGCTTAAATTGTAAGCCCAAATTGACATTTATACTGCTGTCTTTATAACTCTGTTAAGATTGTTAGAATCACATCAGCAAGTATGCATTACAGCATGATATCTGCTGGCTGTAATGCATACTTCAGATCTGGGAAAGCAAAACCATAGTGGTTTATATACATTTTAGTTTGAAAGCTTTTTCCCTGCTGTAAGAGAACATGTCCAAATGATGCTAATGTTGTTTACAAAGTAACACATGAACACAATTGAATTTCTTTTGATGTACAGTGTAATTATCTCAGAGATCAATAACTGAGCTAAAAGAAATGTGCCTCCTATATTAGCACTGTCATATAGTTCATTCTTTTGTCTATTGATCTATAGTAGATACAAACTGCTTTTTCTCCTTTTAATTCTCTTGGACATTGTTATGATATTGCATACTCTGAAACACATTTTCTAAGACACATGATTACCAATGTCTTTTATCATTACTCTTATCAACAGTAAATAGATAAAAATCTTTATAATTATTTTTTACTCCATTACTTCTCAATCAAATCCTTCAGTTGCTTTGGTCTATGTGAGACATTTCTCATTCCACTTGCACATACTGCATCAAATCTCTAGTGTCCTTCTTCACCTTATTATGAATCCTTTACATTTCAAAAGTGTGTAATACAAAGAAATAAAGCTGTGAAAGAGTCATGAGGATCAGACTGAAACTGACTTTCTTTTTTTTTTTCACATTTGCTCATTTCTTCTGAGTAGTTTGTCCTACAGTTAGCTTTTGTGGCATTCAATTCATAATATCAAACCATTCTGAAACTATTTGCGGAAAACTTGAATGATTTTTCCTGTAATCTACCTAGAAGTTACCAATGTCCACCTTTAGATATTTGATATATACTTGCTGTGCTCACTACTGCTGCTGTTGGAGCCAGGTTCAATAGAACAAGGAGAAAGCCAGTATCTGTACTGTCCACATCTGCCCCATTTTGGATCCTGTGTTTGGAGAGTCACGAACACGATGCCTTTGTGAGGCACATCTAACAGGTCAACTGAATGTGATACACTTAGGCTTGACCCAAATCAGGGCATACATAATAAGGCACTGCATAGTGTGAGCCAGTTAGCCTGTTCTGTCTGTGATGTAAAGCAAATGCATTGCATCTTGAGAGGCAGAGGAAAGTCCCTGACTCTGAATTGGGTTACATTCAATTTCACATTCTTGTAGCATGCTGTCATTCCTAAGAAAAAGTGTCACTCCAAGTTTGTGCTAAATCAGGGAGTGTCTGTGAACTCCCACCAAGCATAGTTTTAACCAGTGTCATCACTGCCTGAACATCCTTTCTTCGTGATCATGCAGCACCAAATGCCCAAACACCATTTTTCTGCCAGTGTCTGATATTTTTGTGCTGTGGGCTATGAGCAAATTGGATTGATACCATGCATGAGTGTCTGGCCCTACAAGCTGGACATGGCAGGCATTTTCTTTAGCATTGCTTTTGTAAATGGTAGCATTCTGCATTTTACTTTCTGAATCACAAGTGTAAGCTAAAGAAATTTAGAAAGGATCAATAACAGACACTAAAGAATCTAATTACAGAAACTGTCATAGCCACATTTTTAAATGCAAACACAGTAGTTTATTTAGAGACACACATGTACTTCTGTGCACCAAAATGGTTTAGAAAAAGAAGAGTGTGTCCCTTGCAATCTGATTTCAGTGGTACTGTCTGACCTTGTGTTTTGGCCACACATCTCCATAGTGATGCTTTTTGCAGAAATATTTTGTGTATCTCCACTTGGTAAAGCTTTCTGTATTATATGTGGATTCAGTTTTGTAGAGTCACAAACTGAATTTATATTTAAGCGACCTAGCCACTTTTTGCTTACCCCTTTACAGGAGAAAAAGACAATTAATGTATTTCTATACTCATGGCACCTTTACTAGAATTTTTTTAAAAATTTCCTTACAATGTCATTGTGAAAACTTGTCTAGTTCAGGAAAGGTTCAGTTCATCAAATGCAAGCACAAAACTGATAATTTCAGCTCTGCTGGAGCAGACAGCATACTCCAAAAGGTAAGTGCTACAAATATCTGGTATGTTTGAAGACAACCAGACTGAGAACCTGTCTGCTCCTACATCAAATTCCCAAACTGGGTACCTAAGCCTCAAAAATTAAAATCTTTGGTAAGTGCTCAAAACCAACCATTCCATTCTATTGACCATGTCCTTACATAGTACATATTATCTTTGGTGCTACTGCTTCATTAGTTACTTATAGCAGAGAGACAAAATAGGTATCCCATTAGATAGAGTGTCACCATGTTCTTCTAGCCTGGGAATTCTGACATATTTTATGACTGGATTTTAATACAGACATTATATTGCACATACGCACAAATATAATTTTTATTCCTTTTAATAATGCATGCTGATGCTTGCAAATGAGCTGGTGAGTTCGGGTTGTACTTGGTCTTTGATGCACAATTCTGATCGATTTTAAAGGAGATGAATTTTTCCCAGGGTGGATTTTCACTTCTGTACTCAGACCTTTACAGGTTCTCAAGCTTAACACTGTAGTGCTAACACCCTCTGAAAGCAAAGGCCAAAATCATTGTCTTCTCTTGTCTGGTCTTGACTTTTTTCATATGAACATCTCAATCAATATTAATCATATTTTATTAAGGCAAAAGTAGGATTTTGGTTCTGTGTATATTATAGGGAATTGATGAGTTCATCATAAGTTACTAAATGGACAGAAACAGGCTTGTTCACTTGTGTGTCATAAATATAATAATATAATTAATATTCTTTGCTAGCCCAAAGTTTTTTCTCTTTTCTCCATGCTTTTAAACTTTCTGCTGTTAATAATTATTATTATCATTGGATCCAATGCTGCTATACCATGAATTTTAAATTTCCATATGAAAAAAATCAGCAAAAAGCAATGCAGGGCATATTAAGTTGATGAGATGATAACTTGGTACAGAATTTTTGACTTAGGATTCTGCAATATACTTAAACAAAAGATGTTTCCTGAAAATACTTACTTTAGTAAAGAATGTTGCCTCAAAGATTCCCTTGCATGGAATTCTTTTGTAAATTCTCAGTATTTCTTTGTTGATATGTCAACATTTTTGCTAGCTCATTTTCTTGCTCTACAATTAATAAAAAGTATGCTCTTTATTTATTTCCCCCTTGCAGTGATTGTTGCATATTTTTCCTCTCTGAGAGAATGAATTTGCAGTTGTGGTGAAGTCATGCTTTATGTTCAGAAACAAAAATGCATTCTGCAGGAGAAACAGGACATTCCAAAGTGTCCTGTTCCTCAAGTGTTTGAAAGATGCTAGCTCCTATATACAAGTAGACTGGAAACAAAAATAGGTAGCTATTCATAGCATAAATTCATAAGATTTGTCTGCACTTCAAATGCAGTTTTTCTATCACCTAGATTAGATTCCTTAGCAGCCAATCTAAATGTCTAATTGAAGAGTAGCTTTCTGAAGAGTCTGTAACTGTCGCTTGGCTTCATCCTTCTCTGTTTGTTCCTAAGGTTTCTTTCCTCTCTTGTTTTCCTTCTGAAACAACAATGCACTCTATTTTGGGGTTGCTAGTCATGATTCCAGGAATGGGAATCCAACTCTTGAGTACAACAGGCTTTACATAGTAACTTCTTGGCAGAAATTCAGAAATGCTTTGGCCAAAGGGAATTAAAAAAAAGACCCAGAACAAGGGTAACTTGAAATGAAAGACATTCACCAAAAAAAAAAAAAACAAAAAACCAAACCAACCCAAAAAAAAACCTAACCAAAAAACAAAACACCAAAAACAAAAAAAAACCCAAAAGTGTGAAAAACCTCACAAAACCCCATATAAAAATACCTTCAGCACATAAAAGACTGAAGAATTGAGATAAATTGTGATATTTGTTTTTCATGCTTAATTGAAAGCTTTTTGCTACTCTATCACCAAGTATCATGAATACTAAGCTACTTCTCTTCTAAATGTGTATGTGTATATGGGAACGTTCTAACCCCAAGCTTGCCAAACATGAAGTCCTTCTGTTTGCTCTCTTTTTAGAATTAACTCTTGATGGAGGATTGGCTCCATTCAGCAAGGGAAGGAGTTTAAGTTTTCCCTAAGTCTGGGGAATTAGCATAAGAATGGTCCTGGAAATGATGAACTGTCTATAACACTACTCTGCTCACAAAGAAATGGTTCACAGCCCCAGGGTACCTGTCTGGATGCTGCTTCTCTCTCTACCCCCCACCTATGCCCCCTGCAACACAGGAGAGATGTCTTTGGGGTCCGAGCCAAAACAGGAGCTTTGGGATTTGGCACCTTAATATGTTTCTTTATATGTTTTCCCTCACAAGGTCCTTTCCCTCTTTGTGGTTATTTATCGTTTGCCCCACTAATCATGTCTTCCTCTTGAAATGACTGTCCCAGCTGGCAGGATGTGGACACCTAATTCAGCCCTTCTCTCATACCTCAGAAGGCTGAAAAAAGTAGGTGCTCTATTCAGTTCTGTCTTTAACAGTTCTTTAGGATTTTAAAACCCATAAATTCCCATGTTATTCTGCTCTACTCTTCTGCTTTTAACATTATCTTGCCTCCCTCCATCTTCAAATCAGTTAAGAGAACAAAAAGGAGTACACAGGTGACAACCAAATATGCTTTTGCAAAATGACACACCTAGTTGCCAAGGAGAGCCACCTCTCTTCTTACAACATTTATTTATTTATTGCTAAACACACCAAAATATCTATCATATTTTAAACATACTCTTTTTCAGGCTATTTAATAAAGTATACTGTGTACTTATGACTCCTTAACCAGAAAAACCATACCCTAATGGATAGATTTCAAGTTCCTGACCCAAAACCCTTAATTAACTGTAAACCAAACATTCTTATTCTTCTTCAGAGGAGTATTATGTTAGCAGATTTGGAAGTTAGTTCTGAAGGGACCTGTTTTTATAGTACCACAGATCCTGAGGGGGGGAAGTAATTTTCTATTCCAAGAAAACATCTACCACTAGTACCACTGAGAAGAAGAGCTCCAGTTGTTTGGGGTTTTTTTAAGCCCTAATAACTAGTTTTTATTCCATGATCACAGAGAGCCCCTTCCACCTGATGATTTTTGTTGTCTTCAGCACACTTCCTTTCCTGATTCATCATTCATCAGCTATGAGGTCATTAATTTTAAACGGAGATTCTCAGTAACCAACAGAGAATTTCAATGTAAATCAAGACTTCTCCAGCTGATAAGTTAATTTGTCACTAAGGCAGCTCAGCAGCCCTTTTGTTTTTTATGGAATTTTCCAAACAGTCCTTTAGGCTGACTCTAGTGAAATCAGGATCACCATTTACCATGGGCCTTCAGTCTTGATGGAGGTCCTCAAAGAAAACAGAGATTACATAATTTTCCTTGTGCTCCCAAGGTCTCTATACCTACAACTATATCTTTTCTACTGTCTGCTGGGATATATTTGATCATACTGCCAAGGTATGGATGCATGCCAAAAAATTGTGTATGGCCATTAAGGAACACTTGTTCTCTGTCTGAAAGGGCCCCTTTACACATGTCTGTCCTGAAAAAAAAAAAACCAAACAAAAAAAAACGCCAATCAACTTGCACAAAAGCTTAATCTCCAAGATATGACAGCTAACAAACTCATTACAATCCATATGGGGGAAGGGACAAGTGGGAAAAGAAACCAAAGTACCTCACATCAAAACAGCAATCAGAAAAAAGCTTTGGAGGCAGCAATGGAACCAGCTTTTTATCAAACTAGGTATAGATTAGCTGTGCTGAGGAAACTCTTCACCACAATGCAGGATCCAGTATGTGGGGATTCTGCAAAAAGTAATGTGCAGCCTGGTAGAGCTCAGCAAATTGAAACATGATGAATTAGCATTAACTTCTCTTCCAAAGAAATTTTACAGGCCAGATCATTGCCTCTGTTATGACCTGGGTTTGCTCTATGCAAATTGTTAGGTCAAGGAAAGGGAGAGGAGCAAGTACGTACTTGCTTTGTCAATGCTCTGACTGCACATAGGCTGTGCTGGTTGGGGCAGCTCAGCCCCAGTGTACGTTCAAGAACACTGGAGAAATCAAGATCATGATGTTTTCCTCATTCCTCCTGGACTATGCAGAGCTTCGGTACAGAGAGGTATTTCACCTGGCATGCACGCTCCAGAAACATGATTTTTTCAAAAATAAACTCTAATACCCAGTGCATGTGGGCAGATGAAATAATGGCAAGTCTCTCTTCTAGCTGAGACACTGTATTATGACAGTTGTCCAGTACAGTGATCTCCAGTGTTACTCTAAAATCATTAAAACCAACTCTTGCTCTATTTCACATTGCTTTATATGCAGAAGGGACTAGCAGGACTTGCCAGAAAGAAAAATGGATGGAAGACAGAACTTCAGAAACCTTCTGTATGTTTGGGTTTTTATTCTTAATTTCCAGGGAGAAGCAGAAGTAACTGCAGAGTATGTTCCTGTGAAGTTATTCCTGGGAAAGGTCACTGGTAATGGCAGTATCCTTGGAACACCAGCAGTGGTTGTTCTGCAAATGAGCATTGGCTCCTTTACTTCTGTGGTCTCTCTTTTGTTTGATCATGGCATCCTCACAGCTGTCCTTTTCCATTCTCTTTTTCACCTTCAAAACAATTCAATTCCCTTTTCCAGGTGACTTTTGAGGCCATCTCTTTGATTCTGATAAGCTGTAAAAGTGACCTCTATTCTGACTGCCCTGTCCCTACTTCCTCTTGGCCAGGACCATTGGGATCCCAGCCAAAGCAGCCAAAGATTAATTACAGAGCTGTGCAAGAAAGAAGACCCCCTCATACTGGGATTATTGATGAAAATTCAAAATATTTTGACTCCCTATAGCAGCAGGGCCTGATCCTGTCAGCAAGTCAGACGAGACCTCCCATCAGCTCTATGTGTGTTCTACAGGCAGGCAGCTGGGGACAAGCAGCCCCTCTCAGAAATGTCTAACAGATCTGCACAGGACTATGAATGATGCATGCTGACGTGATTTTCCACATGTAACGCAAACTCAGCCTTACTGCTGAAGCATTGCATAGCTGAAGGAACACGTTTCTCAGATCCTTTCCCAGACTTTTATGATTCAGGGTAGTTAACTGGAAATGCAAAAGCCAGCCGAGTCGCTGGGTGGCTGCTCATATGGAATTTTGATGCATCAGTAAAGGAGAGAGAAGACATCTTGTAGCAGTGCTATCAAAGGTGTGCTGGGCAGTAATGCTAACTGCATTATTTATCAAATAAAAATGTCTGGAAGCAGTTCTGTTCTGCTTTGTGAATATTGCACAGAACTTGTGTATGCGACTGCTGCAGTAAAGTGAAAGTGTCTCTCAATGACAAAAAAAGAGAAAGAAAAAAAAAGAAATATGTCATTAGCACCTCATGGGAAATTTTACCTCCAGTTTGCAACCAGTAATATCCTCTACTCACTTCCCCTTTAAGACATTTTCAAAGAGGTGATTTCTTGATCATAAAACAAATCATGACACCAAAAAAAACCCAACCAGAACAAGACACTCCATCGCACATGCTGCATCTCAGGGGAAAGGATGAGACAATAAACAGCATGCAACAGATGTTATTCATGTTGCTTCATGCACTGTTGGAAGGCTCAGACACTGTAGTTCTGAGTATGGTGAAAGAGCCCATAGACACAGAGTAGGGTCACTAGCAACATACTTTATTTAGGAAGAGACAAAAAAAATTAGTTGATTTTTTATCCATGCATAGACAAGCTCTCAACAAAAGAATAATCTTGAGTCTTTCCACCTCACTGCAGCCCTTAAAATATTATCTTTCAAGAATTCAGAAATTAGTAAGGATTTCAGAGTATTTAAAATTTCTGAACTAAGAAATATATATGCTAAATAACAACCTTGGTAGCATCTTATAAGGACTATCTGGATCTGTGCTAGGCTTGAATCATGGAGTTTCAAGGGAATTTTTTATTATAGTTTTGGCACCAGTGTACTAACACCATGTGGGTTTTTGCTTTAAGTTCTGGGTTTGAATGGACCAATACTTCAAAGCAAGCCTCTAAATCAGGAAAATGCGGTGAGCTTCATATGCTTTCCACTCAAAACCATACCTTGGCCCAGATTCCTGTACAACGGAGCCCAGCCTCACTTGAAACTCAGCCCACATTTGTTGAAAGCATTTACAAATCCCATCAAAACTGGCCCAAGTTTCAAGTTTGTAATAAAATCCAAATTCAAGAGTCCTTCTTGGCTACAAATTACTCACTGTTCTAGTAATTCCAACTTGTTTCCATTTAAAGGAAAAAAATATGGTTTCATGCATTCTGATTTCTTCCTGTTGCACTGACAAACCTGGAATAATTCCATTAACTTGTCAAGGTTTTTTTAGATTTGCACCAGGATAGGTGTGAGTAGGTTGAGCAGAAGACAAAAGTGGGAAGCTGGGTATACTCCAAGGCCACAATTCCTAAAAGCAACCCATGCCTTTCTGTTGAAGTTAACAAAATGCAACTGCAGCCTGTAGACTTCTTTGGGTATAAGCACATATTTCTGGCTACACCCACGGCACCTGAAGTGTCTCAGCACGGTGCCATGCCAAAAGGCAATATCCATCTTTCTGAACCCAGGCTGTGGCAGCTCCCCAAGCTGCCTGCCTCCCACACTCCCCCCTGCCCTTTCTGCCAACACCGACCTCTGTACAGTGACCAGGGGATCAGGCTCAAGGACTTCATTTGTTTCCACCTGTGTCCACGCCTTGCAACCAAGCAAGACTTGAAGCAGTAACATTGACTAAGAGGATGGTTCTGGAGCACACAGCTGGGGGACATCAGTAAGGGTGGGAGCAGGGAGTCTGGATTTAGAGTCACTTAAACTACTGTGAAACCATCCCCGGGCTTGCAGAAATAGGATTGTGTAAGTACTATGCCTCTGCATTTGCCAGGCTCTACTATCTCACTCTACATCACAGATTTGCAGGGCTATATTATCATCTATTAATGTTATCTGTCATGCAACATCAGGAATGATATCACTGACACACCTATTACCTGATCCACCACTGGATCTTATTGTCTGAGAAAAGGCACCACAAACAAGCAAACAAAAGGAAAGCCTGCAGCTATTGCTATCCAGCCACCAAACCATAGTAGGGGCTCTCCCATGGTCACATTCCAGTAAGAACAAGACAGGCTTCACGGCAAAATCCACGCTGCAATGTTATAACTGCCACCTGATTTGAGACTGGCAGTGCTGAGACCTTGCAGGGATGTAACAGGGCAGGTAAAATGCACTGGCAGATTTTTGCTCTAGATGCTCAGAGCTTTTTGCACTTCCTCTGTCAGGAATCCTCGGGAGAACTCACCCTGCCCCCGCGACATTACCGCAAGTACTCTGCCTCACAAAACCAGTCCCTTTGGCTCTGTTTTTCATTCTTTCCTGTTCTCTGGGGAGAAGAGGGAGCTAACTGAGATACAGACTGGGGAACCAAAAATCTACATTTTCGAATGAGCCTCTTTCAAAAGGCAGGCTTGCTCCTTTGCAACCTTTCCGCCCTCACTCTTTGTGCTGTTAAATGGCTCCCAGCTCCAAGCAGTGCTTTCTGAACATGACAGAAATATGTCCTAGCGCTGGAAGGACTCCTCACAGCTCCTACAGTTTGCTGTAGCGTGGCAAGGGCACTTCCTTATCACCCAGGGGCAGTCCAGGGGCAGCTTTGGGCAGCTCCACCCCACCTGCGGCTGCTCTCGCCCTCCCTTCCCTGCCCTGCTGCCCTGCGGGACGCGGAGCGCCGGCAGCGGCCGCCCGAGGAAAGAAGCGACGAGGGCACGCAGAGGGAGCGCCATGAGCAGGCCGGCCCCCGCTGCCCCCCTGGGCCCGGCGGGCCCACCAGAGGCGGCCGGAGGGAGCCGCAGCCGGGCCGCAGGGCTGTTTGATTGCCTAAGCCTGCTGGCCAGACAATAGGACCAGAAAGAATGGCTGCTTCCTTCCTTCCTGTCGAGTGTTCTGCCTGAGTGAGCAAATTCAATAGCACTTCGCTTCGCAGCAACACCAGGCTCTCTCGCACAGGCGAAAATCAACAAAGAGCCATTCTCGGGCATTTCCAACTGCACCTAAGCCAAGGCACTGAGCTGTGGAGCCATCCGGCCTGGGGAGGGGAGCGCCGACACGGCTCTGGGGCGTGCGGCCTGCCTCGGTAAACATCCACCTTACTCCTTCCTATGCTGCAGGGCTGCTTTCCTCCCCGCCACACCAATATCGGCACCAGAGGGTTTGGTTCCCCATCCTACCCCCAACCCTGCCACTTACTCTGTTTGTTGGTTTGGGGGATTTTTTAATTTTTTTTTTTTATATACTTTCCTGATGAATTCACTGCTTTAAACCCCTCCATACAGGCTGGTTGAAGGGTGCTATGAGGTATTCAGGCATAACTAAACTAAGTGAAGGTGACACAAGAGTTACTGTGAAAACCGAAGCCTGCTGCTTTCTGCAGACTCAAGTGGTCTCAGTTAAATAATAAAATAAAATAGGTGTCAGTGAATACAAATATTTAACAAAAGCGGGCAAGTCGATGACCAAGACTCTGCTCAGGTGGGCATAAACTGAAACACCAATTCCTATAAATTTCATAAGAAAGTAAGAGAATAATTGTGTACTGCTGTTTTTATTAGTATAAGGCTCTTTTCTGTCTTCCAGATCCCATTCGTCAGTTCAGTGCTGTGCCAAAATAAGAAGGAACATTGTGTTGCTAAAAAGACAAGGACCCAGGATGTGCACACCCAAAGCTAACAGTCAGAAGCCATATTTTTTTTTGTAAATAGTGAATTTCTAGATCTTTGGGCCTCTGAAGTGGATTCAGTCCATGAAGCTTTTTCCCCACAGAAACAAAAAGTGCCCACTGTACATCACTTTGCAGCACAACAGTTGGCACTGAGGAATTCCTGTGCATCTGTAGACAGGCATCTCCCCTTGTACTTGCATGGCATAGGGACAGATTCTTGTGAACATCTGGGTTTGTTGGTTCAGTGTGTGTGGGAAGAGGAAGGGGGGAGTGCAGAAAGAATCTCAAAAAAAGAAAAATTTACATGGAATTTTTTGAGTTCTCTCTCTCTCTGTTAAAAAGCTAGTTTTTTGCTTTTTGTCTTTGAAACAAGCGGAGTAAGATTTTGCACTTGCCTGCTGCATCTGTTTTCTCAAGCAAAGACCTGTTTGTTTTTCCCACTGTGTGTGAGCCATATTTGAAACAGACCACTGAGCCAAGTTACATCAAGCCTGGTTCTTTTCTTTTCTACATCTGAACTATGACAGATTATCCTAACCCATCTGCAGGCATGATTAAAAATATGAAAATAATTTTTACTTTTCTTTTGAACTGCCTTTGATATAGCATTTGCTGTCAGATAATCAATAGAGTTTTAACATCTGGTAATGCAAAATGGTATGTTATTGCAGCTGAAGAAAGAACTATTTAGAAATTTTTATAGCAATTTTTTTTTGTAGCATCCAAGATTGCAATTGTAGCTTCAGTTTACAATAAACTTGTGATGGTACAATTATGACTAAATTATTCATTTTTATGCATCAGAACATAGTTTATAATACAAGAGAAAGAAAACCCAAACCCAGCACAGAGGATCTTTATTAAGATGCAGATCCTGCTTACATGATTTGGATAAGCAACGTTCAGATATGTCATCACCCAATCTTAGGAAACTAGCTCAGACAACTTTCTATTAAGCAATAACCTGTAAGTGACAAAACAATATCTGTTTCAGTCATTACACAGTGAAGGCTAGATTACTGTAGTTGAAAGATTTTTCTTTTTCTCCAAGAGCATTCGGAAGAAACATGTGGAAAAAATAACAATTGAAGTAAGATAGCTGTGTAGACTTTCATCTTCTAGAATTTGAAATCAATGGGAACTCATACAATTTATTTTGCTCATTATAATTTATATATTGCTCATTATAAGACAAGCTCTTTTCTTTTAATACCTTCTGTTCTTTTAAAATGATCTGGTACCTTTTTGTTTTTTTTAAAATGTCCATTGTAGTCAAGCTAGAGAGAGGTCAGATGAATCAGACATTGGTAAAACCAACACAATTGAGATAGTTTTTGACAGTCATATATAACCTCCCACCTTCATTTCAGAAGGTTGCTCATACCTCTAGCCAATCGGGCTTTCCACAAGCTCCTGGGGAAGGTTGAGAGGATAACTACTTAGTGTATTTTTGCCTATATATTAAATACTCTCATTAACCCTAAGCATCTATTTGCTCACAGTATTTTGATGCCTTTATTTTCAGATTGCACCTGTGAGGTAGACTGATCCTTTTACAGGTGAGGAGGTGAGTCCTTGTCTTTACTGCCATGGGGAAGTGTGGAAGCAGCAAGGACAAGCATGGCAGTGTTGGTGGCAGTGACCAGCTCAGGCACTCAGGCACTTGTGGGAGCATAGACAAAGCAGCCTGGGATGCACAGATCTGCCCGGGATCATCAGCATTTAACCCACATTGAAGCCATGCCATTTGAATGATTCCCATCTGCAATTCCCAATTTATAGTAAGTAGTTTGCTGAACCATATAAAACAAAGTTGTCACAATGGTGCTTTTGATTAAAACTTTTATAGTGGGCCACAGTGGCCTTTGAAAACAGTGGGGGTTGACAGTGGTCTAGTGGTGCTGCTAAAAGTTCAGGAATGCTGAACTTTAAGGTTAGGTTGTCTGACTGCAGTGCAAATATATGCTAAGTGACTTGCCCAAGGTCATTTGTATTATGATATCTATAGTAGAGCAGGCACTGAAGACTGATTTTCCATAGGTCTGGTTAGTGCTCTAATCTCTGCTATGAAAAGAAAAAATATTTTCTAATCTGACTAAGTATGTTCAATTGTATCTTAGGCAAAGTTTAACTGGCTATACAATATACATAAGTAGGCTAATAAGCATATCAGGAATCTCCATCTTTACTTCTTCCCTATGTGAACACTTAAATTGAAACAGCAGTTCATTTTAATTTACACCCTCTGATATTTTTGACGCAGACTCCAACACAGGAATTGAAATGGGACATACTTGTTCCCAAGTGAGAGGAATCACAAACAGGTTTGGACAGAAACAATGAATGACCTGTCTTGAAATCACTTTTAGTTCTCTTTACTGGAGAAAGTTGCAGTGGTTAACTAAAGGGACAGTTTAAATTAATCCAGTTAAACTTCATTAAATGATGGGTGGAGGTCTGTTATGTATATTCATGTACAGAATGTATGTCTATTATGTATAGAATAAACAGTTTACAGCAGTATAACTGTGACATTCTTGAAAGAAAAACTGTGCATGTCTTTGTTCTATAGACAAAGTTTGCCATTATTGGGGTGGACATTTCTTTATAAACCAGGTTTCAGAACTTGGAGGGAGCTTTCCTCCTTCAGGTTTATTTGCTGCTGTACCTCATGAAATTGTCACTCTCCTGCTTTCCAGAGATTAATAAATAAAGACTGTCTTTCTCAAAGAGTTTAATGACTTGTCCATATTGCCTATATGCTAATATTGCAAAATTACTTATTATTACTGTAAACAGTGTTCAATGTCTTTTCCAAACAAGCTGACTGTACTAATTCCAGATGATATAGAGTATCTGAGAAACTGAAAATGCATGTAAATGAATACATATATTACATTTATTCAAATGGAAGAAAACCCTTTCTCTAGATGCTTGTATTTTCATTGGGTTTTATTAAAAGAGAATTTGAACATTTAGAATAAATAATAATCTTGGAAGTTGTCTCTAGAGGGAACAAAAAGTAATAAGAGCAGAAACAGCAGTGGTGTGCGGAATTTCAGTCAGGGTGTATAAGAGTGTAAAGGAGCAGCCTTTTGCATACCCCAGAACTGTTGTGCAGACACTAGTGGAAGCCTGCACAGTGGGAGTAGATGGTGCAGAGACTGCAGTGGTTCTGTAAAAGTAAGTCACAAGCTCAGAGAGACAAGGAGACATAAGTGGGTAGGCTCCCTTTCATTTTTATGCAGAAAATGAATCATGGGCACAGATCTGAAGATCTAGTATGTCTGTGCTTAATTGTATTGCAAGCAACTTACACCTGCAAAAGAAAAATGCCCCTTTTGCAAATCCATCTCTTGGGTGTGGAGTTGGTGTGAGAACTACTGTCATGCAATAATTCATGAAATGGAAAATGACTGACTACACGATTTGTTGCATCAGGTGCTTTGCACAGTTGTCTGGTTTACAGTGTGACAAAGTGCAACAAGCTAATGTACCCAGCAGCATGAAGTGAAAGTGCTTTGCATTAAAAACTGTGAACAACCAAACCATTTTTAAATATAGGCAGAATCTATAATAAGCAGCAAAACGCCCATGCCTCTCAAGGCTAATGAGAATTCCCATCTGTAATGGTCTGCCACATCCCTGGTTAATTAGAAACTAAATTACTACCATCGCTAATTATTCATAATGACATTCTTTTACGTCTGTTAAATTAGTTATATAAATGATTAGCATAAGAAATGCTTGGCTTTGAAATACTAGTCAATAAGTCAAAAAGCCTCTGTTTGCCTATTTAATCTAATGAAAAGTATTTTATCTCACAGGGCATCTAAGCACACAGGCAAAATTAACCCTGTGAAAGTATAAGGGTTTTATCAAACAAAGTAGAACAGGGTTGCCCTACTATCATTTATATGTACAGACTATTTCCACTAATAAATGTATTTCAGAATCCTATACATACTTTAAATAAGTTACATAATTTTCAAGGGCATGTGTGAAAAAAAAAAAAAAAGCTTTGCAAAAATGTATGCCATGATTTAATGTATTAATAAAAAGATGACCCAACTGTCTCCCAGGCTTTCCAGATACTTGACTAACCTATTTGTTTAAAAGGTGTGTATGAACAGGCAAGTTTTCACAGGGTGTCATTTTCCATATAATCAGGAGGGCTTTGTGCGAAATTGTATAAGAAAGCATTCAGGGTTAAAATTCAGCATGACTCTCCCCCAAACAACCCTTCCTGCACCTTCACCCCCACTCCCACTTAAGCCCTTTTGGAGGTTCCTGCCCTCCCCTCCCTGTTCTCCTCTTAGAAGCAAACTCAGCACCATTAGCACACAAATGCAAAATAACTAGCCTAGGCCTCTTCCCAGGAATACAAATTAGGGGCAGGTAGTTGAAGAGCTTAGAAAGCTGAAATAGCGAAGTTCACAATGAAAAGGATGAATAGATGAGAGACTGAAAGTGGGGTAAAGTGTTCAGCTTTTGTCATTTAAAGTGACGTCTTTAACTCTTTGCCTTCATGAGGCTGCTCTTCACAAAAATAATAATGAGTTGCAATTAAGACCTGAAGGACAAAAGGGAATTATGTGGGAGGAAAAAAAGAAAAGGAAAAGAAAAAAAAAAGAAAAAATTATGACAACAAGATTATTTTTCTCTCTTATGCAGCATATGAATATCTGACAGGAAAGCAGAGAGGATAGTTTTAGAACTGTCATTGTTTAATCTGACAATGGTGCCACTGTAGATAGTGAAAGCAATGATGTCATCAAAGCAGCTGGAGAAAAGTTTGAGATGGCTCATCAGATCTTCTAAATTTATATCCACACATGAAGCCCTGTAGCTTCTTCATGTTCTGTTCTGCTTTTGGGGACATAGTGCTGCTTCTTACTGAAATAGGAGATATTTTACTTGTAAAGTGCTGCTATGTTTAAAGTTATTTGTCCTTCAATTATGCAAAGCCTTTGATTCAGCTGCACCTCTGGACTTGACTGCCACCTGTTTGTCCCCTGCTAGAACAAAGTTCCGTTTCATGGCACAGACCTATCACTAAAGTCATGGTGAGAGTTACAGCTTTAAAAGACTTCTTTAAAATGTATTATTTGTGAATATAGTGTCCTGCTGTCAGTGTAAAATGAAATGCCTCTGATCACACTGAGGACAAGCAGTTCTTTAAACCAGTCATCTGATCTATCTGAATGTGGGGAATGGATAGGGACCCAAGTTAAGTGCAAAAGCTTTAGTCCATGTATTCTCTTACCTTTAAGTTATTAGACCATCTCAGAGAACCTGGGAAAGGTGTCTGGAAGAGTTCCATAAACCCCTCTCCCAGTATTTTCCAAACAAAATGTGGTCATCGGTCCCTCGTATTCACCCACAAAAGCACAAACCCAAAAATAAGCCATCACTGTGGCAGCTTGTAGCAGGCCATGTAGGATGGATCCACAGTCTAGGGACTGCAATATTTGGCAGAAGGCTGAATCAGTACTTAAATAGCAAAGTAATAGCAGTAGAATCTCAAAAAGACAGCTTTTGAAGATGGGAAAATTAAACTGGCAAAATAAAAGTAAATAATAAACCTTCAAATATTTATGATAAAAAGTTAAGTGAACAGTATTAGACATCACTGCTCTAATTGACCAGTGAGGATTACAGACCCATCTTCTATTTTTTACCTGGCATGTTCTTTCTAATTACTAAAGATGTAAATGTGGGTTTTTTTCAGACACTGCAATGGCCATTTTACATATGAATTTAATAGCAAATTTCGCCAACAGACCCATTCATGCAACACTTAAAACTTCAACATATGGAATCTTATACAAAGTTTACCGGGACTTTAATTTTATGAAAGAAATCTGAACATTTTATAGGTTCTTCTGTAATTCCTGTACTAATAGCCAGTATTTCTGGATCATATTTTGGAAATACCAGGATTCTTCTTAAAATAAGAAGAAACATTAAAATAAGAGAATAATGAACAAATTAAAGGTGACTGCACACTACTAAATTAACTTTTCAAAAAGGGTTTACGTCAATTCCATCTATTGCACTTGCATGACAGTTTATGGGCGTGGGAGGAAAGAAAATCTCATTTTATTTGCATTGTTTTACCTATTTTCTTTGTTGAGGATATTTCAGCTCCATGATGATTACTTGACATTCCATATTCATTGTTTACTGTGACATTAAAAAGAAAAAAAAAAATCAGCTATTTAGCAGCTTTAGGGTATGTCTCCAGGGACAGGTACAGACAGATGCAAGCTTGTCTGTCTGCTCTTCAAATGGCCAGACATGAGCCAGCTCTGATCCAAAGTCATATAGAGACATTCACATGGCACTTGTGTTTTGAAGTAACCAGCAGAGTTGAGCAACCTGAGTGCAATTACCTGATTTTGGACAGGTTTTGGCTCTGTCTGACCAGGTCAGGGCACAGCCAGAGGACCTTGGGCTTGTGTTTGTCCAAGTAGTCAGGCTTCAAAAACCTTCCAGAACAAAATAATGGACAACAATGACAGCTGCAAACAGCCTTTTCAATGCCATTATAATGTAAAAAGAAAAAAATCCTAAGACTAATTTTCTTTATGGTAACATGAATTTGGATGCTTTTCAACAATCTCACCACAGTAAAAAATGAGTTATATCTTTATGTTTAATTACATCTTAAAGATCATACATCTATTGTGAGATGTTGTGATTAACTAGTTCTTAAAAAGACCCTCCAGACAAGGAGTTTTTGTGGCTTTCTTCATTTCACAATTTCTTTGACTTCTTAAGCATATTTTAATGATTTGTCTCTTTCTTATATTAAAGAAAATCAAATTAATGTGCTTAAATTTTGTTGTAGTTGACGGAAATATTAAAAATTATTCAGAATTACTTCTTTTCCTTAGCACGCTTAAATAAATATTTCCAGCACTGCGGTCTATTCCATCTTGAAATTCTCCAATGAAGTCAATAGGAACTGAACATGTGTATCAGAAGTCAAACTTTGCCTCTTTATGATT
Organism: Luscinia megarhynchos; assembly: GCA_034336665.1. Classification (NCBI taxonomy): domain Eukaryota; kingdom Metazoa; phylum Chordata; class Aves; order Passeriformes; family Muscicapidae; genus Luscinia; species Luscinia megarhynchos. The sequence goes on along the minus strand of JAPFBE010000003.1, from coordinate 46,703,559 downwards.
TCTAGAGCATTTTTAAAAGTCTCTGAAGGAACAACTGTGTAAAATACTTTCTGAGGTAAGCCCCATAAGGAGAACAAAAGCAGGTATTGTTTAACAGCTTCACCAAAATGCAGAGGATCTGGAATAAATCAGGAAGAGTTTGGAATGGATTTATTGGAAGGGTGATGCTTCTGTTTAGCTTTCCATTTTTTACGGGAAGAATTAGAAATGTCATTTGGCAGATGTCTATAATGTTTTTGGAACTGGAAGGAAATTTGGCTTTTCCATTTGGTGTGGGTGGATGTTCCTCTAGGCCACATTTAACATGTAAAATGAGAGAGGTGGGTTTGAAACCCTTCCTAAACGGAGGCCTGTAGCTGCATGTTTTGCAGACTTACCTTAGAAAATCTTCTGCCAGCAACCTGCATACCTGATCCATATATTACCCCCAGGGGGATGGCCCTAAGCATCAGATTCACCCATTTTCCAGCATGAAGATTCGAGCCAAAAAAATCAAAGTATCAGGATTCAGAGCAGCAAAAAATCAATAGACCAGATAAACTGGTTTATCCTCCTTGCTGCTGTGCAAAGGAGTTACAAACATGACCTAACCAGCCAGATTCCACCAGTGCATCTAACCTTATCTGTATTTCATGCCACTAAGTACATTTTGGATTTATGCTTGACATTATATATAATGGGTGTCCTCTCTGTCCCTCCCGGAGCAGGATGTAATTCTAATATTTCTGGATTTAGGGGGGTGGGAGGGAAGGCTACTGCTGATAATAATAATAATCCTGATAATAATAACTGACACAGAAACGGTGAAGGCCCTTATACATTGCAAGAGACTACAGGAGGCTTCAAAGAGTACCACACTCTTAGTGCTAGATGAAAAAACTGAAAAGGTACAAACCTGAAGACGATACAGAAGGACTTGAACATTTTAGCAATCATGGATAGAAAAATCTAAAGTTATTATGCCCCAATACTGAGGTATGTTTCTCATCTCATTAGAAGAAACTCCCAAGATATAACTCAGCTGCTATTCGTACATTAGCCTTCCAACAATGACATTGCTATGATTTTTGTACCCTGCATCTTTCTTGAAAAGTCTTGCAGGAATTGGAGCTGCAAAGACAAGGGAAGCCATCTGGTAATATTTCTTTTCTATGACTTAACAAAAACATCAGCAACCTAATAAATGTCTACAGAAAGCAGTAGGGCAGGGACCCTAGAAACATATGTGCCCAGTTAGATGAATTAGCTTTGTGCTGCACCTGAGGGCTCATACTACAGGTAAAATTCTGCAACACAATCAAGGAATTATAGATCAAAGTACAGATCAGTCAGTGTACCTCCAATCCTTATAGAGGTACTGAAGTACATATATAAAAATCAGTTTGTAAGCCTTTGGGGTGAAATAAATCTTACCTTCTTTGGTCAGCTAAAAGATAGATTTAGAACACAATGGTGGAACTCCTTGCTCAAGGATATTGCAGAAAAACAGGTTAGAATGACTTGAGATAGTCAGCTTTAGAAACTAACAGAAAGATCATTAGAAGTCATTAAAACACTAGACTAGATGCAGGAAGTGTCTGGGTTGAAGAAGTACTTTATTATTCCTTAAATACTGAGGTATCAGTGGTTGTATCTTTTTCTGGATGTTCCAGTGCTGATCTCCTGGGCATGAATTTTTGCTAGCATCACCCAGCCAACTTGCCAACTTTTCAGAACCATCCATAAGGTTGACGTTCACATCTATCCTCACATTCTTGGGCTTCCTGCAGGATATCAGATGCAGTGTCTTGTTGACTTAAATGCTAAATTTTAGTGAAAATCTTCCCTAAGGCCACTGCAGAGAATTACCTAATCAACATATTTAGCAGAATAATTTTCATCTTTGCCCAATGTCAGCTATATCCATTCACATTGGAAAAAAATTCTTAGATCTAGCACCACTCTATGAGGCTTTTTTTTTTTCCTTTTTCATAATTTCTACACATATTCTGGGAGAATCCAGATGGCTGGCAGCCATCTGAGCCTTGATAGGCTGTGGTGAACAGTAGCTGACACATATGCAGTCACTATAATTCCCCTACACCTACTTCAGGAAAACCCAAGATAGTTCTGACTTGGTATAGATTTCTGTTTCTCAAAAATGTCTTAAGAACACAGGGACTTTCTATGGCCTCAGAAGAGTGGTTCATACAGCTCAGGATGTATCTTCTGATGGTGACAAGAGAGATGCTCTTTAGAGATAATGTGCAGACATGGCCACTGTCTGCAGACCCTTCCCTTCCTATCCCTCTCATGTCCACCACTCTTGTATTGGGGTAGTAGACAGTACAGCCAAGCTCCCCGTTCATTTTATTTTCTGTTCAATTTTCAGGTCAGAGATACACTTGAAGTGCATGTCTCACTTTTAACACCAAATGCACAGAAGTGAAGGACGTTGAGGCTGCCCAGAAGCAGATTGCAGTTGGGCTGTGGAAGCTGGTTATCATTATGGGTATTAATGAGACTGTGTCTAATTGTAAAGGTTTTTTGTCCCTGAAGATTGCCTTACTCATCTTCTCAACCAGCTCCTGATTATGGATGCATCTCAGCCTGGCTGCCACTTCTCAGAAGTCTCTTACGAGGTACCCAAATTAACCTATCAGCAGGCTCTTCCCTTACTGGATGTTCTGCTCTTTCTAGTGTTTGTCTAGTAAGGGAATACAAAATATTAGTTTATTGCAGCCCTTACAAATTTATAACTCCTGAAAAATCTGTTGTTTTAGTTCCTGTAAATTAGCAGAAGTTGAATCCAGGTTTTAATCGTGGTCAAGATTCCATTCTGTGCAGGACAAACAGTAATCTGAAAGCAGAGATGGCTCTTTCACAATCACACTAAAAAGTAAGATAAAAAAAATGTAATTATCAAAAATATTTACAGTTCTGTGGTAAGACTGCTTGCTTACCAAAAGGATGTTTACCCGTCACATCATTTAGGACACACAGTGACGTAGGCTCCCACTATTTTTTTTTCTCTGCAACCAGGAGGGGAATCTCCTGAAATGTTCTGCCTGTCCTTCCTGCCTCTAGACCGAAAATCAAACAGATCCTGCTTGGGCTCTGAAGTGGTGAGTACCTGTAAAAACTCCTTGCAGTTGGTCAGGAGGAGAAGAAATATTTGGATTTATAAAAGCAAGGTCTCTTGCATTTTAAGACACAGATGTGAAATGCAAGGTGGTTAGTAACATCTTTGAAGGTGTTAACCAGAAGCTCATGTCTTATCTTCTCTAGAGAAAATTGGTACTTAGTTGCTCATGTTTTTTAAACAAACATTTTCTACTTATCAAATGTTAAAATCACAGTACTAAAAGCATGACTGTAGCTTTTGACTTGTATTGGTAGAGATGGTAAACATTTTTTTGGTAGCATGAATGACCAAACCACATGCACTGAAATTCCAGCAGCTGTAACCACATGAACATTTTACCTTGTGCTAATGATCATGTGTAAGCAAGCAGTTGGTAAAAAACATACACTTTTTTTCTTTACAAGTGTGGACACAAAGACAACAGCTTTCTTCACCTAAGATAAATGAACTAAATTATGAACTACTTCTTTCTTTTGGCCTCTTAAGAAAGGGAAGAAAATGAGAACTTCTGAGGCATCACAAATATGAAGGAAGAAATAATTTCCTTCCATCAAAGAAGTCCACAAATTATTTTGAAATCTTTTTAAAGCTGTTGAAATATGGTGACAGTCTAAGCAGGGAAGGTCAGGAGCCTCTCTGACTGAAACAGCAAAAGCTTGGTGGTGAACAGCAACCAAAGCCTATCAGTTACCTAAAAGCCCTATATGCTGTGGAAACCAGGCTCTCAGTCAAGTCTCAGGAGCTACTTCTTGTCCTTAAAATGAACTGAACTTTGGGTTCAGTTTGGGTATGAACTTTGGGTATGAGCTACAAAGTGTCCTGGTTTTTAAACTGTGTTGTTTTCCTGTTTTCCTTTTTATCTTCTTGTTTTTAACTGCGCTCTAGATTAGGCTTATTTGCAAAATTATAAATGAAGTATAAAGGAACCAGGATATTGATTGTAATTTCTTCATCTAATCTCTTTTGTAATTCAAATGTTTTACATTAAAAAATGGGAAGTTTATGTGTAGGCCAATGGCTTTTCATAGGTCTCAGATTCTAATTCTTCTCCAATGTATGCCATGGTGGATGAAGTAGTCCACCCATTGTTACAATGAGTAATAGCTTTCCTAACTCCACATATAACTACAAGGTTCACATGCTCAAGAGCACAATTAACCCATTGACTCTTACCAAGCAGAGCTGATATTACCTGGAATTACAGACCGTTTCTGATTCTGAATCTTGCAGAAATGGCAGAATCATCCCCAAATAGCCCAGCTCAACAAACAAAGACCCCATCACACCCAAATGAAGGTCTCCTGTATCAGCAGAGCAGTCACAGTGGTTGTGCAGTTGCAAAGTCACAGCCCCAGAGACGCTGCCTCTCACAGATCTCAGCTATGTGAGCCTGCCCACTAACCGCCTTCCAAGGGCCTAGGTTTTTCTGTCTCCTTATTTTTAATTTTGCATTTGTCAACTATCCCCATCTAGGAGGTAGAGGAGCTCCCTTTTGTTTGATGTGAGCTGAGCGCCCGGGGGCACTGAAGGGGTTAAGTGGAGGAAATTCTTGTCAACTTCAATAGAGAATAAGGCATTTTAAAGGATTTTCTGTAAGAAGAACCCAGTATGTCTGACATCAGAGCCACAGCACATCACAGTGAAGGAGTAAAATTTCTACTTAAAGGGTTTTTTATACTTTCAGAGTGGAAAATATTCATATTGTGGTTTCACACTAAAAATAAATTCTTCCATTCACAGCCAGCAACAGGTAGCTGAGGTTAGATCAAACCACCAGCTTACTAATGACTGTGAATTGCAGTATCTATAGAAATGACCAGAATTCAAGGCAGCCTCTAAAATAACCCAGATGAATCATTCTTGAAAAATACTATTCACTCCATAATAAACAGACCCAGCATAAATGTCCACCACACAAAGCATGCTTTAAGTATTTTTTAAAAACTTAAAACACTGTTGCATGTAAATTGAAATGATCAGTTTCCTACCTTTTGCAGGAGTTCTGTTTTTTTCACAAGTCTGGGAACACTGAAGTGATCCCAGGATCCTAAACTTGAGTGACTGGATTGAAAGCATTCCTTTTGTGCAAGCATCATGAATGTAATACAAAATAGCTCTTAAAGTATTATAAATAACCAATCTGAACTGTCTTGAGTTATACTGAAAACTATTGTTCAACAATGAGCCAGAAAGAAACAAAGCTGATAAAATCTTAAGATTATTTTTCTGCTGTGTAACATGGGGTTTTTTTTGGTAGTTAGTTACTGGCGAAACACTCTGCTTGTGAAAAGGACATCAGAATATCACTGACATTAGTAGTGCCAGGTTGATTTACCCAACTTGTGAATCTGGGCCCCAGTTAAATTATTAAAAACCAAAACCTAAAAATCACAAACTCCCCATAATGACAGCAACCACTGTCCTGAAATGTTGTTACATAGTTCTAGACATGGTTATACTTTCTTATTTCATATCCAATGTTTTCTCATTAAGGCAAATGCATGATTTATGACCATAGGACTGGCAGACTCTAAGAGGACTGAAGAAGACAAGGACTATTAGGAAAGAAAGACTAAAACAAACAGTGGATAAAAATCACTACCACCATGACACATACCCACCCCACCAAGGAAGTAAATACCAAAATGGCACAAAACTTTTAACTTCAACATTTTTTTGTTCTCTGGCATTTCCTTGTCCTAGTAAACCTTATTATACAGCTTTGAAATTGTTACCAAGGATGGCAGGTTGTTTTGTTTTGTTTGTTTGTTTGTTTGTTTTCATTGCATGTTGTATCCTATATCCTACGTCCATGTATTCACTAGGGGAAAAAGCAAAGACACCAAACAAAAACCAACAAAAAAAATTTTGAAGAAAGCAATACCTTTCATGCCCTCAACATGAGATGTCTAAATCACACGTGGACAATTGCAAGTTTAAGTCCCTAAATTTAGAAATAAAAATTCTTTGTGTCTACTTAGTGTCTGTCCTACTGTGGGACTGAATCTCTTGGTAAAGTCCCACCAACAGCAAACCCACCAGTCATTATTTCATGGCCACTGCTGCTCATGGTTGGCTTCTGTACCACGTCACATCTGTACATTCATCCTTCTCTTTGTAACTCATCCTGTGATGATATCTCCTCCCAAAGTAATAGTTCTTTATATCTGTGCATCTGCACAAGAGCTGCCTGTCAGCTGCTTTGGGAATTGACAAAGGCTTTGAAAGTTGCTGTGTTTGTGTGATTAGCAATAAGAAAACTCATATTTTTATCACATATTTGCCACTGAAAGTCCAAAGTGGAAAAATGCTGCTCTGTTTACAGGACCATGATGCCATGCCTGGGAGATTTATTATACAGAGTACAGGGTGGGTGCACTCCACTCTGCAGATGTTCTCTCTCAGGGGTGGGAGAAAGGAGCATCTTTCACAGTATCAGTTAAAAAACACAGGAAAATGTTATAGCAAAAGCTGATACTCTGGAAGACAAATATTGGCAACAGTGAAATATGGTAATTCAATTCCTCATCCCCCTAAGAAAGATGTAATTGTGATGTGCATATATCTATGTATCTATCTCTCCATATGTCTATATCTACAGGTGATATAATGTGCAATGTAGAAATGTAACTGTAACAATATTTTGCCCATCTTAATGGGCATCTCAGATGAAAGTAATGCTAGTGTACACAGACACTTCTGTCTGACAGCAGCTCACTGTACTTTACTTTAAGCATGTTTTCACCATGTAACTTCAGGTAGTGCTTAGAGCTGATTTAGTAACAGTCACAAAACACTGTGCAGATACTATTAGTATGAATGAGCCTATTCCAATGAACCAGGCTCTCAGCTAAACCAAATGAATATTCTCCCTAGACTTTTTTACAAGAGCTGAGTTAAACTGAATTCAAACTGTTGCAGTTTCAGTATACAAGAATGAATTGATAACAGTAAGCTGAAATAAAGGAAGAAAGTCTACACACCAACTTTTATCAGCACAAGTCTGTCAGCAAAAAGTCTAACAGGAATCTCCAGCATCGTTAATGGAATTAACCCCCAAAAAAGAATCTCTCAGCAAAATACAAAAGATTGATGCCTAAAGGAAGCAAGTATCTATATCCTACAGCACTGGTAGGAATAAATTATCTTAGTAGTAGAGTAAGTTAAGTAGGATCGGAATGAAGGTTAAAAATCCTAAACTAAGATAGCTACTCCTTGATTCAAAAGTGTGTGTCATGCAATTATAAACTTTTTTTATTCCCCTAGGCAGCTGGGATTTTCCCAGGATACCCATTCAAGTGTATGTTCAATCAGTACATATTCAGGAATTCACCTCTTGTCTATACAATGTTTCAAGGAGGTCAAGGAGAATTTTGTCATTGCATCCAGAGAGGCCAGGCATTTCACCCACCAATCTTGCAGCTGAAGTGAGGTCTTTGGATAAAAATATGTGAAATGTAAACAGCACAAATCTCGGACACATTTAATAAACCGAACAATATATCTTTCCATCTATTTCACTTAGCCTAATTTATCAGTTTAAGAAAAAAAAAAAAAAAAAAAGTTGACATTGATTCCTTTTTCTAAAGCAGAGATCTTAAGGGTTGAATTCTGACAGTCCTTTTCTCTCCAGCCACATCCCTCCGACTGCATGTATTCAGAAATCTATTTTGCACACACTTGAAATATTTCAATAAGAGCTGTCCTCTCAGAGGCTAAGCTAAAGTGCAATACTTTACACACCAATTTTTCTCTATGAAATTCTGCAAAATCGCTCATCAATTGCAAGGTTCCATAAGCCACCCACTCTGCAACCTGGGGGCTAAGAGAGCACAGAGCTGAAAGCAATAAAGAGAGAACACTTTCCATATCTTGGGAAAAGATGAAGTTGTAATGATTACCATGAAAGGAAACTATCTTTTGTGATTGATTGTTTTCTTCACAGATGTATGCAATTTCCAAAAATAAGAAACAGCATCTCAATTAATTCTTAAAAATCAAGTGCTGTGATATACTAAATCTTACTTTTTAGTGAAAGAAAATATAGGGAAAAGTCTGTTTTTATGATTTGTCAGTACATACTTAAGAAATAATTTTGAAAAACAAAACAAACAAACAAACAAAAAAAACCATTCCCCAAACAAACAAAAAAGTTACTAGTTCAGGTTAGATACAAAATATCAATATATAATTTTATGTAACTACACTGGAGCGAGTGCCCCAGTCACTTAAACTTTGCAAAATTCTAAAAAGTTACCTTGCCAGTTGTCTCACTCCTTTGAGATAAAAAAAATTAAAGAAGTTTCTTCTGTTCTACTTCTTTTAACTGCAATTAAGTTTCTACTTAAGGATTAGATTGTGTCATCTGAACTCATGAGAATGTCTTTGTGAGTGAATTTCCCTTGAGATGACATTTGTGGGAGGGATCTCCTTCCTCCTGGACTGCAAATAAATCTATCCAAGAATGTTCCTGGGGACTGTGTTCCAGCTGGCCCCAAAAAGGATGTCGCCCATGCTGGGCAACTCCTTTAACTTCTAAAAGAAGGAGCTGCTGGCAAGCTGACTTTTGGGAATGGCTCCTGAAATGTGGTAGGGAATAGCTTGGGAGAGTACTTTTGGCACATGCTTAACTCACACCAGGCAAAGTCTTAACGCTTCACTAGTGTGGGCAATTGCAATCCATTGTCCAGGAACATTTCCATCTACTGTCTGATTTAGGAGTACAGAGATAGCCAGAAACTCTGTCAGACTTTGTACTGCAATTGTGTGTGTGCAGGAGAGAACAGGTCAGGCACAGCCCTGATGGAAAGTTCACTTTTTATACCACAACTCATGCCTCCCCCCAACCACACATATTTCAGAATAACTCACAGTCTTTTCCTTCCACTTGGGATGAAGGGGTGTGAGGAGAGCCTTCCTCTCCAAGAATAGTATTGGGAGTAGTAGGCAGTGGGCAGTTAAGACAACTTTCACATGTGGCTAGTTTGTTTGGCTTTTTTTAATAACAGTATTATGGGATCCTCATCCACTAGTTTTAAAGAATGAACACACCATCTCTCCAGAAAAGAAAAGACACTGAGGCATAAAAACATATACATGACAAATAACTGAATAGTCTCCATCTGCAGAGCAGCAGAGGTAGAAGAGAGTAAATCTACTGGTGAAAGATACAATGCATTCGGTGAGTTCTGCAGGAAGGCACTGATACTCCTGCTTACTTTACTATTTAATGCAGCTGCACGTAGTTTAAGTTCACAAAGTAAATTCTTGGTCCTTAACTGCTCTACGTACGTATTTCATATTGTTCGTGAGAACAACTGCGAGGGGCATGGTGAGAGAGGGAAGGGAGTCACAAAACAGCACTCCATCGAATTAGCACTCTGCCCACAATAATTAAACAAAATTCATAAATAAAATGACCCAAAGCAAATAAAACTATTTCACAATTTCCTCCTCTTTGCAATGCTTTATGAAAAAGAAATGAGAGGGAAGAAAAACTGTTCACTTCCTGCATTCGACAGTTTGTGATACATCAACTTTTATATGTATTGTACAAGGAACAACAACACTTTAAGTAAATTAGTAATTAATAAAACTGCATTACAGAGGAAGCTGACAAAGGTCTGAGTGGATTTTGAGACCTAAAGCGGAACTGTGTCTAATTACAGTAACAGTTTTAGCATAACCAATTAGTGCAACTTACTTACAGTGCAGCTAATTTTGAAACATGGCTTGCTATAGCCCTGATGTTTGTATTCATTTCTGAAGATGACAGTGGTAAGTTTGGTCATTTAAAGATTTTCCATCTTGGTGTGGTTTTTTGAGGCACACTATAAGAGCGTTAATACATTCTTTCATCAGTAAACATAGCAACAACAGCACGGTTTATGACTCATTCATATCCACTGCTTCTGGATCAAAATAAAGTGACGGTAAAAAAGAAAAATAAAAACCTCCCTTTGTTCAAGGGGCTCTCTATGTCTGTAAGTTGGTGATTCTTCCTAATACATCCTTGTGTACCGGCTCAGACTCTCCAAGTGAAACTTGTGCCTGCAACTCCTAAATGGCATCAAGTGCTACCTCTTGTAACATATCTCAGGTACACCAAATGGTTTGGTAATTATACAGCAGTCTTCAGGAAAGCAGAGTTCCTCTGATTATACAGTTCCTTACCTTCTAGAAACAGATTATCTCCCTCGGCAAGACCATTTTAAAATGTAACTTAAACCCCTAAGTATTAAAATATCCATAAATAATCCTACATAATAGCAGACTACATTGTCAAAGCTTCTGATTATTGGTAACTTCTACCAAAATGGGAACCAGTCCATTTTAGTCTAGCAATTTGAACATGTAACCAGCATGCACAGCTAAGTCAGAGAGGAAAAAAAAAAAGTTTCTTACAGCACACGTAAAGAGAAACTCCTGATATCTAGCACAGCCTCTGTTGCCTTCTCCCAAGGTTGAAAACACTGAACTCACACCCTGTTTCAAACAAAATCATTGCTACTCATGTCCAAAGGTAACTACATTGGCTCTCTACTGAACAATGCCTGTGGCAGAGGAACAGCAGCAGTTCATGCTTTTATGGTAGTAACACCTCTGCCTCTTTCATCTGAAACACAGTGCCAGCGAGTTAAAACAAAGATACATAAAGCTTTCTTGAGTAATACCAGAACAATGAAAATAAGATTTTTCTGAAATGGTGGATTCAATGTCACATGAATAGAAAAAACCCTTTCTATTTCTGAAAATGCAGGATATGTGCAGCAAGGTAATCAGTTTTTTGACCTTGTCCTAAACTTTCAGGCACAAAACACTAATGAGAAAAGCATGTTTCATCCTCCTCTTTCCCCTTTTGTCATATAAGTGGCAATAAACCTTTATTTATTATGGCTAGGAAAGGTCAAGGAAAAGGATAGGGACCAGAAAGAAGAAATATGGAGAGAAGTAACACATAGGACTTTCTACAGATTGAAATATGGAATATTTCTGAAGTCAAAAGTACTATACATATCTGCACTTAATATGCATATATTTTCTGAGTCAAACTGTCCTGAGTTCAACGAGACACTATTTTTTAGTTGTACAAATCCAGTTTAAAATCAGATTGCATAAAGAGGAAAACACCCAAGCATTTTCATTGTTAAGGATTTGGTGCGCTTTGCCACCAGCAATCCCATGTCTGGTGTGCTGCCTACCTGCAGTCTGTAACTGATTTATTTAAGATGACCCAACATGACATTTTCAGTAAGACATCTATTCAATATTATTCTTACAGACACTACTCAATCGAGCGTGATCTCACATTCAGCCAATTTCTTTCTGGGACTCTGCCCCAGTGACTGATTGAGAAATTAGCCTCAGCAGATGAAATCATTATTACTTGCTGTACCTGCACCCATCTAGGAACATCTGAGACAAGACAGACTGTTCAAATCAATCTTTCCCAACCGTTAATTACTAAAAATATTTAAATGCTCCACTGTGGAACAGAAATGCATTCTGCTCTCTTCCAGCCACCTGAGAAAAAGATCTAAGATTTCACTCATTACAAAAATTAATTATTTTGTATTTTACCAAAAGTGAAAAGGGTAATACAGGTAGTACTGTATATTTAAATGCTGGGAGTTTAGTAAGAAAGTGTAAAAAATCTTTTGTGTTAATCATCACAACCACGTAACTACTGCCCTTCTGCACTTAGAAAATTTTTGGCTTTTGAAAACTAATTTGGTAGATCTGTTGAATGTAAATACTCACCTGAATATGATCTCACATTCTTTAAGGACACATTTTATTTCCATCCAAAGCACTATTTATTTTCCACTTGAATCCAAGTCTCTTTTCTTTTTTTTTTTTTTTTTTTACTGCTATGACCCCTATCTCAAAAAATAAATTACAGTAAAGTTTCAAACTACTGAAGAGCAAAGTAAGAAAAAAAAATTGAGGATGTTAATAGAAGGATTTCTAAATTTCTCTAAATTTTATATATTCATTTTTAGCTTACATCATACAGAAAAATAATTTGAAAAAATGCTATTTGTTTCCATTGTTACTAGGATCAACTGTCAGTCCAGTCCTGCAAGTTTCTATACCTTAAACAAACTTTACAGAATCTGTACATTTACCGATCAAAACTCTTGAAGCAGTAACACAACAAATGGAGCAATAATAAGTCTCAAGACTTCCTAGCAGTCTAAAATTAAAGTCCTATATGATGTATATCAAGCATGACTTTCATGGTTATCCTCAGAACCCGTGTATGGAAAATTTTCTTTACTTGGACCTCCACTTTCCTATCTCAAAGGATAAAGTAGGCATGCTTTAATAACATTATCTCAATCCACTTGAAAAGCCCTCTTAATTCTTATTAAAACAATCTAATCTGCTTGAGGCTAGATTTTGGTTTTATTTAGAATACTAAACCTTATCTAATTAAGGGCAATATTAGGATGTTAACTAATATACACAAGCCAGCTTTTAAGAGTCCAGTGGGCACAAACATCAGTCTGTACTAACTAAAGCCTAGACCCCAGTGCCATAGTTAGTTAGCCCAACAGGCCACACTTTCCAAGTGTCATACATCCTAACCAATTCCTGGTAATGGGCTTACCTGGGGTGGGGGGGATCCACTATTTTATCCTCATTAAAAACCAAATGGAAGGTGACAACCATTGCTCAGTGTTTAAACCAGCTTCAAATTTCACTGTCAACAAGATGGTTTTCCTTTCCCCTTAGAACCTAACTAGGAAGACAGAGAGCTTACTATACCGCAAAAAGAAAATGCATCCACAATTTTAGTATTGGACTTTAGCTAGTAGGACTTTTGAGTTGCACCCTCTTTGGCTAGTGTGCTGCTCAGCTCAGCCATCCCAGTTTTCCAGTTTCACCTTCAGCTTTCAGTTATCTTCAGCTGAAACGTAATCACTGAAAAGACAGGGCTTGCCTTCAGTTTTGTCAAGTTCACCAATCCAGTGAAAACACTGGATTTACTGTCTACTGGGATTAGTGGGATTTGGGGTTTCCAACATATAGCCTAAAGGTCAAAGATTCCCCTAATGTTTATTTTCATCAGCAAGACTAGCCCAGGAGTTTAAGCATAAGCACCTAACCTAGCTCAAGAACTACATTCAGTCAGTGGAAACCCGTGATGCTTATCAACCCCTTCAAGAACAAAATTGCTAAAAACACCCATAATTAAATAATAAAAAATCTCTGTTTATCAGCAGCCAAGCACAATCTCACATATACACTACTCAGTTACTGATACACTTTAAATATGGACAAATTACTCATGTAACATAAGCTACCTTCTTTCTGGCAAATTCCACTCAGTAAGCTAAATATATACTGTTTGTCTTTGTATACCAAAGTATCCAGTCAGCTGGTGCAGAGAGGAAAGAAAACCAGCTTACATTTTTCACCAGAGAGGTAAAGAAAAAAAAAAAAAGAGAAAGAGAACAAGCACTTCTTAATTTCACTTGATGATTGATAACCAATATGCACAAATACACAGTGTAAGATTTTTGAGTGCTACAGACCTATGTAAAATCATCCAAATACCAGATCTGAGATGAAAATTAAGGGGCAAAAAGAACATTTACTCAATGCTCTAGTATTCAGCTTTTAGTGAGTTCTTAATTTATTAGTAATAACTTGTTTTTCTTGGAGGAGGTTCAGAAAAAGCTGGGAGACTTTTTTAAGAGTCAGCTTAAAAATACTTACAACTATTCTTAAATGCCAGCTTAAGAAATGTATAAATAAAATTGAACATTAAGACCTCTAAACTTGGAGAGACATGCTCAGAACAGGAAATGATAGTTTGTTAATAAAGAAAGGTAAATCATTCTCTAGGCTTCCGGTGGGAAACTTGGCAGGGAAAGGATTTTGACCTCAGTGGAAGGTAACTGCCACAAATGACAAATCAAGCAACTTTCTTCTTACAAGTGAGGCAAATGTTTGACACAAGGCTGGACTGCATTCAGATCTATCATTCCCTGTGGCATATTCTTCTAACTTTAACAAATAATCTTGCAAGCTTTTTACATTGACCATATTAATTACATTTCTTTTCCTCCTCTCTCGCTGAGTAAAGCCATGCAAGCCTAACATTTTTTGTGAATGATTACTTATTTCCTATTTGAAGCACAAAAGCTCATCACTTATAGAATAGGTCAAGCTTTCAGTGCCTATTAGTCCTAGTCTGGAATGAATTAATGCATTTTCCTATGTTCATTTTCTTTCTCTGATGTAGGAACAGTACATGGATCATTTGTGCAAAGGAAGGGAGCAAAATTCCTGCACTCTTTTCAGGTGAAGAAGTAAACAAGAACAAAAGAATACACTTAAAAAAATCTCTTTTTGGTTTCACATTAGCCTCACTATAGTACTGTGAAGTTTACAATTAGAACTATCAATTCTCCCAACTCAAAACAATAAATGGGGGGAAAAAATGACAAGTAGCCCAGTTTAATTTCAAACGTTAATATATTTTCTATTTTATAGTGAACATATGCATCGTTCACCCCTTATTTGCAGCAACTATGACGTCCTCATAAAAAGGGGTGACATTTGTAAGATGCCTCTTAAAATAAATATTTCTTTTTATAAAATAATAAAACTTCAAATAAATATTCTTTACACTAAACAATATGTTGAAAAAATTAGAAAATAAAGGCTGAATTTTACTGTAACTGTACAATATACATGAAGTCCAAAGGGAAATCAAAGTCTTGTAATAGAAGGTTTCCGTAAGACAAAATACAATCTAAAAACATACTGATTGATTCACATTCTTCCGAATGTACAACATATTAGTATAATATTTTGTGACTGTGCCATGTCTTAGGACAGCACTTACTTTTCACAGTTGAAAATATTATTGTATATACAAAAATATAGCACATTATCTCTGGCAGAAAACAATGAAAAAAAAGGGAGTCATTTGCTAATTTACAAATTTTGCAAGTACTATTCACAAACAATAGAGTTGCCTAGGAGTGTCTGTGTTGCTTTAGCTTATGCAATATGTGGGTCACAATGTACTGCATCCCTTTTTTTTTCCCCCTGTATGCCACTAGCTGGATTCTAACAAGCGTATCAGTTAAGATGGCACACACACAGAAAAGCATTTCACTGCAAACAGCAAAGTACATCCCCAACCCTTCTACTACAGTGCCAAGACCATAGCTGCTTAGTTGGTTGCATATGTACGTTAAAATAATAATCCTTGTTACTTTAGTATTTCTGGCTAGTGATGCTATGTTGGCTTTTCAAAGTTCCTGGGGGGTACGCTGGGAACTTTGCAGCAAACGGTGTTGGAGTGTTTACAGCGGCACCCAGGCCGATTTACCCGGTCGTAACAGCCCTGGCACAACTTAAGGCAACCCTTGGCTGGTAGGTAACACCACAAGCAAGGCAGAAAGAGGGACACTACACCCATGGCGGACCACCTAGTGCAGCAATGTGACTGACTGCAGGAGCAGGGGTTGTCAGCACAGTTGTCCTCGTCATCATTAGAGCAGTGATAGAAGAGGCCCTTCACACAGCAAACGCAAGTCCCGTAATCAACCACGTTCTGGGCTGAGCAAAGACACTGCTTGTCACAGATCCAGCACGAGGGCAGGGTCCTTGGATAAGTGCACTCCTTACACTTACACTTTCCACAGTCCTCACACCTGTAGCTGTGTGCTCCCAAGTCTTCTTTGCTCAATGGCTTCAGCTCACTCGCCTTGAGCTCAGACTTGGGCTGCATCCGGACTATCCCGTCAGCACCTGGCCCAGAAGATGACCCTAGAAGTCTTTGCTCTGAGGAATTACTGCTCGTACTTGTCCTCGTGCTGCTCCGTGAGCCTGTGCTGACTGTGCTGATGGATCGGGACAGAGGCGCTCGAGGGGACGCGTGCGTTTGCGTGTGCGGGATCCGGCTGAAATGGCGATGCTCAGGCAGGCCGTGGGGCCTTTCATTTTTGGGTTGGGCTGTTACCCGAGGAGAAGACTTGACCCCCGGCCGCGGAGCCACCGTCGGTCCCTCCGTGTACTCATTCGTGTTTCGGATGGCTCGGATCTGGTCGAGGGACAGGACGTGCACCTGCTGCATCAGCACATCGCGCAGGTCGGGCTCCCCGTGCGGCCTCCCGCTGTCACGCCGAGCCTGCAGCAAGGGCTGCGACCCACTGCCGTGCTGAGTCTCCATCAGGGCCCGGAAGCTTGCTCACCCCGCCAGGCTTAGAACACATCTGAAATCCTGGAGCAACAAAGAGAGGATTCACTATTGCAACACATCTCATGCTCTCTCCAGCAGCCTTTCAGCCTGCAGGACCCCACAGCACCGCAGACAACCGAGTAATGCATCAGCCATTAAAAAAGGGGGTCGCATCTGGGACAAGACAGGCACCGGTCTGCTGAGTGCATTTCCCTTGGCCTGTTCTGCCTACTGCTGTGGAGAGCTTAAGGGGATTCTTTCCTAGGACCATGCAGCTTAACTGGCAGCTCTGGAAAGCCTAGGTATTACTCCTGCTAACTGAGGCTTCCCAGGCCATCTTCTGGTTAGACCATGGCTTTTAAAGTGATTACATTTCAGCCACTTGAAGTGACACTTCTTTTCACATCAGGCTACTGAAAACCTTATACTAAAAAAAAAAAACCGACAAAAAACAAACTATCCTGAGAGTATTTCACAAGTGTAATGTGACCTGCTAATGACAGACATATAATTCTCCAATTTTGTTTAAAACTGGATAATATTTTGGTAGGCTAGTCTCTTTACACATTAAACTTTACATGATGTAAATAGGAAATTTTAGTTTAATACCAATGGTCCCAAGAAAAACACAAAATAGCAATAAAATGTTTGAGGTTAGACATTAAATGAGTTAGTGCTACCAAAAACTTCAACAGCACAAGTAAAAATATCTCTCTCCAGTATTTTAGTGTGTGTCATACTGGTGCACACCACTGTGATTGTTATTTTAAGGCTCAATACTACAAAAGCAATGCTACCACAGTTGTTTAGGTTTGGTTGGTTTTTTTTTAATGTGTAAAAAATTCCATAGACTACATTTCAAATTGTAAATATTATCAAGAGTGGCTTGTGGGATAGAAGCATGCATAACATAATCAAATAATGCCAGCATCCAAGAAGTTTACTTGATTGTGAATATTACTTGAAAGGACAAAGTACATAGGCAGGCTTTAGAATTTAAATGAAAACCCAGTAAAAGACACAGAAGAAGAGAACTTGTAAATAACTACCACACACAAATATGCACAAGTTTCAAGTACTGCTCTCTAAATTGGTTAATAGTTGTTTTGCCTTTATCATATCTTAAAGTGGCTCCAAAATCCAATTACCTATACAAAAATCCAGAACAATATTTTGCAATTAAAGCCCAAGTAGGAACCAAACTTGTTACAAGGACCACACAATGTCTTCAATTATACCTAGAAAGAGCACCATAGTGTTACTCAGTACACATCAGTTACCAACAATAATACTGTACTGCAGTATAATAAAATATAGCCAAACAGTTTAACAAAGAGTATCTCAAGACACTGTCTTTATTCTAACATCAATGAAAAACATTTAACCTTTTAACTCCTGGCTCCCCTCCTTTAAGTGTTTTTTTCTTTAAAAAAATACATATAGACAAACCTCCAGCTTTTAAGAGTGATCACTTATTTTAAATATCGCCAAATCCTGGTTTTGGACACAGGATGTATGTTACGGTGCTCATTTACTCCCTTGCGTCCCTCCCCCGCCGTCCCTCCCCCCCCCCAAAAAAAAAAAAAAAAAAAAAAAAAAAAAAAAAAATCAGATTTGGCTTGAAGCATTGCGTTTCTTTTTTTTAATTAAAACCTCTGCCATACCAAAAGTTTCAACCAGCAGCCTAAGCACTTCCTCTGAAACTATCTGGAGTTAAAAAATAATAGAAAATAAAATGCTTTCCCCATTCTTGGGAGGAATTGGCAGCCCTATCTCTCCTCCACGTCCAGGTTTCCACCAGCCCCAGCCAGCCCAGAGAGCACTGCGGATCAGCCCCTGCCTCTCCAGAAACGACAAGCCACTGCAAAAGCAGAGCTGACCCTGACCTGAAGGCGCTTCAGACGACCCCGGGATCGGTGGCGGAGCCCCCTCAGACGCCAAGGTGGGAGCTGGAAAAGCAGCCTCCGGTGTCCGCTTCCCTCCCCGCCTCCAGCTCCATCCCGGGCGGGGGCGCGCAGCAGGTGGGAGGCGACAGCCCCTCGCCCGCCGGAGAGTGCAGACAACCTGGAGATAACCAGGAGACATCCTCCGGGCCGGGAGGTGGGAGGGGGCTGCTCCAGCCGCCTTATCAGAAAGTCAAACCCATGCTTCCTTTTAACTCTTCCCCCCTGCCCTCCCCCAGGAGATGCTAAAGGAGCTTCCCCTCCCGGGAAGTGCCAGGCGCCCTGCAGACGGTTCAGACAACACCTCCGGGACAGCTGGGCAAAAGGCAGATTACCCCCTCTCGCCTTGCCCTAAGCACCCATTCAACTTCACAAAGCCAGCCGCTGGAAAAGCTCTTCTTATTTTACGCATATTCTGCAAATTGCCTGACCTTCAGCCCGCCCCGCTCCGCCCCAGCCCGGAGGGACCCAGGAGGTATTTCCAATGGAGCATCAGGCCGAGCCGGGTGCTCCCCGTTTTTTTCTCCCCTTGATAGATCCGCTAACAGGACAGGGTGCAAAGAACCAGCACATTTATTTGCAAACCTACATTTGCCTAAAAATCCTTACGCGAGGGCACATCTCTCCCTCCTCTGACCGAGCACTTCTCCCCTTTGCATCCGCCAAGAGCAAGAGAAGCAGATTTGCCTTTTTGTGTGTGCATGTGTGTGATAACACGATTCCCCACTTCTAAGAGCCAAAGTCCACTCTCACCGAGCTCAAGTGCCAAGATTGCTAACTTTTCCTAGCTGGGCTTGGCAAAAGGGTAAGCGATGGGGACGGGTTTCACGTTCGGCACGTTTGGGGAGGCTTGAAACGCGAGGGGCTTCTTGCGTGCTGTGGAAAAAACCCGTGTACGGCTGGCCGGGGAAGGGCGAAGCCTACGGGGGAGAAGTCCTCTGCCCATGAATTTCTGTTTAGTGGCCGGAGCCTGTACAAGGCACCCCCACCCCCATTCCCACCGCACACACACCAACCACCTCCTCTTCTTTCAAAGTGCTTTGAAACCCCCATTAAGGGCCGAGTGTGTGATCAGACTATGGATTAGGGCAAAAGGGACTTTACCATCGGGGTGGGGCAAAGTGACACACAAATAGCTTGCTGAAAACACAAGCAGCCTTTTTTTTTTTTTTTTTTTTTTTTTAATGGGGGAAGGGGTTTGTCACAAAGTAAGCCCACCAAGAAAAAAAAAGTCAAAATTATGGCTTTCCTTCCCTCCACACATGCCCTGTGCGTAGAAGAACCTAGGGAAGGACTTTCCTCGTCTTATAGATCGAATTAATTTCATCACAGGAGAAGTATCTAAGCGTACACACACATATAGAGACACACACATATACTTGTACCAGACGTGCACTCACTTCCGAATGGCACGAATCTCCTGACGCCACTACAGACAGGCGTAAATCACGCACTGGAAGGCGGGTTGCCCCTTCTCGCCCAGGACCGGGGCACAAACAGCCCCAAGCCCGCTGCGCCCTCCCGCTCCCCCGGGGCTGGTCGGAGCCCACGCGTGCCCCGCGAGGCAGGAGCGGCAGCACCGCCCGCGCCCGGCTCCCCGCGGCACCGGGACACGCCGCAGCCGCGGCTCCTCCAGGCGCACCCCCCGCTCCACCGGCAGCCCCGGGCATTCCGGGGCGCCCGCGCAGCCCTCCGCCCCCCGCGCAGCCTTCCGCACCCCCGGGGCACTCCGCAAACCCCGCGGAGCTCCCCCCACCCCTCCCCGCGGAGAAACCGCTCCGAAATCCCACCTCCAGCTCCTCTCTGAGAAAGGAAGGAGAAGGGAAGGGGGGAGAGGGAGAACCTGTACGAATGGAAAAGGGATCGGCCTCAAACATTTCCACGAGTTTTCTTGGAGCAACCAAGGGTGGGGGGGGAGGAGGTTACTGAAAAGCTTGTTTTGCAAAGAAGGAAAAGGCTCTCACCGTGATCGCGGCGCTGCACCAAACCCCTCTCCCGCTTGTATTTTCTTCTTCCTGCGGTTTGCAAATAAATCCAGCCCTAAAGCAAAAAAAAATTCTTTTCCAAACTCTGCTTTAGTCCAACTTGCAAATTAGAATAAGAATGATCACCATGAAAAAAAAAAAGTCCAGAGTAAAGTTGGTGCCTCTCCCCAGATCGATTATAAATACGTGTGTGCGTGTATATAGTGTAATAATAATCAAAACACCTCTCCGGATCGGTGTGGGTTTTCTTTGCGCCTAAAAAGAGATCACTCAGTCTTAAAACCCACACACTTTCCTTTTTTTTTTCCTCAATGAACAGAAGGCCGAATCGCCAACACCAAGTCACTTTTTTTTTTGTTGCTGTTGCAAATTGATCAAGAGGAAAGGGAAAAGCCAAAGAAAACAAAATAAAGTGGATCTAAAATAAAATCCCAGAGCTTTCTTCCACTGAGCTCCTCCAAAAAAGCAGCTTGTGCAATGTAGCCGTTCTGCTGAGAAGCTGCTTGCTGCAGGCTCCTCTCCCCTCTCTCCCTCTTAGCTTTCTCGCTCCCTCTGCGAGCGTGTGTGTGTTGCAGGCAGTTCTGTGGTTTGCAATCGGGGGGGTGTTTTGGGAGCGCAGCGGATTTGTGGTGGTGGTTGTTGTTGTGTGTTTGGAGGAGGTGGAGGAGGAGGAGGAGGAAGATTTGAGATCTGAGCTGTAGGGGCTCGGCGTTTTTCTGCTCGCTCGCTCTCTCCCTCTCTCTCTTTTTCTTTCCGGAGGAGGTAGGGTGATCTCTCTGCAAAAGCAGCAGTAAATGGCGTCATGTGGATCTGAGGAGGAACAGAGCAGTTGTTGTCCCAGAGGATATATCGCATCCGGTCCCAGCTCATTGGCTCTGCGGGGCTACATTCACTGGCGCTCCCAGCGCCCTGCCAGCACTCTGAGCTGCGGGAGGCATTCAAAAGGGCAGCGCTGCGGCCGCCGAGCCAGCCTGGCTGCCCCGGCCCCGTTCCCGGCCCCGTTCCCGTTCCCGGCCCGTCCGCGGCGCTGCGCGGGGCGAGCGGCGGCCGCGCTCCCGGGGCCCCGCCGCAGCCTGTGCTCACGGGAGGCTGCTCCGTGCGCGGTCTCACGCCGCTCGGGCTTGCTTTTGTGCTCGTGTATTTACTCAGAGGCAGGCGGCGATAGGTTTGCAGGGAAACCCAGGGGAACTCGCTTCTCGCGGGGAGGAAGGCGCGCTCTCCCCGCCGCCACTGCTGGTGTTCGGGAGTCCTGTGTCCAAGTGCTCCCCATTGCCTCCCGCCCGTTTTTCTTAACCGAGTGGAATAAAAGTTTACACTTTCTGCCCCTCCCCTCCCCCGCTTCGCCCTTTGCAGCCGCCGGTCGCCGGCCGCGCAGGGAGCAGGAGAGCAGGAAGGGTGATTACTTGGGGCATTGTCCCGCGGATTAATGCGATTAGGCGGCGCGGAGGGCGCCCCCGTGCCCGGGCGGGAGCGCGGAGCGCGGCGCAGCGGGCGGAGCGGGCGGCAGGTCCCGCGCCTCGGGCGCCTGCCCGCGGGGAGCGCCGCGTCCCCGCCACCAGCGGGGTCCCCTCGCCTCTGCGGGGGGGCCTGGAGCTGAGGGGCTTTTTCTAGGAGGTTAAAAAACCCCTGCAAACTTCCCCCTCCCAACTTTATTTTAGTTGCCATCCGCGCGGGGGACACGGTCTGCGAGCAGCTCGCGAACGTGACTGTTTGTCTTCTGGGCGTTTCCTGACACGGCCACAGCTCGGTCCCTTTGGAACGAGCTGGAAGCGCTGACGGGGCCGCTGTGGCTGGCTGGACGCGGGCATCCTGCGCCGCCGCGTATCTGTCCGCGCACCGCTGTCCCCAGGCAGGCGAGCAGCGCGCACCAGTGTTCCCGTGTCACGCGTGGCACTGCCTAAAATACACCCCCTGTGCAAGGCAGCAGTCGCTGCGCTGTTCGCATGGACAGCCCTCGCTGCAGAGCCCAACCAGCCCTCTGCTACCCGAGGCGATTTCGCAGGCACTTCCTCTCCTACACCTGCTGGGCACGGCTCTGTGGAGGGGGTGGTCATTCCCCGTAAAAACGTGTAAAAAAAGGAGGGCTGTGTCTCGCATGGACGGCCTTCGGGTTTTAGTGGTTTTACACGCAAGTATCCGTTCTTTCACAGTACTATTCTGAACCTGCAAACTATTTTCCATACTTGGGTGACAGTAAGGTCAGCCGGAGTTAAACGGGGCTCGCTTTCCTTTCGAGCGGGTTCCATCGCTGCCTAGCCCGCACAGAACTGTGGCAGCGAGCCGTCCGCCGCCTCCCCGCTCTGTCCCGCGGGGCGGGGGCTGCCCCGGGCTGGGGCCGCAGCCCGTGGGGCTCCCCGGGGCTCCGCTGCGCCCGGCAGAGGGAGCGCGGCGCCGCGGCGGGGCGGCGGCTCGGGGCGGCTCCGGGCGGCTCCGGGCAGTGGCCCCGGCGCCGGAGCTCCCCCGCGGGACGGGGCACCCAGCGGCCTGGCGTCTCCGTGAGATGCACATGATGCACGTGAGCATCCTCGGGGATGTGCCCTGTGTAGGCTGCGCGCTCGGTGTCAGCAAGGCAATCCACGGTGCTCAGCCGTGAGGGACAAGTATGGGTTAAAATATCCGGGAAACAGAAAACACAATATTCCCCTCTCTGCAGATGACAAAAAACGCTTCCTCCCAAATAGCAAAGTCAAAAGTAGGTAAAGAACTTTTTGTGCAAACCTGTGCACATGGGAAAGGTCTGTTAAATTATTTATCGTCGTTTATATTGAGTACATAACTAATGTTTTAAACTGGAAAGTTCATTACATCATTTTAAAATCCGTCGGTCAGTAGTGCGATCATCAATTCCCACACCAGTTCTCAACTACAGGTGTAACACTTAATACAGAGAGTAGTCTCAAAGACATCTGAAAACAGTGAAGCAAAGCTGTTTTTATTCACAGAGCCAGTCATGCGTGCAAAATGGTGAAACATCAATGTGTTGTAGCTTAAAAGAAGAAAAATAAGTTCCAAAAATAAAGTCAGCAAAACCCCCAAAACACAGCATCCTGATGAGTTTGAAAAGAAGATTTACACTTGCAAAGATTTGTGCGCTGGCACAAACATAAACAATAAATAGTGCACAAATCTGCAAAAAAATTGTGTGCTCTTTTTTGTGCGTGTTCATGTGTGTTCATGTTGGAGCCTTGGCGCTGATTTCTCAGGTTTTTAATCTGATAGTACCGTGGAAACAGCTTTTGGAGGATTACATGTATCACTCACATTTCTTGTCGCAGAGAATGGCTTAATGCATGTGATTATGTTTCCCCTAGTGGTTTGCGCTAACCACTGCATGATTTTTTTTTCCTTTTAAGCCAAGCAGACCTTGTTTTTTGAGATGAAGTTCCTGAGTTTATTCTCATCAGAGAAATGTAGCTGTTGTGTGTATATATATATATATATGTATATATATGTATATATATGTACGCACCAACATACACATGTTTATATGTGTGTATGCATTATATATTTCAGTAGTAATAATTCCAGTGGCTTCAGGTGAAAAACAGGCCACATACATTTGAAAAGTGTATGACATGACAGACAGCCATCTGAAGCAGCTAAAACTTCTCTGCCTCATCCTGAAATTGTCCCACAAGTTTTTACTTGTTTCAATTTTCAGGCCAGGACCTGAAAACAAGTGATTTCCCCTATACTTTGAAAAGGGAGGGAAAATCATTCATGAGGAATTCTTCCTGCCATGGAATCAAAGTGCAGTACTTTGCTGACTTTGAGAACATTTCGTGCATTATCTCATGAGTTAATGCAATAATGTGTGAATATTGATTCTGCACATCCTAAAAGGACTAAGTTTGGCTGCACATTGCTTTCAATGCCCAGGAGTTCCATTGAGACGTAAACCTCTAGTTGATTATCTTCCATGTTTGTGACTCCAAATAAGCTAAAGTGCATAAAGGAATTATAGAGCTTTTTAAAGGTGTAAGGCTTTTTTTGCCTACGGATATTTTATTGAGGTTCTCAGGCTGATAAGGCCACTTAGATAAATCGTAGAGAGAAACAGAGAAGTCAAACACACTGCACTGTAAACAGATGGGTGTATTTATGAAGAAAATTAGGTCCTTGTCTCAGTACTGTTAGTTTGGCTTTTGCAATTTTTGTTGTAGTTTACCTGAAGGAAATCCTGGAATCTTCTTCCCTGAGAAGAGGGGGAAAATGAACATTGTGTTCTAGGAGCACAGGCTGGTGGGACAAGGATCAGCACTGTTACGTGTGAAAGAACTGATACCTGCCACTCTGGTTGGGAATGCACAAGCTCTGCAGCTGCTCAGAGGTTTAGTCTCCTGGTTTTAGTGATGCCCAGATCTTCTCTGATTAAACTTCTCTTTTCAGATCTAGCTCATGATAGACACCTTCCTTAAAGGCAATATAGGCCAGATCCTGTGTAGCTTTATCCCATCTGGTGATTGCCCCGGTGTATAGAGGGACAGTTGCCAGAGGGATATTTTCTTGCTGAACACCAAATATACTTATGTAAACTCAAAGAATAAACAAATCCCTTTCCTGATCCTTCTGAAATTATACTGAAGGATACATACATTTACTACTTGTAATATAATGTGGCGTTTTTGCATGTAAATTGCTCTAATAAAGCTAGTATGCTCTTTGATGTGTCATTCAGTGTTATTTGGTTATATTTGTGTCCTTGATAAAATCAGCAATTTTTTTAATTCAACTTTATAAACCTTTCTAGCTTATACAATGCATTTTATAATTAATTCTCTCTTCTCAAATACCTTGAGACCAAATGTTCATAAGTGGGACAATTTGGTGTGGATTGGGACTAAGTGAAGTTTATTTGCTAAGCTGGTATTATAGCAGGCTTTTTATGGTTTATGTGGTGTATTTGTTTTTGGTAGGGTATTCCTCCTAATATTTTTTTTTTTTTTGGTAGAAGTAATCATGAGAATGACAGCACAGACCTTGTCTGTTAGTGTTTGAAACACTGCACTTCCTAGATTCATTCAGTTAGAAGTTAGATAACACTGGGCTTGACTATACTAGAATTTTATGCAAAATCAACTGATTGCCTATTAAAATGTTAATAAGCGCTGGTTTGGGAATTCCCAAAATATTTTGTAGCAGGATGCAGACATTTATATGTTGACCTAGGATTAAAGTGACTCAGAAGAATAGAAGAGGTCAATGTTAGAAGTTATGGGAAATTTGAAAGAGGTTTCATGAAGAGACTTATCTCTACTGTGGTTTGCAGCAGTAGTTTTCAAATTTCTTGTCTGTAGACTTTTTCCGTGCTTTAGAAGAGAAAGAAAACCATAAGAGAAGCACAGACTTTTTTAGAAAATTGTGAATTATGAGACCTCCCATTTAGAAGTGATCTGTAGGAATTTACAGATCACGGTTATAAAACCACTGATGTAGAGATACCTGAACTAGCTCTAAACTGCAATGTAGTAGAAAGGTAAATTAATATCTTGGGTGCTGTGAGCAGTGGAGTTGGAAGAAGCCTGCTCTTCTCAGAAGTGTGAGGACCTCCATGCTGTGATGGCCACTCTGCTCCCAGAGCACAAGGTATTTTTCTGCATTGGAGACTGGAATTCAAAAATACTCCTAGAGATTAGCAATTGGTAACATAAATCTTGAAAGTCAGTCAAGGCATATGTACAAGTCAGACTTACAGATTTTGCTGCAAACCAAAGGAAGCAGATAGAGCAAATGTTTTTAAAAAAGTATCATGTTTATACTATTTACTGAGATTATTTTCCTCAGTTGTGAAATATTTGTATTCATCTGAGTACAAGCATACAAGCATACAAGCACATCCTGACAGCAGAGGTGATGTATGCAGGACAGAACAATTTCCTGGAGACTAATGAATTTTTGCACAAAAAGGGAAATAAAAACTGGTGTTTCCCTATCACTTGACTGAAAATCAGAACACAATCAAAATAAATATGTTTATATGGTTACACCAATTTAAAAAAAAATATTAAAGATTGTGAAATACCCTGATCCTGCTGTCAGATCTGTACTGTCTTTTTTTTTCCCCCTGGTTATAGGAGCAATATCAATGACAGTAATTAAAATGCTGGATATTATTTCACAGTTTTCTCCACAGATCTCAAACTAGTTTTCAGGAGATGTCACTGCCCATTTTAGAGGTGAGAAAAAACAGGGAAGAAAGAAAGATAATTTATCTCAAAAGCAAGAACTAGAACTCTCAGGTCCCCATCCAGTCTCTCTGCTGTGTACATGCTGCTTCCCATGGAGGCCCAAGGTGTTTACTTCTGACCTCCAGAATCTTTCTGCACAACCAAAATTTCAGAATCTGTGTCTGATAGAATCAGAACACTTTAAAAAGGTATGAACTGTTAGACAATTATGGTACTTTGAGAGGAAAGAGGACAAAATATTTGATTATCTAAACAAGGTTATCGCTGCAGGAGCATCCACTCCCACCCCTTGATTAAAGAGTTCCTCTAAACTTTCCATCTCTGCATCTGGTGTAGTTACTTCCTATCTCACTTGTGGTTTTGTAATCATCTTTTCCTGTTTTTTAAGTAGGTCTATTACTTTCAAAAATTCCATAGATACAAAGACAGAAATTAACAGAGAAGCTGGATGTTGGAGCTGCTCCTCCCTGACTCCTTCTGGAAGCCTAAGTGAAAGTCTTATGTGCTCCAGGCCAGGGAGGGAATCCAGCTGTCCAGAGCAGCTCCTAGGATGGTGTTCTAATTAATGAAAGTTAAAGGAAGCATTGGAAATTGCGTTACATAGACAATAAATCCACTGCATCTGACAGAACAAGCTTGCAAAATAAGCCCACTGGAAAACTTCCTTCATTCTTGAGGTTAAGTGCTTAAACTGTTTAACATATTTTAAGTTTTCTTATTGTTGCTTACTCACAACGCAATTCAAATTGGCATAAATTATATCCAGTTCTGATGGTTTACGTTGTGTCAAAGCAGTTGTGTTTTTCCAAAGTATGTGCTGTTCAATTTCCATTTTCTTTCTTAGCTCTGTAGATTTGTTTTCTTCCTAGGGACACAAATTATGGCTCTATAATATCCATTTTAGCTAAGGAAATTTCTGTTAATGCCTTATTTGAAATCCCAATGTAGTCAATAGAAATAAAGGCAACAGCCTTTACTTAATTGAATAGTTTTTGCATCAGGTGAAGTCTCATTTCTGTGAAGACAAAGTCTTTGCAGACTTACAGAATATATGTAAATATATTTCTAAATTAGACGGTCAATATGTAAAATTATATGTACAGATGGTAGATGCTGGGCCACAGCCTGGGCAAGTAGCAGTACTTTCAGGTTAAGCTGGAGCTTAAGATGCAAAGGCAAAATCTTCCTTCATCCCAACTTCAAACTCAAGGATTTTTTCGGCAGTGAAAAGGACTAGGAGAGGGAAAGCATTTTCTCTGTGATGAGAGGGCGACGGGAGGGAAGAGAGCTGCCTTTTGCTGAGACCCTCTCGGATTTAGCATTGCAGAAGCCGATTCTGCTGGCAAGTCAATGAAATAGAAACGGGAATTTCCTCCGCTCTCCTTCCTGCTTCTGTCTTTGCCTGTCTCACCTTTTGAGAACCTGATTTGTATTTGTATACATGCGTGTGATCCCGATTTCATTGTTTGCCTTTTCACACAAGCACTTTCACCTACATCCCCCTCCCCTCCCCTCCCTTCCTCTCATTTGGCAGCCAGTTGGGCTTCTTCCTGCCTTGAATACCGCATTCCCTGGTTATTCAAGCTCAGTCATTAGCACCCTGTCCCCCCACTGAAATTATGAATGAAAAGCCTTGTTGTTCTTTACAAATAACTCGGGCTTCCTCAGTCAGTCAAATTCAAATGGCAGTGACTGCCAGACAAAGCGCCTGTATGATGGACAGTCCTCTCAGCAAGCCATCAAGGCACACAGGAAGTTTTTAAAGGCACAATCTAGGTAGCGCAGCCTGGGCGTTCCCCCCGGGAGCCGGGTGGGGAGCGGCGATGGGGATGGGGGATGAGGGGATGGGGATGGGGATGGAGATGGGGATGGAAATGATGGGATGGGGATAGGGATGGGGATAGGGATGGGGATGGGGATGAGGGGATGGGGATGAGGGGATGGGGATGGGGATGAGGGGATGGGGATCGGGATGGGGATGGGGATGAGGGGATGGGGATGATGGGGATGAGGGGGATGGGGATGGGGATGGGGATCGGGGATGGGAATGAGGGGATGGGGATGGCGGTGGCGATGGGGATGGGGATGAGGATGGGGGGGATGGAGATGGGGATGGGGGGGATGGAGATGGGGATGGGGATGAGGGGATGGGGATGAGGGGATGGGGATGGGGATCGGGATGGCAATGAGGGGATGGGGATGGCGGTGGCGATGGGGATGGGGATGAGGATGGGGGGGCAGCGATAGGGATGGGGATGAGGGGATAGGGATGGGGATGGGGATGAGGGGATGAAGATGAGGGGATGGGGATGAGGATAGGGGATGGGAATGGGGATGGGGATGGGAATGAGGGGATGGGGATGAGGGGATGGAGATGGGGATGGGGTGGGGATGGGAATGGGGATAGGGATGAGGATGGGGATGGGGGGGCAGCGATAGGGATGGGGATGAGGGGGTGGGGATGGGGATGGGGATGAGGGGGCAGCGATAGGGATGGGGATGGGGATGGGGACGGGGATGGGGATGGGGGATAAGGATGGGGATGGGGATGGGGATGGGGGCAGCGATAGGGATGGGGATGGGGATGGGAAGGAGGGGATGGGGATGAGGGGGATGGGGATGGGGATGGGAATGGGGATAGGGATGAGGATGGGGATGGGGGGCAGCGATAGGGATGGGGATGGGGATGGGGATGAGGGATGGGGATGGGGATGGGGATGGGGACGGGGGGCAGCGCTAGGGATGGGGATGGGGATGGGGATGAGGGGCAGCGATAGGGATGGGGATGGGGATGAGGGATGGGGATGGGGATGGGGATGGGGACGGGGGAGCGGGGATGGGGATGGGGATGAGGGGCAGCGATAGGGATGGGGATGAGGGATGGGGATGCGGGGATGAGGGGCAGCGTAGGGATGGTGGCGATGCAGGGCATGCGATGCAGGGCTGTCAGGGCAGCACTCCAGGGCCCCGGGGGCGGCGGCTCGGAGCGGCGGCACAGCCCCCCGCCGGCCGCGCATTGTTCCCGGCCCCTTTCACGGCGGGGGAAAAGGTAATTGACAGCCCCATTGTCCGGGCCGGCCCCCCGCGGCTTTAAAACACTCCGGGGCCCCGGTCACACGTTGTCAATGGGAGCTGTCGGAGGTGACGAGTGAAGAAGGGCTGTTCAGGAAACAGTTTGAGCCCTTCAAGTGGACAGGCCTCAGTGACTTCTCCGGCACTCCGGCTGCCACAGGCAGCCCCTTCAAAAATAACCTTAAAGCAATAAATCATACATGTTTCCTGCACTATACAAGGAACAGCTGGTTATTTTTCTGCACTTCCCCTCCCTCTCTCCCCGCCCTCCCCCCCCCCCCCCGTTTTGTTTTTTTTTTAAAGCCTAAAAATTATTTAAGCACAGGAAATCAAGCATGTCGAAGTTTGGCAAAGCAGTTTGAGTGATTTTGCAATTACAACACTTCTTTCTCTATTAGCCAATCCTTGAGCATTGACTTTTTATCTCCTCGTTTCCACTGGTTTCTGCATCTGCTCCAATGACTGGGGTAACTCATCCCTTTGTCTTCCTTACAGCAGGGGAAGTGATCTGCTGGTTTGCAAGGGAAAGCTATTCACTGATTCTTCTCTTTCACAGAAACTCTGCGTCCTGGAGTCCAAAAAGATGTCATGGACTTAGCCCATCATTTTATTTAGGGAAAAAAAATCCTGAACCAGAGAATTACTGTTGTGTCTCATTGCAGGCAAGTCTGTACCTCTGCACTTTACTTAGTGCCCTTAACTAACTGATGCAGGCAGTATTGATGCATCACCACACGTGATACACCATGTATGATGTGTGTGCTTAGTAACGTGTTGGATGCATTGCGTTTTAAATACAACTGCAGGGTTTTCTCCTAAGGCCTCTGCAAGCTCAGGCTCTGTTGCTGCAGCTGGATCCACACCGGCCAACATTTGTGTTTGCACCAACCCCCTTTAGGAGCCCACCTGCCTGGATCTGATTTCAGCCTTGGAGCTGTCATTTCCTGCCATCACATGAGGTAGTTAGTGCATGCTAACTAACTAAAATACAGAGCTGTAAGACTTAGTGTTGCTGTTTAGCAATGCCCAATTCTGCCAATATATTCAGTGCTTGGAACTGATGATACACTTAGGAAACAAAAAGCAGGGGTCAAATATTCCTTGCAATGTTCTGCAATGTCTGTACACTGTGACTAAAACATTGTATTCTAGCCAGAAATGTAACTCTTTAAAAAAAAAAAAAAAAAAGACAGAAAAGCCAGAGAATAAAGTAAAGAGAAAAATCAAACTTTTGTGGAGGCTTGGGGTCTGTGAAAATCAAGGTAAAAAAGAAATACCTGGTTTATGTGCAGCAGTATTAAATTCTCTTATTCACATAACATGGGATATATGTTCTTATTTCTTTATCATGACACCTACTAACAAGATATAAAGAATATCACCATTGGCTTAAGGGTGGCCAGAGGGTATTTAATTGAAAAAAATGGTCATGAGAAAGGAGTGTGTGGCAGCAGGTTTAAGTCTGTGATCTGCACAGTTCACATTAACCCATTCATTTAATGACATTGCACTGGTAGGTCAGGCCATAGGAAGGAAGATTTGCATATTTTTTTAAATTTTGTGAGTATTGTTAGTGTCTGTCTTTCACTTGCAATATGATATGTTTGTATGTCTGTTAATATAATTTCATCTCCTTGTGGGTGTAGTTTCAGTTCATCTATCCACAGCACATTTCTGCTGTAGTTTAAAGGCTAAGGTAACAGACTTGCTAAGTGCCTGAGTCTAGTTTACAGGCAGTTTTAGCCAAACCTTACAGCATGCTGTAAGACATGACCCTCCTAAATATCTTTTGAAATCTTATGGGAGTAAAAGCTGTTCAAAACCTCAGACCAGATGCTTTGGTAGGATTCAGCCTTTAGCTTGCAAATTACTCCAGGCAAGGATCTCCTTCCTGTTTGGCAACTTCCTAGAACACTTTTGCAGCCGGATACATAAACTGCTTATTATGTTGAGGAGGAGATAGTCATCTGGGGTGATTTACCATTGCTCACTTTCATCCTCTGAGAATTCAGCACCATATGGAAGTCAGAGGTTATCCATGTCCTGCAAAGGGAACCCATGATGGAAAACTTTTGCTGTAAAAAGCCTGTTTTCTTACTTTCCTTTACTGTGACCAAGAATTACACATTCTCATATGTCACATTATACCAACTAAAAGTCTGCTAACACAGTGATTATAGCAATATTTTGCTGTTGACATGAATGGCATTTTAGAAACTGCCACGTTGGGGGGCTTTGAGGTGTGTCTCTTGTGCTGGGGAGCAGTATAAAAATGCCCATTTAACAAGTTTGCTATTGCCTTTGCCTAGCAGTGCAAAATGATTGCTTAGCCACCATTAGATCAGTGTAGAAAAAGAATCCCACAACCAAACAATAATTAAGACCAAAACCTTTGCTGTTCACTGGCCTACACGTCAAAGAGCACTTGAAAAGCCTTTACAGGGTATGTATGTTTATTCCCTAGCAGAGCTGAATCCTTAACTTCTCAATTCTTCTCATCTCTTTGCACAGGCAGAAGAAAAAATCCAGTGTTTTGGAACACTGCTGGAAGAGAGAAGCTCAATGTCAGTAGTTCCCTGACAGGCTTTTCCTACTTAGCTAAGCTCATTTTTAATGGGGGATGAGAAGCAAGTATGACAAATATTTTTCTTCAGATGTACAAACAGGTTGTGAGCTAAGGCTGCGAATCTTGTCCTATGAAAAAGTGACTTCAAGATGGCAGGAAAGCTGACATCATGTGCTGAAAGAGGAGTGACAGCAAGGCTGACATAGAAGCTTAACTGGGCAGTCAAGTGTGAAGAAAGTGCAGCTGGGCAGGTGTCTGTAATGACAAGATGGGAGAAAAAAGTGCCAAGAACTAGTAACTGTCTGAAGAGGGCATCCATTTAATTTATTAATATATTTGCCTATAATTTTTATTGCTTGGCTTATTGCCCTGGAGAACCATGCATTTTCTCTGGATTGCAGTGAGGAAACTGTTCTTGCTTTTGCTTTGCCTTTGCCTCAGTCTTGCAGTCACACTCCCTTAACACTTGTTATGAAATCTAGACTCTAATAAAGTCAAAGGGAGCTTTGCCATCAAGTTAATGTGGCCAGGATTTTAGTCAGTTTGTAAGTCCAGCAGTGTCAGCAATGCTGGGCTTGCGAAGACCAAGGTTAAATTTGACAACAGGAGGGAACTTTTTCCACATATCTCCCCACTCCTCAAAAAAATAAGATATAAGCCACTGTTGAAAGACAGTTAAGGGTCCTTAGTCAGATTGGTGTAAACAGTGTGAACTTGGAGGAAAAACACCCATTCTGCAAGGTATAGGCTAAATACAGCCTGCAAACTCAATTTGTCCAGCTTGTAACCTGCTCCTGGGAGTAGCTGCAGGAGCAGCTTGGGAATTAATTACATAGAAAATTCATAGTTTCTGGGAAACATGGTACTAGTTTGAATGCCAGCCCAATGGAGAACTCCATAAACAATCTAGCCTAGGCTATGAATTGTAAGTGCTGGGGTAGAAGGCTCTCAGTGGCTCTTAAAAGGAGGTATTTGCCCAGACAGCCAGAAAAAATTGGGAACTACTGATTTAGATCACAGTAAAATTTTCTTTTGAGATTCTTGTCAGTGCTTCCACCATTCAACCAGGAAGAAGTTGGGCTGCCAAATGAATTGAGGTTGAAACCTGTTTCTGAGCATATCTCTGGGTTCAGTAGGACATAAATGTAACAGATGAAGTTTTGAATCTTTTGAAGTCTATAGGAAAACTACCCTTCACTTTGATGAGGTCTGAATTTCATCTTTTTCCCATCACCTTTTTCTTCCCCCTTCACTTAATTCACCTCATAAAATAAAGACTGAGACTCGTGTGTTTTTGTATAGCTGTCTAGATTCCTTTGAGACATGCACTAGCACACAGTCTCCATTTGTATGTACAAAAGGCAGCTATACATATGCAATTGTAACTGTGCAT
This sequence comes from Luscinia megarhynchos, assembly GCA_034336665.1. Taxonomy (NCBI): domain Eukaryota; kingdom Metazoa; phylum Chordata; class Aves; order Passeriformes; family Muscicapidae; genus Luscinia; species Luscinia megarhynchos. The sequence goes on along the minus strand of JAPFBE010000003.1, from coordinate 46,670,084 downwards.
GAGAAGATCCTCTACAACCTTAGGCTTCAACTTATGAAAATCTGATTCTGGAAGCTTTATGGTTCGAGACTCTTAGGGAGAGTCAGGGAGCCAAGGGATGTGTCTGTCTGCTACATTTTGCAATGAGCTTTTTCACTTGGGAATAAAACCTGCAAGATGCTGAGTGCTGCTGTTTGCTTTAACAAGAGTTCCTTTGAAGGCATGGTAAAGTGGGATCCAATTTTGTGAGAATCCAATAATGAGAAGCATGAGGAAAAGAAAAGGCCTTAATTGTCTCTGTCTTTAAGTTTTCGGGAGTCCTTTGTATGGATCTTCTAATGCGTAGAAGGGCTTCACACGGATTTTTCCTCTGTCTGGAGTCCGGGGTGAGCAGGCCCTGCTGCTGTCAGCTGTGCAGGCAGCGCAGACATCACGTGTTTCATCCTCAGAAGTTCTGCAGTCACTTGGCTTCAGACACATGGAAATTTTACCTGAGTAACGGCAGGAAGATAAGGCTCATTAGCTAATTACTCCCCCGAACGCCCAGGTCACACCCCTTCCCTACCGGCTGGGCACAGGTGTGCTGGACAGGCAGATGTGCACAGACATGCCCTTTGCAGAGCAGCATCTCCCCTCTGTGCGGTGCCTGCTGCGCCCCAGCACGTGTTGGGCCCCTAAGTGCGGGTGATTTGGAGATACATTTTATTGCACAATTGAGCCACCGTGCCCTGGGATACCTTATGTCTCATCTTGGTGAAATTCCCTACCTGTGTATTCCTTGGTGTTCCAGAGTTACCTGTGTTACCTCACAGCTGTATTTGTGATGCATAAAATGGTGCTTTTAGCACAGAATGTGCCATCATTGAGTTTAAAAAATATTTAATTGGGGGGAAAAAATTGGAACAGGAAAGGACAAAGCTCCCGTTGCAGGTTTGAAGCCCACAAAAAGCAATGCTCTATGCTCCCTCTGCTGGCATCAGGGCAGCCAGTCCTTCCTCTCGCACAAAAAAACTCACACGTTTAGTGGCACTGCTTCTGTTAGGTGTAATAAATAATAAGCCATTTAGGATTTTTATCCTGTCATTCTGGTTTTCAGAAACAAGGGTTTGAGAAAGAAACAGAAAGCATAGATAGGCTGCATGATTCTGCACTTATGTCTAGCCTAATACACTGCTTCTTGTTACATAAGCTACAGACAAATAGGGGAAAAGACATATTTAGGGTTTCATTGATAGAGAACAGAGCAATAGCACTATATTATTCTTATTTTCATGTTGTTTCTCTTTTTTTTTCCAATGAGAATTATACTTAGGCTGAGTGTTGCTATTCTATGAATTCTGTTTTTCGTTCTAGCTGTTTTGGAGGTCCTTATGTAATTAATATAGGTAACCTATTTATTTAATGATTCAATGAATATTAAGAAAGGTTTTGCTTTTCCTTTAGCAAATGGTAATACGTGGTAATATTTTCCTTTAATAAATGACCATTTGCATTGATTTAGTGAGCTGCAATTTATTACAGATAATTTTTTTTAACTATTGTGACTTTTAAAATCTCTCATTTGCTGTCCTTGATGGAGGGAAGTGATGAAGATGCTTCCCATCAACTGCAGTCAATTGTTCCTATTTTCTGTCTCTTTTCTATCCACCTTGCTTCCTGCAAAAAGGATATAGCTGGAAGAGCTGTATTGTCAGAGGGGAGATCCTTAACAGCTTCGGGAAAAAAAATGCAGTAGGGGTTACTTTGATATAATACAGAGGCTTTAGTGTAGTGCAGATGGGGAAGGCACACCTTATGCAGACAAGCATAGCTGAGGCCAACCTCAGTGTTGGCCAAGGTCAAAATATCAATATACACCTACAGTACAGATCAAATAACTCTTGGAAAAATATGGGACACTCTCAGCTTCAAACAATATTCTTTGCTATAGTCCCAGAGTACTATGACTGATTTTGAAGGTTTGACTTACTCTTCTCTCTCCAAAATCAATGACAGTGGTTGACACTATGACCAAACAAATTTCTTAAAACAGAATCTTGATTTAGTACAGAGACACTTCAAAGAAAATGTATTTGAAACCAATTAAAGAAGTATATGCACATCTAGCTTTTTCCCTAAGGCTTATCTTTCTTTAGGTCTGAAGGGCCTAAATTTCAGCACTCTCCACAAATCTATACTTTCTCTTTCTCTTTCTCTTTCTCTTTCTCTTTCTCTTTCTCTTTCTCTTTCTCTTTCTCTTTCTCTTTCTCTTTCTCTTTCTCTTTCTCTTTCTCTTTCTCTTTCTCTTTCTCTTTCTCTTTCTCTTTCTCTTTCTCTTTCTCTTTCTCTTTCTCTTTCTCTTTCTCTTCCTCTCTTTCTCTTCCTCTTTCTCTTTCTCTTTCATGTTTATGTAACAGCTTCTGATAGGCAACTACAGCATGATGTGTTTTTCCCATTCCACAGTGGAACGAGATATTTAAACTTATATACACAATTCACACAAAAATACCCCTTCCCCTTCCCAAAGATTATTGCTAAATAAATAAAAATAAATAAGATTTTGCACTTAAAATAAGATATTTTCAATAGACAAGCATATAGGCTGGGATTCTTCAAAATGCTGCTCCAGCAGCTCATGCTGAATGAGCCCTGGTACTGCTCTGGCAGCTTTCCCATTTCTGTCTGCTCAGGGGATTAGCTAGGATCTAGAGGGACTGAAGGGAAGAACTGTACATCAGTTAAACAGAGGAAGCCAAGGGAAGAGAACATGAGTGGAAGACATTTTTTTGAAGTTAAGCTGTTAAACAAAGAATAGCAAAATGAAAAAAGTGCAGTCTGAACTCAGCTTGGGGCTGGCAAATTGTATAATCTAAAGCAAAACCTCATTATATGAGCTTCCATTTAATTTGGAGGATGCAGGCTGATGAAGAAATCAGAACTGGGGTGGTATAAAAATTAGTCTGATTTTAAGCCAAATAATAGACCAAAATACGCAATTTCATTTAGTAACCACAGGTTTAAAGGAAAAAGCTCCTTTCCCTTTTCTTTCTGGCTTTAACAATAAGACCCATGATTATATTTTCTCTCCCCTGTCCAGGTGGGGAGGGGAGTGATAGAGAAGCTTTGGTGGGTGCCTGGTATCCAGCCAGAGTCAGCCCATTGCATATGGTAATCTCATTTCATTGACTAAATTGAAAAAATAACTCCCAAAGTTATTATTCCCATAATTTTATTTAGCAGCCTGGTTGTACAATTGCCACAGATACTGTTCTGCTCAATCAAATATCAGTCTGTCTTAAAGGTTTGTGCCAAATTTTGAAGGAAACATGATCATACTCTGGTTTCAAAAGTCAGATGGTATTACATCTGAAAAAATTAGACCAAAACAAAAAAATTACCTTTATATATGCACACTCAAATCTTCCTCTACTGGTAACTGGATTTTGGAGTTCTTCTGCAGTTTGCTGTAGCTGTTCAAGCATAACCTCAAATAAAATGTTTTGCATTCATTGAGCCCAGAGGGTCATGGGTTTTATGGACAATACATTGTTTTGTTATGTTACTTAATTTAGCATTATTTTTGTGTGCTTATTAGTAGCACCTGCTTCATGGGACAAAGCCATCCAACTGATTACCTAGGGGATATTGTGGCCCACAGGCCAGTTCTAGTTCTCAGGACTACAGGTACCACATCAGATAGGAATTATTTTCCCTGAGATAACATCTGTGATACAACCCATCCCACAGTAGTCGTAGCATGAAGGTGAATAAGTGTTGGGAGTCTGAACAGCTCACATAATATGCATTGGCTGTACACACTGGAAAAAATAATGGGTTTATCATGGGCAGGATGGATGAAGGATGACTCTAGTACTGCTGAAAACTGCAGCCCTAGCTACACCTATGAGAGCCCTTGTACAAACATTTACCCAAGTACTGGGTTTACACAGTGGTATGCCCAAAAACGAGATTTAAATGCTTGCACACATAAGAAGGAAATCACTGCTGTGTAAGGCAGATGGACTGTGACAGCACTTTCCCCTTTCCAAGAACAGGCCTAAGGTTAGTGAGGATGAAGGAATCAGAGAAAGTCTAATGGGTTAAGCGAATGTTTAGAATTCTCCATACTGCAAAGAATTTTTCCACCTTCCTGTCCTTTTCCTTTTTTCTCCAATTTCAGTAGCATAAATAATCTCCCTAACTACACTGGTTATCGTTACTGTAATATGGTTAATGGACAGAAGTAGGCATTTTTAGAGTATTTCAGGTGGCTGCTACAGGTTAAGATGAGAGACATGATGCAAGTGCTCTCTGGTAGCTACAAAAGAAACCAGGATGACAGATTTGGAGGTAGATGTCTTTAAATACTGTGATAGCTTAATCACAGAGCTTTTTATTAGGTCAGGTATAAACCATTGTAATTCAACTCCTTTCTCTAAGTTTCTTTGTAGCCTTGGATTGGGAGAGCACTGATGATCAACTGGCATTTGGTATAAGCACATTGGATTGTTATATATATACAATATATATGTATAAGACAGAAAAGACAAAAGGTATTTCTTTAAGTTTAGTTCCTTACCAGAGATACATACTGGAGCAATTAATATAATCTAGGATAATATTAGAGGGAATAATAATGCAACTGTGGTCATAAACTTCTTCTTTACACCTGCAAATGGAGAAACTGACTATTCCTTTGGATACTTTTGCTAGATTTAACCTCTGTTCTGCAGGGAGGTTTATCCTTTCTGTATGAGAAACAATATTGACCTGTGTTGCAGAGTGCTGGCTGCTGGATCAGCTGTCACCAGATAACAATGTATAATTGCATACTGCCTACATGAGAACATCCTGTCCCCTGGTCTCCAGGAATAGCCTCACTGCAGAGTTCATTGTTCTGCAGGGTCACTGCCAGTGAAGTCATGTGCTGCAGACCTCCAAGAAGAGGAGCAGTTACACTGGTCCAAAAACCCACATTTAAAATTTAAAAAAACTTAAAACAAATGAAAGAAGAAAAAAGTCCTCTCTAGCCCCTCTTTCCCCCACAAACCAAACAAAAATACTCAAGCCAGCGAAGCTCAGCAAAAGAGCCCCAGTAGTGAAATTTTCTAGGAGCAAAAATTAAGCCTGCTCAAGTAAAGGAACTTTATTCTCTTGACAACCTTAACACTCCCATTGCACTACAACTTGTAATCATATGATTGCACACATCTTTTTCACTCTGGAGCCTCTGACACGTATAATATGGAGCATAGATTATGTTATTTGATTTTCTTCTTGCTTGACGCTTTCCTAGGTGTTATTTCATTATACTGATTATTAATTGTTAGCAAAGGTCTATAGTATCGACATTCTTGTCCTTGTGTTCTTTCTCTCTCTTGCTGACTTCAGTGGCAGTTGTAGGTGCCACAGCTGTCGGGGTTAAGATCTTGCCTGACTGTAAAGAAATTCAGAATATATTTATGAGTGGGAAGCATTTTTCTTTCCTGTCTTTTAAGTGGTCTTTCCTCTCACCCATGGTGCTGTAACATTGAGATAGTTACTACCTTAAATATCCTTTTAAAGTTGCTGTAACTACAAAAACTAAGAGCAAGGAAATAAAAAGGCATTTTCTGTGTATTAGGAAAGAAGTCTATTTGTAATGGAAAGCACTATTTTCTCAAATGGTAATTAATTTTAATTTTTCTCTATGTTTTTTAATGGGCTGACATTGCTAATGAAACATATAATTGCCACAGTAGTATTAAATAAGCACAGGCACATAGAAGTGGACTTTCATCCTTTTTCTGAGTCCATAGTGAAATGGTTAATTTTAGAATCCTGGTTACTAGTGAACAGTGCTCATCATGCAGATGTTGTCTGAGTTGCAAAGTGAATACTATATGGTTTATATTATAAATTATCTAACAAAATAGTATTTTTCTTAAAAAATATAGTTTCATAAAGCTTAGATTTTTTTAAACAGTTATAATGCAGTGTTCTAATAAGTTCATTTCAAATTGAGCAAAATGCATGAAATTAAAATTTTTAATTTTAGACTGGATTTCCAAAAATTTGGTGATACCAATTTTTCTGTCAGACCTGCTGGTAAATGGATTATGCTCTCCTTTCCCTTAGAAGAGAATGCTTGCTGGGAAGACAAAGCATTTGGTGTGGCATCAGAAAAAGCATGATACACACACACACACATACGATACAGCCTCAGTCAACCTGAGACACAGGCCTCCTGCACGTTCTCCCTGCAGCTTCTAGCCAGCAGGTTTGGTCCATTTTGGAGATGAAGGGCCCACTGTGGTGATGGTGTGTTGGCAGTGGTTACATCTTCCAGTAAAATTGCACCGTGTTTTCATTTACATTGATGGCTCCCTTGTGTTCCCACAGTGACTCCATGAGAGGAGTTAAATCATTTATTTTCTTCCTACTGTACAATATGTCTCAAAGTGCACTCTTTCGATAGCTCACATCACTGTGACACTGTGATACAATCTAAAACTTCTGACAGCAATCAGGATTATGTTCTCCCATTCATCCCCTCTGATTGAAGAGATTAGACAATGACAATACCTCACAGGTCTTTTATTTTCTTCCTTTGCCAATATCAATTTTGTCTGCCTATGTTTCTATTTTTTCTGTTGTCTTAGCCAGTCAACATGAGGCTCTTCTAGTAAGATATTTATTTCACTTATATTTCAGAGGATATTAAAACTCAGTATTGTATGTTTTCCTAATAGTGGATCTAACATTCATCTTTGTTAATATTTCTTAATTTTGTTGTCTTAAAGAAGCCTACATTATTCTATGCATTCTATGGTGAAATCTTAGTCATAGTGAAGTTCATGAGAATTTTGTCACCAAAGAGGGTATGATGTCCCACTTGCATGTATTAAAGTATACTTGCATTTTTTGGTGTGAGGAGGTCTTCCATTCAGTGTTCTACCATGGAGCTTTGAGAGAGTAGGATTAGTGTAGAATTTGGCACATGTTAGAATATCAGACCAAAAGGGTACACCGTCCAGACCTAATACAAATACTCTTATCATAAAGAGGATTTTTATAATTCACAAAAAATAGACCTAAAAAATTTGTCATCTGAATTTTTGAATGTTCTTTTATTTTGGAATCAACTTCACATATCACATGCATACATTTATTAATCCTAGATTTTGTAATATTAAGAAAGCAAGGGTGATATTTGTCTCATATGACTTGAAGCATGCACAAGTTAGATCTCTAAATCTAAATTAGGCTGCTTTTTATACCCCCAGGAGAAAAGTAGATATCTCTGGACATGATGTTATTGCCATGGTTTAACCCCAGCTGGCATCTAAGCCTCACAGAGCCACTCACTCACACAGCATTCCAGGGATGGGGCACAGAATTGAAAGGGTGAAAGGGAAAACTCATGTGCTGAGATAAATACAGTTAGATGGGAAAAGTGAAAGTTGCACACATAAGCAAAGTAAAGCAATGAATTCAATCATCACTTCCCATGGGCAGGCAGGTGTTCAACCATCTCCAGGAAAACAGGACTTCATCATGTGTGACAGTGATTTGGTGTTGAGGTTTAACCCCAACCAGAAACAAATTACCAGGCAGCTGCTCTGCTGCTCACCCACCATTGGGTCAGTAAGAGAATCAGGAGGGTAAAAGGCAGAAAACCTGTTGATTGAGATAAAGACAGTTTGACAAGTAATGCAAAAGCCATGCATGCAAGCAAAGCAAAACAAGGAATTCATTCACTGTTTCCCATGGACAGGTGTTCAGTCTTCCCCAGGAGAGCAGGGCCCCATCACACATAACAGTGACTTGGGAAGCCAAACACCATCACTCCAAACATCCCTCCTTCCTTCTTCTTACCTCCGCACTTTATATACTGAGCATGATGCCATATGGTCTGGAACATCCCTGTGGGGTCACCTGTCCCAGCTGTGTCCCCTCCCAATCTCCCAAGCACCCCCAACTCCCTCACCAGTAGGAAGAGTGGAAAAGGCCTTGGCTCTGTGTAAGCCCTGCTCAAAATATCAAAAACATTTCTGTATTATCAACCCTGTGTTCAGCACAAATTCAAAACATAGCCCCATATAGTCACTGTGGAGAAAATTAACTCTACTCCAGCCAAAACCAGCACATTTAGGAAGACAAAAGCCATCACCCTGAACATCCTCCTTTCTCCTTACTCTAACTTTTTATGCTAAGCATGACAGCATGTGCTATGGGATATCCTTCTGATCAGGTGGGGTCAGCTGTCCTGGTAATATCTCCTGAAAACTGCTTGTGCACCCCCAGACTACATGCTGGTGGGGCAGTGTTAGTAGCAGAACAGTCTGTGTAAGCCCTGCTCAGCAATGATGAAAACATGTCTGTATTATTAACATTATTTACAGCACAAATCCTAAACACAGCCCTGTACCAGCTACGGTAAAAAACCAAAGCAAAGCAAAGCAAAGCAGAGCAAACCAAACCAAACCAAATCAAACCTCTATGCCAGCTAAAATCAGGACAAGTAATTTTTTATTCTTCTTTGTCTTTCATGAAAAACCTAGAGGGACTGGCTCAGAGATACTGGTGCCTTTATTGCCCAAGACAGAACCTGTGAACCACGCCCTAAATTTCCTACATTCTGTGCCAAAGACAGGTCTCTTGATTACTCTTCAATACTTCAAAAGTACATTATGGGTCCTTTTCTTGACCTGATCCAAACACTTGAGGAGGATTTTGGAGGGCTAAATTGTGATGAATTTGGCTCTAAATTGCTTGCAGTATTTCTTTTCACACTAAACAAGATACACAGTTCAGGTTGTTATCTTGTTTTATTTTTCCACTTTAAATTTAATTTTCTTTCCTCTTTCTTTCATTGGGAAGTATCTTTTGATCTTTGTACTTATTTTTCCCCTTTGGTAGCTGTATAAGGCCTTTTATTCTCCTTTTCCATTTTTGGCCTATTCAGATTTAAAAGTCCTTGGATTCCTTTCCTGCCACTCCTTCCTGTATATGTACTTTGAACTCTGAATAGCCTTTTTGAAGACACTCTGACCATTGCTTTGCCTTATATCTCCTTTTTTCCCCCTCACATATGAATTTCTTTTCTTTTGCAGTTTCTCCAAAAGTCCCCAATGTTTTTTTTTCATTTTTTCATTTCCTTTTTAAAAATAAGTTTTAAGCATTTACTCTTATCCCTTATCCAGTAATTCTATGTTCTCTAAAATGTTTCTGAAACTGGAGTTGAATCCCTTACACTGTTTTTCTCACTGAGTTATTTTCTTCCTATATTGGATTCAAGTGCTCTGATTTCAGTGCCCCACTTCCCAACAGCTGAAACTTTGACCCAGCTCTTCATCTTTAGTTTTTGGAATTCACTATATGTGTTTGACAACTTTGCATCTGTATGCACTGTCTAGAGACTTGATCAACTAAAATGCAGTCAGAGGTTTGTGCCTTCCCTGGCTCTGTCCCAAAGTACTGGCCTAAGATATATGCATGAAATTATTGCTATAGGGTTTTTTGATGTTTGTTTTTTTTTTTTTCCTTAATTTTTTGTGTGCTTACCTGAGATTTTTACTATTTACTGTTGTCACTGTCAAAATGATAAAATATGTGCTTTGAAAGCACTATATAACATATTTTACACATATTGATTTTCTCTACTCTGCCTTTCCCATGCATACTGCATCCTGCCTTTTCAACACAAGGGAATTATCCCACTAAGTTTCAGTTAGTCTTTCCAGATCGTAATCTCCTTTATTTAGTACAGCACCTTCTAGTTGTTGCTTGTTTCCCCACACATTTGAGTCAGGCATTATATTCATGTTATCCTTCATCTTTTGCTTCAGAACAATTTTAGTTTCTTGCCTAATTTGTATGTTGGAAGTACAAGCCGGATTATCCAAATTAAGTGAAAGCTTTCCCTTTCCCTCCTTCTCCTGAAGGTTTGCAGCCTGCCTAACAGGCCCTGCCACTTCTGAGCCCAAGAGGCTGGCAACCTGTCTGCATAAGGGGAGACAGTGTAATCCAAACTGCAATCCAAACAGGCTGCAGCAGCAGGAGGCATTCCAGTGATCTGTGCATTCAAACCCCTCCAACCTACCCCACCAGATCTTCCCTTGGTTGGCTTTCAGCACAAGCATTTTACTTTCTTCTCCCCTGCTTGACATGGGGAAATCTTCTGCAAGTTCCTTATCTGCACAGTTCCAATTAATTTTCTTTTCCTTACTGTCTGAAGAAACAGTTTCTTGTATATTATATCGATTTACTTTATTGGTGTAATTTGTTTCTTTACGGAATATGATGATTAGAACTCCTGAAGCATTATTTAATAAATCTAGAAACACCTTTGTTATGACAGTCCTTTTCATCATGGCTCTCTATAATGTTTTGCTTATTTAAAGTTTTGAGCTACTTTCCTTATATGCAAATTAATGAGTTGCAGCTGCTTATCCTTTCTGTCTTTCTGACAGGCCTCTTTCAGTGCTGGTGTTGTGATCATATGTGGTTGGAACTCTTTTCTTCATATCAAAAGAATAACACACCTGTTGCAGCTGTTAGCACTGTTTCCACACATATTTCCCATCTGCTTTTCCTGTGGGCTTTCTTAGGATTTTGCCTTGGCACAAAGCTCTGCTTTTCTCCTCTTCTATTTGTGGGGTCTAAGTTGCCGTTTTATTTTTTTTTTTTTCTGGTAATTTCTTCTCTTGGTCTTTTTCCAGTCCCTGTTTCAGTCTGTCTTTCCCATTTGCACTTCATTTGGCATTTCCCTTATCATTCATAGAATACATCTATTCCCCACTGGGTTTGTCCATGGAAAGGTCATGGACATAGTTTTGAGCAGCTGTTTCTTCCTGTTCTTCAGGCTGGTTTGCAATGTCACAGCCTTTTGCAGCCCTTTCTACATTAGCTGCACCCATTCCATAGCTGATTCCTGACACTGCCCAGTTTTCTGCCTTGGTTTACCATGTACTACCATTTGCCTGAGGGGATCCTATGACTAAAAACATGAGAGGGGGAAAAGTGGGGGAAAACTAGACCTGTATTTTCCTGAGGATGCAGCACAGTGGGAGACACATCTTCCTGCTGCAGCTATTTGGGAGGCTGGTCACAGCTTTCTCTTAGCTTGGGCAGATTTTGCTGCCAAATCCTGGGTGATTTGCTATAGCCATGGGCAATCAAAGTAAAGGAAAAGATAAAGATCCTTAGCTATGTGTGTATAATCCATACAATAGTCTTCCTAATACTTTGCTTCCAAATATTTTTTTCTGGACAGGAAACATGGTCTTGTGGAAGAAGTACAACCATTTGGTTTGAGGACAGAGCACCCCATGCAATGTCATAGTTACAGAATCATAGGATGGCTTGAGTTGGAAGGGACCTTCAGAGGTCATGTAGTCCAACCCCCTGCAATGAGCATGGCACCCCCATGCACCTGTGAAGAAACAGTAGGTTTTCTTGGGTCAGTAAACGAAAAAATAAGGAAAAAACCCCAGGCACTACTAGTCCAGAGCCAGCAGGTTCCTTCTCCATACCATGCCCTGAGACACCTCAACTCTTTGTACCCCTGAAGAAGCTCAGGTGAGAGGGAAGAGCTGCTGCCTTGCCTACCCTCTGGAACAGGTACAGTCCTCTCTGCATTGACTGCCATCCTTCTTGTACCCCTGTACATATCTTGCTTAGGTAATATTCTCCATGTGGCCATACTACTGCCACATGTAGCAGAGAACAGTAGAAATATAAGGAGCTTCTCCCTGGTTCAGGGCCTAATTAGGCTTGCTGCAAGCTTTATAGGAAGCAGGGTTTGGGGTCCCTGGTGTAGCTCTTTACATAGGTGGGTTATGGGAGCATCCATAGAAAGTGCATATAGGTCGCAGAGGCTCTGAATTCTGCTTTTTGCCCTCCAGATTCTTTGATGTGAATTTGCTGGCAGTGACTCCCTTCAGGCATGAATTCCTCACCAGAAGTCATGATGTGGGTTAAAAGCACTTTGTTTAAGGGAGATCTGAGCCCATTTCCATGCAAAGCAGGTTCCCTAAGGACACAAAGATGTTCAGCCTTGTTTGCTGTATAGGCTGTTAATCAGAATACAATTTTCTAAAAGCACTATTTAATTTTGCTGTCTTGTATTGTTGACTTCTGTTGATGCTCTGCTCTGCTCTATGGATGATTTGCATTTTTATTATATCATTTTTTTTCCTAAGATCAGGTGGCTGAGTAAGAGTTGCAAAAAATAATGTAGCAAACATTTTAGAAGAGATTTTTGTCATTTTGTCAAAATGAGCCGCAATCAAACATATTTATATTGGGTCAAAAATAATATTAAAATTGCAGTCTGCTAGTAATTTTCCATTCTCAAGAAGCAGGCTAAGTTTTGTTCAAACAACTCAATCTCTACTCTTTGCACAAGTGTATGTAGAGTGTTTGATATTGCATTTCATTATGTAAACCTTGCTTTAATGCTTCTCATTACTTCTGCTTAAGTAACCCTGAATAAATGTATTATCTGGCACAAGATGCTGTTCCTATGGCATTGTTTCAAAACTAGTGCCTTTGTGTTGCACAAGATGAATCTCTTAGTGACATGGCAGACCCTCCACTTTAAATCTTCAATTTGGGAAAGCTGTTCCATCTAACAAAAGCTCAACATCCTACATGAACTTCTAGATCCCTACCCCAGGGCATCAAGCCAGCAATGCAGGATTAAGACCTAGTTATGAAAAGGTCTTGAACTGAACAGGAGTATGAAAGTTTTGGGTTAGGGACTATATATGGAGTGCATTACAGAACGTCCTGTCTGTTTGCAATCTAAAATCATTGTGAAAATACTTTCTTTGCTGGCATGGGCAATCAGAGAAGCAGGAGAGAAGGAAGGATATGAAAGACTATTTAATTATGCTTCTATAAATGTCCTGCAATACCTTGTTAATGGGGCTGGGGGAACTTTTTCAAAACTGAAGTAGACAAAGGTGGTTCTTCGTGTCCAGTTGAAGGGAAACTGACATGCACCAGGCTTGGCTTGAAGGCTCCAGAAAAGCTTGACTTTAGGTGTGTAGCCATACTGCACAATTTGCTGCATCAACAGCAGCCAACAGAAATGCCAGCTGAAGCTGTATAACATAGCACTGCCTTCTAGGCTCTAAAACCTCAAAGAAATCCTTCATTCGACCCCATTGTACCTATCCTAAGGATGGTATGATATTATAACCACTTCCCACCATTAGCAATATTTAGGTTGATGGTACAAATTATCATTGCATACTAAATAAAGAAGGGAGGCAAGAGAAGTAGAGTTTTGGATACTTTATTGTAGGCACTGCTTAACTGTTGTCTCAGGCTCTGGGAGGATCTCTCCAAACAACTGTTTCTGTCAATATTTGGCAGAGTTCTGGGCCTAATTTGTTCCAGATCTAATTTTGACCACCTCCAAAAAGAGTCACTTTTTTTTTGGTATCTGGCCCCATTTTATTTATCAGCATAGACATAGCCATTGGGTTTGGATTGGCATGAGGTATTATGAGGCTTTTGATGACAATTGTGTTTCTCAGTGACTTCACCTTATCAAACCTAGCCTATCCAAACCCCCATCTGCCCTGTTATATTTCCTTCATCCAGCACATCCAAAGTTCCAAATATCTGTCATCAACTGTTTTTTACAAATGATCATGTTGTGGTTTGTGTTTTCTGTTCTTGTTTTGTTTTCTTGGGTTTGTGGGGGTTTTATTATTACCTATGCTTTGATTTTTGTTTGTTGTTTTTGTCATTGTTTGAAATTTTGATCTGAACTCAACACAAAAAACACAAGAGAGTTAAGTTCCTTCTCACACATCTTTTCACATCTGTATGCCAGTGAAACTGATTTTTTCACTAGCATGGCTTAGCTAGCACAAGTAGGTGCAGAGGAAAAGGTTTAAAATATATTTCAATATCTTGTCTTATACTAATTTCTATTAGAGACATAAAATGCAATAACTAAGGTTTTTGCCTTAATGTGCAGGAATTTTACAGCATCCAATTGTTTTTAATCAAGCAAATTTGATTTAGAGGGAGATCATGCAACTCAAATTTTAAGTTGATTTTGTTTCCTTTTAAAGAAAGTTGAAAGTATTTGATGGATATAATTGTGCTTTGTGAAGGCCTGGAAAGTGACCTAATAAGCTCTTGCAAACAGTGACTTAAGAATTAAAGGAGTGAAAGTTATGCATTGGCATAAGAAAACTATATAGTAATGTGAGAAACATAAATATTAATGTGGGATGCATGTAATGGACAGGATGGTTTCCATAGCTCTTTTGGGAAGGGAAAAGTGCACATGGTAGCACTACCTGTCCTCAGCAATTTCCTATTTGTGCAGTCATTCATGGCACTGGCATATACAATGGAAATATTCACAGGTATTACCACCCTCACAATGTTTTAGGAAAATGCCTTTCTTCAAAATTTTAGAAATTCTTTGTTTGAAATTACACATATTTTCTTTCAAAAAGGAAGGAATATTTGTCCACTACTGAGAGGATAAGCCTATCAGTCCATTCAAACTGGTCTTTGAACTGCATCTGTAGGACTTCACCTGTCTCTTACAATCATACTATGTCTAAGGTTCAGCTGCTTTTTTGTGCAGTTTACCACTCCTTTTATTTTCTGCTGACCTTTTCAAATGTTCTGATATGTTATCTAACATGCAGAGTTCCTTTGTTCCTTTTAATTTTTGTATTTAGGTGTTAACCAGAATTAATTTGTACTTTGATAGCAGAAAAAGTTTTCATACTGACACTTATGAGTGTATGCTGGACTGTAAATATTATGAAGAACATTTTGGAGATGCAAATACTCTTTAGTAGCAAGCATGTAGACCTATATTCACAAATAATCCACCAAAGCTCTTTTGAATGTCATGGCAAAACTCTAGCTTTATTGTAAGTGGGAGGAGTGATCTATTCTTGTGTGCAAAAGAGTTGCACTTTGGTCAAATATCCATTATTTTGGTATGAGTTTCTTGATTTCAGAACATATTTAGGGCATGTTGAGAAAGAAACCCTTTATTTGACAAAGGTGCTACACAGCAAGTCATATCATCAGAATTTCACACATGAGAATTTTTTTTTGTATCTGTATTTTACTAAATTACAAAATATATAAGAAGATATCAAAGTCATAGGTCTGGGATTACTAATTGATAGAAATTCATTTATGTCACGTATTTGTATTCATGGTACCTCCAACCCCAGAATCAGTGTTTCTCGAAGCCATGAACTTTATAATGTAATGCAAAGTCCCCAGTTGGTATCACTAGGTATCAATTGCTCCAAGACTCTGAACTTTTTCATCATAAAGTTTATATTTTAAAAAGGGGCTGGCATTGTGCAGTGTTGACAGCACAACATGAAAAGTCCTGCTGAGCTTGTCTATACACGTTTTGCTGTGGCTGAGCATAAAATTCTTTGCTATGCAACTGAATGAATATCAAAAGACAATATGAATACATGTAGCAGAGAAATGAAGTGTTTTTGAAAGGCCTTCCCTCTGAATGAAAGAAGAACAAAGCAAGATTGGCTAAGAATCAGCAAGCTGGTTATATTTTTTTTTGACCTTGGGTGGCTCCGAGGTTTGACTGGGTGCCAGTTAACAAATTAGGTCATTGATATGTAACTTCTACATATGGAATAATTCTTGATAACTGTATGGTTTGTCCACACATGCGAGACTAATCTTAATTTCCAACATCCTTCTTTCTCATTTGGGGAAAGAGTTTTTCTGTCAAAACAAAATCTACTTTTGCAGATTTCACCCCCCTACCTCCTTCACACACACCAAATAAGGACAAATGACAAGGAAAGAGCTTGTCAGAAGTTATTTCATTTCAAACCACCTCTCATCAAAAAGAATAATAAATAAACCTGAAAACTGACTCTCAATCCTCTTAGGCATGTTATGTTTCAGTTAGAGGAAAAGGAGAGTGTCATTTTCAATAACAGGTAGGTAAAACCTTTATAGAAATTTAAAGAAGAGCTAACCACAATGTGCTAAAGTAAATGTATATATATTATTGTAAGTGTATGCTTATTTTATTACCCTGGGTTCTCTTGGAGTATGGAGAACTAAATGGAAAGCATTAACATTTACTAAATGCAAAGCTACAAAATGCTACTCTTTGGCTCAGGTAGTGATTTAGAATCATGTGATTGATCACATATTTAGAGTATGTGATTGATACATATTTTTCACAAGATGACTTAGCAGGGACTCAGCTTCCTCCCCCTGCTTTTCAATTTTTAGCATCTATGAGTTTGCCAAATGGTGTGCACTGATGATGTCTACACTTGGTCTCCCTTCTGGATGGCCTCCTTTCTCGAGTGTTCCCAGCTCCTCATGTGTTCAGCAGATTTTCAGCCCCCACCACCAGCACCACACAGCCCCGTGCCTCCACATGGCCACCTGGCAGGGAGACAGGCTGTCTCCTGTTTTCATCTCCTGCTCCTCCTCTCCCACCCGGATTCACCAGCAAAAGAGGCAGAGGAGGAGAGGGAAGGGGAAGTGGTGGCTGGCAAGAGTTCCTGTAGGAAGGTCAATGAAAGGCTGAGAGTTGGGAAAGAAAAGATTAAAGAACTGACGGGGCTGTGATTGTGTGTGGGGAGCAGGGAGCTGGGGATGGCTTGGAGAAGTGCAAGAGAGGAGGGGAAGTGAATTTGGCCACAGGAAAATTGGGTGTGCAGTAGGAAAATGAACCACAAGAATGAGGACTTTGGATGCATAGTGAAGGCAAGATGATGGATGACAATAACTGATAATTTAAGGACAAAAAGACAGGGGAATAGGAGAGCAGAATAGCTCAGGCTATTAGGATTTTCTGTATCCTGTCATATGAAACAACCCCTGCCATGCTAATCAAGAATTTCAATATAGAAATTCTTACCTGAATGTCATTAAGATGTTGATGTTTTCTGTAAATTATGTCAAATGAGAAGAGAAGGTACCTTGCAGTGGAAAAACTCAAATAAGATGCACACTGTAATGCACTTTATAGTGCGTACAAATGGTGTATTTCCATATGCTCTTTTTTAAAAATTTCCTTTCAGATCTTTTTGCCATGTAAGTGTTGTCAGTCTTTGTACCATACCTTATCTTTTGCACGCACTCTCAGAAGAACAAACGTTATTCTATGCAGCCAAACAAAGGCTTGCCAAAGACAAAGTTGAAGAACTGAATCCTTTGTTGCAAGTCAATACGTGTGTCTATATATTTATGTGTAAATATTTATATTTCAGTGAATTATAGGCTGCTGTGAGAGGGTTGTATAGAAGACTGAATGATGAATTAGGCTTGTTTTAGCCTTTGAAACATGATTTTATTGGTTTGGTATTTACAGACAAAACACACCTCAAATGACTAGTTCATTTTTGTTTGTAATCATTATTATTGCATATTCAGAGCAGTTATTCCTTAACAATCCTATCTTCAATTAACCCCTGTTTGTCTGCACTAGTTCTTTGGCTCTGTTCCTAGCTATGCCAACCTTTCCAAAATACATGCGCTATAGAAAGGATGAGACTCTAGCAATCTGTGTGCAAGTTAGTCAGTGACAATAAAACCAGAGACATCTCCTTGTTTTGATACAGTAGACAGAGCATGGGTGACCTTGAAGAAGCCACTGAACAAACAGTGAGTTTTTCTGGTTTGGCTGTACTGTGTTGGATTAAGAAACTGCCACCCCTAAGAGCTCGTTCCTAGCCTCCCTATTGTATTTATTTGTCTAGAGAATTTGAGATTTATTGATCTAGAGCAAAAGAATTGCGTGATGATTTAGTGTACTCACCAGAGGATGGGTGTGCTCACATCCTGTCCCTCTTTATGGCTTGTTTATACGAGTGGTAAAAAAATGTATACTCACAGCAATAGCAATTTCCGCTTCTACATATTGGGCTGGAGAGTAGTTTATTCTCAGAAATAGTAATGGTTTTGTCATCCGGTTTAGTTTCACTAAATCTTCCCATTTTTGGAAAATCAGGAAGAGATACTCATCAGCCCTGCTATTTTTGGTTTATTTATTGTTGTTTTATCCCATAAGAACATTCTTTAATAAAGTTGTAGATGTTTTCTGAAGAGATTGCAGGTTACTCAGAATTTATTGTCCAGTGTGTTCACATGAAAGAGCATTTATACCTTCATTAACGAAGTCTAAATCAAGCTTGTGACATTAATGTAAAACAAAAAGAAGGATTTCTTCTAACACTGAATAAATGCAGTTTGGCCAAAAGATCTGTTCTGGGAATCCATACAAAATGACAGACATGTTGTGCAAGGTTTTTATACATGAATAGCGAAGGTATTTTTTACCATGGCATTTGTGCAAATGGAACTGAACAAACCATGGAGACGCTTCATCCTCCACGTACATTGTCTCAGAAGGGTGTGTTGCTCTTCTTTCCACTGCAGCTCTGCATTGTCTCGTCCCTCCAGGGACACAGCTGATACTAATCTCTCACCTTGTGCTGCAGTCAGACAGAAGCTTTATTAATAATGACAATGGCACATCCTTTGCAGTGTCTTCCTGCTTCACTTGGAGCCTTCTCAGATGTTATCTTCATTGTTTCACAGTAGCTATAAATACAGAACTATTTACAATGAATTGTTTCCAAACAATTAATTACTGAACTATGAACTAAGTTTATACTGGCTTTGTTACTCCCAAACTCAAAATTGAGAGCAGAATCAGTTAAAGGCAATTCTTCATCTTTGGGGCATGAAAGATATCTGGTCTATCATCATGAAATAATTTTGATGGGCAAAATATGAGGTAGCATCTTGGACAAATGTGGCCATGGATAATTTCAGGTTGGAATACAAGCACTAGCTAGAAAAAAATAAAAGACTTGTATTTTTCATTTAATAATTTTATTTAAATTAGATTAATAATAATTAACATACATGCTACACATTTTCTTGTTTGTAATTCTCAGAGTCTAGAAGTGGATAACACTAAATGTCAAAAAATGGAGATGCCAGAAATAAGTTTACATGCCCAAGTCACATTGGTCTTCAGAAACAGACTGTCAAAACTAGGTCTTTAACTTCTGGGACAGGAAATTTCCACCTCTTTGAATGTTTTCAAGTGATGTTGTTGCAGTTTTTTGGTCATAGGCCTCAAGAAAAAGACTAAGTATCTTAATAACATATGAATGAATACAGTCAGGTAGAAGATATGTTCAACCTTATAAGGTTTCCTCTTTAATTTTCACATAGAACTAGAAGCAAAAGCTCTCTGAAGATTTGGAAAGGACAAAGTTTAATGCATTGATTTTTAATTGTGTATCCCAGAGTTCATAAATTCATTAGCACTTACCTAACTACTAAAGTTGCCAGTGGTATATTCCTTTCTGTAGCTCAGATGCAAATCAGAAACCTTGCTCTGAGAAAACTGAATATAATTCTGAGCTGTACATGCTTTATAATTGTTCCTTTTTACTCAAAAAGGTGAGAAATATGGTATTCTACCATGTATGAAATAGAAATATGGTATACTGCCAAACATGGTATACTACAAAGTAATAACTCAGGCTCTTCATATGAATTTGAACAGCAAAAGGGTTTACTGGAAAGGATATTTGTGTAAAATCATGTGCAAGGGGTGTTATTTCTAGTACTCTACCAAAGTGAGTTTTATGTAATGCTGAGTTAATGTAAAAAAAAAAAAAATCCATTATGTGACATAATAGAGACTGAAGTGATGTTTCTTCTACTGTCACTGATCTACTTTGGTTACTCTGAGAAGCATTTCATTCACCATGAAAATAGGAATGCAAACATAGAAAAAACCTGAAGTTGAACACTACAGCAGAATCAGACTGTACAGAAAATGAAGTGCTGAGGCAATGATGATCCCTGCCACTATGGGCAAACCTAAAAGCCTTTCATTGTCATCCCATAGTCATAATGGGATTTTTTCCCCCCTCCTTTATTCCTATGTAGCATGTTCATATAAACAGGGATTTGAGGAGGAAGGAGATTCAGGAGATGTAGCCATCCCAGAGGAGCTATCAGCAGGACAAAGGAGATGATGGAATTCCCCAGAACTCCACCTCTCACTCCTTCCATAGGCAATACAGTTTTCTCTCTTTTCTCTTGGGAGGCAGGTTGCCAGGGGTAAGACAATAGTAATTTTACTGCCACTGTGGATGCAAAGTGTTTTTCTTACTTTCACCATGGGAAGGTAAAACTAACCTTCAGTCAAACACTGCAGTTCAATATTTAGTAGAGGATTTTAAGCAAAAGGGTTTCAGCAGGGACAGTGATTTTGAGACTGAGTAATGTCATATCCCAAAGTACCAAGGACCCTTTCATGAAGATAGGACAAAAATGCTACTCAGAGCTTATGTAAGAGGCACAGAAAACCCTTCAGAAAGCATTCCTTCTTTCAGCCCCATAGCTTTGGGACTGTGAGCCAGGGCATGTTAAAGAAGCTGCTAACCCCAAACTGCTGAGGGATGAAGTCAGGCAACTGTTAGAGTATGCACATGAGGAAATGATGTCATGCAGCACAGGAGATATATCCTAACCATGACTGTCTGCATCAGACCCTTCTCTTGAAAACATCAGCATCACCAGCACTTCTTTTTGTTCCCTGAGAAATATTATTGACTCCACAATCTTAGCCAGAGAGAAACAGAAATCCAATTTCCTGTTTCAAGATGGGGAGCAGTGGTTCAAATGCATTAAGCTCTTGCCTAGATGGTATCTTGCCAAAAACTTAAGATTAATTATTAATTCTTCCTCTTTAAATGCAGAATATGTGCATGGTGGTCTGTAAGGCATTTAGAAAGCCAGCACCTACAGCTAATTGCCTTCAATTTCCATACCTGACCCTTTAGAGCCATGCTTTCCTACTCCATTGAAACTCTGTTGGAATGAATAAGGTAATTCCAAAGACAAACAATTTACATTAAAAGAATCTGGTGGATATAAATATTTAAATTAGAGTTGTCTCAACTGGATTTAGAGAGGAAAACTGACATGAATATACCTGCAAAAGCCAGTAAATGGAAACCTAGGAAAGTAAAATTCTGTAGTTGTGTATTTATTGTGTTCATAAAGTCAGTTCCTGGTTATAATCATTATACTTTGATTGTTATTTCTGGTTTGTGGGAATAAAGAGAAACTAAATTTTTTTAACAATAGAGTTTGGAAAGAAAATGAGACATCTGTGGTCTCATTGGGATCTGAGTAAAGCCAGTAGTGCATTTTCCATTAACTTGAATTTAACAGGATCTAAATTTGATTTAATTTATTTCTCAGTTTTCTTTAATGCATTTTATAAAGTAGTTTAAAAAGGCTCCAATTTTAAGATGATAAAACATTTTCAAATACAGTGCAGCTAATATTCAAATAATACTTATTCCTAGAGGCATGTTATGGTGGTTGATACAGATGTCAAGAGAAACAGTTCTCAAAGCTTTCTGGTATTTAGGATGGCATGTTGGTGTGGCTGCTGTGGCTATGCTGGAGCAAAATATTTTAGCATTATAAGTCAATAACCATTAAGCATTTCTGCTACTTGTTCTGTGTGACTCATTCAGTGAAGTCCCTGTCTCACCTGCCACTCTGCAGCATCTGTAACACAAGTAGCACTGTTTTGGTCAATGGAGAGTAGGGCCCCATGCCAGCTGTGCCAGGCACTGGGTGTCCCCAGAATAGGGAAATGTTTGACCTGGGAACAGTGTTAATATTTTCTACAAGTATCAGAGACTCCCAGAAGTTTATCTAGAAAAATGCTGTCTCAATCTGCAGAGTTTTACCATGTTCCTACTTTAATTTTATTTTGTAATCATGTAGTGCAGGGAAAAAAAAAAAAAAGATCTGTTTATTTTGGTGGGTATAATAAGGTCTCATAGAGATTTAGCTATTTAACTAATAGGGAATTAATAGCTAGATAAAGTTCACCTCAGTAACAGAAGTGCAAGACAATTGAAAGAAATAGTTTGAGAATGTAGAGAGAGGAGCCTGAATGCTGGTTGTTACATAGAAAGAGAGAGTCTGATGGAGTTTTACAGTAGGCTGCAAGAGAAGTGTAGCTGCTGTGTGCTGCAATGTCTTTTCTGGCTGAAATAGAGTATTCAGAAAAGTGTGCTGAATATACTCATGGCACTGCTCACACATACTGCAATTACTTCTTGGTTGCACTGTCATAAAAATAGCATGGAAGTGTGATCCTTGTCATCCTGCATACATACATTTTGCAATATGAAAAGAGGGAGGATGCAATCCCACTGGAACCTGGCATATTAAGCTTGTTTCATTTTTATTTTCTATTTCTGTATAGAGGGTTCAAATTTGGAAAAAAAAAGCCTGAAAAACCTGTTCTTATGCTGTAATAATGTGGTAGTGGTGAAACTATTTTGCCTTCTCCTTTTAAAGGAATGCTTTGTTTTAGAACATTTTCAACCGAGAGCATGTTTCTAATGCAATTTTTTATCTACTTAGTTTTTGGGGTACTGCAACATATGTTTTTCCTCTTCCACTTTTTAATATTTTGGTCTCTGGTGAATACACATACAAAAACTTCCTTCCTTTAGTTAGAGTCCACAAATGAAGAGCTTTTCTTTCTCTGATTGCAGATTAGCCTGCCAAGAAACAAACTCTAACTGGAGAACATCACTTTAATTTATTTATGGGATACAGATGACAAGGAAGTCTGTCCTCTTCTCAAGCTTTTTGGAAAGCTTTGGGCTGACCCAGCCCAACAGAGTTCATATGGCAAAGGCAAACTATGCCAGGAACCAAAGCCAATAGTCACTGCAAACCTCTGAACCAAAACATTCCTTTAGTGCTTGAATTTCCCTATAATTTGTGTAGATTCCCTTTTTGTCAATGAGGCTTGCAGTGGATAACTAGCTTAGTGCAATCAGACTAAACAACTGTGCTATTCATTCAGCAATTAGATGATAGCAGTAATGCATGCTTTATGGTTTCCGTTCTTCATTCTTTCCTTTCTTTTAAAGTCCTTGGAGACAAACCCTGAGATGTTTGGCAAAGAGGAGGCTCTTGCTGAAAGATATCTTTTTTTTTCCCTTTAGTGTTGTTAATAAGGTCTATTCTCAGAAGCAGAACAGCAGATCTACATAGGAAGAAATGATCAGCTGAAGAAAAGGAACTCTACAGTAATTTACATATATGAACATTCACTTTGATTTATTTCAATGCTGGAGGAAGAACTTTTTTAATCACCAGCAGCATATGGCTTAATTTAGAATAAAATAAGCATATTTTGAATGCAAATAGTTTTAGCAGAAATATACTAAGGTATGTTTACTCTATAAATGACTTGAGTAGTGCTAAAAGTGGAGAATTTTGCTTTTGGTGCAGAAGATAAATCTTTGTGAAAGGGTAGGTTTAAGTCCTTCAATTTTCAGTTAGAAGTTTAACTTTTGGCCAAAATCAGCTGTGGTTTTTACCCTTTCCTTACTGCTGCACATAACTTCTATGTGTTTGAAAAAAAAGTATATATACATGTGGTTAACTTGATGACATTGTTAATGGTCTTATTAACTAAGGGGCAAAGTTTACCTTTGTGTGTTTTAAAAAAAGAGTTTAATCATGTCAATAAAAATATTATACTGCTTAGGAAATATTCTCTTCATATAGTTGGAAAATAAATGGTTGCTTAACTACTACCTCTGCAATTTCTTATTCTGGCAATTCTTCCTTTGTTTTATATCAGTTTCTGTGTGACCTCAGACCAAATAAATTCCTGTAGTTTCCTTATTTAAGGGCTAATCCAAACCCCACCAAACTCAGTGTGGGCACGGAGAGATTAAGTACTGGCAGATTTAGCTGTTGTAGCTTAAAGCATGACAGCACCCAGATGTCTTTGCTATCTCTTTTCAAAGGATTACTTTCCCAACAGGAGGTAAGGAAGGATAGGATATGAGCCATGTCAGTAGCCATGGGTTGTGAACATATTTGTACAGAATACTGGATTAAATTGCAGTGAAGGTATGTGCTCCTTAATAAACTGTGCTGTAAATATGACAGTTGAGGCACAGATTCGTATCCTGTTCTGTTGTTCTGCAATATTGGTGATGACTTAAGACAGATGGCCAAGTCAAAATCATAGGGTAGTTGCTCCTCTAATGATAAACATGAAAGATATCTGCCAGAGTTATGCAAATCCTACCTGCATACCTCAAAAATGTTAGAAAATGCTGATTTCTTAACCTGCTTAAAGATCCTGATAAAAGGCAATGAATAACAATAAAGAATCATTGAACAGCTCAAGGGAAATGTTGTTACTTTAATTTTGAAATGCTGAAAGGAAAAGACATGAGAAAAAGGAATCTCCAGCTGACTCCAAGTACATTGGATTTCTATTCAGACCACTTCATTTGGTTTCCAAATATGCTGTTGTGAAACACCTTTCAGCATAAGGATAGTAATTTTTCTCACAATAAGAATCAGTCATAACAGTATGAATGTTTGTCGAGGACTTGAAACAGAAATTGAGAGAGTAATGAGAAGTTAATGGGGCAACTGGCATTCCAGCATGGCTTGTACTAACCACTGAGCTGAAATATTTTCTTAATATTGGGACATTCCTCGGAAGCTGCTCTAGTGCCTCTCTAATCACCCACTTGAGTTCAGTGAGCTCAAGGTCACTCCACCTTTTTTAGATATTTAGCTGAAGTGCTCATGATTAGAACCTTGTTGCCCTGGGTTTCCTGTCTTGTCAGTGGTCAAGGACAGATGTTCAGAATTAGCTGGCTTTCTCTCCATGATGAGTGCTTTGAAGAAGGAAAAAGAAGTGACAAGACAAGAGGAAACGGCCTCAAACTGTGCCAGGGGAAGTTTAGACTGGATGTTAGAAAAAGTTTCTTCAGTGAAAGGTGGTCAGGCATTTGAACAGGGTACCCAGAAACGTGGTGGAAAGTGTTAAAAAAATTTGTGGCTGTGGCATTTGGTAACACAGCTCAGAGGTCAACGTGGTGGTGCTGGTTTATGGTGGGATTTGATGGTTTTAGCTGTTCCAGCTTTAATATTTCTGTGCAGTATGGGATCTGGGCTGTGGTTTGCCTTTTCTCTACTGACACCTTAGAGCAGCCTTATTGTTACAACAGACAAATTTAAGCACTGTCTTGCCAAAGGCAGAATAGTTCAGAGTTTTTGTTTTCAAGTCTGAAGCTGCAATCTTTATGCAAATTTTCATATTACTTTTTCTTATATGTTATGGTAAGAGTAGCAGGGCTCAATGTAAATGGTTCCAAATTATAGAGGGCTAACAGTTTAGCATCAACGCAATATTGGTTTAGACATTACCAAAAAAAAGAGAGAAATTTAACCTCCATTCCACTGAAAAGTC
This sequence comes from Luscinia megarhynchos, assembly GCA_034336665.1. Lineage (NCBI taxonomy): Eukaryota > Metazoa > Chordata > Aves > Passeriformes > Muscicapidae > Luscinia > Luscinia megarhynchos. Next base: position 46,644,799 of record JAPFBE010000003.1, on the reverse strand, counting down.
AATAGAACCAGTGACATCTGCATGTTAATTGTTAAGTAGTGGATGATAATTAAAAATTCCAGGAAACTGTTGCTAATGACTAGATCATGTACCCTACTTAACCTGAGAGAAAAGAGCAGTTCCAGAACAGAAACAAGTATACAAATTCTTCCCCATGATGACTGTATTTTTTCAGTAAGTACAGTCCTTTAAACACAGGAAAACACAAATGGAACAGCTGTTTCTGCAGGTTAAGGCTAAGGGGAAAAAAAAGAATAAATTTATACAAAATTACCTTGTGGGAGAAACAAATGCAAAATGCACGTTAAAAAACCCAGTGATATGAAAAATATAATGTTTATTTTACAATAGAAACATTATTACTGGTACGAGTATGGCATTGGTTGAGTTCCGGCTGCAGTGAAGTCTTGGAAATAAATGTGTGGTTTTACAGGATATAAACTATCATGCTGCCTTTGAGCTTGGTGTTTTTCACTTCTGGGACATAAACAGTTACCAGTAATACATCATGAATAAATTTACTTTATTTGTAGTATTTAGAGTACAAATTTGTTGTGTGTCATTATTTGAAGTTCGGTGTAAGTCTCTATTGAAACATTAAACTTCTTATGAACTGGCAATCTTGGAAATCCTTCAGAGGAAGGCTTTTATTTATGATATTGTAGTCAGTGTTTCCATTATTTCCCTCTGTTTTCAGGGATTTATAACTTAGTTGTAAAAAAATGATTCTGGACTGAAATTTGGCATATGGGATTGAACTCAAACAATGATGTTTTTGCCCAGTTTCAAAATAAGTCTGATCACACATAAACTGGAGGATATAGAAATGATTAAATGTATTCTTTAGGGGTTGTTTTGCTTTATTATTATGTTGCATTGCACTGTACCATTTTGTACAATTAATTCTGTATTAATAACTTTATATTTCATTCCACATTCCTGTTTCTTGGATAAAGAATAGAGTGATTACGGCTGTGTTTACCACTGAAATGTAGCATGGTTGAGTGTTTCTGTAGCCCCTAGAAAAAATGGTGGTTACTCCTCCTGAGTAGTTCGTTGCATAGATGAAATCTAAGCAGATGAAATGCCAATAGAATGACAACTTTTGCCAGCTAGACATTGCCAAAAGCCAAACAGCCAACAATAAATAAATATGTAAATAAATAAATTCCCAAATTAGAAAAAGAAAAAAAACAACCATAAAAAACCAAGACCAAAACCCAAAACAAAACTGTAGATGATACTAAGTACCTTAGAGGCAGCATAGTTAAGGCATTCTATTTTCTGCAGTCAAGGATGGGATAGGGTGATACTATAGATTTTTCCTTATTTTTGCAATCTCCAGTTCTGTTCCTAGCTCAGAAAATGACAACCTTTTCACATTCCTGTTACTTTCCCATTGTGAATTCACAGTAAGGATAATCAAGGCAAAAAAAAAGCTCATTTATGAGATTAGATGATGTTCACAACTGTGCAGAGAAAATTCATGTGACCAGAGCTTATTTAAAGTTGAAACTGGCCAGTTTGTGGGGGACAATAAAAATATATTAAAAAAAATATGTTAATAGCAAAAGACAGTACAGAAATTACATTGGCCAGTTTCTTGATGAAGTTGGTCACTTCACAAACATAGACAAGGATATTAACCGTTTGGAGATCATTGAAAGAAGATCCATTAAGATGGTGAAGGAGAAGGCATATGAAGAGCAGCTGAGGTCACTTGGTTTGTTCAGCCTGGAGAAGAGGGGACTGTGGGGGTAATCTCATTGTGGTCAGGGAAGGCATTCCCTTCTTCCTGGTGCCCTGTGATAGAATTCATGGGGATAGCACAAAGCTGTGTCAGGGGAGGCTTAGGTTGAATATCAGGAAAATATTCTTCACTCAGAGGGTGGTTGAACTCTGGAACAGACCTCACCAGGGAAGTGGTCTCAGCACCAAACCTGACAGAGTGCAAGAAGTGTTTGAGCAAGACTCTCAACTACATGGTGTGACTCTTGGGGCTGTCTGATACATGTCCAGGAGTTGGACTTTGATGGTCCTTCTGGGTCTCTTCCAATTCAGAATGTTCTGTGATGGCTCAGTATTAGTAACTTGAGGTAAAACATCTGAATCGATAACTAGATATTGTGAAATGATGAGAAAAGGCTGAAATAAAATTGTTGAAAATCAACACCTAATTTTGGTACGTGTCTATGGATAAAGGAATACAAGAAGGCAGAAATGTGCACAGAAAGAAACAGGGAAGAGGAATGAGAACAGTAGAATGTGGGCTAAGTTAGGGAGGATGTGGTTAAACTGTCAGAGATTAAGGACTAAGGTTAAGAATTTGGGGAGGGATCAATTAAGGAAATTAAACCTGTAGTGTTGAAAAGGGAAAAAATGTATTTACAAAGGTTCCTCAAGAAGTATAAGAAATATCATGCTTGAGAGTGGTTTTATTTAATCTTCTAATTTGTGCTTTGTTGATAAGGTGTTGATAATTGAGGCATTGGCAACACAGTTAAATGATACAGGCAGAGCTGACAGACTGACAAACCCGAACGAAAAGGATTCTAATAATTCCTGTTATTATCAGCATGATGTCTTCCCAAGAGGGGAGGCAGGATGTGATAATTAATCACAGCAATGTGATCCAGTACTGAAAATGGCATATGACACATAGAATATATCAGAGATACAGACTCAGATGAGGTTTTGGTGGGGTCTCCTTCACATTACTTACAGTTTTGACCGTCCATATGTTTAGAAATGTGTTAAACTGAAACAAGAAGGAGGCAGGAAAGACAAAAGAGCTGGGGAAACGCAGTTTCTGAGAAGGAACTGAATAGGCATGGTATTTAACTTACTGAAATGAAGACTGGGATGGGGATTTAATTTCTATCTCTAAATGTGTTAAGAGCTTAGTGCCAGAAAGGCAAAAAGCTGTGATGAGGGCTGAAGTTCATATGAAAACTAGATGCAAGCAAAATAGCCAGAAATACATGCAAATCAGAAGAAAGTTTTTAACTGCTGTAATACTGAAGATCCAGAACAGGTTGAATAAACAAACAGCCCAACATTCTCTAAATGCAACTTCATAAGTTCGTGAAGGATATCCTATGATGTGGATGTCTGCAACAGCAGGAAAACAAACCTGGTCCTTTTCCTCTTTGGTAAATGGCCTGATTTTCAAAAGTTCTTATTTCTTGAAACTTTCATTGTGTTATTTTTCTTGAGAATGTTAATAATTTTCCTTTCAAAGCTCTTAGCACCTGGTGATTGAAAATTATAAATTTACTCTATTATGAAGAATCTATTGAAGGCCTGTGACAAAGTAAACTTTCAAACACTTATTACCATGATATATGTGTTTAATTTAGTGCTATGATTATCTTGCTAGTGCAAACCATGGAAAGCAAGGGAACAACCAGTCAACTCTTGCATATCATCTAAACAACACTCACGTACTTCTTTTCTCAACCTCCTTGATTTTACTTTTACTCTGCCACCTGCCAGTATATGTACTCCTCCTGAGATGGTCAATGGGGATAGCTTAGATACACATATATTTCAGAAGAAAGTTTGGTGTGGCTTTCATGAATCCTAATAGCATTGTATAGCATTGAACTTAAGTATTTGAATTACTTATCTTGTCTGGTAGCTGTATTATATGTAGCATAAATTTTTTTTTGAGTATTGTTGAAATCTTTAAAATATTGTGCATTTTTTCTATTATCCTTATGGTATAAGGTGAGACTTCATGATAACAGCTCAGGATGAGGATAAAGATATATAGGTTAACTGTAGCTTAAAGGAATTGTGGAAACAAAGAAGAAGAGAAACTCAACAAAGAGTGACTGAATCCTCTGTTTTATTGCTTGTTACATTTCTGTTGGTGGGATTTGCAGTCTGGCAAGCTACCACCAAATTAATGAAGTTCATGGACTGGAATTTCACCCAGAGTGATAGTTATTTGTATTGACATGTATCATTTCCTCTATGCCCTCTGGCATTTTTTTCTGTACCTGTGCTTTCAGGAACACAGTATATATATTTTTGCCATGTCTGTGAGATCCAATCTACTAAAAAAACCATTGGTATTCATCCCCTAATATTAGCTTTGATCTGCCAAACATGCTTCATATCAGTGGGCAAGAAGAGGAGTGTGGGCTGGACGTTTTCCACACCGATTTAGCATGCCATAAAAGCTTGCACAGGCCACTCCTCAGTTCCTGCATAGGCCTGCCCACACTGCAGTGGAGCTCTGACAGCTTCTACCTGGATTTAATACAGGATCAGCTAGGCAGGCGTTGATATCCTTAGCTATATTTTAAGCTCACAATTTACAAAACCTGGGACAATATGTCAGCTGTGGTTTGCTCTCAAGGCTGAAAGGATACTTTGTCGCTGCACAATACCTGTTGGTATGTGCCTTGATTTCCTCTATTTTTGAACAAATTAGGGCCTGAGTTTTACTGTTAAAGTGCTCAGGATTGCCTTTGTTTTTACTTCTTATTTTCACAAGCCTTTCCCTTATTAATCCAGCGTTTTGAAAGTCAAAACGGGACCATAATATTGAATCTGTAAAGCAGTAATTATTTTTACTTGGTACATTCTGACAGTCTTGATAACTTCAGTTGTACTCACCTCTTTTTTCTGGTTTGATTTTATTTTTTGACAGTGGACTCATTTCAAGAAGCACTGAGTAAAAGAGCTTGCTGGTTTGTGCCCTAGACAAAGTGACATAAAGCTGCTCACATTCATGCTCACATTCATGACCAAGGACCACTCTGAAGAAGATATTTACTAGGCTTAGTGGTCTGAAAGGGAGGCTGGGAGAGTGAGCTAACTCTTAATCAGAATGAGCAATCAGCAGTTCAGTACTTGAGTCATTCCCTGGCCCTTTTCCATTCAGCAGTACAGTTATAGCTTTAGGCAATGTCTATATTAGTAAATAATGTGAACCAAGGCCCATCTTCTGGTTCTGGGTGTGGGCACAATTTGCGCCCATGTAGCCAAATATTCTTTTCCCTCTGTGGAGTTTGCCTTCATATATAGCAACAACTGAGAGCAATCTGTGGCTTGTGCTATCCCTAAACTTGGAATGGTCTGGAAGACAGATTGAGAACTAAAACTCTCAGGGAATGTAATTAATAATGACTAAGTAGGTTGGTTGTGAGATGGTACTTTAGTTTATGCCCTGTCTCTTTGAATTTTACTGTCACATGCAGTAGCCTTCAGTCCATCTGCAGGCTGCACCTGGATTTGCTCCAGAAGAAAACACTGCTGAGCACCTACAGCTCTTTCTATCCCATCCTTCTGAGTTTGCTGCCCTTTGCCAAGCCTGTGTGCCACTCTTTTTTCTGCTTTTGGCACCTAGTCCAAGATTCCCTTTGCTCCAGGTCTGTCTCTATACTTAATCTCCATCACCCACCTCTTCTATTCTCCATGCCCAGGATGAGTTTTCCAGCTTTCCCTCTAACTCCTTCCCTCCAGCAAGCTTTTTCCCTGCTCTTATCCTTTTCTGTTTCCTTCTTTTCCCCCCCCCTCACCATAATCCTCTCAATTTTGCCACATTTCTCTTCTAGTTGCTTTTTTTGCTTTGCTTTTTTGCATGGCTCTCAGTCCCCATGTCCCCATGCTTTCCACACCTCCACCTCCCCTCCCGGGCTCCATGGCAGGTCTGCTTTTCTCACCCTGTGGCCAGCCAGTGTGTAGCTGCTTTCCATGTCCCAGTCACCAGTACTCAAATTTTTTTCAGTGCCCCTTTCCTGTGTTCACATCTTGCATGGATGGAAGAAACAGACAGCAAGGAAGATCAAACTATCCCCTGTGGTTCTAATTTTCTTTCCTCAGCAAAGTACATGAACATTTGGGTGAGCAGAAAGTGTAACAAGGAGCTGTGTCATACCCAGTGAGGACCCTCCTTTTGTGGAAACACAATGCCTGAATTTAGGCTTTGCTTTATGCAGCCTAAGTGCTTCATAAGTCTCTTTCTGTAATGTTTCCTGTTGGCTGGATTTAGCCACAGAAAGTGTAAAAGAGAAACAAGTAGAGTGACTTGAGCAAAGATTAGAGTCCAAGACACCGAGCCTACAAATCTCTGCTGAATATGTTTAAAAGGTTGACTTCTGAAAATTTTAAACATTAAATTTGAACATTCCTATGCAGACATACATCACTGACAGAAAGTCAGCTTCCCATCTCTCCGTTTTCCTGTCACCCCAAACTTCAAACTTCTACTTTCTGCATAAAAACACTTGGACTCCTCCAGGAAAAGGTTGCCAGTATTTTTTCAACATTACTAAACAACAGATTTTCTTTAACCTTATTCTCAGAAACAGCTGTACCATTTTGGATGAAACTTCCTGAAATATTTCTGCCTCAGGCAGACACCTGGCATGGAAAATTTCAGCCCAAACATTTAAGGTTTGGCGAAGCAATATGCAGCTGAAAACAGGCTTTATAATGAAAAGTGTTGGGTAACTTTAATAAGAAGCAAAATTAGCAGCCTCACCCCAGTACCAATCCTAACCAATGTGCCAAGCTCTATGGTAAAATACTTAGTTTAAATGAATGAAGTCCTTACATATCAAAGGACCAGAAATAACTAGGAACATAGTCTTCCAGACATAACAAGTATTTCCTACTTATGGCTTAGTGATGTAAAGAGAATGAAGTAGATTAATAACAAAGCATAAAATGTAATCTTGAATTTGTGTCTATTAGAGAGAAGACTGAAGTGTGTGATGTGTGCTGACAAAATGTGTAACACCTTTGTAGCTTAGAACTTACATTTTTTGAGTCATTCAAAAGTCAGATGGTTTATTTTCTCCAAACACACCCCAAAGTTTTAGCTGGAAAACCACTTAGACATTAAGATGGCAAATGTAAGTTCTGAACACAATAAGATAATTTATTAATCTTTCAGCAATTCACCCAAAATGTTTAACAATTGCTTTTTCATTTAATTTCCCCTTCCAGTACAAGAATTTCCTCTTTTATTTGTTTCTTTCTCTAAAATATAGCCCTATCATGGTAGTCATGCTGTTCTTTAACCAAAATAAGTTGATAAATATGAAGACATAATAAAATTTGTTCTTCTATGCACAAATAGTGAAATAGCTCTATAGTTTTCATATCTGTAAAAACACATTTTATTGCACTTTTAATAGAAATAGATTTAAACAATATGTATTAATTTATTAAAAGAGAAGTTAAGCAAAAAAAAAAAAAAAATTAAAAAAGGAAATTGAGGTTAAGGTAATACTGACATTTCATAGCCAGTCTGCATTTTTAGATTTTTTGGGGGCGTGTTTGGAGTGTCTGAATTCTGTTCAATACAGAACTTTGGTGGATTTCAGGCACCTAAATATCATAGAATATCTCCTATTTCTCTCTCACAAACAGTATGTAAGCTTTAGAGACTATTAAAAATGTAATAAAAGCTGGTCCTGTGCTGGGCCAGGAGCTGGACTTCAATGGCCCTGGTGGAATATTCTATTCTATTCTATTCTATTCTATTCTATTCTATTCTATTCTATTCTATTCTATTCTATTCTATTCTATTCTATTCTATTCTATTCTATTCTATTCTATTCTATTCTATTCTATTCTATTCTATTCTATTCTATTCTATTCTATTCTATTCTATTCTATTCTATTCCATCCATTTCATTCCATTCTTCTTTGTCCTAGAGAAGGAACCACAGTCCTTGAGATGACCTTCACCTGAGAGAAAATTGGGTGCTCAATTGTGTGATTTGTACTTCATTTATGCTTCACCGATGTCAAGAAGAGGCTTCATCTCTTGGACACACTTAAACCTTCCTCATCCATCAACCCTGAGTTCAGCTTAGATAATAGGAGATGAAAAACAAGAAACAGCTTTGTCTATATCCTCTAAAGAAGAGAGTTTGCTCCTTCGGTCAGTATTGTCCTGTGCCCTGGCTTATGGCTTGTCCTACTGGATCAAATGTACATACTGCATGAGAAACAGGGTCCTGATTTTTCTCTTTCTCTGGGACTACTCTTGCCAGTAGCCTCAGGAAGAAAGTGGGAAACCTAAGACTTTACTCTGTCTTTGATTAGAACTGTGTGCAATAGTAACTTGGTAGTAGAGGGAAAGTGGTCTGGCAAATTACTTTGAAGCTGAAGCTCTCTATCTAAAATACTGGTCCTAAAAGCTCATTTTGGTTTACTCTACACTTCACGTTGTAGAAGACTGTAGAAGCTGGCATGAATTGAGCTGCCTCGGTGATGTGATGCCTCAGAATCTGTCTCAGTCTGCTTCTATCAGTAGAAAGAGTGCTGTCTAGATCTGTCTGTACAAACAATCCCTTTAGCTAACATAAATGAACACTATTTGTATCATCTAGATCCACTTAATACTGACAATATTTAATTTCATTAATGCCAAAAGCTCATTAGATTTACAGCATGAAGCTCTAAGTAAGAGTAGTAGTAAGAGACGCTGAATCACACATCTAAAGTCTGCAAATTGTGGAGGAAAATGGTGGGATTTTCCTTTGCTAATAATACCTTTAATGCATGGTGACCAATAGAACTATTTTGAAGTGCATTTATCTATTAAGCATGTACCTTTAGGGAAAAAAAAGATATATTAACTCTTCTTCACAAAGTGAACTTACTGAACCTATCTTAAGATACTACATTTAAAAAAACCAATCAAACAGCCCCATACAGGGTTAACAAGAATATAGAAATTGTGCCTGTGTCAGAACAAGGTATATGTAACTAAAATAATGGTAGAGGCCCTGACATATTTCATACACCATCACTGGCAAACAGCTTTTAAAAAGTACCAGAAACATTACACTATGATGGAGACAGGGAGTGCAGGGTGCAAAGAGACTCCACCTTTTGAGAAGACTGTACAATGGGAGGGATCATCCAACTGAGAATCATGTCACTGCAGAGGAAAGAAAAGGGCAAATCCGTGGAATCAGCAAATGGATGTGTCCTGTTACAATGGGAGTGGGGAGGAGAAAGTCTCTCTTTTTCTGAGGACTGAGATTGATGCACACCTTGTATATCACATACACCTCATGTGCTGTATGGCATGATAGTAACACAGGAACTTGTTTTAGGAATTGATGTTGTTTTAGGAACTTGTTTTAGGAATAGCTGTTAGTCAGGAGGAGAGACATCTTCCCCAATGCTAGGATGCAGCAGTATCCTCAGGAGGCACCAGGTCAGAGGACCAGTGACTAACTTGGATGTTTGTACTGACCTTTAGCAGCTTCCATGGTACATGTGTAATTCAGACAGTATAGACTGAGTGCCCTGCAATCCCACAGACTGGGTAAAAGTGTAAAACAGTCGTCTTTAATGGCATGACTACAACATGCCATTCAGCAAATGTGACTTGGGGCCTCATTACTGTGTCTCCACTTCTGACATTTATAGTTAAATGATGTTGTTGATTCCGGCAAGAGACGCTACAATTTCTCTAATTAAAGGAGGGGGAGAAAAAACAACCCAAAACAATCTTCTTGTTCCTTCCCAGATTGTTTCCATTTACTGCAAATAAGCATGAGTTCCTGCCTGGAAGCACTATCTGCAAACTGCAGTCAGATGTAAAAGAAGCCTAATCAAGCTTGGGAACCAGGCCTTAATTAGACTGCTTGGAAAACAGAGCAGAAGAGCAAATGAAAATTATTAACCATCACTCATGATTCCTGTTTCTAATTTTAAAGAGGAAATCATGCATTAATCAAACTCTAGCCCTAAGCTCAGAGATGCGTTTTAGAAGTATCCTGAAACAATAAGAGGAAATCTTTTCAGTGTTTAGAGAAAGCAACTCCTGATCAGCTAGCATGTGCAGCACAATATATTTTGACATGAAATAAGCTATGTTTCAGTATGCCTAGATTTTGTAGGATCCAAGAAAAACAAAATCAAGTACCAACTGAAATGCAGGCACATGACAACAATTGGGGTTAAGCCTGGGTTTTGTTAAAGGAAAACAGAAATGAAGTATATGCTGTTTTCATGGATAAAGGAAAGACATGGAAGGGTAAGAGTAAAAGGAACAGTGTTGTAACATATCTGCTATTTGTGTCCTTTGGTCATAGTAAAGAAACTCTTTGGTTCACATAAACAATATTTACTACAAATTATTTCTTATGAAAAACAACAAGCACGAGCATGACCTCTACATATTACCCAGAGATCACTTGAGATCATGTAATAGAATTTATCAGAACTTACTTCATAGTTTCTGTTATATTTGGACTATAAAGATAATTTCCTATTTTTTTGGCAAACTCATTTGAGTTTTCTGGCTGTAATTCAGAAACTAGCCTTTTCTGGTGGAGTCAGATTGAAGTCTTCAACTTTTGTGGAAATCTCCAGAATGAGAAAAGAAAATGGACTCTAAAACTATATTAAGCATTGCGCCCATTGGAAATATCACATTACAGAGAATGCTCACATTTTTCAAATACAAATATCCAAGCTTCTTTCTTTGAATTACAAACAATGCTTTCTAGAACACACCAATTTTCCCCCTAGCTTTCCAAGCATTTGCCAAGTATTGCCTATTCAGATTTCTAAAGCTAGTGGTTTCATGAAATGGCATATCTAGATGTGTTGATGGCATGGATGTTTGTGTTGCTACTGTGACTCACAGACCACAATTACTGTTCTGTGAACAGATTAAAATATGAATGACAAACGAGAAAAGTACAGAGATTTTTTCCCATCTATCATGGTATACATGCCTTTGATAGGACTAAGCAATGAAGTTCAGTAATCAAAGTTAGTGATTTGATAGAGCATTGTGATCTGGAGAAATGACATGGAAGAAGGTTATAAAGTACTGAACTTTAGTGATAGTTTTGGCATGGTTTCTTCTAAAGTCTTGATGAGTAACCTCCTTACTTAGGCCCTAGGAAGAAAACATCCTGAACAAAGTAAAGGTTTTGTAATCCAGTTTGGTGGCATCTCCCTGAATGATATGATATAGATCACAGCATCTTAGTTTTAATTGAAAAATTAAACTAGGCTGAAGCTTCCATTGTTGGATTTTTTTTGGGTTGGTTTTTTTTTTTTTTTTTTTTTTTACCTTCTGAGGTGCAGCCAATTTGGGTGATACCCTGGCTGCTAGAATTCAGTTGAAATGCTTTGGCTAAATTAAATATGACAGGACTTCAACTCCCTAATTTCAGTGGATGGCAAAGGACAAGATAGAGCGTGTTTAGTCTAAAAAATTGGTGCAGGTGCCTTGGAGGTGAAAGATGAATATTTGAATCCTCTTAGTCTGAAAAGGAGTTAGACACACATTTCCCATCTGTGATGTGAGGGCTGTAAATGTCACACTTGTGCAAAAATGTAAGTGATAGAGTATAATGTTTTGTAAGATAGTAGTTGAGACTTCTACTTCTTGCTAGAATGAAAGTTGCCTCTACAAGTATTATTTGCAGCCCTTTAGTTTAGGCTGTGGTCAGAAGCAGAGCTCAAGTGGTGGGTAGAAAGGACACTTCTAATTCAGAACAACACTTTTCTCACTTTTAGATTCCTGGAGTGTTTTCATTGCTGTGCCTGGGAAGATTTAATCACTTTATGGACAATGGAGAAAATAGTTTAACACAACTGTGTATAATTATATTATCTTTTAAATACCTGTATCTCTTTCATTTGTAATCTTTGACCCTCTGGTTTTGAATTTAATCATTGCAGTGTAGCCTTTTTTTTCTAAGCAGTACCACAATGGCAGAGTCTGCTGATATCTGCCTTGTTTTCATAGTAATGGGAATTTGCCAAGTTTTCCTTTCAGGTTAATATACTCTTCTGGAGATTACCATGTGATTTCTTGTAGCATTATTTTTTCCCCCTGCTTTCTTATCCTGTATCTGCAGTTATCCATCAGAACCATACAGCTATCAACACTCACAACCCAGAAGTGGAAATGAGCCTGTCACTGTTCGTTCCATATTTTTGTACCAATGTAACAGCCTAGTAGAAGTAAAAATTTGATTTGATTTTGAGTGTGTTCCAGCATTACATATTTATGTGCCATGACCAGTGCCTCATATCTGTTAGCTGGGCTTTTTTTTTCTCCTTTTTTTTTCTTGTTTTCTTTCCCACCACCTTTTTTTTTTTCTTTTTTTTCTTTTTAAAATCTTGGCATTAATTTTTAGTCTTTACATGCTTGCAGTTACTATTGTAACTACATGGTTTTTGGGTAGCAATTGAAAAGTCCTAGGTGCTTTCCAAACATTAAAAAAAAAGCAAAACAAAACTCAGTTTCTTGGCTATTGTAATCATGTCCTTGCTGGTCTATCTCAATGCACCCTCTATGTGAAATATGCCCACAAGCACGTGGCTTGTTTGATTTATAGCTGCTTGTGTTTTTCCAAGTGACTTGACTGTTGAAGAACTCCAATGACTGCTCTGTTTGTGTACTTTAGCTGAAGCTGGCTCAAGCACTTGGGACTTTGCACACTGGAGCAACTCATTCATATGGTTTCATTTTGCTTTACATTCATTTATGTTTAGTTCCCTTTGCTCACCTTTCTTTTTTTTTTTTTTTTTTGTCCTGCATTTGGTAATTCCAAACACCGTGTCTATTCTGCTCTTCTTTTTGGTAGTTTCACCTTGTAGATTCTCAGTGATTGAATAATGGTGTCACTTCAAAACAAACCAGAAAGATATTTGTATGCTTCACTCACTTTTCTGGATTTTTCTTACGGTTATCATTTCATGTCATTGTTGTGTTATGAGGCTTGGCTGCAACTGTGATCATTAAAATAATTTCAAAAAAATCATGGTGATGCGAGACCAAAGAAGAAACAGATAACGAGCACAGTCTTTGTTTCTAAAAGGACCTCTGAGAGCACAAACTGCCTCTGAAATAGATATAAATATGTATTCTACAAATAAGACCTGGTTTCTCACACAAAGTAACAGCTCATTGCTTCTCCTTGTGGTTGCTCTACCAGACTTTTCCATATTTTTGGCTTTATAAGGCTGCATTCACTCTGCTTTTATGTTGAATGCGTTGGTGCAGGCTGAAGTCCTAACCTACCTATTACTCAGATTGTCCTTTGATAAGAATTTTCTCTTGCTCCTACCAAGTCTGTAGCACAGCTTTGCTTTGCAAGGAAGCTGGGATGTGGGGATTGTATGTGTGTTGGCTGCAGCCATGCGGGAGCTGTAGTGTGTCTTCTGGATTGGGGACTGGAAAGGGCTCCTTGCTAGTGATGCTACAATTGCTTACATCACAGACTTGAGCAGCAATCAAGCATGAGGCATGACTGCTGAAAGCCATGTAAGAAGAGCTTTGGTATGAGACTGTTAAATTTTTCTTAAGGGAAAATAAATAAATGTATTTTGCAGATAAATGTATACATTTGTAGGTGAGAAGTATTCAAGGAGACTCTGTTAATACTGAAGGGGCTTATAATACAATCAAGCATGTTTGTTGTATTTGGGGTCTATAGGACAGGGAGGAGACAATCCTCAAATTTGTGTCCTTATTATCTTACAGAGTGGAAAGCTGTTTATCAAGCTGGAACTGGCTGCTGAAGCTTTGTCTGAATGTTAAGTCAAAGACAGCTGTGGATTGGTTTAGCCAGTGTAGGTGCTTAGGAACAGTTGTCTTGGGAGAAGATGTATCATGTAGGAAGCTGCTTTGAATAGTCCAAAATAGATGTAGGATCATAATGAATTGATGAAGACAACAGTGGGTCCAGTATTTGAGGCTGATTTCTGGCCTGGCTGTATTTAGCAGTAGAGATAAAGCCTTAGAAGTCTGGCTCACATCTCAAACTGGACTTAGTTTTGCCATATGGAAAACAAGTTCCAAGCAGCTAATCTAGGTAGAAGGTTCAGACATTTTTACAAATTCATTAGCAAAATTGCTCACCTGACACATTCTCAGTTTAGCTTTGCTTTACTGCTTTATTGCAGAATTCCTGCCTGACCTAAGATAAAGTAACTTCTGTGAAAATACTTTGCTCACCAGTAAAATGAAAACTGAAGTGATTCTATATCAGTGTTATGAGGTGCTGCCATGCTTTGGGAACTGGGATTCTACAAATTCTTTAGGTATGTGAATGCAGAGACTCTGCAGCAGGGAGATTTCCAGAGCTGATTCAGTGTATCTCTGTAGTCTAAAGGCAGGTCTACTTCCAAGTTCAGAGCCAAATTTGTTCTTAGAAACAAGATTTAGGCAATAAGGAAATGACCTCACTGAAAGACATGAAGAGGTACATCAGGTACAAACCTTTCTCTTTATTTCAGATTGAAGGAAACATTTGTGGTGTTCAAATACACTCCTTTTCCTACCTACCTGCCAGGGGTATATTGCCATCTTACTTTGTTTTTAACTTTCACTTATAAATCATTGTAAAACAAGACAGAACCAGCAGATAGCAAAGTGTAATAAAATCCTTCAGAACTTGATTAAAAAATGAAAGGATGAATTTATGGCAAAGAAAGCTGGAAACTCCATGTCAACATTTACACACAAGGAAAGGAATGATATTTGTTTTTCTCACTACCCTTTCCATACATTCTGCTTTTTCCTATGCCTATAAAGAGTGCTTAACATTGATGTAACTTGAGCTGAGGAAGGTCTTTGCAAGCCAATAAGCAGAAGTGCTTGAAGATTGCCTTGCATATGGCAACCTGCATTCCTGGTGTTGATTGCTCTGCTGCAGGGGCTGCTGCTGCTGCCTCCGTGTTGGTATTGACAGGCCCGTTAGGCAGGCTGGCTTTCATCTACCTTTTATGTTCCTTTGCCATAACACAAGCTGACTTTACTGGACCAATTAAAATTGCAGTCTTCCCTTTTTATCCCCATCAGGTAGACTAGGGATGGAGTGAACTGAAGTTAAGCATTTTCATTTATGTTGGGTTTATGAATTCTTGTTTGATGCCTTAAAACTAGAGTTTATAAACTACAATTTGCTTTGACCCTAGTTGTCATTTATGTAATAAATATTTTAAGACCAAGGATTAAAAAAGTATTAGTTGGATTGGAGATATGTAATTTTACTTATAGCTCTTTTTGCAACATTGATTTCAAATGCACTTTAGTTAATCAACTATCAATAAAATTATATTATTTGTTTAAAATTGCTTATATTATTTTGTTAAAATAACTTTTGAAAATATGGCATTTAGAGAAGATCAAAGTGAAAATAAAGATCAGAGGCGATTTCATGAGTGTCTTTAAGATATAAAAATCATGATCTTGACATCCTTCCTATGCCAGAATTATGTGGCTCCAGAACATTCAATCAACTGTGCTAGATTAATAATCTAATGATGGTTAATATTTTTTTATGTTGTTGTTATCTTCAACAATATCACTTCATGCTGTGACTGCTGTTCCACCAAGCAGAGACTAGTGCTGGTAGAAATGAAGTGTCCAAACTGATTCCCATTTTGGGGGACAGCAAAATTTCAGATTTTAGCTGTTCAAGCCATAGTATCTTCTTCTCTTCTTCAGTATAAGCACCAGTCCTGATAAAATTTTCGCTGACCCTGGTGAAAGCAGTTTTGGTTTATAATTACAGGCTTAAAGTACAAATGTAATAATCTATCTTGGTTTACTGATGTTATGCAAAATGAGTGCAACCTTTAATTATTGCTCCCATGATATTAAAGCTTCATGTATAGAGAAGGAAATGGTTCCATAAAGGGTGTTTAACACAAAAGGGCTGTGCTTGTTAAATATGGTGTTACAGCTGCCCTGAGACAGCTGGTTTTGATGCCTTACAGGAAACATTTCATGCGAATGTCCATCATCAGTCTGTATGTGTAAAATCGTAAATATTACCTATCTCTTGCCTGTCTCTAAGCATTTCTCAAGGACTTGCTAGTCATTTCATGTTACAATTATAAAGCACTAGTAAATTATGTAGTAATAGAATTTTCCTAGGCACTGGAAAGCAGCTCTTCTTCAGAGCTGCATTCCCTCTCATGGGTTTGGCAGAGCAGCTCTCAATTTTCCAGGCTTAAGAATGGATATTCACATAGATGAGAGACCATTTCCAATTATCAACCTGGCTGTGGCCATGATGTTTCAGAAATGAGGAGAATGTAATGGACTTGGACTGTTCTACATCAGTGCATCTCAGGGCTAGAGAACATTTTGGCACATAGTTAATTATTGGTGTGAGTTTATGATAATCCTGTCCTGTCTTTCAGGACTCTCTGTTCTAGACTTGTATCATGCTGATGGTTTCAGTTTTAGGATTCAGTGTGTTTATAGGAATAAAAAATACATTGAAGGAGGGATTTTAATGTAGGGTTGCTGAGATGTTACTCTATTTGGAAGGATTGCTTTATACAACAGGAGGTCTAAAGAAGTTTGCTAAGTTAATTCTGGTGAATTTTTTTGTTGCATTATCATTCTGAAATTCTTAAAGGAAATAAAGATGTCAAGAAATAATACTTTTTCACTGCCCTCAGAAAGCCTATTTATGAAAACAAGACAGTGAGGTTTTTTTGGAGAGTGTGTGGTTGTTAGTTTGATGTCAGATTTTTTTCCTCCATGAGGAAATCTGAAGGAACTACTCTGCAAGTGTGGTCCCTAAGTATGTGGTATATTTATAACATTGTAAAAATCATAAATTATCTACTTTTTTTTGAAACAGCAGAAACCAATATTGACTGGAGACAATTTTAGAAAAATAAAATGGATTCTAGACTAACAACCTTTTTCACTTTTCAACTTTTTTTGTGAAATCATAGCCCTGTCACCTTTAAACACAGCCAATTTGCTAATCATTGTATGCAACTACAGCCCTTCCTCCATAGTGCTATCTAGCCTCCCTTGTTTGCTGTAAAGGAGTGGCTTTGCTTTTGCCAAATTGACTAGGAAATACCAAGAAAGGAAAACTTTTAAAACTTTTAAATTTTTGCTAAAAGGTAGCCTAATGAAGGTCAGAAACTGTATGTTTCCTTGTAATGTTTTTCCTTTAATTAACAAAAACCAGTGGCAACTCCTTCTATACTAATTCCTATTTCTCTTCTGTAGAAAAATCAGATATTTTCCTTACAGCTACTTTTCGGATAAACTGATCTTGTATGATATTTGCAGAAAGTCAAAATAGAGTGACCCTAAAAACAAGGGTTACCTAATGTTTATTTGATTGACATAATATGTCTATATGTTTTAGTTAATTATCCTTATTAAAAACTACTTCAAGACACATAACAGATTGGTAGGCAATGAACAGTTACTGAAACTCATTTTGCAGAAATAAAAGGGGAAGATTGTGTCAGTGGATTTTAAAAAAAGACTTTGCAGTCTGTCTCAATAATATTATTTTTATTCTTCAAACTCAAGAACTATAATTTCAGAATAACTGCTAATCTAATCTATATTAATTTTGCTAAAGCGTTGTACAAATTCAGGCTGGAAGACATACCTCAGGAAACTGGCATGCATTAGCTGCATGCATCAAGTATTTGGTCAAGTGCTGTACAGTTTCTTTTATGAAAAGACTTCCTTGATCAGAATTTACTGTGGGAGCAATTGTCTGAAACCCAGAAAAAGATTTTTATGAACAAGATGGCTTCTTGTGATCCATAGTGATCAAACATACCAACAGTCATTTGGTTTTCCTTTTTAATATTTATACTCCCTGTCTCAGTATTAATAACTGTTCTATAAAAACAAACCATATGCACAGTTCAAATATTTCAATTTTTAAAGCTGGTGAAAGAAACACGTTTTTATTGTAAGTGCCAGGGTGATGCAGCATCAGTGTATGTACCTGTTGGGTGGCACCACAGTAAGGACTGGCCTCACCTGGCTTTAGCCATCTCAGTGCCTATGATTCTGGAGCAAATATCTCCTGGAGGAGGGACTCCATCCATGGAACTCCACTGAATAAGTGCTGGACTGAGTCAAGGGTGATGTGACTAATTTCCTCATCCTCTTTTGGAAAATCTTAAGATTTGGCTAATAAATTGTCCCACCATAAGTGATTCCTGGAACTTTGGCTACATCCAATTTGGTTTATATTCCAATAATAAGGTAAAAGACTAACAGAGACTCAAGGCATAGTTTTCAGTAAGAATGCAACAATGTGTAACTAACACCACCATTTATCTCATCTACAAAGTTTTCTGCTACAGTATTAATGACCTATATAGCAAGAAGTCATTTGTAGGCTATTTTAATGTGCATTCTATATTATGTACAGCATTGCCTGGAGGTAGGAGGAAGGAATCACTCTATAGTTTGGTTGAATAGCAAGGATAAGATAAATCATCTCTAATAACACTGCTGTTTAGATAACAAGATCTTCTTCTTCCGAGGTTATGAAATACTTGTAAAGCTCTGCAGCTGGAAAATATCTTCAGATGCTTGCACACTATTTATATTCTGGTTGTAGGAAGAGAACAATTAATTTTCTTTATCATTGGAAAATTTCTGGAGAGATTAAGATGATCCTGATATCATTGTCTCTTTGAGAGAGATCAAGATGTTAGAGAATTTGTCTGCAAGCCATAAATGTTATTTCTTTATTTCCTCATTTTTTTTTAATAGTCAGGAGTTCAATTAAAAATCTAAAAAGAACCAAATAATTGTGCTCATGAAACACATGGACATGCAACTTCTGAAATAAAAAATTAGCATCTTTTTATACCTAGATATAGTTTTTAATGAGTGTCATACATAGGGAATAAGGAGGCATCAGGATAGCAGTGCTACATCAATGCACACCACAACCATATTTATTCTATTAGGTTCACAAAGCAAAACTTTTTTCTTCCTGAAAAACCTGAAGTGGAGCTCCACAACCAGTTCAAAGTTGCTAATTCAAAGTTAGTAAATGCCTAATAAGCAAACTGTGCTACCCACAAAGTTCATTTTTGCTCTTCCATAAATTTTCCACAAATGCAACTTAAAAATTTCATCCTCTTAATTGTTAGTTTGGACATAAGGGTGGAACTTATTCTCCAACCCAACAAAAGCTTTCACAGAAAACCAGCTGTTCCTTAAGCATTAGGAGCCAAAGGGAACAATACAATCAGCCAGTGTCCAGACCCATGGAGCAGCAAAGTGAGCAGGACAGGCTCAGAGGTAGTGGCCAGCTCCAGCTAAGCCTAGATCATGAAGCAATGTGATGTCTCACTGTGATGAGACAAATCTGAGGTCAAGGAGAAAGTCAGGCTGTTTTTTTTTCCATATATTCACCATGATCATTGTCATCGTCACAATTAGTGCTGCACTTCTTAGAGATAATGTCAGTGCTTCGTTAGGTAGAAAGACCAGACCCTATGCTCTTTGCTTTAAACCTGTGGGATGAATTGAAAACATAGAGAGAGTCTGTGGGAAACAGGGATTATTCTGCCCATTTTTAGAACTGTGAAGTGGAAGTATGATCATGTGAATTGTCTGTTGTTGTCCTTGGAGTCAGAGGTTTGGGAGACAATGTTCAATTTTTCTCTGCAATTGCGTCCCCTAGAGTAGAAACCTCGCCACCCTCATAGTAAAGAATTTCTTCCTAATATCTAATTAACCCCATCCCCTCTCAATTTAAAACCACTACCACCTAGTCTATTCCCATGTGCTCCCTCTATAGTCCCTCTCCAACTTTCTCCTTTCAGGTACTGGAAGGCTGCAATGAGATTTCCATGAAGCCTTCTCTTCTTCAGCCTGAAAACTCCAACTCTCTCAGCCTGTCTTCACAGAAGAGGTGCTTGCACCTGCTGGATATCTTTGTCTTCCTGCCCTGGACTCACTCCAGCAGTCGTCTTCTTATGCTGGAGGATGCAGAGTTGGACACAATACTCCAGGTTAAAAAAAAATTAACATCTCACAAGACTGGAACAGAAGGGAAAAATCACCTTCCTTGACCTGTTGGCCATGCCTCTTTAGATGCAGCTCAAGATAAGTTTGCTTTCTGGGCAGCAAATACACATTGCCAGCTCATGACAAGCTTTTTCCCAAGTCTTTATCCCCAGGGCTGTTCTCAATTCTCTGTCCATCCTTACTTGTACTTGGGATTGCCTCAACCCCTTGCAGGACCCTGCACTTGGCCTCATTGAACTTCATGAGATTTGCATGAGCCCACCACTCAAGGATGTCAAGGTCCTTCTGGCATCCCTTCCCTCCAGCATGTTGGCTGCACTGCACAGCTTGCTGATGGTCCACTGTACCTGTCACCAACAAAGGTGCCTAAAGAAGTGTCCTGTGCTCTTCCCATAAGGATGGAAAAGGGAGGAGAGAATAAAGACAACTGCTTGGTCAACACGTAAGACAAGGTGCATTTAAAATTAAGTGATAGAAACAGTACATTAATTCAAAGAAAATTGTAGCCTATTTAATTATTGAATATACTATGAAGTGATAGTTTGTCAAAGCCGAATAAAGCCTTTTATAAACGTTTTTAACCAATTTCTGCATCTTCCTGGCTTATTTCTACATCTACTTAAACTTATCTATCTCGTGTAGTATGAAGTTTGCTTCCATCTTTGATAATCCTTAAGCTTTGGATTTGGTAAGAATTGAATCAGATAGAAAAGGGGACACTTTTTAACGTGCAAACACAATTCATTTAGGACATTTGGACGTAGTTAAATGATTTATTCCACATATGCTTTGAAGTTATTAAATGTGTTTATTCTGCAATGAACTCAAAGTATTTGCCTCTTTCATCTATATGGTTATATAACTATTCAGTGTATCACAGTGGCAGTGATAAAACTTGCAAATTACATGCAGACATATTTCAGGTATTTTTTTTTAAGGGTCCATCAAAGATACTGTTTTTAGGCTGTGGCTGGCTTAGTCATACTATCTATCACTGTTTCTACCTCCTGTATCATGTTAAATGCAAAGTCTTACTCTTCAATAAGTGTCTCACACTTTATTTAAAGCTTTATTATTCTGATTATTTAAAAAAAAAAAAAAAAAAGAAGATAAAGAACCCAAACAAGGTTCTGGAAGAATATGGCTGCCTGAGTGCACAGACATTGTTATGGAAATAAAAAAACCAAAAACTACTTTATATTTTCTAGGCAACTTAAAGTCTGTTGGGTTAATTTGCATTCTGATGTTTGAAGTCCATGCTTTTTACTTCCTTCCTGGGCATAGCAGACCAACCTTAATGGCAAGTGTCAGTCAACAAATGTTGATGTCAGAAGAAAGGAGACCTCATAAATAGAAAACAAGGTACAGATTTTTTCTGATGGATTTGATGGGGTATCTTCAGAAGTTGCATTTTAGTCCCATCTGACCATATTCCTTTTGTTGCTAATCTCAGTGTTCACATTTGCCATTGTACAGCAAGAGACATAATTATCTATAATAGCTGATGAAATAAAACCTATATTTTCTTATCTTTTATAGTGACAAATGAATCGTTTAGTCAGTGCTTAAAAACTTCCAGAAAAGAAAAAAACGCTTAAGAATTTTATTTTCAAGCATATGTCTGATGACTTATCAGGATTTAATACCCTACCTTCAGTCTAATAAGGGATGGTTCTGCAGTTACCTCAATGTTTGCAGGGCTGTGTGACTCATGAGCAAATTCTTTCATGGTTGAGTTGCACTTACACAAGTCAGCATGTGAATTTTACATGCATATCAACAAGGTGGGACAGATTTAGGTGTGGGCATATTTATATAAGGGCTTTGAATATGGGCATGGAAGAGAGGAAAGCAGAATATCTGCACTGGTACGTTTGCTACTTCAGGCAGAAATTGCTTACAATCATACTGATGAAACTTTAAAGAGGCTAAATTCATACAAGGCATTAAATAGGATTTTGTCAGAGAGTTTGTGGTAGAAGAAGCTGAAAGCCAGTGACATCCCAAATCCTTAACTAAATATGGACTGATGCCATGTGTTAATCCTTCACTTACAGCAAATGATGTGGACCTCATCCCAAAGATGGCAACCAGCCATATTAGCCTCTCCAGTGAGGAACAAAATACCACTGAGCTTTAGAGTGTACAGGGAATCTACATGCATGCAGTTCAAATGGAAATAAAACACAGTGCATTTTGCAGTGTCTCCTACTAATGCAACACCTGGGCACAACACAATATATTGATGTAACTCACAGGAGGGAGGCAGCTCTTAGTTCCACCCCGAAAATTCATTGCTTGAGAGGTGAGGGGTGGACACAGAACTTTGGTGATTGAGAAGATACTGCTTAAAGGATAGGAAGATGATGAAGCACCCAAGCTAATAGAATGTAGAAGGAAGGGAGATTGGACAAAGAAAGGAAATTGAGTGTGTCAAGCAAGACTTTCCCATGGTGAGCCTGTGCTGATTGTGAAAAACACCTGCACAGGCTTTCAGGTGTAGTTTCAGAACTCACAGAATAATCTTCTTCATTATTCTGCCCTGCACTGAATGGAAACTGACAGGCCTATGATGACCAGGGTCACCCCATTTGCCCTTATTGAAGACTGGGACATTTGCCAGTTTTCAATCACCTGGGACCACTTAGATCCCTTACACTCTTGAAAAACCCACTGAGAGAAGTTTCACAATGATTCTGCCAGGCCTTTGAGTACCCTGGGATGAATCTCACCTGGCCCATAGACTTACAGGGAGCCAGCTGGAACAGCAAATCCAACCCAAGTTTGGTCTTGGTTGGGAGTTTCTCATTCTCACAGTCATGGAGCTTGGGAGGGTCTCAAAGCTCATCCATCAGAGTTGAAGACCAAGGCAAGGACAGCATTAAACATCTCTGCCTTGACTTTGTTCCTGTTTGTGAAGGGATCATGCTTATCATGTAATGGGCCAATGTTATTTCCTCACTGCATTTTGCTATCAATATACTTTTAATTTGATATTTTGGTTGTCCCCCACAGCCCAAACTGCTCAGTCTCCTAAAAATTGCAACAACATGAGAGCAAGAAAGCTCTGGATCAGAGTCCAGTCCCTTTCTCTTATAAGCACTACAACATACAGTATCTTTTCATTGGGTTAATACATCCCCTATAGTCCAAACATTCTTGCTGATAAGGTACCACAGTATATTCAGGCTTTGTACACTTTTATTTAAAATTAGTATTTATCAATCAACACACTAACACATAGGCATGAAAAATACTTCTTTAGTAGAATAATGATATGCTGATAAACTTCAGTCAGAGGAAGTCTGAAATAAAGCTCAGTGCCTATTTTATCTTCATGTTTTCTCTAATGTTTTTTCTAAAAATCATTGCACGTTTGAACCAGAATTGTTTGCTCTTGTCTGGACTTCTGAAAATGAAAGGGGATAGTAGGGCTTTTCAAAGGAGTGTTAAGAGAGTCTTGTATGTAAATCACCAGGAGCATGTGCAAGTGTGTTTCTCCATCTGTGTGTATGCCAATGCACGTAACAGAAAGAGAGAGGGGAGCAGAAAAAGAGAAGGGGAAGAGGGTGAGAGCTTCAAAAAGGGCATGAGCCAACATCTGAGTGCTGAGAGAGGAAGTTATGAATTCTGAAAGCCATGGGGGTTTTTTTAAGCTAAGCTAGCTTCAAGAATGCTGATGTAGCTTTATCTGGGACTCTGCATGTGAATATCAGAATCTGCAATGGCGTTTTAGACTGTCTTAATGGATAGCTGAGTTTTACAATATCCATTAATAGTTTATGATATACAGAAACAGACTAGAAGAAGAAAGCCCTGTTAATGTACGAGCTTGGTTTGAAAAGAGATACAAACAATAGAAATCCCACTAAATTGATTTATCTCATTTCAGTAGAATCTGGACAGCATAGTCTAGCCCTGTTGAGCATTGGGTTTCTGGTTGGTAAACGTGCTTTGTTCCAGCTCTTTAAGTACCAGGATAGTCCAGTTTCCTCTTTCTCTGCATTACAGCAATCATATCAGACATGGATTTGCCATTATTTGTAAACCACGAAGGAGCTTTACCTTAGGGCAGAAGTCTGGTGCATAGAAATTTTAGACAGACTTAAGCAAGTGTGTTAGTGTAATAAAACATTTCTCATGAACTTATGAACCTCTAGCTCTTACAGATTTGTCTCTCATGGTTTACTGTATAAATGGTATGTATACTTTCCTTACTAAGTATCTGTCAAAATGATGCATATCTTTAGCACAAAATATATCTCCAGATGCATCCAAATATAAGATATACCTAAGAAGGCAAGGAACATGCTAAAAGGAGAAAATTTATCTACATGCTTTAAAAAGCATTTCTGAGTGCCATCTATCCCTCTTTTTAGTGAAAGAAAACAGTGTTGTTTAGTCAAAGGCCTCTATCATCAATGAAATGCATATAAATTCACATTTGAACAACAAGTTTTTCTGGTTACTCTGATCACAAAGTCACTGCAACACACTGTCATGGAGTTTTCAGTGTGAGCGTGCTAAATTTTTGACATTAAAAAAAAAGTATTTCAGAAAGCTAAAAAAAATTTTAAAAAATGATGACTTCTCTTTAATGCAGCTTTCCAGCTTTAATCTTAGGTTCCCAAATGACATGAACACAACTGTAGTGTAATGAGAGAAAAGAAATTTTTAATGAACACTTAAAAAAGAAATGTTGCAAAAGACCTCATTTCAGTAAAACGCTGGATCAGTTTTTAAGTATCATTAAAGTACATAGGATATAGACATGAACTTAACTGGTTTTCTCAGGGGACAGCTTCTGATTTGGGCTATTTACCATGGCATTTTTGTTAAATAATAATATTGTGACATTATTTAAACTCATTATCCCAAACAAAGAACCTAAGTTTTTTATATGAGAAGGAATTTCTTCTGTGAAGAGAGTGTTAGTTTTTTTTAGTTTTTAGAATCTTTTCCATGATGGTAATAATATTTTGATAGATTATTACATTCTAACAGATTGAAAAAAAATCCTAGAAATTCCTCAAAAAGATTTTAAGAAAGCAGTAATCTTCACCTTTTGTTGATCCAAAGCCTTAAAAGTAGCAGTCTTAGTACAAAGATAGCTTGGTTTTATAGGAAGGACATGACAACAGTGGCCATATGTCTCTAAAGACATTTTATAATGCCCTAAAGACATTTTGAAATGCCTCAAACACATTGCATAAAACAAATACTTGGTGGAGAAAGATTTCTATTGTCATTTTTATAGAATGCTGTGCCTAACTTATTCTTGAGTAATGTGACCATCTGAATCTCATTTCTGTCTTTTGCTTCAATTTTTGCTCCTTCCAAATGAAATATCCTTTGGTCTCTGTTTCTGACCTGTCTCCTTCCTAGCTCCCTCCTTCAGAAGACAAATGTCATCATCCAAACCAGCAGTTTTTGTCACTCATCATCATCTCCCAGGATAGGCTGTGTTTGCAGCCTAAGCACAATAAGCCTAATGAATCTTTGGGATGTTAAAATGCCCCAGAAATCGTGTGCCTAGTATGTGTTAGACTTGAGGATGTGCTGGTCAACCTTGCACGAGAAGTGCAAAGTTCTTCCAGGTGTTAAGTGTCTCGTTCTGTGCTGCCACTCCCATTGGATGATCAGTAATCTGGAAATATGTAAAAATTACTGAATTCTACGTTTTTGCTTGGAGGAAGAAAAAATGTCATACTATAGACATAGGATGCTATGTCTTGGTGTGAGGAGAGCACAAAGTGGGCTAGGGCTCCTTGCACCAACTTTACTACTTAATTTTTGATTCAATCCTATGCCATTAGGAAATTCTGTCCTTAGAGTGAAAAAAAATTATGGTGAGAGAAAAAAGAACATATATTGATTTTATGTATGTCACTGTTTTGTTTTAGTTTTTATGTTTTGTTTTGTTTTGTTTTGTTTTGTTTTGTTTTGTTTTGTTTTGTTTTTACAAAACAAATGTGTGGCAACTACTATCCATAGGTTTCAATATTTTCTTTCACTATCCACAGATTTGAAGAAAATATTTCCACAGAAACATGTGTTGCTTACTGTGACAGATTTTACCCTGTTTTGCCAGGTAGACAAGATGTGTCAGTCCTGAAGCATGTGTAAATTTCTCACAGTTGTTTTTCAGTTTTAACTCTATTTAAGTGCTAACTGAAATACACTGTCTCACTATGTACTTACAAACAAAACATGTGGGAATTGCTAAGTTGTGCCTTTTAACAGCACAATTTAATGTGCAGATAAAATTGTAGTATTTCTTTAAAATGTGCTAAATCAGTTTACATAGTGTTTCTTTATATCATGTATGAGTGATAACATGAATAATTCACTACATTTGCTGTTTGTTTGATCAGCTCTTGTTTTATACAGGTAATATTTCAGAGAAAAGAAAAAAAGAAGTAAGTATAAAAGAAAAAGAAAACACAAATAAAATCAAAAATGAAAAAAGAGAAAAATAATTCCTCCTCTCTAACAGTATGTCATAAGTGGTCTAAAAAGAAGAATGATCCACTTTCAAGGCCAGTTTAAGTAGCAGTTGAACCAGAGCCACTGTTCCTCCTTGTTCTCAAATTTCTGGTAGTTTGTTCTCCCTTCACTGGGTGATAGAAGAACTGGATGGCACCTGCCTTAGGTACCTTCTCTGTTATATTTGTAGTCAGAGACTGTTGTATTTGCACATGCTTAAGGGCACACCTTTCAAAGCTGTCTAATCTTTTTCTCCAGTGCATGGCTGAATTTCTTCCTAACCATATCTGCAGTTTAAAATTACAGAAGCGGTTTAGAGTAGGTATGTCTACCTATATATTATTTTAGGCACATATTATCTTTTAAAGGATTATCAATAAATCCCAAACTAATTAAATGCCGTGCCAGCTTTCCCTAACATTACATGAGATGAGTAGGAAGGAACTAAAGATAATTCCTAGCTTCTGGTAGAGCAATATTAAGAGGTTCAGCCCACTGTTCACTGCCAGGATAACAGTCTCAACTATCACTTGCTGTTTCCTGTCAGATAAATATTAACACTCTGCTACAAGAACGGAGGGCCCTGAACAGAAAGCTGAGTGCTAAGACTCTGTCATGGCACTCCTTCAGGCAGAAGGTGGAGGGACAAGACGCCAGGCATCATCTTACAGTATAAGCTTCTATTCCTGTGGATGGACTTATTTGTTCAACAGATCAGAGATCCTACAGTACAAATCCTGCAGCAGTGGCTGCAGAACTACTTTACTGGTGTGTCTTGGGTCTTAAGAGCAATAAGAATCCTCAAAGAATTATTTCTTTAATATTTGGGAGTGTGTAGCTGACTTTCACATGGGGAATACTTAGAAAGGGGGAAATACCCAGCCATTGCTCCCTGGTTTCCACATCTAGGGACAACAATTTAACTCTGAGGCACAGTAGATAGCAAAAAAATATCCTAGGGCTGAGATTCAGCTGCAGGAGGTAGTCAGTTAATTGTGTCCAGATGTTGATGAACAAAATATCCAACTTCAGTTACAATCAGTACACATCTTGAGAATTTGTCAGTGGAATCTCAAGTACTATACAGCTGACAGTGTTATGTGTTTATCTGAAACGTGATTCTGAGTCCTCCACAGATTTCTTTGCAGATACCAACAGGGGTATAAGCTGGTTGTCTAACATAGGCAAAGTAATGTTTGAGATAGAGAATATCAGAGATGTCCTTGCTGGATTACAGATGAAGGACTTCACATATGAGAATTTCCAAGCTCCATCAAACTTGTTGTTTGACATGACATAGTCTGTCTTGTTAGTGCTGCAGACTGATACTTCTATTAATGCTTATTTTCAGTGTAGCAGGATGAGTGAGAATACTGGTCGAGAGGTGGGCAGCAGATCCAGCAGAGAGGCTAGGGATGATGGCTGCAAAGAGCTCTGCATGCCATAACCAGATGTAGAACTGGGTCTGTGAATACCTGGTGCAGTTTCTTATGGAAAAGGGCTGCTATCATGAGACATCCTTAGAAGCAGGTCTTGTTTCTCCAAAGATTTTGGCTTTAATAGCTTTGTAACACATAATCCAGATCTTAATGCTAAGTGACTGTGGACTGCATATACATGCAATAATAGTCATTATTGTTTGGTGATAAAATCCTGGTGGCCAGAAAGGACAATTCTGTTTCTAAACAGACAGCAGTGCATGCATTCTATGTAGTGCCAGCAGTGTAGGTAATGTGTAGTTGTACATGTGTTGATCCAAGAATATTGGCAGGTTTGGGGGTAATGACAATGTATTTTATTAAATTAGCCTTGCTTTGCTTAAATAGATAAATAGCCTCTCCAGAGTCAGAAGTTGCTACAGGAATGAAAGAATTTCCATTTGCCCTAAGCATTTAAGATCATAAGAAAAACAAGGTCCAGAGATGAAGTGTCCACTGAAGGCCTCAGTTCTAGACAATATCCAGGGACATTCCTGATATTCACAAGTCCACTGAATGTAGTCTGGACCTCGTAGTTTTCTCCTCTTAGTGAAGAGTCAGAAAACTGGTTGGTTGAAACAAGAGTGAGATGTGCTGCAGAACACATAGGAAGTTGTCTTTCTATTTTATTTTGTGTCTGTGTGTGCTCGTGTGTGTCTTAGTGCTTGTATTGAATGACTGCAAGGATTGTCTCTTGTTCTTTCAAAAGCAAGTCATTCATTAGGACTCTTTACCTTTGCTAAAAGACATGTTTTCAACTTTGGCATGGCCACTGGCCAGAAAAGCAATTTCCTCTTTTTTTTTTCCCCCTTCAAAAAAAAAAAGGGGGGTTGTAAACCATCAGCCTGTATCAGGAAGAAGGATTTCAGTTTTAAAGCTGAAATAACGTTTGCTCCTTTTACATGATAAATGAAAGAAATAGGATACACTAATGAAAGAGAGAGGACATAGCAATTAAAAATACCAGGAGAGGGTGGTACACAAGTCTATCCTCATGTTATCTTAAAGTAAATTAGCATGAAAGGTTAAAGAAGCCAGACTTCTTTTACTACATAAATTACTCAGCTTTCAGTACAGATTTTACAAGAGCACATATTACTTACCTGAACAACTGATAGTGTGGTATTTATCACATGCTGTCTCCATTTGTAAGGTCATAAATTCCCTTGCTGTGGTTGCCTGTAACTTGTTTTAGTGCTAAGTGTAGCAGTAAAGTGCTGGAAGAAAATCTATAGATTCAGCTTATAATACCTGGCTCTGTTTTATCCTATCTCAAAGGAAGTGAGAGATAAGGCTGAGGTTGCCTAAAATGAGCAGATATAGGAATAATGGCTACTTAGTGTCTTAACTGTCATTTATACATTGATTCCTGGCATTTTAATGGATGAATAAAGAAAGCTTTTTCTTCCCACATTAAACCAAAGCATGTTACCTAGGTATCTCCCCTGAAACTCTTGTCCTTTGCAAATTAAACACATAAATCAATGTAAATATATAATTTCAAATGGTAAGTGTACACATATTAAGATATATTGTATTTACAGAATATAATTTATATGAAAGTAAATAATAACAATAATTTTAAAAATTACTGTACTGTTTTTACATGTGTCCTGGTGAAGGTAAAATGCTGTCTGACAGTCTGTTAATTTCAAACAAGAATGAGGCTTTTAAGTTGTAAACTTTCAAGGTAGAAACTTATCTTTGCTTTCTTATATGTGAAACTAGCCTCAGTGTCTTCTTATACCCCAAAATATGTTATGATTATTTCCTGTAGATCTTAATCTGTTTTTTTATCTGTGTGTTTTTTGTTTTGTTGAGTTCATTTCACAATTTATGATATGTGAATTCTTACTGCTTTATGGTGACTTGTTTGTTGCACTGGCTTACTTTTGCAAAGTAATTATGCTATCTCAAACCCAGTGGAATATGCCACTTAGTGCAGATCTAGAGCATGCTTTAGACTGCAAGGACTTCAAGTCCAACAAAATTATGTTTTGTTTACAGGTATCTCAGTTGATCTTCTAAGGCATCATGAGATGTCTGGAAATAATTTGCTATGGATACACTAACAAGACAGAATCTGATTGAGGTATTATTGGAAAGCAAGCTGTACAGTTCTGTGATTTGCATTTCCCTAACAGGTATGACATCTGCTCGATGACTCCTGGAGCACAGTTAATAATGCTGCTGGCAGGGTTTGCTCTTTTCTGCATTTTGCAGATGTTACATCCAGCAGTGTGCAGTTTTATGTCTCTCCTGAGGCATTCATTAAAAATCTGTGGTGTTGCATGCATGTTGTATATTATGTGCTACAGGGCAGAGATGAAGATGACTTTCTCAGGTCCTTCTCAGCAGTACAACATCTGTTCTTTGTGACAACGCTTAGGAGGTCTTCAAGATATATCCTGCTGAACAGAAAAAGAAATTATTTCACTGATGGTCATGTACTACTGCTAAAATATATTCAAATTTAAAAGAAGGGTTTCTATTTAATTGTGATACATATTTACTAAACAAACCACAAATACTTATCAAAATTGAGCAGTTTACATTTTAAGTAGGCTGTTGCCATAATCATCCTGTTTTACTCTCATGAATACAGAGCAGAACTAATTCTGTTTCTCAGAGATTGAGAGTAGGGCAAATTACTTCCTCAGGGCTGAAGAAAGATGTGTCAAAATCAAGATTCAAAAGCAGAAGTTTTTTGAATAAGATTTATGAAACTAGCCGTCTGCAAAACCTAAATCTTAGTTATCTGTTGGCTCAATTCAGACACTGGAATACAAGTATGTGGTGACATTTGGGACGACATAGGGTGCATGGGACATGCTCACATGCCTAGGAGGTGTCACACAGGACCAGGGGGATATCCAAACCCTTCTGATGAGCCTGAAAGGCAGATGATAATATTCCAAGATATATTAGAATAGGTATCTATGCTCAGGCAGCTGAATCAGGTCTTCATACACTTTCTTTCTGCTCTTTGATTTGATTTAAATTTAGATGGATGATTAACCAGTTTATTTGCTGGCAAAGCACAGAGAAATATCTTAAAACAACTTCAGTCACATGAGTAACAAGGTGACAGTATTCTTACAATTTTTGGTTTATTTGGAGTCCTGAGAAGAAAATCCAAGAACCTGTTACTAGAACTTCATAACCTACATCAGAGAATATCTGCCTGACCACAGATGTGCTCTGGATAGGCCCTGGTCCTCTGATTGTGTATCCTACACTTCTCTCTCTCATGAAATGCATGTTTCTCTTTCTTTTCATGGTCACTGTCTTCTGCCAGCAAATAAACTAGGTATTCTCCAATTTAGTACTCCCACTAAAAACCACACACCACTCCTCCTCCCCACCCCTCCAGTTGGAGGCAAAAAAGACAAAGATCATGGGTTGAGATAAGAACAACTTACTGGAAATGCAGTGAGATAGGAAAATGAACAATAACAGCAACAATATGAATAATAAAAAGTATAAGAAAAGAAATGAGTCACACAGAAAAACTCTGCAAAAATAGACAATACCAAACAGCTCCCTTCACCATGTTTTCCCAACCAGATGGAGCCCCTTCTCCCTGGAAGCCACCCCTTTCCCTGCCCCTGACAATGAGGTGAGGTGGTAGAGAAACCTAGAAACATCCTGCAGAAACAACCTACAGAAACATCCTAGCCATGCCCCTTTTGCATGCTGCCCAGGACAGTCACACAGGGCAGGAAAAGTAGGATTTGATGTGCACTTAACTACTGTAACCAGTATGAAGCTGGGATTTGATTTCCATAAGCATCTCAGACTATCATCAGAATATCCTGCCTGGATGTTGAGACTGAGATACAGCTGCAATTAGTTGCAGAAAACAGCTTTTACCTAGCTTGTGACAATCTTTGAGCAAAGCCAATGCAATTTTTACTTACCATGTTT
Organism: Luscinia megarhynchos; assembly: GCA_034336665.1. Classification (NCBI taxonomy): domain Eukaryota; kingdom Metazoa; phylum Chordata; class Aves; order Passeriformes; family Muscicapidae; genus Luscinia; species Luscinia megarhynchos. The sequence goes on along the minus strand of JAPFBE010000003.1, from coordinate 46,613,125 downwards.
TCCACAAAGTCTTCAAAAACTGAGGAAGGTACTAGGGACTTACTTTAAAAGAAAGGGTAAACATTTTGAATTTTCTGGGATATTGAAATGTATTACATCTTTGTAATTACAATATTACATCTTTGTAATACCCACATTGTGAGTCTACATGAAGAAGGCTGCTGTTTTCAGCTTTACAACATAAGGTAAAAATATAACACTAGACTACCCACACTGGGTCAAATTAAGGATTTATCCCACTATTAGTTTTGAGAGGCATTAGACACCTTGGCAAGAACATGACAAGTAGTCAAGTAAATGTACTCCACACTATATTACCTGTCTAAAGCAATCTAGGGTGTCCTAGATGAATGTAATTTATAATATGAAATAATACTTCCAAAAGAAAACCACACAAAGGTGGACAGAGGTGTTATCTTTGTTTTTAATAGCTCTTGATGGATTTGTCACCATGTCTCTTTTTCCAGTTGCTTTTTGAATCATATGGGAAGGAAATATTTGAAAAATCACATCATTTGTTCTGAGCCTGAATTTTGCAGTCCTTGTGTCTCTCAGAAGTGTTCTTCAGGGTACTTACAGCACTGTTATTGAAAGAAGTTTCAGGGTAATCATTAACAAATGGTCAGCCTAAACTCATTTTACATAGGGAACTGAAAAGTCTCTGTATAGAAATAGCAGTTGGTGTCTTACTAAGCCTGAGCTTTAGATAGCAACAGAGAGGTGAAAGGTTCTTTATTCTGTTTTCTCTACCAGCCTCCTGCATGACAGGATGCAGGATTTAAATGTTCAGCAGAGTGATTTTCACTGGTATGACAAAACTCTTCATGGTGAAAGCCCAGCTGGAGAGTTGTACCTTTTACAGAAGTCTAACACTGTGTTATTACTAGTGTCCTGAAAGGCATTTGTGACAATAAGGAAAGAAATAGAGCCAACAATCAGGCTACCGCTTCCTGTTTCAACCAGAACACATTCAAACAACAGACTGTAAATCCAGATCTTGCAGTATTCCAGTTTAACAAACCTTTTCTTGCTGCTGTGTAGCTTCAGGAGAAGGAACTCTTGCAACATGCTGGTAGTGGTCCTTATTTAATTCAGTGTAAATTCATAAATTTCCAGGATAATTGGCTGTGTCCGCAGTCCATGTGCACACACGCTGTTTTTTTCCCTATAGATACAAAGCAGATTTATGGCTTAAAAGTAAGTGCAAAGAGAAATGAATATTAATAGTAATAAGCCTGTGCCAGATTATATGATCAGCTCTGGTAAAAAAGGAGTTCAGCTACTTTGAATAATGGGGTCTGTCTGATCTTGCTCACTTTGTCATAGGTCATGATGGAAAACTCAAGAACTAGGTAGAGAAAATGCATTAGATTCTGTCATTATAAATGGAATATATTTGATAGTAGTACTATTTCAAAAGAGTAATGTTAAAAAAAGTTATTACCTAGATAAACCTCAGGTTGAATAGTTCTCTGATTTTATTTTGGATCCTGTGTGTTAGCCTTCTCAGCTGATCCTTGTTTAGGAATTTCAACCAAGCACGTTTCTAAGTATGTTTTGCCAATGATGCCAATTGGACCCAATAGTAGAAAAAATGGCATAGTTACAAGTCTTCTAAAACCTGCTTTTTTCTGTATAAATGAAGTAATTATCTAGAATTAACCTAACACATCGAACTGAGAACTTGTCTATTGACACAGCAAATGAAATTTCCTCTTTCCATAGACCTTATTCTTCTAGAAAAGTGTATATCAAAATGCACTAAATATATTAATAAATTGTTTTGACTTTTTAGGAAACAGTGGGGATAACCAGCAATATAAAGCTGTTTCTAGAAAGTATGAATGGCTTGGTATTCCCTGAAGGGAGGACCTGTACTCCAGGGGATGGGATGCCTCCTGGAGCCCACCAAAGACCACAGGTATATCCTGCTGCAGAGAAACCCTCAGGGCAGAGGATCTCACTGAATTTTCTGGTATTTGTTCAAACAAACCCTGTAGGAACCTCCAGCTCTGTCCACTCTATGAACAAGAATATGCATAATTTCAAAGGCCGCCTTAAGTAATGCTCCAGCCTTTCAAGCTTCCCCCCATGGAGGCTGGATTTCCAAGAGAGTGATTTTGTGCCACTAGTGGTCAGACTTTCATAGGAGAGCAGCACCTGACATTTGCAGTTTTTAAACCATCTGCTTTTCTACTCAAGTGCTAAATGGTTAGGTCCCCAAAAACCCTGAGTTTTTTAATCACCAGGAAGTTATTTATTCAGGAAATTTTAATCGAGGCATCAAAAAAAAAATTACTTTTAGGTAAGAACATTAGAAGCGTGGCATTTTCAAAACTATTTGTGAGGAATGACACGGGAAGGAAATCTTCAGTGTTCCCTCTTCAACCTTCAGTGTATCATGAGCATTTTTTCCTTGCTGCATTGAGAATCCTCCTTTCTGCCGTATTGGGTCTCAGGATTAGTCACATCATTTTACATTCCTGCTCTGTACATTTATTTTACCAGTTTGGCTGGAGTATGACAGATCTTATCATGTTTGGCAGGATTTGTTTGCATGATGAATGTCTCTGCAAGTCTTTGCATGCAAAGTATGACTGTCCACGTGCATACTCTTAGCTCTCACTCCATTTATTAGTTTAGTTGTACACATTTTCATATAATTCTGTGTATTTTAATTGAGATGTAGATATCTAAAAGCACATTTGGGGGGGTCTGAAAAACAGTGCTCAATGCTCTGAAATTACATTGAATTCTGAAGTAATAGCAGATATAAACTTTAAAAAATCATTTTCTAAGCAAGATCTTATTTGTGAAAATAAACAGTACTATTGTAGACACAAAGCTTAAATTATGTTCATTTGAAAATTTTACAGTTGTTTTCATTTGGCCACATTGATGATCTTCTATTAGTAATTTAAAAATTGTCATGAGAAAAAAAAATTGTAAGTTAGAATATCTGGAAAATGTTTATTCTTTTATATGTATACCTAGGCAGCGGAAATAGTTTTATTTAAACAAAATAATTCACTATTTGTTATTTTATGTTTTAGAAATCTGTCATCTTCTCAGGGAACAGATACCATATTACATGATGTAGGCAGCTTAAAGACACAAAGCAAATGTTTTGTAAATGCATAATCTAAGGTTTATAAATTATTTATGTATACAACCTGATGTGTAGAGTCCTTGCTCATATTTTAGTGACTGCACCACCATCCCATTGCCTTTAATGGAATTTCTTACAGATCTAAACACTTGCCAGCATAACTGTCAACTCCAAGCAGTCCTTGATAGTGGGAAGAGGAGGTATAAAATACAATTTTCTTATTAACTACAAAATAAACTTGAGCTGTTGCATACATGATTTTTGTTTGCTTATGCAAATTATATTGGTGTGGTAAATAAGCTCGTATGATCTAGGATTTTGAGAAAATATAGAGTGAAATGGAAAACACTTAAACATTAGAAAAAGTTGGTGTAGTTTCTTTATTCACCGTTTTGATCTTGGCTTATTGCAGGGATCAGTCCGAGATGAAAACAGTCTCCATCAAACTCCTATAATAACCTTTTAAAGTAACAGGCTCAGTCAGAGGATATATATATATATATGGATATAATTTTAATCTATCTGGCTAATTTTCAAAACAGATTTTGCAAAATCTGAAACAAGTGAATCAATATCTAGTGAAAGTTGTTCTGTGCTTATGAGTCCAGGTATTCACTGATGATTCATATAATTACAAATTGATTTGGTATAGTTCTCTATGCCATCAGCACAGAAAAGAACATTATTAGTTCCTCAAACAGCTTCCAATAATGTGTGAAAAGATCAGTTACATTATCATGTGGGATTTGAGTCACCTGGGGAGGGAGCCTTGAGATCTCATGAAGTCCCCAGTGCATCACTCCAGCAATACCCAGCCAGGCTGGAAAGAGCTTTGACCAACCTGATCAAGTGAAAAGTGTCCCTGCCCACAGCAGGGGGATTAGAACTAGGCCTTTATCTTTAAGATAAAGATTTTTCCCTTCCAAATCAATTGATTCTATGACCTTGTGATTTCCTGGAAATTACCAAAATAAAAAAGTACAAAGAGTAGGACTGACTAAAGTTACTTAATGTTAACTCTCATTAGGATGGAAAATAGTGAATTAATCACTCAACCAAGAACAAATATTTTCTTAACATGTTTAATAAGAATCAGGTTCAAATTTTATATTTAACCAAATAGTGATGAAAATCACAGCTCTTTTGAGAGCTATTTTCATGAACTCGAAAGCAACTTCTGACATAATGAAGGAAAAAGTTCCTATTAATGGGTTGTTTGGGAGAGGTCAACAGATAAAATAAAAGCAAAAGAAAAAAAAATTCTGCAGCACTGCAGACTGTAACTAAAAATACAAAAATACAGCCACTGGATAAAGAAAGCTAAAGCCATTAAATTTCTGAAAAATGACATACTTCATTTGTATCAGGTAAATGAGAGGAATTATTTAAATTCTTAGAAGTAACCCTAGTTAAGAGATAGAATCTGTATAAGATAAATTATCTTAGCCATTCAGAAAAGGTCAAGGATATTTCATAAGTAGCCGTCTGAAGTAACAGAATATAATCAGATAAATTCAGTAAAAAAATTCTCTATTGGAACTAGGACAATTAGTTCATATCTTGCAGTGTTAATGAAGTACATTCTGTTTCATCAGTAGCTGTAACAGATATTAAATGACAAAATAAAGAGTGAAACAATTTTGGATCAAGTAGATTGCATGACTAGTAACCAACAGTATTAAAGGCATTGGCAGGTTTTTGAGACTTTTGTGTTGATTTTAAACAAGACATACAAAATGGGGGACTTTCCAGGATGCTGAAATAAAGCTAATGTTGTTCTAATATTTTATGAGAAATATTTTATGAGAAGCATTTTATGAGAAGTATTTTTTAAGGAAGTTTATGATCCACACAAGTATATCTTCATACTAATTCTGAGCAAGAGGCTCACAAGTGAAGCATCCACAAAAGAATTAAGTGTAATTAAATCTAGCTAACATACTTCAAGGCTGTTGATAATTTTTCAATAAATATATGGGCCTGCTTTTTCAGACTGACTTTTATGACAGAAATTTATGCTTGTACTGCATTTGACTTTATTTCATATGGCATCCAAAAAACTGCAATATAGAAAATTCTGGAGAGACAGTCTTTCTTGTATCCTTACTTCAAACAGGACCTTTAAAAATTTGGAAAAAATTGAGAGGTTTCAAAATGGACTGCAATGCAAACCTCTTTTCACAATTGTCATGCAAACATATCGTCAACTTCCACAAAATCCTAGTATTTTCTTTACCAAAAATTAGGACATTTTTCTTATACACACTCTACTCCAAGCAGTCTCACTGTAGCTGTTTGTGGCTACAAGCACTTAATGCTGCTTTTCTTTCATGCAAGCAGAGTTAGCCAAACTTGTGAGGGAAGGTGATTTCTAAAAGTTGCTAGGCATGCATGTGCTAGAATTCACAGATGAAGAGGCCACTGTCTTGGTTCATGAAAAGGACAAATGAAAGAAATAAAAATCTATAAATTCATCCCATCCATTCCCATGTGCCAGGGTGGACAATAAAAAGTGAGCAGATCTATAGGATCTTGGAAGTTTGGGGACCAAGCCTGGCTTTGAGTTGCAACTTTTCTGTCATCCACCCTGCTCACACACTGGTCTCACTTACACCCTAGTCTGCAAAAAGTCAGTGGCTCTCACTCTCTCAGGGAATTTCACGATTTATGGTGTCAGAGACAGGAAAAGTGGAGCAAGGTTCAGAATATATGCTGCTGACCCAAGCCTCATGGTTGTGCAAACTTAATCTTGAGCTCAGTATATGTCAGTATAGCCATCAAAACAAGTTCTTCACCTTATTTAGAAGTGGGCAAATATTAAGTCTTTCATATTCGTTCTTCACAATTCCACATCTTATATTCTTTTCTCCTGACTGAACTGAGAAGTCAAAATCCCTTTTAAATGACAGCTGCTCTCTTTAGCCCAGCTGGGGCTCTTACAATAGGGATATTTGGAGAAAATGGTAAGTCTGTGGGGCTGAAAGCCTTGCCCTGATGTGTGCTGGGTCTGCAAAAATGGAATTCAGTTTCTGTGCAGAGCTGAAGGTTTATCTCTATCCACATCTCTCCCAGGGATTAATTCTTTGCTTTGGAAAGGCAAGTAAAGCAGGTGGGCCTTCAGCAAACTCTATCTCCTTCATGGGATCCTCATGGGGGGATGCAACTGAACTGAAAATAAGAAAGCAAAAGATGCTTTTTCAGAATACTGATTATTACACAATAAAGAAGTCTATGGGAGCCCAGGGGAAGAGATGCATTTAATCATGTCAGCAAAAGGGGCTGTATGGTCGTGCAACATATACTACAAAAGTTGGCTGGCCTTTCTTTGCACCTTCAGCTTCAGCCTCCCATCCAATCCCCCTCCCACTCTTCTGTTATCCAGCAGAATCTGGACAGAAATCATTAAACCGCAGAGCAGTGGCTGTGGCAGCTGCTGCAGGGCAGCTCTGGGAGTCCGTGTCCATTCCCGGGCTGTGCAGGGCTGCTCAGGCTCCACGGTGTGCCTGGCAGCTCCCCACTCACAGCTCCAGCACTGAGCTGTGTGCAGGCTCTGAAAACGAGTGGAAAGGAGTGAAAGTGGAAAGAAGGGGACAGCATGGCTTGCTGTATGAACTAGCTGTGTGAGGGAGAGCCACAGCTTTAGATATCATGGGTCTTCCTAATAATCTCATTTTCTCTTTGTTGTATTTCTGTTTGACATTTTGGATTTATCTGATTTTTCCTCTCTTTGTCTCTTTCAATGTTCTTTTCCATATTTTCAATTGTGCTTTTATGTACCTTCACCTCTTTTTCTATTCTTTCTCACTTTCCCCCCTTTACTCTTCTATCTTTTAATGGCACAGGGTAATCTTCCCTTTGATTTTAGAAATATTTATTCTGTTTCTCTCTATTTCCTCGTATATTTCTTTCCTTTCTCTTTTTTCTCCCCTGCTGCTCTTTCTAAACAGCCTCTCTTCCTTCCTTCTCTGCCTGATTTACTCTACTCTGCTGTCTTCTGCACTGCCCCCTCCTCCCCTCCCTTCCTCCCAAATCTCTTCTCCATTATCTCTGGTTGCAGGTGCTGCAGCTGTGGCAATGTGGGACACTCCAGGAGGGGTGGGGTGGGTGGAGGGTGGTGGTGCTGGGGAGGGGCCGTGCCACATGTATTCCTCCCACCCTGCAAGCAAGAGGAGGAGGATTCTGCCTTTGCAGGTCTTGGGACAATGGCTCCTGTCAGCAGGATGGGGGAGTTTTATTTAAATGTGGGAATGTCCCATGAAAATTGAGACATCTGGCACCCTTGCATTCCACATCTGACTTCAGCTTCTGCTGCCCTTATGAGTGTCATAAATATGGGTAATTTCACGAGCCATAGGAGTCAGAGTACACAATAGATTGCTTTGCAGATGGTATGCCTGCCCTTAAAAGGACTGGGTCTTGTAGAGTTGTAGGGATTGCAGCTTGGTATATCCTGGAAAGGGAAACATGAACTCAGGAATGAAAGATTCCACCAGTGTCGTCACACACAATATATTAAAAATATTGCAGTCACAATATAAAATCAGAAAGGAAAGAGATCAAAATGGGCAAATTAAAAAGAAATTACAGAGCATTAATATAGGAGTTATTGTCCAGTACTGGTCTTAAGCACAGAATTGTAGGTGTGGCATTTATGTGCCTAAATTAGCAATTTCCTAATGATCCATATAAAATTAGTGAGGATGTCTCCAGGAGATCATTCAGAGCATATAGGCTGATACTCTGCTCTTGCTAGGACCCTCAGAGGGCGCCTCTCTCTTCTAGTGTGCTTTGGCTTTGCTTCTCACCACACCATGATTGAAGTTAACGTTCCTCTTTCCTGCTATTTCGATGCCTCAGAATTCTGCATAGCATCCTGGAATATTTTTTCCACAAAAATAGGCAAACAGATATTTTTCTGTATGTATTTGCTGTTTAGTTCCTGCCCATTACTTTGAGACCACTGGGGCCATTCCCTCTGTGTTGTAGCGGTGAGTTGGTTTGCAGGTACTAGACAAATTTTTGGCCCCAGTTATTCTGTGATTTGTAGCCACATTGCCAATCTGATAACCAGCAGAGGGAGTGCAAGTTAGATCTCTCCGTCCCACGGCTGTTGGTGTCCCTGCAAGGAAATGGCTATAATGTAAATAGCAGAACGTGTTCATTTAAACAGGAGAGATAACGTGATAGAGATGAGTTGCCAGATGGATGAGACTAGTTGATGAGAGGAATGTTTTCTCTAAGCATTAAGAAGATGAAAAATAAACTGGCAAGAATTTAATTAATATCATCTGCTTAATCCAGAATTTTTTTTAGATTGTTGATTTAAATCAGATTCTTGTGCAGAAGTTTATATAAACAATGCCCCTGTTGCTTTCAAGAGTCTGTACTTCAAATGTTGCCTCCTAAGATACAGTTTAGGGGCAAAGGGACAGTGGTGACAGAGGCTGCAAAGGGAAACAAGTTTCTTTTTTTGGGAACTGCATTTCTTTTCACAATGATTTCCCATCTTCTGTATGGGATAGAGTTAACTGATTCCCAGGAAATTACCTCCTTTTCTTCAGGCACATGGTAGATGTTCCAAATATAAGATGATGAAATGATCTGCAGATATCTCATATGATCCTTAACTGTTGAATTTTTTCTACTATACAGGACCTTAAATCCATTTAGATGGATTTAACAGCCTCAGCAACAGCTCCTCTGTGCTGAGTACCGAGTCAGATGGCTGTAGTCATGGCAAGAATGCAGTACTTTAGGTACCAGGAGCTACCCTCTGTCTTGGGCTTTGTAATACCTGGATCTTTAACCCCTTTACTGGGCTATTACCAAAACATAAACTTGTCTCATTTGATCAGTATATCTAGTATTTCCTTTAGAAGAATGTTTTGGGTCCAGTAGTGAACCCACTAGGGGATGGAAAAACTGAAATCTCAAGGCAATGGAGCACTAATAAATCTAATGACAAATTATTTTGACAGTGAAATCATGTATTTTTAATACCACAGACAAGGAAGTCAGTCACTAGGACCATGTGATGGAAGCACATATGTATTTGAGACACTTGCTAGGGATCAAAAAGTTATTGTGTTTCCCTTAGAAGTGCAGAGATCTTCTTCAGACATGGGTGCATGTTTCCTATCAGATTTCCATGGACTTTAGTGTGACCATGGCATGCAAACAAAATCTTTTGTTTATTTCAAAGGACGAGAACTGCATCAAGTCTTTAGTTTACCTTGTCTTGTTAGTCTCTGATACCTTTGCAGACAATGATCTGGGAGGAGATATTTTTTGGTAAATCATTGCTCTGCAATATTCTTCTATTCCAATAGATTCAGGGGTACCATAGTTTCTCTTGTTTCAGTGAGATTTATGCAATAGAATAGTGGGGTGAAGAAGCTAATGAAACTGCTCACAAAAGGTGAGACTCCATCTATCCCACACAAACAGACCCAGAGTAAACTTATGCTGCAAAACATTATTTAGTCAATGCTTCTCTAGCTGCAGTATGCTGAGAACTGGCTGATTACCCTGTGCCATCTCTCCTTCCTGCTTTCAGCTGCTAAATTGCATTAGTCATACTTCCTTAGTACTTATTTTCCACATAAGTAATTACTCTAGTAACAGGGGACTTCACTGGATGGTAAATATCCATGTCTTTGGTGCTCACTGTGTTGCTTATCCTTTCTCTAGGTGATTTAGAAATATTGATGTCCATGACACAAATTAAATTATTATTCCATTTTACCTTTCAATAACATTTTAATTTTAAATTAACTGCCATATAGCACTCTCTCCATCTTTCTTTGATCTCTCCATAAAAACTTAAATTTTGTAAATGGGGAGGATGGCAGAAACAGAAGCTTTCCCTTACTGATGTCATAAGTGCAAGGAAACCAAGATTAGTGAGGGTGTTTCAGAGAATTCTAATCTAAACTTATACTTTTGTAATAAAGTATCACTTTTTGGAACAGAGATCAAGAAATTAAACCTTCACTCCCCTGTTCTGTAGCAAGGGCTCCATCACACAGTATTGAACTTGACAGAATGTTTGCTTCATACCCTAATAACTATTCTTTCTGTCAATATCCTATTTAATTTTGATTATGCAATATCTCCATTGCAGGAAGAAAGGAACCCCTTTTAGCATGTGTTATTCCATAGCTCAAAAAGTACTTTATGGAAGAAATTTTTAAGTATTGCCAGTGAAGAAAAATATGCCCATTAATTTTAATCCTCACGACATAAAAATGGAAATAACTTCTGAGAATATACAATCAGATGGGCCAACTATGTATATTCTTCCCCACCAGAGGTTTAAAAATATTCTATGATGTAACATTTTGTGAATTCCCGTTTCCTTGTTTAGCTGAAGTCCCTCTTAAAATATCAGCTGCTTATCTAAGATATGTGACTAGGAAGTAAATATGAAAGTTAAAAATCCTAAATGAATAACGGAAGCAAAATCTACACACCTTATTGAACAACCATGCAATTTTTTTTATTTGTTGCCCTCACAATCTCTTATTTAAAATACCTGAAAGTAACAGTTCTATTGCTTTTGCTTTCACAGTATTCATTCTTTGATAAGAAAATGTCCTTAATTACTTTTGAGAAGTGGACTGCTTATTTTTGTTTCTTAAAAAAGTTAAAAATTGCAAAACCAGCACACAAGATTATGAGAAGGGAACAGGGAGGGGAAGGCCAATGAAAGGGGAAAGAAAGAGGAAACATTGATGTAATAGCCAAATGTTTTGTCCTGTCTTGTTGAGGCTTGAAACATCAAGGTTTTCTTGCCAGCCTTGAAAGATACTATTAGTCAAACTCCTCTGAAACATTTGAAAATATATTTTTCTAACAATTTTGAGCTAAAGCTCAAAATCCAGGTTATATTTTCTGATTCAAATACTTAATTGTTTAATCAAATTTTAGAATGAACTCACTGAGAGATGTGAATGCAATATTGCTAAGTCTGCCATGAAAAATCCGTTCAAAATTTAAGACTGAAAGTGAATCCTTTTCATTTGGGGCAGACTATTAGTGTCCTGATTTCAGATGCTAATAGCCTGAACTGATGCTGAAAGCCTGTGCTAATCATTACTTTACAAACACTTAGTTATCTGACTCCACGTTTAAAATTTATGTTGAAATACATAAAGAAATCATATTTTTCAAGCATATCTTATTAAAAAGCAGGAGAAATAGAATAAGGGTCTTGTATGTGTTTTTTGAAAAACAGACTTATGAATACAGAGGTACTAGGTTATCTGATATTTGTACCTGATATTTGATGTAGCAGTTGAGCAATGCCAATTTCCTGTAGGAAGTTTATTCTGATACAATAATTATTACTAGGCAAGGCTCTAAATATAGGCCAGGAAGGCAATTTTAAAACAGTAGAATTATTTATCTTGAATGAATGATACCACTAAAAGCACTTGGAATTTCAGCCAAATGCAACTGAAGGAATAGGATGCTTTTGTCTTCCTGTTTCTCCTATAGTTATGAAAATACAGACTTAGACTGTTGAGTGAGGCAACAGGTGTCTAATGCAGAGTCCAACATATTTTTCTGTGTTTTGCTTTGCTTTCAGGGATCAGTTGCAAGAGTGATCTAATAAGTAGGCTACAGAGTCAGACTGCTCTTGCCTAACCCCCCTCTTACTCAGTTATTTTTTCATTGCTGTCTGCAGAGATGCATGGCTTCAGCTGAACAGGTGGATCACATCTCTCAGGACTCCTGTGTGGCTTTGTGTGTAGGATGAACAGAGAATCAAGTCTCTCCAGGCTGACAAGGGATTTGAATCCAAACCTCCTAGGCAACTGCTTTGATTATAAAATTATTATAAAACAGTAGTAAAATTATTATAAATCCTGTCTAGATTTTATAATCAGTCAAATTCTTTTCACAAGTGTTGGCTTTCATCCTTACATGGAGAGAAAGGTGACCTGTCCATGGTAAGGAACTACCTAGTTTGTAAATTCAGTTGAGTAGGTACTCAATTGTTTGGATCAGCAAAGTACATATCCTCTTTAGGTATGTGCAATAACAGGATACTTGGGCTTTGGAATAAGTGCTTCTTGGGACCTTGGCCAAGGATTTTTGGAGAGTGCTCTGGGACTGGGATGCCTGAATCCCATTGAAATTGTACTGTATGGGCTACTGTGAAGTACTGGATTGTACCTTTTAACACTTAGGGTGTGGAAAACTTCATATGTTTGAGAAGACAAAGATTGTATCTTTGCTTCAGGAATAACTTGTAGCCTGGAGAGTTTCAAGAACCTCTCAGAGGCTTTTCATTGCTCTTTCATTGAAAAACCTGAATTCAGGCCAGCTATGAATACCCTGTGTACCTATAAAAAGTGGGCATGTTTCAAAGAAGGCAGCTGTTAGTCATGTCTTCATGTTTCCTGGATGATATTGTCCCTAAAGCATATAAAACACAGGAAGAGAGTCATACTAGGGACAGCAACTCAATATGTTTAAGGTTTGATTTGTGGGGTTAGTTTTGGGATTTTTGTTTTTAGGGTTTCTGTTTGTTTGTTCTGTTTTTCTGTTGATGTTTTGTCTGAAGTTTGAAGTTCTGACTGTAATCCAGCTTTATCCCACATTGAGCAGGCAATTGTTTGAGCAGGTAAGCAGTGTGCAACTGCTATTTCACTGCAGTGTGAATATAGAAAAGAGACTATCTGTAAGTCATTGTTTCCTAGGACATATTATTTGGTCGGACACTCTCCAGCTAAAGGGGAAATGAGGCAGAATTTCAATACCCAAGCCCAAAATTATGATCTTGGGAACCCTTACCTTATCTTCAATTCTATACTCCTGACTTCTGCACTTCTTTCTGTTTAGTTTTTTTCTTTTTGAAGCATCCTAGAAGCCTCACCATCATGACTTTTCCCTTTTAGTATGTAATATACTGAGAGAGAGAGAAATCTGGAGCAGATAAAAACAAAATCAACTCCAGGAAAGTTTATCATGGGGTAGCATGATAAGAAACAGAAAAGCGTTTGTTTTCTGTATAGCAACTATATGGGATTTTGTTATGCCTACTGTAAAACCACAATGATTTATGAGAAGAAGCATTTTAACTACACAACAAGAAGCTAAATGTTTCCCTGTGTGGGATAACACAACACTTTCTCAGCTGGCTGAGTCTGCAGGGCCATCTACATTTATCACTCTCATAAAGTCCCCTGAATAAGTAAAAGCTCCTCTCACCCGCTCTTGCCTGTGGCTTTTAAACAGGAAGGAAGTATCATTTTCTTCTGCCTAGCACAAAGAGAGCTCTTAGCATCTAATTACAGTTTCTGTGAGCAAATGGAACCAGAAAAGCCTTTCCCTGTAGCTAAAATGCCCGAGCAGAGCTCGCACTCTCTCAGTTTTCCCAGACTAAGGTTGAAAATCTGCTCTCTAAATTATTCCATTACTTTACAGAGGAAGTATTAATTACATTACTGCAAATGTAGATTGGGGTGGGATGTAATTACAGGGTTGGCTTTGTGTCTGTTGTCCAACAGAATTAGGCAGGAAGTGTTTGCAATGCCAGCAGTTTCAGGTGTTTTGCAACCTATTATATTTGCTGGTTCTCACCAGGTCTCACAGATGGATCAGGTGACTTTCTGCTGCCCGATTGTCTGGAAAATCCACAAAGCTGCTATTACTACAGGTTCATGGCTTTTACAAGGCTGATGGGTTCAGATTTTTAGAGGAGGAAAAGAAAAAAATAAAAATCCATTCTTCTCCATTCAGCCCTTGCCAAATTTTGCTTTCTTCCTTTAATCAAAGACTTATTTTTCTGTTGGTTTTCAAGTTTCCTAGTTCTAATCCTCTATTTTTCGCCCATTTTTTCTGCTCCTCTGAGAATAACTTTCTTGTTATGGGGAGAAAATTGCTGTATGTTCACAGGAAAAAAGCCATTGGGCTCTGCAGCAGGAAAAACAGTGGGCACTGGGCTGCCATGACTGCACCATACTGGGAAATGCACTTAACTTCCATTCTAGCACAGCATAGACTTATTTTCTGGGGTTGTTTTTTGTGTCTTTCAGGAGAACAGCTCTATTTTTTTGGACTTGGTGGATGGTAGGAAGAAAATCAAATTCCTGTACTCTTCAGCTGCTGGTGCTGTCACCAGGCATAATTTCAGCCTGAGCTGAATGAACATGTCCCAGAAAAATGCCTGATCATGGCTCAGGAGTGATGGAGACCATTGTCTGCAGACACCTTTGATAAAGATTCCTCATGTAGAGAGGAAAGGGTTGGTTTGTATGGAGACAGGCTGTTCTGTCCCAGCTGAGCTGGGTGCAAGTGGATGGTCTGGGAGCTTAGTTGACTTATTTGTACAGACATGATCAATGGGTTTGGATATATTTAACTTGAGCCCTGAACAAGTGACTGTCCGTGTTTAAACATGCTTTCATCAAGAATTTGGGATGACTGTTCATCAGGGAAATAGAATTTTAAGAGGCAATTCTCTGATATTTGACCTGTATTTGCTTCTTCATAAAATCTGTTTGTACTGACTAATGTGCATGAACAACATGCTCTGGTCTGTAGAAGTTTAAATGAAACAATCTTATCCGCTGAAGGCAGATGGGAGGGGGAAAAGACAGTAAAATCTCTTCTTTTAGATCAAACTGTGTGGCTAAAAATACCACCATTGCCCTCATCCATGTGTTTCTGCTGTTCTGTCCAATGAGCCACTTCCACTGAGCATGTAATTTTGTCTGACCACAAATAGTCAAGCTGAGTTTGCCTGCCTGTTGCAGAAAAGCAGGACGGGGGGGAAATGGCAAGAAACAACAGGCTGGGACTTGTAACCTGGCCAACCAACACAGTTATAGATGAAAAAGGAAATAGCAATCACAGTGAAGACACTACAGCTGTATGTTTTTCTGGCACTATTACTTGTTCTTTTATTTAGGGGTACAAGTCCTAAAAAGAAAAATTCTGGTATTGTGGTTTTATCCAGTTCTGTATAAAACCTTAAGGTCAAGATCAAGACTTATAAAACATTAATTATCTTGATACTAAGTGCAAACATAAGAACACTGTGGAATGCTCCAGATCCATCCCTCTATGACATTAATCTTTAATAATATAAACATTCAGAATATACCAACATCAATTTGTCATGGCAAAGTCTCTGCATACAGTTTTCAGTTTTATATGTTAGCAAAGATGGAAGACATATATTAAGTTTCTTTTAGCCCTTAAACTTATATAAATATGAAAGGTAGATGCCAACACAACATGTGCCTTCAAAATTCCTAAAATAGATAGGATAGTTATTACGTATCCACAGCCCCCATGAATGCCAGCATTTAAGATGTATATTCATGCATATACTGTGGCTGGTGTAGTGAAGTGTGGAAAATATTTATATTCATTCTTGAAGAAATGACCTTAATAATTCATTTTGGACTCCACCTCTCCTGAATTACAGTTGCCTCACTTGTGGAGTATTTTCCATATCTTGGAAAGACCCTAATAAATTCTAATACTAAGGTGGAAATAATTAGTAGTTTATGATGTCACAGATTTGCAAACTTTTTTCATACTTGTGGTTGCAAGAAGCACATATTTCCTTTCTGTTCCCTCATGCTTAGCGGTGCTTTAAATTTCTTTCAGTGATAATTGGGGCCTTTTTAGAAAGATGCAGCATTTGTTTCAGATGTGCTTGGAACTAACTGGAAAACTTGTCTGAAAAAGGAATATATTCATGAGATTATCAGTGATAAGAAGCACAAATAGTTTGATCCTAAGGACTGATATATATTGTATTTTAAGAAATTATTCTAAAGATGACTTTTCTAATTTACCTAGCAAGGCTCACGTTTTATGCGACCTAGTAGAGCCAATAGCAGATCATCATGCAAAGGTTTTACAGACATTATTAAAACACGCTTTTATTCCTAAACAGCTTTGCATATTACTGGAAAAAGTTAAAAAACATCTAACAGTGACTAAAATGTGAGGATTTCACCCCGAGTGAGGATTCTAAGGGGAAGGATTGCACCCAAATTTAAGACCGAACAATGTTGAACTTCACTGGGAATGACATTCAGAGGAATGAAGCAGTTTTAGATCGTTTTGGTTCAAGTGCAAGTTGGATCTGAACAATTAGCAGCGATTCCAATGTGTGTACACATGAGTGCAAGTGAAAACTTACTAAGAGAGTTTATGGCAGAATGGGAAAAAGATAAGGAACAAGTGTCACGGGATAAAGGAATTCAACAAAAGAATAAAGACTGTATTCTTACTTGGTCAAAAAATGGGCAACCTTCTGTTCATATCCAGCCAGATTCTCATCTTTTTTTCACATTTACTGAAAGACAACTTCTGCTGAGAAGGCTTCAGCACACAGTGCATTATCTTTATAGCATTCCAGAAAGTGGTTATTTAGCAAAAGAACTTGCTGGCTGCTCTGCACACTTTTTTTGCACACAAATTAGTCTTTCAAGTTCTTAGAAACTTCCTAAAATTTAAACAGATGTGAGCTTGCTAAACAGTTCCAGGAATATCAGAAATCATATACATATATACTAAACTTTAAATCTTCTGTATATTTGTTTCCTCTTTGATACATTCTCCTGAACGTTTCCATATATATTTTTATTTGCCTTTCTCTTCTTGCAGTTTTGTTTTTTTCACTCATCCAATTCCCTTTCTCACCTCAGTTGTCTGTCCTGTTCCTTGTATTTCTTTCTTTTTTTGGGGGGTGGGAGGGGATTGTTTGTTTGTTTGTTTGTGGTTTTTGCTTGTTTTTGTTTTTCTCCCCAAAGAAGATGAAGTACCAGCTTTTTAGACGAGGTAGGGGCCATTCTGTAATTGTCCACATGGTTCAATAATGGAATTATTGGAACTGGATTAAAAAGTTAAATAAATAAATAGAAACATTAGGAAAACGTGAAAGGATACATGTAACATGCAGGCTACTAAACAAAGACCATCTTGTGCAGAGTGTAAGAAAACATAATGACTACAACCTGCCCTAGGGTTTGAAAACAATTTACTGAGAAGTCTTTTACAGTGGCTAGCTTTGGAGCCGTTTCTAATTAGGTAGCAGGTAATTCAAAATGTGTTTAAGTATGTTCAATAAATTTCCTTCAGAGTTTCAGTGTTATAAATCTGTCATGATGATTTTTTGGATCTTCAGGAATTAACAGATCCTAATCTCAGAGCTATAACACAGTCATATTTCATGACAGCATGTTTCAAAATGAATATATTTCCATAAGAAAAGTCCCAAGCTAAACTGGCCCTGAGAGATGTGAACAGAGTAAAATATTTTGGGAGTGATTCACCCCTTGCAATTACAATACTATTTTTGTGTTTTGATAGCAAAATACAAAAATGTCAGAACACATCACTCTTAAATATTCTTTTTGATTTTACATGCAGAAAGTGTAATCCTCTCAAAATATCTAACTCTATTCCTGCTTTTCATTTCTAGACTTCAGTCTGCTGCAGTGGAAAATACCTACAAAATTATTTGGTCTGTTTCCATCTCAATGCAAATCTAGGAAAAATGCCCCCCAAATGTTATTGCTGCCTTTCTAGATAAGATATGGCTAGATATGCATAAAGCATCAAAACAACACACTGTCCTACTCATTTTCCAGGGTGGTGGGATGAGGGTTCTTGAATGACATAGTGTAATGTGTGTTTGAGACTTATTGTCACAGACAAGCAAGAATGACTCTGTGGGGACCCAGCTCAAGTCTGGCAGGACTTTTGAGCTCAGTGTCCAAAACCAGGCAAACATGTACTGAGCTAACACTGGAAGCAATGAATCTTTGTTCATGTACCATGCCATCATAGCAGGAGGTTTTTATGCAAAATGGATGCACTGGCCACAGGTAATGGACAGTCAATTGTACCTGCTGGCCCATTGTAATGAAAGTATTCTGTGCCTAAACATGTGTACAGTGGAAAAGGCTGAGTGTGGAATGGAAACTGTTTGAAATACAGAAGATGAAGAAACTTGTAATTAAAGCAGGCAGACTGAAAGTGAGACTATGCAAAGACAAAAGAAGGAGAAGGAAATGGCAAATTATTTAACCAAAGAGTACTTCCAGGTTGGGAGAGAAGGGAATTTACAGCCTTGGGAAAGACAAAAAGAAGAATTGAAAACAATAAATAGGCAAAGTTGTTCAGAGCCTTAAAGAACAATGAAATTGTGGCACATAATTTAAATGTAGAAGAGAGAGCAAAACGTTGTCTAAGTCCTGTTAACACTGACTTGTTGGTAATGCTTGCACTTCTGACTTTTTTGCTTTTAAAAGCAGTTGGAATGTTGTTAATATGATAGTGCTAGCTCCTCTAAGGTCTGCACCTACTAGCAATGCATCAATCCTCTAAGTGAGTTCTGAATTGCCAAGAGTCCATGAGATTTACGTTTTTAGTTCCATCCTTCATGAGTTAGTAATGTTTGCCAGTTATTCCTTCCGAATTAGGAAGAAGAAAAAAACCCCAACAATTGTACATATTATTCAATTAAAGTAACTTGCAAAAAAATTAAAAATATAAAAAGAAAATACACCCAAATTTTTTTTTTTGAAAGCAGAACATCTAGAGAATTGTGCTTTGAAAAATGGATTGCATATTGACAGATAGCAATGTGTTTTTCAGACAGTCTCTTCCATTCTTTTTTTCTGTGTCTCTTATCCCAAGAGTGGAGTACACTCTATGTGTTTCTCCTATGGGCAAATTCAAAAAATTCCTCCTAAAACTGCTTCTAGAGCCCCAAAGAACATTCTTACTACCTCTAGAAAAAGCACAAGTTTCTATAATGATATGAATATAAACGTTGAATATCCTAAACGGGATAAAAAAAGTCATTGTGAGGATAACATAATGAGATTACAAAGCAAGAAAAAAGAACAGTGAGTGTCTAAACAGGTGGCAGCAATTTCACTCTCACCTTCCAGGGCTGTGTTGTCAGACACATGTGAGTGGGACCAGCTGCACTGCTGAACATCTGATCTGATGCTGTCTGTCCTTATGAATTTATGTGGTGATTTTGGCCTCCCTGGAGACAAAATTATTTGTGTATTTTGTTACTGTGAGCAGTAGTGGACTCTGCTTTGTTTCTCTGAATGTGCTTCTGCTCTATAAGCTCTTCAAGCCTATCACACTGTCTGAGTTCCCACTTTTTCCATCTAGTTTTGTCCCTAATCTCTTCATCACCTCTCTCAGATGAAGAGAGGGTGCACACATCAGGCTCCTCATCTCAAGGATGGAAGCAGCAACAGGGTGTCCATAATTTTCTGGGATTACAGCATACTGAAGGTAAAGAAACTTCCAAAAATGAGACTCAGATCTTGATTCAGTTGCCTTCACATGCAGTTCCAGTGCCATTTGAACAATCCTATGGTATTTGGTCTAGCCTCCAGCTACTCTGTGGAAGGCCCAGTTTTCCCAACCCACACTGTACCACGTCTATGAGTTTCATTTCAAAATCTAAAATACATGAGAATGATTCAAATGGTACTGAGAACTTAAGTGTGCCTGAGTCAAGCCCTTTGTATAACATCTGGTGTGTAGTTAAGGCAAACCTGTGCCAGATGGTTTCCATATTTTAGTTTTTCTCTTTTTCTTTGGCCTAATGTGTAGTGTATGGTAGAAGACACTTGTGGTTTGTTCACTAACCTGGTAAAGGACAGGCTAGTTCCTCCTCTATAACCTTCGTCAAAAAATTCTATTAAATAAGAAAAGTTAATATTTAAGAGAACACTGGAAATGTAAGATTCTGAAATTTTTCAGAACTATAGGGTATAATAGAGCTATATTGCAGAGTCACCTGGAAAGGAAAAAATAAGCATTGATATTCTTGAAACAGAAAAAGAAACTGTTTGAGTAAAAGCTTCATCACTTCAGTTTTACAATGATCATTATTGTCCTAAGCATCTTTTACTAAAAGAATGAGGCCCTAGTAACTTTTTCAAGGAATGCTTTCAGATTAGCACGCTCAGAAATTAATTTTGAGTAAAAATTAATTTTGTGAAAAATTTTGAATAAAACCTGCAATGGAGATTTACCTAGGTTTTGGAGAGTGGATGTGCTATTTAAAATAATTCTTTGAGTTTCATATTCCCATTGTCTGATTTCATACATCTCCTTGATTGAAACACAGAATTTCTTGTTATAATGCTTGAATGTCTCAAGGGAAGCTTTAATGGGTTCTGAATTCTATTCTGAAATTGTCCACCAGAATGACAAATACAGAACCTGAAAGGAACATTTACAGGATATATGTGTCTCTGGACCCTTCATAATTGCCCTTGTCATGCATCACAAGCAGAATCTCAATAACGGAATCAGAGTGATAATGGGAAAAAAATACTGACAGAAAAAAGTTCTACTGGAACCATCTAATTGAGATAATTGTTTTGAAACACTTGGGGAAGGATGTATCAATAACAAACTTAAAATTTTTGATGGTAGAGATAAAATTATAAATTATTTGTCTTTGGAAACCCTTTAAAATATAATTGAAGATGGGAATAATAGACTGTACAAGTTGAAACATTTTATTTATGATAGCTGAGCTTGAAAGTGGTTCACTTAACTTTTATTGCAGATTGTGTTGTAAGTTTCAGTCCATTTTTCCTTATCACTGCCTGAATGCTAACATAGTCATTTGCCAAAGCATGGCTATAATAACGTGATAGAAAATGATGTCACCTCATGGAAGGGAGTGTCTTGGCAAAATTAAGATCTCTTGGGGTCATGTTTCAATCTCGTGAAAACCTTTGATTTTGAAGTCCTCTACCTACAGGTAGAGTAGGCTGAAATGGCACCTGGGTCATGATCAAAACATCAGCAGAGAGGGGATCCAGAGATGCTCTGCTAGGTCTTTCACTCTGGACAATTAGGAGATTAGGTTCATAGGGACAGCACACCATGCTTGTACCATGGTGTAGAGTTCATCACTGACAATAAGTGAATACTAAGGGTACAGTGAGGTAGTTAAGACACAAACTTAAAATGTTAGAGAGTGACAAGGTACAAGCTGGAGGCAGCATTCTCACAAATTTTAAGAAAAACTGTTTAGATGGTTATGGTCAGCTCTATCTGGGGGAGGAAAACTGTCCCAATGAAAATTAAGTACAAACTGAAATGTTTGAATAGCACCATTGTCAGGAAGGAACTTAGTGGGTCATACAGACTGGTCTCAGTAGGTAACTCATGTTAAACAAAAACTTAAATTAATTTATGCTAGATGCAACCTGTGTAGATCATCACATTCAAGCTCAGTGGCAATGCCATCTTGAAAATTAAATCTATTTAGGAGCACATTTTGATTACACTTAGTCAAGCTTGCTCTCAAAATTGCTTTAGCACCTATATGAGCCAAAGCTGATCTTGAACCTTTGGTTAAAGTTCAGAGATTCTTTGTCTTAGATATGGTTAGAGATCTAATTCTAGTTCCTAAATTACTCTATCTGTGACCTTATTTACTGCCTCACTGTGTCAGAGTTCTCTTTTGTTTCTTCATATATCTATTTCATCCTTTATTTATATATAGAGAGTAACCATACCTCCTCTCAGTTTTTATTTTTCTAGGCTAAACAAACATTGCTCATTTTAGTCTCTGTTCATATGATAAGATCTATCTTCCTGATCTTTTTCCCCAGATCTCTACCATTCTCTGCCCCTGTTATTGTTTAAATTCCTCTTTGTTGCACACAGTTTTTTCATAATTCCTTTTACTATGTTCTCCAACAGTGGTCTCCATATCTCATTGCAGGGGAAAAGTCCATCATGAAATTCTAAGAATATGTGCACTTTTTGCTGTTGTTTGTGCAAGTCAACTTTTAATCTGAAAATTGCCTGCTCAATCTAAACTCTGGCGCTCTCTATATTAATTAAACAAGACTGCTGGAGCAAGAATAACCAACCAACGAAAAAATCTCAAAACCAAAATCCCACATACTTTACTTTTCCTTAAAGACTGTAAGCATTAGTGTTGGGAGGAAAAAAAAATCTGATTATATTTCTGGCATGGAAAAAATGTGTGTTTTCCTAAAAATGTTTTGAGAATCCAAGTGGATGGGCAGAGTAAGGATGTTCCAGCCCTATCTGAAGCAGTTTCAAACCTGGAAGACACGAGGGGATGATCAGCCATAGTCGTTCTTGCCTAAATTACAAGTTGCCCTGTGATGAAAATGACCTAATCTATGTCAGATATTCCCTCTGCATAGTAGAGGACTTCAATCTCCTGTTCTATATTTGGGCTTATCTAGAATCTAATGACAGAGGAACAAGACAAAAATTATTAAACAGATGACAATAATTTGGGGCTATAAACTCATAGATGAGAGTAAAGGTTAACCAATGTGCTGTTGGAAAGGTTAATGCCTCCCTTTTAACATATGGCCAAAATAGTATTAATTTTAAAGGCATTGTTCTTATCTCTGTCATATTATCCTATTTATACCTTGTCATAAAATATCTGTACATATTTAAATATTGTTGGATGCCTTCTCAGATATACTAAATTCCCATGAGGAGCAATTTAGGGATCAAAGGTTTCACACTTTCAAGGTCAGCACTTCTACACATCTGTGTGTAGGAGATGTCTTGATAAATACATATGAGAGACTATCTGACACAAGCAGCAGTGATATTATGGGGCTGAGGTAGGTGAGCCAGGCTTTTCCCTTCAGCTTTGTGTTGGAGGGTAAAATGAAATGCTGTTATAAATGAATGCAATTTTACTTGGTGTGCCCTCTTATGTGAGTTGTTAGTTTTGCTCTGTGTGTTTATTGGCCAGTATGGTTCTCTACCTCCCTTAATGCAAACTCTCGTGTTCTTTCCCAACCACTTTTAAAGGCCAAAACCTTACAAGTCTTTAATTCATTGCCCAGCAGGAGTTTTGATTTATGATAAAATAAATCTATGTGCTCTCATCAGGAGGGTAGAAACTTATGATAAAATTATTCTTCCAGCTCCACTGTCACAGAGCCAAATACAGTATTTTTCAAATTTTAAATTGCATGTAGTACTTGTTAAAATTGACCCTCTCATTTTTCAAATGTTACCTAACTGTTTTTTCAGTTGTCTCTGGTAATAATTATCGACCAAGACTATTTAATATTCTCAACTTTAGGAATATTTCTTCATTTGAACTGACTGATTTTTTAAAATGCTGTAGAGTATACCTTTTACAAAGAAATGACTAGAAATTATGTTCCCTTATTAGTGAAAAAATTTAAAACTTTCCGATACGAATTGCAAAAAATGGTAGATTTACATTTTTAGTTCCATTTTTCATGGGTGAGTAGCATCTAGTTAGTTTGATGCAGACAAACATGAAGAAGACAATGTGAACCTCATGCCTCTTCCAGAAAAGGGATTGGCAGCATTTTCTCTGTGCTCCAAATCCATGGATGGTGAGATTGGCTAGGTAAGACAACTAAATATCCAATTTATCACTGAGATTCCTAGCTTAGACCTTCAAAAAGTACTAATGATGTCACAAAGTCTCCCATTCTCAGCATAAAGAGAGAGCTGTGAGTTTGTAATGCAGTGATTCTCTGTCATCAGGGGTTTTCCATAATCAGTCCCCAAGCATATTCAAATTGCTACTCTGAACTTGTGCATGGTAAGAGTGTAATGCTGTAGGGGAATTATCAAGTTATTAATGAAAATAGCAGGCTAGAATTTTAAATTATTTTCCCATCCTCTTTGTGTGTGCATATGTGAATGAGAGATCATGAGAAATATTGTTGTAGTATTGGAGCAACTGGATTTAGGCACCTATAGCAGACTATAAAGTGTGTTTGCACAGGAAGTTATGCCAAAAGAGGTCAACTGCCAGTGTTTTGGTATTTTCTCAGAAAAAAAAAGTAAAAATAGCTTAGCATGGTGAAACTGAAATACATTGGCCTAGTGAAATGTGCAGCTGGAGAAATTGTACCAGAACTGTGTAACAGACAGCAGCAGACAAGCAGACAAATTCAGTTTTCTACACACTTCTGTTGGACCTTTTTCTGTTATTAATCACTGAGGCCAATAAAAGCAGTATTTTACCAGTTATTTGGACAGTACTGTATTTTGTGTTATGCTACAGGTATTTGATGTTTACATCTCTTCGGGTCAGTGTGTCTCCTTAAATTCTTTTTGGTAGGATACACATAAATTTAGATTGGATATATTGCACAAATCTAACTTCTCTTTACTGTTTTTAAGGATAGACTGGCTGCTTCAGACAGTTATTTATCCTGAGCATTATAGGTGCCTATCTGAATGCAGTAAGAGCCTCTCTTGGAGGACTCCTCTTTAGAAAGCCCCTGTTTTTCAGCAGTGATCAGGGTCCACACAGCTAACTTCAACCAGTGGTGAAGTTTTCATGACCAAAACAGAGAGGAGTTGCCCTACCTTTCCTTAGGTGTAGACATAGACCCAGCCTTTCACAAAATCCCAAATATAATGAGTTGGTCACAACTGCTGAGTGTTGGAAAGCTCTTTTACTTTCTTAAACATTGCTATTTGGAATCACCCCAGAGAAGGAGAGTGAGCTATGAACACCACAAACAATCAGGTGTAAATTCAGCAGCCTGTACAGGCCCACTCATCTCTCTGTGAATAAGTGGTCCCAATATATTAAAGAGAAAGATATTATAGAGTTGGGAAGCACTCACTTCTTGACACATTGTTAGCATGAAATGAAAAATCTAGGTGCACAGGAGGGAATGCCTCAGGGAATGACTTATAGCCCCATGCCAGTCTCTTGTAAGTTTGTCTTGTTGCATGAGCTGCCATGAAGATAAAGGTTCAGCATGGGCCAGACTAACTGGTCATCCCTTGTTTTGAGAAATTTCTTCAGAAAGATATCAGTCACAGCTTTCATACATCAAGGATATAAATGATGGTTCCATCTGGAAAATCAAAGCCAAATATACCGTTTCAGTAAGAGATCATAGAATGAAATATAAGGAACCCCTAATTTTTTAGCTTTTTTCCCCGGAGTGTTAAGGATTGAATTTAATGATCCATATCTGAAGGACATGCTTGAGGCTGACAAGGTCAGAACTAATTTTACATGTGGTACACAGATTTGAAATGACTCTCCTTAACTATGGAATGAATGATCTATTCAACTTCCCTCAGCAGCAAGGCTGGACGTGTAGTAGCAGATTTTCCTGCTGTTCAGGTATAATTACAGAATCACACAGGTGGCGTTCAGTCTTTCTCTAATTCTCTTCACATTGCCCCAAAGTTGAATGTTTTCTTTCTTTATAATTCTTCTTGGAAACAAAGCAAAACAAAGTCAAAGCAAAACTAAGCATTTTCTTTGTTTGTGGAGAATATCTTACATTTTGTGCTATTTTGCCTATGGTAAATTTTTTATGCAGAAAAAATAACCCCAAAACCCAACTTTACCAAGACAAACTTGTGTTTGTTGTAAGCTATTAATATGCATATGAACATGTGGTCTTTGCCGAGGATTTGTCCATGTATGACTTTGAAGGGGCTCTAAATTTTTTTTATTCTTAAATGCATGTTCAAAATATTGGTTTCACATGCTTGTCCTTTGATGCACTAGAGCCACACCAGAGATGTCAAGATTTTTAGGAAAAAAACCAAATCTCATTCTATTTCCTTTTTTTTCTACTTTTTTCTACTTTTTTTCCTACTTTCTACTTTAGCCTGTCTCAATATATTTGCAAATAGTGGACTTGATCTTAAAACTGTACATCAATTATTTGCATTCTCTTCTTTCTACAATGTGGGTAAGAAGTGTTTATGCCAAAAATTTGAGAGCTTTGAGTTTATTGAACAAAACCTTTAATTGTTCTGAGTACATTCAGTGCTTGAGGTAAGTATAAGATGACTAACTTATTTTTCTAAATCAATCATTTGTTGGGAAATAGAATAAGAGAAAATTTCTCATTTCACCTGGAAATATATTGGCCTTTTTCCCTGAGGCAAGAGCGATTTTGTACAGATAGGAATTTTTCTCAATTAAAGCATCTTAGAAATGTACACAGAGGATGATAGTTACATATTGTTCATTTAATTCCTTTCACTTCTTTGAACAACTACTGTATAAGTTCTGTGTGCATAATCTGTCTATACACATGCATAAGTTTTTCGCTCTTGAATTCATTCTGCCCTCAGTTTCCGTTCTGTTCATGGTTTACCTTCAAATCTTTGAGTAGATTTTCAGAAGTGTAGGTCATAAATAAATTGTCCCTGACATATACTCTGCCATGCCTGAAAGACAATGGAGTTCCTAGAAAATTGATGAACTGGCAGGTTTGTACAACGTCATGTGGAGATGTGTGCTTAGATCCTAGAAGGTTTATATCAGTGTTAATTCCATTTTGTAGCTGAGCTAATAACCATATCTCTCAACAGCATTAATTAATGTAGGCTTGGTATCATGTTGATGCACTGTGTTTCCTTCCAGTAATAAAATTAGATAAATGGGTGCTAATTTGCAGACTTTCAAGCCACATTCCATTGCTATTAGTCAAAGCCTACTAAATTGAAATCTAGAGAAATCTATATCTTATGACAATAAGGCAGAGATGCTACTAAAAAATCATTTTACATTTTTAGAGCTGGCTAGCTGTACAATTTTGGACAAGTCAACCTGTAATCTGGAACCCTGTAGTAAAACCTTGAATTCAATATAGGCCACAGAAGAACTGGGTAGACAGTGAAAATGAAATGAGATGGTGATACTTTTATAATTCTATTCTTTCACTAAATTTTATGAGACTTCTCCAAGCACAGAAGAAACTAAATTTAAAAAAAAAGCAAGACCAGAATAAAAACTAAAAATTTGGGGTGGGCTTTTTTTCCCTGATCCAAAGAGCAAATTTAGGGCGTTACTGTAGAGAGCTGCAGCCAATGAATATTTTTTAGAGAGATCTGACAGTAATTTACAAAGCACAACTGAGGGGGGGGGGAACCCAACCAAATTAATTCCAAGTTGCTTTCTGCTTTCTCATTTATAGAGATAATTAAGGACCTCTTTACCATTCAGAGTAGACCAAAGGCTGTTCAAACTTTGACTTTCTGTTTAGGGTTCCTGAGAGGCTGTTTTGCCCTTCTGGAGCAAAATGTGTGATGGCCACCCCTGTGACCAGGGATGCACACTGCAGCACAGGGTGTTACCACAAAAGATCCCTTCAGTTCTTTACAAGGAAAGGAGATGTTGCTCAGAAAACATTGCTTTTGGCCAAAACATTTTAAGTTAGGCTGGCCTATGAAGATATCTCCCTTAAGAAGGAACACTTATCTTCCTATTTGAGGCAATTTAGACAAATATTGTGCTGTGAGAGTAGTGCAAACAGGGCCTTAGCCTAGGGTATATAAATGTACTAACCACACATAACTGAAACGGATAGTTCTTCCTTCCTCTGTGTAATGAAACTTGAAGGTCTGCCAAAAAAAAGTAGAATTGCCAGAAATTCTGTCAATGTGAAAGCATCTTTCCGCCTGTAAATCAACTACACATTTAAATTACTTCCTTTCATAATCTATTAAAATGGTTTTGGCACAGTTGTTCTTTGTGCAATGTTTATTGCATAATTTCATTTCATTCTTGGTCAACAGTTTTTACTATTAAGTCTCAAATGCTGTTGAAGTGAAATATGCATTTTATTCCGTGAGTTACAAAAATGATCTAAGTAAGTATAAATATGCTTTAAAGTGGAATAGAGAGTAATATCTTGAATATTTAATCCACTAGATTTGTCAGCCATTAGGACAAGACTATTTTAGTGCAAAATGTACTGCTTTCTAGATTATCTGTTGATAGTAAGGGTGTGTAGGAAATTCACTCATCATTATTTCAAACCATGTAAACCTGCAGTTCATCAGGAAATGGTGAATTTTAGTCCAAAACAGCTGAAACATCAACTCTGAATTCATAAAATGTTCTAGAAGCTTTTCATTAAGGCTTCTGTTGCTAGGCTAAAGACAAGCCATATGAATAGAATGGAAGTTATAAAACATTGTAGGACTGTTAAATTCAGCATTTGGAAGGAAGAAGCTGTTTGCAAACCCCATAAAATATTTTTGGCAAAGTATCTATTGCATATTACACGAGGATAGAGTCAGCAAAAACCCACAAAATCATTAGGAGTCCAGGTTACTTTTCTGTATATTTAAAAGATCGTTGTAAACAAGAATTGCCCCTTTCTCCACACCTTTACATTTAAGATGTAAAAGAAGGAAAAAATGGCTTGATAAATTTTTAGCAATGCTTATAATATAGTGCACACAACAATCCTGAAAAATAAGGAAATTCCCAAAAGGGAAAAAAATGAAGATTTTTGGGCTCTCTGACCCTGCAAAATTTTTGAATCCATCTGCTTCAAAACTTGTACAGGTAAGGACATGCAAAGTTCAACTTACCCTTCTGAAAATGGAGAAACTAACCTAATGGCTACTACTGCAATTCAATATTTGCCAGGTTTTGGGAGGTACCAATGGCCACTGCTTTTCAGCCTGCTGACACCCAGTCTTTACTGGTGCAAGGGGTGGCTCCTCCTCAGATGCAATATGTTTCTCCAAGTTAAACAGATAAGAAAAGTTATTTATATATTGAGGTTCCATCACTGGCCTGATTACAGCTATCTTGAATGTCGGTGGAGGAGTTGAAGTAAATTAACAGATCGTCACTATTGAGGGATGTTACAAGTGTCCATTGTTTCCAGCAGCTCCAGCCTGTGTCTCCTTTGTCTCTCTCTGCTGAAGTCTACTTTGGACATGGGGGAGGCTCTGCTCAGGCTAAGGGTTTCAGCTGCTGTCTTCCCATTTGAAAATTCAATCAGTAGGGCAGCTGAGTAATATCCCAGAGACACACAGAGACATGGACACACACAGATGGCCACACACAGGACTCACAGACCCACATGTTCCCTGTTCCCTTGGGATGGCAGAGGCAGAAGGCCACTAGTGCAGCACCCAGCACTCCCTGCATCCAAAAGCACCTGCACATTCACAGACTCCCCCAGCACCAACCTGGCCCTTCTGCCCATCTGGCACTCACTGTCTGGCCCAGCTTAGGTGTTACTTTTCATATTCACATCTATCTAAGCATCAGTTGTGTTTATACTTTTCCATCTTAAAATAATTTTATATGAATTTAACAAAGAAATGTAGCATATAGACAGAACACTGGCTCTGACACAATCTGTGCCAGTATGTTCTAATAGATACTACCTCAGAGTGGCTTTCATTTACAGAAGATCAAGATATGATTTCCTTTGCACATAACTATGGATATCAGGGAGAAGAAAAATCATGATTTGTAAGAGGGCACAGTAGGAAACATGCCAGAATTAAGGTTTGGAGAATATTCTCAGGAGCATGGTGTGATTCTTGGGGATGGTCCTGTGCAGGGTGGGAAGTTGGAGTCAGTGGATCTTCTGGGTCCTTCCAATTCAGCATATTCTGTGATTCTGTGAAGCAGGAAATCTTCCCCAGAGTGTGTCCCTGACATCAGACACTGGACCATGACACAACCTGCCCATGAGGCCAAGGGACTGAGTGCAAATGATTGCACAGCTACACCCAGCTGGTTGTCCTGATCTAGGCTGTGGGGATGGCTTCTGCAGCTATTCACCTGTTCAAGTGAGAGAGAAGCAGCTGTGCAGTGAAGTTGCTCATTATCACAGCTTTAGCAACTGGAAGGGCTGTCAAGCACTGCAACAAGTGCCCAAGGAAGTGGTTGAGTCATGCTATTTAAAAGATATGTACATGTGGATAATATTTAGGGGTGGTGTATTTTTGGGTTAACAATTGAACTCCATGGTCTTAGAAGTCTATCCCAAAAGGAAATATTCTGTGAATCTATGTAGCCATTCCTGAGAAGACAAAATAAACAGATATTTTTAATACAGAAAAGAGAATTCTTTTAATGACAATTTTCTGTTGAGGACACCAAAGAAAAATTTCATACAAGATCTTTTATTTCCCTGATTAGACTAAATTTAAATCATTCTGTAGAGCATAAAATGGCTACAAATGACATAGTTATATTTCAGTCAGTCCTGACCCACTGATGCCTGCTTTCCAGGCTCTGACATTTGGGGTCTAAGATTATTTTAGTTAAGGACATGCAGCAGTGCAAAAACTGATGTTAATATTCTTACAGTCAAATAACAAAGTATACTTAGGACTTATTAATTTCCAAATATAAAATTTCCCTTGGCTGCAAGCTCAGCTTGTCCCTGCTGTGAGCAACTTCAAAAGCAAAAAATTGTGCTTGTGGCTGGACTTACAATCCAAGTTGCCACTTTTTGCTCACATATGGGCATTTAGTATCCTTGGAGTCTCATTCTAAATTAACTAGCATTAAAAAAGAAATAAAACCAGATTACAAGGGGAAATATTAATGAGTTTCCTTTTGTAACTGGCTAGATTTCTCTCTGGGGTCTGGTATGATTAACACGTGCTGGCTGAAAATGGGTCTAAACTGCAAGAGTTTTATAAAGTATTTTTGGAATTAAACCTGTTAATTTCAGGAGGGATAAATCCAAAGATATAGTTTAGCCCACTAGAGATATACAAATACCATAGTTCTTTCATACACGAATGGTTTCCAACCAGCTCCTTTGTTTGTTCTGGCCTATGGAACTGTGCCTTGTGTTGCAGCATGACACCGTGGGTGCCATAAGAAATTCGATGCTGAAAATTTGTAGGAGTGTATTTTTCCATACAGATCTGTTGTAAAGTGTAGTATGTGGAAGAACATTTATTTACTTACTAATTTATATGTGGGAAAATAGATCATATTAGAAACCTTACTGCAAGAGTTAGCTTTGTGTAGACATATAACAGAATAAAATAATGAGGCATGAATGCCTAATCCAAGTCAGTTCAAAACTTGAATGACTCCTATGAACTGATTTCATAATTTTTGGGCCCTACTTTTGTCTGTAGAATATTTATGCTAAATTATTTCAAATAACAAATAAAAAAAAAGGAAGAAAATTATAATATAATTGTGAAAAATCCAGAAAAATAATATCGTAATATTTGTTGATTTGCTGAAATTGTGTTTTTCAAGAGGTGCCTGAATCAAAGGCATAAGGCAGAGGTTACAATTTGTTCAACGACTTAAGTAACACAGTGTGATATTTTTAAATTCAATTCCTTGAAATTAAACACAATATATCAATCTATTGCAATTCTTATTAGTTTACTGAAAACTAATGTGCACTTCTGTGGCTTCCAAAAAATATTTGCCTTTGAGGATATTTGATGCATTAATGCTTTATAAAAGGTGAGGCATCTGTCCCACAAATTAACTCTGAGTGAAGACTGAAACACAGTGTGTTCAGCAAGACATGAGTAATTAATGTGATGATCTAAAACACTTTTATCCTACCTTGATAAAATTATAACAGAAAAAGCTTCCCTGCTGACATTAACAGATGTCACTTTAGATAGTTTTCTTAAGGGCAGACTGGAGGCAATCATCAAGGGGTAAAATTCCATCTACCACAAGCAAAGATTTACATTGCTGGCCAAAGGTTGAAAAAGGACATTGCTGTAAACAAGTTTCATAAAATTCCCCATTATTTTCAGTTTGCTGCAAATTTTCTTCATCCTGGTTATCCTATGTCCTTAAATTAAAAAATTATCTTTTATATTATTCCTAGAGAGTTCTGGCCTAGAAATTCAGTGATGCAGTCTCTTATGTGTCTCTTTACAGTCATATGTCTGTCATAATTCTCATCCTGGATTCTAACCCAGAAAAAAGCACCTTGAAAACAGTTGGTTAAGACATTTAAAATCTGAATTGATCCACAGTATGCATTTTTATCTATTTCTAATACTGCTTTCAGGAACAAAACAAACAAAAACTCAACCAATAAAATCTATCTATTTAGCATTAATAGCAAGGATGGACCGTGCACAAAACTGCACACATTTGAAAATAATAAATGAGTCTCCAATAACTCATTTGGCAAATTCTTTGACCAATGACTGGAACTAATGGGCTCAATGTTGGAGTTACTCAGCAAGGGTTCCCTCCTATAGGTTTCAAGGTATAGCCAAGCAGCCTTGACCTTTGCCTCAAAATTAATTGTAGATATTGGGGCAGAAATGTGTAAGTAAACATATTTCTTACTCAAGGGAACTGGAAAGACACTGGTGTGAGGCCTGATGACATTGCAGGCAATGATCTTGAAATTTCCAAAGAAGGCCTTCAAAATTTCTTTTGATCATATATGTAAACATGGTACTTGTGGAAAGTGCCAAGTTGAAATTCTTGGTTTAATATTCACAAAAATGAGATTTTTAATTGAACAGGAAAGTACTTGCTTCAGCTTTATGGGTAAAAGAGGCTGTCTGTTGACAAAATTAAGTATTTGGGAAAATTTTTTTCTATAACTGTTTAAACCCAGAAGTCATCTAGTCAGACAATATAACTCAAACATAGCTGTCTTGTAACAAATATGACAGTAACAAAAAAGGCCTGATATTTTCAACAAACTCTAAACTAATTTTCACAATGGTAGGAAAAGTTTTAAAGCACGAACATTCTTTATTTGTTAAAAACTGTACAAAGGCAGTTTGTGGGAGTATTTGACAAGGAACTTGAACAAGAATTTTGTCAGCCATTCCTCTAGGACAGTGAGAAAGACTTAGAGAGGTTTTATGATTATTTGGTCTTTGGTTTAGACTGTGTAGTGTGGTGTTTTGCAGGGTTTTTGTTTGTTTGTTTGTTTGTTTGTTTTATTTGCTTGGTTTTTTTTTGGAGAGGGGGTTATTTTCTTTTTAAATATAATTTGTTTTATATTTTGATATTTTTTGTAATTTTCAATGTCTCAAATCAATATTGATTTCTATTTATTCCTGACCACATCTTGATGTCTTTCTAGAGGCTGGGTAATTCCAGAAGTCAGTAATATTTTTTTTTGTTGTTTTTTGGTGTTTTTTTTGTTTTTTTGGTTTTTTTTTTGTTTTTTTGTTTTTTTGAATGACTGACAAGCCCAGGAATTATTGATAAAGCCTAAAGAATAGATAAAGCCTAATGTAAAAAACTACATCTGATCTCTGGAAAGATGTAGAAGTCTTTAGTCAATGGAGAAAAACATTTAAGGAAGTGATTGATCTCACCCTAAAATGCACAGCTGTTGATGACTAATACAATAAAGTGCACTTTTCGCCCATTGTTTATATATAGAACATAGTAAGAAGAGTTCAGAAAACAGAATGAAGAGACCTGTTTGAAGAATCCAGGCCTTCATATCTCATACCTTAGTTTATAAACATACATTACAGGTATGGGTAAATAAAAGCTGTTGGATAGATTATAACATAGTTAAAATATATTAGTGTGGTACTGATGTTTTCATATAAACTATATTATAAATTATTTAAAACATTAAAAGAAAAGGTGAAAAATGAAGACAAATTAAAATTACCTAAGGACAGGATTAAATTGCCTAAATGTATGTGTCTGGTGCCATTTGAGATGTCTTGGGGCAAAAATTAGGAACAGATTTTGTGTTTCTTGACAATTCAATCAAATGGATTTCACTCTGAATGCTTATGTTTACACAATGGGACTCTGCTCTAGAGATGAGGTTCAGCTTGCAAATTGAGACATCTACATTTCATTATGCCTCAGCTCTCATTTTACCTAATGGAGATAATGGTCAATAGGACATAAAATAAAATAGTCAATGGAGTCTGAATAACGGTACATCTTCATAAATTTGGAACTTAAATTCAGAAAGCTAAATAGCTCTCTAGATTTAGTTGAATTTACTCATTAGGTCTACTGCATGTGGATATCCTGACTGAGAAATTTGTTTTTTCCTGCCTCGTTTGAATGCCTTGGATAATGTGGATTGTCTCAAATCTCTTTAAACACCCACAGCCCAAAACCTGAATCAAACTTCTAAGTTTAGATTACTTAATCTCTGAACTGAATCCCATTGAAAAGTATTATGTATCCTTAGTGCTTGCACAGTTACAAAACTCTTATAACACACATAATTATACCTTTTAAATTTAAAGGGACTTGAATCTGAAGGTCATTTCTTACTGGTTTTGGGGTCACTGTAGTTGTGCTGCCTGCATGGAATTGGTCCTAAATGCATGGAGGTATCCTGATTGATTTTTTTGTTTATTCTTTTCAATATCCTTACCAATACAACATCTAGTTTTGAAAGCCTATAATCAGACGTCTATAATCTAAATACTTATTTAATGTATAAATACAGAAATCCTATTCTTTAGTAAGAGACACAATGACTGTTTTAAGCATTGGTAACTCTTTATAAGGACGGTAGCAATTGCAGAGTTATTTAATTTCTTAGCATTTGTTACTCCATTTCTCCAATGTAACAGATTGCATCAAGTCTTTAAGTACTGATTTTGACTCATTTTAAATTAAAAAAGTGAATAAAGAATGATAGTGGGGATGGGAAGGGCCTAGCACAAAAAGACATAAAAAATTAGAAGTGGAAACCTTTCCAAAAAGACTATAAAGTTGCTGACAAGCAGAATATGAAATGTGGATTAAATGGGCCAGACTGCTTGTTCTTTAGTGACCTCTGAAAAAATTAAGTCAGGAAAGTCAGGAATTAAATAGATCTCTACCCTTGTCAGCTGTCCAAATGGACAGTCTTATTGATTCTGTTTAGATCTTTTTGTTTAATGTTCCAATTATCTCCCTTTGCAGCTGCATAAGAAAGACATAAGCTATTTCTACAGTTCTAAATGCATGCACCCAAGGGAATAATTCCTGGCTCCAAAGTGGTTCAGATTGCATCCACATATCCTGCTTAAGGCTAGATCTTCACAGAACACATATGACATGGTCAAACTACATAGCACTTGGGCCAGCAGCCCTTTGGTTTGCCACAGGGCACTAGAACAGTTTGATGGTGTTTTGGTTTTTTTTGTTGCTGTTCTTTTTTTGTTTTGTTTTGTTTTGTTTTGTTTTGTTTTGTTTTGTCAGGGAAGAGAGAGGTGGGGACAGTGATTTTAGCTTATAATATCTGATATAATGTGGCACTTGAGACAGGTACATATTGTAAGACAAAAATGAAAGTGGATATTTTATGCTCAGGAATATTTAATTTGGATGTCTGGAGACATCTGACAGTGAAACAAAATGCAGCAGAGACTTTCAGGATAGGACAAGAGGAACAAATGAACTTGGTTTTAGGTTGTGCATCTTGTGTTTTATATATCAATTCCTGAAGAGACATATTACAACAGCACATGAAGAGAGCTTCCTTTTTGTAGCCTCACACTTGGAACTTAATAGAGATAGCAATCCATCAGTTAATTGACTATAATTTATGATTTCTGTTGGCCAAGGCCTTGGGTTGGGCCAAGGAGGGGGCTAGGTGATTGTTTTAAGCAATTTCTATTATAGTATTGTTAAAGACTTCTGACTTCATTTTGTTCCAGATAACTAAATTGATCTTTAGCTGCTTCATCCATTTATTTGGTCAGCACATTTACGTTTACAGAAGAAATTTCTTCCTTTAATTAATGGATTATTTTGTTGAGATGTATTTTATCTGTTCCAGTTTTAGGCCACTAAAAGTTCAGTGCATATGCTTAAGCAAGTTAGATTAGGCTCAC
Organism: Luscinia megarhynchos; assembly: GCA_034336665.1. Classification (NCBI taxonomy): domain Eukaryota; kingdom Metazoa; phylum Chordata; class Aves; order Passeriformes; family Muscicapidae; genus Luscinia; species Luscinia megarhynchos. The sequence continues at coordinate 46,577,433 of JAPFBE010000003.1, read as the reverse complement.
ATTATAGACAGAAATGGCTGTGTTCAAAGGGTAGATAATTTGCCCTAGTCAGATACTCAAATGAAGAAGTCTGTCTAAATGTGCAATTTTACTTACTTTGATTGCCTTGCTCAGGATTAGACATTTTAGATCACTAAAGGTGACATGGAAAGACATCAGACCTTTATCTATTTGTTTATTCATTTGTTTGTTTGCTGTGTTGCATTTTAAAACCAGGTGTTTCCTTACATTCTGCAGAAGAGATATATGAATAATCTAACATTTTAAAAGAGAATTTAGAAACTTGTTAAATAAAAAAGGATTATATTATATACATATGGGGTTTTTTTCTTTTGCTTTTGCTCCTTTTGGATGCTTTCTGTGGCCTCCTGGTCCTTGGAGACATTTCTTTTACCTCTCCTTTTTTTGGTAAATTGTTTTAGCAAGGTTTGGATACAATCAAGTTGGCCTTCTCCACTATAATGCTTTGGAGGCAATTTCCTCTTAATTTTAAATTTGTCACCAGGGAAACCTTTTTCTTCCTCTCAGCCAAACAGATGGTTTATATTTTTCATTTTTTTATTTTTTCAGTGTTTCCACTAAAAAGGTCAAGATCATCTTTGTAAAAGTGAAGTTCTGCATTTTCTTCTACTATCTAAAAATAAAAGCATATAAATTTTTAAGGTCCTACAGGTTGTTTCTTTTTCTTCTCAACTGTAAACTACTCATAGATGGCTTGGCCCTTGTCATTGTAATACCTGAAATTCTATAAGCCACTAATGAGATTGTCATCTGACCTTTCATGGGAAAGCTCTTGGACAGCCTTGAAAGTAAAGAGTAGATTTTGGACTGATTAAAATTAAACCTTATCTTGAATTCAGGAAAGAAAGCACAAGGTAGATTAAAAGATTTTCTCCAAAACTCACTGAAAGTTTAGTCATATGAGCCAATAATAATAGTCTAACAATTTATAGTGGTGTATACAAATATGAATGTATACAGCTGTCCCATTTCACTTACAGTACATGTTGATTTACTCCTAAAGGGAAATATTTGATGCCCATACAAAATTGCAGTATTTTACATTTAAGGTAAAAATGCAGGAATTTGCATGCTCACTGACAGTTGCATGTCTACCAGTGTTCTGTAATTTTTTGTTGCTCAAAAGCGAGTTTTAACATCATAATCCATTTTTTTTTCCATCAATCAAAGAGCAATATCAGAGAGTATCAGAATTCGTTATTAGCTTACTGGATAGAACAATAGGAAATAATGCCAAATTATTCAAGGGGGGATTTAGACTGGACGTTAGAAAAAAATTTCTTCTCTGAAAGGTTTGTCAAACATTGAAACCAGCTGCCAGGGGAAGTGGTGGAGTTTCCATGCCTAGAGGTGCCATGAGTACATGTGGCACTTAGGGACATGGTTTAGTGGTGGACTTGACATTGCTGGGTTGGACTCCATGATCTTATAGGTCCATTCCAACCTAAATTATTCTGTGATCCTACAATTCCATTCATCTGGTTAATCACACTGTACTTTAGGAATTTGTGTCTTCTCATTACATGCAATCCAGCCACTGTTCCAGGCAAGGCTAGGGATTCACATGAGTATCAGCTTCTGTTTAAGACCTTCAGACTTGTGCTGGCTGGACCACTGTAGATCCTCTTAATTTTGTTTTCTCTGTGTTCTGTATTCTACAAAACCATCTCTAGCTTAACTAGATTGTTCTTACTGAAGGCTCCTTCATACTGAAGGTTTCTGTTCCTGAAGTTCCTGAGCTATTATCTTTACATTCAGGCACTGAAATGTCTGTCTTGAAAATCTGCTGGACTGTACTATTCTTTAGTGTATAGGTCTGACTTGGTATATGCATTAAAGAGCTTTGCTTCTGGACTTGTAATTACATGAGCCAGAATCCAGCGCTGGGGATTATTTGCTCACTGACCCCAGTGCATTAAGCTCTTTCAATGTTGTTTCCTCCTCAATTATTGCATTTTCCATTTTCATACCCTTCTTTCCATTAGCCCCTTGACTTCGCCTCCTTGTGCTACATCATTTGTATTTACTGAAATCTGCGTCAAAGGTTTTTTTTGGCAGTATCTAAATTAACTTTAATCTTTGCCCCTATACTTGCTGAATTACCACACCACTTCCTCCTTCTTTGTTCTCTTTTTTATTTTTGTGGCTAAAAATCTTTTTACTGTTTGTTTTAATTTCCTCTGCAAGGTCCAGCTCAGCTTGATAGTTGGCAAGTCATACTTTTCTCCTACATATTCTGACCTTCAAGACATATCTTTCTATTTAGTCAGTCTGTTCTTGCTGTTCCACATAAACTCCCAACTTACTCCAGTAGATGTCTTTTTCTTTTTTTTCTTGCACTGTTGTGATCAAGGTCAGAAATGGATAAATGGATATCTATTTTCAGCAAGACAGCATTTGCCCACATCTCAACAGCTGCAGAGAAACATCACACAGAAGACTTTATTCACTTCTTGGTTACTAAATGATTCTCAGCATGAATGGTTACATCGTTAGGTCTTTTCCTCTCAAACATTTTCTCTCTACTTGTAGTACATCTATTGGTTTTTAACCTGTGATTTAAACGTAGCTCCAAGATTCTTTTTCAGACAAGCTTTTAAACTTTAAAATCCACTCAGCTGTCACTGATTTTCTGACTTTTCCAACAATTTTCTTATTAAAATAGAAATTGTTAAAAATGAATTTGCTTTTATTTTTCTTTGTAGTTTAACCTTACCACGATCCTCATTGCTTAATTTATGATATTTTTTCTTTTTTCAGTTGTAGATGGGTTTTTACTATGTCTTGGTCATGAAGATATCATTGTTTTTCATGGTTCTGTTGTGTAAAAAATATTTGCATCACAAAATTTTCTGTTGGAATATGGTCTTCAATCAATAGATATGGTATAGCAACACTGTATTAATTTTTGTGCTATATATATATATATATATATCTCATTATTAGTAAGAACCTTATTCAAATATGATCCTGTTTTTTCTGAGTAAATGAAGAAACCTCTATCTAGAACTTCTTAGTACCTTTCTGAAGTATTTCTTCTCTATGATGTCAAGACTTCCCTCCATCTTTGTATTATTAAGGGAAAAAATAAAAATTTTCCATGCTGTTTATTTCTCTAATAAATCCTTAACAAGATGTTTGACTAGATAACATTCCTGAGAATTTATTCACGTTTGTTACTTTGTCCCATCAGCATGATTTTTATAGTTTCTACCTTTGAAAAATCTACCTTTGCAAAAGCTGCCTCTCATTACAATGAATGAAAACACATAAATGAACACAACACTCACAGGTTCCTGCAGGTCCTGCTGCCCTTCCTACTCACCTCTATCTTATAATGGAGAAACCTATGAAACCCTTGTTCTTCCAGTAAGCCCATGTGCACTGATTTCTTCTGTTTTTAATTGTTCTGAAGATTTAAAAACAATTAGTCTAGAATCCAGGTAATATTCCATTTATGATCTTGCATTTTAAGGATTCTTGAACATTCACTTTCCAGAAATTTACTTGTGTAAGATATAAATTGTTTCCAGCTCTTAGAGATCTGTTGCTTATTTAAGAAGCAGAAGAGCATGAAACAAACAAAAAAATCACTCTAAACCCCAAAACAATGGTATTTTTATTCCTTCCTTCTCCTGCCTTCTCCTTTCAAATTCAGAATCATACTCTCAAGCCTAATAAAAATCAAGAAATGATGTTAAAAAAATTCTAGTAAACTAAGCATTTAAGCTTTGCAGCAGAACATTACCTTGCAGTAGCCTCTCAAAGTCCTATTTTTATTCAATGTGGGGTTTTTTTTTGTCATAAAAATGTGAAAAAGAAGAGAAAATAGAACCTAGACTCTATAGCTAGTTTAACAAGTTACATATTAAATAGTCTTCATTCAGCAGAACTGCTGTGACAGATACTTGGTGATTTATCTAATGGCTTGAAAATCCCTCTAAAAGAGAGTTCATATCAAAGGTGATGAAAGAAAATGTTAAAAATGTCAGCTTCAGAGTGACCCCTGTTGTTTGTATCTTTTTTAATCAGAGGATTAGTATGTTAGCACGATGCAAATAGATAGATTTTTTTCAGTCAATGAACTATCTGCAAACTCATTTATGGAACCCTTTAGCAAATTTCAAAACAAGTGATTTATATTTAAAGAGACATTACTTAAAAATTATTCTTTAATTCCATTTCTTCTGTAGTTTTTAGTCTTACAAATGACATCTGGGATGGTTTTGTATATCCTCATTTTCAAACTGAGATTCTTTGACTGTTTTGCAGCAAAGAATTCTCTGCAGGTCTTCCTGTGTGCAGAGACCATGAGTAGATGGTCTCCACCCAACCTTGCTGTGAGTACTTAGTTACCCCATTAGGGATGGGTAGGTCAGAACAGGTCAAGTGCACTGTGAACCACACTGATCTCCAGTATAACTGCATAGACAAACTGTACAGAAAACCTTGCTTTCCTCTGTACTGCCAGGAGCTGGGAAAAGTTGCTGAGGATTTTTCGTCATCCTTTTTTTTCCTTCTGGGAGATCCCTTGGGCTGCTGTACTCTGTCACATAGGAACACAACAGTCTAGACTTAGGTGAGTCCTAGATTTATGCCTAAAAGGATTTTGTAAGCACATCCATGCATCTGCATGTCTGATACATGCTCACATAAAGATTTATGGTAAAATTATTGCTATGATTAAATGTATAGGAAAAGTACTTCTATGCTGCAAAATGATTTTTTAAAAATATCTTCTGTTAATGTGCATGTGGCATCAACATAAAAATAATAGTAGAAAAAAGTCTTAAAAAATGGGAGGACTGAGCTGATATATACATATATGTACCCAAGCCTATGGAGAAGCAGAAAATTGAAGATATCAGAAATTTTTTTTTGAAATTTCTAAAATTTAAATTAATGTTTTCCTATCTAAGTAGTTTTTACTTTGAATGGACTATCTATAAATGTATTATTTAACATAAAGAAGCAAGTAAAAAACAATAACTGGGTAAATTTTAATGCATTGGTATATCCTTGCATACAATCCAGAATCTTTGAAATCAACATCTGTCCACAAAGATTAGAGTGAAAACACTTTATTAAACCGTGGTTAAGGTTATGTTATTCAAAAGTTAGAGATATTCTTTGCATGAGAATTATTCAATGATCCTTTATGCTCATATTGCCAAGAACTACTCAAAATGGCCTTTTTTTTTTTTTTTTTTTTTGCAAATAACTTAAGAGTTAACCACATCAGAATCAGCAGGATTAAGCTAAATGGTCTTTTGATATCTAATGTGCTATACTTCCAAAGTAATTCATTGGCAGAGACAAATAGTTCAAGTCCAGGAAATTCGCATGCATTCCCAGTGGCAGCAAATCTTCAGAGCAGTGAGCATGGGAAATAAAGAATTCCTATTTGTGTTTCTTCCAATTTCTTGCCATGTTTCTTCATCCCAGCCAGAATTGCTCTGCTAAAGATTCCACAGTGGCCAGTGAAAGGATGAATGGAATTTAGTTCTCTTTTGTGAGCTGTGTGAGGAAAGAGAAAGGACACAGTAAAGCTTTTATTGACCCAACTCCAAATCCAGTGTGTCTAACTAGGAAATTGTTCATTCAGATGGAAGCCAAAAAAGTGTCTATGCCTCAATGTGGCTGAGACAGCAAAATCAATTCAGAAAACAACAGATCTGTTTAGTAAGGATTCAAAGGAAGAAAATGGTACCTAAGTCAATAAATAATATGCACAATAAGGCATTTATATGGTATAATATTTTATTAAAGTGTCAAGAAATAAAAAAATCCATCAGCTGCTGCACATACTGGCTTTTCAGAGGCCAAAAGGCTTATGTGATTTTTAAAATTAAAAACTACCTGAAAGAGTTGAAGGACTGATGAACTTGCTCACTGCTTTCCATGTAGAAATGATTTTGCCATGATTTCTGCCTTGCTCACATCGTAAAGAAGACTTATAAAGCCACAAAATCTCAAAAAGTTAAACTCTTTCATATTATTCTTCTAATCACGACCCTGGGAATTTTGCTTCCTACAGCCTTACAGTTCAAGAGCAAAGCACAAGAGTGATGATCAGCTTTATAATATTTGGCTGCATAACTGTTCTTTTAAAATCAAGGCTGCACCTGAAAATGCTTCCAGTCCAAACTTTTTCTCATAAAACATCAGTATTTTTAAACATGGAGACTTAAAGCGCTCCATGTACATTTCATTTAGTCAACAATTTATCTATCCATTTTCCTGAGTAACAAAGCAAACTCAGGGTGAAATTATACCTTTTAAAGTATCTGAGTACCTTATCACTGTCTAAAAGTGCCTGAAAGGAGCGTGTCACAAGAAGCCTCTTCTCCCAGGCAGCTAGTGACAGGACAATAAGCAATGGCCTCAAGCTGTGCCAGGGAAGGTTCAGGCCAAATATCATGAAGAATTTCTTCACTGGAAGGGTCATTAAGCTTTGGAAAATACTGCCCAGGAAAGTGGTGGAGTCACCATCTCTGGAAGTGTTCAAGAAATGACAGGATGTAGCACTGCAGTGTTATAGTTTAGTTGGCATGGTTGGCATGCATGGACATGGCCATGGAGATATTTTCCAACCTTTATGAGTCTGTGACTCTATGATAGAAATGTTAATTCTGATAATGTATTAATCCTGGATGAGCCTCACACATATTTTTTCTACTTCCAGCATTATCATTTAATTTGAATAACCTTTCTTTCTCATGGATATTTATTCACCAATGGATTTATATGGGGTAATAATATCTCTACCCAACTTTTGTTCTGCTGGACCAAAAAAACCTTCTTTATTGTTATCCAATCTTGGACAAAAGCCTTTTCTAGTCATGCCTTCTGTCCTTCTTTGAACCTCTTCTGATTTGAAATTCTCTTTTTTAGAGAGGTGAATGAAACTTTACACAGCAGTATCATTCCAGACTCTTGGCATTTATGCTTCTCTGTCTTTACAGGAAATTGTTTATTAATACAACCCACAACAACATCCACTTAATCTGCAGCAAATGCACAACAGTAATACACATAGACAAGCTTCAGTTACTTACTCATCAGAAATCTGATTTCTTCTGAGTTTACATATCAGGAATAATTGTCACAGTGGATCACTACTTATTTTTGAAATGCATCTGTCCCTGGGAGGAAAACTGTTTTAAAGAGAGCAATAGCCTTATACAATTCTTTTGAATAAGAAACAAAATTATCCAGTAAAACTTTGAGTGTTTAGCAGGAAGCACAGAGCAGCAAGAGTGAACAAGTTTTTTTTGTAGTTTCATTGCAATGACTTAAATCAAACCTAGCCAGGAAGCTGAAATTCTGCAATGCATTGCCTAAAAAAATCCAGCTCAAATTCATTTTATTTATCCAGATATGCAAAGTAGTCCCTCAGTTTCAATGTAACTAAAAATGAAGATAGAAAGTATCTAAGATACTCTCTAAGATACTAAGAAATACAACAGGATAAAATAATATGTGATGGAAAGGGAAGGGAATCATTATATGATTCAAACTTTCATTCCATTCAGTAATTAATTCTTCAGTACTTACTTGTTTTACCAATTTTGTGCCATCACTATTCTGTCACTTTATTTGCTTTATTAGCTTTATTTTTTGTAATATCTATGTAATAATGTAATCGATATAATAATTCATTAGATATGTGCTAAAACTTCCAGCTTTCTCTTAGTATAAAAGGATTTTCAAATGCCTCATTGTTTGCATGACAGAGGGAAATTTGTATCTCTAATGTCTCTCCCGTGGTCATTAATAGTTCCTTCCTCTTTTTCCAGCATGTGCTTTTTGTTCTATGTTCCTCTAGATTTTGCATTTTACAGTTTGACAGAGATGAAAGCAGCATTTCTGTTAGAAGAATGCATTTTTGTAAAAAATCTTGGTATATTTTGCATAAAGAGAAGTGTTTGCAATTCAGATTATGGTAAAACCTGTAAAATTTTGTACACCAGAGGTTAGTGTTTACATCTAGTATCACAGCTGGTGTCACAGTTTATATCACTTCTTAGTTCCTTAGGCATGCTTAAATTTAACAAACTGCCTATAAATATAATTCATGATCTTATTTTAGGTTTTCTTGTCCTCCATTTCTGTCAAAATCTCCATTTTCTCTTAGGCACATCTAGTAGAAAATATTAGTGGATAGATGAAATGCTGTAGTGAGTGAAGCAAACGTTCTTCTCTGGCTGGATGTTGGATAGCTGTGGGTTAGTATACAGGCTGCCCTGTCTGTACTATTTGTAAGCTATGCCACTGTGACCTCTACTGTCTGACATCCACCATCTCTGATTTTCCAGCTGCACAGTTATTTTGGCTGCCCTATATTTGTGTCATACATCTCAATGGATGGGAGCATTAGAGACTAAAGAGCAGATCTCAAATCCTGCACATCAGATAGACCGCTCCCTCGATTGTCATCACTTACTCTGTGGCAAGGCACATATATCTTCTGTTTCATCCTTCCTTTCTCCCACTTTCCTGTCAATTCCTTTCAATTGACCATTTAAGGAACTGGTTTATGCTGCTGTTTCTCTCAGCCATCATTGCTTTTTTTTCTGACCCATATGACTGACAGAAAGCAAAGTGTTTTGTCATCATATATACCAAAGGTGGACCATAAAAAAAAAGGCTGAAATGTAATCTTATTATGTAAACTTGCTCAAGCATCATCTTCTTCCACTAATAATGATAGAATTCATGTTATTCAACTTCATAAGGCTTCATCTTTACGATGTATTAACTGTATTGGATTTTAATAAAAACTTTGCAATTAAATAAAGAAAGTGTTTTTGGACACTAACTTCTGTTTTTTCATTATGTGAAATGTCATCAATTACAATTTTGGGGTGAGTTTTCACGTTTGGGGCTTTTTTTTGTTCCTTTTTAAAATTTTTATTAAGGGAGGCTTTTAAAATACCTCTCCTAAGGGAAATAAACAAGATCTTTGTCAATTCATGGCAAAATAATATGAGCTTAAGCTTTACTGAATAACTATTTTGGAATGCCTGAATTCAGTTGAACACTATCTTTACAGAGAGTTTGGTGTAATTATTTAATTAATGGAAATGAAGTATTGCAGAGCTGAAGGGTTTGAATAGGTGTTGCAGAACACTGTGGGTTAGCCCCATGGCTTGGCTGCAGCTCAGGGTAATTCACATATTTGAATAATGAAATGGTGAATTTTCATTGCTTGTCTCTCTTTTCCTTTTTTCAGCTTTGTAACATGATGGAACCAAAGAAATCTCTCTTGTGCCAGACAGAAAGAACCTAGGTTGCTGGGACAACACGTCAACTGCAAAAAAAACCTTAAAATAAAGGTGGCTCTTTTCCAAGTCAACATTTTTTGGCATTTGGGGTTTTTTTTTCCACATTTTCATAGAAAAGACACTGGCAAAAATGGTTTGTGGGAGGTTTTGTAATCAATAAACCTGTTGTTTGTGAGGGATTATGAATCAGAAATTAATGCTAAAGCAGGTGAAAAATGCACACCAGCATTTCTCAATTTAAAAAATATTAAAATCTCTAGAAGAAGTACAGAAAAGTTTTAAAAGCCCTATTTAGAAAGCATCTGCTTAGCTAAGAATTGGTTGCTAGGATTTACAGAGATTGTCACAAAGTTGTTCCCAAATCTGCTTCACTGAAATGCTAACTGGGTGAAAAACATGTTCTTAATGTTAAATGGACTGCACAGGATTGAGCTGCACACTTGACATTGAATCAAATGAGACCTGTTTAGTTAAATTTGAGTTTGGTCTCTTGGAAATACTCACTGTGCATCATGAGTACAGCAATGTTTCAAGTATAGAAGAATAAAAACCTGTGGTTTTTAGTAACAAAAATGTGACTCAGCAAAAACAAAACACAAAAAGCCCTCAGAAAAGAAACCCCAGAAAACCCTCCCCAAAACAATAATTTAAAAAAATCAAATAATAAAAAAAACCCCAAAATAACAGAACAAAACTACACCAAACTCACAGAAACCATTTCATCCCAGAAACTCTGTAGTACCTCAAAATCTGTGAACCTCCTTTGCATAAGAACAAAAAAGTATATTAACAGTAATGATGCTATGGTAACTGAAGAAAATAAAGCTGGAAGAAAATAAAGCCCATTATGCTGAGATGCTGACCAGCTTTCATTTCTTCATATCAAAATTAATCTACTAGAGACATTGTGAAGTTGTTAGAGATGTAGATCTTTCTTGGATTGCAACACAACACAATGTTAGTGACTTTTCTGGGTCTGTTAAAGATCCCAAGATTGTATTCTAAGATGCATCCTCTTTAATTTAAATGCTATCTCTTTGTTCAGTGTTGGAAAGAGGGAAGTTCCAGGAGAATATGTTCACTTGGGGGCTGTTTGCTCAGTGAATTTCATCCAAAACTCCATACACTATGTAGAAAAAGGAACTTTGGGCTTGCCATTCAGCTTAAAATGCAGAGGTTAGAGCACTAGGCAGAAGAGCTGGATCTGGGATTAAAGACAACTAAACTCAGCATCAGGCAAGGCAGAAATCCTCCCTGTCTTCACATACACACCCCAATAGACAGAGTAATCAAGGTCATCCATGGAGGAAAAAGAAATTAGTCTGTCAAAAAGTCAGTCTTCTTCCCTTTTGGAGACAGAGATCATTTAACCTACATGAAAAGAAGGCCTCACCACTGTGTGCCTGTAAAGAAAACAGGTTAGGCTAAACAGAGGTGATAATTTGTTCAAAAAGCTGGAGTATGTTTCCTGTGAGATTCTACTGATCAGGTTATGTGATTGTGTTGCTCACAAACATCACAGGTTCCAGCTTCATTTGTTGCTGTTCAGCATGGAGGCTCTGATGTCCTGAGACACACCAAGGGAATATGCCCCTGCCATCTAATGTCAGCATCCTGGGATCCTCAACTCTCACACTAGGTATGCAAGTGTTTAAGCCTGCAAAGATGCATGCCAAGGAAGTAGGAACAACTGGATGTGCAAACACAGGAGTTCAGCTGAAGTGCACATTGGACCCCTGCCTGTGTGTTATGAGGTCCCATCCACAGGGAACCATCGTATGGAAAAGATTTTGCTTATGACTGCACAGCAAATTTCAACAGACAAGTACTCCATGCTAACATTTCTAGACTCAGTTCCAAGTGGAAGAAATTCTTCACGTGGTCTGGGGATTTAAATTTGATAGCATGTTTCTTGAGCAGTCTCTAGTGGGTTTTTTGTATTAGACATGTGCTCACTGATTCATTTCTAAAATTGTGCAATTCACAGAAATGTCTGTTTTGCTAATCCTGCTGGGACTTGATTTCGAACAGTTCAGCAGTTCAGATGGGTATAGATCTGGCCACTAGGAAAAAAAATGGGAATTCAAGTTCTCAGTGGTCTAACCAGGGATACCTTGTATAAGAGGACAACTGAATGTAAGGCTTTAAAAAATAGAAATATATTTACATGTTTAAGGTCATATCCAACACAGAATGTAGGGCAGTTTGAGACCCTCAAATTAATTCAGACTCAGGCAGTTAATGGTGCATAAGAGCAGTCACGGTGCTTTCAAACCAAAACTATTATTCAGAGCCAGAAGAGATGTCACTGCAGTGTGCCTTTCCCTGGTTTCCACTGGTAGCCTATGTGGAGCTAGAGCTTTGTAACAAAAACCATGGAACACAAAGAAATACTGTGAGTAACTCAGAAAGTAAACTGGAACTCTCAATCTGCCTGCTTGTGCCTTCAACATAAATCCATTTTACATGATCACTGGATTAAAAAATTAAACCTATTTTGCATTATGATATTTGCATGTTTTTCATGAAACAGCTTAGCATCTTTTCCAAAGAACTGTGCTGGCTTTTTTATTTTTGTAGGGGGGGGTGGGGATAAACATAATTTTATCTAGTTGTATAGGTAATTAATTTACTGCTACCAGTCTCCTTAGAAACACTAGTGGGTATCAATAGTGTAGGTACAAGTTGCAGGGCAATTAAGAACTCATGAATATTAATGTCAGATTATAATTTGTGAGAAAGTGGAATTCTTAGTGGTGGCACAAGCACAGGATGCTGCAGAACTTTTTATAGAGTTTTGGAAAAGTGAAGCTCTGAGAAGATAAATGCTTGTCTGAATCAGACATTTCCTTTTCATGAGGGGCCTTTGTATGAGAAGTGAAAAAAAATTGACCAGCTGGATTCTTACTGCCATGGAATTGATGCCACCATTGGATGAGGTGAATGTTGCTGTGCATAGAGGTCTGTGGCAGAAGAGCAAATGGTCCTTCAACTCTTGTGATTTATGAGTTAATGGCAATGTGAAAATACATTTTTGATTCTGTTCAGAAAGTGCATCAAGCTAAAGAGGAAAGAGCCAATTCAGAATTACTGACTGAACTAAGAAGTGTATTATACAGGCAGAATGGACATTGAAATAATTTCTCTCTCAAAATACTATCCAGAATGAAACCCTATCAGGACAGTAACACTTAAAAAAGCTGCTAAGATGAAGCAGACATCTTAGGCATTGTACTGAAATCTTACTTCGTAACATCTCAGCAATTTATTTCTCAGATGAAAATTAATTCTTAAAACTGCTTTATACTTGGGAAAAAGCTTACCAGGACTACAATCCTCTTAAGTAAGTTTAATTACTAGATCAGCTAGGATTTCCTGCTTAGGAGTGGTTGGACATGCACACACATCAGTCAGGACCCAATTTCATTGTGAGGTGAGATTTGGGCACTTTTTTTCTATGTGTTGTGGAATCTCAGAATCACAGAACAGGTAAAGCTGGAAGGGACCACTGAAGGTCATGTAGTCCAACTCCCTGCTCATGCAGGGTCTCCAAGAGCACTGTTACTCAGATTGATTGTCCAGATGACTTTTGAAAATCTCCAGAAATATTAAAAACATAAAAAGTACAAGACAATTTGATAAAGCTATATTTCAGTATGTGCCCTGAAAAAATGACCAGAAGCATAAAAAAAAAAGAAAATACATAAGTCAGTAAATGCAAATACATTTAGTGATTGATTTGTTAATTTGGCTTAATAACTTTCATGCAGTCTTGTCCATATTGCTTTGGGAAGTAAACAGTCCAAGGCAGGGATGGGAAAGAGGACTCTGGTGTGGCAGTTTGAATAATTAGGCAACTTTTTCCTTGGGCTGTGGTATTTTAGCAGCAGAGATATTCTTTTGAGGGATTGGAAGTAGAGGAGGGGGACTGGCTGGCCTGTGTACATCCACAAAGGATGAAAGATGATGCTGGTTCTACAATAGCATATGAGTGCTTGTGTAGTAGTCTTCATGATGGTGTAGGCCTACAGGTACTATTGTCACATTGCTAAATTTCTTATCTGTGGTGTAGCTCCTATAAGAACTGTGACTTATCTAGCTCTATCAGACCAATACGGGAAATTCAGGCCCAAATCTTAGCAGACTTAGTATGCAACCAAAAATTTTTTTGCTGGATTAAATGTGAAAGTATCCACAGTTTCACAGTTCTAGGAAGTTCTTTAGGTTTGGGGTTTTTTTTCCTAAGATTTATAGAACTATTTTTTAATCTAAGTGTTATTGCTAAAAATGTTCATTCTTTTTCATGCATCAGTTGAGTCACTTTATATTCCTATTTTGTCCTTTAACCAGGACCCATATTAGATGAAGTATGGCTTTCTAACTTTTTCCCTCTGATTTTTTTTGGGTTAATATCTCAGCAATTTCTTTTTTAATTATTTCAAAAGCCACAGAAAAAACATCTGGGTAGTTTAAAGTTTGAAATATTTGGATACCCTTTTTGTTGTTTTCTTTCAGTAGACCTGAATCCATATTAAACAAATGAGGATGAAAGAGAAACAAAATTGCATTTGTCACAGGTGGAAATGAGTATAATGAAAGTCAGATAGCTCTTTAGCTTCCACAGTCATTCTGAGAACTGGTTGCACGATGTGCTTCAAGCATTGTTTCTAAGTTGCATAGTGAATCCTATCTTGTAGGCAAAATTCTCTGTCACTGGAGCTCAGTATCACAAGAGAAGTGTTGATGTACATTTTAGCTTTTCATCACTGGAAAGATGCTTATTTGTTCCTCCCCTTTAGAACATGTTATCACAGTGCTATCACAGCGCTGGCACTGGATATAGGTAACGGTAGGATTTGGCAGTAATTAAAATTCCAAGTTATACTGTTACATAGTGACAGAAACAAAACCCAGAAACATAATGCACCCACAGTGTGGCGTTGTAACTGAAAACCAGAAAGCATCAAAACCTCTGATCCACTTCTGGGCCTTCTAGGGTATAATTCCTACAACATTATCTGCGCTGTGGTATCATGCTGGCTGTTACACTGAGGAATAGTTTCCCCTGGGCTAGGCTGGAAAATATGCATATGAAGACACGGAAACTGCTAAGATGTCATGCTGGTGAACTATAAACTAAAAAGGAAGAAACATTTCACGTAGTTTTAAAGGAGGAAGGTCTGCATAAGTGAGCTGGAAATGTTGGTAGGAACACACAGACAGCACAGCAGATCAGTATCAACAAAGTTTAGTATGCTCAGAGCATACTAAAAACAGTGTCAAGGCTGTGAAAATTTAAATCTAGTTTGCAAATTGTATGGGAAATATAATTTTCTCTTATTCTAGGCTAATACATACCAAATGAATAAGTAGTCTAAAATGGATTCTCCTAATACAGATTTTTGTTTAATCATAATTTATTGTTGTAGGTTTCTCTTACAAGAAACTCAGAGACTAGTCTGTGAGAAAGGCAGTCCAAAAATTAGATAAGTTAAATTATGTTTATGTGTAATTTACTCAGCTTCATGCACCATATATGAACTTCAGGATAATCAGATTCTGATAGAATGTATGTGATAAAACACAGATGACTTAACACTTCAGAGATCAATTCCTTTCATTCCAATGCACATATCTAAAATAGTTCAACAAAATCCTACTTGGATACTGCAATTGGACTTTTAAATTTGGATGGCTCCAAAGATCCATCCTAGATTGTGCTCTCTCTTTTTCATTCTTAGTCTTATTTGGGCAGGAATTCCCTTGCATTTACTGAAGAGGAAGAGGAAGAGGAAGAAAAAGAAGAAGAAGAAGAAGAAGAAGAAGAAGAAGAAGAAAAAAGAAGAAGAAGAAGAAGAAGAAGAAGAAGAAGAAGAAGAAGAAGAAGAAGAAGAGGAGGAAGAAGGAGAAGGAGAAGGAGAAGGAGAAGGAGAAGGAAGAGAAAAAAATCAAAGAAAGTTTATAATAATTTATTAATAAAAATGAATAATATATAATATTTTAGCTGTCATATACTCAGCTAATTCTAGTCATTGTTTATATTCCTCACTTTAACAAAAATTAAGTATGTACTATATGTAAAAGATAAAATAATTTATTGACCATTGTTTTCAGTTACATATTGATTTGATGTTTTGCTACTTTGAGAAGAGTGGAGACCAGAATTTGAAAGCATAACCACAACCATCAGTGCATTACAAAGTGGCATACAGTGAATCCTTTAAAGGGAAAAAGTTTTAATCCAATGTTCATAATGGCTTGTAGTTATATAGTCACCATGAATCAAACTCTTCCTTTACAGTATATTGGTTTACTTGTTATCAGCTTAGTTTTCTGCCTTTTGTTTCCTTTATCAAATGGGGGGGACTCACTGCATCTCAGCATAGGCATAACATGCACTGAAATAATTTGGCTTTTTATTTTGGGGATTTGGGCCCAAACTCTGAATCACTACACAATGAAGGGATTATACATTAAAAAGGACTGCATGCAATCAAGAAGAAATTTTAATTAATCATAAATAGAACTGGTTTTGTGGAAATAATTTGACCTGACAGTTCAAGGTTTGATCAGCACATCACAGAGATTAAAAATACTTTTGACTTGAACAGACAGAGAATCCCAGAGAGTCACTGCAGCCTGAATTACTTTAGGAGAGCTAGTGTGTACAGATCACACAATGTCAATGTTTCTCTTAGTGCTTCCATTCCATTAGGAACCAATGCGGGACTCTTTTAACTTCCGAGAAAGCTTCCAATATCATGCTGTCCTGGTCAACGCTGAAACAACAGATTACAAGACATCAAACTACAATTTTTTATCCCATGTTCTGTGTGTATAAAACAAGGAGTCAGCTTCCCTTTGAAGTACTAATTGACTGTCTGTACCAATCAGCACCTAATCCCTTTCCTGAATGCATTTAGGTCTGCACAGTAACTGAGCTGGCCTTCTCTGGGGTCTAGGCTGGAAAGCACTTACAGTAAATGTGTAGTATGCAATGGGACTTATTGATCTCAGTCTAAGAAAACCTTCCTAAAAGCAGCAAGACCTCATAATTCATGATTAAGTCTAACAGCAAGAAGATGGATACAAGCTAGAAGAATTCAGAGACACTACATTAAAAATTAGCAGAGAAAAAGAAGCATCTGATATTTTCTTTTATTTCATTTTTTATTCCCTGGTCCTTTAGCATAGGTTAGCCAGGAACAGTGGGGACCAGAGATTTACTGATTTTTCTGGGTCCTTACAAAAAGGTTAGAGATACAATCACAAAGAATTTGCTTGATATTGCCAGGCATAGCTTCAATGACTACCTTGCTCATCACAAGAATTGTTAGTACAAGAAATTGCAGATGCATTTTACCCATTGCTAGGAGCACAAGCCTCACACAAATGATTGTTTAGAGCTGATAACCTCAGTCTGGCCAGGCAGGTGAAGTTATTTGCACTTGTTTGATTGCAATCTCTGCCCCTCCCATGAAATAGAGACCAGGTAGGATCCCACTTAGAATGTCAGTTTGTCATATGTAAAAGAAGAATGAAAAGGACATAGTGAAGGGAATTTGATGGATGTTCTCCAGCAAGTACTCTCTTCACCAATTAGAAGAGAAAAATGCTGTAGATATGACAGTAAAGAACCAAAACCACAGGACTTCATGTGTCCCATAAAAAAGCAGCTATTCATGTAGGAAGCATTCTTATGAGTAGCAAAAGTTTAGACCTAATAAATGCTGAGTATTCAGAGAATGTTTTCTTTTCTTTGAGGGGAGGCATAGAAGCATTTATATTTTAGAAGTGTGATAAGATTTTTTTACCACAATTGCTTTTTGGAAGAGTGAATACTTCCTCAAAAGGAAATAATAAATTGGTTAGTATTAGTTCCCAGCAGGTAGCATTTACTCAGTACTTACCTCTTTACCTAAAATGACAACACAATATTCTGTGTCTTCTTTATGTTCTGCATTGTTAAATTATTAACCTTTCAGCTCTGAGGATTTAAGACAGGAAGGTTTTATTTCCTTTCACGCAGGACATGTAATATAACCACATTTTCTTAAGAGGAAGCAGAACTACTCCACTGTCTCTGGTAAACAAATAGCTTGGATCAAAATAGAATATTTTAAATATACAATGGAATTGCCAGTAGAATTCCTACCTTTGTTAGACTTCAGTGTCCAGCAGTTGACATGCTTGACTAAAAAGTTTTCATGATTAGTCATTATTTGGGTTGACTGAAAATCTCTGCAATTGCCCACAGCTTTGAGTGCCTCTGTTTTGAGGGTATCTGCCTTGCTATACCACAGGGAAAAGTTCAGTTATTAGGAAGCAACACTTCCTAGAAAAAAATTATTGAAGTAGTCTCCTTTCAAAAATCTTTTCCAGATTTTGGTTATACAGCCACAAAATTCAATTAAATGTTAAGTGATATAAGAAATTTGCTTCTTATTCGGCGTTTATTTTGAAGAGACAAAGAGACATATCATGGAGTCCAAGGATTATTTTTCCCCTTTCTTTCTATAAAGAAAACTTCTTAAAGGAGGATTTGATTTGCTGGTTTCTTGGGTGGTCACTTAAAACAGGGCTCTTCATATGACTGGAATTGCCATAAAGACAGATGGTGCAGCTCTGTAACAAGGAGGTCAAGACAGAGGGGACTGCAGAAAAATAAACAAATCAAGCAAAGAAAACAAACCCACTTGTGCTATAGCTGCTTACACCTTAGCATTTTTTTTCCCCTCTCTGCTCACTGAGCAGCAGCTCCCCAGTACTAATCCTTGTGGCTCTTTCTTCCCCTTTCAGGAACCATCTGAGCTCTTGTTTAGAAAAGATGAAGCCTAAAGCCTATTCCCTGCTGTCATGTCCACCTTGCCCTGACCCTGACCTTGTGCTACAGCTCTACTCACAGTTGTTAGTTTAGGAGGAGAATTTGGAACTGGCTCTCTTTTGACAGAAGAGGGTTAATCAGTAGAAGGAAAAAACAGCCAGCAGAAGAGAGAATACTTGATGAGGAGTAGGTCTACAGACCTACTGTCTTTAGCTCATTCACTCTAAATGTCAGACTTTTGATATTTCTAACTGACTTTTCTGCTAACTCTGTCTTTGTCAATGAGATGATGTCTCAGTGATGTGACAGATGTTTTTTGCATATTAGCCTCCTTCAGGCTGGTGGAAGTAGGTGTAATGTAGTAGGCAGTAGTAGACAGGTGAATCAGGCAAGGCAACCTCTTCAGAAAAGCACTATATGAAAATCATGGTGTGAATGATCAGGATCATGCTGTGAGCCAGGCTGAGCTGAGGACATGTGCCTAGGCTGCTGTCAGGGAAAACTGTGCAAAGGAGATAGGAAGTTCTTATCTCACATTCTGCTGTACTCTTATGTATCCTACATGACTTTTTTTTCTCAGAAAGAAAGTTTTTTCTGAAGGTAACATCCATCATTACACTGTATATAGAGATCAACAGGTTTTGCATTCCTTGTGGTGTTATCATGCCCTTTCATCAGCTAACCAGCCAATTTGCACCACCACAGCCTTCCTGTTACAGGTAGAAGGAAGGATTTGATGCAACCCAAAACCCTAACTCATTACCCAACAGAAGGTCACTCTGCTATACTAGTGAACCCAATGAATATAAAAATACTTTAATGGAAACCTTCCCTGCAGCTGGAGAACATCATTCTGTTTGAAGAATTTCTGGTAAACAGGCATTTTCCCAAACATAAACATTTGGGTTTTAAATGAATATTTATTCTGTTTCACTCTACATTTATTTGTAAAAAGGAAATGTCTATATAAATACATGATTAAGATCTTGAGTGTATATTACCAAAGAGGGATTGTAGCTTATTCCTGATCCCTGTAGGAAGAAAACTTTCTGAACCTGTGATGGTCAAAGGAAATAAAATATTGAAAGCTGCTTTCAGTACATTTAGAGTGGAAGAGTGCACTGCTGCACGTTCAGACCTTTAAGTGCTTCTGACTTTTTATGGTGCATACAACACATGCATTATCACAGAGCTATAGCCAGAATAATTTGTAAAGCTGAAAAGCTCATGTGTGCTCAGAGATAGCTTGGGGACCAGCATGTAAAGTAGGAGAAAGGAGAAAAATCTTCCTTGCATGTTACTCAAAGCCCTTAGTTATTGCTCATGATCTCCTGGAAAATACAGACAGGAGCTAACCTCATTCAACAAGACATTTAGCATCACTTAACTACACGAGCTGTCTCACAAATGCTTTTAAATTTGTTTACAGTTTTCCTCACTTTAAATATTGGATAGTAAGTTGGTGTTTTACTAAGACAAAATTTTGGCCTGTGTGCAGTGGAGGGAGTTGCCAGTGGTGAAGAGATCTGAGCTGATCATTAAACTGAAAACCTTGTAGTCAATGTGCTAACCAGAAAATTCTGATCTGCACTTTCAACCCTCTGCTTTTGCTTTTTTTCATCAGCTTAACTTTAAAAATAAAACTTTTTTCTGTAAATTCTTCCTTCAGCTAGTTTGAAACAGCAGAATAGCCTTTTGTCATTGTAAATAATTATATATTCTATTAGATCAAAAATCTGTGTTTGTATAATCACACAGATGGTCAGAAGATGTCAATGAGTCAAGGTCAGTATTGACATATTTCTAACAGACATGCTTACATCAGGGCTGTGATGATTTTTAATTACTCTGCATATTTTTGAGGGTAAAAATTGCTTTTTACTTGCATGCAAAGTCATCGCAGAATATAAAAGGAAAAGCTGTGAGATTCAGATTTCCACACCCTCTGCCCCCCACCCCGGCCATTAACAACACCAGGTACACACACAAGCATGAACCAAATTCAAATTTTCTCCAAAACATACACTTACATAGAACTTTCCAAGAGGACATGTAAAATATCAGAATAATGAGGTGACTATTGCTTTCAGAGAGAGTAGGTATTCTTTGTGTTAATTTCTTCCTGTTGTTCCTTTGGGCTTAATTGCCAGAGTGTGGATTATTTGTAATCATCTGTATTGCAGGTTAATCTAATAAGAAGATCCTGTGTAGCTCTGTATGACTCCTGTCTAATTCCCCTCATTGAATTTTCCATTACCCCCCTTTAAAGAGCTCAGGAATGGTATGCAATACCACATGTAGAGTTTTTCAGAAGTTATTTTCAAATTCAAATGAAACAAATAAGTTCCAATAAGATTAAAATACCTAGGAAGAATGGATTTTTCAAAACAAAATATTGTATTGTAGGCATCTGCAAGCTGCTGAATAAATAATTCAGAACGTGACCTTGCTTTATTGCACTGTATTTTGCAAAATAAGTGGGATTAGAGGTGGACTCAGAACAGCATTTTTCCCTTGATCCTTTTTTTGTATAATACACATTTAACATGTTTGATTTGAATGGCCTTTTTATGTTAATGGTTCAGAGACTTTACAGGAATGTTAACAGGAAGGTATCACTATTGGATTCTGTGGTTATTTTCTTTATATGCATTAAATTGCAGCACTCTTAAATTGTTATAGACAGAGTAATATCTGAACTATTTCTTTGTTCAGTGCTCCAATCTTGCTTCTTGCTCGTTCCTGGCTGCTTTCTGGGAAGTAATTTTAAAACAAACTAAGCCCATAATGGCCCATAGAAGGGTAAATGATACTTAAAGTCAAAATCTTCTAAATGCAAAGATATGTTTCTCTGAATGCTTAGCTGTTTAAGCCCTTAACCATGTGGTTTACCTCTGTCCACGTGTGTGTTTCACCAGAACATTTTGAATTGTGTTCGTCTTTGCTGAAATTTTAAAAAAAATATTTCTTTCCTTGTGCAGTGACCATCCTGTTGAATATTGCTTTAGAAATTGAATATATATAGATATATATGTATATTCATGTGTTAATAGATACAAGTTTGTAACAGCAAGTGGTATCACTAAATTTCCTATATATATTTTTTAAAATCAGAAATCAAGGGATCATGAGAGAGAAAAAAGGAAAAATGTTGAGATAAATCTAGGAGGTAGTACAACTATTTCGTGGGCTATTTTCCAGCTTCCTCTACAAAGGTCAAAGCAGAAGAAATAACATTTTTCTTAAAAAGGGAAGTTAACAGTTCTCTTAAACCCACCTTTCAGATTAGTATAATATTTAATTCTAACACATTTGAGGCTGCATTTGTATTTTTAAGAGAAAAAAAGAGCTGGTAAACTAATCTTTACTTAAAGTATTCTCTCCTTGTTTTATTTCAAAGAAGTAAAACTCTCCCCCCGGCTCTTATATCTATCTTATCTAGCAGAGAGCAGCTTTTGGCTGTGTGTCTGTAACACAGATGGTGTCACTTGGCCTAAGAGTCAGGAGTCAGCTCCTTTTACTCAGTGGCAGAAATGCAGGTATGGTATATAGCATAGAGAAATAGGGGATAGAAATAATAAGAACTGACCTGGACTCTCAGGGTCTTTAACAAACACATCAGTAAAGAGTCCTCATTAATGCCACATACAAGATAGATAGCAGTTAACCTGTTGGTATAGGCTAAGGAATAGAACATAATATTCAGATAGACAATGATCTTGATAAACCAGCTATGTAGAACTGAAAATTTTAGTGTCCTTAAGAAAAAAATCAAAAGTGTTTTAAAGAGGAATTAAGATTTAGGTCTTGTTAGACAGTATTCTTGCTATGTCTGAAGAAAAAATATCAAGAGAGATGAATATAATAATAATAATTTTTCCTACAGCTATTGAAAAGATGAAAAGCTTTGGAATTATATAAAGAATAAAACTGTACTTCCTGTTACTAAATTTAGTGTAAATTTAAGAAAGGGCTGAGGAGCAAAGACAAGAAAAGATCATAACTTGATGAGAGAGAGAGTGTGAAGAAAGAGAGTGGAGTATATTATACAGAGACAAAGAAATGTCTGTTCTGGTAGTGATAGTGAGAGCCTGTCACGAGAGCAGCATTTCTGAGGGGAGACAAATCTAGGCATTGAACCTGAGGAAAGACTCATGATGAATATGCTAATAAGATTATGTGCCTATGGAGAAGACTAAACGATACTTCCTGTTGCTGTTTGTGAAACAAGGTAATAGACAAGGCTTGGTTAATAAATTTACTTAATAAATTAAGATTTTTTTTTAAATCAGTGAGAATATTTTATTATAAAATCATATCATCATTTCAGTCTAACAAAAGTGGAAACAAGAGGTAGATTAATGACTTGTTCCAGTAAAGTCAGATTTATTTTGTGTCTGTGGTTGAGTTTGCCCAAAGACAGTGATGAGTTCTTTGACACCAGTGTGAAAAAAATGAAAGCACATGCTGAACATAACTAGAATAGGAGAATTAACAGATTAATGAATTATAGAACGCACAAAATATCAATAAAAATGTTTTCAAACTGGTGGATAAATGAGATGACTAAGTACCAATTTTGCTCTTTGGCTAAATAAAATAATGAGAAATTTCTGATGAGAATTTTAAACCAAGTGCAATTGACAAAAAGCTGTTTGTGAATTTTTTTTCCTTGAGTTTGCACTGTTCTATTTCGGGGAAATGACGCTGCTCCCATATGTGTTTGTAAGGTATGACCAATTTATTTCCTATTGAAAATTCAATTGCTAACTAGATTAATGTTCAGCTTTAAGCATGTATATAATCCTGCTGTCCTCATTAGTGATTTGAACAGCTTTGAATTTTTAGCAAAACATTTTAAAATGTTGATTCATCAAAAACTTTTCTCTGGTGATGAAATTTTCCTCAAGGCTGTGTTCAGTGCTCCAGACTGAAGGTGCACCTGAGACAGCTACTACATCATGCCACATTGTCACCTTAGACCAGGGCCTGGAGCACACAAATGCTCCTGAGCTGGTTCCTGCAATGGCTGGTTTAGAATAGAGACAGTAAATCCGAGTCTTTTTAAGGCTGAGTTACCTAGAGCACAGGCTACCCTTGGTTGGGTCTCCATGTTTTTCTTTGCAAAACATAATTTGCTTGGAGCCTGTCCCACTGAAGAATTATTACAACTGACTTTACCTGTGCATACCTTTTTGATTGACATGTCATGTGCATATTTGAACACCTTTTTACACACTCCCATCACATCAGTGATTTATTTTATATGAAAGGAGGGATTTGATGCTAGCAGTCTTTTAACATATCATCTATCAGCTTCTTGATACTTAATTAAGGAACATTTTTCATATGGCTTCAGTTTGTAAGCAGTTTTTCAATCAGCTGAGGATTTGTCTGTCAATATCACATTGTCTAAACTACTTAGAACAGTTGATGTAGTATCAAATGCTTTCTTCAAGTTCAAATGCTGACTATACCTGCTACATTAGGTTTGGCATTTTAACAGTTTCTATTTTAAATTTGTAAAAAAAGTCAATTGAATTTTTGTCTGACTTATTTAAAATATTTTATTACCTATCTTTAGTTATTTCAACTCAATTCTGCCTGATTCTTGTACTTGACCTTGATTTTTCTGCTTAATTTTTTTAGCAAATCATTCAATTTCAAGTAATTTTCAGAGAATAATTTAAATATTTTACTTTGTTACTCATTGTCTCAAAGTTTATGAGCCTTCCTTTACTTATCAACTTACTTCTCTTTGGCTCGGGGAAAATGACACAGCTGGATTTATTTGGTTTTATTCATATTAAGATATACTGTTGTCATGGTGCAACTTTGCTGATCTAACCACATTTTAGTGAAAATGTCTAAAACTTCAGTCAGTGCTTTTGGCCAGAAATTACATTTCATGAGATGACACAGGTATCTGAATGCAGAATTTGAGAGGTGGTGTCTTGGACACAGATATTTATAGAAAATTTCACTACAAATAGTTTGTTTCTCCTACATTTCCCATTGAACATTTTTTCCCATTGAGCACACACCAATTCCTCAGCCTCTATATACCTAAATAATCCAATATCTAGTCCTTTAGAAAAGGTCGAAACATTTTTAGAAAAATTAATACTTGAAGTTAAAAAGGTCCTATATTAAGAAGTGGAGCTCCTTTCTTAATGATTTTTTTTATGAGATCTGTCTCCATTCACTGTACTGATTGATGCTTCAGTACTCTGCATTTTTATATTGTGCTTGAATAAAATTACTACAGGTTTTGCCTCACTTCATTATAAAAAAAGGCATAAAAAAGAAAAAAAATTCAACCACGAATAATTTTACAGAAGCACGTTCAGACCTTGCTTTTGTTTTTAGAGCAGAAGCAATCTGTCTGAAATATAATTAATCACTTCCTTCACCTGCACGTCTCTGTGCATAGCTATGTGTGCTCATTCTCTTCACACTCTTTCACTTAAGAAACAGATGTTACTTGCTCCAACAGGAAGGAAAAGGTGCTAGCAGGCTCACAGAGACCAGCTGGGTATGCAGAGCTTATTATATTCCTGAAACAGTTTATTCTTCTCAAGACTGACTTATTGCTTTCCACTTCTCTGTACACAAAACTTCCTGTGGCCGGAGGAAATACTTAATATATCCACTTAAAGGATCATATCACCCGGCTCTAGCTCTTTCCTAGTCTCTAAGTGTTTTCCTCCTAAGGTACAATCCATTTAAAAAATTTAATTCAAGAGATTTTGCAATAATAATTGCAGCACTTGCAGCAATCAGGAGCAGTAAATGACTGTGTTTTCTTCTGTAGGTCATTTGGATTCTTATCGTATTTGCAGTCTGAAAGTCTTTGCCATTGCTCCCCATGCTTAAGCTATGTCAGAACACCACTATAAAGTAACCTTCTCTCAGGCAATTTCCCCACATGGCCAGAAAACACGTGTTAAAGCTAAACATTCAAGGTGCTCAGGGGCGAGAAACAAGCTTGAATTTTCAAACTCTGTCACGTGCATATACTAAAATTGGGAAAACACTTTCATAGTTTGCAAAGACTAAACATAATTGCCTTTACAAATATTTTCATTTTCCTGGGTGCAAGAAGAGAGATTTTTCCCGTGTCTAATTCGGCAGCTAAATAAAAATGAAAGGACTTTGGTAAAGCTTTCTTGTTTAAATTTTACAGTGCAACCCCTTTCTTTAACTTGCATGTCATTGCTAAGCTGAATCAGTCTTTCTTCCTGTCAACAATGGAAGGTTTGACAATCTTCCTGAACAGTGCCAAGTCCTGTGTTGCCTATTCTGTGTTGCCAGTAACAGAGACAAAAGTAAATCTAGTCCAAAATTGCTGGCATACCCCCTGCAAACCAGTGTTTGTGCAGAATCTAGGGTGAAAGCCTCGTGTGCTAGCATCCAGCTGTGACCTGATGAAAGCATTGCTCATTGTAAAGGTAGATTGTGTTTCTAAGAACACTCAGGAACTTTATGAGAATCCAAAACTAAGACATTAAAGATATATACACAGATTTTCTTTTGGGCTTTGAGGCATATTGTTGCTATAGAACCTCTCAAATCTTATGTCTTTAAAAGAATAAAGTAATCAAAAGAAAAATTGGAACATTTAAGTCGAGAAGTTGTATCCTTGATACTCAAACAGTGGTAAGAGTTCAGCTCAAAACCAGGAACATAAAATATCAGTGGTACTATGTTATAGTGGCATCAAAAGAAGAGAAAAAGCGGCTCTGTTAAATTTCTTTGTGACTATGTGTACAGATTTCTTCCTGTGGCTCCTTCCAGCAAATACTGAAGAGGTTGATGCAGATAATCACATGCACAGATCTTTCCAGGGAACTCCTCTAGACCAGGCTGCTCAAAGCAGTTTTGATTTATTGAAATTACAGGGACCATTAAAAAAAATCAATTTGGTGCAGTGCAAGGGTTCCCCTATCATGCAGTGAATAGATCTAAACTCTATTCAGCAGCTGTCAGGGGGCAAGGGGATGTCCTAATATGCTTTTTATTGACAGAATAACAAAGTAGACCTCAGGAATATAACAAGAGGAAGTCAAATGTTGTTGGAAAAATAGCAGGTGGAAAGAAAACAAAAAAAATTTAGAAGTTAAATTATAATTTTCTCTAATCATTTCCACTCAATGTAAGAACAGATGTGAAGCACATGGCTTACAGGATGAGGATTTTGCCATGACATTAAAAAAAAAGAAAAAAAAAGTAGGGAAAGAAGAATAAAAACATAACTAACTGGGAGAAAATATGAATAAATGATTGTGATTTTGTTGGACTAGAGACTTGGTCTGTATTTCTTGCCAACGTCTAGACTAGGCCTAGTTAGAGGAGGTCATAGTTTGAAAAAAATAATTATACTGCCACGTTTGCATGAGACAATGAAATCTTCCAAAAAATCAATTGAATTGTCACTTTCCTTTGTGTTCAAAATAAAAGAAAAACACCTCAATTTTTATAGTGTGTCATTTGCCCAGTGAATACCTCAAAATAATCTGTAATCTGACCATCAGGATCTTCAATAATGACAATTTTTTTCTGTAAAACAATCAACATATTAATTCCTTCATGACCGAAAACCCTCTTTTAACATGAGGATGTCATCATCTCAGTTGCCATTCTTCAGAGATTCCCTAGGGGTTGGACTTCCAGGAACAGCACTGCACAGCAAAAGCATTTTTTCTGGAGTGAAACCATTGCCAAATTTGATTTCAAGCTAGGTGAAACATTGCTTAGCATTGTGATGCTGTTCTGCAAATTTCATATTGTCGTCAATAATGTTATAAAAGGTACTTTGGCAGGTAACACCAAACTGGTGCACTAGCCAAGATATATTGGATCTAGGAGGAAATCTCCATCTCCAGTAAAAATATGATCACATTTTTGTGATGGATTTATGCATCCATGTGCTTTTTTCATCTTAATTAAAAAGGAAAAGAAGAAGAAAGTAGAAAACAGACTGAATGAAATTTTAAAAAATATTCTTGTTCCTTGTGTTTACTTGCTACATTAAATTTGAGATTATTTTCTTTTTCAAAGAAAACCATGTGAAACTTAATCAAATACATTTTATTATAGGATGTTATATTTATCATTCTTAATTATTTATGCTAAAAGGGAAAACAAAAGACCTGTTCAGTTAAGGCTTCATACTTCTCCAGCATTAAGAATATATTTTTAATTATGGATTTGCTGGAACCCTTCCATCCTACTCAGCTCTGCAGGAAGCACAAGCTGGTTGAAGTCCATAACATATCTACTAGCTATTAATTCTGAGAAATCCTGAATTAGCTATAATACACCTAACAATGAAGAAGGCAAGGGAAAACTCCCATCTTTTTGCAATATCAGTCTAACTATGTGAAACTGGTTGCAGCTTCATGAAACTGCCTTTATGTGACTCTTTGATAGTAATGGCTACAGTAAAGACATTTGAAGGTTTTTTAAGCTCTGTTGCTTGTGAGGTCATGACAGCATCTGGAAAGGAAATAGAACAAAAAAGATGAATAATAGGAAGAAAATTGCTTCAGTTCACAGAAGGAACTTAAAAATAAACTAGTTTTCATTTACAGAATGAGAAAGAAAGTCAATTGTACATCCTAGGAATATCCTCGTTGCCCCAAACTCCTATTGTCTATGGTAGACAGATGTAGAGCATTGAGTTTTGACAGCAAATTAGCAATTGGTTTGCAGCAGTCTTTAAAAGAAAATTTCCTCGTATAATTTGCCAAGTATGATTTTAAATACTTTCAGCAGAATGCCCCAAAAGCACAAAGAACTCTTTCAATCCACAGTGATCAATAGACAATATTCATATGAAGGAAATCAGAACAGAAAAAAGCTGATGCAGGTGGATGTGTTTCCATCTGATAATTAATCACCTTGTCCAGAAGCTATGTCTGAATCATGCTGTGGGTAAAACTGGCTCAACCAATGATATGGACTACGTGACTTTTCAAACAATTTTCTTTCCCTTAGTTCCAGTTCCTCAAAAGGAAGGCTGCATGGAGAGGAACCTAAAACATACAAAAGTTTGAGTGTTGTTTCTAAGGGTTTACAACGCCGAGTAACAAGAGGATCTATCCAAGGAAAACAAAGAGCCAGGAACATAAGTGTGGGGTTTGGGACAGCCAGGCTGCTGAGGGACAAAATCTAAGCTAAACAGCAGGAGGCACTGAAGAAAAGTGTGTTTGAACCAAATTTTCACCTGGACTGAGATGTTTTTCCAAACTGTAGAAATCAGGATTCATGGCATAAATTATCTGCCTTGTTTGAGACATGTGTGCAATAGTTAAACACTATGGTTAGTGATTATAATTATCATAATGGATATCCATGTAACGTAATGAGAATTCTACAAACACTTTCAGAGAAACAAATCTTTCACACACTTCCACAACTAAGTTTAGAAATATCTGACACTCAGAGGCCCCATAATTGCACTGTTTATCTCAAAGCATTTTTCCTTTCTTGCTATCCAAAACATTTATTCCTCATAGTCTTAGAGTCTTAGTTTCAAGTCTCATCTTTTGCAAATGCTTTTTAGTAACTTGAATAAGAAAATAAACAGCAAAGAGACAAGGAATGTACATTTTAATTAATTTTATTACAGAAATATGCAGAAATAAGAGACCTAGTCAGTACTTACACTGAAAGGCAAAATCAGGATTTTAAGCAATCTTTGAGATAAGAAAACTCAAAGGAAAAAGTGAATAATAAATAGCAAGCAATAAAAAAGTACAAAAGCATTTAAGTCAATGCACAATTGTTCAAAGACATTTCTAAACTTTTCTATTCTCAAGCCTAGAAGAGAGATTTCATTTGAGTTTTTAAATAACAGAATCAAATTATGATACTAAATTGATAACTGACAAAGGTATATTTCTTCATTTTACAATGGTCTTTTATAACTGAACTCCTTTTTGTAAGAGTTAAAGCAGTTATGACACTAATGATAGTTTCAAATTATTATAATATTAAAGGAAATGGCCAGTTTAGCCACACAAAATATTCAATAGTGGTTCAGTATATAAACCCAAAGCAAAGAGTAATTATATCTCCACTTGAAGAATCAAGAACTTCCTCTTAGTTCTCCATTTATAGAAGTTTTTAATATCTCTCATTTAGAAGATGTGTATGATCTGCTGATACCAAAGATCTTATAAAGGTTGCTAAATTTAGAGTTATATCTTAAACGAGGAATTATCCTTGTGTTTTTGTTCATGTTAATCTGCAAATCCTAGATAGCCTTGGTGAAAGTATCAAACTTTTCCAAGCTGGAGATCTGGCCCCCTTTAGCAGGGCTATATAATAAAATTTCTGTATTACTTTCACTCAGACTCGTAAAAGCTGGCAATGTCTTGCATAGAAAAACAAAAGCTTTGTTATCCTGTGGAAATTGTTATGGAGCAAAAAAATACAAGATGTGGTTTAAAGTAACTTCTGACTTCGTGTCCTCATATGGTTGGTTGACTTACCAGGTTCAAAGGTAGGAAATAAAAAATCATTTCCACTTGAGGAGAACACTCTACTTGTCTGTAGCGTTGGGTCAAATGAGGCCTTGATTTTTATCCTGACAGCAATGAAACAAGTGAAGTAATCATTTTTTTGATAAAGAACATCACTGTGGAGGATGAATAGAGTCTGGAATTTAGTTCATTGTCCTTTGCCAATAATACATCCGTTAACTATGGGAAGCACATTTCTATGCTGCAGAGATTAAAAACACTCTAACCAAAAGCAGCTGCCAAGCAGTTGCAAATCACATCTTTCATAACTATGCTAATTCAGCTTGAAATCCTGGTGACTTCTTTCTGAAGTATTTGACTTTAAAATAAATGTCCAATTTATTCAACAAAACAGAAATATATTATGTTGTTGCAAAACTGATGAGCACAGTGAAACTTTTGCTGCATCTCCAGATTGTAATAGGACATTGTGTCGCCACGTTGAGTTCTTATGACCACATCAAATCTGCCTTCTGTGGTATGGCTCAACTTTCCTCAGCATGATGAGTTGAATGCAAAGTCTATTTTCTGTTCAAAGGGTTTAATGGCTTGGAGTTATGGTTTTAGGAAGAGGGCTATGACACAAAGAAACAGTCTATGAAACAGATATGTTATGGAGTAAAAGGTGGTTATCCCAAAGTTTAAGATGAGTTCCCACAGGAACAAAAGGATACTGTACTTCTCACTGCAGTTCACTAACTGTCTTTTTCAATTTAAACACATATAATTCAGGGTATACAGCAAAATGAGATAGAAAAAACAAAACAAAACAAAAAAATTTGGTACTGCAGGAAGTACCAGAACCCATAGATATCATTTAATGACTCCTGAAAAAATGACTGAGTTTGAGATGACACACAGAATTGGAACAGAAAAAAAAAAATACCCAAAAAAAAAAAACTAATCAGACTTCTTTGAAAAATATGTGTCTTGAGATCTCCAAACCATTTAAGATTGGCCTAACTCCACAACCAGGAGAGTTGATTGAATACCCTCTTAGCTTGTAATTTCACTGGCATCATCTAGAATATTTTTAACAGGGGTCATTAACGACAGATTCATATTTCAAAAAAGTCTGCAGTTTTGTAATGTTTAGTAGTTTTAAAAAGAAGAAAAAACTATTTTGGTATTCTCAGCAATAAACGGAATGAGACTGTGTGGTCAAATTTGCAGAGCATTCTGAGCTTGTTCTCATTCTCTTCCTGTAATAAGCAGTCAAAATCAGATATGCTCTTTCAGACATCTTAAGAAATTAAGGGAAGAAAATGTAAAAATTAAGAATCACTACCCAATTCCATTTCTATTCTATAAAGTATATTTTAAAGGGCGATTTGGGTCTCAATAGTCATATTATTCTTTTCATTAGTTAGATAGAAGAAGAAAGCAATTGGAAATACCTTCAAATATTTACATCACTTACCCTGAAAGCACATGCTGTGACTTATATGAAAACATAATGCATCCTGCAAAAATCATGCCATTAGCTTTGTTTTGTTTCTTTAATTAACTTTCAGTTTCCTCAAAGTGGTATAAAACAATCCCACCTGAAACGGTAAAACTCCACTTAAAAAAAATATATGAGAATTTTTCCCCCAGAAACCTCCTTGGATTTGGCATAGCAAACACAGAACTGGAGTCAGTAAGTCTGGCTGGATTCAAGCTGTGTTGTTTCTGGTCCATGTTGTCCAGGGAATTTTATAACACCTGCATTGTTGGAAAGATACATAATTCAAGTTCATCAGCATTTTGGAAAATAGCTTAAGTTTTTTTGAGATACATGGTATTTTAGAAGCCATGACTCACTCCTTCTTCACAGAATGATTTGGGTTGGAAACCATTTTGGTTGGAAGGGACTTTTAAAGACCATTAGAGCAATCCAACTGCTGAGGACAGGGATACCTTTCACTAGATGAGGTTGCTTAAACAACCTTGAACACCCACAACTTATCTGGCTAAGTTCTTCCAACCTCTTATTGCCCTCATCATCAAATATTTCTTCCTTATGTCCATTACAAACCTACCTTTTTTCAGTGAGAAGCACTACTCCTTGTTCTGTCAATATTGGCAGAGCTATCTCCATCTTCAGAAATTAATACCAGCACGGGCATGGTGGCCTATACATTTCTATTTCTCTGCATAACATAGAACTGTTATTCCTTTTACTGCCAGATCCTGCCTAGATATTTCTTCTTTCCTATCTCCTTATCCAGTCTTCTGGTAAAATATGCATTTATTTCTAAATGTTTTCTGGGACTAGTTTTTTCTACTTCCCGTTTTCTGCTTGAATGCTTAATTTTTTATTTTTTAAAAAATATTTTTTATTCTTTTCTCTTGAAAAAGGATACAAACCACTGTATGTATCTGACTTATTATCTCTCATCCTTAACCCAGTCTTGATTAGGAAAACATAAAATAGGACATAGTCCAAAAAAGTGCATCTGGTATATTTTTAAACTTTGGCTCCACTATCTAACCAGAAGTTGAAGAATGGAAGGATTGAAGCCATCTGGCAGAAGGAGTGTGAGGAGATACTGCTGTTTTATTTTTTAATGGCTCCCTCTCAGCTTTGTAAACCACTTCATTTAAGTTACTCTTGCAGCTGTGGCTAGATCTTTGCCTTCTTATCTCCTTACAGCGTGGTAAAGGAAGTACAAAATCATTAATTATGAAATCACACTATTATTGATTGTTTATGTTTATAACCTCATTTCATATCTGGTTACATAAAATTGTATGCAGGGAATGACACTATTCTCTTGTATATGACTGTTTTCTTGGATGCACTTTTCATCTTAATTGTGGACATCTATTGAAATCTAAAACACAGACCAGAATAAGTTGAATATGAACTAAATATTTAAAGAGAATTATCTTTAAAATAAGTAATAAAATTTTTGTTACTTCTGTATACCAGAAACAGAGAAATTTTGTTGCTAAAATTTACTTCTGCATTAACTTGATTGTGTTCATTTACGGAATGATTACAATGAGCAGTAGAATAAGTAGGATAAATAGAATGATACTTAGCTACTGTGTCAAAGAAATAAGGCTCAGCTTTTGCTTTTACTTAAACCTCTAAAATACTGCTGTCAACTGAATTCCACTGACTTAGTGCTAGTCTAAACTAATAACAGCTCCTGGAGTCCACTCTGCTCGTGCAGGATTGGCTAATGAAATATTCTGTCTAACCAACAAGCGTTCCTACTGAAATTAATTATGATATTGGAAGAGCATGGGAAGGATTAATTTCAATGAACTATCACTAGAAAAAATGCTGAATTTCCTAAATAGGATGTTGTCTTATTTGACACACAGCACTGATGTTATTGAGATACCTGCATTTGGCCAACAAAAATATGGGAAAGAGAAATATCTCTGCCCTTTCAGAAGAGCAGATGGTAACCCAACAGCATATCCAAAACTGTCTGTAACAACACTAGATACTTATGCCTGAAGCAACCCAAATTAATTTCCCTGTCCTGGTGAAGGCAGGCTCATCTTTGTTAAATGATTCATCTGAGACAAAGATGATCCTGCCTCCCTGCACTGATGGGGGTGGACCAGAAGGAGTACCCTGACCAAGATGCACAATGCTGAAACATTGAAGCTAAGCAAGATCATTCTTATTTTAATTGACTTAACATCACTTAATGGTAATAGGCATAAATACATGCTAATGAGATAAAATGATACATCTATCACTTTTTTTCCCCACTTAGAAATATCTTTTGATCTAAAGTATGACTAAAATTAATAATATTCCTATATAAATGTAGGCAAGAGGCAGCAGGCTCTTATATTAAGGGTAGGAGAGAAATAAAATATCATTCAGATGAAAAAATGTTTTTTATTGGTCTTCAATGTGCTGCAAAAAAGCAACATCACATATCTTTCATCATTCATATGGAGGCCAATGATGCCTTTAACGACTATTTTATTGGGAGAATGACCTAATCTCAATTTTTTTTTGCACAAAATATAAAGATAGTTGGTGATTTAAAGCTAAGTAATGTACATCTAGTAAAATTTTCAGTGGGAAAACTAGAAAGAAACTTTTATAACTTAAAGCACAGATAGTTCTTGCAAGTCATCTGGCAAAACACCTGAATTAAGAAAAATAAGTAGGAAAGAAAAAGACACTGACAAAAGAGAGATGGAAAGAGAAAGGGAGGCCTGTTTTTAATCTCCATGCCTGTCATTTACTTCTTTCACACAAAAAGTACGGGACACAGGTGGCTGAGTGTCAAAGATCGTACCCTGTCTGCATGCTTCATAAGGCATGGGACAAATATATGAAACAGGCTGGGTGAAAAGAAAAATCACAAGAAATGGGTGCATATTTAGTGAAGCAGGTCAAAGGTTGCACTGCTTTTGGTGTTTTACAAATGTTTGACAGATTAAATGCCCAACTCCCGTGGTTAGCAAATAAGCCATGCAAGTAAGAGTACTCATAAGAAATAAAACTCCATTCAGTGTCTTTATTGTGAGGGATCAGGGTCAACTGGCCTATGCAGGGCATGTAAACTCTCAGTACACATAGACATTCCTGGATTATGTTGCGTTTAGGAAAACACATATTAAAATAATTTGGTAATGGTACGTTAACCTCCTGGTAAAGGCTTAAAAAAAGATATCAAAATGTATTAATTAAGTCTCAAAAAATTTTAGAAGTAGGCAGATAGGATACTTAGATATCATTATTAAAGAAGATGATAATTCTATAATCTCCTATATATGTATTTGGCTCTTGGATAACTTTCTTGAGTAAAAGTCTATTTAGTGCCTTTCCTGCTTTGCATTGCAGTGGAAATATGAATAATATGGAGACTGAAAGGCCATGAAGTTTCAAGACATCACAGTCCAGAGATCCATAGCAATATTTTTCAAATTATTTCTCATTAAGGCCACAATGTATTAATCCTTGTTTCCAGCAGCCATCAGTCTGACATATAAAATGCTGTGATTGCTTGAAATAACATATTTTCATATAGTGGCAACACAAGAAGTTCTTGGTAGGCCCATGAGAGTGTTGTAAATGCACTTGAGGATCAATGAGCTGCATATAAACTGTTTGTACAAGTATTGATCCACGTACATCTGTACTGTGGCAAAGTATCATTTCAGAAGAGGTTGTCTGAGTGTTATTACAGAGACTCTGGGAATCTGTGTTTGTCTATGTCAGGTCTTTCTTCCCTTTGGGAATTTCTCGAGGTAGAAAGCATTTATTTTGTTTGGTGATTTTTTCTGCATAAATTACTATTAGAATTACCTTGTCAAGAATCCATACTCTTTTACATCTTCTAAATCTATGGTCCTCACTTTAAAAATGTTTCTCAAAGTGAGTTTTTCATTTGTCCTCTGTCCCTGAAGATTGGCTTATGTAACAGGGCATGGGAACAGGACTGGGCAGCATTATATGTTAGCAAAGAAAAAGTGTGATTTGAGACCAGATTTGATTATGACTATGGAATACTTTAATTTCATTGTTGAAGATTTTAGTTTATTTTCCCAAGGAAGCAAGGTTTATAAGGTCATACTTGGTCTCTTTATTTTTTATTCTCTTGATCCATCTCATTCTGTTCTTTCATCCTTAAATCAAGCAAATTGGAACATAACACAGTCAAATTGTATGTAAGGTAATGGTCTTCGAAAAGATGCTTCTTTAAGTAATACAGAGCTAAAGTGATGAAAAGAAGAGTTGATATGTTGATGGCTGTGGGTTGTTGCTTGCTGCAACTAACTTTCTCTGTTACTGAATACCAAAGAAGCCACATGGAAGAGCAAATTTCCTCATATAGTTTCAATCAAAGCTTGCAGTCAACCATAAGAAGCAAAACCATAGAAAATCAGCCTCTATGAGTTATGGTGCTCAAAGAACTTCTTGTGTCACTAAAAATGACTGTGTTTTTTTTCTTCATTAGGCTTTGCAATAGAGGGGTTTTTATCAGGGCTTACTTAATTTGACCGAGTTACACTGAAAGATATTTCAACCTGTTTTGCAACTTCCTCTGAATTACTTAATGTATTTCTGCAGCATTTTGCTCAAAATGAGAAACATTTTCTTGAGATTCATGTTTAGAGTCTTGAAAATTCTGAAAACTTTCTAAGCAACAAAGGAGAAATTTGAATGAGTCCTCTTGCATAATTTCAATATATTCTTCATGTCAGATGAATCCCCTCCTTATGCCTACACTACATGGAAAATTTTAAATCAAATAAGTTAAACCTCAGAAATATACTCTTAATATTATTTCAAGATGATTTCAATTTTTGCAGCTGTCACTGACATCTTTTTCAAGAAGGATCTTCAGAAAGAGCAAAGGCTTGTGAATCAGCAAGTTTCAAAATCTGGTAACCTTAGGTAACTGGCTGCTGAGGAAAGAAGAGATATCCAGTAAGAAGACTGGATAACTGCTATTATTTTTTGCTCTGTATCCTACCTGTTGGTTGAAATACACAGAAGTAATTTTTGGGGTTTTTTTACCTACAGAATATACAAAAGAGAAAATGCATATTCACACCACTCAGTGCAGTGGCTTGGGCACATCTTCCTGAAAGTTAGTGTTTTTGTGTATATGTTAGTGCATGTGTGATTTTTTTTTGTGTATATATATATATATATATATATGTATATATATATGCACCTTTTATGTGCATGAACTATGTGAAATTTCAAAATAATTAAACAGATCACAAAGAAACTGAAGGGTATCTACCTTACTGAAGTCTCCTTTTTAGGGCATATATTGGAAAATTGCGTGTTCTGCTCCTTCCTGTGATTTTGCATGTGTGTGTTCATGAGTTAGAACTCTGTACTGGCCAGATGAATAGGTTATATTGCATTTGAGTGTAAATCTTTGGACAAAAGGAGTGCAAAACTGTAACATTTCCTCTTGTCAGATATATTTGCTGCTTAATTTCAGGGATTGGCATGCAATGACTGACTCACTGAGACTCTGGGCCTCAAGTCCAGGTGTGTAAAAAGATTTCACAGGTGTCTCTGCCCGTTGTCACATATTTTATGCTCTGCATAAGCCATATAAGCCCCTCAGAAGGCAGTAGCCACACACCAGACCTACTCTCAGAGAGCTGCTCCTGACAACCATTCTGCTTGGCTTAGCTAAGTAGCCTCCTGCCTAAGTGAACTGCAAACTCACCTTTACAGTTGACAGCAGAATAGCAGCTTTTAACAAGCTGGAAATTCTGGGTAATCACATGAAACAACCAGACTGACCAGCAGTTCCATGGCTTTGACTGTTAAAAGCCCTGTTCTCCTCATTGCTTGTGGTGCAGACAAAACATGCAACATCTGTCTCTAGGCAATCTTCCTTGGGTCTTCTTTTTATGGAAAGGGTAGGAGAAACTGCGATATGTACCTTGAACTCTCTCCAGTATGAAACTGGGATGTGTAAGATGCTCTTACAGTGGCCATTTGAACTCAGAAGTTTGGAAGTGTTCTGGTTCATGTTTCAGTTCAGCCTCTATCCCTCCCTCCTTCTAGGTTTGCTTTCCTTGATCTAGCTGATCTGTGACCAGGTTTACCCACTTTTCCCAGGTAGCAGGACCTCCTGCCAGTCCTGGAGACAGAATAGCAGCCTGGAGGGGACGTGGAGCTAAGACTATGAGATATTTTTACATTCTGCTAAAAACTTGTGGAAAATGTTGTAGCTGGGTAAATTAGACGTGTATCCTATGTAAAAGAATTTTAAGGCAACTTTGTGTGAAGGATTTGAAAGATACTCACTTGTTGAGGCAAATCTTCTTCTAGATGACTGTTTAACCCCAAAGACTAGCTTTCAAAAATTATATTGCAAATGAAAACCCTCCCACATTCAATAAATCTCAAATTCCAAATTTCCTCTCTCGTTGCTAGTTTTTAATCTCTTAGTTGACACAATGTAACAAGGTCTAATTAACCAATATTCAAAGCAATTTAAATCCAGAAAAAGGCCTCCAAGTGGATATAAATAACATACTATAATAACATGCTATGTGATTCTTCAAGCAGCAAAAATGATCACTGATGCATAATGCAAGACCAAAAGGTTTCATGCTAGGCTGAAAAAGAGAAATCCAAGGGAACAAGACCACTCCCATACTTTAAAGACTATGGTCTCTCCTGGATACAGAATTGCAATAAGATACAGAAAAAGAGGGCAATTGCAATTCTGTGATATTCTCCAAATATACAACAGGTGATACTGCCTAAGATAAAACACTGGTGTGAAAGGTTATGGTAGAATTCAACGCACTTCACTTTGAATCTTTGAATGTAAGAGTAAAAAGTTTTTCAGCTGTGTCCTTTCTAAGGAGCGTCTCAGTCTTAGAAGGAGTATGTGTAGCTCATATGGAAAGTATTGCCAATATAAGCATATTTTTTTCTCTGATATAAAAGCCAAAGAGAAAATTATTCATATAAAACCCGAATAAATCAATAGTGTTTACATTTACTTCTGAGTTCAAGATATATTTTTTTCTTGTGAAATTTTTATATATACTTGTGTGCTTGAACTTATATGCATATAGATATCTATTTCTGCATATCTGAAAGTAGGGATGATATATTTTTGCACTCATATTTGAATTATAGTAAAAAAAATTCCTACCATAGCTTGAGAACTGTGCATTTCCAACAACTGGTGACAAATCACAAATTTTTCTTTCTCTTAAACACACAGAGACTTACTTCTCAGGTTAAAACAAACAGAAAAACGTATTTTAAAATTATTTAAGTTAAATATTTGAATTCAAAATTGGGCAAAAGCTGGACCAAGATTTTTTCTTTAGAGCACTGTAAGAATACATTTAATTTTTTGGAACACTATTAATTTTGCAGCGGTTTGTTGAATGACGGATTGAAGAAGAAAGTAAGGAATGGCTGTACTCTATATTGGTTATTACCCTAAATACTCTGAAGATACTAGATGTATATATAAGAAAAGACAGAATACTCAGTGTATTTGCTGAAGAATATAGAAAGTGAATAACGAGGGGAATAAAGACATCTATTGTATGTAAAGTAGGAAAATAATGTTTTACATTGAACAGTAATTTTAAAAATTAGCCATTACATTCTTCAGGAACAGTAAGGAAATGCAAATCATGTTAATATCATTGTCTACAAGTCTTTATGTTGCAAAACAAAATGGTCAAGACATAAATTGACTGAAACTCAGTTTAGTGAAAGTTTCCTGAAGGTTGACTGAACATCAGTAGGTCCCACCTTCCCTTAGGAGCTGGACCTACTTAGACCACGTTGTTCTGCACCAGGTACAGTCAAGTTCTAAATATCTTCAGTGACAGATTTCCCAAATTTTTTTCAGACAACTTGTTCAAAAATCCTTTCTGTAAATTTAAAATTTCCTTACATTTAATTAGAATTTCTCTTGTGTTGCAGTGAAATTCTGAGAAGAATCGGTCTCCACCCTCTCTGCATACCCTGGTTTGGTAGTTGCAGACATATGTAAGGTCTCCCTTGAACTTGATCTTCTCCAGGCTGAATAGGTTCACTTCTCTCTGTCCTTCTACAACCTGTTTCTGGTTAAATGGGTGTCCTCCTCCACTCCAGGATCCCAAAACCCGACACAGTACTGAAAATACAGCTTCATATATGTGGAATACAGTGAAGCAATCACTTCCTCGATTCTTTGCGCTCTTGACCCTACAGACCTGAATTAACCCTCTGTGCAGCAGGGCACTCTGACAGCTCGTGTTCAGCTAGTGTTGAGCAGTGTTCTGCCTCCCCAGACAGAGGATTCTGCATTTGCTTTCATTAAATTTTGTCAGGCTCCTGTTTCTGCAACCTGTAGAATTCTCTCTGAATAAGCCCTGCACTCCAGCATATCAGGTACTTCTCCTGCAGTGTGATATCAGTGAGTAGTCTCAAAAATCAATGAAATAATTTTGGTTTAATTTAATTGACTAATGGTTTCATTATCTTTTTAATGACAATACATTTCTGCTCTGTTCCAGGCAGTCAGAGGCTGCAAATACAAGCTCAAAATCACTTTCCATTGTGGATGTCAGTTTGTGGTAACAGTGGAAGAAGAAATAGTGCTGCTGATTAATAAATCCATGAAAAAAATAGTGGCTATTTACAATATTTTTTAAAAAAATAGAATCTCAAGTACCTAGAAGAAGAGGAAGTTCTCATATGCTCAGGGACTCAAGCAGTAAAATTCAGGATGTGAAAAACCTAGATTCCTCTGCATTAATTGTTTTGAAGAATGCTTGCCCTTAACTTAAACTAACATAAAAGGGCTCTTTCAATGTCTCCTGTTGACACTGCTCCATTACATATACTCAATTAAATATTTACTGGAGAAAGGCAGTCATGTGTTCCCATCTCCTGAGCAAGTGTCCTAGCTAGAGAACAGGAGTGCTAATCTTGTTCTCCATCTCAATCACATTTTGAGCATTTTATCTAAAGTGGAACAATGTCAACAGGAAAGGTTGAAAGAAGTGTCCTAAGAATATCTTGCAGACTTACAGTTCACACCTTTGTCCAATTCAGAATGGGGACTGAAACAGCATAAATAACCTTTCAAGTAAATTTCCTAATCATCAAGTATTTTCAAATGTCTCCTTCAATCTCTCTGCCTGGAGTAACTTTTTATAAATTGCTTAAATACAGATAACACATAATAGAAAGACTCTATTACCTGACAGTTGGGGTATTTTCAAACCAAGAGATTGTTATTCAAACCTTGGGCAGAGAAAGAACAGAGCTGATGAGGAAGATATTTCATAGTGATCATTTTATCACAACAAAGAAAAAAAAAAGATATTAAAGCTCATTTATTTCAGAAAAATAAATTATCATGTATAAACCATGTGCTCCCTGAAAAAAACAGGTTTTGTCATATATTTACTGTCAGAACATAAACCTGTCACATAAATGTTTTTCCACAGGTGTAAGTGCCTCATACTCAATTACTTCACATCATGAAGTTAGATTTACTCTGTCTCACGCAAGAAGCTAGAACTGTATTTCTTGACTAGAAATATTTTCAGTTTCAGTCTTAAACTGGCACCTTAGAATTTTTTCTGGGTTGATGCAAATTGAATGATTACAGGAGATTATGATAGGGAAACAAACCTCAGAAAGAAACTTTGTGGCTGTTGTGTACTCTATCATTTTTGAAAAAGGCCTTGG
This sequence comes from Luscinia megarhynchos, assembly GCA_034336665.1. NCBI lineage: Eukaryota > Metazoa > Chordata > Aves > Passeriformes > Muscicapidae > Luscinia > Luscinia megarhynchos. Next base: position 46,536,618 of record JAPFBE010000003.1, on the reverse strand, counting down.
AGTTTTCCATGCCTCTCATGTTATTAGCAGTACCAGATTGGTGGTTTTGTCTGTAAGCCAGACTATAAATCATCATCAGTGTTAGGCATGATATTCACTATTAATGCCTTGTTTTCCCTACTGAAATATATTTTTGTGCTTATTTTGTCTTGATCCCTGGCATTCTACTGACCATCAATCAAAAGAACAAGCTGGGCATTCCTCTCTGTCTTGCCTCAGTGAACCCCTGGTTTTCTTGACCATTAACCACTCTCTGGAATGTACATTTACTGGTCGGCATCCTTAGGCCCCTGTATCCCCCTCCCCCAGCTATGAGTCCTTCCTGGCACCAGGTTGCAAAGCAATATTTCCCATATACTGAATAAAGAGCATGTCATAGGCTGTTTGACATGGTCTGGGAGCCCACAGAAAACCACTGATGCACAAACCACTTTTATTCCACAAGACTGTGGGAGCCCAGAGGAATAAGCAGCCTTTCTGCTAGGGCAAATACACCTCACACACACAAGCACAATATTGCTACCTTTACTGTTTAATAGCTTTCATTTTCATGCAGAAAAGGATTGCAGACTGATGCTTATTGAAAATTGTATCTTGAGAGAATTTTTCTTGAAATGTGTAATTTCAAAAGCTTGATTTCATGCACCAGCTGTTCTCTTTCTTTTCAAAAATGCAGTGTTTACTGGAGTGAGGAACAGCCTTCATTCATTATTCAGGAGCCCGGAAGTTTTGACTTATTCTTGAGCTTCTTCGAAACCCTTCAAAGGGAAGGAAAAGGAAAATGCTTCAACATAAGTTTAGTTAGATGGTTGAATAAATTGTAGTGGTATTTCCCAGATGGTTGCTAGTTCAAATACTTTCTTTTATAAAACATATATATCAATAGGCCTCTTTTCCTTATTGGGTTCCTTGATTTTGATTGGGCTGAAAGCTAATATATATTTTATCATCTTGATCTGAGAATGAAAAAATGTATACATATACTATATCAGTCTGCAACTTTACCTTAGTCATGTTTCTTTAGCACTAGAATGAATCAACTTTGCCAAGCAAAAGGCTGTGTAAAGCTGAAAAAATTCATTTTTCATAGTCTTCTAACTCACTCATGATACTTCCTTGTCCACATTCTACCAATACAGCCACAGTAGCTCTCGATAAAGATTTGTATCTTGATACTAAACATAGTCTGTGGTTTGTTGTATGCGTGTTTTATTACAATATTGCAATCTAATTAATTGGCTTTCATATGTAATTGATTTGGCATGATGTAGCTAGCAGCAATAAACCCTCCAATACTAGAAAAGTCATGGCACTTCTTGCTCAGAAGGATCCTATTTCTAGCTATCTGATGAAGTGCAACTTAGCTAAAACATACCTGAATTACGTAAAGAAAAACAAAATTAAAAACCCCAAACCAACAAGCCCCTGGAATTAATTAAAATTAAGGACTGAAATAACTTTTTAGTCACATAACAGTATAAGAGAGGGAAGCTGCACAATGAACCAGACGAGTTACCACAACCAATCATGCAGTTTGTACACCTACCATCTGACAAACAGACATAGTGGTACCTTCTAGGTGCTTTGTTCCATTCTAGCAATGCAAAATGGCCATAAACCTGGCTTAGCTAACTTGTAAAGCTAAGTTTATGACTATGTTGCATTGGTAGGAGTAGCAGCTGTCCTGTAGCTATGAGATTGATCTGTGCCTTCTAGGCCTTTACATGTCATATTTTGTGGTTTAAGGAAAGAGTGGAAGGGTGTGTACAACTCTGCTACAGAAATCTTACATACATTTGTAGCAGGGGCTAGGCACTTGAATTAGCCCATATATGAAAGTAAGTGTGTGGCTGTAGCGGCTTGTAATTTAGAGTGGGATTTCTATCTTCCAAATTTAGATATCTAAACATTAAAATCTGAGCTCATCTTCTTGAGTTTATTGTGTAGTGAGTAGAGAGAAATAAGTAGCGGTTGTTTTTATACCTCTAAGTTTCTGTTTTAGTTTAAGCTGATTCCTTTTAGATTGCCTATTACATGGAGCTTATATAAATGTATTCAGGCTTAAATTTCTAATTTTTAGGTACTTGAATTTAGATTCACTATCTTAGTGACAAGTACACCTACTAAATAGAAAAGCCATTAAATGGCAGACACTAAGTTGGATGAACTGCAAGGTCCTCTTGCAAGGGTAAATGATTTGCACAAGATTTTTCAGTTTTCTTCTCTTTGCTCCTTACAGAGGAGATTTCGTCCATACAATGGACACTGGAATTCCTCGACCCTTCATCTCCATTTGTATCAGTCCTACTGAGAGCAAGATCAGCATCTCAGTTCCTTACAGGCTTTGAAAAATAACTGAGAGTTAGGAAGTTGTACATATGTTGCTCTTCTTAAATGGATATACTTCTTTAAAGAGTTGACATATTTTATAAATATTTTAACATATTTTTTAATGTTTTAATATTATCCCTTTCCTCCACAGATTCCAGTTGGTGAAGAACTTGCTAAAAGCAATTTTTTATGCTAAATAATTCCATAAAGACTTCTGAATTTGAAGCTAAGAAAAATATATCAGTCTATCCTTCCTGTGACACCAAAAAATGCACAAGCCCACCAAATTATACCCGTTGTTTTGATTCTGTCTAATACTTTTGACAAAGATGTGTATGATGTTGTTTGTTACACAGACGACATTGAACACTTCTTACCTTTCCTAGGACAATTTGGTCAACTTGTATACCAAAATTGGTCCATTTCCTTATATCAGCATGGCTTCATGAGCATTCTTATGCAGATTGACAACTAAAGATCCACCCAAAGAGAACTGAAATTTTGCTTAGAGCTAGAGGAAAAAGTGGACCCTTTGTGTCGTAGTTGTTTCATGTACACAATAACTTATTGGCTTATTTTAATCCTGCCTAAAAAAACCCCCCAAACATAGTCACCAAAAAAACGAATCTAAATTTTTGTCTGAGGTGATCATCAAATTCCAGAGATCTCCAAAGAGATTGTTATTTTTTTTCTTCCTCTAATCAATGAGGCAGAATAATCTCAAGAAATCAAATGCACAAAATATCTCATGAGCCAGATAACAAACACAGTAAATTATTCTGTAATTCCTGAAAGATTGAGTGAGTAGAATGGCAGAAGATGTCACTAAGTTATGGAAAGTTGAACAGATTTCCCCACCTCTCCCAGGAAGCTGAGAACCTTTTTAATAAGTAAGTCACTTCATATATCTCCTGTTTACTCTGTTCTTATTTCTACTGAAATAGCAAACTAACATCTAGTAACAACCAGCCAACTACCAGACATATTTGTATTAATTGATCTAATCTGTTGATCATGAATGACAAGAAATAAATTTTAGGAGGTCTGATGGAAGGTTGTGTTATACTAACTGTGGAGCTCTGAATGTTAAAAATTTGGAATATTTATGTACTTTTAAAATATAAAAAATAATACTAACATGAGGTAATAAAATCCATAGAAATGAACAATTTATGACTAATAAAAAGGGGCATTACTCTTGAAGACATGCAGTCTCCTAATTATGCTTAAAACATTGGATGAGATGTTCATTGTTTGAGTACTTTCCATTTGCCAGGGTACTCTTGGCAGACCTTTTAGTAGTTTCTGCAGGAGAGAAATAAAATGAGATGGAAAACATTAAAAATTATACTCAAGATACTATTAAGGCATATGATCCTCTTATGAACTTCACAATGAGCTATTAAAATGCATTCATTAACTGCATAACAAAGAGGTAACAGGCTGTACCAAGAAAAGGGGATTTTAATGTGGTTAAACAGCTAAATAAAATAGGTGTAGATTATTCTCCACTGCATTATAACTGCAGCAGTCTTTTAGGGGATAGGGATTAACCTATTGCTTTATTTTCCACATCTGTATATGGCTGCATTAATCCTGTAACAGACAGCTCTTCAGATATTAAGAAGACAATGCTGTCTAATTGCAAGACAGGCAATTACCCTCATCTGTTAAATGGTGTTCTCACTCCATGGGTCTTATCACTTCTCATCTTTCACCCAGGAAGGAATCCCATGATATTCTGATTTACTTGTCCTTACCAGAATCCTGGAGACTGCCCTGCCGCTCAAAAGCTTTTTATGAACAAAAGTGAAAACATATCTTTTCTGAAAATCCAAGATGTTATTACTGGCATAGTTGAAATTTTAAAGTCTAATCAGAGAATTTATATTAGTACAGATCTGATTATTACAGAAAATGGAAGACAAAAAAATAAGACCCAAATATTAAGATAAGGAAGTTTATTACTATTTTTATTACTACTACTGTTACTGTAAATATGGGTAGGGTACAGTGAATTGGAAGCATCCCAAATTCTACACCTGGAGGACTATGATATTTATATTTTCATCTTTCTTACCCCAGGGCTCTCTTTTTATATCTGCTAACATTGCTTTGCAGCTTTCTCTAATGTCACTTGCTTGCAAGTTCATGATGAATCAAACTTTAATCAGTATGGTGCATTTTACATAAGCAGGTACTTGTTTTTTGTTCTGTGCTGCTACTACAGTTGCTTTCTTTCAGGTCCAGACCCGCATTTTGTTAAGTGACCACTGGTGGTTTGTTTAGAGGCTATGTGGTCTCCAGCATCAGTCTGTACCTTGGCTCCAAACATCCTTTGCCTGCACTCCCCTGCATCTTGTGTCCTCACTTCCCAAGGCATCTGCTACCAGGCCTGTATTTCTTCATATATATTTTTATTAGTGTAATAAGAAATTTTCCTACACAGAAAATTTACTGTTTACTATTACCTAGAAAAAGTTTTGATTATATAATTTGATAAGTGAAAACTCCAAATTGAGAGTAGCCAGCTCAACATTAGTAAAATTTCAGTTACAGCTAAACCAAATGGACACAGAGTTCCAGGTAAAATTAGAAAAGTTCAGAGAAAGGGAAACTAACAAATTTCTGTCCTGTGGCCTTGCAAAATCCCTCCTAATACTAGAACCTACTAGCACTCCTAGAAGCAGAAGCCTACTACCAGCAAAAGCGATATACTTTTTCCTGGGGTTCAGGATGCAGGTACCACATCCTCATTCAGGTCTCTTAAGGAAGTCAATAGATTGAGACTGCTACCTCCAGCAAGCTGTTCATTTCCTTAGCTTGCCTCAATTTAATGTGGTAATTGAGTTTTTAAGCTAAGCAGAATGAATACAGGCCTTTATGCTCCCTCAGTGCCAATGTGACTACGACAGGAAATTAATAGCAAGGGATAAAAAAAGAGACAAAATCTAAAAGGATTTTGTGAACAGATACCAGATTCTTTTCAAGACAGAGCTGTAACTTGGCTCTTTTTAAGGCTGAGATCCTTGTTTTGCTTTTTTTCCATGATCCTTTGCCCCTACTCATGCTCCTGCTCCTGTTCCTGGAAGAGCAGGACCATATCAAGCTGGAATGAAAATGGAACAGTGAGGAAAACAAGAAGGTATTTGCCTTCAAACTTTTCTATCTGGAGAAATATTAGTAATCTGTTGAAATAACATTAATTTGATAATTCATTGATCATCAGTCTCACAAAACAGCGAATGAGCTAGTTTTTGTATGTGCCTTTTGAAAGGCTAAATATTTAGTTGGCAGTGGGTAATTAAACAAAGTTGTGTGTCTGTACCGTGAGTGCAGTGGAACCTTTCTTCCATACTTGGGCTTTTTTTTCTGGCTGGACAAGAACCTCAGTCTTGTATGGTGTGCTGCCCAGCCAGTGGGCAGCCAAACAGCCCAGGGCATGGGAAAGTGAAACTTGGACCTATTTACAAAAGCCTTCAGAGTCCTAGATCTGTGCTTAACTTGTAAGGTTAAGATTAGGTTATGTTATAAAACCCATCCCCATGCTCACAGAGATGCTCAGAGAGACCATGGAAGGAGAGGGAGCCCAAATAATACTCTGCCAACCCACTCTCAGGAGTCATCAGTCCCTGATATATTGAGCTGAGTAAAAGAAAAAAAAGTGTTTATGTTCTTATTCAAAAGCCTATTGTCCCTATCATAATTTTTCTAGATTATGGGAATTCTAAATGAGAGGCTTGTTTTATGAATACTCCTCAAATATTTATCCCTACCTTGATAAATGCAGTGATGTAAACAAAAGTAAAAATAAAGTAAATAAATTTTGAAATAGCAAAAATCCTCCAACAAAAATCCTTTCAAACAACAATAATTTTTGACCACAGAATTAAAACTGTATTTTATGTTAACTGATTCATGCCAAAAGAGGTGATTATTCTGCTGTATTAAGCACTGTTGCGGTCTCACCTGGAGTACTATGTGTGGTTCTGGGCTCCACAATCTGAGAAGGATGTGAAAGTACTTGTGTCCAGAGGAGGGAAACAAAATTGGTGAGATGACTGGAAGGAATGTCCTACAAGGAAATACTGAGGACCATGAGTTTATCTAGTTTGAAGGAAAGGAAGCTAAAGAGTGATTTCATTCTCTCTTCAGCTTCTGGAAGACAGTAGGAAGAGAGAGAAGTGTTCTTTTCCAATATTCATAGATAGGATGTGTTTGAGTGCTCAAAATTGCATCAGGGAAGGTTCAGACTTGACTACTTGACATCAGTAATACTTTTTTTTTTTTTAACAGAGGGCGGTCAAACCCTTTAACAGGCTTCCTAGAGAGAGAGTTGATTCCCCATGCCTGCCAGAGTTCAAGGGACTTTTGGACAGGACTTTAATAATATGATTTAATTCTTGGTCATCCCTGAATTGCTTAAGCAGTTAGACAAGATGATAGTTTTGTGCCCTTTGAACTGAATTAGTCTATTCTATTCTAATGCAGAAATTCAGGGAAACATTTTAAGCTTGATGTACACCAAAGCGTTGGAAGAATATAAGATCAAAGAGATAGAGCCTTCAGAAGAGCAAAATCTGAATTACTTAGAAGTTCCTTGATGCTGTACAAGAGGTCTAGTGTCCCATCTTAAAAATTGAAATAATTTTTATTTTCTCTTCTGTGTAAGCTTTTCCTTAAATCACTAAAAAGTAGTGAAGGATCTTGCAGTGACTTCAGTGGGTTGAGGATCAATCAGATTGCATCCTGGAATTTCAAATTACTTTTTTAACAGTGGGAATTGTACTTTGAAGTTAAGTGGAAATTGTTTGAAATTAGGTGGCAATTGTTTGGGATATTTCATTTTTTAAAAAAATCTGTATTATTTACTCTTTTTTGAAGCTTTCTTTTCTTACTTCTGCATCTTTCTTTTCAATGCAATGTAGGTCTGAGTAGAGCTGTGTTCTCTTTTATCAGGTTCTCTGAAGGTGGCTATTATTCAGGGGTAATCCGATTTATTTTAATAGATATTATTTAAGGAAAAATAAGATTCTCCCCCTTCCATTAATTTGATGCTACAGTCTTCCATATGCATGTATTGGCAAATGCTTTCAATATCAGGTTTTTAGTTTTCCTCCTTTATGACTTTTACATATTACGAATAAGATTCCATTGCTTCTAGCAATTTATTTCACTAATTTATACTTGTGTAATTTTTTATAAAATGTTTTAATGTTGTGAACAACAGTGTAGAGGCCAACAGACAAAAAACCCCAATTGAACAGTCTGAAAAAGAAAGTGAATAATTAATGGTTTTGATTATGTGTAAATTGCTTGTCATATTGCCCAGAAGAAGTCTGAAATCACTGTTGCAGTTATCAGTGTGAAGAAAGGAAAAACAAGAGAGTTGTCAAGGTCTGGTACATTCCAAGTTTACTTGTAAAAATCCTATAGGAAGTATTGTGAAAAACTCACTGTGAATTTATAGGTCTCCAACAAAAAGAGATTCTGTTTATCCAATCTCTAAAACAAAGTAGATAATATGTACTCTTAACATGCTCTGACTTTGCATCCTCAGGAGCCAGTTAGAATAGGTTCTTGAGAAACTTAGATGGCAGCTGATATGTGTCCCCTGACATAAATGCCACTAATATTCAGGAATCACCAGATGAACTTAAGAAAACCCAAATTTCTCAAAAAACATGTATAACTTAATTGTCTAAATGTATGCTAATAAAACATTCATATATTCTTCATAAATAGATAGGGCTACTAATAGCATGTAATTACCATCAGTTTCATAACTTTTCAGTCTCAGTGGTAGTCAACAAAATATCCTAATTAGTTGAGGTGGGATTGGATCTTTCTGTCCATCTGAACCCTGCTATCCAAAGGGACCCAACTCTTTATTTCACAATCAGACAATATTTATTTCCTCATCTTCCCTTCACATACATATGGCAATGGAATGTGAGAAAATTAAGAATGTGTGTTATAAATTACAACATAATTCAGAACCTTCTGAGGTTGTAGTTAAATTTGTCTCTGGCAAAATGGAAGGTGTCTGGCTTTCTCTACAAATGTCTAGAGCACATCCTTCAGTAGTTTTAGGAATAGAGCAAGACTTATTTTCACACACACAAAAAATATTGATGGTTTGGCTAAATCTTCCAGTAATTTAGACTCTCCAGATTTTAGTAATTATGTCTTACTTGAAAAACAATGCGTTAAATGATGGAAAATAATGTTTTCTAAAATAGAACAAGTTTCCTGACATCAAAACCTTTGAAAACAAGTTCTAGAGGGTTCAGAAAATACTTCTAATTCTCTCATCCATAACACATCTTGCCACACACTTAAATATTTCAACACTCCTATCCTTTTCTGCCAGCAGATAGCAAACCTGCTATATTGGTATCTGTCAAGTTTATATTTAATTTTCCCTTTTAAATAAAATGAATACATCCCTTTATGTGAATTTTAAGGCTTTAATATGAGGCATCAGAGTTAAGAAGAAAACTGACCTCTGAAAGGATGAATAATTACCACATAATAGAAAGAAGGATTGCAGCATTGCTCTTTCCCCATAAAAATGTTTGCTGAATCAACACTAAAAACCTGTTGAATATGAAAGCAGATTTTTCATCAAGAATTTATAAGAGTGGGTTCAGTGGGATCATCTGAAGATTTCTGAAAGGTAAAGACAAATACTTGCAATTAAAATAATGTTGAGCTTTGTCTTCTAATTAGGAAAAGGAAAGCTAGGATTCTACAACCTTATTCTATATAAGAAGTTTCATCTTGACAGAACTATACTTCCTGTCAAAAACCTGTTTCACTGTCTCCTAACAAGTTCATGAAGCTCAGTTATCAATAGAAGTCTGTGCCTTTTTATTTATCAGTGTATTTTTACATGAAGGGAAAGATTAACTTTTAAGACTATCAACAGTATAAATCCTGAAATAATTGCGTATTTATTCCAGCTGAAGAAGAATTGTTAGAAACTTGAATTTAGGTCATAGAGATGTTAAAATTCCAACAAATCTCAGAGAAAAACAAGATTGTAATAAAAACCTTCTTGAGACCTGAAGTCTACTGTCTAAACTAAATTTTCAGCATGTAACTCATCCAGAAGAAACCATAAAATGATAATCCTTTAAAAATATAAAATAAAATAAGAAAACTCAAACAACCAAAACCAATGAAATTACTATCCAAACAAAACAAGCAATAACAACAAAAATAAAAAACCTCAAACCAAAACCAAACCCCAAAACCCCCAAACAAACAAACAAACACCAAATCAGTTTTTTTGGGTTTTTTTAATTCTTGACTTTCTTTTTAGTAAGACACACAATCTTTGAAACTTTCTTCTGGCTTGCTATAGTAATAGAGTAATGCACTGCACTTGGCTTTTTTCTCCTACACAGGTATAAAATGCTTTGCAAAGACTAGGAATCCTGAGTGGTTTCACTCTATAAGGAATGCACTGAGGTTAACTATGCCACATTTCAGTCTTTCAGAAGGAGCTGAAAATCTGCTTGTAGCAGTTTTCCTCAGGTGTTATTTGTGTTTCCAGTCTGTTGCATGGTTGTTTGTAGGAAAGATTGCCTAGTGCTGTTCCATTGCATGTCCCCAGGCCCTGTCAGAAAAGAAAAAGGCTATTTCTCAGTGGAGTTCTGGGGTTAAATATTTTAATACAGCAGTAATAAAATAAAATTAAAATAGCCAGCCACAGGAAATAAACATGGCGTTTGAGGGAAAAAAAAGACACTTTGCTGCACTTTTTCACTTCTTTTCCTAGAGCCATCTTCATCTTTCAAATTATTTCATTATCTATGTCTCAAGATGAAATTTTATACATGAAGCAGAAGGAAACATCTCTCTGTTTCGAGTTATTATTGCAATTTCTTGGCTTCTTTCTAAAATTAATAATGCCGCTAGTCACTAATGCTTGGAAATCCTACAGTGCAACCAAGACAATATAGGTTGCTTCATAAAGCATGTAATATCAAAGTATTCTTATGGCAAATTTTCAGAGAAATTTTAGAAAAAGAAATCAGGTGATTTAAATTTTGTAGTGGTATATCTCAAGGCTAAGAATGCCCCAGTCCCCCTTTATTTTTCCTATAGGAATTCAAAAATAAAAGTGTACTTCTAGCACCACTTGATACACATCAAACCCCTTACTAAATTAATACCCAGTTTGCTAATCTAAAGATGTGATAAAGTAAAACTTTAACATTAATTTTCAGAAGGACTCTAAATTTTAGAATTTTAAAAAAAGTATTTATTAGTATAACCTCATACAAACAGCTTTTCTCAAATATATTCCTTTTTTTTAAAATTGAGATAGAATTATTTTAATGTAACATTTTTTTAATACTATATAGAATTTGATTATTAATTAAGCCAAATTGTCTGAAGGAATATTTTCAGAGTAAGAACAACCTTGCAGTTTTTGAAAAGAAAACAAACAGATCTTTTGTTTGTTATGATTAGTTTTCATTTTTTTCTGACAAGGAAAAAGGATTTTTTAAAAATTATTCTGTGAAAATGTGTCTTCCATAGAAATTGTTCTTCCTGCACTCCTAGCTCTTTTTTCTGCATTGTATTAGTTTTTCTCACAGCTCAGTTTCTACATGACACCAGTAGTTCAGCATGTATTCATCAAGGAGGGGATTACATTGTTTACATGCTGCTATCTTTGATGGCATTTATCTCAGGAGTAATCTTTTTGGACATAATGGAACTTTTGCTGTTATCACCAAGGATGCTTGAAGCATCTTTGAACACAGTATGGCATTCTTCTGTCAAGGACCTGTTCTTACAGTAGAGCATTGCAGTTCTGGAGCTCTGATTTTGTGTCAACATACACACACCTGTCTACCTTTTGTATGCAGCCCTTTGTTACTGAACTATCAGACTGAAATAATGATGGCAATACATTTCAATCTCATAGCTAGCAGCACTGAACAATTTAATTACAATTCTTTGAAATAGTTATAATAAATCTAGAACTCTTTGGGATTAAACTGGATATAATTTGTACCATTTTCATACTGAAGCCAAATGCAGTCACTTTATAGATATATATATAATCTCTGAAATATATATATGTTTAGATTTATATAGGTGTGTGTGTAGATATAGATAGAGATGATATAGATATATATATATATAAACAAAAAGATTTCACTAGTTTAGGAAGCCAAATTTTTTTTCCAATACAAACTGCCAGAATTTCATACTTCCTGAACACACATAATTGCCAGCTGATTCCATTCTAAAGACTAGAAAATAACTAGTCTATTCCCTTAAATGTGAGTTTAAAGAGCTTTCTTTCCCCCTCTTGTCAATACTTTATGCAGGGGTGTGCTGCTGCTTCACCTTTAAGTACATCATGCATGAAGTGACAGACTGTATTTTGGGTACAGACATCTGTGGTGTTACTGTCCATATGCAGCTAAATTAGTACATGAGAATGCATCAGGATTTATAACTTTTTCTTTTTTTCTTTTTTTTTTTTTTTTTTTTTTTTTTAATTTTTTTTTTCCCTGCAGCATCAAGTTCACTCAACATTACACTTAAGGGCTTTGCAGCTTTGTTGTTTTGGCACACTGGAATCAAAAAGCAAGATTCTGGACCTCCATGCTGTCAAATTTTCTCTACTACATGAGACCATTGACTGACTGTACAACTGGCAGCTACCTGGTAGAAACCATGATATAGAAACCTCACAGAGAGAAAAGAGCAGGTTAAATTGTTAAAGCAGAACTGCAAGGATTTAACATGTTAAATATTACATTACAGTTTAAATAGTTACAAGTGCTGGTCCTCATTTCTATACTTGAACCAAAATTTTAAGGATTGAATTCCAGTGAAATATAAGAAAAATAATATTAACACAAAATTCACTAAAAGATGGATTCAAAAATGGTGAAAATTTTTAGAATACTTCTTTTTTTACCCAAATCATTACTGATCTCTAATTTCTATTTTCAGTCAGGGGAGTACTGCTTGCCTCTCCCCTTCCAGGTGCAGTATTCCCCCAGTACATTTAACAAAAACTGAATGCAGTAAACTATTTGTCTGACTTTTGTATATTTGAAAGAACCACTTCTCCTTTTTGCCTCCACCCCACAAATTTGATGGGACTCTCAAAAACTGAAACCATAAAAGATACTAATTTGCTCAGACATAACAATTGCAAGCTTCAAACATAGCTTATAAATTGCATATAATTTGAAAATTTTGCTGGAATGATATGCACCTGCAAATTGTTAACTAACACCCACAGACACATTTTATGGCTCATGCTCTGGTCTTTTAACAACTCACACTGCAGGCAGTTGGAAGAGTCTAAGAATGGTGAATGCTTGAAATTTGTCCTAAGTGGTGTTGACATTACACTGACTCAAAGATGCAACAGTTTTCCTTCTCCTTAACAAGTTGTCTTTATTTTCTTCTTTTCTGATTGGTATTATGTTTTGTTTTGTAGGGTTTTTTTGTTTGTCTGGTTTTGTTTTGTTTTGTTTGTGTTTTGATTTCTTTGTTTTGTTTTTAAGGAACAGTGCCTCCTATCCTATCCAACAGGAAAACAAAAACAGATAAAGCAATATCTCTGGGATTGCAAATTGTAGCCAACAATACAGCTGCACAGTTATAAAACAGCCCCAGAAGGACTGATGATTATCATTACCTGGCATCCCTCCAGACTTAATGGCCTCCTCCTCACTGAAAAAAAGAAAAGCTAAACCATGTTCCACTGTTGTTTCTTTTTAGATAACTCCAGTGTATCTGTATGAATGGAAATACTGAAGCTGTAGGGGTTTTTGGGTAGGTAACCACAATCTTCTGCTATGAAAAGAATAAAACTGAGCTACATGAGAATTTTACATTTGTTTACACAATAAGAATGATTAATCGTTCTGGGTTCTACTGGCAAAAAACCTAAAAAAAAATCTAAATAAAAAAATCACTTATTTGCACATAAAATCTGAGAGCTTTAAGGTGATAAACATCTATTAGTATGTTCCCATATAAGCAGTCCATTAAAAGTATGGATTTCCAGATTTTTTCATATTACATCTAAAACGTAGTAAAGAAATACATACATAATAAACATGATGTTTTTTATTAAACTGTATAAAACTGGTAGCAGATCTGACTGAAAAACTCCCACATATTTTTCATATATGTTGAATATATATTTTGAGTTAATTTGGTTATCTATATGCACATTTGCAAACAAAAAAATATAATAGAAAATATTTTAGTTACTGAATTTAGCAAAGCTAACCCACCTTGTCTTCAAACAATGAAATAGGAGTACCTTATTTTTTTCTCAGAAGTTTAGAACTTAAGAGCTTTTTAGAAACCTTTAACAAGATATCTAGAATTTGAAAGATAAATATATCACTTTTATTGTATGCAATAGCTTTAAAGATGCTAAAAAATGTTGTGATTTTTTTTCAAACAAATTCATTTTTCTACATGAGAAATATTTTTTTTCCATAAAAAGATGGCTCAGGAAAATGACATACTGGATAGATGACAACCACTTGAAAATCAAAGATGACAAGTTCTATGTGCATCCTACAGAACTGTCTGAGACAGAGCACAGGAAGAAGCAGGAAGCAAGACAGAGCAGATGACAGCCCGTTTGACCTGAATAAAAGTCGTAATGTTTCAGCTTTTTAAGGTATATTCTGTGACAAGGCTCTGAGTGTGTCTAACACATGGAAAACTTTGCCCTTCCCAACATTTTACACTCACACCACTTAGAATGTGTTGTGCCAGTAGTACTTCCAGATGAGGACAAAGTAGTAACCTTCTGTGAATTTTGTTTGTTTTGTTGGTTGGGGATTTTTGGTAGCAGCTCTGGAACTGGCAGAAGCAGGAGGCTTAGTTTAGTTCCAACTTGCTTTAATGCTCTCAGTTTATGTGGCAAGGCATAGTTTTGTTGCTCAAACACACTTGGCAAATCCTTGCCTATCTTCAAACTGCCCCTTGCCCACTACCTATGAAGCTACAACACCAAGCAAATGCTTCCAATTGTCTTGATACTGGGCCAGAGGTCATCCCAATCGGAAAACAGGGGCTTCAGATGGTATTTCCTCTATGCCTGCTAATTGCAACCATATGCTTTTTGTGACAGAAAGGGAGGCATGTAAGTATCAGACCCATTAGCCAGGTTAATTGCTTCTTCCACAGCTGATATTATTTGTGTAGCTTTTGTCCTGCAGTTTAGCATAGGCTGTGCTGCCTGGTTTTAATTATTTTGTTGTTGTTTCTGCCCTGTTATTTTGTTTATTGCCAGCAGTGATTTGTAAGCCCTGATATGGGGATTCAGCTTTTATGTTTGAAAGTGAGAATAGTTTTTTTTCTACCAAATCTTGCCAGGCAATTCTTGGCTTTTTCCTGCTGTTTTCTTTGTCAGGATGGATTATTTGGGACACAAACAGCAGAGAAGCCAGGATGATGATAGGAAAGACATAATATGCATGCACCCAACTGGGATAATGAGGAAAAATTTCACAATTCATCACTACCATTCCCCTTGGCGTGCTCAGTGAAGTAAATCTACTGAAACAGATGAAAGCTTTGGTGTAGTTAATGTGTACATCAAGGAAATATGGCATTCCAGAAAACAAAAATTTTGGTTTGTGAAACCCATGCTGAACATCAGCTTCAGAGTGCTCTGAATTTGCCCGTTTTGTTCCTGCATTTTTTAAAGACACTTCAAAGCTTTGGACAGGTAAGGACTTCCCATTTTCCAAACCACGGACCACAGGAAAGACCCACACGATCAAGGCAAGCAGGATTTGCTCATAGCCTCGTGCACATGAAGCAGTATCCTCATTCTTCATTTGCCTTTTGCCACCTGTACTCAGCATGTTGTCACACAGTCATTAACTTAGAAAATTAACACGAGCCAAACAAAAACCTCTAGAATAAATGAGTTGCCATAAGAAAACAATTAAAAAGTCACCTGTTGTGAAAAAAACATATTTAATCTAACATAGGCAAAGAGACCACCCAGGATTAGCCAAAACTTGTGTTTTTCTTTCCCCCTCCTCTCCACAAACCTGTTACTTGCAATACAGGTGCATTTATATGAGTGACTTATTGTGAAGGACTGGGATGATGATCTCATCTCAACAGATTTGACTGTCTGGGTACTACATAAGATGATAAATAGTGATTAGTTAAGAAACACATTTTTTAATAAATTGAAAAGCAGGACCAGAAGCATATAGCAATATATTTATGTTTTAAAATATTTATTTATTCTTAAACCAACCCATAGACATTAAAATGTGAAACATGATTTCTCTAACCAATCTAGCCACATAGATAAAACTAGCACAATCTTATAATAGAGACTTCAAAAATTATCTTAATCAAAGTAGATAATCCTGACACAATTTTGAAATAGAGGTTTCAAGATCAAGCCCCTGAAAACTCAAGTCAATGGCAAAATGTAGTATCAGGATTATAAACATTTCAGTAATAATTAATTTTTAGGAGCTAACACAGTTGTAGTAATGATAAAGGAAATTAATTTTGTTGAAATTTAACCCTTAAACAAAGATCTGTTATACATTGGAAGTCTCTAAGGACACATTAGCATAAAACTACAAATTGATTTTTTTTTTCCCCTCCAAAATTCATGCACTTTGTGTGCTTTCACACAGATATGGTCTTTCACCTGGAAATAAAAATTGCTCTGGTGGCCCAGTTCATCCTTTATCAATATAAAGTGTTGTCTGATTTTATTTTCTTACCTAGAACTCTTCTTGACAGCACATCATAAAGACTGTCCTGCTGTCTTTAAATGCTAGGGAATTTATTAGCTAGGGGAAGTTGCAAAAATCAAGGTAGTCCCTCCACATTTCCGTACATACTTCACTGAGCTACAGCTTTGTATGTTATAAAACAAAAAGTATTTTCTAGAGAGATCTGCTATCACTACTTATTACTGGGTTTGTTTCCAACTTTCCCCCAGAAATGCCTGCTTTTAGATGATTCTTCTTATTCTAGTTTCAATACTTGAAGTAAAAATTCTTATCTAAGGTAATTTTTATAGAGTAAAAAAATCCCCAGCAAAACAGCAAACCCACCTTCATTTATTTCTGGGAATAACATTGAGGTAAACTACTTGGTCTTATAAGGCTGATAAACTTTTGTCCCCTCACACCACCAATATTGAAATAAGCAGTAATTTGAAAATTGTGATCTCTGCTATGCAATATTCCTGCCTCTTTGTGACTGGTGATAAGAATGCATCACTGGGTGAGATGATCATCTGTGTTAGACTGAGATGGGACTTTATTGTAAATCTGTCAGAGAACAAACTTACTAATTCAGATGCCTAAATTGGAACTAAATTAGCTTTGTGATTTTAATATTTTCAAAATATCTGTCATTCACCCTGGGGATGAACAAGAGTTTCCTAAATTTTCATGGAGAGTGGCATATGAAATGGTAGGAAAAAGCTGTCTTTCTTGTGTTGATGTGGTGTGGAGGGAAAATCTGTTTTCTTCAGACACAGCTGGGACAAGAGCCCTTCAGTATTATGATGGGACTCTGAGGCCAGTACAAGATAGAAAGAACCTGAGGCAAAGGACCGAAATAGGGAATGAAGGAAATGTCAAGTTGTCTTTTCAAGAAATGGAACCCAGGGAGAATGACTAAACATCCATCAACAATAAACTGAAATAAATGACTGCTCGAAGGGAGACTGCACCTCGCCATATTGATCCAAGTGCCAATGAAGTAGATAGTTGTAGTTCTCATGAAAGGAAATGAAGACACTCTGCCACTGGGAAGTTCAACAGAGGTGAAGAGAAACCAGAGTGGGAGGTCTGAGATGGTTTCAAAAAAGCAGTGCAGAGAGGAAAACACAGTGGGGATCATCCAACTTTGTAGAAATCTTTGAAGGAGCCTACGTATCCCACTGAATGCAGTATTTCCTCAGTATCTGGTAGACCAAGACCAAAATTCCTAACTATGTAGAAATTTCAACCTTATTCCAAGCCTCATTTAAAGAATGTGGTTGAACAGCAGGAAACTCTTGGGCTTAAGAAGAAATTCCCTTCCAGACTCCAGCTACCACAAAAAGTATTCACTGAAAATATTTGCTTATCCTAGAAAACATGTATCTTTGAGTGGTATTTTAAATTGTGTATAAAAAAAAAGTAAGGTGAATGAAATATAAACTTTCAGCAACAGAGAAACTAAGCATTTTGCTACATGTTATGAAGTAAATAAATCTCAGGCAGAGCCATAAACTGGACTTAGTACTTCAATCCTAGAATATTCTGCTACACTGGATTTCCTTTAATTGCTTGAAACAAATATCAAGACAGTTATGATGTTAATAGATAAGAAAAAATACATCTTTTGTTGAAAGTAACTTATACAGATTAACAGTTTAGAACATATGAGTTACAAACTCTTCACTTAAAAAAAAGCATAAATATTCGTGGCTTTTTGGTATCTGTACAAAAGAATTTAAGTATTTTTCTGCCACCTCACTTCTGGGAAATGAGTTTCTGCATCCGCATCGTGGTCAGAGGTTGCCATTTTAAGTGGTCCTTGAGACTGAGAAATTTGATATGACCATGGATTCAGGTGGTGGTAAAACTGCATTTACCTTTTCTGTAAATGTTGACATAGATGGTGAAATGATCTTTTCTGACAGCTGAAGATCCAGCATAAGATGTTTCCATGACTCTAATTTTTCCCTTAAAAGTATTTCCTATTTCCTAGTGTTTTAATTTACTGACTATATTCTGTTTAAATTGAGGTGGGTTGAGGAGAGACTTGCCTTACCACTGGCAAGGTTCACTATCATTTCAGTACAGATCTGAGCCAAATGCAGAACTTCACATCCAAATATTTCCTATATCAGAGAGAAAGGATCAAATGTGAACACTATGTTCTAATCCACCACTGTGACTTTGATCCTGGGTCAAATACAAAATTAGAACGGGCCTTTTATAGCTCCAGCTTGGAGACAACCAAATTCTGTTTTCATCAGATTGTGTTCCAAGAAGGAAGAAATTTTATGTGAGTTTGCCACTGTTACATATGAAGACAGTCTTGCAACCCAACCATAATTTTGCCTCAAACCCAAGCTGTAAACCACACCCCAAATTAATATAGGTTTGAGTCTGACTTTCTTATTGTATCTGCTCATAAAAGTGTGGTTTTGAATAAATATTTTTAATTTTGGAATACATCAGATTATATTTAATTGCTAATAAATTTTCGCAAAAAAATTGCAAGGAAAATCCCCAAAGCCATATGTTGGAATGCTATGTGATGCACACGTGTTAGTGATCCTTCTCACTCATCTGTAAGGTACCCAATTTGAACAGTGACTAAACGAATAAAAGCAAAGAAAAAGGTTCCCCCCATCTATTCCCTCTCCCCCCAACAGAAAGGCTAAGAATTTAATTTTCCCCCCACTTTGCTAAGAGAGTTCCAAAAACCAGAAGAAAATGAGGGAGACCACCAGCAAACAGCAGCTGCAATGTGAAACCACTCACAGGAAGAAAAAAAGCTGCTCCTCCAAGTAAAAATTCATGCAAACATGAAAGCACCAGCAAACACTCCCAGCAAAGTAAAGATTCAATCCAAAAGTACTGAATAGCTAGAGAAGATGGAGAAAAACCTAACTTTGCAACAGCAGTGACCAAGACATTGTATTTAACTCTCCTGAAATTTAGAAGATGTGGAGAAAAATTAATGCCTTCCAGTTGCATGGAGACACTGTACTGATGAGCTTGTTAGTGTTATTCTCCACTGAAAATATGTTCCATAACCTAGAAGGAAACTTCTGCTTGTCAGAGGATTATTTTCATGTTGGTGATAGAATAAAAAGAATAATGACAATATAGTCCAATGACAAGAATTTATTCCATAATTTCCCATAATCCAAAGGCAGATTTGTACCTAAACCCCAAAATGTTCTTAAAAATACATGGGCAATGTATATGTAAGCATTGTTAAGGAAGAAGTAGAAAGAAGAATCTAGTGCAACTGGTGGAAACCAGGGTTAGCTACGGGAAATCCAGAAGGCGGGTTTTGTCTGTTTTTATTTTTGAGGGCAAATACATTATTGGCAGATTACAGGAACAATGTTAACAGTACTTGCATTACAACTGTCAAAAGCTGAATTTGAACTAGATTAGTTTAAAGCTATTTTGCAAAAAAAAAATAAAAACAAAAAAAAAAGGCTTCACGAAGTTCTGCAGTTTCTACAATTAGTGTGATCACGGCTTCTCTCATTAAAAAAAAATAAAATTTTTTATCATTCTGCAAACTGAGGTTTCTCTTTCAGCTATACCCTGGCCAAAAACGAAAGAAAAGAAAAGGCCTGCCGACCAAAAATATAGTTATGATTAAGCTTTCTCTGAAAAAAGGGCTTTGGAAGGTGTTTACATACCTTGTAGCTACTTCTGCTTTTAAAGTTTTTTTAGATGTGATTTTTATTTTTGGCGGGTGGTGCATCTCATTATTAAAATTCTCAGGCCTACTCTCAGGAACAATTGCTTTCTCTGGGAAGTTTACACCACAGCACTTGTCACTCATTCTGTGCCTCCTTTTGAAGTTGGCTCCTGGTGTTGCTACATTTATTTCCATTCTTTGATGCCTTCCACTATTCAAACGCTCTCTGAATAGCTGGTTCATACATGTGACTCTGCAGTTTGTTCCCTTCAAAAATGTAACTCGTCCCATTCATCCAAGAGCTGTTTTGATCTTCCCTGCCATCGTTTCCATGCTTGTCTGAGGGGTCTGTTTGTTGCACCCCGGTGCTAAGCAATACAGGGGAGAAGAAGTTTGAATACTGGATTGTGATATTTGTGTGTAGCTTATATCCTGACCCTACTCTGGACCTCCCCAGCTCCTCCAGAGGGCTGTGAATCAGCACAGGGCAGGAGGCAGTCCTCAGCAGCCTCAGAGCCCCAGTCCTCAGCAGCTACAGCCATTAGCCAGGAGTGTCCCCCTTGCTCAAGGGGGGCACTGCTGCTCCTGCAGGCTGACAGCACTGCTCAGACTGCTCCACAGAGGTGCTGATCATGGCTAAGTTTACATATACCTCAAGATCTTCCTCTCCTACTATGTGTATATTTTTTTTCTCCTGCATGTCTTCTTTTTATCATCAGGGAAGTAATTATAGCTATAATGCACAGAAAATGAGTGAGAGAGGATTATAAAGGGCTCTTTCTCTCTGCTGTTTTCCTTTATTCTTTTCATCTATTTCATCTAATTCCTGTCCTCCAGGCATCTTTGAATTTAGAGGTGTAATTAATGATGAAAATCCTTCCAGTTGTTACATGCATGTGGTCATGCATACACACTTCAGTTCTCTTCAAAGGAAGAACTTTGATACAAATATGTATACATACACACACACACACACACACACACACACAATTTGACCAGGTTTTCTACAGCATTTTTTAAAGGCTTATAACTTTTAACAACAATTCAAATGTATATAACAGAACATGCCATACAACAGTCCTAAGAATGTGACACAAAATAGCTGGATAAAGTGGCAGTCAGAAGAGGAAATGAGTTTTTTCCAAGCAGGAGAAGTGTTACAACCAATGTAGCTCAGGGGTGGATTACTCACCTACATTGCTTCCTTCAGGCCTGGTTTGAGTGTTCCTAAAAGGGGCTTTCCACATGGAAATTCAGCAAAGAGTAAAGAAAAACTGGCCAAGAAGTTTATGAAATGACATTATTTGAATGAATAAAAAAAAAATATTATTTCAATTGGAGGTCAAGTTATATGAAGACTTATGTTTCTCAGATTAAAAATAAATTGAGCATAGTGTATTCCACATCTATGTTTATGAGCATGATTGCATCAAAACTACCTACTAAACACAAGCATCTTCATAGAAGACGAATTACTTTGATGACAGTGTGGTGCTGCTTGTATTGTAAACTCATTACTGGAATCATACACTCAGATGATATTATTCTGTCCATTTTCCATGTGTTTATCTAATACACACAATAAAACTCTATGGGATTCTGCACCTGGATGAAATGTTTCTTGCCCAGATAAGCTGATACAAAAAAAAAAAACCTCTCATCCCCTCATCCACTAAAATAAGGCACACAGACCAGCTGAGACAGGTTGATGAGTGTTAAGCTACAGGGAGCCCTGATTTCCTGGGATGTGTCCACTGCAAGAAATGTCTCAAGTTATTTTTCAAGCTACAGGATCAGCTGCCTGGTGGCTTGGCAGGGGGCTTTGGAGCTGCAGGGATGGGCCTTAGAGGTCTCCCTGCTCTAGGAGCCTTGTGACCCACTGCACGGGGCAGCCACCGCCGCCTTTTGACCCTGACATCTGTGGGCTTGGTAGCCTGCCACAGCAGGATTTATGAGGCAGATTTATGCTGAAATAGTGTGCTGGTGAGTACTTTACATTTCCACTTCTCTAATTGGCAGGATTTCTTTCTCATAGTTGGTTTAAAACCAAAACAATAAAAAATTCAAAGCAGTTGACATAAACCAACCAAATCTCTTTACCAAGTGCTACCTAATAAATGTCCTGAATATAATATATGAATATGCAGGCATTTAACAAAAATTTCGGCATTAACCTTTGGAAAATGCTGCTACTGCACCTACTACAAGGACCAGCTGTCAGTTCTGCATTTGGAATGATAATCATTCTGGAAAATGTGACGTGCACAGGAATATACATTTCCTGTTCCTCCAAGGAAGCAAATCCAAATTCAGTGGCATCATTCCGATCCTCAGATGGTCACATATATATATAATATATGTCCTGATTTCAACATTAATTGCTTTGTTTTGTATGTGACTGTATGAGTATACACAGTGAAAATTACAGTAGGTAGGGCTTTTGTGACTCCTTGTCCCGAGGCCTCAGATTTTAACAAATATATGACTGATTCTCATCAGATGCACTGGGAATTAATTCCCTCAAAATTACAGATGTACCATACAATAATTAGCTTAGTGAAAATATACGTATAGAATGACAAAGAAAAAAAATGTCCCAAAAGTGTACTAAACTAAATCAAGCCTTCAACTCCTTCCAGCCAACCAGTAGTCTCCAGGGAAATTCTAAAAATTGTGGTCCTTTTTGTTTAATCCTTTATTGTTGTTAAAACAGAATTTTTTAATATATGTGATTGCACCCTAATAATATCTAGCAGCTCTTCACTGCTGAAATCAGTCAAGCTTGTGGGTTTATTGGCTTTTTTTGTTTTGTTTTGGGTTTTTTTTGGGTTTTTTTTGGGGGAGGTTTAATGATTCTCATAATATTATGATACTGGACTAATATGCTGAGAATTGTAATATGGAATAATAATCTAAAAATGTCTTTTGTTACTGAAATCTTCTGTAAATATGAGATGGGGAAGGAGACAAGCCATGCACTTCTGTGACTTAAAAACCGGACTGGAACTGACTCACTATGCTATGTGTTATGAAAACCTGTGGTACAATTGTTTAACATTTTTCCTTATCTCATAAAAATATATGTTGGAAGTAGGTAACTGTTTATCCCTGTTAATCCTGTTAAATCCAGGTTGGTGCATTCTAAAATCCTGAACAGCTGAAAAGGGATATTTATAAAACTTTAAGGGGATCGTCATTGCAAGCTCTCCCTTTTTAATCTTGTCTGCCTGAAAGGACAGTTATAATTCTTTATAGAACCATTTATTATTCATTGTCTCAATTGTTTGGCCAAGACTTGCTGGTTACTTTATGGATTTGCTTAGTGTCACTGCTGGCAATGCCTAAATTCTTAGTCAGAGATAGAAAATCTTCATGTAGCTTTGCACATTTTAGTCATTGTTTTTTTTCTGGTCATGAATGAAACTCATTTTTAACTATGCATAAACATGCAGAAACCTTGCTGAAAAGCAGTATTTAAAAGAATTTGTTGTGGTGCAAAATCACAGCAGATTTGCATTTGATTTCAAGGACATTTGCATAGTGATACATTCTACTGTGGAACTGAAGCTTCAAGAGTTTTAGTTTGATTCTGCCCTGTTCCCACTTCTATTTTTAGAGAGCACATCCACTAATTTGGGAACTCTTTATTTCCCTTCCCCTCCATTCCTCATTGAAGTCAAAATTCTGAATGTGCTATCAGTGCCAGGATAGTGGAATATAAGTGTTCCTCCTATGAAATATTCTAAAGAAATAAATCTACAAAATTGTCTGTGGCAGCTGAGTAGGAAGTGGCTACACATTCTCTTACCTGTTGCATCACACTGACCTATGGCTTTAGCAGTAAATGTGTAGAGCAAAAGTGTCTGCTTCCATGGGTTGATATGTTGTGAGGATGGGTTTAGGAACATCACCTTTATCTCCCTAGAAAAAATAAGCCCCTGAAAGGATTTTACCAATCTCTTATCTGGCAGAAAAAAATGTGAAAAGCTAACGGTTAAACTGAAATTTGTTCTTTGACAACTAGATTTCAGTAAATACCAAGTGAATATTAAGTGTTTTTAAAAGTCCTGCTTTAACCATTTGAGGTTTCAACCATTAGATTAGCCAGCAGGGTTAAGGTGAACACTTAGTATCTCTAAGTGGAGGGATTCAGTCCTCCACCTTCACACAAGAGGATTGAGCCCAAAATAGTGACTGTATTTCATAATGGATAGTAATTACAATACAGTTGAAAAAAAATATTAAAGAAGACAAGTTTTTGTGAAGGTCTTTTGTCTTTCTATTAATCGCTGGTTTGCAACTAGCTCTATTTGCTAAAATGATCATATATGTCACAAACTGGTTTTGTTTTTTCTAATAAAGCCATATCTTTCATGAAGTCCCTGTAAAAGAGAGGATAACACTGAGTACTGAGTATCTAAACTTTTTCTTCTCATATGTGGCAGTCTCAATAAATGCTTTTGTCACTTGCAGGCGTGAAATAAAATAGGGTTCAACATGCAATTCCTTCTTGAAGAAAAGGTTTGTGACAGTGACCCATATATTATTCCCTGTTAGTTTCAAAAAGACTTATTAAAATTTGCCTGTACCTGAGGTTTTAAAGTTTCAGTGAATCTACTTGGTCATAACTTGATGGGTCAGTAGTTTGATTAATTCCAGCCTTGTGATACCTTTAGCTCCCATTTTTCTTTCTGGCAGTGTAATTATTAGTTACATTATAGATGAGCATGAGTGGTTATGTCAACATATTTCAGGTTGTAATGAGGAAAATATATAGGGGTATAATAAAGATAATGTGACTTCAGCTATACTTTGTGAGCATGTCTCTTGATTTATGCTGTTTTTAAAACCACAGTGATAACATTCTTGGAAGCAAACATAGTGAGGTCTTGTTATGCTGAATGTCACTCTGAAGACATATTCCAGTTGGCCAGGGCCTGTGGCTGCAGCTGTCTCTACTTCATTACACCACTTCTAGCACCTGCACCTTTAGGAAATAACTAAGATTTTCAGCTGACATCTTCTAGGCATTTATTTATGTGGTGACTGAAAATCATTCAATCTGTATGCTAGAGGGGAGTGTTCTTTCATTAAGGGCAGCAACTGATGAAAAGAAAATGTGCCCTAATAATGAAAAACACTAATCTGTATAACCCTACACAGGAGAAAAATTGAGGTTAAACTAATGTTAATCTAACAAGCAAAGTAAATGAATGTCTGATATTTATATGACCATTTTAGTTTATTAGTGTTGTGTTTTTGGAGATTTTTTAGAAATATCCAAAATGGTGAGGTATTATATATATCACACTGCTGTTTGTATATAAACACAAGATAATAAATTAGAGATAGTGGCACTGTCGTACTTTAATTAAAGTCTTCTTTCTTTTATTGTTGTAATTCTTGAAAGAAGCATACTTTTCTGACCTTTCATAAATATAGCATTATGAAAGATGCCTCACTCCTTTTAAAAGTGTATTTCCAGGTTTAAGAACATTAGATCTACTGCTATCAGTGTCATGCTTAAAATCAACCAAAGTGTAAGAGGTATTTGGGAGGGAAGTGCCTGTTGATTAGAGTGCCCTACTGACTTTGTAGATATTGTGAAATGATATCCAACAAGGAATTAAGCTCTACTATATTTAATATTCTATAAATATTGGACTAATTTTAGCAAGCATTCAAATTAACTTTCATTCTCCAAACTTTAATAAAATACACGGTCTTAAAAAAAATCACATTGGCAGAATTGCTGTGCTCTGAATTACTACAGCACAGGGTAATTTGCCCTATATGAATTTATTCTTCTCAAGGATGCTACAGGTGTTTCATAATCCATCTACTAACTACTACCTGGAAAACAATTACAAGGTTATTCTAATGAAGAACAGAGTGTAACCTCTGATCTATTAAAAAGAGAGAACTTTGTCACGCTATCTTCAGCTTTGGAGTGTTATTGTCCGTATTTCAACAAGTTTAATTTTTCTTTCTTGGAAGCAAAAATTGTTTCCCACCAAACTTCAACTGCTGGATTTTATGTAAAAAACAATCAGTGTCAAAAATGTGACAGATGCTTCACATGTGGACGTAGGAGAAGATGTAAATAAAGCTTATGATGCAAAAAAATTAGAAGAAAAATGACAAATGGCTCTAGCAGAACTATCTGCCTACATGGGGAAACAGCAGCTTAAAATGTGTATAATTTACAAATTATTAGTGACAAGATTGAGCAAGAATCGTCTTCTGTTCTTAGTGTTGAAGAATGCTGAGACCAGCTTGAGCAAAATATGAAACCCACTGTGGAAGGACATGGAAGAGAGGACATGGAACGCAGATCATGGAAGATAGATTCTCCCCGAGGTCAGGAGGCTGTGCAGGCACTGATACAGAAGAGACAGAGGTGCTGAGCAGAACAAACCAAAGACCAGGTAACACTATTTTCAGCACAAAGCTGAAGTGCACTTTGCAAAACACCTTTTGCTGAGTAAGTCTGACAACACATAATCTAAAAAATGCATGCAACTGACATCTTATACTATAAAAGCTGGTCCCACTTTTCCCACTTTTGCATAGCAAGGACCTGTAGCACATCTCCCTAAGATGTGTGGAGCTCCTTCCCTCAAATTGACAGCAAAAAAGATATGACTACAGTCATTGGTATAGGTGAGAAATGTTAGTCTCTACTTAGGAATTGTTTGTCTAGTTTTAATATAATTGCTTTAGCATAATTGATTCAATATTGCTTCAAGAAAGAGTGCACTGTACTTGAAGTCATAGCTATTCATACGGTGAAGTAAATATTTCTGATTAAGCTGAATTTATTTCTAGTTATTGTATCATTCCATTACATCATTATTTTAATAATTTCAATAACTTGGAAATAATTATTGTAATAATTTAAAATATATAATTCATTCTATTGATATAAATTTATCTGGTTTGCCATCCTTGATCCTGGGGACAAAGTTGTGTAAGGGTTCAATTACGCCTGTATAATCCTCTAGATGTAAACCATTAAAGAAGCCTGGGATCAGAATTGGCTCCAGCCACACCCAGGCTGCTCTGTGAGAAGTTTAGAGAACAAGGGCATCCTTTCTGTACCTTGTGACTCAATGGAAAGCTTCTCCGTCTGAAGCTCCCACTCTGCTCATGACTATGACAACCTAGACTATTTTAACATTGCATAAATTGCAAATAGCATGAGATATCTTTCTTTGTTAAAATAAATCCACTAAACCAATAAAACACCCCAACTCTTCAGTGTGTCCTCACACAGAAGAGATGTTCCAGCCCTATAATCATTTTTGTGGGCCTTCTCTGGACCTGCTTAAGCAGCTCTATGTCCTTTTCATGCTATGGGTCCCAGAGCTGGTTGGAATATTCCAAATTCAGTTTCACAAGAGCAGAGTAGATGTACAAACCTCAGAACTTACTTAGCAAAACAAGTATAGATGTTTGATGTTGTGGCAGAAATCTCTCCCTCTCCAGACACTATGAGAGCGTTGAAAAATTAATTGAGCCTGTAGAGTTTTTCTTTCTTAGATATGCTATCTCATTTCTTTTACAGTAGTAGAGAGTGAATACCTCTTTACCTGAGCAAGATGAACAAAAGTAGAACTGTAGATATTACCTCAAAACCAATAAAATTTTAAAAGCTTGAAACTGGTATATAATGTAATGTAGATCATGTGTACATTCTTTAAACAATTTTTTTCTCCCAAGCCCTAGACTAAAGACAAAAAATTGAAGCCTTTTAGTAAACTTACTTTGACATTAGTTTTGTAATTATTGTTTGGAAGTACAGTTTTTTTGTAATATTTCCAAGGTAATAACAAGAAGGAAGACAGACTGCTGCAGATCATTACTTCTTGAAATATGAAAATGTTTTATCAAATATTTGGAGGTTTAGCTGCACAGAAGTTAGAGAATAAGAGAAAGTACAGCCATGCTGCTAAAAAGGATCTCTATAGGTTAGAAGAAATCGCAAGATGGAAATGATCAACAAAATTAGTTTACTCTAGAGATTATATACACAAAAGGCAAACATCATAATGAAGTACATAAACATTTTATGCATTGTTTAAGTGACATATGAAGTAGTTACATTCTGTTTGGCTTTGGTTAGGCCTCAGATGCAATATCATGACCAGTTTTGGGCTTTTTACTTCAAGAAGGGTACAAACAAATTGGATTGAGTCCAAAAGAAAATAACAAGAATGGCTGCAGGTCTAGAAAGCAACTTCTGAAGAAAAATTGAAGGAATTAGGTTTGTTTAGTCTAGAGCTGAAGAGACTGAAGGCAGCTATGACAACAGGATATGGAAAGGTAAAAATAGGAGATAGGAATAAGCAGTTTTCCATGGCCAGCATGAATAGCAGCAAAGTAAAATAGAGTTCAGTGAAGTTAAGTCTAAACATCATTAAAAGTTTTCTAGCAACAAATTTATTTGAGCTCTCTAATAGCCTGTGAGAGTCTTAATCAATGTCTCATTTTGTGGAAGAAAATAATAAAAACATTTCATGGAATAATTTAGGTGCACTATATCTTTGAGTCCAGAAATGAATTGCATTACTCCTTGTGATCCCCTCCAGCTCCACTATTTATGATTTTATGATCACTTATTTCACATTCTTTTTATAAGATATGATGTGGAACACATTTTAAACAATGTATGTAGGATTGTGTGCAGAAAGCTCATCTTCACACCCAGAAAGAAGCACAGATAAACAATTGCAGCTGGGGAGCTGAGGCCAATCTGGGAGCCAGCAGACCACAGAGGTCCATCTCACAAACCTAGAGGAGTAAAAAGGCCTAAAGCCATGTGGTAACACAAATTTAAGCCTCAAGGAAGTGACACAATGTCTGGGTACCTCCCAGAGCTGCCCCATGAGACCCTTAGCCCCGTGACCTGGTAGGAAACTGCTCAGGATGGGTCAGTGTCAGAGCATCTTCTGGGCTGAGGAGATTGCTGCTTGGGGGATGGGATATATTATGGCATGCAGGGGAAAAGTATTTTGTGTCACATAGGACTTTCTATGGGATATTTAAGACATGAATCAAAGATGGGAAAAGGATTGTGTGAGTTTATTTGGGGAGGAATACATGTGGGGAAATTGAAGCCAAGAGATGCCAGTCTTACATAAGTGGTTACTGGTAGGAGTGTCTGCTCATTCTCTGTGCCTGATCAGTGTAGTCTGTCCCACCTTGTTACTAAATCTCTTTTTAGCTGTTTTCCTGGGTGAGGCATCTGTATTTGTGAACATGTGAACATGTGTGTATGAGGGGATTTGGATGCAGAAATTGGTCACACCATGGGTTGGAGGGTTCACGTTCATGGGTTTAGGGACTGGAAAGACTAGACTTAATGAAACCAAATGACAATAAGAGAGGTTGAGCCATGAATGAAAGGGGACCCTTGACCCTGAGCTGCCAGGAACTGGAATAAGTCTAGGAGTCTGAGTGCATGAAGACTAGTGAAGATCGAGATGGACAAGCCGAGAATAGGTGAAGTTGCTTGGAAGCTGGGATGTGATAGTTTCAAAGGTCAAGAGCATGAGGAGATCTGGCTGTTCATAAATGTGTGAGTCACAGTTAGCTCTGTGTGAGTGTGTGTGTGTGTGTTCATATGTACCTAAGTACACCATGGTCTGTAACATCAGCTGGTGTGAGGCTGTGGACTCAGGGGACACAGGGATCCAGGGTCAGGTCCTGGGCACACTGAGTAAGCATAGGGATCCACCTCCTTCTCTCTCACTCTCTCTCTCTATATATATGTATATATACGTATTTATGTATGTATGTAAAAAAAAAAATTATATATACATATATATGGAGAGAGAGAGAGAGAGAGAGGGAGAGAGAGAGCTAGAGTGTGTGAGAAATTTTTCTCACTAGTGGACCCTTCACCCTGGTCAGCCTAAGTGGAGGGCAAATGAGACTTTTGATGCTGTCTGTATTCATCAGGTGCTGAATATGCCCGTGGTCTGTGTGCTCAGCCATGTATTTATAAATATATGATGTGTATGTGTGCATGTCTTCTTTGTGTGAATGTACTTAGAAAGAATACATTGCCAAGCTTGCTGTGGGTTGGAGTTGGGGTCATGGAGATGCAGCCTTCATCAAGCTACTGCATCTGACCCCAGACACCACAATTTCTTATTTCAGTCAACAGAGCTCAAATCGTGTTTCTGTTGCTTGCTTGATCATGTGCATTTTCTCATCTGCTGTATTGATTGAAAATAAATAAAATTGTCACCCTTAAGATTTCTAAAAATTTGAGTAAACTCCAGCTTCCTTCCTGCCTGTTTATCCCTAGCACATTTGTTTTTGTCACATTCTCTGTTCCAGCTTGACACCAGTGACCCTCTTTAGAGTTTCCTGCAAGAGTACTGACATTTCAGACTTCTGAGTGACTTCTGTGCCTTCAGCACACACTGTAACATAGTGCTTTGAGATTGTTGAAGGAGTAATGATGATAGAGAAAACAGACACCATTATTCTGCAGGAATGATTCTAGAAAATAGTTGCAGCAATATGGAATAAATTAGTTATTCTTTATATAAAAATTGTAAACTTGTCCCATTTTCCTCACAGCTTTTGACCACTTTTTTGTTTTATTGTTCCGGAGAATATTAAAGATTATTCTCAAGGTGAAAAATTTTGAATCACTGGTCTTCCCTTTAATTTTATCTCTCTAACTTATTCTGACCACTTGCTCAGAAATCAGTTTATATGTTACTTTTTCTGACTATTACTTCTATTTTTAGACATTTGGAAGTTTCTCACACCAAGAAGTTAAGCTAAATGGACCTTCATGAGCACATGATACCATGGATTAGCAAACCATGGATTTACATACAGTGGATTTCATCTATGTAGAAACAGTACATAATATAGCTTTGTTCCATAATTTCATAGTTTTAAGGTGAATATTTAAATCATGTGAACTTTAACTCATTGTAGATGATTACTTTTAGACACAGGAAAACTAGTTGCATTTTTTTGCCTGAGCTTTACCTTGGTTGGTAGAAGTTTAACTTTTTTTCATTGAAATGTAACATATACTCATAGTGCTCTGCATTTTCAAAGTATTGCATGATGGTCAAACCCAAAACTGTCTCAGTACAAAGACCTGACAGTTGGAGACTCTCCTCTCACCGCCTTTGCCCTCAAGGGTTTACTTATATTTTCCCATTATAAACACTTTTCTGAAGACTAAATACTTTGAAATGGAAGAAATGCCTGACTTGACATCAGACATACTTTTCCTGTGCTTTGAAGATACAAAGTCCTGCATTGTGTGCATTCTTATTTATAGTTCATCTTAGATGTTTGCTACAAATCCCCTCTGCCCCTTCCCTTACAGCTACTTCACTTCATCCTCACTTTAGCTGCCACCCATATATCCCTTCCTCTTATCTTATGCCTCTTCCACTGCTTCCACCACTTGCTTTGTAACTTGCCTCATCTTCAATATCATCAGTCTACAAAGTAAAAGCCAGGAAAATTAAATGAACTACTAAGAGAGCTGCAAAATAGTAATGAAATTTCTGTCTTTTATGTTATATCCCTTGAGTCTTAACTCTTTATTTGTTGTATCTATTCCTAAATTGTATATGATTTTATACATAGTGATATAGCCTCTCTTTTGACTGCAGTGCCTAAGCTTTTCTGTAGTACAGGCTGTGACAGTATAGATGCTTTGACAGACATGAAAAACAACGTTTAATTTTAATTGACTATAGATACTGCTTTTCTAACAGATAAAATAGATATTAAATGATCCATGAATTCACTGCTATAATTATGTTTTGTTCTTTTTCTTGCTTTCACTTACCAGAGTTGATTGCCAACTTTGTCAGGCTTTGTAGAATATCTGGTAAGGCTTTCATAAAGACAAGGTTAGTGCTGAGATGTAATGGAGGGCTGTTTCACTGCATTTCCTGCATTTTCACACTCCATGAATAGTCATTACTATGACATTCAAGGTGTCAGCTTAGTATTATCCTAGGCTTTTGAAGACACTGCTGACACTCTCACAGAGTGTATAGAAAAGTAAGAATCTATGAAAAATGGAGATTATAATTTCTATCTCCATGCTCACTCTAGGTCACCTAGTAACCCTAAGTGTCAATATAAAGATCTGAATCAGTCTATCTGTAGTGTTCAGGGTTAAAAAAATAGGGGTTATTCTAGGAACTTAAAATGGATTTTGAAGGGTAAATAACTTAAAAATTAATTCACGATGAATTGCTATTTTACTGTGTAAAATGGTGAATTTGTTATTTTACTACTGGACATTCAGATCTGAAACTAATTTTACGTAGAAATGGTCTATGCAGTTGTGGGATCATGAGGAGGTGGAAGATGGGAAATTCTAGATGTCCTGCAGGCTGTCATTTAGATTAGGACCTCCTTATTAATCAGAATCTGTTTGCCCTGTAAAACAGTGTACTGGCAGCCCTGCAGCATGTAGACATCCTCTCCCTAGAGAAACTTGCTCATGCAGACATTCACTAGAAGTTTGTTCATTTGAAGGTATCCCTTCTGGCAGATATCTCAATGAGGTGTGCATGTGACAGGTGCTCTTCATCCAGACCATATCACAGATCAGAGTGTCTGAACAGTAAATATACACAGGGCTCCAAGGCCCTTCTTTTCACTGGAATGCCTGTTTCTATGTGCAATGTGTCATTATGTATTTGGTTTAAAATAATAAAAAATAACAGTAGTTGTTACTGAAGATAGAGAGGCAAATCATATATCGAAAGTGAGGAATATTCTTTAAAATCTTAGTTCTGTGACCCTCACTTACCCAGGATGTACCAGAGAAATTATGGATGCTTTGCCTCTGGAAGTGTTCAAGGCCAGACTGGATGGGACTTTGAGCAACCTGGTCTAGTGAGTGGCATCCCTTCCCATGGCAAGGGGAGATTGGAACTAGGTGATCTCTAAGGCCCCATCCTTAAAAGGTTTTATGATTCTATGATTTCTATGGATGCAATAGAGGAAAATCCTAGAGCTTTTCAAATCAGTGGCTTTATTGTCATAATGTGTATGTAGTCAGGATTGAATAAAACATGTATTGGATCTTTTAAGGATTGTTTGCAGGATTAAGAGATGAACTGAAATCTCAATCCTTACAGGTTTGCTTTCAAATTACATTGAAGAGAAAGTTGAATGAAAAACCCCTAGTATCTTGCTCATTTTCTAAAAGATTTAGAGAAACTTTTAACCAAAAAAGGATTTATTTATTTGATTAGAGCTGGCAAAGTTAGAACTCAGCTATTCCTGGCTGCTGAACAGATGCCCAAAAACAGAGGAGCTACTCCTCTCTTCATATTGGTATAATTAATCAGTTTACTGACAGATTGCTCAAGACTAAGATGGTTGCTTACCACAGTTATGACTTGGATTGATTTTAGCAATACATGGTTTGTACAATTAAAGCCTTTGTGTAGCTTCAAATTATAGGCTGTTTGTTTACATAAGAATAAGAACTGTATATATTCTATTCAGTAAACTTATTTGTGAAAGTCTCAGTGGTTTAGCCCTCTAATCCCATAGGAGAAATAAGGATGTAAGGATAGTCTATACTCCTAGATCATATTAAACAGTAGACCACATCATATAAATACCACAAATCTCAATTGAATCTCATTTTTACTTATGTTTTGGTTAAGGAATATTTTTCAATCTTTTAAGTACCTTTTACACTAAATGAGTGTATATATAAAACTTACAAATTTTACTGTTGTGTACATGGGTGTCCTGACCCTCACATGAAACAGACAGGACTTCTTTTCTTCCTCTGTCTAAATGGTCTCCAATACTCTTATTACGTGTATAATGGTGAAATGAGGAAAAAAAGGAAAAGAATATATTAAGAAGCAGGAAGAATAATTTAAAAACAGCAGAACAACAAATAAAGAAAAGATAAAAAAGAGAGAAAAGAAATATCTGAATCCAAGAAAAACAGTTCTAAGGCAATGAATGTAAATGTTGGTATTAATGCAAGATTTAAACCAGTACTATTATAAAGTTTTTATACCTATTTTCATCGGTTTGTAAATTTTCATTGGTTGGTAAATTTTATGATAAAAATGAAACTGCATTCATGTTTTTCAATATTTTGAAACAAGCCAGAATTTTAATTTTAATTATATTTATGCTTTCGTACGTGTCAAGGGTGAAGAGAAGTTTAAGTGCATGGAAAGAACCAATGAGCTGTTTTAAAGGATGTTAAGTGCAGTATCCAGAGGCAATGAAGGACAACATCAAAGTAAGAAGTTATCACTTCAATAAAGATAGAACAAATGGGTGATGATACAAGTGGAAAGAGGTGGCTCCCTGGAAGTGACTGAAGGTCTCTAGGCTGCTTAAATGATCTTGGCCACCAAGTAGTTTGAACTATATGCTGTAATTATGCTCTCTATATCACCACAAGAAAAGTCACTCGAGAACCGTCAAGAGAATGGACAACTTTTTCAACCTCTTAGGTTATAGAGAACTTTAACTGAAATTCTGCAGTTTCTGAGCATGTATTTTATCAGGAAGGACTATGAAAAACAGGGTTAATACACCTTCTGCTATCTGGGAGAGAGAAAGAGAGAAAGGGAGACAGAGTAAACAATTTAGAAATTTCTTCCAAATAGGAAAGCAGCATTGGGAATAGTGGAAGGGATGCTTCTTATTGGTTCCTTATAGAAATGAACAGCAGATGTTGGAGTTTTATTAAAGCAGTCTAGGGAGGTCTTGAGATGTGCCCAACCTTCATTTATGACAGTAGTGTCTATCTAAAGAGGGCTTCTTTATTCATCTATGCCTGGAGTTCAGGAGCAATCATAATGCTCTTAGGAATGTCAGGCTGCTACACTGGTTCCAGGGTAATTACCACTCTTTCCTATGCATCCAAAATGTTCTTCGTGCCTCCAAGAATGTTCAAATAAACTTAAATGGAAGCTACTGTCTATATTTAAACAATGAGAAAGTTATTTCCAATATAGTGGATGGTAAGCAAATAATTAAGTTCTGTCTTTGAGTGGATTTTTCATAATCTTTCTAAATGAATTAACGTATAGAGACATTTATCTTTCCTCATGTATACTCTTATTAATGTCAAATGCACGAGGTAGCAAAAAAGAAATAGTAGTTGAGATAGAAGCAGAAAAAATAGAGGAAATGTAAAATCACAGACAAAAAGATAAAGGATTGTGTAGCCACAAATTTAGTGATGAGGGCCAAACTCCACAATTTATAGTCATGGATCTAAACCTAGTCCTGAAACATGAACTTGAATTCTACAATACATTGAGTTTTGGGAAGATCAGTGTTGGCTTACAGGTTTCTGGATGAATACAACAAGATTTTGTTGTCAAAACTTGATATTCCTTAAAGGATTTCCTACTCAGGTAAGACAATCAATATGATGAAGTTTTCCTTGCATGTGATTATTGCTGGTTAGAAGCTTTCATAATTTAGTAGCAAAGAAGAACTATTGAGACAAGGGGAGAAAAAAAAGAATAACAAATAAAGATCCCTGTACCTTACTGACAGGATGGTTAGCAGAGTGTACTGGGAAATAGGTATTCACAGCAATACTAAGACCAAGTATCCTCAGAAAGAGCTTTCACTCTGCTGTGGAAAGAAAATAGATTAGTACTGGATTATTACTTATTGGTGTGTGAAAACAGGCTCAATAATCTCAAATTATCTGTCTAAAAATGTAATACTTTTTTTCTTTATATTTTAAAATGTGGTTCTATATACAAATCCAGCTTTTGTGTAATTTTATTTCACAGCCAAAGAGACCAAGGTAACATTTTATATTAATAAAATCATAATGACTGGAAGGTTGGTAAGTGATTTCTGTAAGAACTCATTTCATAATTCAACATATTTGGTGATTTTATGCAAATGATGCATGTAGTTTTTTAAGAATATCCTCTGAAAATTACTCCTAAAATGACTTAACCTCTCCAATCCATCTGTAAAAAACATCTTTAGCCAGTAGACTGGTTACAAATGTTTTCAATTTTCGACATACTTTTAATGATGTAGAAATTCTACAAAGGAACAAGGAATATAGCACTAAGGCAGACTCTGCAGCCTATTTCTGCTGGTTTTTTAGTTTTGTCTCTTAAGAATGAACATAGTTTTACAATGCAAATATTCTTAGTTGTTTGTAGAGCCTTGCTCTGACAATGACCTTTTATTCTAACTTCAAATCAATGTAAAATGGGTTTTCATTTTTTAATTCTTTTTTTCTTCCTTTCTTCTTCTTTCCCAATGCCTCTCTCAACCCCCAGTCCTTTATTTCTTCATTCATTTTTCTTAAGTGTTTAAGTAAGTGCCAGAGATTTGCTAAACATCACATGGTCTATTGCAAACAATATTTAGAGGACTTTGAAATATTTACATGCTGCTTTTTGAAAACTCTTTAATGCCTTGAAAATGTGTACTTATTTGGTTGCATATGAAAGAACATACACCAAGATCAAATAACTTATTGCAAATAAATTATTTATGGAAATCTAATGTTGTTAATGGAGATATTCAGCAAAAGGTTATGTTCTGCACTTTTTTCAGCAGATATTGTCTATAAGCCTGTCTCCCTGCAGGAAGCAAGTTGCTGCTCCACACCTTAGGCAAATATTTATATTCCACAGTTGTACATATTTGACATTGTTCATGCTAACCTTTACTTTTTTCCCTTGTAAAATGTAAAAAGTGTATCATATCTTAATAGCTGCTTATAAAATCTTATAAATGTTTTAAATTAAGAATATTGATTTTCTCTTATTCTGTTCTCTAGAGGAAATATCTTCAGCACTTTTACTTCGTTCCTTGATTTGTCTGTCTTGGTGCCTCAGATTTAGAAGAAAGGCCAATGTATCTTTGCTTTCTTGCTACTTCTTGTTAGAATTCAAATTGCTCAGGTTTTGGGGGAGTTCGTGTTGCTTCTCTTAATCACTATCACAGTATTAGAATTGAACATTTTCAAAGAGGTGACATTTTCTTTTCTAACTGCAAAGCATATAATGTACGGAATGCAAAGCTGATCTGTTGTCAAACCTTAAGGTTAGAAATTAAATATTTTTCTATGCAACTTCAGTCATCAGACAACGTGAAACCAGGTAATCCAAATTTGTAAGCAGTCCTATAAAAATGCCATAAAACTGCATTGCAAAGACAAATGTTTACAGATCAGATTAACTGTTTCTATAATAGA
Source organism: Luscinia megarhynchos (assembly GCA_034336665.1). Lineage (NCBI taxonomy): Eukaryota > Metazoa > Chordata > Aves > Passeriformes > Muscicapidae > Luscinia > Luscinia megarhynchos. Next base: position 46,499,615 of record JAPFBE010000003.1, on the reverse strand, counting down.
TTATGTTTTGACTCGAATAAAATTAATGGAACAGTGTCACATGGTGGTGTTCTTGTAAGTAGGTTAGAGAAACAGATTACCATAAGGTGACTCAAAACAGGCTGAAAGCCAGTAGGCAATTATCAATGGCTCATTGTTAAACTGGAGGGTATATAACTTTAAATCTTCACAGTTGTGTTTTGTCTGTTTCTCAGTGATAATGCAATGGATTATACTTGCAAAAAAATTACAGTGTTAGAAACATATCAAAAAGAGGTTAATTAGTTCACTATAAGGAAGGCAAAAGTTGAGAAAATATTTTCTTGAAGGATGCAGTTCCTGGGGAAAAAGTTTCTATATTTAGAAATGAACAGACACAACACTTAGAAAATATCTGCAGGATGGAGTGGAGCTCAATATCAATATCAACAGAAAGTTGCTTTAAAGGGTCTTACAGAGAGGAAAGGATAATATGTTTACATATCCATAGCAGGTAAGAAAAAAAATAATGGATTTAAATTACAACAAGGAAGATCTGGGTTAGATATAACAAAAAAGAATTCAAACAGGAAGGCCAAGGGAATGTTGGAATACATTGCCTGTGGAGACTGCAAAATTTCTACTACCTGGAGATTAGATTAAGATGGCTGAAACCTCTCTCTGGCATGTCTTGGCATTTCTTGGTGAGCCTGATGATTCTGGGAAGTATACTGTATAATGATGGCATGTGCCTATGTTATATTCAGATTACAAAATCAGAAAACTTTATTTTTGTTGCTACTATTTGGAAGAAGGAAATAAAACTGTATGTTCAATTTTTGACAGGCTCAGTTTCTCAGTTTTCATTATGTAACTACTGCTGAGGCCTCACACTCTTCCTGCCAGTTTCATGGAGCCCAATCTGACAGCTCATCTACAAGAGTTTAGGGTTTAGTTCCAACCCTAACTTAACTTACTGCTTAGTCTCCATTCTGAGACTGTAAACAGGGGTAGCAATGGATACCAAATGTGACTGTGGTTTTGGTAAACTAGATATTGATTGAGACCAGGGCTTTAATGCAGGATGAGAAACAGCTAGAAGTTAGTAATATATTTGAGTCACCACCACCATAGGGTAGAACCATAATTGGTGGTATTCTAAATCTTTTAACTAAGCTTCTGAAATGCTTTTTTCTCTACATTTTTTTTTTTTGGTTTTGTTTTGTTTTTTAATTGCAGTGCTGTTGTGGTATATTTCATAACTGTTAAATTAAAGAAAAATAGAGGAATGCTACCCCATTTAAAAGACTAGAGAGTGCTCAGAGGTTGAAGGCTACACTTACAAGCAGACATTTAAATTTCAAGCAGATATTTAAATTTAAGTGGGTATGAATATGTGGCATCTACTTTGGAACAGAAACATTTTCTCTTGTAATTTTGCTTTCATATTTTTGTAGAAATGCTAAATAAAAGCTTTAAATTTATGTAAAGAAACTGCTTACAAGGCTGGAAGAATGTCAATTTCAAGTTTCTGGTTATAATTTAAAAACATATCACAGGAATCAAATATGTTGCTCACAGCTGCCAATATTTTTTCTGCCTACAACTCTAATGACAACCTAGTACTTGAATGACACAAGAAGCTAGTCACATCATGCTTTAATATATTTTACACTAGGAAATTAACGTAATTTTTTATAATATTTCCTTTTCAGTTGACAGTATATGTTGGCATACACATAGTAAGTGAAACAAGGAATTCTAGGAAAAAATATGGAATTAATCTTTTGAGCTTGACCTATGAGGGCTTACAAATAGTACTACTTGGCAAAAATCTCCTAACAGCTTTATTTCTGTCACAATTTATCATTTGTAGAACATGGAGTTTCATGCAGCAGTGGAGACTACTTCCTATTCAGAAGTACACTATTCCACGTCTGGTAATGATGAAACCATGCATTCTACTTCACTCTTTTCCAGGTGCAAACACTGTTAAATTTCTCATACCTGGTTATGTCAGAAGATACATGTGTAATTATACAAAATGAGATTTTAGCAACCAGAAAAGGAACAGTTTAATCCCTGGAAGCTGGAATGTCACAGAATCACAGAATGATAGAACCCTGGGCTGGAAAGGACCTTAAACATCTTCTTAGTTCAGCCTCCCCTCCCATGTGCAGGGATGTCACTTAATAGATCCGGTTGTTCAAGCCCCCATCCAAACTCCCTTTGAACATTTCCAGGGATGGGGCATCAGTTTCCCTAGGCAACCTGAGCCAGTGCTTCTCTACCCTCTGAATAAAAATATCTTTCCTAACATCTAATCTAAATCTGCCCTCTTTAAGTTTAAAACCATTGCCCCTTGTCCTGTCACTGACTATCTGTGTAAAAGTCCTCTCCCTCCTTCTTATAAGGCACTTATAAGGTACCCCTTCAGGTACTGGAAGGCTTCAGTGAGGTGTCCCTGAAGCTTTCTCTTTCCCTGACTGCACAACCCCAGCTCTCTCAGTCTTTCTTCAGGGGAGAGCAGCTCCATCCCTCTCATCATCTTGGGGGCCTCTCCTGGATCTCTCCAGCAGGTCCCTGTCCCTCCTGTGCTGGACCCCAGGGCTGGGTGCAGCACTGCAGTGGGTCTCTCAGAGCAGAGCAGAGGGGCAGAATCCCCTCCCTGCCCTGCTGTCACTTCTCTTCAGATGCAGCCCAGGATGTAGTTGTCCTTCTGGGCTGCAAGTGCACACTTTTTGCTGCCTTTCAGCCTCAAGAACCCCCAAGCCCTTCTTCACAGGCAGGGCTGTTCTCAGTGACTTCTCGTGTCTGTACTCATGCCTGAGGTTGCCCAAGTGTAACACCTTGAACTTGGCCTTGTTGAACTTCACAAGGTTCATGTCTCATGTCATACATTATCTCCTCAAAGCATCCAGAAATATTACAAGAATATATCCTTTAAAAAATAAAAAACCCTCAAAACCTAAACTTTATATTTTAAATTTTAAATTGCTAATGTACCTAAATTTTGTCATTATAAACAGCACTACCACTTGCTTCTGTGTTTATATTATTTTTCAATGAAGTTATGGTTAAGTCATTAAGTGATGAAGACCAATAGGAATAGAATAAAACATTGAAGCCTCATTGTCTGTGGCACAGCAATTTGAAAGGTAGACTGCTTATTTCAGCTGTTTCTAGTTCAGTCCTATGAACTGGATTCTGTGAGGAGAGAGAGCATACTAGGTGAACCTCTGAATCACATCTTCCAGTAATTTAATCCAAAATGAAAATAGCTTATGTATTTCAACCCTGCTCTGTGCTATCAATCAAAACAGGTAGTATCCTGGAATTGTTCTGATGGTCAGGATATTTGTTTTGAAAATGCATTCCTGATTCTTACTAAAATACCATATAAAGAAACTCTCAGTAACCAGGGCTAAATAAAAATATTTGCCTAGGATAATTTTGTGGATAAAGTTTGGAGTTTGCCTAATAATGTCTTTCTGTGTTGAAATAGACTGTTATCTTCTCCTAATTATTACTCCATATTTCTTCAACTTTTATTTTTCTTTTACTTACATTTGATTAAGGTATCGAAGAATTTCATTAAAAGGGAGACTGCACGTGCATTTCTCTGTAAATGTTTCACTGGCTTGCTCCAGGTTCTAGTGCAGGAACTAACTGGATGGCTTTGGGCCACACAGGAAAATATCTTTAGTAGTAGAGATTGTATGAAATTTCTTGACATTTTTGCATATAGTGTAATCTGTTGGTGCAATGTTCTCTCATTTGCTTCTTACCTGTGCAATAAAAGAGCAAAGGTAGGACAAGACAACCATAGGGAGAATGGGAGCAGTAAAAACTGGAGCAAAACAAAAACCAGGAGAAATCTAATGAGATCAAGTTTTCAAGCCAGATTTTGTGTTGTGGATATAACCATGGAGAAAAGGGGGATCCAGAAGAACAGAAGGAATGGCTGGTATGAAACACACATAGTCTTTGGTAATGAAGTCAAAGAAACAGTGTCCAGAGTTTCCAGAATAATCCAGTTTTCAAAATTATAACTGATGTAATTATTATTGTGATGAATCCAGCACATGTATGGACTACTCTGCACACCACAGGTTAACTTATCCTTACTTCAAAAGATGAAAGCATACAAATACCTCAGTTTCTCTTCCTCATGCTTAATCTGCTTTCCTATTAATTCAAAGTGTTTTATGAGAAAAGCAGAAAAATCTGTGATTATTAATTTTGTCTTCTTAAAATAAAGCTAGTTACCTCAATGCACTTCACTGGAAACTGAATTAATACTCTGGAAAGAAAGGAATTCAGTACTAAAGTTCAAGGAAATGGGTGACCTTTTGGTGAAAGCAGTGCCAGGCACTGATCATCACAACCATCAGTTGCCTAGTTTGCTTTTTGTGTGTATAAAAACAGGCAATTTTTTGTGCATTCCAGACAAAGATAGGAAAAAAAATACTTCTTCTTCCAGAAGCACAAAAGATTAGATTAACATCTTGTAATGTAAATAACACAGATATCATGATCAGATTGCGTGCTTCACTTACCAAATCAAGGTCTAAATGTTTCTGTGAGAAATATGAAATGCCTTTTCCTTCCTATGCATCAAAAAGTTTGGATGCAATTCCTTCTGACCACCAGCAACATCAAATTGAACAAGGCTATGTATGGAGATGAAAAGATTTTGATTATACATATTTTTTGTTATATGTCCCTCCTATTAAGTCTGAAATACATTAAGTTTCTAGATCATATCAATTATAAATATCAATTGCTTTTGTTGAATAAATAAGCAACACTCAGTGAAATTAAATCAGATTTCTGGTAGATTCATATCCATGTACTCTTACAGAAGGTACAAAGTAGCAATCATAGCAATTTATGAATTGCTGGAAAACTGATTTTTTTATAGTGTTTCTGGATTCTCTTCTATCAAATATTAGATTATTCTTCAGCTTTTCTATCCCTTGGGTCACTGATTAAATTTCTTTCCTTCAGAACAAGTTTATATACAGGAAATCTGTAAGAACTTCATACCTTTAAGATCACTGTTCCTGTCTGATCTGGCTCAAAACTCGCCACTGTTTCTTTAAGGGAAAGCAGAGGATGATGCCACTATTCCTTGTAGGCTTTGCTTCTGTAGACAAATTGTGAAAAAACATTATTGCTTGAAATTTGACCAGCACATAATTATGGGAAAATGCTGTCCACTAATTTCGTTTTCTCAGTTGGCAATTTAAGTGCCTTAATGTAGAAGAGGAAATAAGAATGATCCAATACTCTGTTCAGGATATTAGTGTGTTATCAGCCTGATATAAGGAAATCACATTATGGGGAGCTGGAGGCCTCTCAGTCAAACATTTCAACTTACAGATACTGTCCTGTAACTTGAAATTCAAAATCATCTTTAAGTACTGTCATGAAATCCTCAGAAACATTAAACAAATGTTGCAGATGGTTGTCTACCTTACTGTTATTGACTTTATCTCGACTCAGAAATCATCTCTGATGAATGGTATTGTAGTGTGTGTTGTGTGAAAAGACAGAATATTTGAGATAACATATAAGCACAACTGTATGCAAAACAGAGTACGTCCAGTGTGCTCACAATACAGAAGGCTCTTTGCAGTCAGTGCTTTGGTGCTTTGACGGGATGAAAACATTGTCTATGACTTTTTCTTTTCTCTTTTCTTTTCTTTTCTTTTCTTTTCTTTTCTTTTCTTTTCTTTTCTTTTCTTTTCTTTTCTTTTCTTTTCTTTTCTTTTCCTTTTCTTTCCTTTTCTTTCCTTTTCTTTTCTTTTCTTTTCTTTTCTTTTCTTTTCTTTTCTTTTCTTTTCTTTTCTTTTCTTTTCTTTTCTTTTCTTTTCTTTTCTTTTCTTTTCTTTTCTTTTCTTTTCTTTTCTTTCTTTTTCTTTTTTCTTTTTCTTTTTCTTTTTCTTTTCTTTTCTTTTCTTTTCTTTTCTTTTCTTTTCTTTTCTTTTCTTTTCTTTTTCTTTTCTTTTCTTTTCTTTTCCTCTCCTCTCCTCTCCTCTCCTCTCCTCTCCTCTCCTCTCCTCTCCTCTCCTCTCCTCTCCTCTCCTCTCCTCTCCTCTCCTCTCCTCTCCTCTCCTCTCCTCTCCTCTCCTCTCCTCTCCTCTCCTCTCCTCTCCTCTCCTCTCCTCTCCTCTCCTCCTCCTCTCCCTCTCCTCCTCCCTCTCCTCCTCCCTCTCCTCCTCCCTCTCCTCTCCTCTCCTCTCCCCTTCCCTTTTTGTTATTTTCTTTCTTCAAATCTGAACTTCCCTCTAAGGTTCTTCTACTATTTCTGCTTCATTTCTAATCTAAAAATGTATATTTTCTTTTGTATTAAAGACTCCTATTGTCACAGTGGCTGTTACTTATTTGTGAGTAGCATAATGCTGCTGAAATTTTGATTTCACTCATCAAGGTTTTGGCAACATTGTATTTATTTAACTCTTGTATTTGGAACGTGGCCTCAAATGACCACCTAACTCCTGAGCCTGAAAGCAAAACATGCCAAGTAACTGCATATTTGACAGATGTATCTTTCCAAGAGCCATTAGATATTTGGTGATCCATATTGAAGAGTTTCTTTTTTTATTTGCCTGAATATTGGAAAATTAAACTTAAATAATATTACTAATTTCTTTGTATATTACTACATTATGGAAAGATTTAAAGCCATGTTACTGTGTACTCAACTCTTATAAAATTTGTGTAGTAGAAAGTTATGGAATATAAAACAGCTTTTGTGGTTCATAGGAAGCAGTCTGGAAGCTTTGTAAACACTGAAACCTAAGTTAAAACTGAAGCGATCCTGTTTAGTACTGTAGGGTACTTATCAATTACATATGCAAACGGAAAATGTTTCTTACAGAACTTGCCCCTAAATGAGCTTCTGTGTCTGGCTGAAAACTAAATCTTTGTCAGCTTCAGTACTGCAGAAATCAGAGACAGTAAGTTGATATTTTTTTGCTTAAATCATTAGTGTTTTAAGCTACTCTTACCTTTTGTCACCCCACCAGTTTTCTGTATCAACCAGCTCTTCATGTAAGGGGTCAGTTTTTCAGGGTCTGATTGTGAGGTTCTATTTCCTACCTCCCTCATTGTGTTTATAGTGAATGCACTGTTTGTATATAGAGAGAGGACATCAGAAACTCCACAACTTACTGGAGTTTAGTCTATGAAGAGCCGATTGTAAACAAAAATGAGAAAAGACCAATTTGCTTTGCACAGGAATGCTGTGTGGTGGGTTGATGTGTTGTTTTTGGGGCTTTAAATACTCTTCTTGCCGTTTATTGCTGCTTTCTTAAGTATTCAAACAAACCATAAATACTATCTCTATGAGATGTGATGGCTCCCAAGTAGTCATATACATTTTCAGTTTCTGGTGTAATTATTTTTAATGGAATTAAGACTTACTGTAATTAGTACTTTTTGCAGTCGTTTGTACTTGGCTCAGCACAAATGACCAAAAACTATCTAAATGCTTCAAAATGTAATACAGACCTAACACAAAATAACCTAAATGCTCCAAAAGGCTACTCTGTGCTCTGAATTGACTATAGACAGTGCTGAAAAGAAGATGTGTGGGCACATTTGGGGCAGATCTCTAAGTGGCTATGTCTTGCTTACTTCCAGAGTGCTTCTGGCAGTGTGTAGTGTTACTGACATAAAGTGTCCCTGTTTGGAAATAGAATTGCAAAGACTCAGAAAATTATTGTTCCTTTCTTGTCTTCTCTTTAAATGTTTAAGGTTTGAATTCAAAGTGTGTCATTTTTATAAACAATGCATAAATTGCTCCTTTCCAAGCTTATCCATTTTGTGATTCTGTGATTTTATGACCCAGAAAATTAATAATAAAGCAAGCACGACTACTACTCAGCAAAGTAAGAGCTTTTGAAAATACTTGAGTCTTGTGGTATTTTGTGGATTCAATCATGCTTCCACTTGTTTGTGGTGATCACTGCTAAAGTATCAGAAATTTCATAATTCACTTAACATGATTTACCTTCCCTCTGCAGCAAATAGTTTCATAACATTTGGAGCAAGTGCAGAATGTGAATTTTCCCAGTTCTGAGAACATTCTCCTAATATTGAAGCATATTTTGTAGTTTCCCTAAGTCTTCAGCTACTCAGGAGGAAATGGAAGGAAGGATTCAACCTTCATACAGTCTGAATGCCTCTGGAGGCTGCCTCTTCATCAACTGTGTAGGGGTCCTTAGATGGCATTATTCTGACAAAAGGCATTTGAGGTGCTAAGGAACAGTTTACAAAATTCCTGTAAAAGGCCTATTCCTTCTCTGCAATCTTCCTCTTTAACATGTGTGAGACAAAATACACCTTGCTTCTGTTATGTCTACCTTCAACAGGTAGCACATGAGACATAGCTGTCCTATGAAAGGGCTTAATGTAGCCTCTGGTCTGCTTCAGAGATTTCATGGCCCATGCTGGGGGGATGTCAGGAATTGGATAAGACAATTCTGGCAGCAAGAGCAGCCTGTTCTTCCCCTCTGCCTTCTTCAAGCACTTCCCAAGTCACAGGGCCTCTCCCTGCCTGCGTGCTCCATGTGCACAGCAGAACTGCTCTCTGCGAGCTCAGAAAGCAGTGACTTCCTGGCAAGTGGTGGTCCTTGGGATCATTCCATCAGGGCTTGACTTACAGCACGTTCAGCAGGCCTGGGAAATGCAGCATTTTCTTAACATGCTTTTACAGGATGTGATAATTACATATGCAGAGGCATATTTCCACATTTTTCCTCCACAATATTTTATTTATATTGATCAAGTTTCTAGCAAGCTTTGCTAGTTTCTGCAGGCTGCCTTTGGATAAGGTGCATGCTTATGCATGGATGTTGCAATAAATAATAATGAAAAAGTTGGAAAATTCGAGGGACTTTTCATTGTAAACTCTTTATTACAAGCAGAATTAAATTTATCTTAATCTGGTAAATTCAGATACAGTTCACTAAAAGATAGACAACCAACAACAAAGGGACCACAGATCTAGAAATTGCCTTTTAAGATAGATTGGATCAGATCTAAGATTGGGCTTTTAGGAGAACTCAAAATGTATATGTTCCTGTCTCCTTTTAGTCCTCAAGTGTTCACAATTTCTACAGAGAAGTGCCTGGTCCTTTCTGGGGAAATAAATTACAGATAAATATAATAAAATAGTTTAATTTGTCTCAGATCAACCTATAGCTCTTAAGGTTTCCAGTACATATTTTCAACAGTGACTGGTTATAAATGTCAAAGTGTTTATTAACAGCAAAAAGTCAATTTGAAAAGCTAGAACACAATTTTTTCAACAGATGATTTATTTTTTTTAACTAAAGTACACACAAATACATAAATACATGCACAGAGAAACGACAAACACTTTTCTAATGTGAAAGAAAAAAAATTAGCTTTAAAGACACTGAACTTGAGAAGATTGCGTAATTTAGCTAAAGGGTATATTATAATTACCTGGGAATAGTGATGTCTGAATTTCCCCTAAATAGGTTGTTAATCTGAAAGATCTGCACAGCTGGACAGGATGTAAAACAAGGGATCACAATTGAGACAACAGCAATGAAATAGAATACATCAATAGTCGTGAAAACAGACACACCAGAAATGTCTGGTGATTCCAGGCATCTGAGAAAATGTGAGAAACAATAAGCTAAGAAGAATTTACTTTGCATGCTATGTAAAGGGAGCTTTACCATTCTGCTATATATTTGTTCATACATACTAAACAGCAGCCCAAATAAGTCTGTTATTTTCCTTGGAAGAGAAAATGTTGCTGGCAAAGATAAGGAGCTTGGGTTTGGAGGTTCTTTGTTTGGTTGGGGTTTTGAGGGATTTTTAAATTGTTGTTTTCTTTTTTTTTTCTTCATTCTAAGTGCTCTCCATAAAGCTGGGATAAAAGTTGCTATCATCACAGAGATTAAAAAAAGGTTATTATCTTATCTCAGTGTCAACAAACAGATAATGAAGAACCTTCTAACCATTTCCTTTCCTTCTGGAATTAAAACAGAAGTGCAAATGTGGCATATCTCCATCAAAAGAGTTAAAAAAGATTCTGACAGACGTGATCGGGTGCTTCCATTTAACCTTTGATTGCTTAGCTATTTCTTTGAACTCATTTCTGCTACAGGTAGTGAAAGCTCAGGGCATGTTATTTTAGTTATTCTTCCTTCCCAAAAAGGAAATAGTTCTTTCACAATGTGCATTTTTTATCATCTGATTTACAGCCTTTGTTTGCTTTACCATTCTGTCCTTTCTTCCTAGGAAAAAATATCTCATGCATACCTTTGTCTAAGTTGCTTCCTATTCCTTACAAGATCTGTAAAGCTTATTTTGGAAAAAGAAGTTAAGGCTTCAATGAAATAAATTTAATTTAAATATTCAAATGATCGTATTCTTATTTCATTTTTGAAACAGATAGATTTCTTTAATTAGAAGAGTGATTAGTGTACTGTTCTTTTAATTTCTTTTTACTTTTTTTTAATTTTTTTTTTTCCATTGTCAGGACAGTGTAAGTACTTATTTTCAGGAATTATGAAAGAAACAGGGTAGAACCTTTAAAAATTATATTTGTTTACTCATTTCATAGATAACTTTGTGTTACCAAAGAGAACACAGCCAATTCTTTCATCACAAAAACATCTTAATTTTTTATCCCATTACAGCAACCCCTTAGCTACAACAAATCCCACTAAAGCCTTCAAGAAATGAAATGACCAGCATTATTACAACATAAAGAGAATGAAGTGCAAAGGTATAGAAATTGGAAAGATTTTATGATAAAGGAGGCTGTAGTTTTGGGCATATTTCCTATTTACCCTGTCTTTTAGAATATTTTTAAAAAGTGTTGTAAAAACTATTCTTTTAAACAGTAATCTAATAACTATTCTTCTTCTTTTCAATATCCCTGTATTGTGTAATACCTGGGGTTTTATTCAAAGACTGTGAAATGTATTTAGCCTTGTCTGAATTCTGTAGAGTGTTGGGCAAGATCTCACAATAGATACAGAAAATTAACTCTGTGTCTTGGCACAGATACACTTGTTTTATGAACATTGAATCACATAATGTAAATTAGAGAAATATATCTCTAATATAAAATGTACAGGCTAAGCAAATTATTTTTTTCATTGGAGTAAAACTTACTTATTCTCAGAAGAAATGCACCTTATCTTAAGACTTTGTATCTGTAGCCTGCATGATTGCTCTTAAATTATCTGAAAAAAAATAACCTCAAAATAGCATAATGTGCATTTTGAAACTTCTGCTATGGACTATGATTTTTGGAGGAACAACTATGCTAACTAAGTCTCTGGTCAATGAGGCCTTGGTGTGCTAAACAACAATATAACAGCAGATGTACAATAAAGGCCAGAAGGCTGAAATATTTTGGCTACTGCCTCTTCCTTGGTAACAGGAAATGAACAGCTCATGGCATAATCCGTCATAATAGCTCTTTGTCATTCTTTGCCTGACTCCAGCATTAATTCAGTAAGACAGCACTTTGTTCTCTGGAAGCATCCATATTCCACCATCTAAATTTCAATGTTTCTTTTGCACAAGCAATGCTTTTGTACTGACTTCCCAAAAGCAAATATTTTCTTTGGGGCTTTAATGTTTTTTAATTGTTTTTGCAGTGTTTCTATACTTTAGAATTAATTTAAGAACTCTTTGAAAATTGTGGTTTGCAGTTAATGTTTATGAACCATATAAGATAAAAAAATAAAACTAAAGAAAAAAAAGTCAGTCTATCCTCGGAATCTTTTTGAAAAGATTCATTCTTTTTCTCACAAGGAAATAATTGCATGTGTTTAAAATAAATAATACTTGCTTATTTTCCTCAATACTTTCTTTTCCTCCAATTCACCAAAAACATATATAGTATGTATACATCTTATAATAGGTCTTTCAAATAAAATAGCTTCCTGTAGAATATACTTTTACAGCAAATGAAATTAAAACTTTTGCTCATATTGAGTACTGGAAGAAGTTATTACCTAAGAGAAATGTAGCAAAATTCATAACAAATCCAGGGAAATATGCAGGGAAATTTTAATGAAGAACCTTCTGAAAAGAGTATATAATACTTTTTAATTGACCACAGCCAGTAATATTAGTACAATGCTTTTGGATATTCCCATGAGTTAAAAGGCAGACAGCCTTCTTTGACCCACTTCCTTGTTTGCTTGTCATTGTGCTTGTTTATTTTTTTTCCAAGCAGTAATAAAGCATATTTGGTAAAGGTACCATTTCTGTTTCTATTAAACAATAATCATGGCATGTCCTATTGATTTATTACGCTATTTTCCATTTAATGGGGAAGAAATTGTTCCAGCTACATGTTTCTTTCTGCCTAGGAATGGTGTTTCAGTCTCTCAAAAGCTGACTGAGGGTTTGTATCTCTTATGTTATATATCATTAGTCATGATATACTGAAACATTTTGATGCAAAACTTTTTCATAAATTTCAGAGTTGCATTGCCACCGCACATATTTTTACCTCAAATGCTTTTGATTGCAATAGAGTTGGAGAAGAATTTTTGGGTGTTTTTTTGGGTCATATTCAATCCGAAGTGTTTGGTACCACAATTAAAGGAGTCAGTAATGTGCTGGACATTATATTGTGTGTGTTCAATCAAGGTACAAACTTTGGCAGAAGTATCTTTAAAGATTTTGTCATTCCATTTACATTGAAGCCCCTACCATCTTGCCTTAATGAAAAAAAAATAAAGAAGAAGAATATTTATAGTAGATCTTTTCAGGGGTATTTAAAGATAACTATGGTTAGTTCTGTTAGTTTGGCTAGAAGGACAAACAGTTGGCATAGACTTACATGTATTACTTGCTGTAGAAATCACAAACAGTTTTGACTTTCCCTAAGGATTTTTTTTAAAGCAACTTCACTATATTAACCAAACAGTAATTCATCTGACAGCTAAAAAATGTGATACATCCTGGCATCAAGCAACCTTGTCTTTGTAAAGGTATATGGTGTTTACATGACTTTTTCCACAGCCCATTTACAGAAAAAGTCTGCATTGTTATTCTGATTAGGAGATGATGCCCATGATTTCTGCTGGAGAGACCTTAGTAGCTCCTGCCTTGCTTTGCAACAGCTACTAGGAGTCTTAAGAACACCTTTTAGTTGTCAATAGATGCTTTTAGATGGGGTAAAGTCTCCTTTCATGTTGCTCAAATAAGAATATGTTGGCAAAGTGTCAAAAACTCCAGGGCTTGTATTCAGTGTTTCCTTAGGATCAGACAAAAGGACTTGAATATATTAATTGCAGAGTGGTATATAGTGTGGTGGTGGATAAAGTATTTTTTTTAATGTCTTGTAGAACTTTCTGAAATCTTCCCTACTAATAACAGCTTTTCTTCTTTTTATGACTTATAACTAGTGTTTCCTGTTTAGCAGCATAAAAAGCACATAATTTGTTTGCCAGTTTTCTGGAGTTTTCATTCGTACTCTACTTGGAATAGACACACAGCTTAGCAACAGTCAGAAAGGGAACTATCATCATCCAGTTTGGATGTTTTACAAAGACACTTTTGTGTATATTTGTACATATTGTATTGTATTGTATCTCAGAATCTTGAGATAAATATTTGTATCTCAGAATCTTCTCTGCTGCTTCAATGGTTTTTATTTGATTTGGGAATTGAGTTGCAGAAGCAATAATCTTAGTTTATAATTAGTACAATATGCCATTTTGAATTATGCAGGTGAAAGCTTTTATTGAATTCAGAAATATTCTCCATTTTGGCAGGAAATAACACCCAGTATCTCATTAGTCTCTGACAAATAATCACCATCAAATATGACTGTGGCAATTCCGACATTATAAATAACAGGTTAGTTACAACAAAACAAGTTATGATTCCAGTGTCTGAATCTTGGTAGTACCTATGCCATCTTGTATCATTTTAGCAATGTGGGACAGTACTGATTGCTTTACATGCCAAAATTACTGAAGGAATTGAGACCTGTAGTGGGCTTGAATATTAGGAAGAGACAGGATATAATTACACATGACAACACCAATGAGAGAAGATTGTAGAAAAGATTAATTAATGTCTAAGTAAAAACTTCAGGAAGTCTTTAAAGATATTTTGTGGATAATCAGTTTTTTAATTGAATATGTGTGTTTGCTATACATCTATGAGTTTATTCAACTGGAGCATTGACTTGTTAATAATTTCAAGCTGCTTTGCTTGAATACATATTGCTCTCAAGAATTATTTCTCAAAGAAATAGAATTTTTTTTTCAAAAGCCACATACTTATTTAGAAATATTTCAAAGAAATTACTTTGTGTCAAAAAGAGTTCTTGTAAATCAGTATGCAAAATCAGCAATTTTTGATTTTGAAAAAAGTATAAACTGAGAAAGAGTCAGCATATTTGCTTTTGCATATATATGGGAATGTCAGCTTCATATACTTTTAGGAATGAGCCATTTACATACAAATTTTTTTCTCTGTCACTCATACAGAGCCTACTAAGGACATGTCCATGGTGAACACTCCCATGTTTTAGTGGGAATAAGGAGAATCAAGAATGTGTTTGAAGGAAACAACACAAGTATTTAAAAAGTGTTTCTGTGTGTAATTATTTATAACTGCAGGCTTGCTGTTTGTTTAAATTGTCTTTATATAACTTTAAATGAAATCACTATTAGATACTAAAGTACTTAAAATATTGGGTAATTCATCTTTTTAAAACCTAATTCACAATTTAATGGTAAATATATAATGTTGATTAAAATCTAATGACAATGTCATGGTAAAAAAAAATTATCTAGAATTCTAAAAGCTCATATACATACACAAGGTTACTTGATATATTCATTCCAATGTAACGTACCTGAAATTTTTACCGGCACATATGCAGCATCAGGTATTAAAATTTAGCCAAGAGCAGTTAATCATAGAGGAGAAAAAATAATTATTAAAATAAAACCAACTGCCTTATTCAGTTGGAGGTGAGAAAGGTCTCTTCAAGGCCTTGCGTCTGTTTTCACTTCCTTGATAGTTATTATGTATTCTTTTTTACCACACATGATAATTGAATTTGCTTTTACTGATATTAATTGTGATTTCTGTTGGCAACAACTCTGTGCTGTAAACAATTTGCATTCACTAGGACAGCAGCAACAAAAGTGGCAAGAGCTGGAATGACTTACCAGCATAAAATCATTGCCAGAAGGGAAGCTTAGGTGAGTTATAGTGAGCTGATAACCTGCTATGTTTATGGCATCTCAGCGGCCTTGACTTTTCCTAAACAAATTAGAACTGGGATCAAGACATAGAAATTAAAACCAAATAAATTTAAACCAAAGAAACCATTTAATATGTTGACTCACTTTTTTTCAAAACATTGTCACTATTTTCATATGCTGATTTATAAGTTATAGGACATATACACCATGGAAGCTTCAATATTATCACATCTTCAGGAAATTTTGAGCTACAGTCAGTTGCTTCATTTAACCAAACAGCAAAAAAAGGAATAATATTAAAAACTTATGAGTCTTTGATAGATTTTCAAGCAGGTTCAAAGGGAGTAAACATATCTGAATTTTTCTCTTATGACACCTTAACTATATACAATTGAAAGCTTAAAAGTCCATTCTGAGTGATTTCCCTCCAAGTAATGGTTTCACTCAGAATGTTTGAATGGATGCACATCTATAACTGAGAAATTAGATGTGTCACAGTCAGATATGGAAGGCAATGGTAGAGGGGGAGAGAGAGGCAGTCACATATGGAAGATGTTAGAACAGTCTGCAAAACCCAGTTGCAAATCTTAAAGTTTCTTTTATTTTTTTAAATGCTTCTAAATAAAACACTGGGCACCAACCCACTTTCCAGAATCTGTGGGTTGAATGTGGGAGATTCAAAACCCAGCTCTGAATCAGAGTTCTGTGTCCCAGAGTCATCATTAATGTTGAAGGATAATACAACTATGACAGTGTAAGAGATGTGTATTTATATGCACTACTCATGAAAATCCCAAACAACACTAATGGTGTTTTATTTGAGAGCCTTTGATGTTAATGAGAGATAGGCTTATGCCAAGTCTGGCACATCAAACTTTTGAATTGTATAAAGGCAGCAGCCACAGCAGCTTTGTTCTGCATGAAGGCTTACATGTTGAGAGGGAGATTGTGCTTACAGTTGTGAGCAGTGTAAAAACATTTTCAGAGGCTGTAACGCTGTTTCATGTCAGCTATTTTTTAAACAGGGCTATCAACCAGCTGACAGTTTTCAAAGTAGTGGGAAATGAAGCAATGGATTTCCCCCCTCTTTTATACCAGACATGTTAGTTAGCTATGTCCCAGCCCCAAAAGTATTTGAAACTGTTATATTTTACTATCTACATAGAAATAACCATCCCTAGCCTTCATCCCATTTTGGTTTCACGTAGAAAAATTATATCTTATGCTTGAAATGGATATACTGAAGTGTATAATCACCTTTGTTTTAAAGAGGAGGAAGTTAGAAAACCTACTTATGTCTGTGAAAACGTTTAGATCCTATATATGGCTACATATCTATACATATAGTTTTGAATTACAATTAATACAGTTTTGAAATGGACATGATGAAATTATGAGAATTAAATATATAAATATTTTAGAGATTCTCCCACCCCAAAGCATTTCCATTTTCTGATCAAGTTTCTGAAAAGCATCAAAGCCATCATAATTTTAAGGTTACCTAAATTTAGGCATCTAAAAATCAGCTGTCAGCACCCATTTAACTGGTGAGTCTTTCATGGTGTTGTCTGAAGACCAGAACTTCTAGCTATAGGAAATAAGAATATTCTGAAATCATTCACACTTTGATGTCAATCTTTAATGTTTCATGTATAATCAGTTCTCAAATAATGGGATTTCAATATTTCAGAATATATCACCTAAAATAAAATTTAAAAAATGTTTAACATTGAAAGGTTTTATATAAAATGAAGTTTTAAATTAAAATGTTAGTACATAAAAGTTTAAATTAAATGCAACTCCAATATTGAATGTAAGTGTTGCATCTTCCAAAAAAATATTTTCTATTAACAAGATCAAATCGGATCGTCTAAGTACTCTGTGTTTTTGTTTTCTTCTCTTTCCCCCAAAATTTTCGTTTTGTCAAGCCTAAAATTTCCAACAGAAGTCCTTTTGGCACTGAGCTCTATTTGATCCAGCCCTCGCATTTAAATTTCTACTCAAAGACACTTTTCATTTATCCTAATAAAATTACTTTTATCATGTCATTTTTGGTATTAATTAAAATTGAGAGACCCAATGCACTTGTGTCTTAGACATAGAATTCTTTTCTGTGCTTACCTCTTTGTAACATACATATTCTTCTGGGAAGAATTAATAGAAACAGGAAATCTACTAACATTTAGAATGGATAGATTAGATTTCTGATTAAATTCCTTTCCTAGAAATTCAACTTTGTAAGAAAAAATCTAGAAGTACTTCAGGGTAATTCAAATCACACTTTATAATGATGAGCATGATATTAAATTAGATTAGAGTTAGACTAATACTCATTTTTATCCCTATTTGATTATTTATAGTAAATTATTTGTTTAAGAACTGACAGGACAAATGTGGTTTTTTTGTTCCATTTCAAATATCTAAAAAGCCTACCTCATAGTGCTAGAGACTCATTTGGTAGTTTTATATGTATAGAGTATTTTGTACAAAAAACCCTTGAACTTATAAAGACAAGTATTAAAAACATGAAGAGAACCATTATTGTGGAAATTTTTCTTAGCATAATCAACCCCAGGGAAAATAAATTTTAGAAAATTGGAGCTCAAATGATAAAAAATTGTAAGGACTTAAAAAACTGAGGCAGAAGGATTATAATGGTTAATGCAGGAAAAATTAACTGTAAATTTAATTACTTGTTCCACCTATGAGAGAAGTCAATTCTTTTTAGAGCTCCTTGAGGCCCATTCTAATGAAAATTTTAGCAGTAATAATGAGTTCCCGCTTTATCAGCTTAAACTGTGGCTATTTGATATAACTAAGTGGCCCACTGTGGTAGTTTTCATATCTAGAAGAGGCTTGGTCTCTAGGCAAAGTGGAATTAGCTGTTGAGTCATGGTTAAGATTAGATTTTAGACATTTTTGCTATAAATTTGTAAACTATTCTCTTGATAGTTTACTTCTTGATAGCTATTATCCTCTTGATACCTTCCAATGGAAATCATAGCTTTTCACTCTTCAAAAGGTAGTTATGGCCTGGAACCATAATTTAAGGAGCTGGGAACCAGAAACATAAATTTAAATTCCATTGTTATATACAAAGACCCCATTTTAAACCAGCTCCTGTTGTTTTGTTTTCTTTGCTTTAATTGTTTTGCTCTTCTACTTTTATTCTATTGCTGAGATAGACTTTTACTCTTTCATTCTGGATGTATCTAAGTCTCCCCATTCCTGTTTAATTCAGACAACTGATATAGATTCAAGGCAATTAAAAAAAATTCATACAGAATTTATTGCAAATTTGTCAAGGGTTGAAATTTAATTTTAAAAAATTACAAATATATATGTAGCAAATACTAAGCTTATTTTAATCAATATGTTCCCTTGCTCTTTTTTGGTACACTGAAGAAAGAGTATCACTTATTATAGAGGATTCTTTTACAAATTTATTTATTTAGTTCTATAAAATATTTAGTAACTCTTTAGAAAAAACACATGCTATGTGAATATTTCAAAACGGGCCAAAGATATCACCTCCATTTACAGAATTCACAATAAAATTCTTAAGGAATTGTATAGGAAAGCCATTATAAATGGCTTTCAATCCTTCGTTGAATAACTTCTTTTCATGTTTTTGTGAACACACTCATACACATACACACAGATGAATCAGTCCTCTTTTTCCTATCAGTCAACGTCATCCTTGATGTTCTCTGATTTATATTAATACTGATCCGTAGTTTTGTGGCATTTGTTTGAGGATTTTTGGTTTCTTACTTCAGTTTGAAATGACATTTTAAAGGATATGGTGGAAGGATTTCTGATTTTAAACATATGCTATTGAGAGACAAATATTAATCAATTATGGGAGAAAGAAATCTGTTTTATCAATACAAGAGAAAAAAACCATAACATCTGCAGGTGCCAAAATTTTCAACAAAAAACCCATAAATACTTCATAATCTTTCTGAATCAGATAGCATGTGTGTTTCTCCTGAGACTCATTTATAATTTAAAAATAATTTCTTGCAATGTCCCACTTTTGCCTTAGATGTGAGAGTGTTCTATAAGTTGACTGGTGGAATAATCCACCTTGGCATATTTTATATTTTAATAATCAGCCATCAGCATATTTAACATTTCCTCCCTACCTTTCATATGAGTACTCAGCCCACTCTGACACTTGATAAGGAGCAGGATTCTCGACATAGTTGGTTGAACTAGAAAGAAATAGGAGAAGCCTCTTGTTTTATAAACTGTTCCTCCTGGTAGAGGAATTGCGGCTGTGAGCAATTGATTGAAAAATTAGAAATGGTGTCTCACCAGCCCAAGCACTGATGTGGGCACATGCCTTTCAGGAATGAAAAGAAGCAGCAAATATTTCTTCTCTTTCCCATCACATCATCCTCATGATGATATTTTTCATTGCTTTCCATACTGAGGCATGTAAACAGGATGGGTGGAGTGAATTGTAAAGATCTAATAACTTGTCATAGCTCATGTAATGGAATATTTTGGTCACTGCTGATCTGAAGTTGCAGTGAAGGTCCTGGAGTAACTTTCTGGAAGAGTGACAGGAAAGATGTTGGGGTGAGTTCAGGGAATGACTTCATTCCCTCAACTTAAGGCATCTCTGGTGCATGTGCCTACACCTGCACTACATCCAGCTGAGAGGAATGGGTAAAATGGGATGTTACCATACAAGGCATTCCTGCTTCAGGGTGAGATAAATTAGCTCATGCAAGCCGCCATTGGAGATAGCATGACTGGCTCACATATATCATTCTGCTTTAGGTACTCTCAGTTACATTTACATTCAGTTAATTGTGCATCCAAGTTGTGGTTTAGAAAACAATCAAACTCTTCTTTGCTTTCTTCTTTTACCTTCAGAAAGGGTCACAAGATCGCTGCAACACATCTGGTGTGACAATGGAAGCCATTCTGAAAGCGGAATACTTGCAGGAACAGGATGGTCTTTACTGTCAGATTCTTTCTCAAGCAGTCTAGTTAAACTGTGGGCAAGTTAAAACATGGGCACTTTGTCTTGTAACTCTCCTGCACTGAGGCAATGAATAGAAAAAAGCTAATTTCTCTTGTCACCTCTTTTTTTCCCCCTCATGGCTTTTATAAGTATAAATGGCTGTATATTTCAGACTGGTTTTAGAGTCATAGCATGAGGTTACATCAGTTTTTGATGCTCCAAGATGATAAATCTCTTTGATACTGGGTCCTTTTTTTTAATGGTTCAGTATGCTGATAATATTCAGTAATTAATGAAAATGAACACCAGTCACTAGCAAAATATATAGTGCTCTGTTTCTTTTTTCCTGTCTCCCATCTCTTGCCCCCCTGTCTTTCCCCATCTCTCTGTTTGTCATATGCACCCTTCCTCTTTCTCATGTGGAAGAAATAATCTCAGGCCCAAGAATTAATTTAAGGGAGATCTGATACAGACTAACTCGTTCACTTACACAGTTAACTTGCTCCTCTCAGCTGATTTTGACCGGAAATAAACAGAAACCACTAGAAATTTGAGTGCTCCCTATCCCCAAAATCTTTTTATGAAAGTAGTATTTCAGACCTCTCTCTTTAAAATGTACAGTTTCCGATGTATTCTTCTACCCCAGGTGTGTAGCTGACTTCCAAGGACAGATGAAGCCAACAGTTTCTCCCTTGCAAGTTGCAGATTCCCAGGGGAAGTAAATAGTAAAAATTAATTACAACATATATCCTTCCTCTTTCCGGTGATTTTCTTCTAATGCCTTCTCTTCTAAACCTGAGTTTCCTCTGCTACATTTTTATTTTATTCTCTGAAGAGGTGCCCCAACATCAAATGTCACTGTTAATTGAAAATACAGTAAGCTAAAACAGAAGAGAATGCTCATCGATGTTCTCTGTGGATTCTTATATCTGTTAAAATGCTTTTTTGCATCTTTTCACTCAAAAGAAAAACTTGTGGTTTCTGCAGGTGCAGATAGTGAGTATAACATGCACCACAGGTAGCAATTCTCAAGTCCAAACACAGGTAGAGCACTGACTCTAGGGATTGCATCTGCCAAGACATTAATATTGTGACTTATGAAATCAAAATTGTTTTATAAAGCAAATTTTTATTAAGAACTGTGGCACTGGACTTGGAGTTGTGATAATATCTTTTTTCTTCTAAGTAGGTTGCAAAAATAATTTTATTCTCCCCAAAAAAACATCTGTGAAGTAGATAATAATTTTCTTCATTTTTGCAGAAGGTCATGAAAGCATTGCCAGAGCATAGAGGGAGTTAGTGTCACAGCTGGATGAGACAGTGTTTTATTGCCATGCTTAGATCAGAATTTCCGAGAACTTCGTGATCCTGAAAGAACCCCAGTCTAAATGCAGGATATGAAAAAAGATGTGGTATGTTCTAACACACACATACACACATACCCACCCCCGAGCATGCAGATACTTCTTGAATATTACAGCAGATCCCCTTAGGACACAGAGGACTTAATTTGATCTCATCTGGCTTTGGGACTGATCCTGTCTATATGATGAATGAAAGTAAAAAAATGGAGCCTAAATTCTATTTTTATGAATAACATCTTTTTCCTGGCTTTTTTTTTATTCTCTAGATCAAACCATTAAGAAATAGGAATTAACTACTTGAAAGTGATTCCCCCTTCCAAAACCAAAACAAATCAAATTAAAAAAAAAAAAAAAAAAGAGCAAAAAAAAAAAACCCAAATGATTTACTGGTACAACAAGTTATGCCTGCAAATTTGTAGCACCCACAAATTTCAGAGACAAGCACATATAAATTTATTTTTAAACCATATTTAAAACATTTCACTGTAGGAAAAAAACCATAACACAATAACTACTTGTTTAAATAAGTGCTCAAAGGAGATCAACTTCTAGCAGAGTTTCTTTGGTAAAAGTAAAAAAAGCCAACCAGTTCCATTCACGAAATTCTTTACATTTCCTGTGAAAGAGTTACCATTTCTAATTTCTGGTGGCTTTTGGAAAGCGGGTCAGATGCGCTCTCTCCCGGGCTAGCGCTCCAACCTCGCGCATGGTGAGCTAGCTCCCGTCGGAGGCAGCGCATTCGGGGCTGGGCTCTTTCCCAGGCTCCGGGCTGCTCGCTCTCGGTGTCCCCTGCCAGCCCATCAGCTGTGCTGGGGCCCCCAACAACAGCTGCCAGCAACTGCAAACATCCGCTCCAGCCACGGGCATAAAGGGCCAATTGATAGCAACAAACGCCAGGATGCACAGGAATGCCAGCACCGCCATAAATTGATTCTTTGAATTTTAATAGACTTAAGGGGATGAGAGAGACGGGAGAAAAGAAAGAAAAAGAGGGCAAAAAAAGGAAGTTGGTGTTAAGATAAGTGAGAGTATGGTATATTGATGTTTTTTCCTGGTTTCCCCAGGATGATTACAGTGATTTTTTACTAATGTTGTCTTGGATTGAATCCTTTCTGACCTTCATTTATTCTTGCTAGGAAGTTTCTGCAACATTCTTATAAACTGCTAAGCCAAAAATCATTTGACTCTAACACTGGGTGGATTTGTTTCCTTGTCAAAGGATAGATATTATTCTGCCTCCAAAGCATCAAGTGATAAACTAGATGGATGTGTTGGTCTTTCATGCCTATGAACAGATACCCTTGCCAAACTGACTCTCTTGTTGAACTGCAATTACTAATTTTAAAAATATCTTTGTGATAGCTTAGGAGTTTGAGCAAATGAACATTGCTTTGTTGGGAGATATTTCTCCCGACTGAGTTAACAATGCCAGATCAGATTCTTAGTAAAATAATATTCCAGTCAATCGCCCTTTTTAAAAATGAACATGAAAAAAGATCCAAGTTAGAAAATACAAAAAATGTTCATTTCATGCTGCAAGATATGACGGAAAAGCTGTTCTGTGGCTCATGATCAGTTATTGTGACAAACTAGCTCTTCCTACAGCTAATGCAACATTTCCAAATGGGTCACTGTAAGCCTGGAGTCCATGAATGGAGTATGTTCATACAGAGGAAAGCTGCATTTAAATGGTAGAATTAGGGACTCCAGTGAACAAACCCACGACAATTCAGATTATAAACTTTTCTCCAGTGTCTGTGAGAAGTCAGAGACAGGAACAACAGCATGAGTTTGAAATGTAACGTCATCCTTAATCCTCAATTTCCTGGCATTCATTCATCAGAGTCACAACTTTAACAGTATCCACTTTTTGATTCCCCCTGCTTGTGTATCCCCTAACTTGGGTTTTGTTTTGGAGATTTTTTTGTGTTTACTTTTTGTTTGTTTGTTTGTTTCTTCGTTAGTTTTTTTGTGTTTGCGGTTTTTGTTTTGGTTTTGTTTGTTTTTTTAAAATTTGCTTCATTTTGGTTTTGGTTGGGGTTTTTGTGAATTTTTTGTTTGTTTTTGTGTTTTTGGTTGTTTTTGTAGTTTTAATAACCATTTATTGCTGTTATATACATTTGTAGAAAAAATGCTCCACCATGATTTTAAAAATACATTCTTTTTCAGATTTGAAACACTCTTATCTTCATTAAGAGGCAAGCCCCACTAACCTCTCTTTAGCCACACATGGGTTCTTGGCCAGCAACTTAATGTTTTGTTGCTTTGGATCTGGAGACAAGGAGAAGCACACAGGGTTAATAATTCCAGCAGGAAGCAAAGCCCAGCATTATGCAAGCTGCATACACAGGAGCAAAAAGGCATTAGAAAAGCACATGTAGGCCAAGACTGATGCAGGACTAGATAAACTAATACTAAAGAAACATTTCCATCTTGCCTCTCTGTACAGAGGTATTACAGAACCATGCAAAAGTAACTTCAGGTGCTAATATTTGGTGGATACCTGGGAATAGACTTTATTGCTCCTTTTTTTAACAGTGTATTTGAAAGCTCTTAGTCACAGATTGACATTAACACTTATGCTGTCTGTTTCTTTAAAGCAGTAGATATCCACAGCTTACTAATTACAGTAAATCAGGCCACCTTTAATAAAACTTTTTTTTTCCTGTTAGGAGGAAAAGATTCCAAATTTGTATCTGTGCCTTCAATCGACTTTTATTTGTTATGAATAAAAAAATCAGGATTTGTTCTTAGGGTTCTTTTTACATTAGAAAATATTTCATTAGAAAATAATATTTTGGTCAGAACTTTACTGATTGTTTTGCTATATAACTAAAATGAGGGTCTGAGATTTAGACTGGCTACTTCTATACAAGCAAACTCCCAGTGAAATTGTAGGCACTGTTACTTACTTGATTTTGGGTATCCATATGATAGAACTTTTCCTCTGAGTGGCTACTTTAACTCCTTTCTATTCAACAAGAAATAGACCCCTTTATGGTTATTCAAAGTTTTTGAATTTAGTTTAGGTAGCTAACTCTGGGTAAGATGGATTATTTCTCAAACTCGTGTTCTTTGCCCATAAAAGACCCCTAGAGTTAGTAGCTAAGATGGATCAGATCACATTTTAGGGAAATAACTTTTAGCCTCAGTGTCAATAGGAGCTTTACTGATTAAAAGAAGTCCTGGAAGAGAACAGAACTGGCAGAATCACTTAATCATATTGATTAAAAAACCTTGACAGTTGTTGGTTGAAATTTTTCCTAGCATGGGAATTTTGTACTCTGAAGCTAGCAGGAACTCTAGGAATTTAGCCTCCCAAGAGATTAGGTGCAAAGAAAACAGCACTTTTCACCAAGACAGGTCCCTGTTTGCTTATTTCTCTCTTTTCTTCCTGAATTCTAATTCTTGCTATTAAAGTTAGGGCATTTTGTCCAATGACTTTTTAATGCAGAAAGTATAAGGGCTTTGAATCAAGAAATGGAACTTAAAGAACCCTTTTCCTGCCAGGGAGTTCAGCTGTACTAACTAATGGGCAATGCACAGGCTCTCCTGTACTTCTCACTGACTTTGTTCTGCTCAGTAGCCCAACATTTAATGGAAGAATCTTCCCTTCTGCTGTTTCAGCTTTGCACAGAGACTGCTAGTTTGGCAGTCTCTTTCTGGAAGAAGAAAT
Organism: Luscinia megarhynchos; assembly: GCA_034336665.1. NCBI lineage: Eukaryota > Metazoa > Chordata > Aves > Passeriformes > Muscicapidae > Luscinia > Luscinia megarhynchos. The sequence continues at coordinate 46,474,397 of JAPFBE010000003.1, read as the reverse complement.
GAACACCAATAATCCTGGGCAAACCTGCAGCTTCTCTCCATCAATTTTTGGAAATGGCAGTCCACGGGATTTAGCTGTGTGGTTCTGTTGTACTAAATGCTGCGAGAGTGCTTTGGGTGTGGTCTCTTCGTCTCTCTTCCCTCCACCTTTCCCTCCAACATTTGCATCTTGGGAGAGCTAGGGACAGTCTTTGGCTTGATCTGAGCTGCCTGAAGCGTGAGATAAGCACCAGGACCTTGGCTCAGACACAATGGCAGCAAAAAAGTACAGTAGCAGAACTCTTGTCATCTGAGAACGTAAACACTCCTGCTTTGAAACCTGTGGTCAGTGAGTGTTTAGGAAAGTGAGCTAACTGGTGCCCTAAGTTAATAATGATTTCTTCTTGCATAGCTCACTTGTTTACTTGTTTCTTTGGATTTCATCCTTAGTCATCAAACCAGTGGAGTTTAGCAACTTTTAGCAAAATCCTTTAATGTTTAGAAAAAAGAGCAGTTACTGTGGAGACATGCATAAATATATCTGGCCTGTAAACAGCAACACATATTTTTCAAATATAAAGGAACGATGCTGCAGGTCCTTTTAAATATAGCTTGATACTTTAATCTTACACATTTCATTTTCTAAACCAGGACTTGTGGAATTTGGCATCTATTCTTCTGTTCTTTTGATAAGTACCTAAACAGGATGTCCTTGCAAATCAAATGAAAAACAGCACTGGAAGATTTCCTCCCTCAGGAATAAGTATTAAGATTGGCAGACGGCTTAAGTGGAAATACACAGGAATGCACTTTAGCCAGCATTTGAAAATCATTTCTGCAGATACTGCTGGATTCATGAAGATCCATCAGATATCTTTCTGCATTGAATTAATTTTTAATGGCCCTAATGAAGAGTTTAAATTTATTCTATCCTAATTGTCACAAAGCAGCCTTACCTAAGAGTAAAAACATGTAAATATCCTAAAGTAATTATTTTTTCACATACTTCTATATGGCAGAAATGCCTAGGAAGGTAGTTGATATACCCCAGCTAGCAATAATTTCTGAAACCTTCATGAAGGTCTCAGGCAACTTGCAACTAAGTTCAAAAACATGTGTGCATGTGCAGGCATTCTTGTAAGTATCGCCTTTTGCATAATGGTGGCTATGGAGAGCATTTATATGTAAGAAATTGCATAAACCTGGTAGCTAACATATTTACTTATGCAGTTCTGATCCCATTACAAGAATTGTGCACTTCAAATCTTTACGTGTTAACAATTCAGTTAGATTCTGTGAGCACGTCCAGTGGCAAACAAATAAAACAAAGCAATGACAAGCTGCCAGAAGTAAAATTTGATCCTGCTCTAGATTCTTCCTCTATTAGCTATATAATGGGAAAGTTAAAGAATTCTAGTATCTACTGGCCCTCTAGTGGTAAAAGGAGAGCTTTTGGGAACGGGTGCCTTCAGATTCTGAAAAGAAAATACACTAAGTCTTGTAACTAAGTAAGAAAAAAAACAAACCAAAAACCAACCAACCAACCAACCAACCAACCAACCAACCAACCAAAACCAATAAAAAACAAAACAAAAAACCCCACGTAAAATAGTGTACTTTTGTATACATTATGTACAGATAGATGCATAGGTAAAAGCTTATTGAAATAATTTTTAGAGTCTTCTAGATTGGATCTTAATAGGTTAGAGAGTCAACAAATTCCATTGTGCTGTACTAATGTGTCTGATGGCAGTACTGCCATTGTTTTCATAATAAATAAGGCCTGGACTTCCTTCATTGAAGCATAAAACAAAGCAAAAAGAGCGTGCTGAATGATTTAACACTAAGAAAAATAAATAACTAACTGTCTTTAATAGAAACATATGAGGAAAGAGGTGCATATCTGTGTCTTTCCAGAAAGGAGAGAAGAGATGACAATAGGGCCTGGAATTGCTGGCCATGATCTCGTGACGTCTTTTAGCTGTGTGACTAACTCTCAGGGTAGGCAGAGAAGCAGGAACTTTCTCTTTGCCTCTTCTCATCTTTTTAAAGGAAGGGGATACTCTTAGTCATCTGTGGTGCACTTCTGTTGTTGCAAACTTCATACTGTTGTAGGAGTCCTTATCTACCTTTTTGTGGAGGTCTAGCTGCAGTGAGATGAGACACGCTGCTGTGAACACTGAAGTGTTTCCCTGTTGTAAATGAGACTTTCTGTGTTGCTGTATCACCTGTCCCATGCCATCTGGAAACTGTGAAGGAAATGAAACAGCATGCACAGGTGCTACAGTTTTCTATTTAATTGCTACAATACAGCAGAATATATATGGGAAAGAACCATGACTTTTAAATGTTACAAAGACAGTTCAAGGGATAAATTAAAACTGTGAATGCAGTTACCTTCAGGAAGCACTGATGGTGGGATAGGTGTTATGTTAATGCAAGGATTTTCCTTTTCTAAGAGTGAAAAAGGGTTACATTCCCATTCAGGCTCTCACATGGAATACAAGCTGGCTTCTGTTTTTTGCAGAGATGAATTTTTGACCCTCTAAATAGTAAGATATAAGCTGTACTTACTCTTATGTGTTGCTTTTCATCTTAGAATTCCCCTGTAATACGTGAAATATTTCTCTTAGGAAAATTGCATGAAAATATATTGGAAAATGTTAAATGTGATTAACTATCTTTTGATCATAAACACAGTAATGTAGTCACAGTATTTCAGTTTATAACATAAACTCAGAAGAAAGGTAAACCTGTAATTTTTATGTAACTAACTAGAATAAGCCCAGATGGACTCAGCAATAAAGAAAATATCCTCATAAAATTGTCCTTGGGTTTGTGGTACAATGATAAAAATGTCCCTTCTATTTTTTCTTAAATTTGAATTACCTCAGCCTCAGAGATCTGCATGTAATGAGGCTTTTTCTTTGATAAAAAAATGAATAAAAACTGTTTATTCTAATAAATGTTGAAATGCCGTGGTTATAGCCTGTATAAGGAGATATATAATTCATATGTCTAGGTGAAATAGGTGAAAGAATAGACCAAAGGCATTGAAAATATGTCATCAATAGTTCTAAAGTTAAAAAAATCCGTGAAACACAAATAATAAGGAAAAAAATCAGAATTTTGTATGTTAGTACCTCTTCTGCCTGGTTCTGTGACTTTCTAACTGTTATTTTTAATCAATTTATTGCATGGTTTCTTCTTCAAATTTCTAAAAATGGAGGGTAACAGAAAAATGTATGTAGGTTTTAGAATGCTGAGGTATTTTTGCTTGTGCCAGTCTTTTGCATTCCAGTTTTTAAGCATAGTAAAAATTGGAAAGAAAATTGTCCTTTCTATCCCTTTCTAATGAAAATTTTCAGAAATATATTCCCAAAAGCAATTCAATAAGGAAAATAATCTGAACCACAATGTTCTGTTCAATTGAAGCAAAATGTTATTAAATTCTAAAACCTTTTTCTCAAGAGAGGAGCAAAAAGAAAAAGAAGATACATTTTGAGGAAAATATCTCTGTACAAAGACAAAACTTTTACTTGCTGGAGTACTGAGCTAAGAACAGGATTGTTAGCTATAAACTACTGAATTGTTAATAATGAAATAGTTGTGTGTGTTTTCCAAAGGAAGTTCAGTTTTATTTAAACTATAAAACAACTTTAACTGTAAGAAAAGAAGCTCTTAATAGCATTTACTTTTACTATTTTCCTGGTCAATAATATCCTCGCTGCTCTGACATCAGGGTGAGCAGCATCTGGGATTGGAAAGGAAATCTGCTTGTTTTTGCAGAGGGATATTTGTGGGTGTAGACTAAAATCCTTAGGGAATGCCAGCTGATTTACCACCACTGGCAACAATAGACTCTCTCTGCTCAGTCACATTACAGCACAGGCTCAAGTTCTTTTATTTCTTGTGCTTCACAAGAGACCTTTTACAGTACTATTTGTGATTCTTATGACTGCAATATATGTAATGACCTTTCTTTATGGTTCTGTGTCATCAAAGAAAGATAATTGACATGGCTTTATAGTGATCACTATGTGTGAATAAAAGTGTTTAGAAAGTGTTGGAGTTGTAAAACAGCAATACAGAATATTACATCCATAGACACTTACATCCTTTTTTGATATGTATTGTAAATTCCCATTAGCAGTTTTAATATGAAGAAAATCTTGTTAACAGCTTAACATTAATTTGACATGGATTTTCTTTGAGACAAGCTGATTATATTTCCCTATTAAATTTGTCTCCACTACAGTTCTTGAGGTCACTAGTCACTAAATAATAGTACTCCTTATTTGAAAAGAAAACACATTTTATATCACAATTAAAAATATTTTATTAAAATTTTATCAATTGTTAACTCGAGGAGAGTCAGTTCAATTAAGCTTTATAGTAAAAATGAATGCACTTCATAGGTGCAGACTTTGGATTAAGACAGTTTGATGTTTTGTCAGTTGCACAGCTATTAAAAATGCTTGGCTTAATCAAGCACTAGAAGACTGGCAAATCTTGTGACAAGTGGTTGGTGTGAAAATTCTCTGTATTCTGCCTCCTTTGAAGCTACAGATACCTTACCAAAAAGCAGCACTTCTTTTTCCAGTGTCTTTCAGAACTGAAATGACAAAAGTCTATAAAATGAATTTAAATAGGCTTAGGTGACAATGCATACCAAGTTTAGTGTACAGAACCCATAAAATTTATGAAATTTGACAGACATAAGATAATAAATCCCTGGTTGTCATGTAATTAGTACTTAATCCCAGCCTTGATTATCTGAGTAATTCCATTACATTTATGTTACAAGTGAGGTTGCTGGGCCTGTTGGCATGCTTATGGTCAAGTTCTTGCTCAAAAAAACTACAAGATCAATATTAATCAAAGCCCTTGTCATGATTACTGCTTTGTCACTGAGAAACCTCCAGTATCTCATAAACTTCAATTCATCAAAATTTGGAGCATTTCTCCCTTAGTTCAGACTTGTAAGATTTAAATGTTTTAATCTGAGCTGATCATAACAGGTTTCCTTATAGTCAATGGAGAAGAAAAGGGAGTTGATCTGAACTGAGATTTTGGATCTGAAGGTGAGACATGAAAATTTCATGTTCCTCTGCTGATAGTGCAGTGAGCACAAAGCAATTTTAATACATGTTGATGGCCAGTTTTAGACAGTGAAGCTACATGAGATGAGTCTCTTCCATGGAGTTTGGACTTTTAGTGTTTTTATACCTCCTGGTGAAAAAAATTGTATCTCTGCCCATCTCTGGTTCTAATTTTGTAGTAATGGGATCGTACTGCAACTGAGAATGCTAAATCATCCAGGCATCTGTAGTAAAGAATTTTATAAAACCTAGTATATTCAACTCATGTAAAAAAGTTTCCTTCTATTACTTCCTTCAAGTATTGTTTTGCCAGTTGAAAAGCTTGCCCTCATTTATGTGCCTTTGACATATATATACACACATACATACATACACATATAAAAAAGGACACCCACATGCAATTCTCAAGTCATGAGCATTTTCGTGCTGTTATTTTTACATGCTAAAATGTTACACTAACTTTAAATTTAAAGCTCTTGCTAAATTAAACAATTAAAAATGCACCATATTTTGTATTTTGATTTAGGCTAGTGTTTTGGTGCCAGTACTACTTTCTAATTAAAAAAGAACATATCCTGAGCTCAGTTAAATGACTTCCTGCCATTTGGAATTTCATCAACACTCATATCTGCCAACATACCAAAAATAGGATATGATGGATAGAATGATGGCTAAGTTGCCACAGACTAGTGTAGTGCTTAATGGTGGAGGTCAATCTTTGCATTGAAAACAGCTCCAGTCCATGGAGTTGCGGTTCTGCAAAAAAAATCCATAACTGGTTCAACAAAACCAAGAACAAACATCCATCAGAGTTGAAGCCTCACCACAAAGCACTGAAATGCAGAGGAGGTTTTTATTTAAATAAAGATTGTGATTTCAATGAGTTCTGGAGGACCCTCACAGTAAGGTGAAAACAATCAGAAATGCATGAAATGACAGATTTTTATATTGTGAGACCCAAACTGACAATTTCATGAGCAATTTAAATAACTTCCCATTATCATATCTATAAAATGTGTGTCAACATTCATCATCAACAAAAGGCATTGTAGAATTGAACAATAAACCAGGAACCCAGATGAGGACAGGTGTGCAAAAGGTTTCTTAGTAGCAGAAGGCATCTGTCTACTTTCCCAATTGGAGGTGTGGCATAAAACTTACCAAGATGAAACTGTGTGGTATAGAAAGATTTTGGGTTTGCACTGATGTGTTATTTTTTCTGATATTTGTACTTATTTTGCAAACTATCTCTATGAGGTAACAGAACTACGTCTGCTATTCAATAAACTGTTTTAAAACATTTTGTATAGTAATCTTTTGACATTTTATCATTCCACTGAACACCAGAAGTAGAAGTACACTGAAAGTCAACTGACTAACCAGAGATATGGAATGACTCCCATGAAGACTCTGTAGACAGATGAGTAATTTTCAGCAAAAGGAAAATATGAGTGATATGCAACAGAGATCTTTAAAATTCAGAAGGGGCGCAGGATCACCTGTGGTTGTCAAAGGAAGCATAGGGCAGGAGTGCAAAATAATCTTTACCTCTAAATGAAATTGTCTGAGAATAAAATGAAAGACATTTTAAAAGGGTCACTGTAAAGTAAGAATAATCATAGAGAATAATAAAATTATTTAGGTTGGAGAAATACAAACACACAAGGTGAGAAAAACCGTCTTACAGCAGTTGTTAAGAAAATGCTCTGAGATTACTGGGAACAAAAATTTCACTATGCCATAGTTTTATGAGGGAAAAAAGTCAAATAGAGATGTTTAAATAGGAATTAAGGTTGCAGAACAAGTAAATTATTTATCTTCACTACTGAGCAACATTAAAATATCAGCTGTAATTCATGTTTGGATACTTCAGTATGTAGACTAAATCGAGTCTTTATGAAAACAAGGAACACATTGACAAGTATGGAAGATGTAATGTATGAGAAAAGACTGAAAGTTGTGGTGCCTCTTACTTAAAGAACTGAAGATTTAGAGAGCTCATGATAACACCTATCAAATAAAGAAAAGATTTTTCCAAAACAAAAAAAAATAAATCTGTTTTCCATAGTTTTGGCAGATAGAATCAGTGGTAAATTACTATTGTTTGGTTGAAGCTCTTTTTAAATAAATTAAACATGTTTGATAATGGAGAAGCAATTAAAGGTTAGGAGGTAAAGAACAGAAAATATATTCAGTATGTATTATATAGACTGCATCACCCAAACACTGTCAGAAATAGAAATACATGATCATGCTGGCACAAAATTAGATAGACACTGTGATTTCTAAATTAATGGCACTTTCTTATGATTCTTACAAAAATCTAGTGCCATTCAATAATATGTTAAGTTAAAAAAAAATAATGGAGCTCAGAGCCACAAGACGACATAAAATCCAAAAGTATGAATAGTTTGACGAAGAGACTAAACAGATTTGCCTATGATAGTAGGTAAATAGAACAAGCAGTGGTCTAATGCTGCAGTGTTTACATAGGATTGCTATATAGCCCAAAAATACACTGGAAAGATTATTTTGAGGCAAGGTTTTAGACTTACAGATTTCTACATATGCTTTTAAAATCTTTTAACGTGAAGATACTTTCCAGAAAAACTCTTAGACTCCCTACTGTTCATCTGGGTGTTTTTAATCTTTCCTTTTGGTAAAATGGAAGATTAGAGAGAGACTATAAACAGTGTTCTGCAGAAGATCACTTGATGTTTCAGGCATAAATTATTTATCTCAGATGAAGATCTGAGAGAAATAACTATTCATTCAGTTTTTGATTGAGGTACACACATTTTATTCCTTGAGGGAGGAAAGAGGAAGAAAAAGGAATGAACATTATAATAGCATATCTCCTCGGCAGATGGTTCAAAGGAATATTGTCCTTCCAAAGGAACTGGAAGAATAATTCTCTGTCAACAAGGGAGTTTGGAGATAATGCAGTTGGAAAGGCCTCTCACTGCAGAGGAAGTAGAGGCCTGGGAAAGTTGGTGAAAAGAAAACAAGTAATATCAGCAAATTGAATTGGAGGGTGCAGTTACCGGGAAAATAAGGAAAACATGAGTTTCTTCATTATTTTTTCTTGTAAGAATACTTTAGAAGATTTTTATAATTAGTCTTCTGTAAAACTTTTGTATTCAGAAATAGTGCTTGTAAAAATATCAGGAAAAAATCTGATTAAACATAAGTATTTTTAAAGTAAATATCAAATTCACATAAGAAGGCAGTCTGTAATACTTTTAAAATATTTATAAAAAAGAGGAAAGCCTGGAATAGGGTGAAAAATTTTTAGATATAATGGAAATTTAAAAAAAAATCATGCCTCTGAAGTGGTTGTGATACTTTGAGAACTGGGTGTATAGAAAAATTTAAAAATAAGAACTTCACAATTATTATAACCTTGAGACTCAAGCAATGTTTACTATACTTCCAAGTGCAGCAACTGATCCTAGCTCATCTTTGCAGAAAGGTACTCTGAAAAGCAGGACCAATTCTTTTTTCCCTTCAGTGGTTCAATCTAAATATAATTAAAACCCATTGTTTAGATAAGTGGCACTTCCAATTAATGCAAATAATTGTGAGAAGACACACCTTTCCTGTATTAGTATTTTTGTGCGTATTATTTTCTGAGCTCTTAACCCAGAGTAGTACTATAAGACCTCAAAGTCACAGCACTTCCCAGAGTACTTAGAGCTCTGTCAGGAAATAAAAACACGGGGAATTTCAGTATGGGTGGAGGAAGATGGGCTCCTGCTTCTCAAGGCTGTGTTTGAAATGTCAGGACAGAGCCCATTTATTCTGGATACCAATGAATGACATTAACGTGGCACAATGCCACAACAAATATAACTCATGTTGCTGCCATTTCTCAGACATATCTGATCATTCCCAGGAGTCAGGCTGGCTTAGAAACAGCACCAGCCAAAAATAGCTACACAGTTTGTTAAGTGGAATTGGCTGTCTTTAGCCCAGGTTACAGAATATGGAAAAGATACCATGTCTTTTAAGTCATTTAACACTCTGTGTAAACACCAGGCTGTTATTATTCACCCCCAAAAATATACACTAATATGCTATTCATTTAACTGTATATGTGCTTAATATATAATATAATGTTATATATGTGTATAAAGTATGTGTGTGTAGATATATATTCAAGACATACCAGAAGATATATCTCATCTGAAGATAAGTGTTTCAGTGCAATCACTTTCTTTGATTCCTGCAGAATCTTATTCTGTAGGGATGCCCACATAGCAGGAAGTAAATATATCTCTACACAACCAACACAGGTTTTGAGTTTACTCCAGCATACAGAGCTACACTCTTTTTCTACCTGTTATTTTTGAGTTTACAAATACTTTGTTATTCATATATGAAAGAAGGAGTTGCTTTGTGATACTCAGTTTCCTTATTCATATTTTCTGAATTCTTTATCTCCATCTTTATTGGATGGGGGCAGGGGGAGAAATTGTTGCCAAGACTGGTGCTTAATGCTGTCCTTTCATCAGTCTTTAGCAGAAATACCAGTGATCCTCAAGGCAACTGATGCCCTGATCTGGCAGAGAGGGGCAGGAAGCAGAACAGACCCCCCTTCCAGGAGAAAGTAGGTAGTGACCTGCTGTGCCATTTCGACATTCTGTGAGGCTGGATGGGAGTTTTGTGAAGGTACTAAAGCAGCTGTCAAAAGAGCTCACTAGGACTCTCTCCATAATTTTTCATCAGTTCTGACTGACTGGGAATATCCCAGATGACTAGAAGTTGGCCAGTAGGATGTCATCCACAAGAAGGTCTGGAAGGAGGATCCAGGCAGCCACAGCAAGATTATGGACCAGTTTATCTTGAGTGCGACCAAAGCCAGTGGCACCCTGGCCTGCATCAGCAATGATGTGGCCAGCAGGACCAGGACAGGGATTGTCCCATTGTACTCAGCACTGGTGAGGCCAAACCTTGAATCCTGTGTTCAGGTTTTGGCCCCTTACTACATGAAAGTCGTTGAGATGCTGGAGCGTGTACAGAGAAGGACAATGAATCCAGTGAAGGGTCTGGAGCACAAGTCTGATGAGGAGCAGCTGAGGGAGCTGGAATTGTTTAGCCTGGAGAAAGAGGAGGTTCAGGTAAGACCTTATTACTCTCGACAACTACCTGAAAGGAGCAGCCAGCTATGGGTCAGTTATTTCTCCCAGACAATCAGTGAGAGGACAAGAGGACTTTGATCACCTTAAGCTGCACTAGGGGAGGTTCAGGCTGGACTTTAGGAGGAATTTTTCATAGAAAGGATTGTCAAGCATTGGGATGGGCTGCCCAGGAGGTGGTGGAGTCACCATCCCTGGAGATATTTAATAACAGTCTGGATGTGGCACTTAGTGCCATGGTCTAGTTGACATGGTGTTTTTGGTCAAAGGTTGGACTCAGTGACCTCAGAAATCTTTATAAACCTCGTTGATTCTGTGATTCTGTGAGTGTCTCATAAACAATTGATACAGAAAGGCTGTCTAACTACCATTTCAGAGACAGACAAGAGGTAGAAAAGACAATCCAGAGATTGTTGGTCAGATGAATGTCTGTTCCTCAACAGATGTTCACACATCATGTCAGCATTAGTAAGTACTATGGCACAATTTACACTGCAGGACCCAGCTGGTATTGAGAGCCTGGTGTGTACACCCTATACGCTTTTTAGGACATTTCACAAAATCTAAGGTGGTCCCATGGGCTGAACATCCATTACCAGTTTTGAGAAATGAAGTTTATTCCTTGTACATCATGCATTTTACTTTGTATTTTACAAATCCACTTAACACTCACTCTTTCAGATTTCATTGTGATGAGAGTGGCTCAACAATGATCAGGAGATTTGGTTTCAAAAGTGCATTCCTGATCTGACTTAAAATTTAATTATAGTTACACCCAGTGTATTTTGCACCAACAGGAATAGGTCTCTTGGCATACACATTGTGGAATTTGAGTGCTAGACTGTTTAAAGACTAGTTAAAATTGAACTGTTGCAAGATCGAAGCTCTGGCCAATAGTGTGAAAGGGATGTGTTTGTCCCTCCTAGTGCTCTAAGAACGGCTATAAAATTAAATTGAAATGTCAGGAAGACAAACATAAGGGTTTATACGACTATTGTGCACAGATGCTTCTGCTATTTAAGAGCAAAAGACAGTGTGTCTGTTTATGCCATCAGTCTCCTGGCCCACATGGGAAGGGAAGTTTCAGGGAAGTTTCAGGGAAGGGAAGTTTCAGGGAAGGGAAGGGAAGTTTCAGGGAAGGGAAGTTTCAGGGAAGTTTCAGGGAAGTTTCAGGGAAGTTTCAGGGAAGGGAAGGGAAGGGAAGGGAAGGAAAGGAAAGGAAAGGAAAGGAAAGGAAAGGAAAGGAAAGGAAAGGAAAGGAAAGGAAAGGAAAGGAAAGGAAAGGAAAGGAAAGGAAAGGAAAGGAAAGGAAAGGAAAGGAAAGGAAAGGAAAGGAAAGGAAAGGAAAGGAAAGGAAAGGAAAGGAAAGGAAAGGAAAGGAAAGGAAAGGAAAGGAAAGGAAAGGAAAGGAAAGGAAAGGAAAGGAAAGGAAAGGAAAGGAAAGGAAAGGAAAGGAAAGGAAAGGAAAGGAAAGGAAAGGAAAGGAATTAGATATGATCTTTAGAAGTGAGAATATAATTGAAAACTTGCAGCCCTGCCTCAAAGAGCTCCTTTTAATGTCTTCAAGTTACTTTTAAATTTCTTTTTATACTTCTTTATATAATTGCTTTGTGGTTGATTTTTTTTTTAAATTCTATTTCCTCTCTGCATTAATGCTTGGTAACTGCTCATGCATACTTTTTTTTGCTTTTGCACAAGAGAGTCAACAATTCATAAAAGAATTGCTGTCTGTGCATGAAAGAATTGCTGTACAGGTGGTTGTAGGCGTCTGCTTCTTCCTGCAGTTACATTTTTTTCTTTAATATCTGTGGGGATAGTGGAGGAAGAACAGGAATTAAGGAAGGACTGTTATTAGCAGAACTGTAGATCCCCTCCATATCCTTGTGAACAGGTTACCCTAGGCTTGGCCTTGAGCAGCCCAAATCCCTGCAGGGCAAGTTCACTGGAGTTCACTTAGAGGGCTGTGTTTTCTAACACCTGGGCAATGAATGGAGTTTCCAACTAGTAATTAGACACCTATTGCAGGCAGCAGAAGAGTCCCTTTTTGTACACTGTTTTCAAAGATGGGGGTGGGGGTGGAGAGCCTAAAAAGCAGAAAGAAAAAGGCTTCCTGTATGGGGTTTCATGTTAGCTTACACTCTGTCAGGAAAAAAAAAAAGGGATTGAAGTTAGTTCCATATTACATTTCATAAGGGGACATTCCTGCTGGATTCTAGATTTTTTTTTTACTCTCTTAAAACTCAATATCATATTACAGGTATTGAAAATAAATGTATTTTGCAAGCTAATGGGTAATGAGGCACTTAAGAGAAATCCCTGGACCCCTACATCTCTCTGGAGCCCAGAGAAGTTAGTATTCATTGACAGCTCCAAGGGGATTTATTTAAGCCTAAAATAAGTATTTCTTTGGACTTAATTATAGGAAGTGCTTAAGCTGCTGAATTCAAATGCCAAAAGGGATTCATTTAGTCCAAAGAGAATCTTTTCCTGTTCTGAAATTAAATCTCTCAGAACAGTTTGAAACAAGCAAGAAAAATGACGAGTGAACATTCCCTATTTTTATTGTGTTAATGCCTATTTTTGACCATCAGTTTATCCCTATATGATATAAATCCTTGTTACTTGGGATGCAGCTCTTGTTCACCTCCCTGATACTTTCTGAAACAGGTATGACAAGCACTTTTGTTACAACAGTGAGAAAATCACGCAAAGAATTTAATAGTTCGAGAAACAAGTGGTTTAAGGCTTCTGTTACCTTTCATATGTATATACAGTCTGTGATTAGCACAGGAATGACTAACTATTTGTTAATTTACAGCTTTATTTCAGTCTCTCATACAACTCTTATTAGAATTTCCACATCAAAAATTCTGACAAAGTGCAGTTTCAGAGGCTGCAGTGAAGCTCACTGACAGCAGGTAGCCGGCCCTGATCACTTTGCAGACAGAAGGTCCCAGTAGGCTGTAATTACCTGAAGATTCAATATCATTTGCAAGCACAAAAAATCTGCATTGACAGCCCATGTAAAGGAGCAAAGGTATGCCTGTTTGGACCAGTTATCAATACTTGAGGCATGCTTTTTGTTCAATTGAAATATATTAAACTATTTTTAATATTTACTTATTTTTCTTGAACTATTTTATTTGGAAAGTAGGGATTTAATAATGCTTTTTTTTTTTGTTTTGTTTTGTTTTTTTTTGTTTGCCAACCTGTGCTCTCCTGATGAAATAAATACATCTTCCTATTTTTCTTAGCTTATAATATTAGGAGTTTTGACCAACGTACCCTGTGTTTTCCAAACCTCCTGACCTATACTTCCTTTAACTTCTAAGTCATTCTTCCTATCATCTTAATAGTGTAACAGTATTCTACTGGTATTCTACTGATGATAATAGAAGGGACTTTATAAAAATGCTTTAGTGAAGTAAAATAGGGTTTTTTGATTTATTGTAGCTTGGTCTTGAAAATAAAATCAACTTTCTTTTGTCCTCAGGTCCAGTCCTAGACATACACACTAATGTATCTCACTCTGATTTTTCTGAAATTCTCTGATTTGCCAGAAATCAGTGCTATCACATTGCTCTGAACACTGTATTAACCTTAGCCAAATGGAAAGTAATGTCCCACCAATGCATCACTTAACTGAGCTATTCTGTTACTTCAGGTCCTCAGGATGTCTAAGACTACTGGCCTTCCAGCACTTCAGTTTCTCTGAAGTTCTGTCACTATAAGACTTGGATTCTGAGAAGGGGATAAGAGAAAAATAGGGAAGTTTTGAGTTTTAGTTAAACCCCAGCTCATTCAGCCCAGCTAAACACTGGCACTGTCACCTTTGGGAGACAAGCACTGTGTCACAGAGAATGGAAAAGTTACTCTTTGCATGGTGTTGCACCACTCCTGTCTCACAGGCTGTTATAATCTAATTTAACACATGTCCACATTCTGTTCACTGATAGGAAAACTAAGGGTTTGTGCTGTAATCAAAACAAACATATGAAGGAACATCTGACATAAAAAAGAGCTTCTCCCTTTTTTAAAACTAATATTTATATTGGCTTAATATGAGTATAAAACACTCATTAAACAGGCAAATAAAAATTCAGTACTGATGGGACCACCCCTCCAGAAAAATTCAGAAAATCAAACTGTATTACAATCTATGAGATCATTGATTTTCAGAAATTTTACAGTTAAAGATAATAACACCCTAACTCTGAACAGTTAAAAAACTCAAACAACTAAGATGACTTAATGATTCTTATGACTGTAATATGTTGCAAAAGCTTTTACAAAACTGTTCTGCAGTGTGCAGTTTACATGATTGCCAGTTCTTTACACTGCATTTATCAAGTTAACATGATTTTATACAGGAACTAAGTTTTTTTACCACAGTCGTTTTAGCCATAGAGCTTTGAATCCCATTAACTTCTGGTGGTTTGTTCCTTTTTTTCTTTGTTTTTAACCTTGACATTCTAACAATGTATTTCTATTATTTATCCTTTTTTTCCAATCAAACACATACACATGTGTGGGTATAGGTGTTAATATATATACTCAGGTACATAAAAAAACGTAGAGGTACTTATTCTATATATTTTAGGGAATTTAATAGATTCTAATGTACAAAAACAAAGCTTTCATGTAGAAGCCAGGATTCTATTTGGTAGAACTTAATGAAGTACTGCTGTGGCCAATGGCATGAGTCTTCAAGAGAAGAAAATTGTCCATTAAATACCATCATTTCTTGCAGTTATAATATTAATAGCATATTTGGTATCATAAATATATGTACACTTATTATATATTAAATAATTACATAGAGACCTATTAATTGTGGATCAGTTAAATTAAAATCATATATCAATATGAAATAATTTTGTTAAAAACTGAAGCAAAAATCATTGGCTAATAATTTTTCACAGTCAATTTAATTTATTGCTTATAGCATTTTTGTCCTTTCTAGAAGGGTATAATCACTAGATGCATACTTAAGTTCTAGTGTACATTACTCTGTACATTATAGTAGAAAGATAAATCAGAGTTTAGTTTTGTTTTCTTTTGATGAACCACAGTATTAAAACTTATTTTGGAAGAAAGAAATATTGGAAATTCTTTGAGATTTTTTTTTTTCTGGACACCGAACTGCTGATGTTACTTCCAGACATTCTTGCTCTCTTACTTAACAACTGGGATTTAATAATATGCAATTAGCAATGGAATAATTTCAGTTTGCAACACTGGGAGAAACAGAAGGACAAATAACACCTTGGAAGAATACCACAGCAGCTGCACACTGTGCAACTGCATTTGTAAAATACATATAAGGTCACTTGGCTGATCTTTAGTGCTCTTTGTAAAATACAGTATGTCCTGTTTCAGGAACTGGGGCCAGATGTACAGCTCAAGAAGAATTTGACCCTGTTAGTTCAAGGAAGCTGGAATAAAGCTTTTACAGAATTCATGTTTAAAATTCAGCGTAGCGTGCAGATTCTAATTTAAGCAGTTGGCTACTTACATATCTAGAGTTTTAATTACACCAATCTCAGATGGATCAGAAAAGTTATTCTATGTAGTATTCTAGCAATACTCTAAACAAACAATGTGAATGAAAAACTAACAAAAATTTTCAAATCCTTCAATTTGTTACGTAGGCCACAAAAATGTACAGCTGCTAGTATTCTTAAAACACAAGCATAAATGGAATCTCTACTTTCATTCTTTTATAGTAAGGTTTGTCTAATTAGTTGAAATGTAATTATTTAATGCCAATACTTTGTAATCCACTTACAGATTTAATGTCTGTAAATAGGCTGATCTGCAAAAGAAAGAGGATAAACATCTAAATCGTGTTACTAGAGAGAATGTTAATGAATTTTATATTTAATTTTAAACTTGAAAAATGTGAGTGAAGGTACCAGCAAAAAAAGAGTCATTATATTACTTTCATTAACATGGAAAGACACACTCTCTCTTTTAGAGCAGAAAACCAGGTCAGGATCCTGAACTGAAAAGAACATTGTATATGATCAACATAATCTCATGGTTGTGGATACAGAAAAATATTGTCAGCCTCTCCAACAGCTTTAATTTCAGGCTTATCTGAATCAACTAGCTGGAATTCAACCTTCCCTCTGCAGTGCTCAGTTTAATTCAAATTTTAAATATCTAAACTCTATATATTTTCATGTTACAGGAAGAAGTACTGTTAAATCTGATCTTTTAGAAACTTAGTATGTCCAGTGGCTATTTTATGTCAGAAAGCAATAAAGATTTTCAGGCCATTTTAGGTGCATTGAGATGATTTTAAAAATTGCCCACTGTCCTTCAAGATTTTATCCTGTGTTATTTTTGTCTCATAGATTTATGCATATTTAGAACAGTATTGATTGCACTGTGGAATCTGTTTGCATTTTGCAAAAATCCTGAGTTGCAAAAGGAGTTTCAATGTGATGAGTCATAAAACTAAAGGTAATTAGTACTTTTCATTCCAGGTCAAACCTTTCAGAGAAATCTGCATATTCAGATCTGCTTTTACTGACATCACAGTGAGAGCACTGACCACTGTCTTCAGTCTTTTTCCTTTACAGCTCTTAAGTAGGGTTCCAACAAAGATGATTTCAACAATACAATTAAAGTTTGCATTATCAAAGACATTTATTTGGGGAAAAGTACAAAATAATTTTTCAGATTAGTTTTTCCCACTATTATGAAATCAATCCTTTAATACTTCCACACCAGTATTTGCTGATTGAAAAAGAACATTCTTACTGCTGTCTGATCCTTGATTTTTGATTCAAATTGTACTAGGCCCTAACCCTGTATAGTAGTTCTGTTACATAAATTCACATCAAGGTATTCAAGCCTATGTTCAAAGCAGCAGAAACCTGTTTTATCCAGCCCTTTCTCATCTTCATTAATCCTCCAAATACAAAGATAAATTACAAAAACCTCCTAACATATATTTGGGGAGAGAAAAGAGAAAAAATCTTATCAATTTTTTAAACTTTTTTTATCTAGCTGTAATCACATAGCCTGTGTATATTATAAACAATTTAATCAGGGATGTTTTGGCTTGATTTGGGTTGGGTTTTTTCCCTAATTGCTTTGGAGTTCTTACATTTATTTATTCTTATCCAGAGTAATGGCTTCAGGATTTCCCATAAGAAGGCTGAGACACGAAAGATGATATATCAGGAAATGAAAACTTAAATGTCCCGAAGGAAAATGTGTTTCATTTGGGGATTTAGAGCAGATGTTTACATTTTTGCTGTTTTTGAGGAATAACATATGTCTCTTGCATTGATTTGTTTATCAAATAATGATATAGAATAAGATTGTTCCTGTAGTTTGTAATGAGAAAGAAAACAGAGGTTCAGATACCAGAAATAGAAAATAAGAAGATACATTACAAATCTCAGAATAAAGGGAAAAGACCTCCTTCAATTTATTCTTTTGCAGATTTTTTGGGTTTTTTTGAGAATAGTCCCCATTTTGTAAAAAATCCATTAAGGTAGTAAAGCCTAGAAAAGGAGAAAATCTTCATGACCTTTAAAACTCTATCGTGTTGAGGTGGAGATTTGCCTTCTTATGGAGCAGACAACTGTGGGTCTCTAAAAAGACTCATAAGAGTTGCCAGGTCAGCAAAAGTCATCCATAAACATAGACTGTCTCTGCTAGAGCCCATTGGTTTTAAGTTTTTCTCTTGCTGAAATTTTTGTCAAAATACCTAGTGCTTCCCAAGGTAATACTATTTTTGAGTAATATTTCCACATCCTTTGTCTCTTTTGTTACTTGTGAATCTCAAGGGAGATGGTCAAGGTACTCTTTATGCCCCACAGGTGTCAAACCCTTTCCTCCCTTCCCTACAGGAGATTAAGATTTATGTGTTGGAAGTATCCTATACATTTATTTTGTTTGGTTCTTTGTTTTTTTCCTCCCCTTGTTTTGGTCAAGAGAAATCATAGTAGCTCTTCAAAATCAAACATATGACTAGTTTGTGGATTTATCCTCAGTATCTATCTCATTTTTCTGTCAATCATAACTAAGAGACCACCAGTAAGCTTAGCACAACCTCATGGCCTTCATTAACCACATTGTAGGTTATCCCTAGAGAAAGGTCTTTCCTTCTTGTCTTATTCTGTGTCACTTCATGGGTTAAGTGCCTTAGAAAGTTATTTTAAAGAAATAGATTATCCATTCATGGCTGCCTGTGTGCTTTCCCCCCTCTTCTGCTCCTTTCTTTTCCTTTTCAATGTGAGATAGAAAAGAACAAAGAGACTTGAAGGAAAGTCAAGTTAATCAGGTTGAATCCCCTTTACCTCAGATATGCAGGAGTTAAATTCTGCAGTTCAGGCTCTGAAGCTGTTCAATAAATTGAAAAGTGTATGTTGAGGGGAAAACGATGGGGGGAAGCCAAGGAGAACATTCTTTTACGGTGTTTTGCAGCCTCTGGGAAAGGAAAGCATAGCTCTCTCAGAATAGTCAGATTAGTGCTCTCCTTCAGGCACCTCATCTGGAGAAACTTTTCCATGGCTGGCTATAATCACTGTCATCTGGAAAAGAAGGGAAATGCTGTTTTTGTAATGAACTATATGATTAATTTGGAGCTGTCCAGCAGGGTGTGGGCTCATTGACAGTTTTTTATTCTGATGCAGCCACTCTTCCTTCAGTAATAAACCTATTGAGACAATATTTAAAGGCAATTGTTAGTGCTGTATGGTTTATGTAAAACATGAATGTGATATCAATGGTAAGATTTCTTGAACAGTGGAAACAGAGAAAAAGACATGGACATTTGTTTCTAAGAGTTTTCAGATCATTGTGCTTTTGTGCTTTAGGCAGGGAAGGAGATCCATTGTTTTAATAATGACAATTTATTCATTGTAAAGATAAGAATGTGCTGGGTGGGATTTCATTTTGTTGTTATTGCTACTTAGTTATTACCTTTATGAAAAACCTAGAGAACCCCATTGCCTTAAATTTCCTCACATCTCTAATGCTTTACACACAGTTAATTCCACTTTTCATCACCAGTTTTGTGAGAGAGGGGAACAGTTCAAATGGATTTCTATTTTATAGTCACAATCGTATTGTTTTGCCTTTGCACGCAGAGAATTATATCTTATTCCAAAATTTTCCAAATGTAACAGATCGTAAGTACAATTCAGCAAAGTTTTTTACTGTAAAATTGCTATAGATTCAAAACCTCTCTTTTGAAAATAAATAGGATCATGTCTTTTTGTATCCAGGATCACTGCAACAGATCTAGTGTTTCTGTAATAGCAGGTAAGAATTGTTATTTGAAAATATCCTGATATAGTGACACTTGATTACACCATTTTTCATGCAGAGTTATTTATATAATGTTATTAAAAAGCAACACAAATAATATTCTATAAGCTAGGCTGTTTTGGAAAGGAAGGATAGAGAGTATAATGCTATAAAGAAAAAGAAAATGTTTTTCATTTTATAGATGAATGAAGAGTCACAACTTCTGCTAGAGCACTGCTGTATAAAATTTCTGGACTTTATTGAATTTATCACACTGAAGCTAACAAAACCTCAAAGTTCTTTGAATGATGAAAAGAAATGCATATGGTATATGTACACTGTATATCATTATCTGATCCTTCATTTTTTCTGCACAGTTATAGTTAAGCATGCATTTAAAATAAATTTCACATATTTTCTAATGAGATTTTATTAATTCAGAGTTTAAGCAGCATAAGTTTTATGGAAAATTTAAATTTTTTATAAAACTATTTTCCCCCACTCTCTTCAGTCCAAAAAGAAATTCTGAAATTTCTTTTCAGAAATGTTAATTTATGTGAAAGATGTGTTGCTACGTAGTAATATATCACTCAAAAAAAAGTGAGAAAAAGAGTGTGGATACGCAGAGGGCTCTATAGGCTCATCCCTGCACCCTCCCAGAGCTCTTATGAAGTTAGTATACACATGCACAACTGACCAATTAGATACTCAAATGGTGAAAAAGCTTATTGTTAACATCTTTAGTCTGTAATTCGCAACCCAGTCGCACACTTATTCTTGCAAGATTGATTCTGAGTGGACTTTTAAGACTGTAGAAGTTTTTCTAATCACATGAAGGATTTTTATAGATGAAGAAAACTATTTTTTGGCCTAAACACAGTTTTCTTATATGGATCAAAATTTCCATAAATGTTCAAATCACAATCTTCATATTTTAATGCTGTTATCTAACATGTGGATTCACTTTGTAGATTGAAATAATATAGTAAAATGTTTATTTTTAGTAAAAAACAGAGATAGTATCAATGAAACTGATTATTTAATGACAGATGTGCAGATTTTTTTTTTAATTAGAGCTCTGCTGGATGTTTAAATATGTCTAAGCTAACCGACATGAACATAAATTAAGATTTATAACTATTAGCTACTTATATGCTTACCCAATTTAGCTCTGACATTTCCATCCAAAACAGATTAGAAAAAAATATTTTACTATTTTCCTAATATTGATGATATTATCAAGGGCTAGCATTTTCTGAAGAAAACAAAAGCATAAAAATTTGGTTTCCTAGATGTAATTGACATGAAGGTAAACCTTTCTGCCTTTTAGGGAAAGGAAAGGGAAAAATTAACTAAATATCATGTTTTAAACTCTTTAATCTTTCTAGAGTTAAGAATTTAGGCACTGTCTTCCATTTGACTTAACTTTTCCCTCACTGGGTCTCCTAATCATTGGCTTGTTGCAATATTGCCTCTAGGTTCTCTGAGCAATTTTTGCTGGGCTGTTTAGGAGGTGACAGTCAAGTTCTTCATCTCAAGTATGTTTTTCTTTAGGAATAAGTGAGTTATTTTTTATTTGAAAAAATTTATTTTCATCAAGACATGTGAGGGGGCTGATGGCTGTTGTTTCAAACTCAGTAATAGATTTTTACAGTAAAAGTACTTAACAATTTCTCCCTATCACTCTATTGTCTTCCAGGCTTACCACCCCCTTCAGATGAATGATGACATCCCATTCACAAGATCATAATGCAATTTCCATAAGCAAATTTCACAATAATTTTTTTTCAAAAATTGAGATGGTTGAGGGAAAAAGAAATATGTTTCCCATAAAATCTTTAGGAATCTTTAAGAGCACATCTGTAAACATTAATCCAAAACCAGCAGGTCCTGTGTGTACACATATTAGGCATTATTTGATATTCTACCCTGTAAGACTGACCACTAGTTATTCACAGAGTACTAGTCAAACTTAGTAGTTTTAATCATATGCAAATGCTGAGGCATTTGGTCTTTAACTTTATTGTGCTCTGAATGTCAGTGAGTGAGGAAAGATTTATTTTAAACAGAATTGATTATTTTACAAGGTACAGGATATTTGGTGTATTAAAACAATTATTTTTAAATAGGAAAGATCAGTATTTAAAAAATGACACAATACAATTAGGTTGTCATTCTCATAACAGCTCAAGTACTTCTGCATGGAACTGTACCATGCAGGCTAATTATACCTTAAAATATTTAATATTTATTTCTCAACCTCTATTAGAATCAGAATTCACTCTTATTCTTTTATGAGAATCATGTTTAAAACTGTGCTTGTAAGCTTTTTACAATTACTTAATTTAAGACAACTGCTGGAATTAATCTCAATCACCTCTTTTCTGACTTTGAAGGATTTGGAGAATCTGAAACTTAAAGAATATAAAATATTTTAAATCTTCTTTCTGCTTACTCTGTAATAAAGATTTCAGACTAAATAGTTCCTCTTCCATCAACTTAAGTACCCTAAACCAAACCTTAGTTTACTGTAAGAGTTATTGCAATGTTGCTTGTAAGTGTCAGATGACACCTGAGATCTACTTTGTATACTGAGAAAGAAGCAGAAATTCTAGTCTAAAAAAACCCCAAAGTCATCATTATGATATCTTAAGAGGTTGCCAAAGAGGAGTTGAAGGAACAGGGAATTAAACTGAAGAATGGATTTTGATACTTACTAATCATCCTAAAACAGTATTAGTAATTTATGGACCTCTGAACATTTTCAGAATCCTTTCAGTATCCTCTAACAAACCAGGGAAGCATACAAAGTCCATAGGAAACTGCATTTCTCCTCATGGCTATATGTATATAGCTATTCAGCTCTTGGAATATTCCTTAAACCCTCTGACCCATACCTGAGCTGCGGTGGGATTCTCATATTGTCTATTTAATTCTAGGAATAGTGCCAGTGGTGCTTTCAAATCAGGGCCAATAAAAGAAGCAGGGAGATGAAGAAGCTAATCTACTCCCTCACATCTGATGATCTATTGTCCAGACCTCCCACCCAGGCACTGGTAAATTATGGTTCATCTATGTCCTCTGCCCAAGTCAGGCTGCTAGTTGGAAGGCAAACTGTACTTTTCGTAGAGTAAATGTTTTGTAGGTGAGTTGTAAAGTCTCAAAGGTTGAAATAATTCCTATTAATAAAAGTTTTCCAGGACACTAAGACAGCTCTTCTTGGATAAAATATACCTTAAGTACCACAAAGTATATGACTTCTGAATTGGTATTGATTTTTGGGTGAATCATAAAGCCTTCAACTATCTTAAACTTTGAGTCTATCTTTCTAATTTATCTTCTACCTTTCCCAGCTCACTATTTCTTTTCCCATCCACCTTCACATCCAAATGCTTGTGATGGGACATCCATTGTCTCAGTGGTCCTCAGAGGTTTTGGGGGTTCTTAGTGTTCCCTGTCACTGGCCACAATCTTGGGCCATTCCACTCAGCCCCTGTGGGCTGCTGCCTGTCAGAGACTGCAACTGCATTGTGTGCTGGCACTCATACCAAAAATTGTCACTTGCAGAAAACTTTTCCAAAAATCATATTTTAGCAATGTGATCTATAATTTTCTTCATATCTACTCTTTCAGCATCTCTTAACTTTAATAAAGCTACTCTACCAGTAGCTTCAAGACACATGGGAAAGAAAAAATGAGAGAACTAGCTGTGGACTTGCTTGGAGAAGATCAGAGGATATCTGCAATACGAGAAAGTACCAATAAGAGGAAACTATCATCAATAAAAATCTTTTACAACTTGTAACATTTGTCTCTCTTCACCCCCACAAAAACTCACACCCAAATGTCACTAGGCTGAATCAGCAAAGCTGTGGGAAAATGTTTACACTTAAGGTGAAGAAATAAAATTTTATAGATGGATATAAACAAACATAAGATCATAAATTTTACACTCATACATGCTTTGTTCAAACAGAATCACAAAATCATTTAGGTTGGAAAGTACCTTTAGACACATCAAGTCCAACCATTAACCCAGCACTGCCAAGTCCACCCACTAAACCATGTCCCCAGGTGCCACCAGCTACATGTGTCTAAAGCTAATGGTGAATCCACCACTTGCCTAGGCAGTCTGTTCCAAAGTTGGACAAGCCTTTCTGTGGAGAAATCTTTCCTAAAACTCAGTCTAAACCTCTTCTGGCTCAGCCTGAGAGTTTCTCTTGTCCTGCTGCTTGTTACCAGAGAGAAGAAACCAACCCCCACCTGGCTGCATCCTCCTTTCAGGTATTTGTAGAGAGTGATAAGGTCGCCCCACCCCAAGCCTCCTTTTCTCCAGGCTGAACAACTCCAGCTCCCTCAGATGCTCCTCATCAGACTTGTGCTCCAGACCCTTCATTGGATTCATTGCCCTTCTCTGGACACACCCAGCACCTCAATGACTTTCATGGAGTGAGGGGCCAAAACTTGAGCACAGGATTCAAGGTGTGGCCTCACCAGTGCTGAGTACAGGGGCAATCACTGCCCTGGCCCTGCTGGCCACACTGCTGTGATACAGGCCAGGATGCCATTGGCTTTCTGGGCCACCTGGCCACTCTAGTTCACTCCTGTTCAGCTGGCTGTTGACCAGAATCCCCAGGTTCTTTTCTGCTGGGCCATTTCCCAGCATCTCTGCTCCCAGCCTGTAGCGCTGCCTGGGGCTGTTTTGACCCAAAAACAGGACCCAGCACCTCACTTAGTTGAAATTCAGAGAACTGTCTTCGACTAATGAACCAGCCTGTCCAGATCCCTCTGTTGAGCCTTCCTACACTCCAGCAGATCAAATTCCACCTTACTTTATCAGTCTCAAGGTATTAAAAAAGTTATTTTTCCACAACTGGAGTTACAGACTTCAGAACTCTGTTACAGTAATTTCCTTTAAACTGCCATTTTTTGACTAAACAGTTTCCAAAAATACTCTTTGATTCTTAGTTTTGTTTTAGTTTCTTGTTCCTTTTTTTTAAAGGATACTTTTCTGGGTAACTTTTTCTAGGACACAGTAATCCATTTCTGACAGTCAGAAGAACCCACTGGCAGTCTCTCAGTCCCATTCAGTTTCCTACTTCCTAGAGAAGTTCAGGATTTCAGGTTTCTTTCTACCTACCTCTGTAGTTCTCTGGCCAGAACTCATAAGTTTTCTTGATGACCTCTGTAAATGTATCTGCATCCAGATTTTGGATACCCTTCAGAATGCCAAGTGCCTAGAAATTACAAGTAGCAGGTTCTAAGACATCTGAGGTTTTTTCTGCATGTTTAGCTTTAAACAGTTTTGAAATGTTTTAAATACATTTGTGTGTGCACGTATTTGCAGAACCAGGGCATTTCTATAGCAAAAAAAGCATTATTTCCAGGTATCACCTGAGACCATTGTAAGTATTTATCTAGTCTGCCTGTAAAAGAGGAATGACTACAAGAACAGCCATACTCCTGAAGTCAAAGTTCATTATATAAATAATGTATCTGTTAAAAACAATAACAGCAAAAAAAAAAGTGAGACACAAATTTCAAATTTATGCCTTTAGGTTTGAAAAATATTTTCTGGCAAGTTGGGAAATCTGGAAAGCTCTACAAAAAGAAGCAAACTGTGCTGAGGTCTCAGGGCTCTTCTGTTATTTATTTACATCTGAATCAAATCCCATTGTAATTCTCCTGAGAGCAATTGTTTTCAATGTGCAAATCAGATAATAATAAATCAACGAATACACCATACAGAGGCCCTTAAAATAGCAATGTGCATCACATGAAAATAATTTTATTGAAGCCAGGACCCAATAAAAGAGCTAAGACTAGAATAGATACTGTACTTACTTCTAATTAGACAGAACTCTATGTCTTAAATTACTTAAACTACAGAATTTCTCAAAGTTATGAATCATTTATAGCTTCCTCTGTCTTGGGTCACTGAACACTCACTGTTCATCAAAATATATAGCTGCATTCTTCTGTCATTCCCATAACATTTTCTCTCACTAATGCCCCTTTTTTAGATTATCACCTCAGGGCAGATTCAGTTTTATGTTAGTGAACTTAATGATAAACAGCAGATGTACAGAATACTTTAAATAGAATAGCAAATAAATAATACAAAGTTTTTTGCAGATATACATTTGTAAATGATTTTTTTAACCTTTTGTTCTCAAGAATGCAGAGCATAAAAACGAGGTAGAATCCTCATAACAGATGTGTTCTTGGCTCCAGTTAACTATTCACAAAGGAGAAATATATTTTCATTTTAAATGCAGGATATTGGGTTGTTTCTGCTTAAGGCACATTTAGAGTTTAAGCACTTGCAGGATCCTCTTAAGCTGTATTTTGCCTCAGCACTTGTTAGTGGCTGGTTTTTTTTCAGCAGAAGACTGCAACGAAAATTAATGTTTTCTACAAATGCTGAGTTAGAGAGAAAAACAGTTTAGTTCTGGGATTAATTTGTGTGTCCAAGGTTTCTCAGTCCTTCTATGTATTTTGTTTGTTTGTTTGTTTGTTTTTTCAGCTGGCATGCACGGTTATAAGACAAACATTTAGAGTTTGATGCTGTTCCAAACAATTGCATCTTATTATATTGAATAGATTTTGGACATGAGTCTTCAGTCCTCTACTGTGATACAGTGTTTATAACGTTTATGAAGTAGATGTTTATATTATTCATTTATATTTGATGGAAAATATCTCAGCCTTTGCTAGAGTTCATTCTCATGTAATTTTTTACCAAAGCCGTGGTTACTATCATGGCCAGATAGCTTCTGTGTTTGTAACTTTACACATATTGAGACAGTGAAGAACATCACACAGTACTTGTTGTTAAGAGCAAGCCCTGGTTTAAGAAAGGTATATTTAAAGCATATTTTATGATCATAATGCCTTTTGTTTTGTTCCTCAGACCTCATAATGTTGTGTTGACATTGTAAATACTATTACACACTGAGAAGCCATTTTCAGTAAAATTTTCATTGAACAGATTTTTTTTCCAATTTTCTGAGACAATAAAAGTCATTTACAAGCCCAAAGTGATTGTTTCATTTGCATCTGATAATAAGGTTTGTTTGTTTAGCATTCACTAGCCAGAAAGAACTTTTCAGATATTTTTGCATTAGAATGTCTAGCCTGTGGTTTAGTATTTGTAGTTTTGGTTTTGCAATTCTACAGGCAAGACTAGCTAATGGAAGACTACTGCAAGCAACAGGGACAGGACTTTCTCTGAGACAGTTTTAGAGGTAGGTTCTTTAAAGATGTGAGGCATCTTTTCCCTGTTAGACATCCTGGACTCACAAAGTGCTTCTTTCCAGTGGTTATTAGAGTTGTTTAGGATAACTGGTGCAGGTGAAATCTGTGTCAGATTCCAGATAGCATCAATATTTATTAAATGTCTATTCTCCCTATCGTCTGGATTTTTTTAGTATTAAAATAGAATTTCAAAACAACTGCAAAATTTCATTGATTTTGTTGATAATAGTCTTCATGTACAGGTTAACATGAATTTCTCCATTGTTCTGCCACTATTTCTATATTGGTGCCTTAGTTTTAGCTGGAATAGGATTCATTTTCTTTCTAATAGCTGATACAATGCAGTAATTTTTTACTTTATTATGAGAATAATGTTTTTAACACACTGATGTTTTAGCTACTGCCAAGTAGAGTTTGCTCCTAAGTCAAGGACTTTTGAGTTTCTCATGCTTTAACAATGAAGAGGCACACAAAAAGCTGTGAGGATGTGTCACTGAGATGAACTAGCCAAAGGGATATTCCATACCACAAAACATCTTGTTCAGTATATAAAGTGGGGAGGAGTTGGCTGGAAGTGAGCAATCATTACTCCAGAATGGGCTGGGCATTGGTCCATGGATCATGAGAAATTGTATTGTGTAACACTTTTTCTTGGGTTCTTTTATTCTTATGGTGATGATGATGGTGATGATGATGATAATAATGATGATTATATTTTACTTTATTTCAAAATTTAAACAGTTCTTTTCCCAAATCACAGGTTTTGCCATTTTAATTTCTGATTGTCCTTCTTTTTCCACTGTGGGGTTAGTGTGAGCAAGGGGCTGCATGATATTTATTTGCCATCTGGAGTTAAACCATGGCACAACTTTCTGTCCTCAAGGTGGGGCACGACAGGTTGAGCTAACAACAAATTTGAGTAGAAGTAATTAGAAAAAAACATATAAGCATAAATTATATTCATTTAATAGTTCTTGGTCACAGTGCTGATTTATTTTCTCATAAAGTTGGTATGCTTGTTCTTAAAATTACTTTAAGTAATAACCTTAATTGCAGTATATGATCCCTGTTGTGCTGTTTATCACTCATGGGAGCTGAGCTAAGGCCATCCTGTTGTGCTTTGTAACACTGTCTTATGAAATGATAGAATTACAGGCCGTGAAACTGATCTGGTATTTAAAATCAGCATTTCTGTCAACTCTGTACTTCGGGAGCCATCTGTTGGAAGCTATTAATAATTATACCTTCTCCAAGCCAGCCTAAGGGGGAGACATCTCCATCCATCTTCACCTTCTTCTGCAGGCTAATTGCAACTGCTCTTGAGCATTTTGAATATCCCTGGGATGTTCAAACCAACATGGCCCCGTTGATAAGTCTTCTGAAAGTGTTTCAGGCCTTGTTTAGGGTTAATCTTCTTAAGAACACCACACAGAGAACTGCCATGAGGCTGGATAGTTGCTAAGTATGTGGAATGTAGGCAAGTACTTAAGGCATTCATTATCCTGCTTGATTTTTTTAGTAATAAAATCAATTAATATCCCCAGGTTCAGTCTGTTTTGCCCATGGCAGTGGACAGTGAGTGATGTCTCCTGGCCCTTAACTCATGAACCTTTCACTGTATTTTCTCTCCCCTGTCCAGTTGCAGAGATAGAGAGGCTTTGGTGTGTATCTGGTACCAGGGTCAACCCACCCCAGTGCCTCTAATTTTACATCCATCATAGACTCTGAGGACATTCCAGCTCTCTTCTGTGTATACCACTGACAACAGCAACAATGTCACATTCTGTTGCATGTGTAACTTTATATATTAGTACTGGTATGATCTTTAAGTTTTACTTCCAAAGCCTACTTTTCTGGAATACCATCACTGAACCTCATGCCTCCAATCTCATCGTCTCCAGTCAACAGGAAACCTGTGTCATTGTGTTTTCCAAGATAATTCATCATTGCAACTCTTTTTACATGGTTTGTGTGCCATTCCACAGGACTGTGGGTTTTAAGTAGAGACCACAAGGAATTATAGTTCATGTACCTGATTCACATAATTCTTACTGAATATCCCTTTGAGGGCTTCTCAAAGTTTAGATTATATATTTGAGTATTTAATTTTGTTACTATTCTTTTTGTATCCTAAAAATCTGATATTCAGCCTCTTAGAGGTTTAGTCACCTAACACTCTAACATTTAATGTCTGAAAATCACCAGTTTCTATGAGCTGCTACTATATTTTCAGGAATTAAAAAAAATAAAATTAAAAAAAAAAGACTTAGAGTTTTCCAAGAAATAAAAAGTTCTCTAGTGTTTTGTATCATGAGAAAGCTGCTTTCTGTTGGCTGTTTTGGAAAATTTTTTGTGTCCTCAAGAATCCGCATAAGATTTTGTACTCATTTTTCCAGGAACTATTACAATATTACTCAATATCCAGTTTCTGTGACTGAGGCTTCTGCCATTCTTCAGAACATGCATACCCTTAAAAGGTAATATGATCCCTCATTAATTGATATTTGTTTTTCCCAAGTTAAAGCCATTGCTTCTTAAGAAGCTTTTCCACGCTCGCCAGATGTTCTTGCTATGTTTTATGGAAACGAATGAAGTCATCTGAATATGTGGTGATGTCTTAAATTCTCAAAATGTGGCTTAGATCATTTAGTGCCTTCTGAAAAGTCCCTCATGCATTCACAGTTTGAAAGTCATTCTAGAGGGACTTAAATGATTGACAGGATGTCATAAATGTGGGGAGTTTTCCCCTTAATATTCACTTACTGCTTTTTTTGTTTGCTTGCTTCTTTTTTTTGGTTTAGTTTGTTTTTGCTTTTGTTTATTTTTTTTCCCTTTTCTGATTTGACGGTATACAGATTATCAGTCAAAACCAGTACACTATTTTGCTCTTGACATGGGGTTTGGCATGGAAAGAAGTAATGGAAAGAAGTCAACTATCCCTGCCCTGTCTATCCATTCTGTTCTTCTAGATCAGTATTTAAGATCATTGGGTGCTTAATTTATAATTATTCATGGACATTTTCAAGGCAATGAAAATAGGTTAACAAATATCCTGCAGCAATGTACTTTAATTTGGTACTATTTGATACATTAAAATAACTAAAATTCCACATCCTCAGTGCAAATACAGATACTGAAATCTTTGACCTATTGGGATCTCTGAAATGCCTGTGAATACTGTACAAATTAAAAATATTTCAATTAGCTTCTTTCACTGTCAAATAGTTCATAATGTGTTCAATCTAATGCTGATATTCTTCAAGTATGTGTTTTTCTTCCATGCTTTGAAGCTACTTGTTAATCTGGAGAGCCACAGTTTGGAATTTACCCCACCAGGATTCTCATATGAAGTATTTTCACATGGGTTAGATCACACCTTACCAATGAACACTGACACTCCTCACTATAGAAATCATACAGAAACTGCATGATTTTGGTTTTCTTCAGCCAACACCTTCCATGGCACTAAATCTATCAAAGGAACAAAACATCTAATTATCGCCACAATTCACAGGTTTTGACTCTTGTAAAGATGTTCCTGCCCTCTTGAAGCTACTTCCATTTACTGAACATCCATGAAAACAGTAGGATTTCAGGGCCAGATGCATCTGTAAATTATATAATGTTGATCTGAGAGCTGCATCTCAACAAGCCTGTTACTGGGTAGGCTATTCTATGGATGTGAAAGTAGTAATAAAAAAAATTGTCTCAATTTTACTCAGAAATGTATTAAATTTATTAAAAAACTGAAGGTAACATCCAGCCAAACATGGACAGAACCAAAATTAGTTTTGACTCTGGGTCCCTTCCTCCTTTAATCTTTCAATAAGAGACAATAAAGCATCAGGCACAAAAGCAGCCATTGTGTAACACTATGTCACTAAAATAGCATGACATAACTCCCTAAAGAGATATTATATGAAAATTAATTTTTAAACTATAGTAGTCTGAAATTGAGATTAAATTGGACAGTGTTATCATAAGAATTCTGAATTAAATAATAATTCTTTTAAAAGTTTTAAAAGTTGTTTTAAAAGTTATTACAACTACACTTGTGACATTATTATAGATGTTCTTTTTGATCTGTTGGATGAAGTGATAATAAAACCCTCACACAACACAGTACTCTGAAGGGTAACTCTCAGAGCTTCATGGATATATTTTCATGATTCAACTGTTAATAATTGCATGTACTTTTTCAAATAGGTAAAAATCCATTATTATTTCATCTGATATGGAATCCTAATTTTTCGTTACATATAAGAGGTCTATTATATCACCCATCTCCAGTTGACCTGTTAGAGCTTACAGAAAGGAAATGACACATTAGACACAGCTGTTGATTAGTCTCTATGATGTCTGTTTTTGGGTCACCTTATTATTACTGTGATGTTAGTCATGTTAGCCTTCATTAACTCGTTCCAGTTTTTCTGTGGGTTCTTGAGTTGGTTTGACTTTTTGAACATTAGCATTTGTTCCTTAGGGTTCAAAGAACATCAGTATCTGGAGACTGTGTTTTGTGGATTCTTTAGTGCAAGAGGATGGATCAGTCAGCTATTACTGACTGACAATAAACCAAGTTGTCAAATAGTTTGTGAGTTGTTATTGCAGGGAGCTTAGGATCAGATGACCTTTAAGGTCTCTTCTGACCCAAAATATTCTATGATTCTATGATTTACTTACTTACTTAATCACTTGTTTGTAAATTTCTTTTGTCCATACTTTTTTTTTAAGGTTTTATTCTTCAGGCCTCATGCTTTTCCTTGCATGTACCCTTTAGATATATTAAATAATTAAAAGAGTTCCTGGCACAGCTATATTTGCTTTCTGCTTTTCTTTGTACCTGATCTCAAGACAGTGACAGTTTTTAGCTCTGCCTTTAAAATTGCCTGCTTTAGCAATTTTAGAAAAATTACATAACCAGAAATTTCTAAGTTGAGGAGTCCAAAGCAGTACTAACTGGTATCCAGACTGTTTGAAATAGGCATTCCTCAGAATTCTGATGGTATATTTCCAGAACAAATTATTTGATTACATCTACCTCTGGGAATTTCAGCACAGACTAAAATTCATTTCCAGAAGAACAGTTTTAGAGCAAAGTCTTCCTTTTGGAGGAAGATATATCAGAATATCAAGAAGACAGTCTCTCTTCACCTTGAATCATTCCCACATCTGTCTTAATCTTTTTCTAAAATTTCTTTTTATTTTCTAGATACTTTAATGTAGAGCTTAGAGAACGTGTAGGACATCGTTTCCCTAGGCCAAAACTTTCTGAATAGTGAAATGCAAAGGTTTTTGAAATATTTGAGATCTGCTACATTGCTTGTCAAATGATACTGCATAAATGCATACTTGCTTAAGGAAAATTTTATGTGATTCACAAAATTTTGGAAAATAATTAGTGAGATGGAATCCCTTTTTAGTTTGAGGTATGATATTGATGACAATGTATTATAGTGTACAAACGTGAAATTATGCATAAAGCTCTTCTGAAAACTAAGAAACTGACATTTTAAATTATGTAATTGGAAGGAACATATCCTCATGCACACCTCTTCAATTACCATAGACTTCTAATGTACAGATTAATAGACTTCTAATGTTTGATTAATCTGTTTGGATTAAAATTTAGGGAAGGGATATCAATAAGGGCAAGTATTTACTATGGTCAACAAAAGGTTCTTGGTGCCAAATGAAGTGGTAACACAATTTGTTGAAATAACATTTATTTCCACATAGTGGGATATGACTTCTGGGAATATGAATCAAAATAGCCCCACTGATGTCAATGTTTGTTCACTAGCTCCAGTAGAAAAAACAGCTGAGAACTTGGACTGCTGTGATTATAATAGAAATCAATTGTAATGTATGCTAAAAATATTACATGTGAGTGTCAGATAAAGGATGGGCTGACATAACCACTCAAACACATGATGGTATAACAAGCATTGCAGGGTAAAAAATAATGCTTTAAAAATGTGTTGGAGGAGGAGGTTGGCTAACTTTATTGAGTCTAAGCTGAAGCACATTTAAAATATGTGAAGACCTTTAATAATTCTCAGATACTTTTACTGTTAAACTGGTTGTGCTCAGAAACTTTATGACTTTGAAATGGATTAATTTTGGCCACCTCAATTTAAACATCATTATTATTGAAAGTAGAAGTCTTTACAGTTAGAGAAACAGAAAACATTTTGTAAGTATACTTTTATAAATTTTGCCATAACGAAAGATTATATTGTCCTAATTTTCTTCACTTTCCCACATACTTATTTAAAACACTGAAAAGTATCTACTGATGAAAAATACATTTAATCATAGAGATGGTAATGGAATTCAGTAATACAATTTAATTTTAATTCTTCATTCTGCTCAGAGGAATTTCTTGTCATGTACAGTGCAGAAAATGCTTATTTTATGTATTTCCTGTAAGAAATATCTTAATGGGATCATGCCTGCTGTATAAATATGCAAGTTTAATAGAAACACGTTCTTCCAAGTGCTATGTTTTTAATGGT
The DNA here is from genome assembly GCA_034336665.1 of Luscinia megarhynchos. NCBI lineage: Eukaryota > Metazoa > Chordata > Aves > Passeriformes > Muscicapidae > Luscinia > Luscinia megarhynchos. The sequence goes on along the minus strand of JAPFBE010000003.1, from coordinate 46,441,134 downwards.
ATTCTGCTTGGTAAATGTCAGGTGGATGCTAGTTGAATGGGACATGGATAATTATTAAATATATTAATCAATATAATGAATTTCATACCCATGGAAAAGTCAATGTATATGTATGGATATCAGTGGATTCATTGATATTGCTATGCACATACTCACAAGCACAAATAAACGAACCAATAATATGCTTGCCACTGTGAATCTGGCATGCAAGTGTATGAAGGGCTAGCCATGGGTAGAATGATGCCCTAGATTCTGGCCTTGATATGTAGTACCTGAAATTTGACAGCATCTTGTTTATACCAGCAAATTAGAAATTAAGATATCTTTGCCATTCAGTTGTCTATCTCATCAAATATGATTCCTCAGGCTTTGATGAGTTTTTTCAGACAAAATTATAATCTCTCACAAGCTACTTTGTCAGAAGTGCAATATTAGGTATGCAGAGAATCACACTTTTTAGATGATATCCTGATTAGTACATAGTTGTCTTGTGTTTATTCTTGTCATTGTAACTGGAGCAATTGCAAATGCAAAAGCAAGTTATTCAGACATAGAAGTGATAGAAAACTATGTCACGTTGTACTGCCAGTTTTTAGTCTATAATTACAGATATGAAGAATAACTGTGCTCTGGTATAGATATGCATCTTCTTTGTTTAAGAAAACTTGTTTTTACTAAAATGGTTTATGATTTCTTTTGCCATATACAAACAATAAAAATAAGTTATTTTTCATATTTGTGATGTCATCGGAATTATTTTGTCTATGATGACTTTAGGCTACTCAGGTAGGCTTATCAGCTCCAGGCCTGGTGATAACTGTTAGAGCCGTTGTTAGGAAGAAGACATTGATGGCAACAAACAACCTGAAGTGCATTATTGTTTGTATGCAAAAGGACCTTTCTCATGTTCTCTAATGTCAGGATTTATGTATTCCAGCAGGGGATGGATGAAAGACATTCACTGCAGAGCACACTGTATCACATCCTAAGAGGTAAATCTAGATGCAACTACTCCTTTCTTTCATCAAAATAAATACATTTTCTTTCAGCACTTATAGGAAACTTAGTGATTTACTCAGTTGTTTATATTTAGACAGCTACTACTTTCTGAGAGATTTTAGCATATGGGGTCCAGCTTCCACTTTAGAGAGGTATGGGTTTCTGTATGTTCTTTGCCATATTTGCAAGGTCTGTACACAAGTCTTGGATACTATCTCCACTACCCCAGCCAAAACCAGGATAGATACCTAGACCTTTGTAAGTAGCACTGAATATCTAATGTGTAAGTAACTGAATTAAGCCCATGATATCTTTTCCTATCTGGAATTGGACAGAAAAAGACAGAATTTTTTCTTTAAACCGTTTAGGAAGACAATTCAGGTTGCAAGTGTAGATGCAGTAGCATCTTTGCCTGTGTAATCTGGGATGTCTAGTTTACACTGTGATCAAAATACAAATGTAATTAAAGAAGCAATAGAAGCTGGAGAAATATTTGGCTTGCACTAACAAAGAAATCTAGATTTTTTTTAACTGGAAATCTACCTGCCTCTAAACTACTGTATTAGCTAGGTATCTATTGAGTTGATACACATACATGATATATAACAGATGTCTTCAGTCTGTCATTGAATTCTACTTAGATTATCATAGGCTTGGGTGCATGGAAAAAGACAGAAGCAACAAGAAATAGAAATGTGTTTAATTAATTGCACTACAACCTATCTTTCCACCGCAAACAATGCATCAATATTTCAGAAATTTGGTTGCAACAGAAGATTTCAATGGAATTACTATCATTATTAGAATATTACAAGATACATGACCAGCGTAGTATGTATTCAGAGTTTTACCCTTTCCCAAAGTCCCCAAAGACATTCACTTTACTGACATCCTTTGAATGAAAGACAGAAATTTCTACCAGGGCAAAGTCTATCACGGAACAGGAATTAGACTCAACTCTTACAAACATCTCAAAACACTGACGACATTACCATCCATTCACCCAAACAAAATCTCTGCTGTATTGTATAATAATTGTTGATAAATGCAATACTATAGTACATACGGCTTGAATGATTAGGATTTTCCAAATTTAAAAAAGAAACCAGAATGACATACTGTTTTAAAAATCCACAGCCAGTTGATTTTAATCTGAAAAGCAAGAAAGAGATCGTATTTGCTCTGTCATATTTATTTATCTATCCTATTTTTTTACACTGTTATAAATTTATTAAAATTTTATAATTCGGTCTTCTTGGTGGTTTTGTTTGGGATTTAAGAAAATATTATATCCACAAGTAAATAGCAAGTGTATAAAAATATTATTTATTTTAGTAAATTTCAATCACATGCAGCTCAAGAAATTTTAAATATATTTATATGTAAATGAGCTGAATAAAAACACAGAATAATGTTACATATCCTTCCATCAGAGACAGGATTGTACTTTAAATTCTTCATATAGTGAAAATTAATTGTGCTGAATAAATACCCTTACCTGAAATAGCAGCAAATCAAAACGCACTTGATGTTTTTTTCTTGTTAGCTTAAATAGATACGTTAAAACTATTTAGGAATGTCTACATACTAGGAGGGAAAGGGAACCCCCTAGTGCATGAAGTAAGAATTAAAACATTGATATTACCTGAAGCTGTATCCATCAAAAGGTGTGCAAGATGACATTCAAACTAGATTTTGCATATAAAGAAATTAAATGCTTTGAACATATTTTAGTTATAGGAAAAGCTCAAAATATCAAGATTTAAAAAAAATATTGGTGGTTAATTCTGTCTTTGTGAATCAGCAATACAACTTATTTGATTTTACTGTCTATTAGAAATTGTCATCAGGTTTAAAAACTTTAGTTATTGAATCCACCATAAACTCTAATGATGTAAAACCTAGTGGAGCATGGTAACTTCTGTTCTATTGAAAATATTTTATATTAATCATATCTAGAAGTCAATATTTTGGTAGTTTTTCTCTATGGGAGTACTCTGTGAACCCTCATCTATGCATCTTCACCCTAGCATGTTTGTATTTCAAATGTTTCCTTCATTCCTCATGCTCTTTGATGGCTTTAGTAATACTTTTGTGCTTTTGCCTGGTCTTTCTTTGTTCTAATAAACATTCAACTATAGAAGCAGTATTGATGTATCAATACCCTTTACCTAGCAGCTTGCTTTAAATAATCAAACACACATACACCCTCACAAATGAGAGGAGCTGTGCCATTGGAGGTTTAGGTTTTCACCCATGGTTGGGCACTGGAACAGGCTCCTCAGGGAAGAGGTCACAGCACCAGCCTGAGAGAGCTCAGGAAGTGTTTGGACAATGCTCTCAGGCACATGATGTGACTCTGGGGGTGTCCTGTGCAGGGCCAGGACCTGGACTTTATGACCCTAATGGGTCCCTTACAACTCAGACTATTCTGGTTCTATGATTCTGTGTTTCTTTTAGACTCCTTTTTATTACCTTTTCACTCTATTTTTATTGCGTTATTTACTGACTTTAATGAAGTTATCTCTGGTTCCAACAAGGTTTGTGAGATCTAAATTAGCTTCTGTGTTTCTATCTCTTTAAATATAGGGCAAAACCAAAGAGGACTTACTTAATCCATTCTGTTTTCCAAGGGTGCAGCTGTATTCTTTTACTTCTCATGTTGCTAAAAGGTTGAGAGGTTATGGTGATATAGTCTTTCACGACCTACCTCATTGTTTTGACTTTTATGCCATTCATAAACTCAGGTTAATGGACTTCTGTCAGTTATCCTACTCTGTCCTCAAACTTCTCAAAGTCCAGAAAGACTGAGAGCATATACTGCTGCTGCCACATTTTAGTGTTGGGCCAGCCTTCTCTCATTACGTTCACTCCATCCTCTGGCTGCTCCCTATCAAAGGACAAGCTGAAAAGAAGCTGCAATAAATTTTTATACTCAATCATCACTTTGGGAAATAGAGGTAGGAGGAAGCTTTAGAAATAAGTCTCCTGTTCATAAGCAGTTAGAGAAAAAAAAATCCAAAAACAACATAATACAGCAAAGAGGAGAGGTGAAATAGAGAGCAAAACTACTGATGGCCAACCACCAGAACAATCCAGTGGTGAAGGACAGCCAGGAAGCTGAGAAACTTAGAGGAAAGCCTGAGCATCCAGCCAGAAGCCATGAGTTAACAAATTCTTGTGGGAAAGCTTGACTGAGGGATCTTAGCACTCCCAGCCCAACAAGAAGGAAAGACAGGTGCAGTACACTGAACCTCATAAGTCATTTTGCAACCACAGTCCAAAGAAAATAAAAACCCCATTAGTATTGGAAAAACTGACTTTCATGGTGCTCACTTGACCAAATTAAGTACTCATACCAAAAGTATCAAGCTGTTCTGGTAAAATGCATTGCATAACCTCATTCTGTGTCAAGTCTCAATTGGTCTAAACTTTGAAAACTCCATTAAATCCAGTGAATTTATATTTATATAAGCCAGCTGAAATTCTAGCTCTCAAAATGCAAAATTAATTTTGCTCATATGAACACATATGAACAGTCACTTGCAGAGTGCTGTGTTAATATTTATTATGGATTACAAAAACTGATTACTAAAGATGCAAATTAATGGCTAATTCATTGTAACAGACTCTCAAGCTCTGACAGTGCCCAAGTACTAGCAACATCAGAAAGTTTTAGATGTGAGTGGCATGTATTTTTAGTCTAAATCAATGATTACCAACCAGAGAGGGTGGCATTAATACCACAGAAATTCAGGGACTTGGTTAATTTATCTGGTCATAGGCATTTAGAACTCCTTAGTGAATTGGCCTGGCTTCAAGCTGCCACTTCACAAAGGTCGAAATCTCCTTGAAGCCTATGTTATATATCGAGTTGTGTGTCATCCTCACACAAATGCCTCAACATCTGCAACATCTCAGATTGCAATAGATGCCTAAATTTAGTTAATCAAATCATGCCTCTCTTGCCTAGACTGCTGATGTCCATGTTTGAGCTGGATTTTGCATCTTCTTTAGAGTCATTAAAGACAAATTTATACCTTTACTTCCAAAAAACATTGGTGAAATGTAAATGTTCTCTTTAAGATGACTGCATCCAAGAAATTATTCTCCACTGAAAAAAGGACCCAGAAGTAGTCATTTTAGATTATATATAAATTTACATTTTATGGCAAGTTGCCATCAAGCACTACAATATTGCTCCCAAAGGAACTTGTGCCTTCCTCTTTCCCTGCTGTCCTGTTTGTCATGATAAAGATTTATGCCACCCATAAAACCACTAGTACCAATACCAGCTACCACAGGCCCACCTGGCCTAGAATAAAGTTCCTTTGTCAGTCAAATGATTGACTCTGTGAGACAGCTATTATCTTTGCTAAGAAAGCCTGGGGGATTGCAGTTTAGTTCCATGTAGGATATGGCCTTACAGGGAAAAAAATTTACTTTAGTTTCTCATTGCAACTGGGCAATGTACTTATTGCAGTAACCTTCCTCCACAGAGCAACATAACAGGTCTTATTCACCTCATTGTTTAATAAATAAGCTTTCTGAGGTACAAAAAAGGGGTCACAGCAACTTAAGCTGTTTTCCAGAGAATACATCTGCTGCTTTTCTTAATAATGCTTTTAAATGAACATCTGCAAACCTCCTGAGACTATTGACTGATTTTGTCTTCCAGCCTCTTAACACAGAGAAAATAAACAACCCTCCAGTATTTTCAAAACTTAGAAGAATCAGCTTCATTTTTTCAAGAAGATAAAGAAAATATGAAGCTGAAAATTATTATAATTTTTAGTAACTTGCCCGTACATAAAAAACCCAAAACTAAATTGTAATGGAATCCTGATATTTAATGATATGAGAATAAATAAATCTGCATATATGTGTGCACGTATATGCATGTACACATACATAAATGTACACCACTGAATTCAGTGGATAACAGGTATCTACTGAAGGGCTATATAAGTGTGTATATATATATATAGACAGATGGATATTCTTACCTGTTAGTAAAGCCAGAAGTTTTGCCCACCTCTGCTTCTTAAAAAAATCTAAGTTGAATTACATATAGAACAAACAATGTAAAAGAGCATAACAAAAATAATCTTCACACATTTCTGTAGTGTATGGATTACACAGTAAAAAGTTGTCTTCTGCATTTTTGCTTGTATACAAATGGGAACATATTAATAGGGCTGTCTTTATACAATAAAATAGATTATGATTTTCTGACTTCTTCCATTTTTTCTTAGCAGAAAAGCTAAAAAAATTTGTTGCCATCTTCAAGGTATGTAATCTACCTGTAAAATATAGATGATTGTTTCTGATAAAAAGCCCTTGTTGCCAACCTATAAAATGTTTACCAAATGCAAAGACTATAGAAAATTAAGACATCTAGGTTTTATTCTTAGCATGGCAGTACACCATGTATGTATAACCATGATATCTATCAAATTGCCAATTCATAGTCTTGAAGTCCTGAATGAGCATTCTCTTCCCTGTTCTGTTTATTTTGGATAATTTAAGGTCCTAGCAGCTTGCAAATGGTGCTACATTTTGGATTTAGGGCTGCAGCAGTGTTGATAACACAGATTTGTTTTAATTATTGCTGAGCCGTGCTCACACAGAGTAAAGGACATTTCTGCTCCTGATCCCACGCCCCATCCCGTCACTAAACTGGGGGTTCACAAGAAGTTTGGCAGTGGGACATCTGACCTCAACTGACCAAAGGGATACTTCACACCATCTGACATCACACCTAGTGAAACTGGGGAAAGGAAAAGGAAGGCAGGATATTTAGTTATCTCATTTATCTTCTCAAGTCACCATTATGTGTGGTGGGGTCCTGCTATCCTGGGGATGGGGATGTCCCGTGGGCAGTGCTGAATGAGTTCCTTGTTTTGCTTTGCCTGTGTGAATTGCTTTTGCTTTACCTATTAGACTGTATTGATTTCAACCCACAAGTTTCCTTACTTTAACCCTTCCAATTCTCTCTTCCATCTCACTTCTGGTGAATGAGCAAGTGGCTGTGTGGTGCTGTTTCTGGATGGAGTTAAACTGAAACATCTATAGAGATCAAGCATTGTTTGACTATAAATTAGATTTTCTATACATGATAAATATAACATTTTATTAGTAAAATTTAACAGTAAAATTATTTGAAATATTTTTTTCTCTACCTATTTTGTTGCTGATAAAATATAAATTGTATATTTAGAAAAAGAATAAAATCTTAACTAAACTGGGAGCCAGTGTAGAAATCAGTAAGCCTAATAGGATGAGCATTCTATGGGCACTGTAGGTTGGAACACCCTCACTTTGAAGAATATACTGTGTTTGAGAAGGCATGCTATAGATCAACTTTAAAATATGTAATTAAAAATTCAGTGCCTTGCTCTACACATTTGAGTCTAGCCAACCTGACCCTCCAGAGGATGTTCCATGCTGTCAACACTGAATTGTGAAGTCTTAATATAAGTATAAATGTCACATAAAACACCATTAATGATCTGCTCTGGACATCCGTGTTATTGCATTGTTCTGTCAAGAAAATGCTGATTTGTAATGTAGTACTACATGAAGACTCCTCTGCTATAGCCAGACACCAAAATGACAGTTATCACAATAACCTTTTGGGTATTTTAGTGTTTTGACTAATATAATCTGTAATTACTAATTCACAGGATCTGAAAGTAACTATAACATATAAAACAGTTCAATAGCAGTAGACAACCCTATCAGCGACTCAGCTGTGACTGTAGCACTTCCTACTAATGAAAGCATCCAGTAATTTCAATAAGAAGACCTTACTTTAAAATCCTTAATTAAAAAGCACCATAAATGTGCTCTTCCTCATCTGAGGAAGACATTTCGGGATAACTGAAGCATAAACTAATAGAACAACACCACCAGCCTTTTTCTACCAATAAAGAAGTAGCACTTAATTTTATCAGAATAAAATAATAATTCTCATTACTTCAACTTCATCCCAATCTCCAGGCTTTGAAGCAAGAATCTGAAAAGCTAAAGGAGATGGACTTTTAAAGGATGTCAAAAGGATGTATTTTTTAAAATTTATAATTGATAAAAAAACCTATCCCGACAAAATCATAACTAAGTAAAAATACTACTTCTCCTTGGCCAGTTTATGTCTGGAATTCTGTGTGTGAACTTGTTTTCCTGGCTGCACAGAAGATCAAGATCTATTGTGGGGAGGCTATTGCTCACACAGCTGCATTTACTAGGGATAAAGGAACTTCCTTAGACTAGGACATGTAGGCAAAAATGACCTCAGGTGTAGTATGGTCTAAAATTTGCCTTAGTCTAAGTAGTCTATCGACTCAGCTGTGAAACAATGTGCACTGCCCTGATATTTCCATTTGAGTCATCACTCACAGTGAGCCTGAACATTTAACTGAGCAAAAGCAGAGGCCTTTCTGACCATGCAGAACAGCAAACTTCTGGGAAGTATTTGTCAACAGCATTCCTTGTTTAGACTGGTCAGGCAGGTAAGTAATGTTAAGAAATAAGTTTCCCAACTGCTTGCCTGGATGTAAGTACACACATGCAATCTAAAAGAATTTTAAACTCCAAAACCCAGTTATTTTGACTAAAATAACTCTATGCACTTGAATTTCCATAGCTGTTACAAAAGACAGATGTAGTAAAACATTCAGAACTTACTATTATAAGAAAATCTCATGTGAAAATTAACAAATGTGATTTTCATCAGTGTTAAAGAAAAAGGGAAAACCAAGAGGTTTCCCATGAAACTTCTTCCATTTCAAATGAATTACTAAACCTGAAACTCCTCCCTAGCAGAGAAAAGAAGATTTTTGATAGCAAGAAGAGGGAAAGCAACACATCCACTTCCAGAAGAGTAGAATAGATGACAAAAAAACTAAGTACTATTTATGATTAGAGATAATGTTTGATGCTGAAGGGACAAATTGTTTTGCAGAAAAATTCCAGGACCTCAGTTTTATGTACAAGTAATCAAAGTTTAAATGGTGTTTAAGTTCAGGAGCTGAACAATGAAACCCAAATGTAATGTTGAGTAGGTGTTTTCTAAATGGAGATCTTCCATGCTAATGTTTGAATGAGATAAGGATATTCTGGAATATCACACCAGAGCACCATGCTAAAATTAGGAACATATAATCATTGAGCAATGAAAGAGAAAGGCAAGAAGAGATTTTGGTCCCTGGTGCAATAAAATTTTTGTATTATCAAGTGTATTTTTAAATATTTCTTAGTCTTAAAAACATTTTGCAAGTAATTTTTCTTCATGCACATACACCTTACCAGCTCTCAGTAAAAGAAACCCAAAAACCAATAATAAAAAAGAGACTACTGCAGTGGCTTTGGAATAAGAATTAGCCCAGCTTTCATGAATATCATGTTAGAATGATGAAGGTTCATAAACTAGAGATCTTAAAAATAATTAACTTATCTAATAAAGTCTGAAACTTAAACTAAATCAATGCTTATTTCAATTGCCATATGCTGATATTTCCACTGGAAAAATGGAAAATGGCTCTTGGATTATATTTTATTGCCTGTTTAATGAGCTATTACAAAAACATTTAATGGCATCATAAAACTTGGCAGAGAAAATGTCACTATATTCCCAGTAACCCATGCTTGCAATTATTTCATTATTTTAGGATTATTTAATGAAATAGAGATTGGTTTAATTAAACTTGTAAAGCCAAAGCACCATGGGAAGAATTTCAAAAGTCAGATCTCCCCAGTTAAACTCATTCATTTGTTTTTGTGCCCACACACTTACAAATTAATTTTCTAGTGCTACACTGAGTACAACTTTTGAAATCTTGACTTACTTAAGAGCTTAAGCCTAGACTTCATGTGAACAAAAAATACTTTAAGTGAGAACACAGATATCCACCATAAATCACAGAAGTCTATGCCAGGAGTATGAACTTTTTGTTGTTACTATCTCTATAGTAGATGAGTGGTCAAAACTGCTAGATTTGTGACATTCATATATGCCAAAATCCTGACCTTGTTAGGCAAAATTTGTAAGCAAACTCTTTTTGAAGAATGAGAAGTAATAATACTCTTATCAAATTACAGGTATTGTTTAAATTTATTTCTCTTTCTACATTTCTGGATTATATAACAGATTAATAAGAAAAGCAACATTTATTAAAATTTTAATTGTTTAAACCTTTTAAAATGTAAGACAAAAAAAAGATAAAACAGGATGAATTATTTCTAGTGTTGAGTACCCACGTGCTGCCGAAGAGATTTAACTCTTAACTCAATACTTTTATTTATTAATGCATTCTTATAAAGATGAGGACATCGTATTTGGAACAAGGGTTCAGGCTGTCAGAGATACTAAAATCAAGTTGTCATCTAAGCCACGGTAGGAGAACTCATATACAGAAGCTGGGTGCCCCTGTGAAAGATAAGGCCTTTGGAAATATGACTTCGTGTGAAATCAATTTCTCAGTCTCCCACAAATATTAAAGAAAGAGATAGCAACTGAAATTGACCTAGAAAATTATTACCTACAGATTGCATGCTTTTGTAAAATGCCTTGTTTTCCACATTTGCTCAGTTTTGCTGCAGGAGTCATCACTCCTGTTGCACAGGAAACAATTGTTCTGAATGAGCAATTAACCTCCTAGGTAAAATGGAATAACATGTTGGACATATGCTCATACTACCTTTTTTTTTTTTTTTTCCCTTTATGCTTATTTCCCCCCGCCCCCTTTTATCTTGCTGTAGGCTACCCATTCCTTAAAATTAGAAATGTGAATACATGAAAGGTGGGAGGCAGGTGAATCTAGTCAAACTTAATCTCATCTAATCAAGTCGTGTTCACTTTCTCTAAACAAAGGCTTCAATCACATGAAAAACTTTGAAGGGAGTCAGAGCATGAGATTGGTAATTCACAGCACTTCTCCATTTAAAAATTCAGTTTAAAAAACTTTCACTTACCCTTTGTATAAAATGAAAAGAGGAACTATATTTGGATTAAAATTCATTTTGATTTGGATCACTTTGGATTAAAATGGAAATGAAAACGGAAATTAAAATGGTTTTCTTTTTTTTTTTTGATACAATATACATGAGATTTCTGCTTGATATTTCTGCTATTATCTGCTTGCTTTATGTTAATTTTTGTTTAAGGTTTTTTGTTTTGTTTTTTTTTAAATTAAAATCTATTATTTGGTGCATATATTTCAGTTTGCCATTTTTATTCAAGAGTTTTGTTTTAGGGCTAACTCATAAACTGTTTTGAGCTTCTTGCTTTAATTCCAAGCAATACACTTGCAAACACAGAATTAGGACCCATCTAGCTATAACTGATTTATTTTCCAGTGGCTCTCATAGCCTCCAGGCTAAACATCTGTGTAGGCTACACCCTATTCTAAAGAGTTACTTCCTCTTCAGAAGCAGTCATGTGGTGTTGAATTGACATTATGCCCCCCAGCCTCTGAAGCAAGCACCATTGCCAGAAGTGAAATCAGAACTCCACCCCACACTTCAGTGTTGTGCAAATGTAGTTTGTATGGTAACTTGTGTCAATGTGTTTCATATAAACTTCTCTAAAGTGTTGATATGTGGCTGATGCAGTGGAGGTCACAGTGTGTTTTCTGGATATGCTGTTCTAAATAGTTGAGACTCTTAAGAATGTATGAACAAAAATGAGATTCTAAAGAATGAGTAGTTCTGAAAAATGTTGCCATTCCCAACCCCTAAGTGCCTGCCCTTTTTTAAAGTTTAACTTTGAAAAAAAAGCTGGTTTATTGCTATATTTTTATTACTGCACAGGTTGTATATATATCCCTTTTAATCTGTGGATTTAATTAAGGATATATTGGAAAAGTAAGCATCAGATCTCTTCATGCATAGCACCAGAGTGTTATGTCTGATTAAAATGGCAGAAACTACACCTTCAAATGTCGTTTCAAAAACGGAACAAAAACTGATATAAGCCAATATTAAATAGGCCTGATCTCTCATGATTCCCAGAAAATTGAATAGTTAATTGTATTGTTGATGGAAGTTCCAAAAAGTATAACATCTGAAAGAGGTCTCAAAGAAAGGAATCCTTTGTTGTTCAAAATCTGTGTTTCAGGGTCTCTAAAAAACATGCTGTTAGCCAATTACTCAAAGAAGAACTGATTTGGTGTGCAAGTTATGGACCTGTGTGAAACTGCAAAAGTTGTAAGGATAAATGCTGCAAAAAATAATAAATTATGTGATAGGGCAAGACTGCTGTTCAGTCGCATCTGTTTCACTTTTTTATTAGTCAGCTGGCAGAGAGAATCTTTTTCTCTGGTCCCTTAACTTCAGAAGGTACCAGTTAAAGGGTTGGAATGATGACTAGCAGGCAGGAAGAGCCAGCAGTAAATTAATGAAGTAGAGAAAAGAGAAGCAGAGTAACTGAGAAAAGTTAGTAAACTGGGACACATTAGTAAAAATCAGTAATTTGAAAGGTTAGTAGTTGTGAGGAAACTTGGTTTGAGTGATATATGCAGACAAAGAGCTGCAAAAGAACTACCATAACCCCTGTTATTTTCCTTTAACACAGACATTTCCTTAGACATAATTAAAGTAGATTTGGGGGATTAAGAAATAAATGTCTCAGAGCCTGTGGGAATAGGGTTGCTAAATCTAGTGTCTTGGCCATATTCCAGTTTGGATATTGTCCCATTTTTTTAAAGTTTCATATGCTAACTCTCTGTATTTCCTGTCCTAAATTGACAAGTAGCCTTGCTTTATTTTGTCAGACAGCTGCTTATTTTTAAGTAGTTTGCAAGTCTTTGGTGTAAAACATGGTATATCTAAGGGTCTGGATCAAATAGATTGCTTGGAATTGCCAAAAGGAAGATTTACATGGCAAAAGCTGTAAAGGTAAATTCTTCTCAGAGTTCCTGCTGCAATATGTATGTGGAGAGTGGGGAAAGGAACATATTCCATGCATTTGAATGAGATTCTGGCAGCAGGACTTCTATTTTCGTTCTCATTGTAATTGATGAAGTTCTCTTTGAGACAAGGAAAAGGGATTTGGAGTTCTTTTCTTGACTTAAAAATTGACAATTGCTATGTTCTGTTGTAAGAGCGGATTTTCATACAGATACTTTCATCCACTCAACAGTATAAGAATTCTAAGTTTACATAACATAATCAATTAAAAAAGAGAAAAAAAAAAAGGAAAAAAAACAGTGCTGAGGCAGAACACTGGTCTCCTTAAGTCTTTCCCTGGGCAGTGAGCTGGGTAATGAATTGTTATATCATCTTTACAATTCTCATTAACGAGAGATTAATCTTTCCTCTAGGAAATAAGACCTGCTAGATGTCATTAGTCAAAGTTTAAAGAATTGCTTGCCAGGACAAATAGTGTCCTAGCTATACTTGCATAAGCACAAACAGACATCTTGACTTCTGTGACTGCTCAGCCAGTGCAATAAAATATAGTTATAATATCAACTAAAAGGGAGGAAAAGGAGTAATAAATAATTACTGCCTTTCTGTTTGTGTCCAAGGCCCTTTTATAGTTTATTTTCTATCTGTATTTAGCACTGTTTCCACTATGATGGTTTTCAGACTAATTATTCTTTTTCTTAGTCATATTTACTTCTACTTTTCTGAAGAAGTGAAAAAAACCTCCTGCCAAGAATGCTGTTATAAACTCCACTTTCATTGCAGCTTTTGTTCTTGCCTATTAGCTTTCTCTTCTGCTTTGTTCCATCTAAGGTTGATGACTGTTAGAATGAATAGTTTTGAGGGTTATTGGGTGAAGGTAAAGTTCAGGCAGGCTGACTTCTGAATGACCCTCAGTGACAGCTGTAAATGGAGAAAATATTTCTAGTGAGGAGCTCAGGCTTACAATGGCTTGCTTCTCTGTTTAGGAAGTTGGAGAGGGAGGAATGGTCTTTAAGCACTAGCATGTGAACTTCAAGTTGCTTGGTAGCACAATGTTTGAGCTAGTAATTTTAATAGACAGGTTGTGACATTTTTCTAAAAGAAATAAAATTAACATTTTCACAGCCTGAGGCAATATAATAAATGTGAAGTCTTGTAGTAACACTTCAGCAATACAATATCAGGTGAAAAACAACTACATGATAGCAATGGATATACAGAAGTAAGTGAATTCACATTCATACTTTGAAGTTTGTGCTTATTAGGGATATTCTTAGACTTTTTATCATGCCAGTGTTACATCATTCTATGGACTAGGTTTATTTAATGTTATAGAAGCATCACTTAGAATACCACTGCCCCTTGACACACGACTTCAGAAAGGCATGCAAATGCTAACATTTCTAAGACTCTCTACGTAAATATTTTCTTTTGGCGCGTAAGATATCGGCCTCTTTTTCATTGAAATAAGTGTCTAAGATAAAGGGGTTATTCCCACCTGATTGTGTTAAACTGGGTGGAAGAATGAGATTCTTTGAAAACAGCATGTGAATATTGAAGCATCTGTGCCAATGTCAGCCCCAAAAAAATTTTAGCAATTTCATGTGAGTAATGTTTCTAGAGAAGAGTGTAAAACATCAGGACCTATTTAATACTAAAGAGACATGCAGAGGAAGTATGGATGTAAGTGAGAATGTAGTTTAAAAATATTTTAGACAGAAGAATCCCAAATGGATTAAAAAAAATATCTTCAGAGGTAATTCAGTTTTTTAAAATATACAAAAATATAGTATTTTAAAAATGCGAGTCTTGTTTTATGACGGAGGTAGAGTTGTTTACATGCCTTAAACAATTATTTTGATGAATATGCATATATAAATTTATTTTTTCTAAAAGGTGCAGTGCCATTGCAGTTATTTAATCCTAAAGTTGACTCCAACTTAGTGTAACCATTGTCTGCAGGTATTGTTTAGTGCTTATCTTGACATTGTACACAATCTATTTGCAGAGAGAAATACAAGCACATGAAATTACCAAAATTGGGTCAGACTAACAGCCTTTAACTTATTTTACTATATGAATTAATAAGCAATATTAGAATATTTGTGGGAGCTGTGTAATTACCTGTTCCATTACCAAAAGTCTGTATTATTATCTGCATTGATGTGGGCAAGAGTGCACAGGCAATATAGCCCAGAAACACACACTGTTTTTGTGATCTAAGTTACTGAGGAAGTGATGCATGCAAGTCATAAAGGAACAATTGCCATGACTTGTTTTCTCAGCCAACTGCATGCTGTTTGGCAAGTTAACAGGGGAGAATTACACGGGTTATATATAATGGAATGTCTGAACAGCTGCTGTGGTGAGAGCAGTCGACAGGTTTGTCAGCTTTTAGAGTAATTAGCCCAGCAGGAAATCCATTCCCAGGTGTCTACTGGAAAGAATCAAGTTTGGTGAGGCAATGACGGATAAGAAAACAAGAGTGGAGATGTGTACAAGCACCTTTCTCTTTTTATAGGACAACAAACAGTTTCCTGAAATTGATGGAGTTGAGACATAAGAACAGAAATACTGTTTCAGTCCATTTATCCATAATTCAAAGTCTGTCTCCAGTAGGCTCTGACTGATCATAAGCAGGTACTCAAGGAAGAGTGTGGACAGAGCAGGCATATGGCTCCATATTATGCTCTCAAATTCCAACTGATTTCAGCTCAGGGAGTCCCAGGTGACTTCTCTCCTTAATCATCCCAGTGTACGACTCTTCCAAGTGGCCATCCAAGCTTCTCACGAACCTTGTCAAATCATTACAACCACAATGTCCTTCGGCAAGGAGTCCCACAGCTCTGCTGCCCATTGCATAAACAAAATACTTGCCTTTCATTGTTCCAAATTTGTACCCTCCTTGTTTCTGCCAATCATCCTTTCTTCTTTCACGTGACGAGCTCAAGAACTGTCAGCTCCTATACCTTCTGTCTTATACATGAGTGTATTACACCACCCATATGCACCCTTTTCCCAAGCTGTGTCTTTTCCATGGTGATGTATCCCAGCCTATTTGAATTTTATGCCCTCACAAAAGTAATTTTATATACTTTTTACTTGCCTTGCCTTTCTTTGAAACTAGTTACTGAATGAAATTGCATTCCATTAAGTAAGTGGAGTGATCACAATCTAATCTTTGCTCACTTTATGGTAACTAGCTTATCTAGGCAATAATACATGAGCCAAGAAAGAAATATATGATGGATAATCTTCCTGGCATTTAGTTACAGAGGAGTTCAAGAAAATAAATTAATCCAAATGCCTAAAGGTATTCTCTTGCTTTTAGTTCAGTCCGAGTCACTGTATAGGACCTATTTTTTCATAGCACCACAGTGGTGAAGAAGTAATATTCTAAGTATTGGGGTGTCCAAGTGCTGGAGTGGGTCTTTCCCTTATATTTTGAATACATTATTAGCCCTTTTTGTAACACAAAAATACATAAATTTTCCACTGGAAGCTTTAAATGAAACATTATTTTAATGTCTTTTCATATTTGATTTTAATTTCAATAAAATCAATATATCTCTATATACCAATATATCTCCAATATATATCTGTATACCAAATACCATATAAGATATGACTGTCATTGTAAATTCATTTTATAGCTGTCCTTAAATAGAATTTTTTGAGTTGTTAGTCTTGGCTCAACCAATGAAAATATCCTGAATGAAGCAAAAGTTCAGGTACCAGAACTAGTGACTGCATTTTGTGACTTAACATTTAGACTTTATTTATGGGTTGGTGTTATTGAAATTAATTTTTTACACTTCAGGTTTGGGAAAAAAATCAATTTTTGTCAAAGAATTCATGGGGGTATGTACCGAAATCTAAAAGCTGTGAGGTGGAATCACTTTGCTGCAGTCATGGTTCAAAATAGATCGAATTTGGAGATAACTGATATCAAGTTCTCAGACAGATTTCCCTTATACACTAGACAGGAATCCAAATCAAGAAAGGAAGTTGTTAAGCAATACTGAATATTGCAAAACCTAACTTTCTGGTTCCTGTCCCACAGCCACATCAGTATTTTAAATTAGGCTCATAAGCTGCTTTTATAATGCCAAGTGGGAACTAGATACCTCAGAAACAGATCCAAAACAATCAACATGCTAGAAAAACAGTTTTGGGCCACAGGCTTCAGACACCAGCATTAAACTAGAGGTTGTCTAACAGTCTATAAAACATGCTTTCATACAAATGATGTCTTTACAGTTTTGTATTGTGCCATCTGCAATATCTAGTGTCTAGATCTCTAACTGTATTATGACATGTAAATTCACTCCATTTATCAAATCAGGAGTAAATACAGTTCTCAGCTTTTAAATAATGAGAAAAACACATATAGCCCTTAGCTATTTTTTTTGTAGAAAATGGCACATCACTGAAAGAAGTCTTGAAGTATTTATGAACAGAAAATATGAATATTAAATAAGACACATTACTTTCTACTGTGTTGTTAGTCCATTTAAATACACACTGCTAAATATCCAGTACAGAAATGAAGCAGAAAGGTTTATAAGACTCTATATCATTCTTCTGGCTTGGCATTCCTGGCAGAAAAGTAGGAAATGAAATGTCATTACATTCTGTGCATGAGAAGCACTTTAGGACCCTGGAGCCCTCATTTATTATATTCTTTGGGGATCTTTATTTTCTTACTAATTTTTCCATTAGCAACTCAGCAGCTTTTGGAGAAACTTTTTGTGTTATTGCTTTATTGAATTGCTGCTTTACATAAAAAATATCCTCTTTTCTGTTACCAACTTATCCAGTTGTGCTGGCAATGTGCAGTAAGCTGTATTTAATTTCTTTCTGCTTTATGTTGTGCCATATTTTACTCACCCTTCATTCTCCTATTACATATCTAATATCTGTTTATTCAATAACGTTGGCATTGTCAGTCTTTGTACCTCAGACACTCATAAAGTGAATTCAAAGAATTATTTGACTTACAATCTTGTGTTTCAAGGCATAATACCAGGTTCTGTTTCTTTAAAGATAGCTCCAATACAATTCCCTTGGCTTATTTAATACTAAGGAATCTGGAGAATGCAATCTCTGAGGGCAAACTGATGGAAATTAAGAAAAAAAGAGAAAGCTACTGCTTTGAAAGGAAAAAGTGACCAAATAATGGGAGACCAAAGAGGAAGCTGACAGCTGACTGCAAAGCAGCTAGAAACTTTCTAAAGGGGTAAGATCCTTGTTGGTGTGCTTCCTTTCCATTGTGAGGTGTTTAGATGAGTCTGAGAAGGAAATTACTAAGAATTATGCCCTGAAAAATAGAGCAGTTAGGAAAACTGGGAGCAGACTGTGTATGCAAACTTCAAGTACAAAAATCAAAAGAACTATCTAAAGATCCAGAAAGGGCTTACTGAGTCAGATGTTTTGTGGAAAATATTTGACATCTGAGTATGTAGAACACTCAGGATTCTTCACAGAAATACAAAATGTGTTTGAACATTTACCTCAGGGTACAATCCATCAGGAGAAAATACCAAGCCTGTGGAGGTGCTGCTGAGCAGATGCTAGAACTAATGTACAATTCTAGACATAAGAAAGACTATGATAACCTTTTTTCACTGAAAGAGAAAATGAATGGAAAGTAAAATGAACCTGAAGGGTATAAGTGAAATCACTGAAACAGGCCATGATTAAAGATGAGAAATTTAAAATAAATGTTATATGAGGACACAGTTCATTGTATATGTCCAGATGGCATAGCTAGATGTGTGAGTGTTTGTCAGAAATTTGGTGTCACTTGGCACATACTGTGGATACTGTGGGATTAGATGGATTGTTTTACTAAATAAATGAAAATTGTGTGCATATAACATTCTGCTTCAAAGCATTGAGAATTTTCAAGAGCTTAATATATTTTTCAAAATTCCAGACAGAAGAAATGAAGACAGTAAAAGCTATTTCCCTTAGATGCAGTCAGAATTTTGAGTTTTTACTTAATCTAGACCAGGATGACCATTTCACATTTGAACATAAATGAACTTAAAACCAACAAACCCCAGACTCTATAGATGATGCATATATGGTCTCAAGATCAGTGCTCTGTGCCAGGAATCCAGCTATACTTGCAAGGATATCTTATAGCCCCAACTTAAAAAGCATGTGAAGGTATTGAATATATTGAGAACAGCAGAGCAAAGCTGGTGAGCTGGAAGGCATTTTTCAAATGCTGAGAACACAGCATTTGACTGGTTTGAGGAGAAGCAGACTAAGGGGTGGCCTCAATGTTTTTCACAGCTTCTAGAGAAGGAAAAGTGGATGGGAGGCACTGATCTGCTGGCATGCAGTTATGGGATACATGGCAATGATTCAAAACTACATCAGGGGAGATTCGACTTGACTTTAAGAAACATTTCTTTACTGGGAGGGTGGTCAACCATTAGAAAGAACCTTCTAGAGAAGTGGTCAATGCCCCATGTCTATCAGTGTTTGAAATGCCTTTTGTCCTTAATAAAATACTTCCCCTTTCAGACAACCCTGAAATGGTCACACAGTTGGCCTAGATGACCACAGTAGGTTCCTTACAACAAATATTTTGTTCAGTTCTGTTCTGTTCTGTGCTATTCTAATCTAATTTCTTTATACAGTTTGAGGATTTGTTCCAAACTTTCCACTTCACTTTATTTTTGGAAAGATGTAAGATGCAGGATGCAGGATCAAACCATTTTCCCTCCCCTGTTCAGCTGCAGAGGGGAGTGACAGAGAGGCTTTGATGGGTGCCCAGCATTCAGCCAGCACCAACTTCCTACACTTGGGTTTGGCCCAGAAGAGTAGTTCATAGTGCTTTGCTCAATTTCTGTGGCTAGGCATTACTTCTGTGGGATAGAGGCAAGGTTAAGGGCAGCTTGCCTCTGAGGGAGTTGCATGTCCAAAACAAATAAATCTCACACTTCTACTCAGTTTAGCTATCTCTTGGAAATAAAACCTTTTTCACTTTTGGATTTTAAGCCTTTTGCATTGTAGGAACAACATCTGGTGCACTTGATTACCGTACTTTGTTGCCAAGATTTTTCTTCATCTTCATAGTGTCTTTAGAAAATTAGAAGTTCCTTAGAAAGATACTGATATAACTGAATTCAGGATGTTTTTTGGCAAAATCCCTCACTGCATGACTTTAAGGAAACCTTCTAGTCATGAGATAAAAGTGGAGTTGAGTAGTTGTTTCAAAAGTACAAAATGAAGCGAGTATAGTTAAATAATCTTTCTTTCTCTGGATGGGGCTTATAATGAGATTTTTCATCAGGAAACTTCATTTAGATCCCAAAATCATGCAGTTTCGTTATTGTATAGTATGGAATATAAAACCTGGCTTTTTTATTGTCCTTAAATCTCAGAGTCTGGAATTGCTACATCTAGGTGGAAAGTGTGACCCAAGATAAGAAGAAGCACATTTAAGTATTCCTAGCCCTGGGACAGAACAACCAGAAACCCAAAAAACACTTTCAATGGAAAACTGATTTGTATTATGTATGACAAAACTTGAAAGTAATTCTTTTGCTCTAGTGCACACATAGAAATTGTATTTTTGTCAGACTGGCAGTTTAGAACTGCTATTGCTGCAAATACACTGAAATTAAAAACAGTTGTTTTTTTGCTTAATAAATTAAAAGTGGTGATAGATGCTGTATTTTAAACAAGATATAATATGCAGAAAAACATTGGTTAAGAGCAAAAGCAGCTCATCTTTCACCTATCTGTGAAAATACGTTGTCCATTTCTGCTGAATGCAATTTTTTTTAAATTTTCAGATTCTTCCAACTTTTTTTACACAGCTTTGACAAGAAAATCACAAAATAATTCTTAAACTTGCCATTCAGCACGGCCGTAGTGATGTGAGGGTTTACCTAATATCCCGTTGCAGAGCAGAGTTAACAATGTGCTTCTCTCTGTGCACATTCCTCACCTCATGAACAGAGTTCTGCTTGCCTATTCAAATAAAAGCTATTGGGCATCTTGGCTCAGAATGAGACAGCAAGAAAAAAGATAGAGAAAAAGCTGTTAAGAAGCTGTTTTCCTTCCCATATATAAGAAAATTTAGTTGAGTGGAAGTTAAGAGACCTGCTTCCTGGAATTTTTTTTTCTTTTATAGTTCTGTAATTTTGTGTTTAAATTTCATATTCCTTCGATGTTAGAAAGACAGATGTGCATACTTCTGTTCACCTTCCCCTGAAAATATATCTGCATTCTGAAACATATGCTCTTTCTAAATTCGCAAATAATCTTTTCAGCTATGTCACAGGCTGTCTACCCATCTATATAACTGCACTGTTAAAATGTTTATCCCACCAGAAAAAGTTAATTTTTTCTTCTTTTATCTTTTTTCTTTTTTCTTTTTTTTTATTTCCTCTTATTTTTACAATGGATAACACCTGCTGAAATTGTGTGCTGAAGAAAAAGACATGGATTTGCAGGAAACAAGCAAAAGCACAGTTTTCTGCCTCTTTTGACCTCAATAAACATGAGATGCATTACAGCTGAAGCCTGGAAAAGTCATCATAAGTTTCGTAATAAATGCAATACAAGTGTGCAGCCTGCAGGCAATTCATATGAAGGTGAATTGGTGTCAGAAAATGATTGCATAAAGGGGAGTGAATCTCTAGTTACTGAAATAGATTCAATCACTGGTGAATGGCTAGTCCAAGTTAATACAAGGATAAGAAATGTGTGTATGGGATGGAAAAGAGATGAAGATTTAATGAGAAACAAAAGTGGAAAAAGTTACCTAACTTTGTAATTCATTAAAAAAGCTACATTTTTTACTTTGATCAATCTCTTCTCTCTCCTCATTCTACCCTCATTCCAGTCAGTAAATAAAAAATACTGACATGCTTGATAAAAAGTGAACATGAATATGTTCTGACAAATGGAGTCATGGTGAATGATATGTCAAGTTGTTTGTAGGAATATAACCTTTGGATGTTGACATTTTCTCCTGGTTATAGTAATTTTATTCAGAAACTTACAGCAGTGCTTACCCCACTGGTTATGTTCTCATCAGGTTAATGTGAGTATATAATTTTCAACTGTAACGTGATGTTAATGACATTTCCAGTTCCGCAGTTCTCCTACTTTCCTCTCCTCCATCTCCTACCACCTTTTCAATTTTTTTAATTATTGGAAGGCTTCTAAAGCCATCCTTAAATAAAGAATATATTAAAAAAAATTAAATTAATTAAAGTAATTTAAAAAAATTCTTCCATTTGACTCCCATTCATATACCAGAAGCTACAGCTTTAACTGTGGTAAGCCTGCAAGATACATCATGAGACTTTTGCTTACATGCTCAACTGTGATTGCTTGTGGCAATTTGCTTTGTTTGCTAACTTTCTGTTAGCTTTATCAGCTAAAACTCTATTTGCACATGAAAGTTTTTCCCAATTACAAAGGTTCCCTGGTAGAGAGCTAGGAAACAAAAATATGCATTAGCAGCCAAAGTATGAACCAGGGAATCAATAGGCCATCAGAGAGATGCAAGAAAAAAGGAAATTGTTGGAGCTTGTAAGGATGTTCCTCTCTAGAATTTGTTCCTCACTCCTGTGAAAATTAATTCAATTTAATGACCCTCAGAGGTGCTGGAAGACTCTTCTGTTTGATGAGTTTGTCCTTTGAGAGACATTAGGAAAAAAAGAGACAAACAGCTACCCTGAGGTCATTCAGCATTTGACAAGGTTTGTACAGACTTGCTAAATCCTGCTTGTTTGAATTAAGCTACAACTTTTCTCCTAGTGCTGTAGAAGAGTGAGATGATAGGGTAGCAGAAACAAAATAAACCCTCATAGGATTCCTTCATTTGGGTGGTGCAAACAATCAGAGTTCCTTTAACATTTTGGGAAAGTCTTTTCCATATGCTAGTTATGGACAAAAAAGAGACAGTTACATTATTACAAAACAATTATTTCAAAATTACATTAAAATTATTATTTGTTCATAACTTACACTGAGAGTCTAAGAGTTAAAAATATTCATAAAATATTTATAATTTTTTTTCCTCAGTATATACTCTTGTGAAAAAAACAAACAACAAACTACAAAAAGAAAGAGTCTCGATTTCTTCCGAAATTTCCAACAGATCGAGTAGGAACAGAAAAGACTTTAATTTTTACCAGAGACCTCTGGGAATTTTAGTCCTGGGCGCAGGAAATACTCCTCATAGTTTAGTCAATATGTCTGTCATTTATAGTCACAGAAATTATAACCAGAATTAACCTTGAGACTGGTATAACTGATTCCTTTACTTTCAAATTAATTCTGTCCAAACTTTTTCTACCAAATATTTGTCAAACCTGTCCTTGTAGAGGAAACCTCCTGTAGAGGAAATGTGTTTGTTTTTTTTTTTCCCTTGTGGACATCAAGAATAAATTATTGCCTTCTTCTTTGCAACAACAACCCTTATTCATACAAAGACTATGATTTTAGTCTTCTACAGACTAAACAGTGCCCATACCTACTGTCATTCTTTGTCAGTCATGTTTCCTGTACTTCTGCACCTTTTTGTTACATGCTCCTGGTTTATGAGCAAAGCAGAACTCTTTTTTTCCTTTCAGTCTTACAAGCAATGCTCCTGTTTATACATCTCAACATTTGTCCTCTTTTCTGCTGCACTTTGACAACTGATTTATGCTTAGATTAGAAACTGTCAAAGACACACTGAAGAACCCTGGTCAAAACTGTCTGTCATTATGATGGTTTGACCTCTGATTTAGTCAGCGTATACAGTTTTCTAGCAAGCTTGGCTCCTACTCTATCACTTTTTTTGCCTTGTGCCAACTGCTGTTGTAAGGTCATATGAGCCAATGTTAAAGTTAGAAAGAGAGTTATACTCTTTAAAACCTGTTTTTTGCTTTTCCAATTTTTCGCAAGGGCTATAGATCGATAGATCTGTTGATGATTTTTTGTCCAGTACACTTCTTGGAACTCTAAGGTTGGACTACATGATCAGGAAGTTTCTTACCTCTTTCTGTCTCTCTGTCTGTCTGTTCTTCCTCTTCTGCTTTGGAAATCCATATGCCCTTCAAGAGTTCTCAGTAGTGAATAGTTGACATTTCTTTGAAAAATGCTTACTTCATACAGGTGAATTTCATTATATTTAGGAGTTTGAAGTGATCCAGTTATTAGTGTATGAACACCAGTGTCAAAAATGGGTAGTAGAGAATATCTCCATAACTCATTTTAATATTTTGCATAACTTTTGGATAATCTTGAATCTTAGCAGTAGCTGAGAACCAAGGTCAGATTTTGCAACCTCAAAAAACTTTCCTTTTCACTGAGCACATAAGAGACATGGGAAACTTGAGATCGTTGGGTTCACAATGCAGTGGGAGCAAGCAGAGGAAACTTCTGAGAGGAATGGCACTGCTCACCAGCCAGCTTGCCCCTGGGGTGCAATTTCACAATTAGCTTCAGTCCTTTTAAATCAGATTGATGAAGCAAAAGATAATTCAGCCCTGCTCTCCCGTGTCTTTTGGGGGAGCAAGGGCAGGAAATTTTGAATGCAGCTCTCTCTCCTTCTCCCTTCCTATTAGGCACTGGTTAGACAGAAAGCTGCATGGTATCATACCTGTATACATTAATGCTCATGTATTAACTCAGCTGTGTGAGGATGGCTGATGTACTCATTTCAAGTAAAAGCCTTCTGAAGATGAAATACTATTAGCTGCTAGAGGAGAAAGTCATGACTTAGTTGTCACAAGAAATATCAGAGAATGCCCACTTGGTTAAAAGATATTCTCTTCAGATTTACTTTGTTAATTTATTAAATCACATACGCAATAATGTGTGCATTTAAAGGGTGATGAAACCTCTGGCAAGAAAAAGCACAGATAAATTAATAATTCATTTTTATATGTATCAGAATACATTCTAGCACCAGAATACATGCTAGAAAGTCCAACATATTTACACTTTTTGAAATGGAAGTGCCAGTATATATACTCAGGCCACTCAGCTGGAAAGCAGAGTTTTGCAGAAAAGGGCAAGGGAGCCCTATTGGAAACCAAGTGTAAGATAAAACAGCATTGTACCCTTACTGCAAAGAGGGCGAGTGGTACCCAGGGCTGGATCCAGCAAAGGACTGCCAGCAGGACAAAGGGAGATGGTGCTCACCCTCAGGGGCTGCTCAGCACTGGTAAGGGCACACCTGGAGCCCTGTGTCCAGGGCTGGGTCCCCAGCACAGAGAGGTATGGCTCCAATGGAAAGCGTCCAGTGAAGGGCCACAGAGATGACAAAGCCCTCCTGTGAGGAGAGGCTGAAAGACCTGTGACTATTTAACCTATAGAGAAAAAGGCTCAGGGGGCTTTTCTCAATATATAGTAGTATTTTCTCAATATATAGTGGTATGTATAGTATATTCTTTCTGGAGGAAAAGTATGAAGGGAGAATGAGGCTCTTCTCAGTGGTTCCCAATTGCAGGACAAGAGATTGTGAGCACAGTCCAAATCACAAGAGATATCAGGTGAAAAAATAAAGTGTCTTTTGCTCTGAGAGTGATCAATTACTGGCTCAGATTGCTCAAACCAGTTGTAGAGACTCCAAACATGATGTATTTTCTTGTATGTACCAGTACCACCAAGAAAACAAAAACCCTGAAGCTACAGAAATGGTTTGTGAAGAATGAGTTACTCTACAGTGACTCAGTGACTAGTTAATTAAGTTATTTGGCTTCTCCTGTTGAAAGTTAATTTTATTAGAGTCCCTAACATTTCATGCACAGCTTTCAAAATAGTTCTGCTAAATTTCCATTGATTTGAACAAATTAAATCAAGTACTCAAATGCCTTCTCGAGTATTTGGCTTAGTTTAGTTGGAAGCACAGATTCACAAATATGTCAGGTGTTCGTTAATCAAAAGACAAATGGAAAGTGGGACGCTGCAGCTAAGCTTAGGAGAAGTGATGATGAGGTTTTTTTCATTAGTTCTATCTGCTGTGCTGTTTGCAAGGTGAGTCCACTAGATGGCATGCTGTGCTTCAAAATTGACAATTTGGACACTTTATATAACAATATTTTAATGACTTTTATGATAAATACCCTATATTTTAGACATAGAGCAGCAGAAAAAAGACACAGAGATGTTAATTAATCAGCTGTAGAAACCATGGAGCTGTCACTACTGTCTAAATTCCCCCAGATACACAGGTGAAGAATGATTGTCACTGCAACATTTTAGTACTGAGACAGTGCACTCAGTAATGGAGGAATTATACCAATCTGATGCTGCTTTAATTCCAAAAATTTCTTACTAAAATTCTTACACTGCCAATTTAGACATCATTAATTTATCATGAAGTAAAAATTGCATCCAAAAAACCAACAAACATGAAGTCCTTCTAATCAGGCTACATTGAACATTCTTTCGTTACTGCATTTTCAAACTCCTCAAATGATGTGCTAATACTTTTCTATTCTGTGATACAAAATTCAGAGTTACTAAATTTTTTTTTAAGCTGTTAGTTAAATTGAGATGAAAATTTGCTTTCCTAGTATATCTACATGCAAAAATTTGTTTTCTTATAACTTTGAAACCAAACTTACTATCTTTAAGAATATGCTACTTAAATAATGGAGTTATATCATTGCTGTAAAATATCTAAGATAGTTCCTGAGTTGTTGCTCTGCAGTCAGGTTCAGTATGTGTTACAGGTAATAATGGATAGATGATGGAAGCCCTCATTTGAACAGGAGAACTCACACTGGGACGATTCTTCAATTTATTCTTTTGCAGCAAGGAAATAACTGAATAAATTATAAGACAGAGTGAGGAGGGCAAGGCAAACTCAAATTCTTGAGGTACAAAGACCAGGATCATGAAAGGCTGAAGAGGCATGATAGAGGGAAATGCAACAACCAAAGAAGAAAGAAAAAGAAAGGGAAGAACATCTAAAGGATATAAAAAATTGAATTGAAAACCTATAGGGAACTTGAAAGGAGGATGGCTAAGGAATAAAAAATTAAATTTTAATTTAGAAGCCAAAAAACCATATTTCATAAACAGCTTAGTTTGAGATGAAGTTATGTGTGCAAACAGGTTTCTCAACTAACTCCACCAGCTCTCACCAGCTCTGCAGAGCAGTCAGAAAATACACATAGAGTCTAATGAGGAAATAGAATACAGTGGCACAATGCAGGGATCAAGTGCAAGGCACACCTTTACAAGCACACTGAATGTTTGTCAGCACTTGTCAGCATAACTGACCCCACATATTGTATTATTCCTCTATTTTCCTATGTCTATTTCACTCCAAATCATCTTGTTCCTCCCTTTCCCTTCTTTGGTTCTTCTCCTAACATTCCATACTATGTCTAGTGCAATTCAAAAATGCTGCTCCCTGGCACCCCAATATTAACCCTAGGCAGTAACACCACCCAGTCTGCAAAGCCATCTGAAGAGCCATTACTGCTGACTCATGGTGAAAAGTTTTCTTCCCAGACCATGAGGCTGAGGCTCTCCTGGAACATCTGGGAGCAGAGCCAGGGCAGTGACTCGCCTCTTTGATTAGAATATTGCTATTTTTCTTCTGTGATCCTTGTATTTTGTTGGTTCTTCCTGAGCCTTTAGTCACATAATCTAACAGTTTCAAAAGGTTCTTCTTTCAAGGAAGTAATAAAAAGTATATTAAGATTGTTTAGAACCAAATATCCTGTTTTCAGCACATGTGGAATACTTTCCACTGAATGTGCTCATGGGGGAAAAAAACATTAAACCACAAAAATTTATATATTTTAAAATCTGTGTCTGGTCTTCTATTCAGGTCTCTTGAAATTTATATTCATTCAGCATTCCAGCCAGAAGAGATTTTTATTGCAAACAGTGACTACAATCTCTTTCAACTATTTCTTAGGTAATAAAATTGTCTACATTCGATTGATAGTAATGGATCCTAATTTAACTATTTAAGAGTAAAGCTGCATTTTCTTTAGACTGCTTTATGGAGTCCAGTATACTTAGCAAGTACCATTTTTTATATGCACCGTAGTCTCCAGAGTATTTTAAACTTTATGAGATCAGCAGACCTTAAATGTTCAAGATCTCCTAGCATTTCATTACACTGAGTCTATTTCCTAAGATGATTTCTCCATTTGCCACTGATCTTGTTGTTCAATGAACAGTAAAGGAGTAGTCTTATTGCACCTTGTAGTGCACAAATGCTACTTTAGCGATTGCAGACTGGATATCCTTGGTTGAATTGCCAAGGAAATTGAAAGTCCACTGGTCAACAGGTCTTTTTCTTAAACCAAGGGCTTTCCTGCTCCTCTGGAATTGCTTTTCACCTTGACCATGGCACTTCGTATATCTTTCCTCTCAACATCCTCTGTATGCTTCTATATTTCATGATTACTATTTTTCTGTTTAGTATTTTCTGCTGTTGTTTCTTAAACTCTGTACTTCCTCCTGAATATGTGTACTCTAAGATTATGACTTGCACAATATATATACACACTCTATGGAGAAATTACACTTCGTCAGATTGTACAGTTATACTGAATGCTTCAATATTTTTAAAGTATCTGTGATGTCAAATGTTTCCTAGTTATTGATTTAAAAACTATTTTGATGACAAGAAAAAAGAAGAGAGTTATAAAATTTAAAATAAAAGGCATTTTACAAGGACCTATAATCTTCAAAGACAGAAAAATTATGAACACACAAAGCCGTTTCTAGGACACTGGACACTTTTCTGTCTCATTCTTTTGACAAATAATTGTGAAGTCAAAGAGCAGAAATTTCTATTGTATAATTTTGGAAAAAAACGTGGTGATTATGAAAAATAACTAGATAAATTTTAAAGCTGTTCTTGAGTTTTCCCAAAATTTGGAATTTTAAGGGTAAATCTAGAAGATTAACTTTCTTTGCAAGGAAAAATGAAGCAAAGTAGATGCAACTTCATAAATCAGAGTGTTTAAAGAGAGCTCTGGCAAACTGAAATTATCTGCCCATGGTTAAGGTTGAATTTTGACTTAAAAATGAACATACTTAATCTGGAAAAAGCTGTCTCATGCCCCTTCCAAATACAGGAAAAACTTTCAGTATACAAATGACATTTGCTTTACAGACCTTCAAGGTCATCTGACTCTCTTCATATATTCCACTGGGAATTTTATGAAGCTTGTTCTCTCACATCAAAATTTTGGCATAACAGATTTCTAAGTTCAGCAGACTGGATCACAGTTTGCACTGGTATTTTACAGTCTTAAAACTCTGTCCTTTTCTCTAGCATTCCAATGAGTATACCTTCTAAAACCCACAGGGAGAAGAGTGGATTCCTTTTCTTGAAAGTATTCTGAGCTGAAAGATGAGTCTTGTTTAATTTTTTTTTTTTTCCGACAGAACTTTTCCTTAGCCTCCCACCTCTTAAGGATGTGGTAGCTTTCTCAGAATCATTGGAGATCTCCTAGTCCAGTGTACCTGTTCGGACCAAGATTAACTAGTACAGGTTGTTAGGTATCTGCTTCTGATTATCTCCAAGGATGAAAGTTTCATGTCTCTGAGCAGCCTTTTCCATCACTTCCCCATCACAAGAATAAAAATTATTTTTTTTTTACATTTAAGTAGAATTTATGTCCTTTGCCTCTTTTTCTGTCCCATCAGGTCCCATGAAGTTGTGTATGCCCAACTTGTTTAATTGTTTGCTATCTTTATTTTTCTGTGCTGAAACTTCTTTCAAGTTTCCCATAAACAGCTGCTAGTGTGATGACTCTTCCTGTTTCCTGAAGAAGACCTCATTCACTTCTTCCTGGTGAGGCAATCTACAGCAGACACCCACCCCAACACTTCCATCATTGGTCTGCCCTATAATCCTGACTCATTAACTCTGAAAAAATCCAGCATCAGTCCCAAGGCATCCATCCGTGCATTTCTGCTGCTCTTTCTCTGAGAAAGAAAATTTTCCGTTCTACTTTTGGGAAACAATTCTGGAAGTTGCCTATTGCTGGAAACATTAAGAGGGTTCATCTGACAAAGTTAGATGATGTAAAGGTTAAATTTAGATTACAAGTTAGGGTGATTTAAAACAAGCAAGGTCCTATAAAAACTAAAATCCAAGACTGACATTATTAAACACTGTGAGTGAAAAAAGTTGCTAAGTCTCATTTGTCATGAGGCTTTGTGTTAACTCATGCATGAATCATTTGCTGTTATTTAATTTTTTGGGTGGGGGGCGGGGGCAGAAGGAAGTATCTTTAAATTAACATAGTACATGCCCTAAGGAGTTACATCACGCTAGACTTTGATATTTTTTCAGATCAATCTCTTTTTCCTATCCCAAATAATGTTCTAGTAACATTTACTGTCCTACGGCATCTTTAAAAAAAGACACAAACCCAATAAACTAAAGCAAAACAAACCCATATGGCTTAAAGTTAAACCTTTTACAGAGGAAATGTATTCTGGTTTCAGAGCAACACTTGTCATCTAATACCCTTAGATTTTTCTGGTGCATAAAATTGCAAGATAAATATATGAAAGTTTCAATCTCCTTTTTATTCTCTGTAGTCAGTTGCTTAGCTTTCAATTTCCAGTCTTATTTAGAAATACTCTTGGAAATTTGTGTGTCTATGCACAAGTGGAATTAGATTCCTTTTAGATAGAGACTCTTAAATGTACATCTGGGACCAGATTCCTTTCTTTGGTTTAGTCATGACAGTGTAAAAGGATAAAATAAATTTATCTTGATTATAATACACAAGCCTACATGACTGAACAATATGCATGTAAGGAAGAGCTCAGTGCAATATGCACAAAGATATTAGATTGATTTGCAGAGTCTATTACATCCAATGTGATATTTCAGTAATACCAAACACTGATGGTTTTGGACACAGGAGATTTAATTAGCTTGAATGTTCTTTTTAGCTGACAGGATATAACAAATCATGAAGTATACAAACAGTGCTTAAAAAGTTTTATTATCCCTTCAAAATAATTTTATTTCCTCTGAAATTGCTTCAAAACTTTACAGTGCCGTACCATAAAATACCATCAGTTTTTTATCTTTTTGGGTGAGAAATCTGTCTTTTTTAAAATCACTTTTTATAAAGTGGGTAAATTTCCGGTTTTATTCCATAATGTCCATATGGAATACAGTGTAGAATGAATAGTTAACACAGAGGCAAAGAATACATAAAGACTGAAAAAAACCACAGGAATGAAAGAACAAGATTTAGTACAACACAACAATATTCAGTACCATATAATCAAGAGATTTTGTTTGTGTAGAGATGCAGAATATATGCAGTGTTATATCACAGATTTGCACATGAAACTTAAATGATGAAATTGTACCTCTCACATAAATATTGCATTCTTCTCATTTTTACTTTTTTTTTTAGTTTTATGTCAGATTAAACTATTACTAAATTACTTAAATTACTTATCTTAAATCAGTAATTAGAATTTCCTAACAGGAAGGAATTACTGTGTTTACCAGACCATCTGGAACGGACTATGTGAGCTAAAGTGCTTATTTTTGCATTTTTTTCCTTCAGCAGATGCCATTACTCATCAACAATCATAGAAGATTTGATTACTAATTTCATTCTACACTAAGCTTCAGACTATATGGATTCCTCCTTCAAGTCGATTATAATGAAATTTAATACACTGAAAGGAGTGGCAGTCAAGTATCTAGAAAGTGTTAAAAATATGGTATATGTTTGTAAACAGCCTTGCCCTAAAAACATGATCTTCCATGAGTTTAGTTTTTTTTGTATATATATATATACATATATATAAATGATTAGCTGAAGAAATTAGTACAAAATAGCTAAATAGCTTCCTTATTTCGCAATACATTTTGTGTATAAATTCCAAAATTTTCCTAACTGTGAGCCAAAATGAAAATTTAGAGGCAAGATTAATGCAACCAAGACATGTTTTGAAATGTGTTGAAACTTTGCAGTTAAAGCAAATGGTCATGGTCAAGGAAAATAACTAAATAAAAACCTGATAGCGTGTACCATATTTGGGATAAATATCTTCATAATTATACTGATATGGTTGTGAGATGGGTAATTTAATTTTCTCTCAGGACCTATATTTCATAGGAAAGAGAGGATCTGTGAAAGAGTTATAAAGTTCATAGCACACTTTGCATATCATTTTACATGAATAAAAAT
Source organism: Luscinia megarhynchos (assembly GCA_034336665.1). Lineage (NCBI taxonomy): Eukaryota > Metazoa > Chordata > Aves > Passeriformes > Muscicapidae > Luscinia > Luscinia megarhynchos. The sequence continues at coordinate 46,409,053 of JAPFBE010000003.1, read as the reverse complement.
ACTAACTAAAAAGAAAGCCTCTAATTATTCAATTGGTCTTTTAATGGTTCTTAAAACAGATACTTTGAGTGATATAAGTGCAATGCCCCAGATCTCACTCACTGAGTCTCTTAAAAGGGCTTAGGGTTCTTTTGTGTACCCAAGGTCAAAAGCACTGAATATAGCAGAAAAAATATCAACAAGATATTTCTCAAACAACAAAAATTTTACTGTCAAACTTCAGAAAATCAGGGAACTACGGAAAAGTTTAAAACAATATTCAATCAACATAAGGCATTCCACAAAGCATTGACCTAGCAAATTCTAAGCCTGTTCAGCTTAGCAAATTCCAACCTATCTGATATTAAGATAGTCCAACTTTGTAAAGAAGGAATTAGATGAAGAAAGAGAAAGAGAGAGAGAAGAGAGAAAACAACAGAGAAAGAGAGAGAGAGAGAAGAGAGAAAAGAACAAACAGAGCTAGCACTCCTCCATTGGGGTTCTATCTCATATAAAATATGAGAAATAGGGTCAAGATGTGCTTACCTCGTGCTCTGCCTTAAGTACACTCAGGTTTTCCTGGGCTCTTCCCCAGGTGGGATTTCTGGTCTGGTGGATGCTTACCTAGGATAACAGCTCCAGGGGAAGCTGTGCAGTGTTGCCTCCAGTGTGCTGTGGGGCTGGAATACAGACCCAAAGGGATAGGGTGTGTCTAGCAGGGCATTGTCTCACCAGAGCAAGACTTGACCCTTTCCCCTACACACATACTCTTGAAATGCTTCAACCCAGCATTCCTTCCAGTCTCTTACAACACAACAGAAAAACTGCCTATCTGGGAAATTCCTTCTTTGGGATCAAAGACCAGGTTAACAGAAAATCAGGCATACAGGAAACCAAGTCAAGTTGCCTGGATAGGCTGCTGATCGCATTCACTTTTCATTACAGATGTATCCATTTCTTTGGATGTGTAAACAATATGTTGGATAGCTATAAGCTACATAGTATACTTAATTTTAGAGACAAAGATAAATTTTTTTGTTTGTGAAGTCCAAATTGATTAGAGATTCTCAGTGGGATCCTTTTAATGAATTTTGATTGTCTTAAAGAAGAAATTGTTTATTTACTACTGTAGAGAATCTACTTCTTATCATATTAGGTACTAGTTACAGGATATTTCTCCTGATGAGTAATCTAGCTAGTAAACAAGCACATTTCAATGCAACTTAGACCATTTGAAAACAAATTGACAGGAAACTGCTGAAAACCTTCTTTAAATTTAATTTGGTTACAGAGAGTAATAACTTTAGTGATGGTAACATAAGACTACAGCTTGTAAACTGCAGCAAAGATTTCCAAAGGATTTTATCAGTGTGCTGGAAAGAGCTGTGACTCTTCCCAGTAAGGGAAAATCTTCGGAGTGCATGCAAGTACTTTGGAATTGTTCTTAATGGTAGCAGGCTACAGGGGTGACTCCTGTGGGAAGCTGTCAGTAGCTTCTTCTGTATCTGATGGAGTAAAGGCCAGCTTGCACCAAAACAGAGCCACTGCCTGCCCTTACCTTGAGCCATAAGCCTTTTGCTATATTTTGTCTCCTTTGTCTAATTGAGAAAGTCAAGGTGAATGCACTTCAACATCCTATATATAAATTAAAATAGCTGATAAAATACAATCTGTAAAAGTTAATTTAGTAGATTCTCTGTGTTGACTTTTGCAAGTATAAAAAGTGCACATGTAGTTTTGTTCTGGAATATTTTCTGTATTGAGAAGAAAATGGGCTTTGAGATGGGACATTAATTTAATCACATAATATTTTCCTTAGTAGATATAAATGCCAGGAAATTTGTAATCTTGTGCATTTGTATTTTCCTCTTTTCTTTATTATCTAAAGACTAATTTATTTTTATTTATATTTCTACTGTAGTGCTAATTCCCTTGTTTTGTTATTTATTTATTATTTAACACAACTATGAACTGTCTGATGCTGAAAAGACTTTCTCTTAAAATGTATTTTCACACATAATGGTGTATCCAAACAGGAAAGTGTTCTGGAATTTTCACTTTTTTTTTTTTTTTTTTTTTTTTTTTTTTTTTAAGAACATCCATATGAAGGCAACTGAAATATAGCTTCTACTTTCATAAAGAAATCTGTCAGTTTTGGATCCACTTTGACAATATATTCAATATATTTTTTTTTTCATAGATGTTTTCTTTTCTTTAAAGAATATTTTTATCTGCATTGCCATTTGGCATCTCTCAATGAATTTTGCTTTTCACTTTACCTCCATGGAAATTCGGACTTAATTCTATTTTGCCCGAAAAATAATTTAGGTGGAGATTTTACTTGAAGGGCAAACTGAAAACTGAGAGGTATTAGAGACAAAAGGTTTTTGTAAATCATAAACAGCAGCAGAAATAGTGGATCCATCTCTACCTCTTCACTGGGATTTTCCTTTCCTATATTTCTTTTCAGTAACAGTTTCATTTCACTAAATTTGGACATCCTACTAATAGAGTGTCACAAAATATTTGCGGAAAGAAAAAGAAAAGAAGGGAAGGAAATAACTCAGACCTTCAGATAATGCAAATCAGTGTGATGCAATCCATTTCATCATGTCTGTTGTCTTAAGAAATTACTTCAGCACACACTCCGAGAGAAAAACATTCATTAACCACTCTCAAAGAATGAAAATGGGTGAAATGGCAAATACAGGATTCTTTGTTCATAAGAATAGTTTTGTACTTTGAGCTTAGACAAGAATATTAGAACAGCTACATTTTTTTATGTTGAACAATTTAGCTCTAGTTGCAATAACCAATCACACTGCTGAAGCAGTATGTAACCAGTATGTACCAGAGTAATGATTATGTTGCTTTGAGATTAATATTTTTATAAGTGGCAGATTATAAAAACTAAAGATAAACACAGAAATTTTTCTCAATGAGACAGAGAGTAGATTATTAAATCAAGAAAAATATGTTTTAAATTTATACAGTATTAAATAATCAAAAAAAGAAAACAAGAGAATAGCAGCCTTTTTCAGGGATTGCCTCTGAGAATTAAAAAAAACAAACACATAAAGTCTGTAAAAGAACTGAAGTTAGAAAGTTCACCTGCAAACCTACTGTGAAATATACTATTCAAAAGGAATGCTAGACAAAAACTTAAATTTCTGAAAACACTATACAGAAATGATCAGTCTCCCTTAAGCTCATTAATTCTTGTCCAATTCAAGTATTTTAAGCAACTGTCACTTCCTCTTTGCAGATGTCTTTCAAGTATTTGAGTACTTGTCTTTCAAATTTCTCTTCCCTGTATTATGGAGCCTGGAACAGTTGTGTTTCTTAGATTTGCCTGTCTTTGTCTTCTGGACTTGTCACCTTAATAGTTTTTAGAGTCTAGCATAGAGAAGATCTCAAATTTCCAAGACTGAACCTGACTTGAGATATGAGCTAAAAGCAAAGCAAGATAAACCCTTCACCTATCTAACAAAGCATTTACTTTGATTAAGCCCTTCAAGCATACGTTTCCTCTGAATTTTCCTATCAGATTTGTTTGGTTTTGTGTAGATGATTGTTTCTTCCTAGCTTTAATACCCTATTCTTTCCTTGAATTTGAACCATACTTATTTTTGTTTAATTGTCTCAATGTACTTGTCTTTTATTGTGTTTGCCTATGTACTTACAAGTCTAAAGATGGTTGAAAGACCAATACCTAAATGTCTGCACAACATATTGACATCTTTGAGAGGTCAGCCATAAGTGAACTTTTGCCTCTGGGATGAGTAATCCATGCCTGTAATCTTATATGTGAGGATTTTATAGATTACTAAAATTTCATCTCTTGTGGATACTAAGAGATACTATGCAGCTGTCATTATATTCCAGTCAGAAAGCCATAAAAGTCTCATCAGTCCATAGTATTAATATTCAGGAGTCTGAATATAGTAGACAGGCAGCACATTTCTGAAAGTATGTCTTTCTGACAGATAAGGATGATGATTTTCCTAAAAATTAACTTTAGACACTTAGCCTTACACATCCTTATGATTGCATTTTTCATATCAGTTTGAATATCAGACGTTGGGTCATGTTCTTCCCTCATACCTGAGAAGACATATTTCTTATTCTTATTGTATTAAGATGGTTGATCAAGAGAGTTTTTCGGTTATGAGAAGTGCCTGCTAGCTCCATCTGCAAAATATCCCATTCACACATTCTAAACTTCAGCAATCCTCTCAACTGCTTTTCTCATCTGCAGAAGTTTCTATTTCTATTACCAGTCTGTTAATTTACCACAACTTTGGGTGTTGCAAACAGCAAGGGGCTCCACATACCTTTCCCCTTACCAGAAATTCCTCAGGAAAACAACTCCCACACCAGCCTTGTTTTGTTTTGCTTATCTGCAATGGGTTGTACATCACAGATCTCTCAAATTCATACCAGTGTGTGGGTAAAGGCCTAAGCTTTTATTACCTACTCCTTATCAGTGGAAACGAAACTATAAGAACTCCATGAAGATTTCATTCTATAGATATCTTCCCAACTCTGCAGTTTTCCTTCTAAAGTTCCAATTCCTACAATTGCTCTTTCCAAATATCTTCAGTGGATCTTTTTTTTTTAACTACTAACTTCAAAATTCTTTTTGCCTAGGTGATCTCTGCCAGTACAGAGGTTTTCTGGAATAATTTTTGAACACCTCTAACAGAACAAGAAGTAAGAAATTTAGTAGTTTCTTTTTACCCATTTACCAGGTAATGCATAGATGTCTGTCGCTGACTGCACAGACTGTAAGTCTGTGAGGGTGCAGAATGTGCTGCCTGGGGGCACCAGAGGTTCCCTAGGGCAGGGACTGGCAGCCAGGACCTGTTTCACTGATCCAGCTATAACTGGGAGAGGATCAGACCTGCACTCTGGAAATTTCTCTGGGGATAGGGCAGGGCTGAGGGCATTACCCTGTGGGTAAGGGCCTGGCTGTGGCACAGCAGAGGCTGGAACTCAGTCCCAGCAGTACAGCTCCTTTAGGGAGGAAGGGGAGGCAGACCCTACCAAGTCCACCTTCTTCAGAACAATTTTCCCCAAGGCTGTTATCTGTGCTCTTTCCCAGCTGGACCCAAGCCCAGGCCAGCAAGTTTCCAGAAGTGAGGAGATGTGCAAAAGGTCATTGCAATAGCTTTCAAGTCATCAAAACTTTACTCAAATGCCAAAATTTAGAGATCTATGTCTGAGCTACATTTTTATGTTCCCACAATCATCAGTGGTGAGAGGTCCAATCAGTCAGGGAAACTCGGAGATGAGAATCAGCCCTTAACTGTAACAGTATTTTCTGGTGTGCTAAAGGTATCTGAAGCTTCCACACATGTCTGGGATACAAATTCACACAAAACTGGGAGTGAGGTGAGCTAACTCTTCGGTATGAGCAGCTGAAGACTGGAAATAATAAAATTATTTAAATTTTCCAAGCTGGTTGTACGTGCCTCTGTTGCGGCAGCTCAATTATAGAATGGAAAGCTGTACAGATGTCCAAATACAAGAATAAATCAAGATTAGCTAAGTAGGTAACATCTACTGAGTCCTGGAGACCTACATTTTTATGCTGCATTTTAGGAATCTTAAGCTGAATCCTATCTCAGCAGCATGAAGGAATGTTCTAATTGATTGTTTTCTTATTTCATAATTCTGCGTCTGATTATACATAACTGTTTCCTAAGTTTGCATTTTATTATACATTCACATAGTAAAGTGTTATCATGTAAAATGACATTAAATTAAAACAAGAGTGGCTTTAATGGTATCAAATTTAAGGAAGTAGAAAACTGTTTTTGAACCATGTAAGGATGCTGGAAGTTTCTTAAGAAAATTCTATCAAGACTGTTAGGCTGAATCTGCTCCTAGTGGGTTTACCACATTTCAAGCTGGGGACTTTTTTTTTTTTTTTTTTTTTTTTGGCTTTGTATTAATTTTGAAACCAGGACAAATAAAGAAGGAACTAGGGAAAACCTCTCCAAAATTATGTAGAGCAATTAAGAAGAGTGATGACTGACTATATAAGATAATGTACAGTAACAATTCCCAGTGGTTGTTTCTTCATTAATTAAACTTTAAACATGGACTTGGGCCCATATTTTCAAAGTAGATGATATAAGGAGGTTGATATTTAACAGCAGAAGTCTACCACCTCTTGTTTTTTTACAGGTCTAGCTTTTTTTTCCTTTTTTTTTTTTTTTGAGTGAGTTTTTGAGGTTTTTTTGAGCAAGTTTTTTTATTTAAAAATAAGAGCATGTTTCTATAGCAGTAATTTAACTTGTTTCTGTGTTTTCAATGCATTTTGTAATAGAGTAAAAAAAATTGCATGAATAATAATCAATAACCAGTGCTTAGCATTTAACTGTAGGAATATCATGTGGTAAATAATTGGTCCTTTTATAAGTTTTCTTTCATTGCAGTGATAAATTTATTAAAAAATACATGTCTACTATGAACTATTCCAGTTAATAAAATGAGGTTAGGGAGAAAATGGATAGTTTTTTTTTCTTTTTTTCTTGTCTCTACTAAACATATAAAATTCAGAGACTGGAGGTGACTGATACAGTTTGTTTTCCATATAGAATGAAAAAAAGTGTTTCACTCTATGGGCGTTTTTTTCCTTGTAAATCCTGAGAAAAATGGGTTTTCTCTAAGTAAGTGCATACGTATATGCTTAATCTTTATTATTACCAGGCTAATAATTAAAAAAATTACACGTTGTGCACATGAAACGCTTTCATTCATTAAAAATTAAAATTTGTAGAACACTCGATAGCAGGCTGTAAACATTACAGAATAGAAATTATTTCTAAATATTCTTTGCCTTTATACCTTAAATGTCCTCATCATTTATCCTGTGCATATCCATAGACAAGGATGTATGCTGTACAAATTGTGAAATAAAATTATTTCATTATGCGAGATTTGCTCCTTTCATGAACTGGATGAAATTCACCCAAACTCTCCAGTTCCATTTGAAAAACATCATTGATAGTAAATGAATATAGATACTCATCAGTGTTAACAATATTATTTGTTTTCTTTAAGTAAAATATCAGGCATTGTATATAGTCTATATGCTATATACCTTCTCTCCACAATAATAATCAATGCATCAGTGGAAGGGTCATCTGATCTCCTAATATGACAGGAGATTAAAGGTATTACTAGAGAACTAGATAATTAATTGGAATTGGCTTGTGCCTCATACAAAGCTATAGATAAGCCAGAAACAAGTTTAAAAAAATAAAAAATGCAAGAATCCCTTTCACCCTTTGATCAATGTAAAAGACACTGCTTTTTCAGAACCAAAACAATTTCCAGTGCTTGGTGGTGAATAATTCAATACATGGATTCAATTTTAAGTATGTAGCTGAAGTCACCCCTCAGGACTTCTACATATCACTGGAAATTGCATCACTTTTCATGGGTACCTGATGTGAATTACAGAATGAGCAGCTCCCTGATGCACTATAAACCAGCAGAGAAGTGTAGAAAGAGGTTGCATTGCTTCTTTAATTCTGTTAATTTGCTTTGATTTTTATTAACTCTTTCTTTCCCTCTTCCTTCTGAAATGATTCTCCAAATCTGGGAAGTTTACTGAGGTTTAAAATTGTTCATGTTTAATGAAATCTTATCATTTACTGAATTTTAGCTATTTTACAGCTTCCCCTGTAGTGTGCTGGGGGTAAAATGTGTCAACAAGGCTTGTATCCAAACTAAAGCTCACAGCCTTACAAAAAGGGGTAATGAAAACTGATTTCCAATGTGTGTGTTTATGCATGCCATTTGTACCTGCACGTATTTTCTTTTGACTCTCAAGAATAACACCAAAACTCCTAATATTATTCACATCTATTCTAGGTAGTGTCTTACAGTAACATTACTTACTAGTTTGGAATTTTGTACTGTTCCTCCTAGTTAATGAAGTATGATTTACAAAACTAATCATACTATGTTACTATAAAACAGACTGCTAACTTTTATGTAAATGATTCTGTAATGTTTGCACTTACTGCCAACACTTGTGTAGAGCGTTGATACGTGTGATGCAATCTTCTAAGAAAATGAAACTTCTGTTAAATTATTGACAGAAGAGTTTCCATAAGCCTGAATTACATCTCAAGTATAACTTGAATAAATAAAATTAAAGGATGCAATGTAGGATGCAAAAAAACTCAGTTCAGACCTCAGACCTTTTTGGACATTTTCAGTTCTAAATTCATATTACACGTGGAGCAAGAGCCATTAAAATCTTGACATTTACCACTGATGGTAGTTAAACTTCACATGGTATTTGCAGTACTCCCCACTCAAGCTTAGGGGGACTGTAAATGCCTCACTAATGGCAAATACCATAGTGTGATAAATGTCAAGACTTTAATGGTTCACTGTAATAATTATGGGATAGCTCCTGATAACTCAAATGAGTAGTGTCTTTCTCCATGAAAAATCTCACCGACTTTAGCAGGACTGTTGGTGATTATGTTTGATAGAAGAGTGAGATCATTTTTGTAAATTTTGCCAGTTTAAAGCCTAATAACAGTTTGTATTATGTTCTTCAGCTTTTTTTGTAAACCTGTTTCCAAAACAGGAAGCTCCACTAAAGCTTAGTCCAAGGTGTTGCCTGCTTGATAAAGTATAGGAAGATATGTAAATGCATGAAATACATTAACACAGCACTGAGCTTAGTTGCCACCTGGGGTTAAAATACAAAATGGGGTCAGCTGTCCCTGCTCTGTCCCCTCACAACCTCTTGCCAGTTCCCAGCCTACTTGTTCCAAAGCAGCATGAGAAACAAAGAAGGCCTGGGCACTTTTCAAGCACTGTTTAGCAATAGCTAAAACACTGCTGTGTTATTAACATTGCTTGGTCACAAATCCAAAAGACAGCTAATGCAGGTTACTATAAGTAAAATTATCCCAACAAATCCCAATTCTGGAACCAGTAATAATATGTTTAGGTTATGCTACTTTTCAATACATTAAATTCCCCAGGTATATTTTGCCCTCAATAGTAATTGGTAAGTAATTTTCCTATTTCCTTTTAAACCTGCAAGTTTGCTCATTTATGTTCTTTCCATCTTCTCCCAATTCCTTCTAGAGAGAGGGGAAGTGAGTGAGCAAGTGGTTGTGTGGGAACTTGCTGCCAGGCAGGGCCAAATCACCATAACTAGGAGTTTTCTAGCCTTTTCCTAGTTTATGCTTGCTCCCAATAGAGCGTGAATGAGAAACTTAAGTAAGGCAAAGAAAAGAGTGTTGAATTCTAGTCAGTCCATCTGCACCCATAGATTCTTGGGGTGGGATTTAAAGTGACCCTCTTAGATTCTTATTCTGAAATCTTGTAACAAAGTATACCTTATACATCTGAATTTGAAAATAATTTTATTTTTTTTGCTTTTTATTGTTTCTACTTCATTTACAATGCAACTGTGTGCAAGATAAGTGTCTGATGTATTTTTAGACTGCCTTTATAGATAAAACTTCCTAAATATTCAGGCCTTGCAGGTCTCCTTTAGCTATTGTTGAGTGTTATGTAAATTTGAAATTTTTCATTGTCTAACAAGAAAGCTAAACTCTCACCAGCTTAAGAATATTGACAAGCTCCTTTCTAGACTTCTGCATCTATAATTTCTGTTTTTATTAAAGATGAAAGCTTACAGTGTAACACTCTAAGGTAAATTCTTTTGTGTAATGTTTTTACTGGTGTAATTCCCTCAAGCAAAGAGATCATGGCACTCTCTGGAGCTGTGCAGATCTGTAAGTAGAAATGATCTTTCAACTCTAAGCTTGACAACTGAAAGAATAACCTGCGAATGAAAACTTACTATTTCAGCTCTTGTTACAACTTTATGTCTATCTTATCTTCTGCATGAAAATACCTCAAAACATCCTTTCACTATAGAAGCATGCAGTGTGCTATTCAGGAAATACAATGAAATAAAGTACAAGATATACTAATGCAAAATAATGGTTGACATTTAGCACACACAGAAGTCAGTAAAGTCAGTGCTATGCCCCCAAAGAAACCATATCTCACCTTCCGTGCATAAGCATATTCTTTAATATATGTGCACAAACTGGCTGAATTATGGTTTCCATGGGAACAGTATCTCTGGATATACACATTTGTCATTTCTCTGTGTAGAGCACTCATTAAGAAATTGCCTTTATCAATAGCCTTTGTTTCTTAGGCCACAGCAAAACATTCATAAAAAGTGGCATGAACATTGTGAACACAGAGATGGGTAATAGCTTATTTTTAAGTTTTCTGAGAGTGTTAGTCTAAACTTCTCCCTCTGATCTCAACTTTTAATCTTTTTGTTTAGTTGCAGCCTCTGCCTATGATTCTTATCAGACTAGATTTTACTGCTCACATATTTAAATACATTGTTAGATGTATATCACTCAAGCAAGATATATATATATATATATGTATATCCCTCAGCAAGATAGACAAGCAGAATTATTTAGAGGTTTCATAAATGTTGAAATTTAAACTGTGCTGCTAAAAAGGCTTGAATATGATTTAAAAACATAAAAGATCAGAAAGTTTCAAAGACGTTGATTTTACAGATTGAAGAGGACATGAGTTAACTATTTGACTGAAATATACTAAATAACAAAGCATAGGATGCTCGTTTTCTCATCAGAAGGAACAGGTAAGATTGCACTTTCTGCAATCACAAGCAATTGTACTTTCATGTTTATGCAATACAGCAATGACACATTCAATCATTGTTCATGACAAAATTTCATAATTAATACTTTTGATTCAGGATGTTTTGCTGTTGGGTTTTTTATAAGGAGATAGTTTTCTCAGTGTGTCATGAAAAGACTGAAAATTATTTTTTATTCATGCTTAAAGTTTTTATAATCTTTATCTATTTTTAAATAAAAATTATTTTCAAGACAGCCATGTGTGATCTGCCTCAAAATATCCGTAAGATCCATTAAAAAGAAATTTTTCTTACTGTGTTGCCATCTGCATTACTCTAAAGCAACTATGAATATTCTAACATGGGTTTTTCTACTTTTTTTCTGTATTGAGTTTTATTTTAGAAATTAGTGTTTGAGTAGTAATGAGAATGAAGTTTTATATTTCATTCTCATCTATTCATACTATCTGATGTAGTAATGAATGTGATGTACTTATTAAAGCATTATGTATAATGCTTTTTTGTGCACAACTCATAAAAAACTATTGAGGATTATCCTCTTTGAATGTGCATCCAAAGTTTTGCTTTAAATTTTGATTACATAATTATTATTTCAAATACATTTACCTCATTTCAATGAAAGATTTGTAAAACCTCAGTAAACTGTACTGCTACTGAAGTTGCCTACAGGTAATTTTTTTTTCTTAGAATTCTGGTTCTGGACCATCTTTAAGTCTTGTTTTAAGTCAAGAAAAACAATATGTTCAAGACAGAAAAAAGGATTCTTAGTCTAAAAAACCTCAAAGTAATGTATTTTCTAATTTTATTTGAAAAACATGAGTGCCCTGTCAAAGGACTGTTAACAAAAGAATCAAAATGTCAGAGATTTATGCCAAAACCCAAAACTACAGTATCTTTCTTGTGTTTCATGATCATACCTTGGACAGGAGTGTAGAGATATGTAATGCTTTTCCACTTGCCTGCTTATCTAAGGTATTTCATACTGATGTTGGTTGATACACCAATATTTTAAATGTTTTCTCTTATTTTACTTAAAATCTTTTCAAGTTTTAAAAAGTGTTGTTGTTGTCCTTGAAAAAATAAGAGAAAAATATGATAGGCTAGATCTGACTTATTTTGTATATGCTATATACATATATATGCTTGATTTACTCAGATAAGTATTCTAAGGTATTAGTAAGATAATAACGTAAATTAAGAGATCTCCAAAGATGTCTAATAAATTAGCATCTTTTTTTCTTTGGGAAAGAAATGCAGTATGGATAAGATGATAAATGTAGTATATTGATTTTTTTTTTTTTTTGGGAAAGACTGATGTGTAGTTGCCAGAAATGGAAACAGAGGATGACCTGGTATTAACTACAAACATAATCTGTTCAGATATCATTGGTTTTTTTGATGGAATGTATACAGACTTCCCAGTTCCTTTCAATACAGGATTTAGTTATAGGAAACATGACATATTTGGTTTGAAGAGGTAAACATTAATGTTGATGTAATGTTCAATAACAAAGTGAAGCAGTATCAATGAAGATGGCATTTGATGGTTGTTTAAACCTGCATTCTATCTGAAAATAGAAATATAAGTCTAATAAGTTAGGACATAAAATATTATGTTTACAGGCAGGTTTGAAAAATGTGATTTTTCAAAGATGTTTTAACAATTTATGAATCATCTTATGTTCCCCAGCTCACAAAATCCTCGATGCGGATCCATTTTGTTTAGAATGCTTCTCTTGAATTTAGCAAGAGAAAAAGTTACTTCCATCTAGTTTAATGTTTACCTGGCAGAAGCCACTCTCACAGGACTATTATAAAGATGTTCAGAGGACTCAGTGCAAGAGGTGTGTAACTACCTCTGTCTTAACCTGTTGGACAAGAACAGTTATCTCTAAACTATGGAAAAGAGAAATAATCAGTCAGAGCACAAAGATGTGGATAGTAGATTGCAACTACTGCCTGATGTGAGCCTACACCCCAAAGTATAGAATAAAAAATACTTGAATGAGGACCTAAATTAACAAGAGGTGTCAGAAAACTGTAGAGACAAGGCATCCTTGTCTTAATTTTCTTCAAATTTCTGGTACAAGAGAGAGGAGAAGCGAGAAAAAGAGAGAGAGAAAGAGAGAGAGAAAGAAAGAAAGAAAGAAAGAAAGAAAGAAAGAAAGAAAGAAAGAAAGAAAGAAAGAAAGAAAGAAAGAAAGAAAGAAAGAAAGAAAGAAAGAAAGAAAGAAAGAAAGAAAGAAAGAAAGAAAGAAAGAAAGAGAAAGAAAGAAAGAGAGAAAGAGAAAGAAAGAAAGAAAAAGAAAAAGAAAGAAAGAAAGAGAGAAAGAGAAACAGAGAAAGAAAATACAAAAGAAAGAGAAAATACAATTAAAACTGATAAAATCCCAAATTTTAAATACTTCCCTGAATTACAGGAATACTACTTGTTCTAGTCCCCTCCTCTATCATTGTTGGAATTTTCAAGACTACATCTTAAATGCAATGAAATCTGAAATGCCATTTTCAGGATATAAAACATAAGATGTTAATCCTATTCCCATTTTGTAAGAAAGAAAATAGTCAGTTTAGGAACAAAGATAGCTAAACTTCATTGTTGTCACTGCCAGAGCTAAAAAGAAAAACATACCAAGGCTGAGACTGAAATGTCAGATCTGCAACTACAGATGCCTAGAGGAGCTAGAAAAGAGGATACATAGAGTTAAGGGGAATAAAATGGGTATTTATTGAGAGCCTTCAAAGGCCACACCCTGGCAGTACCAGTGCCACTGTCGTGGCCCCTGCCTGGATGGAAGCAAAAGAGGGCTTGGTCACGAGATCTCACGTTTTTATAGGTTTTAGTCCATTTGCATGCAGGAATTAACTGTCCAATTAATAGCATCAAATCATGAAGCTTCATCTTCCTTGCTTCCTTGCTTGCCTGCTCTCCTCTTTTCACATTGTTTATGCTGAGGGCCTGAAGTTTGAAGAAATTGTCCTTGAGTCATCAGATGGAACAGGACTATTTTTTGTTCACCACCAAAGCACAACAGAGAAGCACGCCCAAGCAGAACAGAAAAACTTAAAACTTAAGGCATCAGTAGTACACCTTTCCAGAGCTGCCATCTGAATATGGCACCACATGCAGCAACACCTGCACCAGTCTGAGGCCAGAGACATTGAATAAGATGCATCATTTGAATAGCAAAGCCTGAGCGTTCAATAGAAGACATTAAAAACAGGAAAACAGACTCCATTCAATATTCACATACATAGATCATTTATGTACATACAAATAATATGATTTTTTCCTCATTTTCTCCAACTTCAGCCACTATCAAATCGTTTAGTATTTTCTGAAGACCTGGAAAACATTTAGACAACAGTAATGTTAGGATTGCAACTTAGACAATTTAACTCAGATGGAAGAGTTAGTCTTATATCCTTTGGTTGTTTCTGGAATTCTCAGAGTGATTCCAAGTCCTAAAACAGATGAAAGAGGTACATTTTATTCAGAACCACCTACAGTTACAACAAAACAGCAATCATAAATCAATATCTTACCTTGAAATTCTTCACATAATTTTTTTACCTTTACGGAGGGGAAACTGTGTGTGACACCAGTGCATGTCATCTGAAGCCTGTTGTCACATAACATTGTCTTATAAATAAACCCATATAGAATGACACAGAATTTTACCAATATCACATTCAGAATAAGGTTGTTTATTGTGGAATAGTAAAGCGCTTAAGGTGCAAAAGGTGTGTGTCTTGCAGTTATTGATTGTGCAGCTGAGCAGACATAAATATCTTACTAACATAATTGCATAACTAAATGTTCTGATACAGGCAGCTCTGGCAATTTTATGGAAGTTGTTAGTCATGGAAAATGCCTTTTTATAATAATCTAATGAAACGATGGAACCCATCCTGGAAAATCAACATAAATGTTATTTGCTCTTGCACAATTGCATACATAATTTATGGAGATGGCAGACAGGTTGACAGCAAGCTGATTCTTAGACAAATCTATTCTACACAACTGCAGTTAATCAAGTTACTCTTTGGCTGTGGTGAATGGAATGTTAGTGGTTGTAATCCCTAAACACATCAAGGAACCAAAGTTATTTGAAAAATTGTCTCTCCAAAACATGCAGCATCTTCCAAATCTTATCTGAATACTAAAAACAAGGAATCGTTCCCTTAAATATCATGTAACAAAGGCATAATATTTCTTTTATTCCCTTTGGTGGATAATAAATTTAATTTTTCTATGTTTATCCAACTATTTGGCTTCATCCTAATTTTGTCTTTCATGGGAGAAATAAGCCTTAAAAATATCTGCAGAAATAACCAAAAAAAAAAAAAAAAAAAAAATCAGAGATTTTTCAGAGTTTTGGAGAAATAAAAAAGCATCCTTGTTGCTTTTCTGAGTGAATGAACTGGCTATATTCTGTCAGTATTATTACAGCAAAAGTATTAGAGATTTATTTGGATTTTTCTTTTTTTTGGCAGCTATACTGCTAAACAGAAAAGGTCATCATATATATCTTGTCTGAGTGAGAATGAGCAATTATGAAAGCACATATAGAACTTGGAATGTTATCTAATAATCCAGATGCAAGATTTGAATCACCAATACCATATCTGAGCTATGTCGTAAATCACAGTTACAAATCAAATTTTTGATACTAGTTTGAATATTTATTTAAAAGTTTGGCAACTTTTCAAAAGGGAAATATGGCTTAGAACACCACACAGAATGTCTTACTTGAAATTTATTCAAATACCATCTTTTAAGATATGTATGTCCATGCTCATATAAGTTTCAGATATATTGTCATTTTTTTATATTATCATATTTTTCAAATTAAGTGTGTATGTAAATATTTAACTGGTTATATTTCATGATAATGGACTGTTTATCACTTCTTGTACTATGGAAAGTCAGATTGAAGGATATCTGGGGCAAAATAGCAATCAATAGGAACTTTTTATCTTGGCTTTGGGGCGCTGAGAAAAACATTGAGAATTTTACGAAACTAGTGAACAGTTGTGTAGGAGATTTTTCTCAGGCAAATCATGAGGGATTAGATGATTGAATTATAATTGCAAAAGAAGTATTGACTGTTAGCTTCTAATCTGTGAAGAGAAAAATAATCTTGAAGAGAATCCAATCTGTTATTATATTATAGGTCTTCAAAAATTTGACAAATATCTTGATGATTAAAATATAGAATCACAATGTGGGAGATCTAGATTTGCTATTTCATTTTGGTAGATATGGATCCACATATCTCATGGAAATGTCCAAAGCTCCAGATCAGATGTATGTAATACACTGAAAGATGTTTCTTCACCAATTCTATTGTTCCTGGATAACTGTGTATGCAAGATTGTAAAAGTCCTAAAGGCAGAGGGAGGTGGTACAGACAGGCCTAAATGTAGTCTCTGAACCCTGAACTCTTTTCTCTTTCTATTTTGCATATTAATTACCTAGAAACAGAAAAAAACCCAAAACCAACCAAGCAAAAAAACCGCAAAGGAAAATAAAAAAAAAACCCAAAAAGTTTCCTTCCTCTGGTAAAGCTACTCTTTCTCTCTCTAGTCAAACTTATTTTTTGTTTTTCTTCTTTATTAAAGGGAAACTAATTCAGGCTGCAAGATGCTATTATTCCTACATCAGAAATGCACGTGGTGAGGGTGCATTTGGTCTCAGTTTGTGTTTTAGTGGTCTCAGTATTTTCCCTAGTGAGACACCACTCATTCTTGGTTTCTGCTTGGTCATTGAGAAGTTAGCTGTAACTCTTGGAGCAGCCATCCAGCCAATTTCTTAGCCATTTAGCAGTTCATACATCAAGTTCATATTTCTTCAATTTGGCAGTAAGAGTATTGTCCAGTATAGGAGCAGTAGCGAAAGTCTTACAAAGGTTCAGGTAGATGCAATCAGTAGTTCTTCCTCTATCCACTGAAGAAGCACCTCAGTTCTGGAAGACCACTAGATTAATCAGGGATGGTTTGCCCTTGGTGAAATGTTGGCTTCCTCTAATCACCAGTTTTCCATATGTTTTGACATGTTGTTTGGGAGGATATGTTCCATTCTGTCACAGAGTTAAAGATGACTGGCCAGTAGTAGAGTCCTCCTTCTTTAAAATGTGTTCAATATTCCCTTCACTCCAGTTATCAGGAACATTTTCTGACTGTCATGCCTTTCCAAATATGATGGTAGTGACTTAATGACTCCATCAATCAATTCCCTCAGGACACTAATATACCTAAATAACACAAAGTATAGCTTGTTTTCACATGCTGGTAAGCCTTAAGCATGAACTTAATTACAAGGTATCAAGTGATTACAGAATTTTAATGTAAAAAATTTTGCTACACAAAGAGCATAACAATGAAGTCTATCAACCTCTGCATACTTACCATGTACCACATATTTGATTTGGGATGTAGGATGCACCATTTCCTTGACTCACAGTAATACTTTTATTGCTGTAAACAGCTCAGTTACAGTCTCCATTATCTGTTCTACTGCCTTTTGAAGTTGTGTATAATTTCTCACTCAGTTTCCTAAATTGGATCAGCTGAAATACTTTTTTAGCCAGAAAAGCATGTTCATCTCTGTTTACCTTCTTGTTTTCCAAAATGCACCCCTGTAGAAACTGACTAAAACAAAAGGATTAACTGAAATGGAGCCAACTCAGCAGATGAAAACTGCAAGAATACTGGCAGAAATAGCACCCAGCTTTTCAAGTTTGACAATATAAATAATGTTAACTGCTATGCAAATTTTTGCATGAAACTGTTGTTTATTCTACAAACATTTGTGCAATTCATGAAGGCAGCAGCTGGTAATCATTGTTAAAGCACTTGAAAACCTAACTGGGAATATTAAAGGAACTGGACTTAATGAATACACAAATTTGTGGGTTTATTAATTTGTTTGTTTCCTCTAAGCACTTATTGAATAACATCATTTCTTTGAGAATAAAGTGATGCTGATGAGTTTCTAGAAAAAAAGTTTTGGAAGGATAGAATTCACAAGCAACACGCATAAAACCTTAAATTGTCTTGGACTAACAGGGGCAGTATCAAGTATTAACTCCAAATAATGATTGGCACACTACTATATTTTAGGAAAAAAAGCCCAGAACAAATGGTGTCCTACCTCAGACAGTTGTCTGACATTTAAGAACAGCTTATTCTCCCACCTACATATTTTCTCAGTGGCTCATTTCATAATATGAACTCACTTATCTGTCTTGCTTATTAGCAAGATTTTTTTAGAGCTTTAAGATGGGTAGCTTCTAAACTAGTTAATTGGGAGGAAGATGGGAGGTGGGTGTTGTTCAAGAAGTGTGAGGAGCTGGTATGTAAATTGTGTGCATCTCATGGATGTGAAAATGTCCATTTATGATTTTCCTCCATCACAGATCAAGTGCTGTAAATATTATGTGTGCCTGCTATGTACTGCAGTGGGTGAAGTTGTTTCAGTCACATATCTTTTTAGAAACAGTAATTCTGGAAATAAGAGTCATACATAACCACAAGAAAAGGAGATGTCCATATCCTCTTTTTTTTTATTTTTTTAATTTTTTTCCACCTCTGCTTTTGTTATGTTTTGTTATGTTTTGTTACCCCACTGTAACAGCTTCCCTGAAAAATTTCAGATTCAGTAGCAGATAACAATTGAAAAAAGTTCCTTCTAGTACATTTTATGTACTGAGAATGTAGACCAGTAAGAAAAAAGTGATATTTAAAAACCCCATATTTCATTTTTACTGAATTTCTGCTGCCTCCATTGATTCATGACACAGAACCCAGCACACAAAAGCATCAAAGATGTGAGGTCTGGTGTGGTATCATAATGAAAACTCTAAACCTAATAATAATAATAGAACTGATTTAAAGGTTCCTTAGTAGCACCTTACGGAGTGCCATGTAACTCAAATTTCCTTAATAGAGACACAGATATGCCACATTTTATCTGTATGTGTTTATTGCTTAGACTATTTTTTAAGGGCTATAGATACTGAGAAGTGTATTCAGATACTGAGAAGTGTGTTCTTAAAGATTAATAGCTAGATCCAGTGTTAACATCACACAAATTTCACCAGGGAGCTATAAAACTTCAAGGAGGAGATTATAATGAGGCAGAGAGATATTATGGGTATTATTTACCGTATGCTATAAGGTGATATTACCAACCTTGTACACAACAAAGGTGTACTCATTATTTTATTGTCTTGAACAAAGAGGAAGCGCAAGAGAGGCTGATGTGACTGGGGCACTGCCAGGAGCACCTGCAGGAGATTTAAATGGCCCTGTGGAGCACCAGGAACCGGGAGCACGGCAGGCAGGGTGGCCAAACAGGGACTGCAACTTGTGCACACACCCACAGAAGGGTGTGTGAGGAGGGCTGTGCACCCTGCTCGCAGGTCCAGAGCCCTGCAGGGAGGGGCTCCATGTCTCTGCCATAATGGTGGGCACTCACCTCGGGATTAAAACCAATGATTCTACACAGAAAGCTCCTGAGATGCCTGGGGATAAGGCAAGGTCCCTGAACGCTAGAAGAATGTCATCCCAATCTACAAGAAGGGCATAAAGGAGGATCTACAATCACAGTCCTCTGTCAGTTTTACTTCAGTTCCTGGTAAAGATCTGGAGTGCATGTTTATGTTTGAAATCTAATAAGAAGGAAGGGCTGGGAAAAGTCAGCATGGATTCACTAAGAGCAAATTGTGCTTGGCAAACCTGTACATATCTTATGACAAAGTATCCTGCTTAGTTGGGAGAATGGGAGAAGCTGTTTACTTGGATTTCTCCAGGCTTTCCATGTGGCTTCCCCTCAGCTGCCTCCTAAAGAGTCTGATGCACTACCTGTCTGCGGGGCAGCTCTGTGGAAAGGGACCCTGGGGGTCCTGGTGGATGAACAGTGAGCTGCTGTGGCAGAGAAGGACAACAGGAAGCTTGATTGCATTAACAAGGACGTCACCAGAAAAGATAAGTCATTATCTGACTTTGCTGCTCAGTGCCTGCAAGACCACATCTGGAATTTTGGCCCTGGTTCTGGAAAAGAGACATGGACAGCCTGGAGAGGGTCCAGAGAAGGACCAGGAAGATGATCAAAGAAATGAGAAGCCTGCTATGCAAGGAAAAGCTGAGAGAACTGCATTTGTTCTGCATTGAGAAAAGTAGGTTTGGGAAAGATCTTACTACCATGTTCCAGTTTTAAAAGGGTGACTAGAAAGAAGAAGACTCCTTTTAAGAAAGAAGTTATGATGTAAAGGTAAGAGGTAATGGGTGCAAATTACTCCTGGGGAGATTCTAACTGGACACAAGAGGAAAATTTTTCCCGACAACAATTAGCCATAATCTCCCCAGCAGTGGCAATGTTGGACACTTGTAAGATCCAGCTGGCTAGGGTGTTGGGACATATGGTCTAGACCATGCTTTTGACAAGAAAGGTTGGTCCAGATGATTCCTTCCTACCAGTTGTTCTATGACTCTATCAAACATTAAAGAATTTGCTGTGCTGATTTTATGCTAAATTCATAACAAGCACTCCAAGAATTTAAAATAATACTAATAGTTAATTTTTTTTCCTTTATTTTTAAGTGGCTGTTAGGCAAAATTGCGTTTTCATATATATGGGTATTTTAAATGAGTGTATCCACTTGGATAAAGAGCCAACTTAGTATTTATTCATTCCTTGAATTAAAGTCCTGTTAATGTTTGGAAATGTCATAACATTTTCATGTTTTCAAACCTGTATTTTTTCTGACCTTGGCTATGCTTTGAGATTATCAGACCAGAATACTGTAATAGAATCTGAGTTTAAAAAATTCTATGTTCCTGTACCCTGAAATAAAGCTTTTTTTGTCTAAAAATGTACAAGTAGAATTGAGCAACAGAAAGTTTGGGTTATTATTTCCAACCTACAGCAATTCCCTACTGTACATCAAGATGGATTCCACAGTTTTCAGAATTTTATTTGAAAATGTGGAGTCATCAGACAAGTCAAGGCACTTGCCTGGGAGAAAATTTTGCCCATGCCCATCAGTCTCAACCAAACAGGCATGTATTTGAAGTTGACTTTTTAATCCCATGCAATCTATTAGAAGTGCTAAGGATACCTTTTCCTTTCTTTTTGAATATAAATATTGTCCATATTGTATATGAAGAAGTTTCTAATGTTAAAAAAAACTCTTGAAAAAGCTTTCAATTTGATAATTTTTTATTTTACATTAAAATCTATTAATTGGAAAAAAAATCTAATACTTCATCATAAGACATATTTTCATACATAAGGCACAAACCCCATTGGTTTTAGTTTGTTTTTCATCCTTTTAACTGAAAACTAGAAGATCTTGATTATTATTTCTTTGAGAAAGAAATGAAATCATGCAATTAAGAAAGCCAGAAACAGTCCAACAAAACCCAATAAACTTACCTCTCTCTCCCAAGTTATTAGGAAGAGCAGGTTCTGATAAAGTCATTCAGTATGGGCTCCACCAATGCTTTTACAAGTCTTGTCTGCAGTATAGATGAGGGTTATGGTGGGCCAGAAGTGCCAGTCTGGTGCTTTAATGATGTATCAGTCATAGTCAAATGCCAAACTGTTTATCAAGCTAAATGCCAAACAGCGTTTCCTGGGATAGCTGCAAGACTAGTTTCTACTTTATGTTAAGTTTGAAAAGTAGATTAGCTTTGAATAGAGGATGCTTTTCATATACCCAGGTTTTGGTGGTGTTTGTTGGTATGTTTATTAGTTTTGCAAGCAGGATGAAACCTGTACAAATTCATACCTTTTTTACTTTTAGAGCTATGCTCCTAAGACCAGTCCTGTTTCATTTAGAGTAAAATTTTTTCCCCTTAAAATTACTTTTTTTTTTTTTTTCCCCGCAAAATTGTAACCAATTAGAATTACCATCTTACTGGTAACCCAAAGGTTTGGACACCTGAATCTTTACAGCTGGAATTTACCATCAGGCTTCTGTAGTTTTTAGAATTTGTTTTCATGGAAAATACATGGCTTTTGGAAGGGAACTCTAAATATAATACTGAGCCAAGACTAAATATGAGAAAATAAAAAAAGTCAGATTTTTTGGCTTTGTGCCATCATTTCTGAACTATGAGCAAGTGTAACCATTTACTGCCAAGTTTAAAGGAGGAGAAAGAGCAAATGTACTTATCAGCTCAAGCAGAATTAAGCTGGAGGGTTTTACATCATTATATTAATTTCTGGATGAAAATACACAATAATAAATTTGAAAACATAATGTAGCAGATATAAATCGCATCTGAAATATTTATTTTGAACAAATGAAATATAATGGCTACTGAAAGACCAAGTGAATTTGTACACTGTTTCTGTCACCAGCTTCAAGAAAGGGATTTTTCAATGCAAGGGGGTTTTTATTGTCTTAAATAGGCATTGATCTGAATTTGATTTTTACTCCTAATTTTTTACAGATGACATTGCTTTTTTCAGGTTTCCCAAAGAAACTGCACTGCTACAAATGGAAGAAAAAGGATTAAATCTATGAATAATTTATTTTTGTGACAAGAAAAATTTATCCTTGCCTGCTCATTATGAAGATTCCGAAAGAGGTTTACTTTCTCACAGTCTCACATGTGCTTCTCACAGGAGGCAACATTGAAACCCTGCTGCTACCAAAACCTTGCCATGCAAGCCCAATACAACAGAAATTAACCATTTAGAGAGTCATGTGCATAGTTAGTCTAGGACAGCAGCAAGCTGAGTTAAAGATTTTGAAGGATTTCACTGGAATGAAGAGGCCTTGACTCTGCATAAACACTGCTCAGCAATAACAAAAAAATCTCTATAATCATCACTTGCATTCAGCACAAAACAAAGACCCATATTATCCATATTATAGCCACTGTGAAGAAAATTAACTCTGCCCCAGACAAAGTACTACAGTTCTTTACAAGACCATTCCATGACTTGATTGGTATTGTTTCAGTGATTTTATATGGATAATGCAGGTGTTTTATAAAGCAACCATTGAGATCTTCAAACTCCCGTTGCTTAACTTCTTTTGTGCATTCCTCAGAAGAATAAACAAAACAAAACAAAACAAAAAAAAAACAAACCAAAAACCATAAACACAAACAAACAAAACAAAAAAAACCAACAAGCCAAAAAAAAAACCAACCAACAAACGAACAAGAAATCTCATTCTTGGCTTAAATTTACACTGCAATCAGTGTTGCTCTGGCTTCTACTGTGTGAGAACAATATAGTATTGTCCTATGCTTGCATTCAGTTATAAGTCACTATATTGTGATTTCGGCTATATTAAATGTTAAATAGAATATCTGTAATAGCAGAGTCTTGTGATAGATCCAGGTATAAAAGTAGCACCCAGTAGAAGATATTAAGCAGTGTTAAGTGGAGATAGCCTTTTTCAAAAAGGGGGTGAAAATCAGGTGCTATGGGCAGCAGAGCCACCTTCTATCTTGCTTCAGTTGTAGTTACAGGAACATCACTTCTTAAACCCCTAGTTGTATCAGGACTGTCAGTAAAGCAAATAAGATACCTCTGAAAATGGATCATGAGTGACAGCTTAATGGTATGCAGGAAGATGTAAGACCTTTGCTACTTTGTTGAAAACAGCTGTAGGTTCATGCAGATGTTTATAGTGGTTATTATACAAAACTTCATGACAATCAGCAGAAGCACTGCTAGCAGAGCAAAAGCTAAATTAAAAAAAGGGCTACTTTTGTGGGGAAGCTTGACATTTCCTTCATCCTTGCAGAATTGATAGTTTAAAACTTTTGGGGGGGAGTATTTTGAGTTTTCGGGGGTGTCTTTTGGTAACTTTACTGAAATTTAATAATCAAATTGTCATATGAAGAAAAGAATGTTAGATTTAAAAATAAATTTTAAAAATTAGATTAAAAATAATAACATTTTAAATTTATAAATTATAAAGAAAACACAGAAAATCATTGAAATATTAGCCTTTGTAACAACAGATTAATTAGAACGACATTTATTCAATCTGTGAAATGGTAGAGAGGAGAGGGGAAGTGAGGAGAAAGGAAGAGGAAGAGGAAGTGGAAGAGGAAGAGGAAGAGGAGAAGGCCATGTCTAAGTTTAAGTCTATTTTTAAAGCCTATGTGTCAGAAAACACAGAGAATATATATATAATTATACATATTAGGAATAAAAAAACTAGCAGTAGTTGTCTTTTTTCTCATTTTTAATGAATGCACATAGACACAAACAGAACTTAAAAGAAAAGTGATATGGATGATAAGGTGATGTGATATGCACTGATCTAGTGCAATTGCTGCTGAGAACTCTTGGTCTGACAGGTAGTTCATCAGATGGTCTCTGGCTCGTTTCTTCACTCTGTGTTGTGATATGGTTCAACTTTCTGGGTCTGAGCAAAAACCCTGTTGAGTCTTTTATTTTCTCTTTTTTTATTTTTTTTTTTTCTCCAGTAAAGTATCACAGAAAAGGAGATAGAAGAAAAATGGTCCTTTTCTTTTATATGACACTCACTCTGTAAGAGAAAACAAAATACAACTCAACGTTTCTTAAGATTATTCTGATGATTAGTTGAGTCGTTTTGAGTTCCCACTCATCAACCAAAGTCAAGGCATAGCAGTAAACCTAGTGGTGCACAAAGAGGGTCTCAAGTAAGCTAAGATCCACTTTTCAACCCTGAAATTTTACCATCTCCAATTTTTCCTCTTCCAAGAATTCTCAAATTCATGAGAAAGAGGTCTTATCATTTTATCCAGTGTAGATTTAACATTTCATACCTTGACTTTCTGAGTCATACTCTTTGTAGGTGTTAAGAGCAATGTAGAAAGTGAAACTAGACATCAAATTAATAGATATTATTATTTTGAATCAATATTCTTGGTTGCTTCTAGCCCTGCCTCTCTTCTGAGATATTGAGATGCATTCTCAATTGTGCTGCCTGTGTTGTCTTTTTCACAGCTTTCTCATAAACCCATATTGTATTTATATGTAGTTATATTAACTTGGGACATTTTAAAAATTTCACTTTTTTTGTGCATAGTCCTCTGGTGTAGACTGCATTTCTAATTACAGCACAATGAAATATATCCTTTATCTCTCTGTGAAGCAGGGCACTAACAAAGTTTCATGTTCTGTCTTTTCACACATAAACCAAAATCTAATTCATTGCTTAACTCCTATATTTGTTAATGTTTGACCTCCCCATAAATTTTCTCAGTGCTTAAACAATGGGTTGCAGGAATCAGCAAGCTAAACTTCTACTGTGTAAGAATTCCAGCTATGCATGCTATTTGAGAAAGCTTGTAGATACAGTAAGTCCAAAAGATGAATCAATAATATTCATAGGGACAAAAACACTCCGCCATTTCAAATACTGTGACTTTCAGATGTCATCTCATTTTGTACAGAATAGAATAAATTTCTCCTACTGGCAAGTCTTGAACTTTTCTACAGCTCATCATGGAGTATACTGATCAGGACTGGCATGTCAGTGTTATGCTTAGAGTTTAGATATGTTATGGGGACTCAGTTGCAGCCTTATGTAAGCCCATTAGTGAAGGACTGAAAGAAAAGTCACATCTCTCTTTACAAGAAAAATAGCAAGCATGAAAAGACAAATGAAGATCCCACTTTAGATAGCTGGTAGAGAAATGCAAGATAATTGAGATGATAGGTTCACATTTAGTTTAATTGTTTGAGAAACATATATCTCATAAAAATATATTAATGAAGATCAGAGAGCATAACAGTCTAAGAGACTGTTCCTATCCATGCCTAGGGTGAGTCTCTCAGTCCTAGACAGCAGCTTCTAGAGCCAGAGTGTAAAAGCTATAATCTGAAGAAACTCTGAAGGCATTGACTAAAAATCATTAATATACTGTGAGGATACTGTAGTGTGAGAAGGTGTTTAAGAACTCCTTTTATGTGGGATTGCCAGCCCTCTGTGCTATGTGTAGTCTGCCTAAGAGCAAGAGGCAGCAGCTGCTGGCAGAGCTGTAGCGTGGGAATGGGAGCAAAGGGAGAACAGCTCATGAAATTCATGTAGCAAAACTTCACAACCACAATCTTCAAGGAGCAAGCAGGAGAAAGCAAGCAACCAGCTTGCCTCAGAATGGCCTCACCAAAGGAGAAGACTATTAATAATAGATTATGTTTTAGGAATTAAATATGTTCTGTTATTTTGTCTAACTTTAAATATTTTCTTGTTTGCTTAAATAACTGACTGCTGTTTGCAGTAGAAGGAAACTGATCTTCACAATATGTAGTTTAATACTCTGATGTCTTTGGGTGTAGCCCTGAACCAGTGCTTTATCAGCTCCCCAAATTACTTGAATATTGTCCTATTTGCTGCCAATCAAGTATTGGCAAAAAGGTTACAATTACTTCATATGCAAAAAAGGACAAGGCCAATTTTTTTCCCATTCCATTTATTTGTAAAGATTTTTTTAAAAAATTATTATCATTAATGTATTACCAAAAAAAAAGGTTTCTGGTGAAAACAGCCAACTGGCAGAGATGTGAGAACAATGGACCAAGGTGTAAATAAAAAAAAAAAAAATTAAAAAATCAAAATGCTATACTAATTACATGAGAAAGAGAATACTGTCAGCAACTGCTTGGTCCCTATTGTTGTAGGAAATGATAGTAGTGATTGGAATTGAAAGAACGAAGATGCTGTAAGTGAGAAGGCACACAGGTGCTAAAATGATTAATGTTACATCTAAACAGTACAGGTGTCTGGCATTTCTTGAAATGCCCAAGAAATAAATGGGATATTTATTCTCCTTGACAGGAAGAGGAAAAGTTTGTGCTTGATTCTCCATCTCAACAAATGAAGTGTTGAGTGAACTGTTCTGTTGATTTATTATAGTGGTATCAGCTAACAGTCGCATTGAAAAATTTCCCTTGGTATTTTCTGTATGTGTCACTGTTTCACATATTTCCTCTCTAACCATGAATATTAAAATTTAGAATACACTGCATTCAATCTGGTAAAGCAGATGGACATGAGAGACCTCTGATACAGCTAATTCTGCTCTGTCTCTTTCTTTCTCACATTGTGGTTTCACCCCAGCTGGAAACCAAGCACCACCCAGGCACTTGTTCAGCTTCTCCACCCTGAGCAGAGAGAATCAGAAGGATAAAACATGACAAAACCTGTCGGGTTGACATAAAGACAGTTTAACAGGTAAAGCAAAATCACACATACACAAGCAAAATAAAGCAAGGAATTAATTTTCTACATTGCATGGGCAGGCAGGTGCTCAGCCATCTCCAGGAAAGCAGGGCCCCATCATGCATAATTGTGACTTGGGGAAACAAATGCCATAATGCTGAACATCCCTTCTTCGTACTTCTCTCAGCTTTATATGGTCAGCATGATGCCATTTGGTGCAGAATATCCCTTTGCTCAGCTGGGGTCAGCTGTCCCGGCTGGGTCCCCTCCCAGCTTCTCGTGCACTCCCAGCCTCCTCACTGATGGAGTGATAGGAAAAGCAGGAAAGTCCTTGACTCATAGACTAAGCACTGCTCAGAAATAACCAACTAATCTCTATGTTATTGACATTCTTTTGAGCATAAGTACAAAACGTAAACCTGTGATAAAATATAAATCTAGACTTACACTAGTCAAAATCATCACATATGTAAAGCAAAATATAAATCCAAAGCCTGCATATTTTCTTGTAATTTGTTTTTGGAATTCTTAGATTTAGATCTTGATCTTATTTCTCTGCTCTAGATCAATACATGCATCAATATATATGTTTAGATTTTAGTATAGAACATAGTCCTCTTCCAATGACTTATTCATCTGAACAATTTTGCTTCTGTAGTTGTTTCATCATGAATGGTCTGGAACTCAGCCACTTGAAAATTTTGTTATGGGAAGTTAATCTCCACCTCACTTTCTAAAACTTCATATGCTTGAGAAAAATTGCATCACTTCTCCGTTTTACTAGTCCATTTTTGAAAAACAAACAAGCAAAATACTATCACAAAATCTTTATCTGATGTACAATAGCTTAAAATTTCACTGAGAAATAAGAAAACTCACTGATGTAGGTATATGTTAAACCTACCATCCATTCATATTGTTGTAGACTCACAAAATATATGCATTTCCATTTTCCTATTAAACAACATTAAAAATTAACTTTTGTTAGGAACACTGTTATGTAAAAATAAGTGGAAATCTTGGAATAATTCATGAACCTGGCCTGATACATCTGGTAATGCAATCGTCATTTTCCTGTGGAGTAGAAAAATATTTCAGAGTATTAGTATTTCAAACAAAAGTTATTTGCATTAAGCTTGTTTGGTATTTTGTGGAGAGTTTGTTTGTTTGTTTATTTGTTTTTCTAATAAGGCATCTGCTCTCTTTTTGGATAAAGCTTTATTATGGAGGGCAAGACAGAGAGCCAGGAGCTCATTTATGCATTTTGTGAGATTTTCTTTCTATCCATGTTCTGTTAGTTTCCTGTAAAAAGAAGGAGGGAGGAAACAAGGGAGGGAGGAGGGAAGGAAGGGACTGAGGCAGGAAGGAAGGAAGGAAGGAAGGAAGGAAGGAAGGAAGGAAGGAAGGAAGGAAGGAAGGAAGGAAGGAAGGAAGGAAGGAAGGAAGGAAGGAAGGAAGGAAGGAAGGAAGGAAGGAAGGAAGGAAGGAAGGAAGGAAGGAAGGAAGGCATAGATTAGGATTTTGCCCATAAATGTATATTGTATATTTTGCTGACAACCCACCAGAATCTTGTGGAAAAAAGTTGTTGAACTGGTTTATTTTGACAGCTTGATATTTAAAAAAAAAGAAGAAAAGAAAAAGGAAAAAAAAGAGAAAGTTTGTTTTTATCAAGAAAATTAATTGAGTAATTGATTGTAGGTACATTTGATGAAATAGATATGTTCTTGCAAAACAGTATTTTAATCCAATTATTACATTTTAAATTACTTCTTATTCTAACATTTAATATCATTTGTGAACTATTTTGAGTATATAATGGTTTCTGTATTTGCCAGTATAACAAATGGTCTCTCTAGATACAACCTGTTTTTTCTAACATGAATTGAAATAAGAGTATAATTACTAATGCTAATTAATTTTAATGTAATACCAATTCCTTGTTATTTAAAAATGAGCTCTACCACTGCTCAAATTTGAAGTACTATGTCCATATACCTTGTTTGCCACAGTCCTGTGAAATACCTCTTAGTGTCATTTATTCTTAAGGATGATGACATTTTCATCCTGTTATATTATATAATCTATAAGTAGGAAACTCTTCACAATGTTGCGGTTGCTAGTCTTATCAAGTTCTATAATTAAAAACCTTTAAATATAATGATTGACAAAGGAAACCTGTTGTGAGAAAATGACAGATGCCAACAGAGCTTTCAATCAATATAACTGCAAGAGTTTAGTGCATAGTTCTTCCTAGAATTGTCACGTGCTGAATTTGATTGGTCCACTTTCATTAATTTATTCCCTCAACAGCAATCACATACCTGGATAGGGTCATGCCCCACTTTTTTCTTGACAGTTATCCTGGTTGTTTTGTGTTAGTGGCAAAGTTAACTTTGCATCAATCCCTGCATCTGTACTCCAACGTTCTTCCAATCTACTGAGCAGATGGTTTCACTATAGCTTTACAGTAGTTATAGCTCTTTTTTCAGGAAGTTTTCCTTTCGTGTGCAGGGGGAGGAATCTACTAACATAAAAAACAAGTTCAGTTTTTGATGATGCTCTAATGTCACCAGCTCTGTAGAAATATGATTTAATTATTAGTTAATTAGTGCATTAGATACTAAACGAAATCCATGTTCAATCACAGGCTTTCTGAAATATTTGAGCAAAGTCATGTAGTCACAGATTTATGCACTCCTTATCCTTATGCTTGTGATTGCAGTCCCCTGTCATAGTCCACACAGAGAGACCAGTTCTTCAAAGAGGGATAAAGTTGTTTTAGGAAGTTTCTGAAGGTTTTTCTAGCCTGCAGAATTTCTGAACATATTCTCAAACCTTATTTTTACCTGCAAGATATGCTATTAAGCTGTATACAGTACTCTTTATCTAAGTAATAAATGCTCAATCTATGCTTGTGCATCATTCTCTTATTAAATCCAAGACATAGCACTGTACCACTTACCAAAAAAAAATTAAACTCTAATCCAGTGGAAAACAGAACAATCTAGGAGTTATATGATATAAATTATATGAGCATTTAGATGTTGTCAAGGTACTAATAAGACAACTATTTAAGAGTGTTGTGGCAATTTTTCATAGAGATATTTCTGGAAAGCTGCAGGGAATTCATGAGCTAGTGTTTTATTTGTATGAAATATTAGATATCAGTTAATTTTTAAATAATTATTGCATGATATTCACGGTAAAATCACCTATACAAATATGACCAAATCTTAGTGCTATTACCACACATCAGGAATAACACAATGAGAATCATAATCCTGCCATCATACATTTCACTTCAGTGTTTTGTAGAATTTACCCCATCAACTATAAATACAAATCTGAAGCATGACCTTATGGAACTGAGGTGCAGATTAATATAATTTTTAAATGATCCTTTCACTGTAAATAGTAGATTGAGGAAACTGTTTAGGCTTGGCAGTCAGGGACATTCATTTACTTAATCACCCTCTCAATAATCAATAAAACTTGTCTTCTGGATCATTAAAAAAAATTCAAATCAACACATAGGAGCCTGAATATTAGACAACAAACACAAGACCTGTAACCTAACACATTTTAGTTCATCTTTGTTTTTTAGGTTTCTTAGAGATGGCGCATTAGTTTATGTGCTGGAATGAAAGGTTTCGCATGAGCAGAGCATGGATTTGAGTGAGATATGGTATCATTAGCATTTTTACTAAATTAGACAGTAATACTAAATAATTCTTTATTATTTGTGTTGGTGTAAATGGGAAGACTTTAGCCTGCAGGTGTGTCAGAGGGAACATGAAGATCAAAGACAAAAAAGAGAAGGTGCTGCATGACACAGGAGATAGTGTAGCCAAGGGAGACCCTGAGCTAGAGCAGATTTTTTCCTGACAGGATCTGTAGCATGTGTGAGAGCCCCCTGTGGAGCAGATATTTTTTTCCTGAAGGACTGCAGCTCATGGAGAATCCACACTGCAGGAGGGGAAAAGCGTGAAAGAAGAAAGAGAGAACTGTTATGGACTGACTATACCCCCATTTCTTATTCCCTGCAGTGATCAAGATGAGGATAGAAGAATCAGGAGCAAAGAAATGCAGCTGAGATTAGAAAAGAGTGAAGGAAAGAATTGTGTCGTTTCCTGTTTTCCATGACTCAAATTGATAATTGTATTTTTCTTTGAATCGTTAATATATTATATTAATGTTCCCTTAGTAGAATCTATTCTGCCTGCAGTGCCTAATTGGTACACCCAAGATGGTCCCCATTTTTCAATCCATGACCTTTACCTTCTTGTTTGTCTCGTTTTCTCCTGCTGTCATGCTAGGGGAAGGTGTGAGAAAGCAGCCGGGTGGGCATTTGATATATAATGGAGATGTTCTGGATAATTTTCCCTCAGAAATTTTCGTCTACATTTAGAAACTTTAAAGACACTTCTGCCCAATTTTTCCCTCTCTCTTTTTGTGTCCCACTTTTAGTTTTCATCAAGTATATACATCATGGTGGATAAACCCACCACAAATAGTACCTAAAGGAATATTTTCTAAATTCCAGTTCTAAAGGAGTTTAAGTAATACTTGTAAAATGTATTCTGCTTTGGTCTGTCAGAGACATGCATCTGATTTGGACTGTTTTATCATACTACTTGTGCATACAAAAGCAAATAACTTGACTTTTAAGCTGTAATAATGTTATTACATTGTAGCCCATGTGCTTAAATCCTGAAGCTTAAAAACTAAAGTAGTTTACAACTAAGACAAATATATTGAGTTTAACATGTTAGCAGGATCATAACTTTTAGAGATACTTTTTCATGCCTCTGTATGTGAGATGGTGTTACCATTTCCATTATAAATAATTTAAGGAATTTTAACTCACTAAGAGAAAAATCAGTGGTCTTACTGCATTTTAAAGAAATTATTATGCTTAATGCATTTTCCAGGCTGAAGTGAGCATATGATAAAATTTGACATTTTGCTCTAGGGGCTTTAATAAAGAATCTAGACATTCAGCTCTAACTAGACAATTTAAAAAGGTTTCTAAATGCTACTTTAAATGTAAAGTTTGTTTAAATGTGATGCAGTTATATGCCAGGATAGGATGATTTGGGAATGTATTTCTAGAACATACATTGTAATGACTGCCACTATTTGTCAAACAATGAGTGACAAGAGTAATGTTACTCAGAGGACAAGAGAGGAGTCACAGGAAGGAGAGGATATTTCTTGTCACCAGATTATCCAGGAATCATGGGTGCAAATTAGGAAGTAGAAAATATATAATTCCGAGACTTTAAAAGAAATACCAAAATTCTTAAATGTTGATTTATTTGTGTACTAGTAAAGAGTCTTACTGATTTCTTCTGAACTATGCTCTTGACTGAGGTAGACATTTAAAAAATTCCTGCATTGTTGCTGAGAGTGAGATGTTTTCAGCCCTTTCATCCATCTTTCTTAAAGTCTGGAACCAAAAGGGAAAAAAAAAATCAAGAGAAAGTGAAGAATGAGTGGTCGTCTGGCAAGCTGGGCTCACCCTGATCTGTTTCTTAACAAAATGAGCTAGGAATTACAAATACTTCAACCAATGTGGAGACCTTAAACACTAAAGGTTCTGTTGGAGTCATCTGAAGTTCCGTGATATGAGATCTGTATTTTATTCTAAAGCCCAATTTTTTAAGTTCTCACTTTCTTTCATCAAGGTTCTACAGCAGGATTAATGGAGCTAAAGTTAATATGAGGTCTTGATCATAACTGTCAAAAAATAAGGCAGGAGTGCTTTAATGGATGCATTATAGTTGGTCAATTGCTAAAATGTCATTAAAAAATACATTGACCACATCACAGTTTCTGAGTTTTATTTTGCCTTTTTTTTTAGCCCTGTAATGTTATTGATTATACAAAAAATGTGCACACAGTGTTCTAAAAGAGCAGTAAACACTTCAAATAAGCTTTGCATGTGGTAAATACTAGGACAAAAAAAAGACCCATAGTGGGCATATCTGGCCTTTGCAAAACCTGAGTGATTACCAGACTATTCTACATTTCTAAAGAGAGGTTTTAGTTCAGGAAATATCAGGTGTTGTTTTGTTGTATGGTTGGTTTGGAGCTTTTCCTTCTCTCCTAGAGAGACATTGCAAGACCCATTTTTTGCAACACCCTTTGTCTTAAAGCACAGTCAGTTTTGTCCACTTGGTATGCCCATATCAATTGAAGTACTTTTGTATTTAAATATTCGAATTATCCCAATCTGTTGAAGTCATCATGATCAGATAAAAGGTTTTGATTTGTAGACTTGATGAAGAGCTCATTAGACACCCCCACAAAAGTTTTGTAGACCCTGTGAGATTTGTAGTGCTGAGTTCTTGCCCATGTTGCAGGTGAACCATCTGAGGAGCTAAAAGGGCAGACCTGCCTTGAAAATAAAGCTTTTACATTTTTTTCTTTTTTGTTTTTCTCCCATGACACCCTCTTGAGCCTTCAAAAATAGTTGCTGCATGCTTTATTTTTTTATACTATATTCTGTCTCACTGGAATTATATCTGGAATTCTATCCTCCATAGTCTTTGAAAACCTCTAACCACATTTCTTGTTTGTTAAATAATTATCTGGGTTTAGGGTTTTAATTCAAAACTGCTTTTGTACATTTAGAAATACTACTTTAATTTCTAATCATAGTACATAGAGCAGTGATTTAAGTATCTGTTCCTCTTATAAGAAAGATTACTATAATGCTAATTCATGTATTATGCAGACTGCTATTAAACATTTAGTATAGATTTTAATAATAGACCTGATTGATACTTCAGAAGAAACTATCTATTCTGAACAAACTCACAAGGCATGGTTTTCTGTTTCGAAAAGTTCATTTCCATCTAGTCCTGGTTTTAAGAGTATGGCAGCTAATTTGCAACAGTGCTCATTGCCTCTAATCTGACTTTGATTCTTACTATTGAGCCTTAGACTTCTGGAGAAGGTTAGAAAAACAACCAAATAGAAAAAAACGTAAGAATCAAGCAAGCAAGCAAGGAAGGATATAGGCTTGGTCAGTAGATGGCAGTAAGAGCCAGCAAGAAGCCTGCAGGCTCAGCTCAGACCTATAGCACATTAATCATACATGCAGCAAATTCCACACAGTACTAGCTGACAAAGACCTTGCTTTGCTACAATCAATCTTTATTCACCACTAGATTACAGTGGTTAGATATACTTGATTGCCTCAGATCCAGGATAAAGCTTATAAAAAACTATATACGTAATCGGCTTAATATTTTCTATTGTATTTTAGATTTTGTTTTCTATTTTAAACTGAGCTTTGGATGAAATTGATCTATTCTTATCTCTGTTATGTGACCAGACATTCCATCTGTCACCTTGACTGCAAAGTTGTAATTTTAATGTTTGGCTCAGTAAATGTTTAAAGTGGCATTCTGTTATTTACAAAGTGAAGAATGCAGCTAATAGACTGTAGCTGAAGGAGAACTGTCTTAGCTCACTTGTCTTTATTCCAAGAGTTTTATTACTGCACGTCTGTGTTATAAGATGAAATAGCACCACAGTTGTGAAATAAATGCTGTATTGCACTGCAGAATCCATTTTGTACAGCTCTATTCTCTGGTCTCATTTTCTATTTTAAAAAGTCAGAATGTATCAAGGATGTTCACTTTGAAAAGTTAACAATGCAAACATTCTCCTACCATACACTCAACAGCAGGAACTTTATATGTGTATTTCAAATAAAAAGGAAAAAAAGCAATAATGATGCGGATTTTGCTTACATTTAATTTTATAATGAAAAATCTTTTTTAAAAATGTATGCTTAAGCTTGTGTCACTTTGCAGATTTGAAGTACTTAGTTTATATGAAATTTAACTCTGTGCTATATTTCTTTATTTGGTTCTATTTGTGCAATCTATATACTTCTGTATCAGTTCCATGATGTTTAATTATTCAACAGCCCTTTCTCCATGAAAGAAATATCTGTTAGTTTTCTGCTTCTCATTCACTAATGCAAATATGCAAAATGAAACAAAAAAATTAGAATCCTAAAGCACCTTACCGTATGCGGTTGTGTGTTGTGTTTTAACATAATAACACCTAAATAACACTCTGTAATATTAAAAAAATATTAGCACATCACATGGAATAGAAAACATTTGTTTTAATCAGTTATAACTACAGAGGTTGATGTGGGGTACAAGATAGAAAAGAATCAGAGAAGGTCTGTTGAAAAACAAACACACACAACACACACACACAGACACTCACTCTATATATGTGTGTGTGTGTAATCAGAGATGGTGGCAGGATAAGAATTCTAGTATTTTTCAGTATTAGGAATCTCTACAGGGCTTCTGAGTACCTGCCTTTGCTGTTTGATGCTTCCTTTAAAAAGGAGCTGCCATAGTTCAAATGCAGATATACAAGTGAATTAACATCTCCCCCCAGTCCCTCCCTGGGCTACAATGCTGTTTTATATTCTGCTGAAATCAGCTGAAGTGTGTCGGACTGGTATAGAAAGAAAACAACAGGTGGTGATTTCAGATTTCCCAGGTGAGGACTGCAATCAGTTGGTCAAAGTGCAATTGCTTTTTACTCTGGGGTAAACACAAATATATATGGATTATTCGTCGGGATGTTGTGTCACTGGGGTCTGGTTACTTCTGACATCATCAGCTTAAAATACATCTCCTATAAAGGCAGATAATGTCCTTTTGCCAAGGACATTAATGTAAGTCACAGTGCTTTGTGCATGCCTTGGCTGTAGAAGAATAATTTGCTTTAACTCTTTGAGAAGTAAATATATTTTACTGACAACTCCTCCATTCTAAAATTTTTTGCAGAGTTTGTGTTTCTTTATTCTTTTATTTGTCAGTTTCTCATTAAACAGAGCATTCCTTAAAAAAAGAGAGACAAACAAAACGCAAAAAAACCTTGCTGATCAAGTGCCAAAGAATATACAATAAATTTTTTAAAAATACTGTGATTTATTAATTGCAAGTATAAGCAGTATTAAGCAACTTGCAATCTAATTTTTGGGGGCTGTTTCTTTGTTTGCTTTTGGTTTTTTGTTTTTGTGGGTTTTTTTGTTTTTTTTTTTTTTCAAGTGATTGTGGGCTGTGGAAAGCTCTATTCATTTTCTTGATTAATACAGTAAAATATTACTTTTGTTTCTCAACCAGTATGAAGATTGACATAGACAACATTTCAAAGAGAAATCAAGAATGATTAATATGTATAATATTTTTTGATTAAACCGTTGTTGCCAGGCTGAAATGGAGGCATGAAATGCCATCATAATATTAACACTTTGTAGAAAAATGTATTTTTTTTTTCTAGTTTAGGTTTTTTTGTTTTGTTTGCTTGTTTGTTGTTTAAAAATTTTTCACCATCAGAATGTCTGGAGCCTGAGTCTCTTTAAGAAAATGTCCAAATCTCAGTAATACCTCTCCTGAATTTATAATCATACCTTGAAATTGGTTGTAATTGTGAAGAAGGTCAGCAGATCAGAGTGCACTTCATTAGGTAGATATGGGTAGAAATAATCGCATGGAGCAAAATTTATTCCACCTTATTAATTCAGAATGTAATCAGATAAATACAAGCTTAACAGCTTCTCTGTTTAACCCCAAATTCAGAAGACTGGTGTGAATTCTGCTAGTAACTTGTTATTATGGAGATATTTAGAGCCATCTTCTTCTCCACTGCAGTAATATCTTGCTGGGGAAAGAGGTGTTTATAATATTAATTTAGTCCTCTTTAGTATCAGAACTTTGGAGTTAGTGACAAAATGATGCAACAAGTTAATAGTGTCTGAAAAGAACAAAGCAAATAATGGCCTACAATTCAAGCAATATCAGTACTTTTGAAAAATAAAAAGGTTAAGGACAGGTAAATCCAATCTGAAAATCCCCCTTAAGTATTTGGCAATGAAGGAAAATACAGAAGAAAAGAGAGAACTGCAAGTACAAAAAGGCTCTAGAGAAGTGATTTTCATGTAGCATTCCAAATGAAGGAATTAATCTCGGTGTTCTTTATGGTAAAACAATCAACTCACTATCAAAAAATCTGATTTTTTTAAAACGAAGGTTCAGGTATCAACAGTATGAAATTATATAATTATTTTATCAAAGATAAAATATTTGAAGCTTTATTAGTCCTTCAGAGAAAATGATTAAATCATTTTATTAAACACAAAGGCACTCTCTGCAATAACATCCTGACATAGCTTCATGTGATCCAATTCATAATCCTTTCTATACACAGTTCTTTGTGTTTAATACCCTTGTTATGGCAGGTAGCTTAGCAGTAGAAAATACCTCTCTCCACCTGTCTGCCAGTGTGTTCATCCATCATTTGTGAAATATAGTGTCTTTGCTTTAGACAGAAAAATTCACTGTAATAGCGTATTGAAACCGTTGTGACTTGTTAGGTTGCTACAAGACTTACAGGAACAAGGTAGGGGATGTTGTGATCAAATATTTTTCTTCTAGATACCAAAGCATCCAGGCTGCCTACTTGCAAAAACAATTGAGTTTTAAGTGATACTCTCTAATGAAGGACAGTAAGGGTTGGTTCTAGCACAGAACTGGATATTAAAGCAGGTGGCAAAATTCAGAAAGTCAGCTGAGTAACTGTCTCACAAACTCCTAGTGATGCCTCATAGGGCTCAATAACAGGATCAGTAGCATTCAGCAACTTTAAGAGCTAGCCGGCTCCCTCAATGAGCATGTTGAAGATACAAAGCTGGGGGAAGCTGCTAACAATCTGGAGCATAGGGTTGATACCCAGGGTAACCTGAACAGCCTGCAGAAGTGAGCCAATAGAAAAGTTCTGAAGATCACCAAATGTAAATGCAAAGCCTTGCACCAGGGAAGAAAGGAGCCACTGTGACAGAGCAGGATGGGGGCTGGTTGGCTGCAAAGCCATGTTTCTGAAAAAGACCCAGGCTCAACAATAAATTAAAAGAGTCAGAAATGTGCCCTTTTAGTCAAGACCAAATGCACCATGGGAAGAACTAGCAAAAATGAGCCTAGTAGGTCAAAGCATGTAATAATTCCCTTCTAGCACTTGTGAGATTGCATGGGACTGATGATTCTGCCTTTGGGCTACCCATTCCAGGAAAGACATTAGACTGAAGGGAGTATGAGAAGAGTATGAGAATGCATGAAGCAGAAGAAGATTAAGAAATTTGTTCAACCTTCCAAAGGGAAAGATGACAGAGGGAACTTTTTATTGTCTTCAAACCCCTAAGGAAAGAGTGTGAAGAAGAGAGAGTCAAACGTTTTTCTCACAGCAAAGGAATAGGAGGCAATAAATGCAGGATGGAACATGGAAAATTCTCATTAAAAGAAAGAATCAGAGGGGTCACTTTAACAGTGATCAGAAAACCTGCTGGATTTCCTGCAGATACTGTGGAATATCCATCCTTCGGACACATTTAGAATTTGACTGGAAAAGGTCCTAAACAATGTTCTTTAACTATATGAGTTTATAACTCTTTCTATAAGGGGTCTAGACTAGAAATCTTTTGGAGGTACATTCTGAGTTTTAGAGAAGGAAATGGCATTTGCCGGTTCTGCATGTGAAAACTTGGGATGGTGGGAAAAAAGAGACATTTTCTCTCCTCTGAGCAAGTGAAGATGGTGACAAGTCTTCAGAGTTGGGGTTTTAGAAATGCCAGGACATTGGAAAAGTAAATGCTAACTGTTTCTGTGGACAGCAACCAGTCTCTGCTGCATTGAAGCAAGGTATTTATGTACTGTAAGAGACTCAGTGGGGCATAGGACACTTTGGTTTTACTTTATGATTCATTTAATGAGTTGCTTGTGAAGACCACACCTCTACATATTACTGAACTGCATTCTTAAAACTCTTTTGGTGGGCTGCTCTTGGCATCTGTAATTACTACAAATATCCTGAGAGCATGTCTGTCTTACATAAGGCAATACCATGTGCACACAAATATCCTACTGTTGATGTGCCAGGTACAATAACAATTAGTATGCACATAATTCCATAGGCATATACTCTTGTAGGTGTTTATCCTAGAGAAAAGGAGACTTCTCGCTCTCTACAGCTGCCTGAAAGGAGGTTGCAGCCACAGGGATGTTGGTCTCTTCTCCCACATAAACAGTGACAGAATCAGAGGAAATGGCCTTAAGTTGCACCAGGGGAGGTTTAGATTGCGTAGTAGGAAGAATTTCTTCATGAAAAGGATTGTTAAAAATTGGAATAGGAGTACAGTCAGGTATTCCAGGTGTGGTGGTATCATTATCCCTGGAATTGTTCAAAAGGTGCGCAGGTATGATTTAGTGGTCAAAAAGACAATGCTGGATTAATGGTTAGACTTGATGGTCTTAGAGGTCTTTTCCAACCTAAACAATTCCATGATCCTATATTTCTGTATGGCATAAGGATTTCACTCCTATGTGCAGATTCTAAATAGTTCTCATGGAATCAAAGTTTACTTCATAAATGTCTCCATTCTTATCAAATGCTACCTCACTTCAGGAACCAGATGAAGGTAGAATCCTAAATTCATCACTGAAAATTATGTCTGCTTCTTGAATCTCAGGTTTGGGATCCCTTGGTGTACAAATAATAAAGTGATGGACATTTCAGAAATCCTAGCTGACAGACCTACAGTGACTTGGGAAATAAAATTTTCAGTTTGCACAGATTCAAATATATCAAGTAATCAGCTTATTCCTTCTGAAGAAAACCAAAGTAATCACATATACAAGTGATTTATTCACTGGACCAAAGACTTGATGTTACTTTCAACAGCAACAGTTTTACAATGCAATTCTGATTTCTCAACTTAGTTTGATTTGGCTTCAACCTGAGAGGACTGTAAATCCCTAGACTGTTCTACAGAATAAGCAATTTTTTAAAAGTATTCTCTGAATATCACACAATAAGATAAGATGCATAAAGATTTCTTTTTCCTCTGCCTTAGCTGTTCCTTGTGAAGTGTATGAAATGTTTGTTTCCACACAATAAGTATCTTTCTAAAGGCTAAAGTAAAACTCCATCTGTCATTGCCTCTTCTGACATTAAGAGTTTATTGAGACACTTCCTAAGGGCTTTTCTATACAGATACATCCAGACACCTTTATGCAGTATTTCTAGATGATTAAGGAACCTATTCTCTATGAATTTGTGCCTACTTTGTCCTTCTCTCTGCACTTTCAGTGTTCAGGCTGCCTTTTATGCTACTATCTACTCTTTGACAGGTGATGCCACTTAACTTGCAAAACAAGTTATTTACCCCAAAATGACAGCCCAATTATAACTCCAAAAGTTGAAACTCATAAAAGATAGGTAGTTCTGGATGTGAATGTGTTTTCTCCATAATGCTTTCCTTTTTGCAATAAACTACTTTGATTTAAAGTTTACACTTTCTGCAAGTATCAGCTATAACTTTCTCATCTGAAAAATAGCTGACAAATTAGCAGTTAAAGTGTCATATACTTCAGAGAACACATGGCAGTTATTAAAATTCATAAGAACTTCACAGTGGTCACAGATCATGTGTCTTTCATCTATGCAGTGCTTTGCACAATTTTCATCAGACATTAAGAGAAGCATTTCTTCATTCCTTCCTGCTCAGAGCATATGCTTTCTACCTGACTTCTGGAAAGTGATCCTGTATAGGCTGCTGTGACTCATTGTAAAGCTCAGTGGGGACATGAGGCAAAAATTGAACTTGTAGCATGTTCTGAGTTCTTAATGAACTAGCAGGAACAGCCTGTGTGCTTATCAAAGTGTGATGTTTTCTCTTCCTGGCTTAATCAATTTGTGTGTTAATGTTCCTTGCTGACCTGCCACCTAGCATCTGTCTGGTACACTCACCTTCCATTGCAATAATCTAATCTATAAGTACAAAAGTATAAAAGGCTCTTGAAAATCTGACACTAAGGGAATTTATATTAGATTTTTATACAATGCAGAAGTAAAATAGCAGTAGCTGAGAGACCAGGCTACAAAATATTCGTCAGTAAAATGCTTCTATTAAGTATTCTGCAGTATTATACCACAGTTGATATCAGCTTTGGTGGTTTATAAATCTGCTGACATTAGGTCTGTCTGGTGTCATGTGTGTAACAGATTAATCATTTTTTTAATTTCACAGACTTTTTTATTACACCGTGTAATTGTTTCCAGGAGGAATACTTTATAGCTAGATTCATCTACGTATAGTAAAATTTTGATGCAGGGGCTTTACTACTGAAAATACTGATTTCTCTTTTGAAAGTGGTAGGAAATAAGGATATAGTATTTCCTTTAACTTTTTTTTTTTTTTTTTGTTATTTGTAGCATATGACTAATGGAGGTCTCATTCTTTTGTTTATCTGAAAATATTTGGCTGAGCATACTGCGTCAGCAAGAATATCAATACCTGATCAAAATTACCTGTTACTCTCTAAAAAGGATGTTTTCTACTGATTTCTGCAGTCTGAATTTATAACGTTCTTATTATACATGATTGCATTGATTTTTGTTTTTAGATTTTCCCTAAAATATTCCTCCACTATTATCAAATTCAGAATGAACTGAATTGAAATGAATACATATTGCTCATTTACAAGCATAGAAGAAAAATACTTATGAATTATTTCTTCCTGCTTTTGCCTTGCATGTTTGTCTTAGTTTCCCCTTCCCCTTCTTCATCTTCTTCATCTTTATTTTGACTCCTTCCTTCCTTCCTTCCTTCCTTCCTTCCTTCCTTCCTTCCTTCCTTCCTTCCTTCCTTCCTTCCTTCCTTCCTTCCTTCCTTCCTTCCTTCCTTCCTTCCTTCCTTCCTTCCTTCCTTCCTTCCTTCCTTCCTTCCTTCCTTCCTTCCTTCCTTCCTTCCTTCCTCCCTCCCTCCCTCCCATTTTAGTTTCCACCTACTAATTGTCTTCTCTTGATGGCATTACAATATTTTTTCATCATGGAAGACTTCAGAAAATCTTATACTTAGTTATGCTAACCCTGGTTTCCTCTTCGTATTTTTTTTATATCAAGTCCATTTGCCATCAGTCTTAATTAA
This sequence comes from Luscinia megarhynchos, assembly GCA_034336665.1. Taxonomy (NCBI): domain Eukaryota; kingdom Metazoa; phylum Chordata; class Aves; order Passeriformes; family Muscicapidae; genus Luscinia; species Luscinia megarhynchos. The sequence continues at coordinate 46,367,163 of JAPFBE010000003.1, read as the reverse complement.
TATTTAATTTGCCTCATAGCATCGCAGTTCATTCTATTGTATTTATATTTCTAATTGCTGCCTTCACTTTAGAACTGGCACAGGACTAGATTTTAGAGAAATTAGCATATATATATTTTTTTTTAATAAAACTAATCGGTATTTCTTTTTTCTTACAAAAAAAGATAAGGCCACTAGAAAGAGGGCTCACAGCCATTGTCTTTAAGATATAAATTTAATATGCATTTGTGAACCAACTTGTGGCGAATTAACGAACTTTTGAGTCAATTAATAAAGGAACTTTAGGAAAATATAACCAACAACACATTCCTATATTGAAGTGCCCTGTTGCATATTGTGGCATAAATAAGTAACTGTGCTTTTGCTTTACCTACTGAAGAAAGAAACTATAGCAGGAAAATCAGTCAGTCATCAGAAAGGAGCTGACTTTTTTCTCCTTGTGTTGTTTTTTTTCCTAAATATGCACGCTAATTAAAAAAAAAATAAATATAAGGGGTATAATCTGCCTTTGCAGGATTTAATGATTAAATAGAGGAAGTTTATGCTAAATTAATAATTTCTATTAGGTGTACTCTGAACCTTTACTGGACTTTTATTTAGGAGCAATTAAAGAAAGATTAGAGGGAATAAAATGTGAGAGATATTTTACCCTCTTCCATAGAAATGCAAAAGCTAGCTGAGGACAAAAAGTTGCTGAGCAACCCAGGAAAGAGGATTTATGGTTATCTAAAGATAAAGACTTAAGGAATCCCACAGCAATTATTTTTAAAGCAAACTGAAACGCTGAATTGTCAAAGAGGTTAATACTGAAAAAATCCCACACAGTTGTGCATAATTTTACTGATGTTGGCAGTCAATATCAAAGGAAAATTTCGCATTAGTAGAATTTTTATATTTTATATCTATGGATATATCATTCATGTAGCCAAAGTGTCCCCTTACTGAATATATTTCTAGCTGCAGGTCTCAAATACATAATACATAAAATATTTATAGATAAGGCATTTCACTTTTTCTAAGAAACTGTTGCAAAATCATACTCCTCCTAGCAACAGCAAACTGCTCTGTGTTTTAATACTAGCCATAAATTTAACAAAATAGGCAAAGTAACATCACAGAGAGAAAATTTATTTACCATCTACTGCATCTCACAAAAAATCTAAACCATCTAGACCAAAATCCTGCTTGGGGCATGCATATGTTTGAGTTACACAAGGTTGCTTAAAGCCATGCCTTGTTTAGTTCTGAAAATGTCTCGGTAAACTTCTCTTAATGTTTGTTGATTCTTTTGTTTTACTTACATGTGTATCACAACTTCAAATGTGGCAACTATGACCATTGTCTCTCCTCCTTTTACTCCACTTCTCTGAGAAGAATCTGGCCTTGTATCTTTCTGAAATGAGCATCTGCAGTGACATCTGCTTTTTTCCTGGTCTGTCTCTGTATGTGTGATGCCTGAGACAAACCCCTCTCACTTTACTTTCTCAGCACTGATGAAATTCCTTCTTGTCACCTTCTCCCTGATTTATTTTCCCCTTCTACTAGTTTTCTACTTCTTTGCTTATCCATGGGCTAACTTAATGTCATCATCTAGTATTCCAAAGCATAAAGTAAAACCTCACAATAATTCAAAAAAACCCTGCACAGGCAAGTCTATGGCAAATGGATCATTTATTAAATCATTTTAAGGTTCAAAGTACTATATATATGTCTATGCATTAAGTAGAGCAGAGGAAACATGCTGTTGCCTTAACTAAGACAAGATAGAAGTAAGAGCTACCTGCTTTAGCATAGGAATTCAGACAAAACAAGTCATTCAAGGAGGAAAAAAACAATTAAATAGGAAGACAGATTTTGCAGATCAATGGCCTTTATTGAGAGGAAGACAAATGTCTAAGCCAAGATTTTCTTCTTCTCATATTCATTCATATATAGAATGTATAGAAGAAAAGCTGAGTTATATAATTTATTTAGTAAACACCTTAACATGAAGAAGGTATCAAGAACAATAGAACAATAGAAACAGAACAGTAGAAACTACAACTTAGACTCAAATTAAATGATGCTCAGGTATCATAGGGTAATCTAAAAGTGTGTGCTGCTGGTATCTACCTCTGGAATGTTTCCTAAACATGAAAAACAGTGAATGATTCTTGTTTCTTAAAATGAACCTATAAACATTTCTAAAATATAATCTGCTATGCATGAAATTAGTAGTATGTTAACAGATAGAGGAGTTGGAAATACAGCACATGAATTTTATTTCAATAGTAACAGCTTTTTAAAATTTATTGCCAGAAATAGTCATCTTAACTCATGTAACTCCTTGTTAGGAATGCAGTTTGTGGGTTTATGCAAATAACCAAACCAGTGTTTGATATGCAAGCGTTCAAACTTCTTGCTTCACTGCACCAAGTTCAATAAGAATATTATTCACAAAGAAGTTCTGAGCAATTTCTTATTTTAAACCACAAAAATTAAACATCTTTCAACTGTGTAGTTACTATCCATTAGTTTCAGATTTCCTTAAATTGTGACAAAGTTAAATAATGACATTTCTGGCTCTTTGTTGTTGGAAAAACTATAAAATAAGTAATAATAAAAACAAGCAAATATTAATAACAAAATTGCATCTATCAATATAATTGAATCATTCCAGTTCTTAAGGTACTTTCCTATATTTCAAACGGTAAATTTCTGCAAAAGGAAGAAAATATCCACTTGGTTTAAAATAAAAATAAAATTGACTCTATTTCTGATTACTAAAACAAATAAGGTTTTTCATTTGTCCCTTTTTAAAGTTTTTTGTGCATCTCAATATTATTTTGCTGACATCACCAAGCTGAGCAGTGATTTAAAAAACACAAATGTTGAAAAATGCTCATGCTTACCTAAGTTTTCATGGTTATCTGAACAAGTCTTTATTATCTTCTACATTTTTTTACTTTAAATTTTACTGAAATTAGTGAAATTATAACTGTGACATGACTTTTAGAATAAAACACAATTCAGAATGTAATGCATCCCTTTCTTTTTTCCAGCTTTTGCTTGCCTTACTAGCTCACCATGTCCACCTGTGAAGGAGACAAAAAACAATTGATTAAATCAAATATGAGTAAAATCAAAGAAATTGTCATTATAATAGAGAGACGTAGACTAACACACTAAACACATTTTTTATCCATATTTTATTTTGAAGACAAAGTAGTACAGAATGTCTCCAGTGGGAGAGTACATCAGCTTTCCTTGGTATCTCTCCAGGTATCAGGCAAGAGGCTGACACATGAAAATTATCTGCTCTTTTTTTCAACCACCATATTTCTATACAACATACATATTTCTAGAGAAGCTGGTATACTTGTGATTGTATTTCAAAAAAATAGATATAATATCTGGGTACTTTCTTCCTCACAGATTACACTACAATCTTGACATTGTCAGGTTTTCTCCTCTTGTAGGGTCTTCACAGACATACTAGTTTTATCTGTGAGATGTTGTCAGTGTTTTCACCAAATTGCAGAAGATAATTTCTCTGTTCTTATAAAGTCTAGTTGAAAATAGAATATATTTTTTAATCACATTATTCCACTAAAGAAAAAAAATGTAGTCCTCAACGAAAGAATAATTTATTTATTTTTAAGGGTTTTTTACCCATAAAAATGTAATTTAGAAGTGAAGGAAAAAATAGCTCTTAATCTTACAGGTCTTACCGCATATTTTTCATTCCTTTAAAAGACAGAAAATGGGTTAAAGCACATGAGAACAAGAAAATGGCCTTTTATAGTAACAGACAAATGAAGTTTATCTGCAGAGAATGTTTTTCCTTAATCTTATTTTCAATTCTGACTTAATCAGAGAGTATATCAGTTGTTTCTACAATGAAAAGATACCAGCTTTCCACAACACAAGCACATTGTAATCTAATACCATCACATGGAATCATCCCTTAGATGTGCTATATTCCATTATGAAACATTCTCAGTTTAGAAGGCTGAATTTAAAAGAGGGTAAGATGAGAAATACAAATGAGGTGCAAGCCTAACAAGTTTTCAGAATACTGTTTTTCTATGACTAGATAGAAAAAAGGTTGCCTACCCATAATGTCATAGAGACAGTATATGACCCCACCTTCACTTGTAAACCAAGCAGGGCTCCAGTTATCTTTTAGCCCTTTATGGAATTCTGTAGTGCAAGGCTAAGATCTTGTTTCATTTTCCATACCAGCATTGCAATTTTCTAGTTTCCCTTCTAAATTTTTTTAATATAAATAGTCATTTGTATACAAGCAAAGGACAGTTTCAGATTTTCAAATACTATGTGACTACTGAGAATTTGAAAAGTGCTGTAAAAGGCAGTTTAAAAAATAAACCTTTGGTATTGCTAAATCAATGCTTTGTTTAATTCACCTTCAGCATTTTTAGAGACTTCTACTCAAACAACTCCTCCCCTCCCAAAACAACAGCATTAAAGAAACAATCAATATTTAGAGATCATAGAATGACTGACTTCAATGTTTGTGAATAATGTCTTCTGGGGATAGATACCTCAGAATGAAGCTATTTAACTAAGGCTGCATCTGAATCTGATTCTGAAAAAAATGCTATATGTGCAAAGTCTATGTATTTTTAATAGACTGATCATTAAAATTTCAAACCTGTTTCATTATTGTACTGCATGAATGTGTCTAAAAAATACTGAATCTTGCTTAATTGATGATTGTCCAGTAATTAGACCAAATAAGCCTAGTTTCTTTGGCTTTGTTATCTGCCTTGCAGCTGAAAGTGGAAAAGTTATTTACATGACTGAAACTGAGGCCCTTGCAAAAATCTTCTTTTCATTAACTACGTGGGATTTTACTGCAAGCATTTATCTTTATATCCACTTAGATGACTAAATGTGGTCTAGTGCAAACCATATCAATATATTTCCCCAAAATGGATGCAGCTGTGCCAAAGAGCAGCTAATGCCATTTCCAATTGCAGACTGCTTACAGATTCAATAATATCTTGGAGGTGGGATGGGAGTAAAACATATTTTGAAGATTCTGACTTCACCTTATCATTTGTCTAAACCTGAATCTATTTCCAAAATAAGTTTATTATTTTCATTTCAATTGTATATATTTATATTTTACCAATTGAACAAAACTTAGTTCTGGTTTTTGTATCATTAAGCATAAGCAAATTGCACCCCAGAATTTCTGCTTCACTGTGATTAAAATTAATTTGAACTGTTACAAAAAAGTGTTTTCAGTATGTGGACATTCGTATCTCTCTTACTTTTTCTGGGGTTTTTTTGAGGCCTTTGCCACAGCACCTACCACAAAGAAATCTATAATCTCATTCAATGGTCACTATAGCCTCATAAGAATCGTTAGAGATTAACGTTTTGACTTAGTAAGAAACTCTTCAAGTGCTTGTACATTGCTTAAAACACTATAGCCAAGATTCCAATTTCTGCTTCTGGGCCACCGAAATAGAAGGAATAAGCAATATCTGTTCAGGTCACAAAGGCCTGACATAGAGTTTTAACTGTTCTACATCTCCTAACTCTGATTATCTCCAGAAATGACAGTGCCCAAATTTTCTCCTGGCATTAGCAACCTGAGCAGAAAAAAATCATGCCATAACTATCACAGAGCATGCTTTCTTTACACTATGGCTGTGCTCTTGCACAACTGGGAAATCTGCATAACTCATGGGATGTTTATATAAGCACTGAAGTTTTAGAACCTTATGGTAATTCAAGTACCGACATCTTTGAAATTCATCCACGACTGTTGGGGTTTAAGTAAGTCCACAGTCTGTCAAGTACTTGTGTTAATAAAGCCAACTCATTAATTGCACTGTCTCTATGAGGGGTTTCCAATTAAATCCACACTGTATTTTCTGCATTAATGGCATTGACTTTGAGAGCTGACTACTCAGCTCCTCTTCAGCTAGGGGCTGGGGGCTGGGGGGCTGGGGGAGGGGGATTCATCTGAGCGAGATAATAGAAATCCAACTGACTGTGTTTAACCTACAGCAGGCAGATTTATACATTCCCATCTTCATATTTTTTTTGTCTAATTTCTTTTGAAGGGTCTAATACATATCTGAGTGACTTTGGCACTAGGGATAGGAAACCTGATTGGGTTGAGTACTTTGATCCTGGATGTAGGCATCAACTGATCAAACTGACAACTATTCAATATATATTTCTTCAGTTTACTTAAAATATTGAACAGTATTTCAAAGCCTTATTTGAGAATATGAACCCTGGAGTTTCATTTGTCTTTTACTGCCTTTAAAACTTTTCAGAAATGTCTAGAGGTAGCTGTATCTCTAAACTTCAGAGTAATAACCATAGGATGCAGTTACCCCAACTTACTTATAAAGTCTTCTGAATGTAGTCTGATGGACTAAAAGAGAGCAGCAATAAGTGTGCAAAACCATTTTCGAACAAGGAAAAACTTCCTTCTTTTACACTCACCCTGTCCTAGGAAATTACAAATATTGGGTGTAAGAGAAATTTTATTTTTATTACTATATATTATATTATCTTTAGCTAGAATGTAATAAATATATGCTAGTTGTATGATTACAAATAGTAATATAATCCTGCAGCAAACAAGGATCCTGGCAGCAGGGGAACTGAAAATGGAAACCATTCACTTTAGAGGATAGAGAACTTGTAAACAAGAAAGTTATTTGTTAACTAACTCAAGATCTTTGTTAAGTGTAGATTGTGATTTGGATTACACACATTGTCCACAGAAAGCACATTAAGTGTGTGGTGATTTGGCCCTGTTTGCATGCCAGCTGCCCACAAAAGCCACTTGGCGTGCCCCTCAGCTGAACAGGGGAGAGAAAATATAAGTAAATACTCGTGGTTCGAGACAAGAGCAGAGAGTGGTCACTCACCAATTACCATCACGAATAAACTTAAGGACTTAACTCAGAGAAATCAGTTCAATTTATAAGCAAATTAAAGTAGGATAACAAAAAATAGAAATCAAATCATAAACAAACCACCTTTTCTCCAACCCTCCCTTCTTAGATCCAACTTCACTCCCAATTTTCTCTTCCTCCTGCCCTCGGTGGAGCAGGGGGATGAAGAATGGGGGTTGCAGCTAGTTCATCCCACATTGTCTCTGCTGCTCCTTCTTCCACATGGAGAGGGCTCTTCACACTCTTCCCCTGCTTCACCCTGGCATCCCTCGCACACTGAAACTTTGCACATAAAACCAATGCAATGTTGTTAATAATAGCAGTGTTTGTCTATGACATATGTGAATGAGCTGTCAACAGTTTCATTATTGATTAACTTTTTTTTTAAATTAGGTTGTTGGGTTTTAATTTTGTTCTGTTGTTTTTTTCCTCCTTTTTTGAGGGAAAAAGTGACAGCCTTGCAAGTAATTCTAGACTGTCTTTGATTCCCAAATAGGGAGAAGAACATAGTCAAATTACTTGAATTTAAAACCCCTATATAGTCTGTAGGATAGATTGCATTAAACAATAACATGTTTGCATAGGTGAGGGCATGCACCTGAGGCCACAAGAATCCAGGGGTCTGAATTTGATCTTGTCTTTCATATTTTTTCCCATTATTCTATGTCTTGTCTATATGAATGGAGATAAATAGCTAAAATGGAGATGAAAGCTAGAATCTTAAACAAGACATAGGGATATCATTTTCTTTTAACTCCTGGAAGACTGTAGAGGCTGTTACTGTGCTCATGCTTATAATAATATTTGCAAATTTGCAAATTTGTGGTCTCAACTGTTTGTTCTTGACAGTTGAACAGTCAGATAAATAGTAGGCAGGTTTTTATCCTGACATTTTTCTTTGGCTCCCTAAGAACTTCACATGAAAGAATATATTTTCACTTTCTCAAAAATGGCAGAAACTCACACTGTGCTTGAAGATGACAAACACTAGTATTTTTTAAAGCAGGATGTGAGGAAATGCCTTTCTGCAGCTTCTGTATCAGCTAATACATCATAAATAGTTTCAGACCCCACCTTTAGAGAAAATGTACTGCAGATTGAGTCCCTAGCCACAAAGCCATAAAATAGCCCCACTAAACAAAATTTATTTAGTCATCACAAAACTGACTATGGCTTCTCTGATCCCATGTATGCATCATGTTTGACTTTGAAAAATAATGCCATAAGTGAGAAATTAGCCCACGTGTCTTTCTGAAAGAAGTTCTGCCTGTAAGCATACAAAAATGTTCAATTTTCTTTGTACAGTTACTTGATAGCTGCACAAATTTTGGTTTTCTAGTATAGCCTCTTTGTGAGTGAAATTAAGTATCTTAAAAAAGGAGGAGGGCTTCAGTCTTTCCTTACAGGATCAGTTGAAACTGCATTGCTTTCAGTTGAGTTATTGTCTGATTTTCAAAAGAATACTTTCCTGTTCCTTCTCTGAGTTTTCTGAGGTCCCTCTCTAATTTTAAAGCATTCTCTTTACTTTTTGCAATGGACAAAACATGCCGGGAATCCAGAATCTTATCCTAAAAAAAAACAAAACTGTATTTTTCTTCTTCTTCTTCTTCTTCTTCTTCTTCTTCTTCTTCTTCTTCTTCTTCTTCTTCTTCTTCTTCTTCTCCTTCGTCTTTGTCTTCTTCTTCTCCTCCTCCTCCTCCCTGGGAGAAGATTTTATTGGGGTTTTTTTTACTTTAAAGAAAAGACATGGGAAAACAGGCAAGGCCAACAGGACATGAACGTCCTCGTCCAGCTTTGTCTTAATTTCTTGGTCCTGAACAAGTCTGATTCAGAGCACGTGTCTATGTGAACACATGCAGCCAGAACAAAGATCGCTTGCCCACAAACCTCAGTCTGAGCTGTCTGAACTGCTTGTATATGTGAAACTTGTTAGTGCAGCTATCAAATGATGTTTCTTCCTGACTGATCAGCAGCTCTGCCCTGAGCACCATGCACAGGGCTCCAGGATTTGTGCACTTACCCATCTCCTTACATTCAACAGGTTTTAATTTCTCTTGGTTCCTCCAGCAGAAATGACCTGCACTGCTTCAAGACTGACTTCAATTTTTCATTAATATGAATGAATAGGCTGGTGTATATTTAGGGGTTTGAAAACTCATTTGAGAAGCCACAACTTTAAAAAATTGCAAATTATTTTCACAGGAAGAGTGGGGGGGAGGAAGGAGGAAATTAAACTAGGTCTTTACACCACCATACTGATAATTTTTAATTTCAGTGCTATTTTTGTGTGTTTATTTGTGGTTGCTTGTGTTTGACATTGCAATAAGGAAAATTTAAATTAAATCTTCAATTAAAGGACGTTCAAGCAGACATTGATTTTTTTTTCTTTAATTAACCTATCCCTTAAGAAAGTATGGCCTTTGCAAATCAAACGCAACAAGATTTGAAGAGCATCAATGAAAGCAAATGTTGTCTTTTCATGGCTATAATTTTTCATGGCTATAATTTCCAAACTGTTGGTGTTCTCTTGAACTTGCCTGGGAAGGAGGAAGTAGAGTAATTTGTTATCTTTGTTTCTTTACAGAGTATTTAGCTTTATGGTGTTCACTAAACAGGGCAATTACAACACCAATCTTTACAAGAAGCACATGATGTAGGTCTAGTTTAGAAAATGCTAGTTTCAACATTAAAATAAATCTTAATGATCTCCAGTGAAAAAGGTGTTTTTTATTATTATTTTCCCTTCTAAATCTTGCCAATATTTTTCAACATGTATAACAAGGGGACTCTCATGCACCTGTAATATTTCAAGCCCAGAAGATATTGCAAAACTAATTTATTTTTGCTTAAAATATCTATCTATTAGGCATAATAAATTAAATGCAGATATTAAACATTAAATTGACAGTTTTAATCATCTAGGTACCAAAGGAGAATGAACAGTTTGCTGCAGTGCTTGAATGTGGGCATGCATTTCTTCTATATGACACAACCCTAAAGGGCCTCTGGGAAATTCCGTCCTGCTGTGCTACAAATGAAATGTCCTCCTGTAGTATACTGCACCATACTTCAGCAGCAGGCATCTTCCAATGTCCTTCAAAATACAAAAAAACGCAGCAATGATGTGCCCGAGGGGAAACCTGGGAAGCTCTTGTTAAAATTCCATCACCAAATTAAGTGGAAGCTTGGAGTGATTTTCCATCTTCTGATGCAAATTGCAGGTTCATGCAGAATGTGAAACCATCTCTTTCAGAGATAAATTATTTCTAGAGGTTTAATACAATTACTTTGGAAGAGCAAATATTTTGCCTGTTGGATAGGGCTGCACTGCACCAAACAGCAGGTTAAAATACCTATCCACAGGCTTTCTTACATTGCCTTAATATCCTTGATACAGTGGCTGTTGGAAATTATACCTTTTTGTAATACAATTGATTTTTTTTTTAATCAGCTCTTTAACTATTGTGGTCATTAAAATAAATTTCACTGAAATTGATAACTAGCATGTGCATTCTTGAAATACTTTTGAACTACTAGCATGCATATTTTAACTTTAACAAACCCAAAGCAAAAAGAATTAGTTCTATTGCAATATAAGAGAGTTTTCTTATGTTCCCAGTTGTTATGGGGAAATGGAATGCATAAGTTTTCATTATGTCTTTTAAATGAAAATACAGTAGCTAATGTTTTAGAATGAAAGAGATTCCTTTGAGGGAAGGACAATAAAGGTGACTATTTTTTCCCAATCTGCTTTAAATTGGTATATAGAATGTCATGTCTTCCATCAGATTCTTGTAGACAGATGATTATAAAATAAATTTATTGAAATATTTTTTGTTTATTTTGTGAAGAAAAAAAAATCTAATTAATTTCCAGAGTTATAAGAAAAAGGAAATATTTTTAAAGACTTTGTCAGTCCATGTTGACTACTCCCAATTATTGTCTTGTATTTAATGTGTTTGGAGATTATCTCAGGATTATTTACTCCACCATCTTCACAGGGATTAAGGTGGGGCTGAGTCTGTAATTCCTTGGATTGTCTCAAATTTCAGATCTTGAGATGCAGCTGCTGTTTTCTCACTAATATTAAAGAAATAAATATGGAAGAAATATTAGATTTGATCCCAGTAACAAACTAATCCAAATTTACTCTTCCCTTTGTCCCTTTGAAAGCCTTAGTGTTGGAAAATTCTCTTGATCTTTCTTACTATAAGGAAAGTGTTTGTAATAAATGTACAAGGAAAACAAACAAACACACACAACACACACACACCAATATCCCCCTCCACTTAAACCTCAAGAATGGAAAACACAGAAGTTTGTTTTTTAAAAATTTCCTAGTCATCTGAGGACTTCTTGGTCACTGAAACAGAGAACTCCACCGAAATAAGGAATATATTGTCATATCACCACAGGTTTCCCCCTACGTTGGACTGAGGGGACAGCTAGAAGTGAAAATTGATGGGTCTGTAGTGTGGAGAATCAGGTGCTATGACATCATTGGGGGGTTGCTTAAATGTAAATGTTAGTGAAGGCTATGACTGATGTTATCAGATTTAAGAGACAATGACTTTGCTGTTTTAGCAAGAACAAAGAGTCACAGAAAGGGCAGGAAGAATTTTAATGAGACTATTTATCCCAAATATGCACAAGGCAGGATAAAATATAGTTATAGTAATCCTGATAATTCTGCCTTACATATTTTTAAAGGCTTCTGTTGAAGCATATTCTACAGAAATAAAATAATTCTTCATCATAGCCTTTAACAGATCTAGTTGAAGTGGGAGTATAGTAATTTGCCTGAAATAAAATTGCAATCCTTAGCACCAAGAATATTAGAAGTGATGTAATAAACTATCTCCTTGACTAAGAACACTGTTGAATTATCTTTTATACATACATAAAAGAACTACAAAAAAAAATCCAGCTGATTTCAATCAATAAACTCCTACTGACTGCAATAGAACTAAATCTATTTACAGGAGCTGAGACCCTGGCTCCAAATTTCGGAGCTATATCTCACCATAAAACAGAAAGGAGAAGTTTGAGGAGGCAAACAACCCACAAAATTTTATTGATTTTCAAATGTGGATTATTTCTCACCATAAATTAATTTGTCAGCATATACTGGCTTTTATAAAGTAATTTCAAGAATTTAGCAGTGATGGAACTGAAGTGTCAGTCAATTTTAGTTTGTATGTTTTACCCTTCAGCATCCCCAATATAAATGACTAAAAATAGAGTTTTTAATGGAAAGCCCGCAAAATCCCTGAAACAACTGCAGAACAAATTCAGCTGCAGTAAAGTAGCAAAAGCAAATTTACTAGAATAGTGTATAGTCAGTTCATCATCACAAGTGTAGCAGCATTTTAAGTAACAGAATGTCTGCTCCCTCAGTACACTGCAATTAGAATGAACTCACAACAAATGCATTCATTAAACTGAATCCACTCACCAAAAAAAATGTAAAAAGTCATCAGAGAGATTATTTCTTTTAGTTTCCTTTATTTATCTCTCCTCTTCTTCCTCCTCTTCTGTATTTGAAAAAGAGATATTTTTCTTTTACAGAAATCCTCTTGTTTTATTGGTTTTTATACATAAGTTTCATATGGAAATTTGTGTTTCTTCTATTAAAGCTCAATTTATTTATTCATTGGACTAGATTATGGGAAAAAGCATATGAGTTAACTGCAAATATCTCATGTATGATATTTGTGGTAGCTGCCTTTTTCTCAGCTGTATGAGTGATGCTTTCTTCCAGTTTCGTGATAGAATTTTATTGTGCTGAGAACAAAAAACGTGCCACAGGCATTTAAAATCTGTTTAGAGGATCTGATTAATCTAATAGAAGAGAAGATGAGCTCTCCGTTCTTTCTCTCTCCCTCTCCCTTCCACTGCTATATTTCCTCACTCACTAGTGGCTTTTATTGTGGCAATTTATCTAGATCTAGAAGAGCTGAAGGGGAATATAGAGGGAGAAGTGCCTTCCTATGTACTTAATAGTTACTCTATGACATGAATGGTTGTTTCAGGTTACAGAAAGAGTGATGAAGATAATGCAGTTTCTTGTAATAGAACTTATTTGAACTGGTTCTATTGTCACTGATAAAGGATGTAAATCAGAAAGATCTGGTTGCACATATAAAACTACTGAAGGTGTAATGAAGATCAGGATCAGATGCTATCTAAAAAACAGACTATAAATTTGCGTGGGTTTTTTCCTCATTTGTAAAAGAATCTGGCTATTTTTCATAAGTCTGTGGAAGTTATAATTGTTCAATATTAATAATCAAGTCTTTGGACTAATTAATTGTTAATGTTTGGGGGTTTTTTAAACTTTTAAATAAATGAAGCCATAGTCTAACAAGAAATATTAAGTACTAATTGTCTGAATAATCATGATGAAAAATGGAAATCCTACATCAAAAGTTTCAAAAGTAATTGATATTGTACTCTGAATTTTGACAGAATCAGGATGCCCATATTTGACCACCTAAAAAATGTTTGGGTCTGTAACTTTTTTGTGACTTTCTCTTCCAAAATATTAAATATGTAATAATTTATATTGTCAGGAAAGGGAAAATATAAATTCAAAATGGAGCTAGAGCTGATAAAGACTAGTTCACTTTGAGAAAATACTAAGTGGAGATGATGTCCTGAAGTTCTACAACTCTGTCTTAAAGAAAAAGGATTTTTCTTAGAAACTTCATATCATGTAATGTTTTTGCTTAACTTAAACAGCCACTGTGCCACAGTTCTGTCACTCCTTGAGCTCAAAGAAGCTTCACAGTCAGCATAAAAGTCAGTGTACAGCCAGAAACTGAGTATCTTCAGGATGTACACACTCCAAGATCACCTACTCACACAGTGCAGACATTGTTTATGGACTTCCATTCTTCCTGCACAGTGGGGTAGCTAGAGGAGATGAGAAAAGTACTGGGGGTGGGTCAGTGAGAATTTGAATAGATGCAAGGTAGACAGTCTTAAGAACCTACCTGTACTTTTTAACAGTGTTTTGGCTTCTAGGACATCCAAGCAGGGCAAGTATGACCTCTGAGTATGCTCCTAGCTTTTATTTAGAAGTTAAGTTTTTCTTGATCACACCCCTGAGTCTGTTGATTATCTTTAAGAGAGATTTTTTTCTGCATCCCAAGTGGATGTAAACTACAGTCTCAGGCATATAATTTTAAAGACCTTAGTGCTTAGTGTTTTCTGATGACTCAAAGCTAGTTTCTTCCTCAGAAACTCAGGTTTTTTGAATCCTTGCTCTAAAAAATCATTCCTACACCTTCTGTAGGAAGGACTTTGGGACCACATGTGATTCTGGATTCCACTTCTACGACAGTTAACTTTAAATTGATAATTAATATAGCTTACCAGAAAACTTGTTTCTTTATGATATACAGAGAGGTGTAACTGAACTTTGGATAGTGTACCATGAAACCTGGAGCCCTCAGCCAGGCTTACAGAGTCTTCATATAACAAGCAAAAATCTGGAATATTTGAGTAGTCTCTAAGTCAAACAGTGCACTGGACACATTGAAATAAGAAACACTGAGTCCTGGTTGAAGTCTCAGATGCCTTCTCCAGCTGTGCCATGAGTTTCTGTGAAGAAATGCCAGCCATTTTTTATTTATGTGAGACCATATATTGTGCAGGTATTAGAAGGCAGGTAATAGAATTTAGCTTTGGGCTTTTTTCCTCCCAAATAATTTGCTAGCACTTAGACAAGAGTTTTGATTTTTTTCTCTGACTGTCAGACTCCACCACCTCCTGCTGTGCTAAAAGAAGTACTAACCTCCAAATGGAGCCTGCATTTTATGGGAGAGCATATGAAAGTTATCCCAGTAGGAAGCAAGAAGCCTACAGTTTCTTGACTCTGATCACAAAACCTGTCCAACAAGGGCTGATTTCTGAATTTTGTAATCTGCTCCAAAGCTCGTTACCCTCATCATGCAGTATATTGTGCTTTAATAATCTAATTATTAGCAGAAAAAAGCCTTTCATTTATAATGTTCATTTATACTTAGTCAAAACTTTTAGCCTTGCCTTCATTCTTCTGCGTACACTGAAGAAGAACTTCAGGTTAAAAAATAATTGTATTGTTTTCTAATCTGTAAATGAAACATCAAAAAAGAAAAACAAGAAAGGTTAGCCCTCACCAGGGCAGATGGATAAATCATATTTGCAAGAATGTGTGTGTGTATATATATATATATATATCTGTTTATGTGTGTAGATGAGGTGTTATATCTGCATATATTGAGAAAAAAATAAATCTTTTACATAAAGGTGCTTAGAGGCTTTTGCAAATGGCTGCAATAAAACAGCAAGAAATACTTATAAAATTATCTTTAGGTATCTCAGCTAAAGATCCTTTAGAGATTTCATCCATCAGTGGTTTTGGTTCTACTAAATTTAAAAGAAAGTAATCTAAAATCTGTCCACTCCATCTTATAAGAAACAAAACCAGACATACATCCCATTACATGTCTCATTATTTAATATGTCATTATAATTTTCTCTTCTGTTTTTCTGATGTCTAATTAAGTTGTTTGACTTTTCCTGTGTGGCCTTGCACAATTAAAATCTTTCTAATTGTGGGCCAATACCTGCTCCTTCACATCTAATCAGAGTGAGATAGATGGGTACTAATTAGCTCTGAGTACTACTTATAGCTCATTGCATTTTTCATGAAAATGTTAATTTTAAATGTTCCAGTTCAAAATAAGACAAAATTTAAAGTAAAATATATCTCAGAGACTGTACAAATCACAAATATTTTTATATTAGAGACTTTCCTATTACAAAGAAAGCAGAACTCTTGGACCTCTGCTGACAGCAGCCAGAGTTGGTTTATCAGAGATTAATTTCAAGTGAGTTACTAATTGGCCAGTACTCACTCAGAAAAGCTTCACCCACATATCAGTGATTCAAGATTTGAGGAGATATATACTTCAGTTCTGGTTTGCAACAAGTCTTTGAGAAAATTTTTGTCTTGCATTGTTACTTTGATAGAGTATAATGCTCAAGACAATAGTCTGGATATTCCCCTCAAGATAAATTAGTAGTAAGTGTTACAAAGTCACTGAAATGCAGTGAAATAAATGTGTAAGATGTGGATAGGACACAACAGTGCTTCTGGAATGTTTTTTTTCACTCTAGCCAAGAATGTAAGAATCCTTTTATCCTTCCTAAATAAGTTTTTTTTTGTTTGAACAGATAGATGCCACCTAAGAAAAACAAAACTATTTTTTTCAATTTGGGAACAAGGAGAAAGGATCTGCATTTGTTTAGCTTTCTTTATTTCCTACAAGTAGTATTCTTTACGAGCAGAAGATATTTTGAATTAAGTAACACATTTTGAAAGATTCCAATAAACAAAAACAAATAAAAACCACAACCTTGAATATATTCTGTTTGAAGATTATATTTATATTAAACAAAGTTCAGCCAACACCTTCAAAATTTCCTAACAGAAAGATATTAATCTTCATTCATATTTAATTTAATCATTACTGATAATCTATTAAAGGACATAATTTCCTTTCCTAAATATTT
Source organism: Luscinia megarhynchos (assembly GCA_034336665.1). Lineage (NCBI taxonomy): Eukaryota > Metazoa > Chordata > Aves > Passeriformes > Muscicapidae > Luscinia > Luscinia megarhynchos. Next base: position 46,350,673 of record JAPFBE010000003.1, on the reverse strand, counting down.
AGCTCTGATTTTATCTTGAGTAACCCCCTAATAATATGACTATCAAAATTCCATAAAATATTTACACAAGTCAGAGGGAAAGTAAGCATAAAATTTAAGAGAATTCTTTAAAATGTCCAAGTTGAGGCAAAGACTAATTTCTTGTTTTTTAGGTATCTAGCTACATTTCTATAGGTTATCTGTCTCTCTGCAATGCCTGGAAAGGAAGTCAGAGTGAACAAACTTTACTTGAAATGTATTTTCCTTGCAAAGAGAAGGAATAAAAATCTTATAAATAAAAAAAGAACAAACCACAAAACCTCCTGATAAAAACAACAAAACAAAACCAATCCCAAACAAACAAACAACAGAATTGTAAATCGACCAAACTCAAACAATGATTAAAAAAGTAGCCTGACTAGGCAGCTATACTGAGCCTTTAGAAACCTATATATGGAGAACTGAATTTTGATCAGGTGTATAATCTCCACAGGCTCCTGACAGCTAAATTAATGATTAATGCTAAATTTTTTAATATAAGAGAAAAATATGGAATCTCATCTTGATGTCCTGTCTTCCAGTTGCCCATCTATAAGACCAAGCATCTCCTGGTTTGTCAGCCTCACATGGCCCTCTTAGGTATCTAGGTCATCTCAAATGGCCTAGGTAGACACTTAAATGTAGTAAATTAATTGAATCCTCAAAATTTATTATTATGAGCTCTTAGATCTTGATGTTTTCTGTGAATGTCTACTGTAAAAACACCTGAAAGTACATCTTTCAGGCTGAACAGACTGTAACCCAGGGCTGTTAAAATGTACTTCCCACTAGAGTATTTTACTTCTCTGGAGAGAAAGCTGGAGTTCAGCAGAATACTTCTAAATGGCTTTCATGCATCACCAGGAAGAAAAAGAGCAAATGTAGCAATATATTTCAGATATTATAACTTTACTGAATATTTTCTGAAAATTTGTTTCTCAATCAGCACTTATCTAAAAGAAAGACTGTTCCACTAAGACACACAGCTGATATTGGAAGGAAGGAAAGAGCTAATCCATGCCCTAAAGCTGAGCTATTTGTACTTCTACAAAAGAGTAGAGAGACTCTTTAGAACTGTACAAACCAATCAAACAGATCAATGGCTCACTTCAGCAGAACAAAACCTTACAATGAGTGTGACTGCAACATTATCTATATTGTTTCTACTATATCATATTTATGTAGTATAATTTAAAAATATTTCATCATAGATGGTTTTGTATAACAAAAAAATGTGTTTTGTCTTTCCAGTACTTAGAAGCATCCTACCAAATATAAATAATTTTAAATAAATATTTACAAAATAAGCCCCTCCCAAACTCTTACGTTTTGAATTTAGTTTAGAAACTGCAAACAACATTTATATTATTAGATGAACATTTTTGTAGATCTTATTAAAATAAAAAATGAATGTTTTATTCATGACTGAATGCGGAAGAGTGTAAAAATCCAACATGACCTCTTGATTTTTGGAGGTAGCACAGCTCTTCTGCAGGATGCATTTAAAACATAAATGATTCATAGGTAATTTTTTTCCAGCATAGCTATGAAAAGGTGCTACACTTTAGTGCTTTTATTGGAATCTTAGATAATTTTATCTTTCTGTATGGTTGTACATTTTTTTGATTTACTGCAGGATCTGTTTTTCATCAGCCTGCTGCCCCAAAAGGCTCAAAAACCAGCTTGTTGCTAAGCAAGGGTCGGTTTGTCCTGGTCATTCTCCAGCAGTGCTGCTCACCCCCTCTGCACCTGGGCTATCCTTGTGCAGATCAGAGGGTTTGCCACAACAAACCTCTTCTCCCCATCAGCAAACCTGGCCTCAGTAGAGCACCTTGTCATTTGAACATGTTCTCAGACATGATTTGGGGGATTTGTCCAACATGGTGCCCTGTAGGCACTGCCTTGCCCACATGAAGGTGCTGGGTGTAACCCCAAACTCAATTGTGTTGACTTTTTGGTCCCTTTCCTTCATGCCACCCCATGCTCTTTCCTCTGCAGACCTGTCCATCACTTTCTTGCAGCACTGCTGGTTGTAATCTCCTCAGCCATCCTAGCTTAAAATCCTTCTAATTAAGTCAATAATGTTTTCTGAAATTAAAAAAACCAAAAAAATATATATATCATCTGTTTCCCCCTGCAACATTGTTTTTATTTTCTTGCAGATGCTGAAAAAAGAGCTTGATCATTTATTCTACCATCATAACTGTACAAAGTTCACCACTAAATCGTATTCTAAATGACCCCTTTCTCTGAAAGTATCCTTCACTTGTAGTGGATCTGTAAATTTTCTGTGCATAGCACTGTTTTGGTTCTGTGATGAAAACAGTGTTAATATTACAAGAATGTTTTTATGCTGCAGTGAGGGATAGAGGGCGGGAGACAAACACACAGTCTACTCAATGATTATGTGGGAGGAGGTATTTTCCTGAAGTTCACAAGTTGTCTCTGTATAGATCCTGTCTACAATTTCTGTATTCTTTCTTCCTCCAGGATGAGGATGTGTGGACATCTCTTTTCTCTCAAGTTTTTTCTTTCATTCCATACTATATTTGTTTAAAAAGACTATATGTGGAGTACAGAGATTGGCTAAGATTTTCTGTAACATATCCATAACTCAGAAGTCCATGCAACTTGAAAACACACAGAAAGTTTAAGTTTCATAGAGAAGTATGAACAGTATGAAACTAGAACAGTTTCCACATGTCAGAATGGAGTATGCCACTGTCAAAATTGACTGCCAAAGAGTAGAGCCAGAAGAGTGTCCAGGTTCTCTCCTGGGGGCAGATTTACCAGGGTGGCAATCTATTCCATTCATCCCATCTATAGTGAGAGGAGAGAGGATACAACTTTCTGGTTCCAGACCACAAAGATATTGCAGTGTATAATAACAAACATGAGTCATTAAATCTCTGCAGTGACATATTAACATTCCTATTTCCTTTATATGCATTTTCCTTAACACATATACTGTCTTCTTTTCTTAAAGAATTATTTTGATAAAAGTGTGAAAAAAACTGTATTCCATAGAGCACAAAAGGAAGTTTATTGTAGCTATATGAAAGAATGTGGCTTTTAACAAAAAGTTAAAGTTACTTAACTACATCTGTTTTCAGACATGGATAAAGAACATATTTTTTCATATTAGGCAGCAGAGGACTTTTTTGGGAACGAAAGTATGAAAAGGAATTATAGTTATTTTCATATTCAAACCAAACCTTGAAACTGATAATTTCCATATATTTCAGATTTCACATATTTAGATTTCAGATGACAAGCAAATACAGCAACTGAGAAATATAGATGAAAAAAATTGCTTGATATGAATAATCAGAGATAATGAGCTTGTGTTCCTTCAGATGCGCCTGTTCATGCTGTGCATTTGTGCTGATGGAAGTAAAATTAAAAAAATTAAGTGCTGGACAGCTCATTGCCTTCCCCAAGGCTAGAAATAGCTACATTTTAGAAAAAAAGAAATATGCCACCTGGGTAATAATTTAAATATATGGACATAAAGTTTCTGACTTCTATGAGGTCCTATCAAAGTCAAATCCATAGTTTTGACAGTACTTCATGTATGGTAGCTATAGATCTCAGTCCTTTTGTAATTAGCAAGTTTATGAGGAAGTAATGGTCCATTATTCTCTTCTAAATTGTTTGAAATTTGTCCTGTCTTTAGAGAGGGTGACTTTCGAGTTCACAAGTACATTGATATGTATGGCTTGAAGTAAGCTATACTGAAATGGTTCAAACAAAGTGATAGTAACAGCAGAACAAACACAACAAAATTAAATTTACAGTCTTTACAATAATTCAGATTTTAAAATATTTTTTAAATTATGCAAACTTTCAGCCAATTTAGTTTCTTGGGGTAAATTAACTTTTTCTTTCACCTACAATATTTATTTTTCTCTTTTGTTTTCTATTGCTGAAACTGAAAAAATAAGCACATTTAATTTCAGTGATTTTACATACCTACAAAGTGCTCTTGAGAAATACACTAAAACAAAATTATAAGTCTTTTTAATATATTGAAGAAAAACTTGATGGTTTCCTATTAAAACACATGAACTGAAACTAGAAATACAGATATATTTTAAAGGCAGAGGGGTTTACATTCAAAATTAACCCACCCAATAACAGATTGCAATCTGTAAACAGAAATTGTGGGGTTTGGTTGATATAATTGATTACAGCTTCACTCAATTGAAGAAAAAAAACAACACTAGTACCACTTGGTTATCTACCCATGAGAATGTCATTCACCTGCATATGTTACAGTGCATTCAGATTTTTTTCCAATGTTATAAAATATGATTTGACATTTTTATGATCACATTACCATAATTGATTTTTCCCAATGCTGATTCTAAAATGCCTAATCTGTTTCTATTGCTTCACTCACATTTCCATCAGACTACATTAATTTTTTTCATGACAATTGAAAAAGAATGTTGAAATAGGTACAAAATTTGGCTATGTCAAAAGCACAGGAATTTTATTAAGCTATGTATATCACACTCTGTTACAGTGCTTTTCATTTTCAAAGTATTATAAAAATTGGACTGAAAAGAACTTTCAGCTAAATCTTTTAGTTGAGCTGCTTCTGCTCTTCTTAGTGTTTTTCCGTGATGGACAGTAAACTAACATTTTTATGCTTTTGAAATTCTGCTAATTTGTATCAGAATTCACGTTTGTTTATTTAATTCAAGCAGAATATATCCTCTTGAAAAATTTTTATGATTACTAGAAAACTAGAAACAATATGTGTCTGCAGTATGTACAGTACTTTTCATTTGTTTAGCCTTGAGAAGAAAAATTTCAGGGACAACTTGTGGTGTCCTTTCAGTACATAAAAGAGGGCTAAAGAAAGATAAAAACTTTTCATTGGAGTCTGCAGTGATAGGACAAGAGACAGTGGTTTTAAACTTTGGATTGGACTGGGGTTTTTGTAGGTATTTTAATAATGGTGGTGAGACACTGAGACAGATTGTCCAGAAAAGTTGGGGATGCCTCATCACTATTAGTGATCTAGGTCGTCAGGTTGGATGTGGCATTGAGTAAGCTGATCTTTTGGAAGATGTTACTGCAAAGGGGGTTGAAACAGATGATCTTTAAGATCCCTTCCAATGCAAAACCTCCTATGATTGTGTAATTCTAAAATTGCAATCATACTTTCACATTCTTCAGCTGTGTAGTTTCATTAGATAATTTCAACAGATTGGTCATCAGCTAAAGAAATAATCTGTCTTTATATATAACAAACTCTGGCCAGATTTGAGTGAGTTACAGCATTGAGTAATATGTGTGCCTATATGTCGTTCCTTGCCAAGGGCAGTACATGGCATTTCCTGTTGGACTTCATGGAATTCTGGTTAGCCCATAATTAAATTCCTGTTAGCCTACTTCTCCAGCCTGTTCGAGTCCTTCTAAATGGCAACATACCCAGCTGACATACGTACATGGAGTTTTGTAGAGCCTACCAAGGCTCTTTTCTCTTGTAGACCCTACAAAGGCTCTGTTCTTTTGTAGAGTCTTGCTGAGGGTGCACTTCTCCTCCTGTCACTCAGGTTAGGCAGTGCTGAGTCAGTGATTGCTGGGACACATTGCCAGTGACTGCTGTCCATCTGGACTTGATATTGCCTACCACAACCATCTTAGCCTAGCAGTTCTAATTGTTTTCAATCTGACTCACTGTCCATTTTCCTGTTTGCTAAATATCTTATAGATTCCAACAGTATGAAAATTCTTATTTATGTCTTGGCTTGAGCTATTTAACAGTAATTAAGGACAGCAGTTAAGTTGCTTGAAAAGGGCCTCGAAAAATCAGGAATACAGTTCAGTCAAACCTCCTTTGCCTGATGGAAAATAGAAGCACAGGTGAGGAAAGATTTATATTGATCAGAAACATTTAATGTTATTTTTAATTCCTCTGCAAAGATGATTTCCTCAAGATGTAATGTCTTTTCCAGTTATTTAACTAGTAGTTATTTGACTAGTAGCTAATTAAGGTCATCTGATGAAGATTTTCTACGGATATGAATTCTTAAACATTGTGTTTTCTGTCTTCTTTCTTGCAGATATAGAAAAAAACTAAGTTAAGTGCCTAATAGTAATTGCATATAAATTCAAAATGTTTGTGCATCAGCTTGTGCATGTGACTCCCTGCATATTTTGTTCTCATTAAAATGCCCCAGGGAATCTGCTTTCAATAAAACTAACTAAATAACAAAGGCATGCTTGAGATTAATCCTCTTTTTGGAAGAAACACTTAATAAGGATACACATATGAAATCTATTCAGTCTGTCCACAGTAATATTAATGATCCTTATAAAGAATATGAAAACAGAAAAGTATGAAACGTAGTTTGCATTTCACTTTCCATAAATTAGCACAATGTTTAATGACCTGGGAAACTGCTTCAAAGTTTACATTAGTTGAAAAGACAAGTTTGAATAAGTTGAGTTTCATTGCTGACAGTAAACCAAGATTAAAATTCATACAGAAGATGTTCCACATTAGACTAATATGGTAAATTGCGTTTCAATCTCACAGACATTTATTTGCCTGTTTAATTTTATTAATAACATGAAACCAATATGATATATTACTTGATAGTTCTTGAAACTTTTTTAGAGATTTTTTTAAATGTAAAGGGGTTTATTTAAAGGTTGTACGTATATATAAATATATATGTATGTATAATAAAATATATATATATATGTATAATAAATATATAAATATATATATGTAAAAGTATATACATACATAATACCTTGATGCATCACAGCAATTGTGGTGTTTTCACTTTGAAGGAATTTTCACTTAGAATTAAGGTAATAAAGACAGTTTTGAAAGGAAGATTTCTTCACCCTAGGATGAGATGATGATTACATCACCATTCCTCTTGTTTTTTCAGATGCGAGAGAACATCTGAGACAATTATCTAGGTTGAATTAAATATTGATTATATTTTCCTAGAAAAGTTGGAAAATTTGTTCAAGGACCTGACACAAAAGCAGGAGGATATGCCTGAAGAAACTGCAGCCTGTGGAAAACCATCCAGGAGCAGACTTATCCTGGAGGACTGCAGGCTGTGGAGAGAATTGATGCTCAAGCAGGGAGAAAAGTGTGAGAAGGAAGAAGCAGAGTGGAGATGTTATGGAGACAGCCTCCATCCTCCAATCCTCCCCTCCACTTCTTGCATGGGGAAAGTGGAGGAGTCAGGAATGGCAATGTGAAATTCAATCTGGGAAAAAGGAATGGAGTAGGGAAGAAGGTCTTTTAGGGGGAGAATAAGGGGTCATTGTTTCTCACCATCCTAGTCTATTTTGACTGATGATAAAATAAATTTATTCTCCTGAAATTCTGCCTGTTTTGCCCATGTTAGTATTCAGTAAATGAACTCCCTGTCTGTCTTGACTCATAAAATTTTTATTGCCATTTTCTCACCTGTTGAGGTGGGAGAGTGAATCTGTGTGTATATGTGTGTGTGTGTGTGTGTGCAAGGCAGAAGGCCAAAGTCAATCCATTACAGACTTTTACTATAAAAAAGTACTCAGTCTGAAAAGTCTATTCACAGAGAAATTATTGTATAAAAAGTAGGAAAGTTTTCCTGATTTTTTAAATTTATTTATTTACTTACTTACTTATCTATTTTTTTACATATCTGTTTATCATTCTGGATTTTATAAGAAATGGAAGTCCTGTGGTTTGAGTGAATTTTTCATATAAGCTGGATGATTTATATAGCAAACTCAGTGTATAACCTTACTATATGTGTATGATATGTAGTCTTGAATATAAAATTATGTGCTGGCTGTTCCCCTTGGTTAAAGAATTTTGGGGTTGTAGACTATTTCTGAAGTTCTAATTGAATCAGAACTACTTAGCGTTCATTTAGTTGTACAAAAAATATTTTGAACATCACTTTTCACTAGAGTGTATTTAGTAAGATAAATAGGAACAGAAAGGAAAATAATTCACAAAGTTATCTGAAATCTGTAAAATAACATGAAACAGATAGCAATATGTAATGTTGCAATTTTGGATCAATCCTTAAGATGTAGACCCATCAGCTGAAAGTCCTTCAGAGTTCCACTTTCTCCTGACTTTTTTTCTCAAACCTTTGTTCAACAATGGACAGCTAATGTATTGTGAGAGCTGGATGAGCTGGAAAGTACAGTGCAAATAGATCATGACTTTCGTCAGTGAATCAAAGAGAAAATGTCCTTTGTGAAAATCAGACAGAATGTTCAGTGAAAAGGAAGCAAAAAGAAAAAAACCAAGCTAAAAGGAATAAAGCAAAAAAGAAAGAAACCTAATTCACTTTAATCCTGCATTAATTGACCACCAGTTGATGTATTTAAATAATGAACCTAGCTCTTTTACACTTTTGTAAGCTCACAAAAGAGAGTTAATTATCTCCAGAGAACAATTCAGATTTTAAATTTAAATAATTTTCTGTGAAAAATATTTTTGTGAAAAAGTTTCGAAAGAAGTATAAAAATCACACCACTGAAGAAAGGACTCAGTATATAAACTTGGTCTTGTTCTTTTCTTCTTTTCACCACCCTATTGACTGTCTCCTACTTAGAAGAGTGCAATATAGTTTTCAAAATCAAAGGCCCAAAAGATTGGAAAAGCTGGAGATTTGCTGTGCGTATTCAATATGATAACTTCTTTAACTGCATAATTTTCTGACATTTTTCCAATAATATCTGCCATTCTATGTACATAGTTAATATAAAATTTATCAATGCTGTGTAGTAATTCACATTTTAATCTGCATGTCATTCAGAAAGAAATGCAAATCTCAAAATAGCCCAGCAAAAAAGACCAAAAAAACCCTCAAACTCAAAGACAAAAATAATGAACAAATCACAAATGCCTATAGTCCATTCTGGGAGTGAAAAGTGAAGTAGAAGTAGGAATTTGTCTGCTATTTGCCAAAGTAGATTGCAAATACTTATTTTTTTTAGCACAAATAAAAACTGCAGAATTCAGATATAGTGAAATTCATAAGTATCAAAATTTGACAATGAATTTTAAAATATTGCTGAACATGCACAAAAGAGGATAAAACTCTGAAATAAAACTTGAAACTTGATTTTAAAGTAATATATTAACCATATGCTACTAGCAGTTATTTAGATAGTAATATTCAGCATGGGAGGAAAATTTATAAAGTATATGTGAAATACATGTATTTTGAGTTCACTTATGATATCCTATAATTTGTGTTTCCAGGGAACAGAAGTCTCTTGGAAACCTCTCATATATGCAGCATTAATTGGATGGTGCATTCTGAGCTATCACAAATGAACAAGGAAATACAAGGAGGGTTTTACAGAAAGAAAAAACAATTAATGTCTTGGTTTCTTTCCAAGTGCTCCTAAGGGCTGATTGTTCAGGATTTTCAACACAGAAACATCAAAATTGTTGAGGTTTAAAAACCAATTTTATAGGGTTTTCTTTGGTTTCAGTATACTTTCAAGACCATTAAACTGTTCTTTGAACACTCAAATATTTTCTTGCCTTCTGTATTTTTGCTCAAGTATAAAAAGCTACATGTCACACACTGACAAATTAAAGGTTTATATTCTATTTATTTGTGCCAAGCAGCAATCTTTGAAAAACTGTAGTAGAAAATGACATCTTTTAGCTTACATGGAAACTAAAAATGTAAAAATACATACATACAAAGTTACAATTTTAATTGTGCACTTGAATATTTTGACAACTAGTACAACTCATGGAAATGGCCATTCAGAAAGGAATGTTTTCTGTTTGTCTTGATGTGAGTAGTGGAATCAATAAAAAATGCTGTTCTTGGGTGAAGTAAACTGGATTCATAAGAATTAGATTGACTAATTCCTGGTAAAATAAATATTTTTCAGTTTTACTTTCAGTAATGGTGGGATATTGATTTTCACTCTTAATGGAAACACACACTTGTCTATTTCATATGTATAGAAAATATGCTGCATATTTGAATGCACAAGATTCCCTGGGAACAACCTTTGACCAGAAGTGAAATCAAATTGCAAAATATTTGTGGTTTGGCAAATGTTATTTCAGCAACTTCTGGCAAAAAAAATTAGACTGTCTACCCAAAGACATATAAATGAACTGATATTTTTTCCTTGAAACAGAGGCCATGAACTTTTACTTTATGAAACTTTTTCTTTATGCGATGAGAAATTTATACAAAAATTTCTAATAATTGCAAATATTTTTCTCAAAACTTCACTGTGAGCAAAATATTCTCAAATTTTGATAATCATGAAGAAAACTCTAATGTGTCCAGATCTGTTTCCTTGCACCGTTGTCACAAACACCACTGTTCAACTCCATGGTATTATAAGTATGTTTAACCAAGGTTAAACTTTAATTTTACTTCCTTTTATGCTTTATTGAATTATGCTGAGTGTCAAAGAGGCCCATTTCAGGTGGACATGGAAAAAATGGACAAAAATCCATTTCAGGTGGACATGGAAAATTTAGCCTTGGGTATGTGAGAAAAACACCTGAAATGCAAAGGAAATTCCTGCCATGTTTTTGTTACTGCCCCACTGCATCCGTTCAGTGATGTGTGAGGATCTGTACGGAAAGGCGACTGCAAAATCAGATTACGTGGCTGTTTTGTAAACTATCTTTTCCTGTTATGGTCCAGGTTGCCTAGAGGTGATCTGAAATGAACAAAACCAAAAGCAGGAGCCTCTTTAGCAGCCCCCTCTAACCCAGGAAAGCATAAGTGGGGAAACAGAAGCTATTTGCACAGAGGTGTCTTGAATTTTTGACTGAACTCCCCTTACATCAGAATGCTGAAACTGCTAACACAACGTGGACTTAGCCCAGCAGTATGTATTACCAGCATTAGATGGTTTCTGGGGCCGAAAACCCAAAGAATGTTGTAAGAATGGTGTTATGTTTAATCCTGTGCTACATGTTGGTCTGGTTTGGAATACTAAACTAGAGGAGACAATTTTAAATTATTACAACAGCTGTTTCTGAAGATTAAATCTGTCAGAAAAACTAAGGACAATGAAATGTCCAGCTTACTTTGTAAGTTTTCATTAACTACCAAAACAATTCCTAAATACCAGGAAACACTTTCAAAGTGCCAGAATTTTTATTCTTTCTCCTTTTTTGCCCACAATTGTATATATATATATACAAAATTTATTTCAAGGCTTTCTTTCCTGGACTAAGAAAGCCATAAAAACCTTAGAGCTTTTTTAACTTCTTCTGGTTGCACATTAAATATAACACAATTTAAAAAAATCCTGAAATCATTGATCCTCTATGGAGGGATGAAGGAAGCAAGGTATCTGACTTCCAAAACTTTTCACAAGCCATCTTTTTGTATTCAGAGTGTGTATAGTAATACCAAAGTTATAGATGAAAAACTCAGTCTTTAGCAGTAAAACAGATAATATATAGAGGCAAAAAAAAAGCAAACCAGAAAGAAAGAGAGAAAAGGTACAAGCAATTTTCAGGTCCTCTCTGCCATGTCTAGAGCAGAAAAATATATGTCACGTTACTTTGGTTCTGATGTTGTGGCCAGGGGGGAGAACGGTGGAGATAGAAACAGAGAGATTTCTTTTGTATTTCAATCTTCTAAGAAAAACAGCTTTGAATAAAACTATAGGAAGTTGTTTCATCTCTGCAGACTGGTAAATGTATGTTGCTATTAGTAGTAGCAGGTCAGAGGTTTGTATTTAGCTGCAGGTCCTGAAAAAATTATCTGCTGCAGTTTGTGTAATTTGTGAAAGAGTCTGGAGTTGTTTTTATTTATTTTTTTCCTTATCTTTAAGACCAATATCTTACCAACAAAAGGATAAGGATTTTAGCCTAAATTGTTTTAGTTTTGTCTAGCTTTGAATTACTGTATGATGTAGCACATTGTTAGATACTTTTGATATAGTTATGTAATTAATTGATAGTGAAACTCAACTCTTCTTGTAGTGCAAAGAGTGACCCCAAGATAATGATGTAATATAGAGGAGTGCAATCACAATAGCTGCAGAGGTTTCACTAGAATGGCGGTAGGGTGAAAACAGGGATTTCAGGGCTATTAACTAATCACCAACAGTCTGTTATTTTTTTAAAGGAATGGAACTTCAGGATCTGGGCAAATTTAGTCCTTTGTAAAACGAAAAAAAAAGAAAAAAATAAAGAAGAAACAGACATAAAACCCAGCATGAAAATTCTGGTATAACATGGAACTGCAGGCCAGTGAATAAAAGAACCATGTAGTGGATGATGCAAAATATGAAAGATTATTCTAAAAAGGCCATAGGATGAGGAAGAAAGCATCACATCTCTATCACCATCATTCTCTTGGTAAAGAGCTCCAAAAGCTGATGACTCACCCTAATCTTCCTTCTTGTTGATGAAGAGACAATCAATCATCAGTCTTAGATGCACTGAAACTAGAGGGGTACTTAAAGGATGAGAATAAAAACGGATATGGGAATAAATGCAATTTTCCCCATCCTGATCGAGAACTCCATTCATTACAAAACTACCAGTTCCTTCTACACAGACCATTGTGTTTTTGCTTAAACACATTTAGAAAAATGAGTAATTTCCCAAAGTTCTTAAAAACATTAAACAAAAGTATTTGCAATATTTGTGGAATGAGTCCTGAAGAGATCTAAATGTTTAGGGGCAGAGACGTTTAGAGAGGACAGTGAGGGACTACCTCTCTTATGAGAGCTCAGCCCTGAGAAGACTGAAAGGGGACCTTGTCAATGTCTACAAGCAGCTGAAGGGAGATTGCCAAAGGGTGAAGACAAGGGTGCTACCAAGCAATAGGGCAAGGGGCAATGGGCAGAAACATACACAGGAGGTTCCGACCTGAATATGAGAAAGAGCTTTACTCTAATTGTGGAAGTGCACTGAACAGATTGCTCAGCAAGGCTCTGGATTTTCCCTCACTGGAGGTAATTCAAGACCCATCTGATCCCAATCTTGTGCAATGTACTCAAGAAGGACGACCCTGCTTGAGCAAGGGGGGTGGACCAGATGACCCACTGTGGTACTTCCCAGCCTTATACGTTCTGTGGTTCTCTTGATCATCTTTTGCTTATGCACTGTGCTTTCAGAATGACCACAAAGAACATTAAAAACTCATTAGAAATTTATCTCTCTCTGTACCCTCAGTATGCATATTTGCTTCCAAGATTTTCACCTAAGCAAATTTTTTTAAACAATAGGAATTACAGATCCTGTGATCCAGCTCATATTTTTAATTGATCAGTTATAGTGTATGAAGAAAATGTCTACTTTTTATTAACATATATTTCATAAAAAATACAACTAAAAATCTCTCAAATATTTTGGCATTGCAGACAATTACAATGATAAGAGGTGACTTAACCAGTGTATGTGCACTGTGACCATGTGCAAGGAATAATGGTCATAAATATTGTATCATTACAGACAGCCAGTGGCAGTTTGCATATAGTGTTTTAATTTGAAGGCTTGTAAGTTAGTGACTGTAGAGAGAGGTTTCAATTTTACTGTTTTAGCCTAAATGTATATACTAAATACTCTCTAAGCATCAAGTTTTATGTATATACATATATAACCGGATTCTTGGATTCTCAAAGGAGTTCCTTTCTTGAGTAAATTTAGTCTTTATAAACACAAAGCCCCAGTGTACAGATTGTTGGGGTGCCAGGGAACAGTATATTAAAAATCAGTAAGAAAAACGTCTCACATAGAACTTTAGAGTGTGGACATCTACGGATGAATTAGTCATTGCAGGTGGTCTTTGGAGACAATGGGAAGAAATAGGTGCTTTTAGGCTTCTTATTCTAAAGTATATGTTTAAAATAGGTGAATTGAATCTTAGCCCACAAGACATATTTAATTCCTCTTTAAAAAAACAAAGGCTATCACTGAGAAGTGGAAACTTACATTGCAGATGGCTGAAGCCATTTGAGATGAATCCTGATATTCATGACTACGAATAAATTTCCAAATATTTTCCACAAGTTCTTCAGTGAACAAAGAGTATCTCATTAGGCCGTGATAACAGATGACAGGATTTTCACTTGCTGCCTCCATTTGTGTGCCTTTTTCAAAGGCTGGATTTAGAACCCAACATTCTCTATGAGCATGTTCTACTATAAAACCAGTCTAATTTAGATGATTTCAAACTAAAAAATTATTAAGGAGGGGAAAAGGTATAAAAATATTCTTGGTTGATTTTATAAAGAAAGAAAGATTGAACCAAATTGCAGTAAACAAAGAATCCAGTTATAACCAGAGTATTACAAATCATTCTGCTTTAAAAAGTAAAGAAAAAATATATTAATTTATGCTTATAAAACTAAAATATTTTTAAAAAAACCCTAACATTACTGAAAAATTGTATGTTCAAGAAAGAAAATAATACGAAAAATTAGAATTTTCCTTTTAAATATTTCTATAAATTTGCAACATTAACAGCAATAAAAACAGTATTTATTAATATTGAAATATAAAATCACAGAAGTATAAAGCTATAGTACAGTAAGGTAGAACATAAGAATGGAATACTCTTTCAGATAACATGAATGGCCTGAATTAGTATCGGACAGTGACCATAAATGGATGCCATGAAAAAGGAAGAGCAGGGCAAATACCTCTTCCAAGAATACATCTCCTAGGAACACTCCAGATTTAATCTAGTTTCACTTCAGCAGATTTCTGTAGATATACTACCTGCTCAGCAGGTCAGTAAAAGTTTATTTGTTCTGAACCTGGTTTGTACTATCTCCGTCTGACAGCCCATGGTTCTAGATTCCTTCTCTGGAGATGGCTTCTGGCTTTTCTGAGAGACTCAGGTTAGAAAACAGTTAAGAGAAGAAGGAGCATGCATTATAACATCCAACCATAATTATTTTACAGCTGATGACCAGAAAAGCTGCCTAGCATAAGTGATGTGCAGGCAGAGAGCAGAATTGTAAAACATGTAGGGGCAAAAACATTTGGTATTCTATGTGTTGGAGAAGAGGTTACAATCCCTAAAAATTCCTGTAAGCCTGTTGTTTTGCTTCAAGGACCATAAATTTTTTTATTCAGTAAGATGTCAGTTTTGTAAGAAATAAAGGTTTTATAAACCAAGATTTTATGCCTGCATAAAATCTACAGAACAAATTAACAAAGATATAGATTTCAGTATCTCCGTATGTATTTTAACAAACTAAATTTCCCTTCTGTGTCCCTCCCAGAAAACTACTGATATTTGGAGGCTCTGCAGCATTTTCAGACTAAAGCTTTGCTTTGATAGATTGCTGCCTGAGGGAAGGTGGAAAGATAATGAGCCAGAGAAAAGTGTCATCTGAGGGAAAGAATGCAAGAGAGGAAAGCCGACAGTACTTCTTAATTTAAGGCTAAAACCCGAGAAAGAATTTAGGTTCAAACTGTTTCTTTCTGGCAACTGAGACCACCAGTCCACCTTGAAGGCTCCTGTGTTTCTGCCAGGACAATTTTAGCATCTGTGTTTTCCACTAAAGGCACGAGCTACACTGTTCAGTTTAATCCTGATATAATCCAAATACTGCTTCACAAACTGGAAATTGGCCTTTACTGATTGCACCTGCAGGATTACAACTCACATATTCTACCAAACAAGCTAGATGTGAAAGATCCCAAAAGCACTGTAAGAAGGTTCTGTACTATGCTTTGCATCAGGAAGTTATCTATCATTTTTAAAAGCTGTCACTCTTATTCTTCCCAAATTCCCACAACAGAGCAATGTGTACTCAGAGGTCTGGATTTACCTGACCAGGAAGTTATAAGCACCAGACTTTGTATATTGAGAAAGTCTGTTGCAAATGAGACGAAAGGAGAAAATGAAACTAATAAAGAATGTTTTGTGATTTTCCAGCTTGGAGAAGATAACTGTGTCTATGAGAAGTTAAATTGAAGATGAATTTTAGGGAGAAAATAAACTGACATTCAAAGTTAAATTTACTGCATTTTGTAACTGTTTTATTAAACAATCTCAGTATCCTCTCCAGTCAGTGAGACAAGAATGTCTGGGAGATGTCCTTTGTGATTCTATACTATATAGGAGGGCATGATCTTTTATGGTTCATTGTTTCACTGGTCCTCTGGACTTATGATTTTATAAGAAAAATCCCTGTTCTTTGTCTAAGGGCTAAATTTAGGAATGTTCAGATGTACTCTGAATTTAGTGTACATAACAAACTGGAACTTCAAATTTTATTTCATGTAGCAAACTTTTTACAATAATACATTTATTGAACTGTAAAAAAATAAGTCCAGCTATAAGCATTAGTGTATTATTAGCACTAATTTTATTGATCATGTATTTGACAAAAATTATGAATTTCATTATAATGCTGAAAGAATGGAGAATGAATCACTGACATATTTTCCAGCACATATGCTCTTTAAAGTGCCAATTTAAACTTATTGTTGCTCTAAAATTGTGAATATATGGTTTTAAGCTCTTTTTCATCCTTTCACATTATTTAACAGTCCACAATAATAGTAAAATTATGGAGTGAAAGAGAAGAAAAACACTTGCAATTACAGTGTGACAAGAAGCAAAGGTAGTGGAAAGAAATAATAAAAGACAAGAGAGATATCTCTTCATATTAGTACAAAAACTCCTGAGTAGCAGCTGCAGCTTTTCTTAAAATCTGAAACAATTTGGCCAATATATATATGCATATATATTATAAAATGTAAAAACCACAGTTGTAGGTCAGGTTTTCCTGTACACAGAGAATATCTAGTCTTTAGAGGATTTAATACTGCAATAAAATGAGTTGCTGTGAATAGAATTGCAATGTAATTGACTAATTTTCAATATATTTCAGTTTAACATTCTGTCACAGTTAAGTAGCTGCCTTCAACTCTGACAGTATCTCTTCAGCTGTCTTTTCATATCAGGCTGGTGCTCAGGTCAGACTGTATTAGCTTCTGAACACTGTATAACTTCACAAATATTTATCTTTTGAGCTTACCTGGCTCCTTGATACTCAATTTAGAAACTCATGATAAGCCTCAGAGACCATTTTATAAAGGCTGGGAAACTTCATGGTGAGGTTTAAATGTAATTTTTAGGTAGAAGATACTAAACTTGAAATTTGACAACATATTTCTGTGCAGTTGCTCACTGGACATATTGAACTTGGTACATACTAGAATTAACATAAGGCATGTGTGAACACACTGGCCTTTTAGGGAGTTCAAGTTTTTTCCTAACTCTATTTCTTTCCTGACACAATTACATGATGCAAAAACTTGAGAAGATTGACTGTGAAATGCAAAAGACTTGACTGATACCTAGAGGGGCTCTTGGTAAGCCTCTCTACAGAGAACTTGTTGGCCAAGTAACGCATCAGGACATGGCAAATTCGCGCACACACTGTCTTAATGTGCTTGGAAAAAACCTACAGTCTTGTACAAGTAAAATTTTCTTCTTTTTTTGCAATTCATAGCCTATAATAAATAAAAAAAAATCTAATAAGACTCAAAGAATTGAATCTTTATCTTTTGATTGAATAACCCTTTTAAATATTTTTCAGAAAAAAGAAAAAGACTATACTACTCTGTACATTACAGTTTTCTGGGATATTTTCTGTTGTGTAAGCGCCTTATAATAGTACTTTTGTTACAGTGCTAGCACATAAAATAAAAGTATAAAAATAGAGTGATAGTGAAAGCTATCTGCAAGTATTAATTTAAAAAAAAAGAATAAAGTACAGTATTCTAAACTTTGTATTCTGCATTGTCTTAATCCCCTTCTTGCAGGCAATATCTTTCTATTAAATTATTTTTTCAATCATTAAAATCATGGTTATAGTAAGGCATATTGAAGCTGGAGCTCAGTCATTTTATTTTCTGGAGCACAGATGCATATGCACTTCAAAGAGGATTTAACTATAACATTAATTTCCTATTTAAAGGATCTTATTAACAGTAAAGGGCTATTACTAAGGAAAAAAAAAGGCAAAATGTTCTTTAAAAAAGATTTCTGGGGATGGGTATGGTGTGTTTTAAATCACACTCTCATTTTTATTGGGCAGCAGTACAGCAGTCCAAAACAAAGCTGACGATTGATCTCCACCAGTGATCTATAACATTAATTATCCATTAAGACTTCCACTGGGAGACTTCTCTTCTGATGAGATTCTGTATTCCATTTTCTTTGAAGTCAGTTTACTTCACTACTTGAATATCCCTGGTCCTCACCAAAACTTTAGGCTGTCATTTGTCATAGTTTTCCAAGTCTGGCAAAATAAGAATCAGTTGAGAGCAAAATTTTATCTCAGTGGAAGTTCATGTGAATTGCAACTGCATGTGACAAAAATTCTTGCCATGAATATGAATATTATTCATAATTTTATTCAATACTGATCCATAACTCTCCTCCAACTCTCTTCTAAGTTTCCAGGACACTGAACAGAAGGAATGATGAAACAGAACCTGACACATAAATTTTGGAAAGCACTTATGTGGTCAAAAACCTGTGGCCTCTATTGCACACTGGAGCCTTTTATCAAAACAAATCAGAAAGAAAAAAGGTCAGCACGTTTCAAGTGTCTTCCACCTCTGATGTTATTGCTCCAAGACTGAGGTGAGTAGTCCATAGTGTTGAAGTCACTTGAGAAGGGTTATAATGCATACTTAATTCACCATTAACAAGAAGAAATCAATCAGAACTGCCATTATATAATAATACACAGGTCTGAAAATAGATTTGCTAGAACTCTAGATCATTTGGGGACTCTGGATACTCCCATAGTGGTTTGTGACAAACTTCTCCATATGTCTCTACACTCCCAAAAGGACTGACTAAAACATTGAAAACAAGGTATTAAAAATAGTCCTTCAGAGGAGATGGTGGCCACAGGACTAAACACCTACAGAGATAAATGTCCCAGTGCATATTGTGATTTACATCCTTACTGTGAAAATAGAACGGTCTTGCCAAAATTCCCTAACCTTTGCAGATGCCAGTTTATGCTGTTGTGTGAAGCACATTTTGACACGATCTAGGAAAGTAACATGGCAATCAAAATCACACGTGAGGTAAGTTAACAATTAAATAGTGAGGTCCCTGGCTTGAATTGTGTCAGGCTTACTTTACTAGTAAATCCTTACAAACACCTAAAATCCTTCCAATTTACTATGGACACCCTAGGGGAAAGAAAAAGGATGTGAGTATTGTCAAAATAACCCACATCATCTGGAATTTAGTAGTTGTATGATTTTCTCAGAGATTTAGTGATCTCTTCATATTCAATGCCACCATATGATTTTCGCTGTAAGGTTTTTCAAACCCCTTTTCAAGTAGTTTTAGTTTTCAGCATCCACAGTTACCACAGTCTAATTCAATTTTGAATGAAAAAGTCCTGTCTGTTATCTGTTATGGACCAGTGATCAGTCTGTATCATCTGGTTCACTCTGGTTTCCCTGTGCCACTGTGCAGCTCTCATGGGTTGGACCTGCTTTCAGCAACAGGGTGGCAGTTAAGGTTAAACGATCAGGGAGAGATCTGGAAGAGACCCTGAGAGAGCCTGCAGAGAGAACAGAGGGGACTCTACACCTGGGCCCAGACCCATGCATGGTACCCTTGTGCTGACCTACCTGACTGTGTTGTCAGCCCTAAAGTACAGAGGAGTCAAGTCTCCCCTGAACATTGAACTTACTGGTGACTAAGTGTTTGATATTTGAGCACTGTAGTACTCACACTACCAATTTAGTCAAAAACTGTGCCAGGGACACAGGATTTAGAGTGCCTTTTATATCCCACTTCAGCCATCTGCCTTCCATGCTGAGCTATCCTAGTCTAATGATGTTTTTACCTATATGAAACCATTATAGTTTGTAGATCATTCCTTATGACTTCTTTATATCTCTTCCATCTCTACCTTATTTTGAGAAATACTCATGGGTCATCACAGAGTTATACAATGGTTTACCTTCTGTTCTTTTACTAATAATTATATATCTTTGTTATTTCTTTTTTAATTAGGTCAGTAATTCACAAAAATTTCTGTTACAGCTCTGCAATGAACTTACTTCCACCAAGCTCAGAGCCATATGTTTATAAGATTTGAGATTTGGTTTTTTTTGTAGGTGCTTTGTATCTGTTCATGCATCCATTTATTTATGTTTTTTATTATATCTCTACAGAAACATGAATATCTCAGTGAACTTTATCACTTTTGTCTCCACTTCCTTTTCCATCAACAGAAAGAGGAAAGCTCTATTATTCTACTACACAGACATAACACTCCTGTAACAAGTAAATCAACAACTGCAAAACCTGGACATGTGGTAAATTCTAGGTCACATTCTGGAAATATTGCTTCACATTCTAAAATGAGGTATGGATTCAGACACTAAAATATAATGATGAGTTGAAAGGTTTAGTTTTGTGGTCACTAGACAAATGTAGGTAGATCTGACTCCTCAATGTAAACTAGGGAATGATCTTCCCCACAAAATGAACAGTCACAAATGATCTGACTCTCTGGACTATTACTTTCACTAATATGGTATAACATAGCCAAGGTCATGCTTAATAACTAGATTGATGAGGCAGTAATGTAACCAAGAGGTGTTCTTTTGTATAACCAGAAATTTGGAGCAATCAAAAGACTAGAGGTAGGTAAGATTTAGTAATGTAATTATCACAGATTTGGAAGGGATTAGAAATGAAGGAGAATAAGATTACCCAATTATTTGGAACTTTTTATTCATAGCTGGATTGTGGATTGACAATATAATTTAATCAATAGTGACCTCAACTTGATTTGTATTCATACAGTAAAGAAGGGTTTTGAAAACTCCTTCTTTACTTAAAATTTACATTGTTATAACCTTTACATTTTATTAAAAATCTCCCATATTTATTTTATAGATGATTCCTTTACACAATTGCTGTTTAAACTAGAAAATTCCTCGCTTCAATCAATTTTAACTAATTCTTGAGTTTACATTATATCCATAATCAATTACATCATATAATTGTTACTAAAAATGTCTTTTTCTTTGTAAGACTCAATAGGAGCAGGTGGCACTTTAAGAATAAAACTGGAAGTAATGGCCCTAATCAGAGAAGCTTAAAGTCTAAATGAGATAGAAAACACAATGAGAAGTGGCAGCACAGAGAGAATGAATAAACAAAATGGAAGTAAGAAAACTGAAAGGAGAAACTGTCCTTGGAAATGTGATTTAGGAACATAGAAGTAGTTCTTAATATTTTTAAACAATTTTTTTCCACCACATTTTGTTGTTATTTCAGTCTCTGTAAATATATAAATGCAGATGGAAATTCTCACAGTATTATTGGAACATTCCCCCTCCTTCTTCACGCATCCTATTAATCTCATCCATTGGAAGCATTTATTCTGAATATTTAGAAGAATGGAGATAAAGTTACAGAATTCCCACAATGAATAAAAAACTCATGGATATAAAGATGAAAAAAATGCAATAAGGCAAAAGAAGAAGGAAGGAAAATTGCCTGGAACCATGGTGTCTCAACCTCAGGCCACTGCACAGAATTCTCAAGATTACTGGCAGGAAAGAATTCCTTGCAGGATGTTCTCAGTCCAGAGGAAGGGTACCAGGTTCTCCCATCGCATCTGGGGTGCCAGAATAACTGTTGCCTTTTTCCCAAACTGGAAAGGAAACTCTAGATAATTTTAGTGAGGAGGTAATATAAGAGCGGATCTTTACTTGAAGGTCTTCAGGGGCAGTTATGGAACGATATCCACAGAAGCCCACCCCTACAGGGATGGGTATATTTTTATAGGTTTTAGGAAATTATCATAATTGATAAAAAAGACCAATTAGGAGGACAAGTGGTGATGCAATTCCCCCCCAGGTCAAGCCCCTTCTCTGGAGACCCCTACAGCTGCACTAGCTGTAGTTTATCCATGAGAACGGATCTCAGAGTTGTTCTCAACCTTGGCTCCCAGGAAGAACCAAGACAGCACTGGGGCCTTGTACTTCCAAGGGCTTGGAGCTCTGGAATTTGTTTTGTCTTCTTTTTGAAACCTCTTATTGCTTTCCTGATTCCTCTAAAGAAAGAAGCTGTACTATCTTTTCTTGGACACTGTTACAAACTGAAGGTGGCAACATCAGATGGACATTGACTGAAAGAGAAAAGAATAAATGTTTCTGCATGAGAAAATGTAGTACATTTTCAAATATTTATCATCCAGTTGTGAAACTGGTATGTTAGCCCCTTGCCTGACACCTTTTACAAGTATCTGGCTAGGAATGAGTGCACTGTTCCCAGTTCTTCAGAGATGCAGCATCTATACCAACTTTGTTCTATGGGACTGAAATCAGAGCACAGGCTAATTTGAAGCCTTGTAAACAGTGAAAAATGTAATAAAGCAAGGAAAATACAGTGGGAAGAGGTGATAAATATTACCTTAAAAGAAAATACAGTAATATCAAGCAGATAATAATAAAATTATAATAAAATGCTGGGTTTATATACTAATTTTGTTAAATTTTTTCATCCCCTTTCCAAACATAAAGTTTGAAATCAGTCATGACCTGTGAAGATGTATAATATTTTCCATCTGTTTGAAATGTGCCTCCTCAAAAGAAAACTCACCATCAGAACACTTTTCATTAAAATTTTTGTTTGTCTTAATGAAATACTGTTACATTTTATTGATGATAAAAATATGCAGTCAAAGTAAAGAAATCTTTTCTGATAGGGAGAAGTGTCTTCATGCCAGTTGTGATAGACTGATGATCTAGGAACACCTCCATGCAAAAGTGTGAATAAAATGTTGGATGTGATCTCTTTTCAAATCAAGGTTGCTGGAGTTACTGAAGAAGAACTCAGGAAAACCCTCAGTGCCTCTTACTCCCAGAGATGAGCAGTGACTGCACAGTGACTTGCAGACCTCACTGGAACACTAGACATCAAGATTCATCCCCCAGTTGACTTCACAGAGTTATAGACACCTCTACTCTATTTTCACTATCAACCACTGGGAATGCTTCAGACTACTCCCTAAGCCAGATGGTATTGACAGGCTTTCCTTTCAACCCACAGCTTTGCTGCAGATTATCCTCTGTCATGAAATTAAGTTTTGCCACTAAAAAAACAGTTTACGATACTCTGAGTGTGAATTAATGCACATATTGGCAATTCCAAGAATCATGAACTGGAATGGAACAGGAGGCAAAGCCACATTGTCAGTATGAATAGGCCAATAGGAAATATATCTAATTTTCAAAACTGCACAGAAGTTTCTCCTCTCCTAATGCTGAGTTAAGAGTTAGCTTCATCTGTGGCTGATAAGCACAGGTTTTATTAAGGATTTGCTGTTTGGGTTGTTCAAAGGCTCCAAAGCTGATTTTAGAGACAGTGAGTTTAGAGACAGTCAGCAATATGGTTTAAAATTATTATTACCGTCAAATTCACAACATTGTATTTTAGACTTTAAAGTAATCTTCCTGGGAATTTAAAAAAGCAAATATGTTTCACTTTCTGAGTATTCAAGCCTTAAAATTTTTAACTGGATAAATGTAGACAAGTTACGGTTAGATTAGTTTATATTTAAAATTAGGTGACTTTCCAGGTGTCAAGCTTTCTAACAAAGAAATTATAGAAAAGTGTTATTCGAGATTTTAAAGTAATGTCAGTAACACATAGAAGTTAAAAATCTTACAACAATCACAATAAGTTTTTATTTCCACCTCCAAAATATATTTCTGTTTTAAAATATTCTATTTTATTTACAGGAATAGTGTTTCTAAGGGAAGATACTAGAATATCATCCAAACTCAACTTATTATAGCACGTAAATCAGTTTCATGTACAATAAATCTAAAAATACATCTTAAGTACTAAGATGTGCGAAATAGAATACCTTTTTTAAGAACCCAGGAATTACTGGATCACTGTTCTACAATTCTACTGGTGTTATTGTAAGAGTTTTTTCTTTGATGGCAACAAAGATAAATAGTAATTTATTTTTCTTTTCTTTTTTCCAAGCACTGTTCCTTCTGCCTCTGGCTCTAAATTCAACTTTCTTTGTGGCTCTGTTGATTTTCATCAGAAGGGTTGACCAGGAGATGCAGAAAATTCCTCCTTTTTCTATGAAAATTCTCTAAACCCATAGCAGACTTCAGAAATAAAACACATAAATTTACAAATTAATTATTAGGTACAATTATAAAGTTGATAATAAGTAATACCCTTAAAATCCATAATGTAGGTGTAGAAGAAGAGATTGCAGGTAATCTTTGCCCCTGATAAGTCACAGTTATACTAATTAGCAACGAAGAGGAACAGCCTTGCCCTTAATGGGTCACAGCTGTGACTAATAAAAATAAATGTGATAAAAGGAGTGGATTGGCTGCTTAGGGGGATCTTGGGGGTAGAAAGTCTGGTAAAGGAGGACCTTGAGGAGACGGAGGAGCCCTGAGGAAGAAGGAACGATCCAGAGATACACAAAGAACACTGAAAGGAAGAAAGCTGCTCCAGCGAAAGATTTTCTTTGCGGTTGCTCTGGGTCTGATGGAGCCAGAGCCTGTTGTTGGAGCCTGCAGTCATAGCTAAACTGGGCAAAAGCTGTGTTCAGAGTCTGCAAACCAACACTTGTAGTCATAATCCATCAGGAAATAGCCCCAGTCAGAGTCTGCAGTGGGACCCTACAGTAGGAGCGTGCTCAGGATGTCAGGATGGCAAAGCGGTAAAGAAGAATAAACAGGGACCCTTTTAATGTTGTTGGATGGCAGTCTGTGTCTTGGTTCATTTCAACCCCTAACGAGAGGTCTGCTGCAGCACATAATATTTTCTTTACAGAATGTTATTTTGGCTTATCGTCCATTTGTTAGTTTAGCAAAGTATAGACTATCACAGAGCTGTTAGCACTCTAGAGCTGGGACTATGGCATCTATGTTCAAGTTCAACTTCCCAATCAAGCAAAACAACACTTAAAGTACTTACTAAATGAAGTGTCATAATCACAATAATTTAGTGATATAGGCCTGATATTTACAATCAAAGTTGTATTTTGGTCTGTCTTCTGACAAAGGCTTTGTCAAAATGATCATACTCTTTTGTACTAGATTTCAGTTTGAACTTCAATGCTAATTGAAATAATGACAGCTTTTGCTAGCTTTATTTTACTCCTAATCTACAGTTAAGACAGAAGAAAATTAGTCTTATACTGCCAAAGGACACAGAGACATACCTTAACATGAAGGCCGGGCTGGATGGGGTTTTGGGCAACATGGTCTAGTGGAAGGTGCCTGTGACAGGGCAGTTGGAACTAAATCATCTTTAAGAACCCTGCCAACTCAAACCATTCTATGATTCCATAATGTTATTTTAATATTCTAGAGAGTAAACAGTTCCCTTAATTTTATCCTTTAAAGGAGAACTAGAGAGAAAACGGTAATGAGTGATGCATCTCAATACTCTATGTGACCAATATTATTTAACATCTCCATCAATGACATGAACAGTGGGATTGAGAACACTCTCAAAAAGCTTGCAGATAATCCCACACTGAGTGGTATGGTGGATCCTCTAGGGGGACAGAATGTCATCCAATGGGACCTTGATAGACTTGAGGAGTGGGCCTGTGTAAACCTCATGAAGCTCAACAAGTTCAAGGTCCTCTGCCTGAGCCAAAGCCTTATTCAGTATCAATAAGGACTGGGGGGGTGAATGGATTGAGAGCAGCCCTGCTTAGAAGGACTTGGTGATGCTGGTGGATGAAAAGTTGGATGTGACCTATCAGTGCACACTCACTTCTTACAAAGCCTGCTGTATCCAGGACTTCAAACAAAGTGTGGCCAGTAGATCCAAGGATGTGATTCTCGCCTTCTACTCCACTTGTGTTAGGCTACACCTTCAGTACTGCATCCAATTCTGGGGCCTCCAATACAGGAAATGATTGATATGTTAGAGTGGACCAAGAGGTGGGTCATGAAGAAGATCTAAGGCCTGGAACACCTCTCCTATGAAGAAGGGCTTTGAGAGCAGGATCTATTCACAAGATAAAGATCTCAGAAGATTTTACTGTGATCTTTCAATACTTACAGGGGTCTTCTAAGAAAGCTGGAAAGATTTTTTTTACCAAAATGGAATCATGGAATGGAATTCCTGATTTTTCATCTTTACTGGCATTATCTCTTCAATATTATTAAATACATGGATGAGATAGTACTTCCTGTATCACAGTGACAATACAGAATGTCTTTGAAAGATCTAAATCTCATTCATTAAAACAACACTCAGGAGTCATTAGTATATTCAGGACTTCTTTGGATGACAGGACTGAAATTAACTGCAAGCTGGTGACATTTAAATTTAGGTGTCTGCTTCCATTATCAGTGGAGATCAATGGAGACCACAGAACAAAAGCCATGTGAGGGCCAAGTCAGTCAGCTACCCAGACATAACTCACGATACCTTTTGAGAGGCACCAGAATTTGTTAGAGATCCACACAGAGATGGTAGATATGACACTCAGGAGACCAACATCCCTTCTGATTGGCAGCTGGAGGACAGCCAGTATTTGCTATGGAATCACTCGTCTCCCTGGGCAACTCTGCTGAGGCATTTGAACAGAGTCCAGTGTATCACTTAAACGTCTTCATGGAAGGCCAAGGAAGAATTACTATTGGCAAAGCTGAACTTCAAAATTAATTTAGTGGTTCATTTGCAGTTTATGGACAATTCTCCCAATGAAAGGTTTTTACTGAGCAACATGACTAGACATCTGAAAGGCATAAAACAAATCAGAGACATAAAGAAAAAATTAGATGCACAAAAAACTTCCTTGAACAGAAGAATGCAAAATTGTATTCTTTGTACTGGTTCACATCATCAAAAGTCCATGATTCTTTATTTCTGCTTGACTAAAATAATCAAGAAGAAAGTGTATAAATATGGTAGAATTATGATACAAAGATAGAGTACTAAAATCAGATATGAAAAATTTTACAAAATATGGCCAAATCCAAATGTCAGCTGATACAAGCAATTCCTTAGACATAAATAAAACTTAGACTTGTTAAAAAGTTTTTGTCACTGAAGTATTTTGATGTTCTGTCACTCCACAGAAAAAACAACAAAAAAAAATCTGTATTTTAATTTTTAATATTGATAGATGATAAAATTCAGAGTGAAACTCTGATATTTAGTTTCTTATCTACAGTTTCATTTTTCCAAGCATAATCACTAGACAGATATGCCACCAGGAATAAGTGTCATTTGTTGTGGAGATGATGTACTGCAATTCATATAACTTTTTCATTTTTTATGATAGCAGAAAGATGAAGACCACGTTTCTGACAATAGCTTTGACAAAGATATAGTTAGGTATGTATAAAAGACTTATTGTTCATCTGTTGGTGGGATATTTTACTCTAAAAAAACCACCAAAATGTGTTTTGTATTTCATTGAAACAAAATGAGTCCATTTAAATACTAATTCATTGTCAATAGCTATTATCAAAATGAAGATCATGTTTCAATAAATTTTTATTTATTACCCTTATAATATTTGATTTGTAAAATTTTATTCTGTGTATTTTTCTACTCATACTTATTTTTCTTTGAAGAAATTAGTGTATGAAGGTTTGGGTAAAGATCTCTCCAAGAATTACTTCCAAATTGCAATCTGAACATGACTGCACCAGTTTTCTCTGTCCTACACAATTATTCAGCATGCACTGAAAGTTTCTCACCTCAAGACAACTCTCTAAAATTCTCTTTAGCTAACAATTTTGCACAAAAATATCAAACCTGTTTTATCCATGATGCAGCACTAGTTTTCTAAGATCATGCTACCAATTAAATTCTTCATTGCTTTTAATATTCTAGGAGTTCCTTTCGGAAGGCAAATGATTTATCTGAAATTTTTAATCAATTCTGTTATTGAGTCATTCTTTAGATTAACATTTGCTTATCTTTGATGTCTGCTTGAGTTATGCATTATTTTCTTAGGGTCTTTTCCTTGACCCGTTTTTTAAGGTTTATGGCATGCTTACCATATTAAGAAGTTTCTCTGGTGTGGGTTCTCATTTTTTGTCAAAGTTTTCGAGTCCTGGAAAAACTCTTTATTTTGAGAATAAGAAGTATACTAAACTTTTTAAGATAGAAATTTCCATATTTCATTTTGTAGACATTCATGGATGACAAGGAAAACCAAGCAAGAGTTAAGACTAATGGAAGGTCTCGCACTTGTTTTCAGAGGTACTTGAAAAGGGATAAACTGCAGCTCAGAAGTAAATCATAGCATAAGATCTTCTATTTTTTAAAGCTTTGGGTCCATGCTATTGCAAGCATGATAATTGAGCTACAGTTTGGGAATTCCCGTTGTGAAAAATGAAGTAGCTGTTTTTATTGCTATGTCTAGTTATAAGTTGGACAATTGCAGCTATTTGAATTGACAGAACTAGGATTTCTGTAAGGCCTACTGCAGAAATTGTTAGAAATGTCACCTTAGGTACTTTCAATTTCTAATTTACTCATTACAGGAGACCTGAAAGTGAATAATTTAAAAGTATCTGCAGGCAGAGCAATTTTACCACTCTTAGGGAATGAAGAAAAAAGTTAAGAATGTCATCTGTCTGAAGGCATGTTCAGAGATGATAGCTTGACTACTGAGATCCAGCACTGTCTGTAGATATCTCTGTAGACTGGCAGACTTACTCTATATGTTACTTTTTATTTGCCTCACTGACACTGGATTCTGTACATCAGTGCTGGGACAATTACAGATCTCTTAGGAAAGACAATGGGCTTTTCTTCTGTTCATAAAGATAGATTTACTTTCTCCTTATCCTTTAGGAACATACACATAACTTAAATTTTTAAATGATTGTTTTCAGATAGATCTGGATGCATGGATTGCCACATTTTAGGATTAAGGGAGAACTACTTATTTTTCTAGCTTTATCTACAGGCCAATTCTCTGTGCTGAAATAGCTGTGCAGACTGTCAATAAAGGAGTTTCCATGAACATCCAGGGTATAATAAAATCGCAGTATAAATATAATTAATGTCTCTTGAAATTAATAATTTCAGTTAAAATAATAGCAAAATTTTCTCTTCATGGCTAGTCCTTAGACATAGGTTAAGGTGGAATTTCCTACTGATGATATTAGAAAATGTAATTTGACGATTATTAGTAACCTATAGTTACAATAATCCAGTCAAATATATATTTTGTATATAATATGTATTATAAAAATTAATTAAGCATTATTTTAAATTGTAAAATAGCTTTCATATTTATTTTTCTTTACATTGTGGAGATTAGTACAAAAATTTGCTATCTTCTGCTTTCTGAGAGTAGAATATAAGACACCAAATCGTAATTTTTTTTCTCAAATCTAAATTAACTGAGATAACATGATATAACCATATCATTCTTGATATCTTTGATATACTGGAGGTGTACATTATTTCCATAATTTTCAATGTCTACACATATACAGTATTAAAATACAATGACCTTTCTCTAGCTAGAAATTACTATAGTGAATTATTAGGAAATGTGCAGTTACACAATAAGGAAGACATAGAAAAGACCATAAAAGAGAAGAATAAATGTTTTTCTAAGCAAATGCACGTACTTTGAAAAGTAAGATGTAGTGCATTTACATGTCTTGTGGGGAAATAACTTAATTATCTATTCTCTTAGCCTTGAAACTCAAATTATTCATTATGCACCTGATAAAAAGAAAGACAAATACAACAGCAAAGCAGACAATTGTTTTAGTTTGTAGTGCTGAGTAAACAATAGTAGAATGCAATGCACAACTATTGTAATATCAAACAGCTGGTTATTTAAACTGAAAGAAAACTGAAGAGATTTCTGCACTGAAGTGTACACATTATGTTCAGAAGGGGCTGTTCCTCAAAATATTATCAGACTGTCTTCATAGCAATAGGACTGGGTAAAATTAATAATAATTTTGTTAAAAGTAAAAGAAAACATTCCTTGATGCTATATTTCTAAAATGGAAGAACTAACTTATTTTTTTTTATAATGTATTGTTGTAATTAAAAAAGAAATAGACCAGAATCCATTCTGTAGGTCTGGTAGACAGTTGATACAAGGTGTTTTAAGTCCATTGACTTCACCAAGAAAAATGTTTTATTGAACCAGCAGAAAAAACGATCTGAGAGAAGAAAAAGCAACAAAACTCTTCTGGATCTTTATCTGTCCAAAATGTAACAGGTGAATGTAGCAATAAATGGCAAACATACACATGCATTTTAATTACTATTACTGAATTTTCACTATGCAGTTGTGAATTATGGAGGTATTACATCCTAATTAGAGGGCAGGACAGATGGTGAAAGCTTAGTCTCTGTTAAAATAACCTCAGGTGCCAGCTGACTATGCATTTCAAGCAACATTTCATAATAACAAAGCTAATTGTCCAGCAAAAACACAAAAGATGTTCTCTGTAAATATTTTGTATAAGAAGTCATTGAAACTATGTGGCTTCTTAATTTTTTTTTCCTTCTAATTTAATATTGGCTGATAATTTTGTTCGATCTTTTACCTATAGGCTAGATAAGCATCAGATTGTTGAGTTTAAAGAAAGAAGGCAGAAATTTAGTTTGTGTCTGAAAGAAATCTCATCTCCATCGCATACATGTATATTAGTCAACAAAAACTTCAATACTTTAAATTCTTTACAGCTATGATGCTGTACTGGAGCAACAGAAAAAGAACTGTGCATCTCCCAACCAGAGTCTTTGGTAACTATGGCAAAAATTTGAATGTTTTCTCTCCTCTCACCTACCATTTCCTAGGATACAGTCAACAAATGTATGGGAAAAACATAATAATAAGTAATGTTAATTTAAAAATAATTATCTATGGGCCAGTTTTATCTGTGGTCTCGTTTCATTTTTCTGTGGCACACCAAGCCTTGAATTGCTTCCTCCAGATATTTGAGATAGCAAAGTCCATGTTTTCTGCCTGGAAGAGTCCATTATGCTAATGTAATATAACCTCTTCAAAGTAGAGACATAGACCATCCACAAGAGTGTAAAAGGAACTGTGCCAAGCACTATTGTATAAGTGTGCACTTCTGCACATAGAATTTATGACAGTGCAAAAATAGTTTTGCCTTGAACATATATGGATAGACTGAATTTGTGTCAGGTTAGTAATGGTTCTCTCTTCTAATTGGGAAATTGGTGAATGAACTTATATGGAGGAACAGGTTCTGGAAAAAACAGTAGCAAGACCGCCACAGGAGAAAACCTTCCTCTGGTCCATTGAGATACAAAGTGTAGCAAAACTCTATCAAGTGTGAGACAGAGAAATGCTATCTAGCTCCCATATCTCAATGAAATTATTAACCATGCCACAGCAGCTGTGAAGGGGATATCCAAATGACATTGTTATGCTAGTGTAACGGGTCCCCATCAAAAGAAAATTTCGATATATAGGCTAGAAGGGAGTGCCAAGTATTTTGATAACCCAGTCCAGATGACTGCAAGATAGACCATGATGTTCACCCACCTCAACAATACAGGACTTGGTTTTTCAGATCAGTTTCACCATGTTTCAAACGTATTTTTGTATTATTTCCATATTCTTACACTGTTCTATTTTAAAATTGTATTTTTTATTATGAGAAAATAATTGCAATAATTCATAAGAAGAAATTTTATGAGGTTTCTTATGAGTTTGTGTGCTTACTTTCAATCCAAGATAATCTACAATTCTATGATAGCTGAACCGTACACTATAGCAAGTTTTTAAATAACAGCTCTGATCTGGATTACTTCAGCAAAATACTGACTGAAATATTTTTCAAGAAATTTAGTCAAAGATCAATTATTCAAATGGTTTGCACACAGTATACTGTGAAATATGTTGCTCCAGTGGGGGCCAAACCCCCAGATGAACAGTAAAAAAATAAAAGCAGTTAAAAAAGGGAAGGTAACAATGGTCTATCAGTTATGATTATGCTTGCAAGTCAATAAACCTCTCATGCTTCTTTGTTGAGCAGGCAAAAGTTATTTTAGCACTTTCTGCATGCTGAGCATATGCTGTGGCTTCTGGAAGGTTTGTGCTGATTTTGCTAACTGACAAACAACATTTTTCAAATACACTTCTGAGGGTAATATTCTCTACTTTGATTTTCTAAGGAAAATGGGTTTGCAAATGTAAGTTCAGACCAACAAAATTAATATAGCAGCATTTATCACCAAGCAATTAGAATCGATTGAAATATGCATATTTGCTAATGTACATTTCCCATAAGAATAACAGAAAAATAGCTTTTACTAATTACTCCCCCCCCACTGATGGTTTGGTTTTTGGTTGTTTTTGTTGTTTTTTTTTTTAATTGGAAATATATACTGTTTTTCCAAACAGATTTGCTTGTTTTCCTAATTTACAAGAAACCTTATTGCCCAGATTCTCTTCATGTTCAAACATGTGCGATAATGCTGAATTGTGTGGAGTGCTGGGGAAAAGAAAAAAAAAAACCCCAAGCAGGAATCCAAAATAAAACAGTAATAACAATAATATAAATCTCTTGAAATTGGTCCTAAATTAACAGATTTATTATTGTTATCTTTACCTCCTTAGCACCTAGTGATATGAACCAGACTGGTGGTGGGTGAGCACAATTAGCTGCAGGCAGGCACATCCTTTAGAACATGGTTTTTGTGATAATTATTCCACAGTGAGATTGGATCCCTGCTGCTTAAAAATTTGATTATGAGGTGGAGAAATTAAATTACAGAAACAGTGAGAGAAACTGAATGGAACACATGAAATTCATAGTAAAGTACAAATGACAAAATATGAAAATCAGATATGCAGGGAGCACTGTGCTGTTTTGGTCCAGCTCAGGGAGAGCATAATGCTGTTTTATGGCTCTGGAGAAACCATAGAGCAGCTGAACAGTCAACATATGCCTCCTCATTCTATCCAAGGGGCTTTTCTAGAGATGATGCAGCACCAGCTTGAAGTATCATTGGTGTAGTTAGCCTGATATGCATATTGCTAGAGTGATTACTAGAAGCAGTGGTCTGTATTGGATCTATATTGGGTCTATATTTTTTCTGTGGAATGCTGGCTGTTTAGTTACTGTGTATGTATGGCGTTAATAGTATCTTGAATGGCTAAACAAAGGTACTCATTACAAATTTAGAAGCATCCCACCTTGATGAAACAAATGCTTACTGTCCCCTGATGTCAAAATAGGGAATTTTACTTGCATAATCCAGCCTTCCCTAGTTTTGCTGATGCCATGCCTATCATTGATATGAACAATCTCAAATTGTAGAATAATTTGGATTGGAAAAGACCCTTAAGATCACAGAGTTCAACCATAAACCTAATACTGCCAAGACAACTAAATGAAAAATGAATTGAAATGAAAGTTCTCAGAGAGTATGGACTGAGACTGACACAAACAAAATGGTAAAAGCTATACATATAGAAATCACTGATTATCAAAAGACCACGTTCCTAAGATAGAGTACTACAGATAATGAAATTAATCTAATCATAATAAGTATTTTCTGTTATGGTAAAACTGATGAGTATTGATACTAAATTAATTTCAACATGTTGGTTAATAAGTTAAATTTTCTTAAAATTTACAGAGTTCAAGGACAGTAAGCTTGTCAAAAGCATGCCAGTTCTAGCTGGCATGCCACAAAGTTGGTGACTAACAGGTGGTGATGAGCAAATTCTGAAAATAGCTTTCAGCTGTTTCTGACTATATAAGTAGTTCTAGTTTCCAAAACTCAGGGCCAGAAGCCTTCACAGGTTTTTTTCCTTCCCCCCATTTATAGACTATTTAGGTGAGCTCAGGGATATGTGACAGAAGTTAGGGTTTCTTTCTTTTTTTTTTAGCTAGGTTTGCTTGCTTGAATGCCATTTTTCATATGAATAAATGGATTATTTAGGAACTGCCAATCTTAAAGCCATATGGAGCAATGTGGGCATGAAGGTAGAAAGGTTGGTATGCAGGTGAGATAGGTCCAGAAATACATTTACAGCTTGGCTAGTACTATAATTGTTAAAAGCTTATTCATGCTCTTTTATGAAATTAGCACAAGTGATTACTGTTTAATTATAAAATTCTCTTTTCTATCTTTGAAAGATTCTGTTTCTCTTACTTTTAACTAACTTTTTATTTGTCAATCTCCTTGTTGCATATGAATTTGCTAGTTTCCTCCATTCTCAGGGTATAATTTAAAAGATCATCAATTTTCATATAAGCATGAAGGAAAACCTTGAGAAGGATTAAAAAATATTTCTGTTGAACTGTAAGTTATGCTTACAAGGCAAAACTCAAAATGTCTGGTTAAAATTATTATTCATCCTAGCTCAACAGGACTTTTTAGTAAATTAATATCTGTCTCAGGGTATTAGTCTAGTACTAGCTCTTTACACAGGTGTGAAGTGCTTCTGCTTAGCTAGCTTATCTCCCTGACATTTGTACAGTATTTGTATATAACTGTTAGAGAACATATGCATAAAGCTCTGGAGCAAGAGTGATTTTTTTTTCCCAGTTTTTGCTTAATAAATAATTTATTCTGGCTAAAGGTCACTGAATCTTACCTGTTAATATGACTTTCAAATGTTACAATATGGCAATAGTTGGAAAACAGAGCACGACTTCTTTAAAAAAAAAAAAAGACTATCTTATAAACAAATCAAAGATCCTCTAATAATAATAATATTAGATTTAAATTAATTTTTGGTGTGGATGTGATGTCTGCCTTTCATTTGTATTTACTTCCATTAACTGGAGTAGGCATACATAATCAGATACAGGCTCTTTTGCTGCCAGTGGAAAAATGTCCGAATATTTCAACAGGAACAAAACAATCTTTTTTTTTTTTTTTGTTGTTGTTGTTGTTGTTGTTGTTGTTGTTGTTAGCTGGCTTCTCTTGCTAAGTGAAATTAACCCATTTGAGTACAACACAAAAAGCTATCAAAGATCAGTCTTATAAGTGTTGGGGAAATCAGTGGTACATTGATTTCAGAAAAAACTTGTGGGTGTTTTTATGATCAAGATTACCAGCATTAACATTGACATGAAATTTTATGGGTCAACAGATTCACATGGTCTCAAGCTAATGATTAGTTATGAAGATGTCATGACCCACACCAAATCCAAAAGCATGGTTTAGATATATAGCATTAATAAAATACACAGCTAGCTTTTCTATGTTTATAAAAACTAGCATAAATAAATACATAACTATTAAAACAAAGAAGAATGGGTTTTAAAAAAACTCCAAAGAAAGCCTAAACAAATCAGGAGAAAACCTATGGATTTACTCCTTGCTAAAATACATTTTCATTAGGTTGGTTGGTTCAACTGTTATTCACTTGAGTTTATAAGAATAAATGGATTTATTTCTTACTGTCTTATATCAAGGCACCACTCATATTAAAAAATAAGCTCAGTGCTCTTTAAGTTACTTTCTAAGGGCCTATTTTATTAATATGGACCAAATTTCCAGGTTACATGATGTTCTTTTTGGGTCTCCATGCACAAATTTTTAATATTATTATTCCATTCATGCCATTCAATTTAAGGCCTGATTATAATATTTTTCAATTTTTATGTCATTTTCATTGCCAGTTCCGCAAAACAGAAGAAAGTCTGTGGTGAAACACTCTCCCTCAATTAGTTCTTTATTTTATAGCTTCCATTCCTGCTCATATAATTAATGGAAGCAAAGACAGTAAAATCCAGTAATACTTTATAGTCTTCCTTTTTATTATTTTATCTGGTGCATACCAGTCCTATTTGTCTCTTTCACATAGTCCATAATTCTAAAAGATTAGTCAGGGCAGAATACTGCCAACTGTGTAATATTTTATATTAATCTCTACCCAACCTGTTAGAATAATTTATAGTTTCACTCCTAGCATCTGGACGGAGTCCCATCTTCTATATTTAGTCCTTATATCAATATTATTATCTACTTTTCAATGCATTTCATGCAAAGGATATAATCCAAATTTCATAAATAACATAAACACATAAATAACTTTTCTTCATCACCATATTTTGACAAAATAATTCTAGGTTACCACTGTTTAGGGAAATTTTCCCCCAAAATATTCTGATCCATTAATTTTGTTCTTGAATGGCTTGTTATCACCATCTGCTTATGGTCCAAAGCATCCTCTGGTTCTCCAAGTCCTTTTCTTCAATCCTGCTACTTCCTTCTTTCCAAACCTCCTGTAGAACTTCCTATGACTATACTTTTTAGGGGTTACTCCTGCATTAAGATACTATAAAAGGAGAGAAAATTATATGCTGATTATATGAGTTAATTAAACTTTGATTTGAAGAGATTTATTAATCTATTCACTGCTCGTGTTTATTTGTCTGTGGGGGTTTTTTTAACCTTCATCTTTTCTTTGTGTTTTCATCCTAAGGTTTTATTTTGGAAAATACTTGCATAATTTCAGTGGTTGTCATTATTTCTAGTACCATTGTTTCCTTATCTGACTTAAGTAAGGGATAGATTTCATTCTTAATTTGGCCACTTCATTCAGCCCTATGCCAATGAATGAGTCATTAAGTTGCCTCTCCCTTTATTTATCAGTCATGTAGTCATATAGATATTTCTAACTCTTAGCATTGGGTGCTGGAAGCCTGATATAATAGTGAAGAAAAATAATAAAGAGTCACCTGTAGAAAAATAATTCCTATTTAGAATGTTTTAGACAGTTTTCTTTACATCTTGGCATGTTGCTCATTAAGCTACTTCATTTATAAATTGTTATTTCTCTTTTTTTTTTTTTTTTTTTAATCTGCCAGGAATCTGATTACAGTTTGTGTTTGTAATTGTGACTGATAGTTCAATATACTTGCTAAGTAGAGCAGGAGCCATAACCTGCACTTTCTAATTCTATATATTCAGAGCTGTCCATTCCATGAAGGGCCTTATTTTTAATACACAAACTAAACACTTCATGTCAGCTGTATACATTTGGGGTTACCAAAGAGTTCCCTAGTAGCTCTTCAGCAAGCTCTTTAATTTTTAATGTGCTCAGGTCAATGCAAGAAATCACTACCTTGCTTTGAGAAATGGAAAGTGTAATCTCATAAAAAAATGAGGAAATATTTGCCTATTGTTAGAAAATATATGATGCATAAATATCCATTCACTTAAATAGTTAATTATTCTTTCCTGTACCTTTACCTGTTTCTTTCCTGTACCTTCTTTCCTAACAGATAAAAGAGTTAAGTACCTAAAAAAACAAGAGGAAGTTTTTATGAATATTGATATGATGAAACCTACGTCTTTGAGGGACAAAAATTTCAAACTTCAAACTCAACTAAAGCTGACATCCTACCCTGTGATTCATTCCATTTCATGAAGATAAATGTGTGAGTGTTTCTTTCCTGGCTAGTTTTGCTGACAAGGATTTGTCTGTACAAAATAAGTACCATGCTTCAAATCCTAGCCATTAGCAGCTGAAAAGCAGGTCTGCAATCATCTGGTATCCTTCAGCAACACTTCAAATCCATATTGACTTTCATCACAGAAAAAAGAAGAAAAAGAGACTGTGCTCTTCATGGCACAACTTTTACACAGAAATCCTGTGGAAGTTTAGTAGTATTTAAATCTGCAATATTCATACGAGCATCTTTTTCCAATAATGTTCTTGGATGGTTAATTTAAAACTTATAAACATACACTTGGAGGTTAGGTGAGATATCAAAATGCACCTAAAGTTTCAGTAGCTGAATTTCATCCTGGATACTCATTGACCATAGCTGGAATATAAAAACCCAGAGCTTAATTCAACTATCTAGTCAAATTAAAAGATTTAAGGCCCAAGACCTAGGGATCTGGGACAACCTAACTTTTCTGGATGAAAAACTATAAACCATACTGGGTGACACTGGCCATCAAAAATGGTCTTATGTATATCTGACTTTACCATTTGTCAAGACGTTATGCCAGAAGTAGGCATCTTTATTTAGGCATTTAAAATTTGCTATTACATTCTTGACCTGAAACCTGCTCTGAATACTGAGCTAACTAGAACTCTACTGTGCCAGGACATTTTTCTCCCATATTAGCGTTCATGTTAAATGCTTTTACTAACTTGTGAGAAATGTGAGAAAGGCTTTATTCATACCTAATCTGTATAAGAATTTTGCAGATGTTAACAGATCCCTAAATGTGTCTCAACCATGTTTTGATCACTTTCTGTGAAACTTAATAGTGCAGCCTAAGATTGTCAGAGTCAAAAATGTGCCATAAGCCTTGAACCCCTACATAAAGACATTGTTTAGCTGTGCCTATCAGAATGTAAATTAAATTTACCTGCCTGTAGTCCCCTACTTGTTCAGAGCAGAGACATAAAACAGAGCTGGTACTATCACTGCCATTTTTATAATAAATTAGAGGCAAAATAGGCCTCAGAAAGTCACCTATCTTTAATATGTCTCTTGTCTTAATCTCAGAAGTTCCCTCATCCCAGACTGTCATCACCATTGAATCTGGTTTCCTTTTTCTGCAAAGGCTTTCCTTTCACTACATAGACTAACTCAAGTGGGAAGAGAATATAGGAAGATTCTAGTCTGTCTTCATTCTTGATACAGGGCATCTCTGGGGTCCAAAGATGTTTCTGTCTAGCTGGCTCTTGAAACTCCTAAGGCACAATCTCTCTGGGAAACCTTGTGCACTGTACAGTGGTCTTCAAGACCTCAAGCCCAGGTCCCTCAGCTGCCCCTCACAAGGCAAGTGCTCCATTCTGCCCTGATGGCCTTCTGCTGAACTCACTCCACCTAACTGAAGTCTGTCCCATTCTGAGGAACACCAAACTGGATGCAATAATATTGGTGTGACCTAACAAGTGTAGAGTAAACAGGATGATAATTGCTTCCTTGGACCTGCAGTCTGTGCTGCTGTTAGCACAATTCTGTATGCTGTTTCTGCTGCCAGGACATATTTCTGACTCCAGTTCACTCTTCTCAGGGACTTTTTCCCCAAAGCTGTCCCTCAAGTTGTCTGTATCACTGTTGAATTTCCCTATGTTCCTGTTGGCCTGTTCCTACAATCTGCCACAATTTTGTGGCTGCCAGGGGCCCCAGCCTCATATTGCCTAGTCACTCCACTTTACAATCAAAAGAAAGTTGCATAAGAAATGAACTGTGTCTTCGCTAGATACTTGACAAAGATCTTGAACAAGATACGTTGATGTTTCCCAAAACACTGTTAGAGTTAAGTGTTAGTATTCTAAAATATTTTGTAAATAGATAGAATTTGTATAAATTATTCTACTTTTGTGCACAGTGATGTCTGAAATTTTAAAATATGTACGTGTTTTAATGTAAAATCCCTAATATAATTTAATGAATCATAACATTTTGATTTGGAGCACGAAAACATAAGTAGCTTAATTCAAACTAAGAAAATTACGAAAAGCGTGCTAAGCATTCCTAATGTTCAGAATGTAATGATGCACCATTCAGACAAGTCAGCATTAAAGCTAGTCTTTGAAGTGAAAATCTGGAATAGCATTTTGGACCATTTGTAAGGATTCTTTACATATTACACAGCTGTTGTAATTTCCCAGCTTTAATGGCAATATGCTGGTGAAAGGAAAATTGTTTTTAAGAAGAATGAAGCAGAGAAGGAAGGAAACAAGGCATGAATAAAATAATTCTGAAGTTAATCCAAGAATTAACTTGTATTCCTCCTACTTGTTATCCTCTAGATTCCTGGAACTTGGACAGCATGAGGTCTTCAGCTGTGTAATTACATCTCACTGCATGGATTGGCACTGGTAGCAAACCATTAAATCCTAATAAATCTTTCAAAGTTTTCTTTGTTTTGTTTTTTCCCCCAGATAGAAACTATACACTGCTTTGTAGATTTCCTTTCTTTAAGTATGACACTTCAGCAACTGTAAATTATTCTTTGAATATCTGAACATATTTTTGGTTGATGATAGTCTATGAGCATATTCTTGCTGTGTTGCCAGAAGGCAAGATAGGCAACAACATTAAGGCATCAACTACATCCTGCAACATCAAAGACCTGTAAAATGTTTAAATAGATTTCAGTTACACGCAACACTCCTAAATCATTTAGTGGATTTTGGATTTCAAATGTAGATCAATAAAAAAATATTGATTATTTTCACATACAAAATCAGGGTCTAAGCTACTAAGTGTTATAGTTTGATCTGTAAGATTGTACCTCTGAGTTTGCAAGATGTTTTCAAATGCATTTTTACTTTTTAAACTTTTAAAAAATATATTTACACCAGATACTTGAGTTTAGATTTCTCTGCTCAGCTAAATACTTCTCTTTGTAAACTGGTCACTTTAGGCTCCCTTTGAAAACAGTGGGAAGATTAATAATATTTTATCTGTTTTAAAGTAGTCTTACATTAGAAGTGGTTCAGAAACTTATTTTCTTTTCAATGACTACAAATAATATTTGATTAGTCAGATATTGACATCTACATTATACCTGTCTAAAGCTAGGTGAGATGAATCCCACCTCAGCTTAAGAAATCAATAGAAAATTTATGTAGTCATGCCTCGTGTCCTTCTGGAGCAGCAGTAGGAATTGCTAGAAATAAATAAATTAAGAAGGTAATAAATAAACACATGTATACTTAACTTACAAATTGAATAGCTATTAGCAATACAGGATGCTGTGAGAATTTCTTAAACCTTCTGCAACAAGCACAATTCTTTTGTGTTCTTTCCCATTGTCCTGGTTTGAAGGACAGGTATCTGCCAATAAAGGCAGAAGCTTCTCTTTGAAATGAAGAATGTAAACCCCCTCCCTTCAAATTATTATAATTTTGAAATTAAGGGGCTCTCAGGCAAAGATATGGGAATGAGGAATAACAGTCTTTTAGTAGAAAAATTAAAATAGAAATACAGTATTACAAAGAACAATCCCATCCCTGACAGAGTCAGAATACAACCTGACACCCTGTCAGTCAGTCAGGGTGTTGGTAGCAGTCTCATTAAATGGTGGCTGCAGTCCTCCTGCAGTGGCAAGTGTGGTTCAGCTGAAGCAGTGATCCTGTAGAAGGCGCAGTTTTCCTCTGAAGCTCCAGGGGATGATGTGGAAAGGTCCGGTTTTCCTCTGGAATCCAGTGGAAAGAAGGTGCCTTAGTGTCCAAAATCTCAGTTTTTATCTAGGCAGGAAAGGCTTGGTTCCTCCCTCTGGCTGGAGCATCTCCCAATGGGATGATGTAATTTTATCAGTCATACAGTGGGACTTAATGGGCCAGCAGCAGATGATATCTTCCTGGAGGGAGGATGGGTTGTGGAAAAGATAAAGATGATTGCCCCATCTTGTCTTAAAGATGGCCCATTAGCAAATAATATGTGCCACAGAGATAAGGAATCACTACCCCACCTGGTTTTAACAGATGGTGATAGAAAACACATTTTCTGGCCACATCAACCCAACACACCCATCCATTTCATTCACTATTTGAAGAAGAAACGTATAATTTCAAAATCTTCTGAAGCTTTCTGTATTAATAATACCTAAATGTTAAGAACATTTTATTCCAATGTTTTCATCTCCATTTTCAATATGTAGTGTTCAAAGGTGACAATGCGCAAGGCTATGATATGCCTTTAGTATAATTATCAAAAGTTTTGAATAATATAAAATGAAAGCTAATGTGGAAACATAAGGCTTATGTTTATCAGGCTGCTAATACCAGCTTTTCCTAGTATAAAATAATTGGTTTAATCCAGAACACATTACACAGTGTTACATTTCTAAAAGTACCAGTTGTCCTTGCACAAACATACCTTGACTGCAGATGCTATCCTTCTTTTCAAGGTTTTAAATAAACAAGTAAAACTTTTGGAATACCGAGGTAAATTAATTATCTTTCAAAAATTTTAATGCCAATATTAACATCTAATTAAAATTTGTCCTCCTCATTTATCAGTTTAGCTCCTGCCTATTTCAGTTTACTCCATCCAACTCATTTTCCCGGACTATTGCCTTATATCCTAAGCCATTTAAAATCACACTTCTCTGAAGTCAATAGACTTAAAAAGTGGGAATACTAGCTGGAAAGAAGTCTGATTCATTCAGAATCAGACACAAAAAATTGAGAGGAATACAGATATCAAATTCTTTATAATTAGCTATTCATTGTTTGGAAGCTAAATTTTTATAATATATGGTAACTAGCTAGCATATTTGCTAGTAATGTAAATGTAATAGAATTAACTGGGAAATAAAGTCATTGATATCATCACATAGGAAGTGACACAGAGTGACATCATTGAAGGTTGTATGACTTAAGGCTTCTGTGTAAATAATTAAATGTAATGCATGCAGAGTCAGCCAAACTGAGTCCTACTTACCCAACTTCATATTTGTGCTCACTGAAGAGTAAGTAACTATCAAGTGGATTAAAAGTAGACATCTACTGAAGCTGGTAATTTCTACAGTATTCATGATATCAACCTAGGGCTCACAGGTGTCACGGTGTGACTTGGGTTTTGCCAATTTTAATATATGTAGTTTCTTTTAGAGATAGGATTTAGAAGTAGAGACAAGGCAGGCTCAAAACTTAAAAAGGTACAAGAAGTAATTTATTAATAACACAAAAAAATTCAGAATAAGATTCCTAGATTGTTCCCTCCTCCCTTCATTCCACTTTCCTTACCAATAACATAGAGAGAACACTTCAGTCAGTTATCCACCCAAACAATCAGTTCAGTTCACTTAAGAGAGAAAAGTTCCTTTTTTAATTTAGGCTTAGGAGGTGTCTTCACCTTCACAATCTACATCCGCCCAGGAAAATATTGCAGATTAGGACTCTCCTCCTATTTTTTCACAGTCCTTCCAGGGCTGTGCTATGGATTATGTTACACACTTGGGGTACCACTTTTAAAGGCAGGCTGCTAAAAAACAAAATTCTCTTCATCTCCTTCTCTGTCAAATGTCTCTGTTCATATTCCAGTCCCAGAACAGAGAGACTTCCATTTCTCCGAGGCAAAAAAGTCTTCTCAAGCATCCAAACCTCCCCAAGTATATTTCACAGTTTAAAGGAATTTTAGTGTAATCACCGTCCCCTTAGCCCACAGAAAAGGTTTTCAGCTACTTATCAGTTGCATCTTTTCAATCTCTTCCCATCAGGAACTTTATCTTCATTCCGCTGACCTCTGTAGTCTCCATGCTTCATTTCTTCTCTTCCAGGGGATCTAGGGAGATCGAAAATCTTCTCCAGGCACAAAGAAGTTAAAATTGTATCCAGATCATGAAGAAGCCACATGGGCAGCTGGAGGCCTCTTCTGCCACATGGAGAGCCAAGCCTAGCTGAGCAGAGCCAGGGCCAGCAGAGCCAGGGCTGGTGCTGGGGCCATGCGGAGCCGAAGGCAGAGCTGGGGCCGCCCAGGGCTGGGGCCACGCGGGGCCACCCAGGGCTGGGGCCCCAGGAGGGCTTGCTATTGGCCTGGCAGCTGGAAGGCCAAAGAGAACAAATTAGCATGAGCAATGTGATTTATGAAAGCGAAATAGCTTTCAATTGGTTTCCCGAGCTGTCCACCACCAAATCAGCTCTCTAATTGGTCCCCACAGCTCACAGGGGACAGCCCCTCCTGTTCCCCAGCCTCATGGAGCTTTCCTTGAGGCGAATCCACCCCTCCCCACTAGCATGTGAAACCAACACAACAGGTAAGACCTACAAACACTCAAGCCTTTCTGAAAACAAAACTACATACCAGATAGGGAATCTCTTATAGCACTAAATACCTGTCTTTGGGCAACTTTCATATGAAGCCTACCTTAAATGTCTTTGATATCTCCAGGAGAGTCTTTTTGCTTACATGATTGTGGCATTTATATAAGAAATTCTATAAATTTACAGTGAATATGTTTTTGCCTAAGTTACAAATAACATTTAAAAAGGTAAACCAAAAAACTGTGCTTCATATATATTACCAGTTACAAAGAAATCTTGAGAAAACATAACTATAGATTTTTATGAAGAGGTTTGACTGGTAAATATTTTGATTTTCTGATAATCAAAGCCTTAAACTTATATCTACTAATTCCTAATCAAAAAACATTTTGTTTCTTCTTGAGTGAGAACTGGATGAAAAAATGCCCAACCTTCTTTTGAAAAAGTATTTTATTACAGTTCTTATCTTGAGTGCCTTCCCTATTTCTTTTTCACTTTTTAAAACCGAGCTAATTATTTTACCGTGACATCACTGAAATAGAAATCTTGACTGTGAGAGGTATTTAAATTTTAGATGGATATTGTTATTACCTTTTGAAATGTAACAAACTGGCTCTTCATCTGATGCCTATTATGAGACACAAAGCAGAAGTTATTTTGCTTTCTTCAATGTCATCTTAAACAAGTACATTACATAAAATCATCCTCTGGCACAGTGAATGCAATAGTTCTAAACTATACTAATTTGCACCTTTTCTTCATATCCTGTATTTTATTTTTCTGGTTAACCAATAAGCTTTGACAGATATAAGGGAAAGGAAAATATAGTACTTTTTGTATAAACATGTTTTATTAATTTTTTCATATAGCAATGGAAAATGGAGTGTCCACTTGAGAAGATCAAGATTCAGTGCAAGACTGAGTTTTCAAAAACAAAACATTTCTCTCTAGATTACAGAGAGAAGCAGACAAATATATCAAGCTAAGCTATGTCAGAATTATTTCTCATGCAGCTAGAAAACTCAAATTTAATCTGGATCAAACCACTCAGATGAACCCAAGGCCTTATTTCCTGCATTAGGTTTATCCAGTCTCAAATGCAAAACTGGACTGATACTGGTGAATCATTCTATCATTTAGTAGGAGAAATTTGATGTTTATGCCTTCTAGGG
The DNA here is from genome assembly GCA_034336665.1 of Luscinia megarhynchos. Classification (NCBI taxonomy): domain Eukaryota; kingdom Metazoa; phylum Chordata; class Aves; order Passeriformes; family Muscicapidae; genus Luscinia; species Luscinia megarhynchos. Next base: position 46,305,794 of record JAPFBE010000003.1, on the reverse strand, counting down.
GAAAAAAATAACAACAACAACAAAAACAAACAAAAAGCTTCCAACAAAACAAAACAAACCAAACAAACAAACAAAAACAAAAAAAAAATAGACCCACTGTAATTTGTATTGCTTTTTTTTTATATTCATGATTATATGAAGTGATATATTGTGATACCCTTCTGTGTTGCTTAGTTGAGTCCTCAGCAAGGTACTGGCATTATAACATTGATGTTAATAAAAATATTTTTTAAAATGGGATGAGACAAATGAAATTGCTAAGAGTAGCATAAGTTTTTTACTGTGTCAGTATATGAAAGACTTTATTTTAAAGGTACCAATGAAAAAATATGACTGGAAGTTTCAGGGCAGAAAATACTGGACACATTTTGTGCCATTTTATTATTTTTATTTCATTATACTTGTGAAAGAACTCAAATTAGTTTTTGAACAATGTGTTGGAAACATCTGGAACCTCCAGGACAAATAGTTTTCCAAATGGTTTCACTTTTTGAGATAGTTATGGTAAGCAAAGTGCCTTGAATATTCTAAGATATATCCTCCATAATAATGGAAAGTATTAAGTAAGAAATCAGAATCCTATTAAACACTGGTTTCAAGCTAGTTTTTTTACAGACTGTTGTGGGGCTTTTTATGATTTTATTTATGACTTTAAGCTTTCTTTGTAAGCTTTTAATTACTTCACAAAAGTAATTTCGTATTATATTCTTCAGTTATGAAAACTCAACTTTCTTCTAGATATTTATGAGATCACAGAACCTGTGTATCTGTCCTCTAATGCTTGTCTTTTGTGTTCCTTTGACAAAAGGAGCAGCAACACTGCTCTTTCCCTTCAGTCCTGGAGCTGTCCATCTGACTCTGCAGGTTATCTCAATGGCCATCCACAGCTGGCATATGGGATTGTAGGTGGGAGTTTTGTGCCACTGGGGAAACACAGACCCAGCTTCAAGTCTGTGCTGTAGTCCCATAGGGTCTGTGTGGTCTGAGCAGTAATTGTGCCTCCTGGCTGCTCCAGCACTCTCAGCTGCAGGTCACGCCAAGGCAGATGGAGCCAGATAAATTTTATGGGGATGTGGTAGATATAAGGGATGATCAGAAGCAATTATCCTTGTAGGAACTGGGCAAGGTGGGAAGAAGATATAAGCCATTTTATAGTCAAGTGTTTGCAGGTAATAAGTAAAAGTTTTGTATTACCCCAAAAATGGGACTAAAGAACATTTGTCTGCCATTACTTTGATTAGCTTGCTTATTCTACTCCAACTTGCCAAATAATTCATTTCAATGCATTTAAAATTCCTTTAATGAGACCTTTCTCTCACCTCTAAAGATAAGTGCCTTTTAGACTGTAAGCTCTTTAAGGCAGGGACTAGGTAATTTTATTTTGTATAATTGTGGGGCTTTTGACACCATGAGCCCTCCTTGAAAATTTACTTTAATCAGCAATAATAGTACCGCACAAATTCTTAAAATTTTGCTTTACTGGAAAGTTTCCACTGCAAGGAAAATGACAAGTGAAACTTACTGTGATGAATAGCAGCAACACAGAAAAGCATCAGAATAATTGTAATGGCTAAGTTCTGCTGGCTGCTGTGTAATGTAATGAAGTCAGTGCCTGCTGTGGCCAGATAAATCAAGTATTGCTTTATAGTTTGCAGCTGGACTTTTTAGTCAGATTACTCACAACAATGCTACTCCCATTATGGCCATTATGAACAGCACATTCAAATAAATAAATAAATACACAATATGCTAATGTAATTTTGTGATGATTTAGTAGCAGCATGCAAAATATCCCTAGGTGCTGCTGGGGTAGGCAGAGGAAATCTTGCTGCATGCCAGAATGAGATGATCTATCAATCTTTATACTTCAGTTACCCAAGGTCAAAATAAGAATCATATCAGATTTTTCTTTTCTTCTTCTGTGATTTTAGGGATAAATACCCAAGGGTAGAAGACATTTGATGGTGTTTATGAGGCAAGGGGAAAAATGCTTTAAGTGCAGTAGGAGGACACTAATCACTTTACCATAGAGGTTTTCAGCACATTTAGAATAAGTAAAGCCTTCCTACAGATTTCTCAGGGCACAGCTTCCTCTAAGGTAAGTATTCTCTGACTTTGTGAATACAACTGTTGCATCCAGTTGTTTTTTTGGGTGGTCGCAAGTAAAGAAGCAGGAAGGGCTTTTGCAGGGATTTCAAAGAGATGTTTATTTCAGCCATGCATGTGCACCGTCCATGGTTCAGAGAACAAAGGCCAGGTAGATTTTGTGAGTCCAGGTTAAAGTACATGGGATGAGCAGGCAGGGAAAGCATCAAGGACCAATTACCAGGGGACATGGGGTGGCACAAGGAAGGGGTTAGGGCAGAGGGCCAACAGGGAAACAGGGTGGGAATGACCAAAGACTGAGGGACAGGGAGAGGGGCACCGAGCTGACCCAGGGAAGAGAACAGGAGTTGCTTTGGGAGGATAAAACAGGATTTATATTGAGAAAAGGCAGTTGAGAGAGGCCTCACATTTTCCCTAACTGGGAATGCCTTTCTGGGTGTCTGCATACAACTGCTACTTGCAGGTAAATTTCGTGAGAGGGCTACAAGTCTAAATTATGTAGGATTCCTACAAATTTTGTGCCACTGTAGCTGAACACCATCATTCTCTATTCATGCAGTAAAAAAGCAGTTGTATCTCAGCTTACTACCAGACAGGCAGCAGCCAGGCAGCCTGACAGCACCTGCCTAGGCTGGTACAAGCATACCTTCAAACCATTCACGTCATATGTTTCCATTTGTTCAAAAAGGGGATGTAAAAAGAGATATTTTGTGTTTTCTCAGTTTTTAAAAAGAGATACATTTAAACCGGATTCAAGGGTCCTTTACACTTAATCCTGTATAGCACTCTGTTACTAATCCTGTGTAAATTTAGATAAAGCTAATTTAATTAATATAGATTATGTGTAGATTCTTTGCTGAGTTCTGTATAATGATAGAGGCCTGAACTTTTGTAACTTCTCACCTATGATCTAAAGCGAAAATACTGGTTAACCACTGCCATTTCTAATAGTGGCATTGTTATTTGTGCCAGTCTTTTACCCATACAGAACGAGAACTGGTTCTTTCCCTGTGTTCACCCTTGCAGGAACAGGATTCTATTCTAATATTATTTTTTAAAAATTAATAAACTTAAGTAGCCCGAAACCACTTTCAAATACCTAGAACAGCTTCATTCTCCCCTCAGATACACATTAGAGCCCATACTTACAAGCACTGTCCATATTGGAAAGAGTCAATGTTTTGATAAGAATACAAGAAAAAAGAGAGTATTGATTAAGAAAATTCAACCAAAGGTGTGTTTATGCTTGTGTCAATTATTCCTACAAGCTGAAAAAGCATTCTGAGATGCAGGCTTCCTTTTGTTGAAACTCTCTCAACTTTTCTTTCTGCTGAATTTGAATTTCATTAAGTGCCTAGGCCTAGCAAAACACTTTTCTTGATCTTCAGGAGGTGTTTTTCTTACTGCAAACCTGACCTGCTCCTGCATTTCATAGGGTCTTTCTCTGCAGTTATTTCTTCTGGATCATCAGGTGATTCACAATCCTCTCTATGACTGTAAATTTTAAGTCTGACCTCCACAAGGCTTATTTGGTCTAAGTGATTTTATATTTCTGGCACTGAATAAAAGCGCATCAGGACTTTCTATCTCCAGAGTTCACTAATATCTGTCAATGATATGTGAATTTTTATCAGCAAGAGTCCAGTTCTTAATGTTGTCTATATTTCTGCAGCATCAAGCTGATTTTTGGATCCTGAGTTGGAAGTAACTCATGAAGCAGTAAGAATTATGAGAAGCTGAAAAGTATTACCAGAATTTGGCAGTACATATGGGGCACTGCAGAGGTGTTAAGGACCATTATCAGTTGGTAGAAGTAGAGGTAGAGGGGCTATTCGGAATAAACAGAGGAACTGTTACTGTTAGTGGGAATAACCACCATTTTCATAGAGTCCAGAAAAACGCTGGAGAAAAAGTTTTGTCCCAGGTACTGAGAAAAGAGCAATTAGGAAATAAAAAGCTAAGAACTTGGCACTATGTCTATCTTCCAGCTTTTGTTATGTGGGAAGTTTGTTTGGAGAGAATTTTTCCAGAGAAATGGTGAAACCTGCCAAATAACACTACTTTCTGCAATGTGTTTGAATTTGCTACCTTTGACTTTCTCTCCATAATTTACATTGCATCTCCATTATGTACTACAATAAACAGATGACAGCTCATGTCTGCCAATAAAATTCTGCAAATAATAGCTCAAAACAACAGCGTTTCAAACATATCTGAGAAGAAAATGACAGAACTTGCACTCCACAGATGTTACTCCTGCGTTTAATGCACCGCTGCTCAGATGCAGAGGCGATGAGTGCCATATAAAACTTTGCAGAGAATGCAGTTAGGATATTCTCAAGTGGAGTGCAATCCATTCAGAAATGCAAAACAAAACGCATGCTCCATTTAACCTCCAGTAAAACCCTGAGAATATGACTGAAGTGGAGCTTGAATGATATACATGAAAGTCTTTTGGCACTCTGTAGCAGACTGAATTTTACCCATGGTGATTTAATGACAGGCCTAGCCTATTGTCATTCATAGTGAAGTGACTAATAATTTCTTCATAACACTTCCACTTGTAAATTAAAGTGCCTCTCACTCACAAAGATAAATAGCAAATCATAATCAGTCATGTAATTCCACATAAAGAATATACGTTTTAAGTTGGCTATATACTTTTTTTATGGCTGTGAAGAAAAGCTATTTTATACACAATAGTGCCATGACTGCTTGCTATATTTTCATTTATTATGATGTTGATCTTCATTTTTTTCTCTGTCTACTACTGAATATAATTAAAAACAAACAAAACCAAAACAAACAAAAAACAAACAAAACCTCCCAAAAAAACACAAAAAGGAAGATGGAAAACCTTGTAAAAAAAAGCACCTATACTTCTGATGATTTTGACAACCTTGACAAATTGCAATGAGAAAAGATATATTAAACTGTCGTGCTGGCATTTGCCCAAGGAATAAGGAAGAAAATTCAATGGGGAGTAAGACTGTTTCTTTTCTCTTTCAGAAAACCAAACAGAACCCTGAAGACAACGTACAAGAATAAGTATTAAAAAATACTTTCTTAATGATCTTTTACATGTGACTATATCCAGTCCTGGATTTTTTGACCTATTTTTATGATTTTGGTTCTTAATGAAGCAGTCATTAACACAAAAGAAAAATATTTAAAAGACCAATTAAACTTTAAATTATTTTACTGTTTTCAGTAACATAATCATACTAAATAACTGGAAACTGACTGAATGAAAAAAAAAAAAGGAAATAACTAAATAGTGAAGCTCTACTCAGACCAATAAGATCTTACTATAAAAAATTTTAATATCTGTTTCTCATTTTAAACATCAGAAAGGATCTTTTTGACTCTAGCCATAATCAAAACCTATTAAATCAGCTAAAGATTTCAAAGTTCTGTTAAATTTTCAAAAGAACCATGTCGTGCAGAACAGTGTATATTTGAATCTAACAATTGCACAAGATTGTTATAGGTAAGCTGCCTATAAAATTATTTGCTTCAGCAAAATTGTTGACCATGGCTGTGGCTTATCTTACTTGCTACTCAAATAAAGATCTAAAGAACTGTTATTCATATTTATCTTTGCTTAAATTTGTATGTATTTCCTTCTCTTCCCATATTATTTTAAATTTAATTTTTAATTATTATTGTTATTCTTACTATTAAAAAGAACAAATTAGAAAGCAAGAGTGAGGGTTGGTCTGCAACTCTTATTAATTGTTTTTCATCTTTTAGGGGGTATTTAGCACTCATTTCAGTTGCTCATACAGAAACATATACTGTGTGCTTAAATACCCCTGGGTAACCTGACTGCACTTCAAGCCCTGTTAAAAATGCTCACATAATGCCTGTTAGGTTCTTCTTGGTACCTACAAGGTTTGTTTCAGATAAAACCTGCCATCTTAAAAGGATAGAGATGCCTGGGTGTTGACTATGAAAGCTCACCTCTTAATCCATAAGATCTTAACTTTCTATAAAGTGCTGGTGCAAGATAGTCTTCAATAACACCTTAAAATTAAAAAAAAAAACCAAACAAAAAAAAACCCCAAAAAATCAACTCCTGCTTGTTGCACAGACTATGCAAAGAGACAGAAAGTATCCAGACAGTGGTAAATCGGATGTCGTCCATAACCATTTAAGACCTCTACAACTTTTGAAATATTTCACTAGTAATAATTTCAGCAGTGGGTCAAAGGATATCCTCATTAATTATATCTTGGCCATTGACTAGCTGTACCATAATTTCAGCATTGTTCTGCATTTTCTGCTTGCAATATTGTTTAATGCCCAAAAATATAAAACCTCTTTTGATATGAAAAAAAATTGCTCCTCAAACTTCTTTTTTGTATCGTTATATACAAGTAATGAAAGTTAAAACTAAAAATTATAGTTAAAAGTCAGCAGCAATTGATAAATTTTGCTCACGAACTTTAAGCAATTTATGATGATTCCTAGATGGCCATAAATTACAGCAGTCTCCTTACTACCAATACCTTGCCACATGAACTCAATACAAATATATTCTGCTTTTCATTTCATTGTATTTTTCCATGAAAAACTTTAAAAAACACCTTACAGAAACCCTGTAGTTTCTAGTATCATGTTCCAAAAAGTGAAAATGGACCTAAGACAGAGAAAACAATGTTACTGTTGGTACTGTTGACTGCATACAAATATGTGAGATATATAGAGAGAGATATATAGAGATTTTTTCACCTTTATACGAAGCCCTAGAAAATAGAAAAAATTGTAAGAAGCCAACTAATGTTTGAGGTTTGCAATCACCTTTCTCTGCATGAGCTAATGCCATCACACAAGACAGACCTGTAAATCCCTTGAGCTCCACAAGAAGATGGAAACATCTTCTTTCCCAACTTTCACTCTAGCTTATCCTTAGTTCTTAAGATAGTTTTATCTTTATTTATAGTTTTGAATTTAAAAAGAAATTAAAAGCACAATTAAAAGACAGCTGCATCAGGCTCTTCCTTCTTTGATTTCATTACATTGAACATAAGGAGTGTTCTGTGAAGCTTGTATTATTCAAGGGAGAAAATATGGATAAAAATATTTCAGTAGTGCAGTAAGGATAAATGTAAGAATCATGAAGACAATAACACAGATTTCTAAGAAATGATCATGATTGTTTCACTGTGGGATATGCAGAAATTATTTTCTATTGTAATAATTAATTTTGTGACCAATACAAGAGGTAAACTTAAAACACTATTAACAAAATTTGAAAAAAATTTAACAGCTCCTTTCTTTTAAATAGAAGAATAAAACTATTTTGGCATTATTGAGGACAAAACCATTTTAAGCGTATTTTTTGGTAGTTATTTAGGGTTAGCAGACACAATGGCAACAACTGATATGTATACTTTCACCTTAGTGCCAGTAGTTGCTTTCCTTCTTGCTTTATATTCACTATATTTTTCTTATTCCAGGTACCTATTGAAACATTGGAGTATCTGTATACTCCTGACTTACATCTAACATAGATTCAGTGTGCTGATGGGAGCTAAAAGCCTGTTTCTTTTCTCTTTCTGTGAATATTTTGATGATGTTTTAAAAAATACTTTGGTCAATGTTTTTTTAGGACATATATCTGCCTATTCTTCTTAAACAGTACTTAGCTTCTTTGACTTAAAAGAAGATCATAAGATCATTTCCGCAGATCCTAAGAGCAGAGAGTCTCAATATCAGTGCCATAACAATTCTGGTGACAGCTACATTGTCAACTATGTGTAGCTGCAACCATGAAATTACAACACTTTGGAGATAAATAAAATACAGTGAGAGATTTTTGTGTGAAAAAATAAATGCTGGAAGATTTTGTGAGTTTTTGTGAGTTTCAGACTGCACTGCAGGTAACATGCATTGCTAAATATCCTCAGTTTGCTGTCTCACAGATATTGCAAATCCCCAGCACCCAGCAGTGCCAAGGGATCTGTGGAAGCCCTCCCAGAATCATAGAATATCCAGGTTGGAAAGAACCTATCAGTATCATCAAGTCCAACTCCTGGCCCTGTGCAGGGCACCCCATGAGTCACACCATGTCCAAACACTTTTTGAGCTCAGGCAGGATAGTTCTGTGAACACTTCCCTGGGGAGTGGTCTCTCAGAAATCTGTATCTTTGCTACTATGTCTGCCCATTCATGATAGAATGAAAAGTTTAGGAAATCCCACAAATTATCTATAATCTCTCTTTAGACTACTTATGGGTCACTTTGGCTCTTGACCTATAATAAGAAATGAGAAATATTTTCTTTTTTTTTTTTTTTAATAGAGTAATTCTCATTAAAAGGACATGAGCTGAGCATTCATAATGAAAACAAACAAAAAAAAGGATTCAAAATGATCTTTTGCTTTCCTGAAAACTGGTTAATCATTAGTCACAGTTGTGTAACTGCTGGTTTTTGGAGTTTGTCCACTTCCGGTAAACAATTTATAATTCATATAAAATATCAGCTGGAGTAGATTAGAGATAATATATGAAAGAAATAAAGTAGTAATTATATCGGTCCTATTTATTTATTTATATAATTATTATATTTATTAATATAAATACTTGGCTTGGATAATTATTACACTAAAAATGGTTTTGCTTCTGCTAATGATTAGAGAATTGGTGGCATTTTTCTGCCCTCTCAAATTTATTGCAATTCATATGTAAATGCATTGAGAAAGAAAAACAAACAAAAACAACTCTGGCTCAATTTTTCCAATGGAGATGTAAAAACCTAACCACAATCAAAGAAAAACAAAGTTACTTTTTACCAACTAAAACATCAAACTTCAGGGTCATAATTTATCAAAAAGTGAGAAATCACACAGAACACAGGGTTAGGTCTTTAGAAACAATAATATTCTGATTAAATAATAATTTTCATTAAGGGCCTTGTTTAGAAGAGCAATCAGACCGACTTTTAATACCCCCAATGCATCATTACAGTGTTTTTCCTTCTACCATAGGACTTCATAAGATCACTTCTATTAGAGAGGAGTTTTTCTCAGTGTCACTTCCAAACAGAATGTTAACAGACTGTAAATTATAAAAGATAGTTTATGATCATCTGCATAAATTATTATACAGAAGATTTATTACTTAACATTTCACTCTTTAGGCAGGACTGCTTCCAATCAGCAGAGTGAAAAAAAAAAAAAAAAAGACAAACCGCAAAAACCCCAGTGTAATTTACTGCGTTAGATCTTATTGTAGCAGAAAATTTTTTGCATGTGTGTGATAAAGAAAAACATATAAAATGGTAATTAAAGCATTTATGCAAGATGAAATTATCCAATACAGTAAAACTAGGTGTTCAAACTACTTCCTTGCTAAATCTTTTAGTGATTTATACTGGTCAATGTATTAAAGAGATTCAAGGTATAATCAGTATAATCCATATTAGAAATACTAATATATTATTTTCTTTTTAAACTGCAAACTATAAAAATTATAATACATTATTGTATTTTTGTATTTAAAAACCATTAACTGTGACAATTTCAAATTTAACACTAGGTAAAGTTATAGTCAATGCATATATGGACTAGTATTGCTTGTATTGCATAAAAATCACACAGAAAGGATGAAAACGGGAAAAAAAGAAAACAAGGCCATGATAATCTGGAAGGTTGATTTGATTCTGATGATACACATTTTTAAAAATATCTGCTGAAAATATAGTAGTGTCTTTTTATCTTGTTGATGTTGAACCTTTTTCTTCTTAATGAAATTTTGATCCTCTCTATATTATATTTATTTACTATTTTGCTATATTTACTGCTTTCAATTGGTAGCTATTTCCTGTTCACTGAAATCCTTTCCTCTCCAATTTAGGCCAGGTTTTCAATTGAATCATTTTTTCTCTAATTTTTATGAATGTATTTCTTCTCTGGAACAGTTATTTATTAATTTATGAAGTCCTGGTGCAACTATAAAGTAGTGTGCAAATATTAAGCAAGCAGGTAAAATATTTACTTTAAACTCAGGCACAGACATGCTGAAATAATGTAATGGAAGCAGTGCATAATCATTTTGTAACATGCTAACAATGCTTATAACATAATTATTACTCAGGAATGTATTAATATTTTATGAGAAAGCTAAGCATAGAGAGAGAAATAATATGTGCAGCCACAAAGGTGCAAATGGAGATTTATGATATAGCTGTGCAAATAGGAATAGAGAAAAATGTGGAAGTAGTAAGATCTGTCAGATCAGAGTGAAGGTAGAAGAGCCAGGAGAGATGGCTGTTGGAACCAGGACTGACAAGTTGCCTGGTGAAACCAGGGTAACTCCTGCTCCCCATAAAATCATCAAATATGTCAGGCCATATGAGACCACCACCTCTTATTTTGAGGAGAGAGATGGTGAACATAAACCACTGCTGATGGTTAGGGACAATCAGGAGTGAAAGAAGGGGACCACTGGATTCCAGCTTCCCTCCTCAAACTGTTTTTAAGTCTTTCCACCTCGACCTCAGCAGCTAATGACCATCATGGACTAAATACATCAGTGTTGACTGCACAGGATGAACACAATAAAGGCAGGAAAAGAAGGGTGACTAAGCAAGATACAAGGATCCCCTACTGCAAGTGGACAAATTCCCATTTAAGCCTGTGAATATGAACGTTTTACTTTCATATATGAGATATATTACTTTATGACTCTCTCATTAAGCTTGGCAATAAAGCTAAGCTTATTACTTATTACTGTTCTTATTACTTTAATGTGCTGAGATCCCATTTATTATTATTGTCTGTATAACTTAAAGTTTAGCATCTGGTTCAAGTTCTTCACATTGCAACAGAGTTCGAAGAAATGTGTTAGGGGTACAGGATTCTGTCTTAGTGAGCATGGAGTCACTGTTTTTTTGTGAAAGACCACAGGTAACAAAACAGACATAAAAGATCTTGTGATTTTTCATGATCTTCCCAGATTTTTATTGTCCTTCCTTAAGTGACTCAGTAATTCCTTACCATGGCTTGGGGGAGAGAATTGGAAGAGTAAAAGTGAAAAACCCATGGGTAGGGACGAAGGCAGTTTTATGAGAGCAAAAGTTGCCTGTTCAAGCAAAGCAAAATATGGAATTAATTCACTACTGTTCAGTTCTTTTTCATTAAATGAGCCATCTATGACTTCAGAATGACAATTAAGTGTAGCAAAATACATACCTGATATGACAGCAAGGGTCTTGAAAACACTAGGAGAACAGAACAGGCCCCAAGGCTATAATAAGTTAGAAGTAGTTATTTGGTGTTCATTGAAGTAGTGTAACTTTGGCAGCTGTGTTGAGAGACAAAGAGGGATTAAACCCCACCTGAAACTGTAAAAGACCTGCTCCTTTGTAAATTAGAATGCAAGATGGCATGAGACAGTAGTTAAGAACAATGTGTAGAGTGGATTAGCAAGCATATGAAAGTGACTCCAAGGTATTCTATGATTTAGGATGAAATATTGACATGGCAATCCTTTATCTCCTGGGGACTGATGCTAAAGACTAACATTAATCTTTCTTTTTCTTTCTTTCTTTCTTTCTTTCTTTCTTTCTTTCTTTCTTTCTTTCTTTCTTTCTTTCTTTCTTTCTTTCTTTCTTTCTTTCTTTCTTTCTTTCTTTCTTTCTTTCTTTCTTTCTTTCTTTCTTTCTTTCTTTCTTTCTTTCTTTCTTTCTTTCTTTCTTTCTTTCTTTCTTTCTTTCTTTCTTTCTTTCTTTCCTTCCTTCCTTCCTTCCTTCCTTCCTTCCTTCCTTCCTTCCTTCCTTCCTTCCTTCCTTCCTTCCTTCCTTCCTTCCTTCCTTCCTTCCTTCCTTCCTTCCTCCCTTCCTCCCTTCCTCCCTTCCTCCCTTCCTTCCCTTCCTTCCCTTCCTTCCCTTCCTTCCCTTCCTTCCCTTCCTTCCCTTCCTTCCCTTCCTTTCTTTTTCTCTCTCTCTGTTTCTCTCTTTCTATCACAACCACCATAGCATAAAATAATGTGCATGTGTGGACAAAAAAAATTAGTTTTCTCACATTCCAATCCTACTTCATTGCTCATCTCTACAAAGGTTTTTACCAGTCTTATGTTTCTGATTTCTTTTCACAGACTATTGGGTATTTTTCATATTTCTGAGCATCATAAGGAAGACAGAGCTGTTGAAACAATCAAAGCAAATTTTTTAGAAATATTGATATTCAAGTCCTCTACTTGAGCATAAATTTCATAAAATCCCAACTGAATTCTGAAGTAAAATCTTGACAAATTGTTGCAATATTGCTAAATCCGTATTACTCTTTGGAAAACCACTATATAAAGAAGGTAACAAAGCATTGACTGAGACCCATATCTGTACTCTCAATGGAAAGGGTAAAGAGAGAGGTAATTATTAAGGACTAAAACCAAAGGAAGAAAAAATCCACAAAACGTGGCTCATGTCAATTCATAATATACCTGGATAGGTGACGTGTGAAACTAATGACAATATTACTAATATTGTTGTTACTACTAATAATGATATAGAACAAGGCAAGATTTGATGATATTTCTAGGGAACTTCTTGCTATTTGATGCTTTCTGCTGAAAAGCAGGACAAAAACTATGTAATTATATCCTGGATGGTAGTTAAGCAGCATCTAAAAACCATTTTTAAATTGTCAAGTCTTCATCTGACTACAGGTTCAGAGTATATTTTATATTCTGGAAATACTAGTCGAGTTTTGGGGTTTGCACATTAATATTTCAGTACTGGAAGGTGTGGAGGGGGGAGGATGAAGAAGATGAAATTTAGTGAGTAATATTTTTCTTCTCAAAATTTCATCCTGTTCCTTCTGTTACACCACAGTGCACTTTAATAAGACAAGTACCATGAGCTGCTGATGGGAGTTGCTGAGTTGCTCTCCTAGTTACTTTTTGAGAGAATTGTATCTGAGTTGTTTCATGTATAGATCAATCAAAAACGAATATTCCCATTGCAGCTTTGAGAGAGGTAAAGCAGAATAAAAATATAAAGAATTCATAGCACACTTTTTGTTTGAGAAAACTTTGATAGACCTGAAGCTATGAAATCAACTCAAATATGCATAAAAAATATTTCAATTTTTCTTTAAATTAATTTGCTATCGCAAAAGATATGAAATAATCTAAAACTTACATTATTTAGCTCAAACTGAAAATAGTCTTTAATGTTTTGCCTGAGTTATAACTAAAATATAATATTCTTAACTCAAGCCAAAAATAAGATAAAAGTACTATTTTTTAAACAAAAAAAAATCTTCAACTTCAGAGAGAAAAATATTTATCCAGTCATTCTACCCACACAGGTAGCAGAATAATAGAAATTATGAATAAAAAAGGTGGAATAAGAAAAAATGTAAACCACCTCAATTAATTGAGATTCGGGCATTCATTGAGGCATTAATTGTGGCATTCTGCGGATCTAAGTCTGTCTTCCCTCTGATTGTCACACTCACACCAGTGAAGAACGAGCTTGAATAAAAGAACAGCAATACTGGAATCACAACTGACTCAAATGTGCAACATGCAACAATCAAACCTCATACCGTGGTTCCTGCTTGAACGACTTACTGGGGATGAAAGCCATTCATGGATTATATGTTGGGAAGGAGAGTCTGGCATTGGTCTGGGGATGGTGAGAAATTGCTTTGTCAACACTTGTATTTTCCTTTTTAATATCATTAACAGTATCATTATCAGTGTTATTTGCCATTATTACTCTATTTTACCTGATTTTCAATAATTAAACTCTTCTTATCTCAATATGCAAGTCTTGGTGTTATTCTCCTCCCCATTCTCCCAGGGTGGGGAGGGTGATAGGGGGGTTGAGTGAGTGCTAGCGTGGAGCTTAATTTCCAGCTGGACTTAAACCACAAAAGCTGTCAAATTCATGCCTCTATTTAAGAGACAAGGATTTGTGAGGATGGTATCAGATTTTTTACTTCTAGACTCTTTAATTCATTGGAAACGGTCAAAATTCTTTTAAGATTTAGCTGTACTTAATGAGACAAATATTATAGATGAAAGACAATGTCTCCATCTTAGGCCAAATGCTTCTTATTATTAAGAACTATGGAATAGTTTGTATCTGAAGTGTCTTGTATAAAATAGCTTTCTTTACTTCTCTATATCAGTTTCTAAGAAAATTTGTCTGAAAGTATTTTTTCATCCTTTACCTTTTTCTTATAAATGACATTTTAATAAAGTATCCATAAACCAGCAATGTCATAAAAATACACCTAGTAAGAGTGGGCAAAATATAACAGCAAAACCATTGTTCATAAAGATTTTCTTTATTTTTTCTTTTTTTTTTTAAATTATGACAGAAATTATGGCAAAATTGTTTGGTGGTTAATAAACCACTCTCTAAAGTCTTTGTTGAAATGAGAAGTGAAAGTAATTAAGGATGATGTCCTCTGAAGACAGCACTGACAGCAAAAAATCCATTAACAGAATATAAAAGGACTAACAACTAATGCATTTTTTTAATGTTTTTAGAGGCTATGAAGGAAGTTGAAAGTATTGATTTACCATTAAGTGTAATTATGCCTGAGTATTTTTTAACCTTGTAATTTTTTTTTCAGTTAGCTTTGAGTGGATCTGTAGATATGATTTAAATAAAACTTCATCAATAACTCATTGCTAAACTTCTCTATAATCTTTTGATCAATTAAGATATTCTCCAATTAAGAAATTCTCCAGTAAAGCCATACAGTGTTGGAATCTTTAGCCTTCATGCAAACAGAAGTCATACTTATTAGTTGAAATTCATATTGGTAGTTCAAAACAAATCGTGTGTTTAATGCAAATTTGTGACATTCTGTATGAAGTCATGTTGTTTTTCAGTCGGAATGTGTCGCATTGTGTCACATCACAAACTGTCCTGAATGGTACTACTGTAACATGCCATGACAAACCAATGAGACATACATGAAGAAATGAAGTATTTTTAAGACTATTTTGCAATCACTGGAATCACAAGTATCCAGTTCGAATATTACACTTCAAACAGATGAGTGTAATTTTAGCTGCGTTTGTGCCTAGCTATCAAGTTAAATCTCCTTTCTTTATACAGAATTATCCTTCATGTATGTGCAGGTATAGGTATACAAATACACGTGTGTATATAAATTTTGGTCTGTGTAACTCGTTATATGTAGCACTTTGTAGTGAATCTAAGGGCAGTAGCATGGTGTCCCCACTCTGTCACTGCATCAGTGTTAAAAAACACAGCTAATGAGTAAATTATAATGGGTAGAGTTATGTCCATAGCAGACCTTCTATGTGATAGTAAATCTAATCCCATGCTTGGAGTGTGTCTTGTGGTCTTCATACCCCATTATTTCTTTTTAGGGACAAGGACAAAAGGACTTATTTAAAAGCTTCCTTTCAGCCACAAGTAAGTGACAGTTACTATACTCTTCTACCCTGCAGGGAATATTTTAAAGAGAATGACTATAAGAAAAGTTTTTTTAAAGATAAATTTTCATGGGATTCCAAGGAAATAGGGCTTCAGAAAAATTAATAAAGACTATGAAAGACTTAAAAAATTTAGAATCTCTCGAGAGTATTCATCACAAGTGGGAGTTTTTGATCTGCCTCTTCTCAAGTGTCACAATTTCAAATCCTAACAGGAAAAAGCATTTTCTTATAATATTGTCAGAAGCCAGCACATTAGCTATGTCCAAGCCAATTACTTCTTTCCCAGACAAATCTGCTGTAGAAGGAACTATCTGAAAGCCTCAGAGACATGAGAAGCTTTACACCTCAGGGTCCCTGATTGCCTTTGACTTTCATATATTTAATATAATAGATATATTCAGTGGAATCCCATCATTATTTTAAATTAATTACCATACAATTTATTTATCAAACTCAAATCTGCTATCATCTTGGCTCTATTTAATTGATTGTAAAGAATCTTTTCATAAAAAAGAACAGAATTCCTAAATGTTAGGCACTAACAATTATACAAATTATAGTAAATACTGTTTGGATAGAGTGCACCTGCATCAAGCTGATGGATGCCACCTGGCTTAGCGCTGTGCATGAGACTCTAAAACTTAAAAAGTGAGGAAAGTAAGGCACTAGAACAGGTTGCCCAGAGCAGTGGTGGATGCCCCTTTCCTTAAAGTTTCCAGGCCAAGCTGGAGGGGGGGCTGATCAGCTTGGTCTAGGGAAGGCGCCCTTGCCTGTGGTAGAGGGGGTTAGAACTAGATAGTCTTTGCAATCGTCTTCAAACCATACCATTCTATTATTTTATGATTCAGTAAGTAGACTCGAATATACTCAAGTATGACTTTGTAGAGTGTTGTTTACTTTTGTTCTCTTTTCAAGTTATACTTCATATATAATACATATATGAGATCAGAAATAAATTACGACCCTAGATTCAAAGCCATATTTGTTCTGTTGGCATATATGCACACAGTGATCTAATTGTTCTTGATCTTGCAGCTAGATCTCCAGAAATCTTGACTTTAGCTAGTAAAGAACTGCATTTAGACAACAAATATAAATAACTGAAAACATCGTAGTTCCATTAGGCAAATGCCTTCCTGGAGGTGAACACTGACTAATGTAATTCACACCGTCTAGGGAATCAAACACACACTGACTCTTGAGTCAGAAATTGTCTGTGTAAAATTTGATTTTCATCAGAGCAGCATCATGTGTTTTGCTTCAGTGCCTATAAGAAGGCCTCTGGGACTTACTAACCTTTATGGGAAAAGTCTTTTATAACTTACTACCTGTTCTAGAGGGCTTTTTTTAGCCTCCTATAAAATTTAATAGAGGATAGAAGTGCTATAAAATTCTACAGGAGATGTGACATCTTACAGGAGAATGACAGTCTCATTCAGTTCCCTAGATATAGTTTCTACATTATTCCTTCTCTATATCACAGAATCACAGGATCAATTAGGTTGGAAAAGACCTCTGACATCACCGAGCTCAATTTATGGCCAAACATCTCCTTGACAACGTGGCACTAAATGTAATATCCATTCTTTCCTTAAACTCCTCCAGGGACTGTGATTCCACCCTCTCCCTGAGCAGCCCATTCTACTATGAAGTGTAATTTAAAACTCACTTATATTTTTTCTTTTTCAGTTTTGTTAATTTGTTTTTTATATGGCTGATTTATACATAATAACTTAAATTTTTTCAAGCATATCGATAAGTAGTAGATTCTTAGAAATAACATCAGACATAGTTGTAGATGCTTTTAAAGAAACAATATATAAATATTCCACATTTTTTAGATTCAGTCATTTTTGTACATTGATTTCTTCTAAAATTTTTAGTGAAAAAATAAGCTCCCCCAGCTGGTTACGAGTACTCACCCTTTTTAAAGTGTAGTCTTAAGAAGCTGATTCTGTTCTTTCTAAGGATAATGTTTTAATGGGGAACCATTTTATTGAAAACTTGTTATTCTAACTTGTTTTTAAACAATTTCAATTCAAGTAAGTCAGAAGAATGTCTGTACATTGTTAAGTACAGCCATGGAAAGACATGTTCATAAGAGAATAAATGCTTTTCTCATGCACACCTACTGAAGACATATATTTTCTAGCATAATTTCAGGAGAATTAGGAAAAAAATGGCAAAAATTGTTTTGAAAATGTTTTAAAGTGTTTTAACTGAATTTCTTATCATCACAAAAATTAAAGGTGAAAGTGTGCACATTTTCCCATAAGTGATCACCATTTTTTTTTTTTTGTAAATGTCATTTTATATTACAAAAATATTGCCATTTCATACAGAATTTGAATTCAAGTTAAATTAAGATGTGCATGCTGTGGGACATACTAGGCTAATCATGTCAAGGTCATTCTGTGTAAAGCTGGAGCATAGGATCTTCAGGGGACTGCATTTGCTTTGGGGCAGGTATTGTCTGTAGTACACTCCCCGAGTCTTGATTCCCTCTGCACACCCTGCTTAGACTGCATAACCCAGATAGTTATTGATGGTATTATACTAGGCACTTAAATTTTTTTCAAAATAAACTCAGAATACGAAAATATCTGTGGTTCTTTGCAGTAGCAGTATGTTTAGGGAATTGTTGATAAGTATATTGGCCCTGTAGCTCAAGTCTGTCATTAATGATGAAAGACTAGAAAGGGAGTTTTCTGCAGTTTATCTGATAAGCTTGGAAGTAATGCCTGGAGTTCCCTACCTTAAACAATATGAGGAACACAGGCTGTCCTTTAAAAAAATTCATCCATCTTTGAGCAAAGTGCCAGCCCCCAGAGATACAAAAAAGAAGATGCAAAGAGCCGAATTCAGGACAGATATTCAAGCTTGTCCATTTTAACATTAACCACACTGAGCTGACAGATAGAAATGAGATCAAAGCAGGAGTAGTATCTTAAAGACTGTTTTCAGAGATCCTTGTTAAGATTAAAGTATTTGGGTAAGCCAATATTTTTTATTTTTGTTAAAAACTACTTCCATCTTACTTCAAAAGCTGTATCCTAACAATGCTTAACAGCTCAAATGATAGCTGGAGAGAGATTTTTTACAGCTGTCTCTAGTGAGAAGACAAGGGGCAAGTTTTACATTGAAAGAGAGTAAACTAAGATTGCACATTAGGAATAATTTTTTTAGAGTGAGGGACATGAGGTACAGGAGCAGGCTGCCCAGAGAAGCCATGGATGCCCCATCCCTGGAAGTGTTCAAGCCCAGGCTGAATGGTGCCCTGAGTAACCTGACCTAGTGGAAGGTGTCCCTGGCCACTGCAAGGGAGTTGGTACTCGTTGATATTGGAAGCCCTTTCCAGTGCAAACCATTCTGTGATTCTATGTGTCTCTTAATGAATGGTGAGAAAATGTTTTGAGTTTCTTATGTGAAAGATTCAGAGTACAAAGTTCAATAAAAAATATTACTTACATTTTTGTAATTTATTCTCCTGATAAGGCCCAACATATTTAATAGCATGCACACATCCTCACTTATTTCAGTGCCAGGTTGCACAGATACATGGCTGGAAACTCAGAAGTATCATTACAGCCCACAACACGAAAAGACAGAGGCTCCCCTTTTCAGCTAACTTGACTGGAAGCTGCTACTAATTGCTGTAATTTAGAATTTTCTACTGGTCAAGAGAAATGGAAATACAACAATCAAAGTTTAATTACAAAAGGAGATATTCCCAAAATGTATTCAGGCTGAAAATAGAGATATCAAATATTTTTAGGTAAATTAAGCAATAAAAAAATCAAATAATCCTCAAAGTAATCCCTTTCATGTAGAACAATGTGTATCTCAATTGTGTATTTTCCTATCTGTTGTACAGATGATGAAGCATGACAAAAGTTTGTACGGCAATAACCTTTTAATGACTACTAAAATTTTATTGTATTTAAATTAGCTATGCAGATCTGCAAACTTAAGTTTCATTTATATAAAACATCAAATGATGAATGCAGAATTTTTATACAATCTGATCCTGAAGATACTCTAAATAGTCCTGTTATGTCATGTATAAATAAGATCTTCACTGAGGTAAAACCCAAACCACACCTGTCTCCATTAAATAGAAAATAACCTTTTTCTTAGTTTTCTAAAAGCAGTATTATTAAAAGGAGTAAATAGTAGGAAAATCGTGAAATGACTATTAGACCACACAGATGTACAGATGTTAAAATGGAGTACTAAATTTCACAAGCAGAGTTTGTGGAGTCATTTTGTTGAATTTGAGTTAGAAAGAGCTATTTCAGTGCATTCAAGAGACAGGAAGAGAAATCTCCATCAACCCAAAGGGCACCAGAAAATTTTCTTCAGGGAAAATATATCCACTTCTCATGTCTCCCATTTTAGTATTTAGTTTAATGTACATCATGTATTTGGCTTCTGTCTGTGTTTTTCTTTCCCAGCATAATTTGTGCAACAGATTTGCCCTGAAGCATTAACTACCCTTGATAGTTTTCTCTCTTACTGTGTGATTACTTGCTTAGCATAATGACTTTTCTGCTTTTTTTAAATTAGTGTGGTGTCACAGGAACTACTGTCAAAAAAATTGACTTTAATGCAATATGATAATATTGGTAATGGTTAGAATATATAGAATGTTAATGTAGCTACATTTCAGGTGTCCTAAGTAACCTTTCAGAAATTCCATGTTTTATTTTGGACAGTAAATTTTGACAAGGCATTTAAAAAATTCAGATCTATAATATGCATATAGCAAAACACAGCTGAATAAAATTTCCCAGCAGAACAATTTATTTTCTTCAGAATGAATTGTACAAAACTCTCCAATATCTCATTAAAAAACTGCGAATTTTATCTGTGTTCTTCTAGTGCTAACCTGACTTATTATCACATCAGATTATGATTATCTTCACTCATAAACTGTGTATTAACTGTATGCATTATATTTCAGCAACATAAATCCTCCTGTAGCTTTCATTATGCTTATATTATAAATTATACATTATGTTATTCATTTTAAAAATAGAATTTTTTTTATATGATCAGAATATCTTTTTTCAAGAAACTCCTGAGAATAGGTCACTTCTTTTATTTATTCACAAATTCTTAAGATTTTACTTTTAACTCAAATGCATGATGCTTTAATTTTATTAACTGGAATTTGAGGTGACCTAAATTCAAATTACTGGCTATTTATTATGTGACTTTGTAGCACAATCATATTGAATACGTTCTACCATCACTTTGTTTGATTTTATTAATGTACTAAAACCTTGAAAGAATTCCATAGCATGGATAATTTTTGAATCAATAACTACATTTGACAGTGAAGCAGTTTGAGGTTTTACCATTCTGGGTGATTAATAGTTTAAGCAACATACTTATACTCTTTTCTTTCCTGTTGATTCATGTTAAGAATAATGCAATGAGGAAGCTACTAAAGGACAGAAATCAGTCTTTAAAAAAAACACTGAGCAGTTAAATTGTATAATCCTACTTAATATTTTGAGCAAGTCATATAAATTCAATGATTAAGTGAGAAACAAACGAATTTATGAATATTTTTTATTCTCTTGTTAGTAACAAATATTTCTTCAACATATGCTACACATATACAGAAAAGAGTGCCTCTCATAAACAAGCCATTGAAATTCTGTTCTTTTGCATAATAGAGCTGGATTAGTTCTGTTCTGCTTAGTCTCCAGACCCAGGGAAATGCAAATGCATATGTGGGTGTCTAGCTTATAACTATACTTAACTGTATTTAAGAGGTCATATAAATGTTATGTTACAATTTCATCAGCTTTCACTATTTAATACCACATTATGCACATAAATGCTGATATTCTCACATTTTTCCTAATATCAGAAAGAATGCAAACACATTTATATACATTAATCACAATACTTCAGCATGAAACTGGTTAATGTAGTTCAACTTTTTTGAAATTATCACTAACTTTCAAAAAGAAGAAATGCTGAATATGGTAATTTTTAAGGCCTTGAAAGACATTTGGAACAGCATATGATCTCAAAGAAAAATAAAATCCACTCCTAAAATAACTAACCTGAACAAGGGTTTTATGCTTGGTAGGGATAATGAAGTTCTCAGTATATACTATCTACTTGATTAATTATAGAAAATTTTATGTTTTTTTTTTTTTTCCAATGGGGTTTTAAACCGGAATAAAATTAAAAAATATAATAGCTGTGAACAAATGTAAATGTTTCTGGAAGTATGAGATTAATAACTCTGGCATAAAATTAACCATTATGTGGAATATATTGGTATATTTTTCACATGCAGCTTTGCCACCACACTTCATTTCTGATCTACAAGATCACTTCTATTCAGCACTTGTGCCTCAGCCAATTAATGAGTGGTAAATGTGCCATGTTTGTGAACAGATTCAAATAGTTATTGCAGGTATTAAGCAAATATTCTCCAGCTTTAAATTATTTAAAATCTTGACCCAGGAATTCGGAGGTAATCACAGTATTCTTGGGGTTTCTATCTCTCTTTTTGTCAGCAAAAACTGGAGCTAGTTGAATGTTGTTTATTATATTTTTCTTGTGTCTGGATGATTTATACAAATGCATTCCTGTATATTCCTTATCATCCGTTCTGCTAACTAATTTAAATATTTCTCTTTAATTTTTCATTATATAAATCTTAGTGAAGAAATATCGGTGCTTTAAGGCTTTTATACACCTCATAAAAATCCTTCAATTATTTTTCACAGTGTAACATCCAGAAATCTCTAGCACACCCTGCGGCTGGATCTGCATTTCAGCACATCCTGCTCTAGGCAGATTGGACTCGTTGGCCTCATTTCATTTGCAAGGAAAATATGCTTCAATTATCTCCATGAAGAGACCTGCTAGAACATATTTTTTTATTTCCTCCCTCTGGAAGGAAATTTGCATGTGCAGTGGAGTGGTGAGCTAGCACAGTTCCCCTCAACATGGAGCTGACACTGAAGCAAAATACACTTTGTGTCAGAAATGAAGGATGCAGTGCAGGGTATCCTCACCTCATGGGCATAGCCTTTTACCCCATAATATATATTGGATATTTACATGTCACCATCCTGGCACATTTTTTCATGTCTCATCCTCATAGATTGCAACAATACTAATAAATTAAATGAGTTTGGGTCATGAGGTAAACAGACACAAAATTATAAAACTCACAAAACCTCCAAAAGACAGGAAAAAAATGTTCGTAAAATTGAATTACCTTATTTTTCAAAGCATATAAATATCTAGAATTAGTTACCTCTTTCAATGCTAATATAATGCAAATAATGATCTGGAATTTTCTGAGAGAAAACCAGATATTGCAGGCCGAATTGTTCAAAAGATCATTGCAGTAATTTAACAGTATAGTTGATTGAATTCCAGTACCAATGTACTTTCCCTGTTTATGTATAGCTTTGCAATAGAAATGTGGCTACTACATTTTTTAATCTGTAGTATGATATGGGTTGTTGAGCTCAGAAATAGATGGAAAATTACCTACATAACTTAACAAGATTTCTCACACTCCAGTTTGAGAGGCAATTTGTTAACTTACCATTCAGGCCCACCAAGACATCTGCCCAGCACAGTCAGGTGGAGAGGACACAGAGAAGAGGCAGAGCACAAGCAGGTAAATACATGTCAGGAGGACTTGTCTCCTGGCCAGAACCTCTTTCTGAGCAATTCATAGCCTATAGATACCAGTTTAATTCCACACTTTTTTAAAACACAGAAAAATAAACGGGCTATTTTTTTAATATTTCCGCTTTTTTGGTTTTTTAGGAGGTTTAGGCAAATAGAGATTTTTAATTCCCCAGATTAATGTATCTTAATAGGTCACACAAGTACAAATAGAATAATCCATATATTAGTATAGTTCAAGTAATTTGCAATTCAGCTGAGGCAGTGTAGACCTTCAACAATAAACGGTTGAAATAATTACTCCATGAGGAATTCATAAACATTTCCACCTTATAAGGACACAGAGTGTTTAGAGCACATTTACAGAAGACTCACAGATAGCTGCCTTTTTTAGTAATGCTTAGTAATTGCTGTGGTAGTTAGGATAAGTTAGGCTAAGTTAACATAACTGCTACCATAAGCCAAACACATTTATCAGCTGTTTCTATAAGTAGTTAGTAGATGACCAGTCTCTAGATATGAATGACAAAATGAACCTTGAATACAGAAAATGAACAGCCAAACTATGCAACCTGACCATCAAAAATGGCAGCAGGTCCAGAATAATTTTCTTTTGGCTGCTGGCACAGCAACACCGAGTGAGACACTCTCACCTTCTGTTCTTTTGCTCTGTATTGCTGCAAAAATTTAACTCAATTTTCTGTATTGCCAGGCATTGGAGCCCTGAAGGAGGAAAATAACCTTTTCCTTAGATTTTCCACTCCTTCTCCTCTGGGACCAACTGCCTCGACATGTTTTTTATTCTGTATTTATTCAGTTCATCTTCCAGTTGAACTTGACACAAATACAGAAACAAATAAATGAGAAATTCAATTGGAGATTCCTGCCTCAGAAGGCAGAACTGGGGATCATCTGGTTTTGTCTAGGTTAGAGATAATTTTCTTAGTTGTGGATACAGTGCTGTGGTTTTGGATGCAGTATGAGAATAATGTTGATAATACAATGTTTTAGCTATTACTGAACTGTGTTTACCCAAACTTGAGGACTTTTCTGTTTCCAAAGCTCTGGCTGTCAGGAACAGTCTGCACAGTCTGGACAGCTGACTGGAATTCGCCAAAGGGATATTCCATGCTGCAGAAAGTCATGCTCGGTATGTGAACTGAGGAGAGCTGGTTATGAGAAAGAATAAATTTCTGCAACCTTTCAAAATATATGTAAAAACTGTCTCATAATATTGCCTGAAAATTCCTATGTGGTTGATTAGCTATGACAAACTCTCCACTCAATAACTTTTTCAACAATAGACCTAACGAATTTATGCTTAAAACACTTGAAATGTAGTCCCACTTTTTTTTTTTTCTTACCGACTATGTAATTAAATAACTTTTCAGACAGTTTTCTAAAGGAACTTTTTCTTAGATCCTCCTTTTAGTGAATTGTCTAGTATATCTAGCTTGCTCAGTCTAATGCTCTCTTATTCTTCACCTAGTCTATGTAAGAATCATTCAAAAGTATTCTAAAATTTACAGTCAAAAACTTTAAAGCTTTTTCAACAAAACCTAACTACTCTGATTTTTGAAGTTAAACTTTGCGTCTTAATCCCTTATACAGACTGTTTAATAGTTTATGGGAAAATTGCAAGTTAACTTCTTGAAGATTTTTTTCTTTTGGAGAGAAAAAAAATAAAGAGAAAAAGTGATCTTGTAAAGCATAGAATTAAAGATTAAGTCCCTTTTAATATTTTAATAACCTAACATAAAAATATTAATGTTACCCCAATATTATGAAGGACAGATATTTAGAAATCATGTTTAAAAAGTGGTTTGAAATCATACAAATAAACTGGCTCAAGATGTGAGAATTTCCTCCTTTCCTGCAGTCACTTAAACTGCTAATTATCTGGAAGGATAAAAAAAAGTCTGTGTAACTTTATTACTATTCAGTAAAGTTTTCACTGAGGGAAAGATAATGGCATGCACTACTGTGAGCAATTATATTTGATCCAATGAGCCTGAACTCCTGTTGTATAGAAACCAAATTCAGTTGCACAATGTTATGCAGAAATAAGGGAGTATGGAGGAAATCAGGTGTTTCATCCCACAGAGCTCTTTCCACTAGGGGGAGATGAAACTGCATGTGAGTATCAGACACTGTGATCATATTAAAATGCTTTATTTAATAATGTACCACGACTTTCCCTGCTCTACTTTGGAATTCACAATGGACTAGATCTTTAATGTACAAGTACTATCTCCTAATGGTATTTTTACTAAGCTTTTCACTCTTTAACAAATATTTTACCTCTTACTAGGCCAGAGATAACATACATAAAATAGTAAATATTTATGTTTATAGTAAATATATACAAAATAGACAGTATTATGCAAGTTCAATTACACTATATCAAGTAGTAGCACCAAATATTTTTTCGAATGCTAAATTCTTCCCATTCATGATTCTTATATAGACTGATTTTTTAAGAAAGTATTTTTAGCAATACATAAGTTTCTTTTTATACTTCAGGTTATGCACCATATAGCCACTTCTACACATTCATTTGTGTGAAAGTGAGTTTTTTCTGCACAGATTTGTAACTATTTAGAGTATCTATTAACATTGTAGAGTACTGTTTTTTTAACTTCTTAGTTTGTTTGCTAGAAGAAGGTACTAGCTCTAAATGCCAGACTACCTTCATAGACAGAGAGGGGGCATTATTACCTTGCTTCTCACCTAAAAATTTTTGTCCTGCTATGGGTACTTTTACAAGGTGGATCTAGTAAGTATGCTTGTAAAATATTCTGTATTCCCCCTGCAGCTCTTTTCTTCTTCCTCCCCTTTGATGTTGTGCTGATCATGACACAATATGGTCTGGGATATCCCTTTGGTCAGTTTGGGCCAGCTGTACCAGCTGTGCTCCCTTCCAGCTTCTTGTGGTTTTCCAGCCTCCTTGTTGCTGTGGTGAGGTGAGGAGCAGAAAAGGCCTTGACTCTGTGTAAGCACTGCTCAGCAATCTTGAAAATATCTGTTTTCACAACACGGTTTCCAGCACAAACTCAAAGCACAGCACCATAAAAGCTGCTATGAAAAATTTTAACTCTATGGCAGCCAAAGCTGGTACAATCTTTGCCCTTTATTCTATACTGATTCTTTCATGATCAGGTCCCACACTATCTAAATCATCCCCATTAGGCACCACCACCAGCTTCCAGCAGAAACAACTGATTTAAGAAAAGGTTAATTGTCCAAAGGCATCGAAAAAGTTCTTAATCATAGTCAGGAATAAATATTTTAATTTTTTTATTCCTAAAATATATAGATTGTAGGTTGTTGCAAGTACCCACTCATGGGCACTTGAAAGAGAAAGACATACAGATTTTAATCAAGCTTCCTGACTTTTGAGAAACACTTAAATCCTTTTATTTCTTTCCATGTAATCAGTGTTCATCTTCAAAATTAAATTCATTATACTCGTTTCATTGTTAATCTTGGCAGCAGTGTTGAATTCCTGATATTCATTAATTCTTCAATCAATATGTTTTATTCACACAGACATTTAATTATTGGATATCTGATAGCTTGGACATGTTTGTGCCTGTGTGTCTGTGAGTACATGCCAGTGTGTATAAATTGCACATATTAGGATTATGTAATATAAAACAATGGGAGTAATTTTAAAAAATGTCAGCCAGAAGGTCAAGCTTCAGAAATAATTTCCAGAGGAGATTAAAGTATAGTAGGCTTTGACTACATCTGGGAAATGCTAAGACCTTCCTGCTTTGAAGAAATTGTTTCACTCTAATCAGAGCAACAGCCACAGCCTATAGACTTCTGATTTTCCCCAAATGTCCAAAACTGCAAACCAATCTATTTATAGGTTAAAAATAATAATAATAATAATGATAAAAAGACAAAAAACCAAACCCAGAGCATGACCATGACTCTAGCACAGGTACATTTTCTGAAAACAGCGTACATCCTCATCTTGAAAATCCACTAAGGGCCTGGAAGTTACCAGTATTTATTACATAGGAGGAGCAAGTACTGAGTAGCAGAAAAAGCAAAATAAACAAAAAAAAGCAGATAGCCTTGCCTTCGGAGCTGGGTTACTCATGTGTAAATTAAGCACATACATAAATGAGAGTTTCCAGGTCTAGGGCCCTAGGCTACCATTTGTGATGTCTGATTTGCAAGAAAATGATTTTCTTCATTGTGCCAATTACTTTTTTTGCTCAACTTACAATAGCTTCCAAATAGATCATTAGCCAAGTAGCAATTACCTTGGGCAAAGAACACCTCTTAACAATGCCCAAATTATTTGGCTCATGGAAGCAGTGCTACTTGTGAAATTAAACTGCAGCTGAGTTTTAAAATTGAGAGTTTTAACAAGAGGTTTACAATTTTAAATAATTTCAAATGCAATTTTTTTCAAGAGTAATATTTAGTTCCAGGCATGTTATAATTTCAGTATTAGCAAAATGAGATTTACATTAGTACTGAATCATTTATTTTGGAAAAATCTGCTATCCTGTAAATTAAATATTCCAGCTGCTGGATACCTGCAGTTTTGTTTTAATAAGATCATTAATTATAAAACAAGGCAAGTGCTAAAAATTCATAATCTTAAACTAAAAAAGGAATAATCAATAAAACTGCTGACCATACACCTGCCATATTCGTCTAAATTTATGAATGTTCTACCATTCAAATTTGGGCATTTATTACATAAAGTAATGCTACAAGTCCAAATAACCACAAATGCTACTAAAGAATGAGCAGCAAAATTTGAAGTGTAGGCTTATAAATTAATGTATAACTTACAGAGGAATAAAAATTTTTCTGTAGTCCTTATTAAGACGGGGGAAAACTCTTTCTGCATTAAAGCTACAGATACCTTTCTGCTGAATACAGTGAAGATTAAAAAACCCCTAAACTTTCATAAATAGAGCCAGGAGTAAAATAGGACAACACTTTTGTTCCTTTATTTTATTATGCAGGCATACCAAAGAATGTGAATTTACTTTTAAGGAGCCACTGTCAGTTAGCCTTCCAAATCACTGACCTTAGGGCCTATAGGAGCAATGAGAGAGAAATTCCCTTTGATCTAGTAAAATGGGTGCAAAACAAACTCCTAAACTGGTAATTTGTTAATTCAAAATTAAGATGAAAAGTCACACTTTAACCTGTATCTCAGTCACTTGGGTTCTTTGGGAGAGATTGTGGCAAATAAATTCCTAACTTCAAATTTCCTAGGCTATTCTGGAATATGTTCCTTCTAAAATTATTATCAGCCTGTCTCTCTGAGCAGCTCCTGACCCTTCTGCCCTGGCTGATTATGGGATGAAATTATGAAGTGGCACACTCAAGGAGGGGGAAAAAGAATATGCATTTTCCTGAGGACTTGTCTTCCTGCAATACTTTAAGCACCAGGCAGTAACAGACACCTCTGCCCAGCCCCATCCCTTCAGGGCTGAGGAGGGAGTGCTTGTCTCACAGAGAGGGAAGGAGGGAGGTTGTGAATCATGGGAAGAGACACTTCACTGTCTGATGGTGGTACCTGAGACTAAGATGTCATTTATTCATATCTGAGGGAAATGGCACTTAGGACTTACTCTAGTGATGCTTTGTATAATTTTCTTCAACATTGTGTAATTATCATATGTAATATTTAAAATTTTAGTAGAATCTCGGTTATAAAATAGTGCCAGAATAGAGTTTCTTGTTTTTTTTGTTTTTTTTTGCTATTCTACTGATTTCCCAGAAGGTCAAACATTCAAACTTGTTAATTAAATTACCAGGGGTGTTTTTTATTGTTTTTGCTTTTTTTTAAATGTCTTATCTTGCTTTTATTAGTTCATACATAGGAAAGCAGCTCATGCTTACTTTTGATTATTCCGATGGTTCTGATTTCAGCACAACTTTGTGGGAAAAAAAAAATCATTACCTTTTTTTTTAAACTTGGACAAACAAATAGCCTTCAAACGCTGATTGAAAATGCAGACATGTTCTGAAGTGGTTTTTATTTTGAACAGTTACATTTGGCAAGTTGCAACTGAGTGAAAACATCTCATTATTGTAAATATATGTAATCACTATTAAATTATAGATTTGTTAAAGTCTAAAATGATAAATTTCAAATGAACACTTTTTGTCCCTACAGATCTCTTTTTTGAAGAACTTTAACAGAATCTTTTGGCATAAAGCTTATGATATTCTTAATAAGGTAATTGAAAACATCAGTGGGGTGAGTAGATTAATGGTGTGAATTCTCTTGTCAATAGTAAAATTTGGACAGCAAAATTTAGATACTGTACTGCAAATATATCTTTATGCTCAATTCAGTTCAATTCAATAAATATAGAACTCATGGGAAATATCACTACTGAATTAACCTCTCTTCTCATTTAAAAAATTGACTATATATGAATAATCACCTTTTAAACAGTGCTGTTTGATTCCTCCTTTATGTTTTTCACAAGTGATTTTCACTACTGTCTACCTAATATACCAGAATTAACATATGACAAACTAAAAAAAAAAAAAAAAAAAAAGTAAATTCAATAAGACATAGTTACTTTCCCTATGCTTAATTTTTTTTTCTGCAATCAGTTGATATCAAGAATCAAAAAAGTACAGCAGGCTTTGTACCTAATAAAGAAATCATATGAGAAAAAAATGTGGAGACAAAGATTCTAAACTGATACTTTGATAAAAATAACACTTCTTATGTTGAAGATCTGTCTTCTGACTCACTTTACTATTTTGAACAATACCATAGCGCAGTATTTTCATTAAAAATGGTGTTATGCACAACACTGAGTGTTTGAACTTGCTTGAGAGTTATTGTCAGAAATCTTTATGACCCCAGCTGCACCAACCATCTGCCAATACCATGATCAGGGATAGCTTGCTGCAGCACAAGCATGGGAATTCCATATTGCTTGCAGAAAACCAGCAGGAGTGGGGAGTTGCTGTATCATCTAGAGCAGATGACAGGGCACCCTGCCTAGGGGTGGTAGCTTGTGTTCTGCCGAGATTGAACAACCAGTTTTTTCTTCCTGTTTCCCCTTCTATCAAACAAGTTTTTATTTTATCTATCCTTATCTGATCCTTTAAAATATATTCTACATATTTTCACTTTTTTTTTTTTTTTTTAAATCTTATGCTTCAGGTGATAGATTACAGAGTTCTAGATCTTCCTTTTAGATCCCTGCAAGTCAAATGGAGAGCTATGATCTTCTGTTCTCTGAGACCTCTTGTGACAAACTCACCCCAGAATAAGTAGGAGGAAATTATTTGCTGCATGATTCTAAGGAAAAAAAATGGAAAAAATGGTATAGTAGTATTTTGTTTCTGCTTGATGCCATGAAAATAATTTGGGGAGTTTCCTTTCACCTCTCTCATACATAAGTAAATGTCTGCCACAAGCTACCTCATGCTGGGAGCCCAGACCCATCTATAATGACTGCCTGTCTTATCTGCCTGATCCTTCTGGCCTGGATGTTTGCTTTTTCTGACTCCTCTCCCTGCACTGCAAATTCATAAAGCTGTCTTCAGGTTTGTCTCATTTCATAAAGCTCAAGGGTTGGGCCATCGTCTGACCACCTGTCATGTGCTTGAAGGCTGTCAGGGCGAATGTGTGGGATTGCCTATCAGTAAGGACCCAGTTTTTGGAGCACTGGTGAAGAATTTGCCTTGCAGAGCATAGCTCCCGACTCCAGGAAGCTCCCATGACTTCATTGTTTTGACTGCATTGTTTCTTCTTAGCTGTTTTTGTGTTTGTTTGTTTTTGTGTTTGTTTCAGCAATTGATCAGTAGATATGCAACCTGCTGAAAAACTACAACCTGGAGTGGAAAGGGAGCAGTGATTTAATGCTGTAAGGAATATGATAAGGTGAGAAAAGGTACCTGGCAGGCAGGCAATGAATATCAAACTGGCTGTATGAACTGTGATCAGAATTGGGGACATAACAGGCAAGACTATTCAACTCTTTATGTCTGGGTCTGGCACACAGGCACAAAGTATACTTAATTGACAGACACATAGGTCTTTTGCCAAAATCCCTTCTTTCTGCCTTCTCTCTTGAGAGTTATAATATGACTTATTTGTGCTGTATTTGCTATTTGAGACCATGATAACTTAAAAAAAAAATGTATATAGGCTGAGCATGAGCGGGGGGACCTTATGTGTGTGTGTAGCAAACAGCTGACTTACCATGCTAGGTGCCATCTTAACACAATTATTTCCTTAATATGTTTCAGATTGTTTTGTAGCTAATTTCTAGCTCTTGAAAGAAATATTTTGATTCCCAGCTGTTTGGGTTGCTGTAGATAAGAAATACATGCTGAAATATGTCTGCAAGCTTCTAACACAAGTGCTCATTCAATATGTGTCAACAAAAAAATCTTTCAGAGCAATAATTAATTCAGTCAATACAAGTATTTCTGGCTTTTAAGTACACATTTGCAATTCATTTACATTCCTACAGGAGATTGGACATTAATTAACAATTGTTAGACTCTGTACCTCAGACAGGTAAATTCTGCATAATCTGAAGTGTTTATTACACATAAACACAGATTTTTGTGTCAACTATAGTAAGAATTTAACAGCCAGTAGCAAGGTAATATGAAGAGTATGTTGAAACTAGAAATTGTAAGAAGAAACATTCTATCACAAAAATACAACTTCAAAGGGATATCACTTTTTATTTTCTTCAGGTTTCGGGATGTATTTGCTGATTAAAAAGCGAGGTAAGAATTACAGGATGCATGGCTATCTTGCTTTCAGAAGAAGCACGAGAAGAAAATATAAAAATTATCAGTCATGGAGTTGAGACCTTGATGGTTGCACAAAAAAGACACTCTTCCCCTCCTCTCCCACCAAAAAAAGCAACATAGGTAGATAGTTATTACATCGTTTCACAAGATGTATTGGTTTTTATACTGGTTTATCTACCAGTAAAATTATTATAATTATAAATTATTTACAAAAAGAGAAGATACTTAAATATATCTAAATGTACCCTGTAAAGTTTGTGCTTCCTTTGTTAGTGCAATGAGCACACTGTAGTCTTCATTATTGTTGTTTTTTTTTAAAGTAACCAAGTAACTTTATAGCTAACAAAATCAATAATACAGACATTAAAATGTTCATTTAATTTACAATGAAGTTATCAAATCCATTACCTTAAGAAATTTAGATAATTAAATTAATTTAGATAACTTGGATATATAGATATATATTAGATATACATATCTATCGATCTATCTATCTATCGATAGATACATAGATAGATAGATAGATAGATAGATAGATAGATAGATAGATAGATAGATAGATAATAGATATGTATTTCTTGGGCAAGGATAGCAGCACTAAGACAAACAATCTTGAAATACTGTGCCATAATAAACTGAACATTATAAACTTTTACAGGCTATCTTCAAGATATAAAGACATGAGGTTTTGGATTTTTGTTTGTTTATTTGTTTTCTTCTTGGAAGGTTTGAGGATAAGGCAAAAAGAAAGAAAATTGCATAATGAACTGATATATTCAGTGTACTGTGAGGAAAAATCAGCTGTTATTTTCAATAAGATATGCTTCATACAAATATATTGGATTACATAGACATTTGTCTAATAGTATGTTTGAATTCTTATTACTTTTCAAAATAAAATGATCAGTTTCAAGTATATATTGTTAATGCCATATGAGAATTTTTTTTTTTTAGACACAACCTTCATTATTTTATTCTCACCTGTTCTTTTCACTGGTGTCTGAAGTCAGGGCTGTTAATTAGAATTTGTAAAGAAAAAAAAAATTAAATACAATTCCTTAAGGAATACAACTAAATTCTGAAAGAGATACACACAAATAAGCTATAGCTTAAGGTTGTTAAGATTTCAGCCAACCCTGGTGTACTTCACTAAGATGATGTGTGCCTGCTTTTCCTGCTCTGACATTGTTTTATGAGAATTCAAAAAAAGAAAATCTAAAAGTGCATGATAAGCATATATGTTGGCATCATTAGTAAAAGGAATAAAAAGTAATAGAGGTAACAATAATAAATATATCTAAATCAGCAATCAAGTATGCGTGAAAACCATGCTAAAATGTAAATGGTCTAAACACAAACACCTGCTTAAATTTCAGGGAGGAAATTACAGCTGTGAAAAATAAAGCAAAGCCCACCATTGCTTTTCAAGTTCATCTTTTTAATTAAACAAAATCAACATAGAATCATTATGTGCATAGTCTTGTACATAATGACTATGAACTGAGGCAAGACTAAATTCCTTAAATTACTTGAAAGATTCCCACAAGTATGTGATAAATTCTGTGACTTTTGGGGGGAGTTTTCTGTTTGTTTTTTCTCTTGTTGCTGAGTCTCATGGTAATTTGTAACATAATTTAAATCCTTGTTCAGTGCTAGTGTTTTTTTTCCAGTAGCATTTTTTTCCTAGGGAGAAAATTCCTTGTTCTTTGTTTAATGAACTTAATTTGATTTAAGCATCCTTACAAGTCAACAAGTCAATATCATAAATTACAATATGTGTAAAAGTCTAGCATAAGCTGAAGACAAGAGAAATTTTGCTAATACGGAAAATATTTTATTTAAAAAATACTTGAACACAAAATAATATGTTTTTAAAGAATGCCTTTGGAATTTAAAATTTGAAATGAATCTTGGAATTAAAATAAAATATTCCCAATACTCTGGATACTTAATAGGCATGGAATAAAAGTTTATATGTAATTTCCTGTTTTTTTAAAAAAAAAGTTAATTTCTCTCTGATATTTTTGAGCAATGGTTTTTATATTAAATAAACTATAAAATATCTCCAAAGGCCAAAATTAATATCTTTTTCTTGTTAATTTGAAGCAAATAAGTTGTAAAATTTAAGTTTTATATTCCTGAACAGTTTTGAAAGAACTCTGCCTGGTCTTGGAACATGGTCTACTAAAGAATTATATGGCAAGGAAGTCTCCAACTTCTACAGCTTTTGATGAACTGTCTTGAGCTTTTTCTGACTACCAAAACTTGGGGAAATTTGCTAAAGTAGATCTGTTAAAAACGGTGAACTTACTAGTATTGGCATCAGGGTTTAGTATGAATGAAAAGTTCTATTTTGCAGTTCCTATGAGAAGACAAGGTTGTGATTTCTCATATCAAAAATGGATGTGGAACATTACAGGAGTACTGTAAGTTTTATTCTAATCAGTCTAATGGAAATATCTGTAGATCAGGAAACTTGATTCATGGCAAAAATGTTCAAATCAATGTGCACTTCATTCTAAGATGTGATATATACAGAGTAATATGACAATTGTCCTTGGAAATTTGGACGTAATGACTTCAGCTCTGTGGAACAAATCCAAATATTTGTGACGCTTTAATGTTTAATTTTTGGGGAAATTTTGAACTATTTTATGTTCTTTCTAATAACATTAGCAAATTAATAAGAGGCAATTATTTGAATTCTCTCCATTCACTACTGATACAAGTATACTCTGACAGGCTCAGTAAGACAGAAGGCAAACAGCAGTTTCAACTAATCTCTGGGCTTTATTTTGTGCACAGAAACACAGGCATAAAATACCGGAAAAAAACCTACAAATTATTAAATAATTTCATCGGAACTCTTGAAAGCTTTATATTAAAATATTTGTTTTAGGAATGTCATATTTGAATACCATGACCAAGTCAATTGGTATCAGTATAGAAATACCTTAATGACTGTTTGTCCTTCATTGCCTATAAAGGGAATTTCAAACTGTAATGCACTGTAGAGACTGGCATAGAGAGTCCTGAATCTGCTTGTTTTAGTCTGTATCCCCAGATGAAGCCAAAACCACTAGCAGTAAGTCTTTCATGACAGGCTCTAGACAGATATATATATACAAAATGTCCCAGCTTTGTACTTCACTTCCAACAACTGATAAAAATTCATTAAAAAGTGTCTGCTGCCTTTTTGCTAAAAAATCAATGTAGCTATGGGAAGAAATTCGACCATTAATGTAGCAACAGCTTATGTAATTGGACCCAAAAAATCCCATCTATAATTATTTTTATGACCTTCTTCTCCAAATATAGAAATTACGTAGCAATCTAAGCATGATACATTATATGAAAATTTCAAGATATCCAGTTTTTTGTCTCTTCACAGCTTCTGGACTTTTTTTAGCTTTAGTTTTCCATGCATAAAAAAAAGTATGATAACTTTTGCACTATGTTATTGCTGTTTTTCTTTCATAGTTCTGGTTTGATTGCTGTCTTAGGGCATTGGTTGATCAAAGACTCTGTGGTCCATTTCTGATTATACATATATATTTATATATATCTCTAATCTGCTTCTGAGGCTTTCAATGAGGTTTTCTTAGCCTTTCAGGTTCATTTAGCTTGTGAAAGTTGTAGCAATGTCAGCTTCCAGTCTTACACCTTGAAAAGCAGAGGGAATTGGAGAGGTCAGGGGCTGCTGGGTAGCAGTCAGCTGCTGAAGTATAAAAAGCAATAATAGTCATGGCTCACTAAAGAAGGCAGTAAGAGAACACAGAACTGAGCTCACAGCAGAGCAAAGAAATGCTGACTTTACAAAAGTAAACAAATAGAATGCAGAATCTTTCTCAAACTAGTATAGAGATTAGGTCAGACCTCAACTTATTTACTACAAACCAACAAAATTAACTACATGAGATAATTTTTTTTCCTGTACTATTTCAGGATATTAGACCATATGTAGCTCTTTGACTTTCCTTCACCTTTATTTAAAAAGCTAAATTGTATTCTGTCTAACAACCGGCACATTAGTTGAGAGACTGCATTTACTTGGTAATTGTTAACAATTAAAGTAGATTTAAAAGTCAGGGGAAAGGTATCGGCAAAATATTTTGGGATGAAACTAGGCATGTAATCATAGGGAGAAGGCTTGAAAATGAGGAACAAATATTTTAAAAATATTTTATTTTTTTAGAATGTGTGGTGGTTTTTATCAAAAATGAACTAGAATTGACTACTCTCTAATCAACTGTGAGAAATGGTCAAAGCATCAAAACGAGGAAAAAACTCTGACTACAAATGCCTAAAAAAACACTATGCAAAGCAGTAGCTTCACCATATAGAAATCTGACACAGCCTTTAGCATGACACCCAGTATTGCTTTTTTACTACCAAAAGTAATTTATAAAGATTCTTTATCAAGAACTATGTCAATCAGGAACTTAAAATGGTACATATTCCATAATTCTGTTCCTTTTTATATTATTGTGGAAAAAACCTCAAAACAAAACTAACACTTTCAATTATGCTTATAGAAATTCTTGCCTGTGATATATATGAGGCAAATGGAGCACAGTGTAATAGTTCAGTTTGTAAAAGTATGGAAACCCTTGACCTAAGGAATGCAACCTGATGAAGACATCAGGATTCAGTTTCTATTCTGTATCATTATTTGCTCCCAGAATTCTAGAGCAGTATACAAATTTTAACTTAAACCATAAAAAATTTAAATGTTAAATAAATTGAAATACTCAAAACCTGTTTCATAATGTAAGAAATCCATCTCTGCATAAGTTACTTAATTCAGTATAAACATGTGTTAGCGGTTATAAGAAATCAATTAATCAAATAATTACAATGCTTCTGTACAGAATTCTATTGCTGACTTGACATCTTAACAGGATAGTTTTGATTCAGTTTGTGATTTGGGTAAACTCTGTGCTTAAGTGTTCAGTGCCTTCAGCATCAGCATTCCAGACAAGCTGTTCAAGTATGTTTCACAAGTACAAAAGAGGGCATTTTGAGCAGTAAATTGCAATCTAAATAGTGACCCACTGAGTAAATCACTATTCCTCTATTATCAGCACCTCTTCTTCCCAAGTTTGGGGGCAATGTTGCTGCAACCACTCTGCTGAATGCTTGTGTGACATTGCTTTTGTTGTGGCAATGCTGCACATGGTGTCAGGATGTGACTGGCTTTGATATCAGTCTGGCAGTAAGATGATCTTCCTGTCCCCTGATTTTCCTCTATGTTCGTCTGTTGGTTGCTGCAATTTTATTCTTTGATGAAGTATTTTTCTCTTTTTTGCAGAGCAACAGCAGGTGATGACAGGCTAGACAAGAAGGGAGACAAATATTTCTACTATTACTACTGGAAGGCCAGGTGAGAAAATTTCATTTTAGGTAAATGAGAATGGCTAGGTGTATCATGATGGTACAGACTCTGGGTGAAGAGTGGTAATTTTGGAAGTAGTGATTTACTTGTTTATGTTGACAGATTGTTTTAAACTTCCAAATTGTAGTAAGGGACCTTTTTTTTTCAGTGAATAGGTGAATAGGTCTTCCTTGCAGATATATCATTGCCAAAAGTTATTTGCTGTTACATTTATCTCTTTTCTAATTCAGAGATAAATGAAAAATAATCCATTTCAAAATGTTTATCGCTTAAGTTTTCCTACCACATGCTGGCCAAATGTGTATTGCAGTACTGCAATTAAAAAACAAGCCTTTATATATCTACCACTCTGGAGGAAAATAAGCTTCGGTACAATTCTGATAAATGTGCAGATGTGTTTTCTTAACTATAAAGCACCTAGCTCTATTTGAAGAGATGAGACATGCAGACACTTATTTTTTCTCTTGAGTCCTCATTCTGCCTTTTGTCTGAATTATTTTGAGTTTATCCTGCTCGTCTAACAAGTTCAGATATTTAATCAAACTTAGGATGCTTGGTCACAGCTTATCTGAACCTCTTGCTTTGGAAATCTGATATAAATTATATGCCACTTGAGATTCTCACTGCACTTTTGATTTTGGGCATGTCAGATATGCTTTGCAACATTGCAGAAAGTGTATCAAACACACAGTACAAAAACCTCGACAGAACTCTTGCAAAGCACAAAGTCATTCTTATCTCCTTTAGGCTTTGGGGAAAAGTACAAGGATTTGCAATCAGCATAGCAAGAGTAATGATGTCATGAAGATGCTACTGCATGAACACAGTGTAAGATCTTACACACAGCCTTCATTTCCACTGATGTTTTGTTACATTTTACTGTTGTTTCAGAACATCTACTTGCTTCCTATACTTTTTATTGCTCTGATCTGATGACACCTGATGCTTCTTTCCACACATACAGATTGGAGCGAGCGAGAAGATAAACCTAGACACTTCCCTAAAGAGATTTAGGCTTGAATATATAATGGCACACTGGAACCAGATACTGCCTAGACAAGAGCCAGAGGGATGACAGACTTCCAGGTTGACTTGATTCTCCTTCCTCTAACAGCAGACTATTTCATGCATTTATTTTGTCACTTCTCAGGAAATACACTTTCACTGATTGCTCCCTCCCTTTCTCCCATATGGATATGAAGCTTAGATTTGACAGAGAAACAATCCCAAAATATGAGAAATGAATCTGCCTCTTTGCTTCATTATTGGATTACAATATTTGATTACACTTTATTCATTATTTTTTTGTTCGGTGTTCTTCAATAAAACATCTAACATGCTTGGAAGTTATCATTTTACTGCTGCAGGCAGTACAATTAGTAAAGCACTAGGATATCACATTAATTGAACAACAAAAGAGCATTCAGTCCATTCTTTATACTCATGTATTGTTTCTCCTGGTAATAAATCTCTGTGAAATTAAAAAGGATAGCACAGCAAAGCTGACATCTATAACATTTGATGTTTAATTTTTAAATTATTTAAGCCATTAAGGTAATTTCACAAGGTCAGTCTGAGTACTCTAAACTTTATTTCTATTTCAAAAATAAATCCACAAGGTCACAGGTACAAAAACAGATGAGATTGTACAGTAGTGCTCTTCTGTGTCATTAAGAGAATGCATGATCATGTTTTTTAACCATCTATCAATTAAAAAAAAAGAAAAGGAAAAAACCAGAGCACAAATGGATAAAAATTGTAAACTATTTTATTAAGCAATCAAACGAAAAATAACAATAAATGAAAAATTTTGATCATGTGTTTATTTAAAATTAATTCTATTCTATCTCATTTTTTTAAAGCAGCAGAGTTGACTTTATGTGACAGGACTACTTTATTCCACAAATCAAAACTAATAAGTGCATGCTTTGTATGATTTTTGGCCTTGAAAATATTTTTCACATAATCTTGAAAGTGTTTACGCTTTTTTTTTAATTAATTCTTTTTTCTTCTCTTTTGGACCCTATAATTCTGTATGACAATGTATGAACCATTCAACTTTTAAACACTTTCATGCCTCTATGACAATGCAGTGAAACAAAAACATCATAATTAGTAAACATATTATATAAAACATATTTATCATTAAAAGAAATGTCACATTTTTCCTTTTTGTGAAATAACACATTTGAGCTGATTTTAGAGATTTTTAGAGAATGGGTTTCTACAGAAGATTCTCCTGAATAATTTTTTTCCTATGCTAAGCAGTATGCTTTCCTTTTTTCCCTTTTTTTTTTTTTTTTTTTTAGCATGTAATATATTCTTTTCTGTTGTCATCATAAACATGTTTGGGTTTGGAAATTTTATTTATATTTTACTTATTCCGTCTTGTCCTATCATCTTTTCTTCTAACATTATGCAATATGGTTTGACTGCTGCTCTCCTACCCTATTATCCTTCTCCTGTCACCTCAGGTCTTTGTTTCATCCTTTCTTTCCTACCCTTTATACTTCCACTTTCATCTTCTCTTTTCCCTTTTTAAGGGAATATTCCACTACTTTGAACTGTTGCCTGCAACTTGCATTTTTTTCCCCAAGTAAAAGGTCTGCTCTTTGGCTCTACAGTCATAACAGCCTTCTGTCATTTACCTTCCTCTTCTATTTTCAGGGTTTTTTCCTAATTACTGTGTTCTCATACTCATAAATAATATTTTTAAACATACGCTAATACATGTGCTTTGTTTCTGACAAAGACATCTATGGTGCAATTTACCTGACCACTTCCAGATGCAAACATGTAATTACTCAGAAATTTTTTTAGTCAGTCTACAGAAAAAATCTGATATTAGGAAGGAATTCTATGATAGATAAGTCAGATACAAACACCCATAACTGTTATTCCTTTTCTCTAGGAGAAAAGCTTTGCTTTTTGCCTTTTCTGCTTTCAGAAAAGGATGTCAGAGATGATGAGAAATTCCCAACACATGCATACTGGTTAATAAACATTTGGGTGAGTGGTTACTCCTGCATAAACCTATTTACAATTGAAACCATTTCTGTGAAACATTTCACATGAAATTAAATAGTATTAGCATGAGAATATCCATGCAGTGTGGTAGATATTTAGTCTCCCTATTTATATCTGCTTTTTGTGACAGATTGCACAAAAAGTTTTGAGCCACTGACCTTGGAACCTGATTGATGAGGCTACAGTTCTCTAGACCACTTATATTTATCTTTCTTTCTTTCTTTCTTTCTTTCTTTCTTTCTTTCTTTCTTTCTTTCTTTCTTTCTTTCTTTCTTTCTTTCTTTCTTTCTTTCTTTCTTTCTTTCTTTCTTTTCTTTTCTTTCTTTTCTTTTCTTTTCTTTCTTTTCTTTTCTTTTCTTTCTTTTCTTTTCTTTCTTTCTTTTCTTTTCTTTTCTTTCTTTCTTTTCTTTCTTTTTTCTTTCCTTCCTTCCTTCCTTTCCTTCCTTCCTTCCTTCCTTCCTTCCTTCCTTCCTTCCTTCCTTCCTTCCTTCCTTCCTTCCTTCCTTCCTTCCTTCCTTCCTTCCTTCCTTCCTTCCTTCCTTCCTTCCTTCCTTCCTTCCTTCCTTCCTTCCTTCCTTCCTTCCTTCCTTCCTTCCTTCCTTCCTTCCTTCCTTCCTTCCTTCCTTCCTTCCTTCCTTCCTTCCTTCCTTCCTTCCTTCCTTCCTTCCTTCCTTCCTTCCTTCCTTCCTTCCTTCCTTCCTTCCTTCCTTCCTTCCTTCCTTCCTTCCTTCCTTCCTTCCTTCCTTCCTTCCTTCCTTCCTTCCTTCCTTCCTTCCTTCCTTCCTTCCTCCCTCCCTCCCTCCCTCCCTCCCTTCCTTCCTCTATCTCTTTCTCTCTCTCTGTCAAAGGGTGTCAGAGGAAGTCACGATCTGTTATGTTCCTGAGCTGTAGCTGCATTCTCACAGCAAATAAAGGTATAGTCACAATATACTTCTTTCTCTGGAAATTCAGGAGCACTACTAGTCCCAGTAACACAGGTATCTTTCATGCAGAATACAAAGCTTGGTAGATTTTTGGGGTTTTTTTGTGGATTTCCTGAAGTTTAGAAAAAGAAGAATTATAGTTCCATCTTAGAACTGTTTTAAAATGAACTTAGCCTGCAATTAGAAAAAAAACTATGCAAGATTTAGGGAACATATAGGGAGCAGTACTTGTATCACAGAGTAAGTTTTCAGATATATATGTATATATCTCCTGCTGCATTCTTTTCATGGGTGTCAAACTGTTAGCAGGAAAATGCTTTAAGGTGCAAAGGACCATCTCACATTTCACCTCAATTGGCTAGGGTGCTAGTTCTAATTGTCTAAGCATTTCCCTATATTTATTCATATTAGTGCATTATGAAATTATTGCACTCCTTATGCAATAGGAGATATGTCTTTTGATACAAAGTCAAAAGAACATATCTGCTGGCTTGTACCTATACTCCTAGAAAGTTCAGTAGGAAGGTAATTGTTATTTTCTATTTGTTTAATATTATTAGAAGTATATGAGTTTAAACTTATGGATGTAAGTATTATATGTGTGTACATATTTAAGCACAATTAGTAGCAGGAAATCTGAGCTTTCTAACTGAGCTGTCTAGCTTACAGAGCAGAGGGACTGATTTATCCTGGACTACTGAGGATCAAGACATAGGTAGATAAATGTCTACACTACCATTTGATTATACTAAAATTCTAGGATTCCTCATTAACTAGTGTTTTGACCATGAGTGGATTGTAGTAAGTCGTTACTTGAATACTCCTGATCTATTTTGATAAAAAAAGAAATAATTTTAGTTTTTTTCATAGTCATTAACATCTTTCTAAAGGGTTATAAAAGGCCAAGGAGATGACTAATGAAGCTGATGTAAAAATAAGAAAGTATTGACTTAAGTCAGAAAGAAGAGTGCTCACCAGCTTGTGAGCACCAAGTTCACTATCCCTGTTGGATTGTTGTGTTGTGTCTGAGCTACAGCAAACAGGTAAAGAGATTAGAAGCTTTGTTTTACAGTGTTTTCATGTATTCAGAATTGAAACAAGTGTCAGTGTTTGAAATGAAATATAGAAAACCATCCAGAAGTATTTTGACTTAATAGTGGCCAAAATGATTTTTTAAAATAATTTATTATGATGAAGTTTCTAGCGTTTGGATCAGTATGGACACAGAATAAATACAACCTTCCAGTCACACCAGAGAAAAAAAAAATCTTAAATATCAGGAGCTATCCACATTCTAATGTCACATAAACATTTAAACCCTTCTAGACCCTGCATCCTTTTGGAAGCAGAATGGTTGGAGTCAATTAGCAATGCAAAACACTTTTTGCTTAGTATCAACAAAACTTTTGCTTTGCGATTGGCAAATCAGTTATAAAATAAAACTGACAATCACTGTCCACATTGTATGATACCTTCTGACAGTTTTTCAAGATTATTTAACTTCTCTTACCATTTATGTGAAGTTTAGGGAACAGTTATTGGAAAAGCTGCCAGTCTCTTCCTTGTCACAAGAAACCTGTATTTACTTTTCTGAAAGGGAGCAATTCAGGTAGCACTGAAGACTAAAATTAATGGTTGTACAGTTTATAAAGGGAATATACAAGAAAGACAAAACTGTGTTATTTGTTGTGATAAATAAAATAATTTCTTTAAGAACCTATTTAAAAAGTGTTTTACCTTGTCAAACTGATGTGCTACAAATTTTTGCAGAACAAAAATCAGATTATAGCTTTGTTTGACGGGTATATATTCATTCCTCTTTCTGAACTATTTTAAAGGAATTTTTTAAGTGGAAAATTTTGAAAGACACCTTTAACTAGATTGCAGATGCTAAGAATTTTCTTTTCTTGAAAGAATCTACCTTTTTCCTCCCCCAACCTGTGCTGAACCTGTCTTTTTAAATATAATTAAACTTTATTTCTAAAATATGGCTTGAGGGAAGATTTGAATACAGAAACTAGGATACAAAAGCAGTCTCACTGAAAATAAAGGTGATATATTATCATAGTATAACTTACAATTATAATTTCAAAGTTCAAAGAAACACTGAGATTCCAGTTAAAATTTCTTACATAGTTTCTGATGAGTCCACAATGTTATTGCTCACTTACAATAGAAGTCCCACACTAATAAAGCCTAATAGTTCTTACCTCTAAACAAGCCTAAGTGATAAAGACAGGCTCATCATCAACTTCCATAAACTAGTCAG
Source organism: Luscinia megarhynchos (assembly GCA_034336665.1). Classification (NCBI taxonomy): domain Eukaryota; kingdom Metazoa; phylum Chordata; class Aves; order Passeriformes; family Muscicapidae; genus Luscinia; species Luscinia megarhynchos. Next base: position 46,262,192 of record JAPFBE010000003.1, on the reverse strand, counting down.
ATTATGGCATGACTTGATTTTCAAAAATATGTATATACATTTTCACACAGGTGCAAGAAATAAAAATATATTCTATAAAAAGTAGTTGTATTGTAATGACAAAGTCTCTTTGACAAATCATAGTTAGCACCATACAAAACAGCATCCATGAGATATCCAAGTTTTCTGGAAAAATCATGATCCTGGTGAAATCCTGAAATACCTTTTTGCTTTCTTTGTTTAACAAAATGCAAAATTATTTTCTATTATTTTCTTCAAAAGATAAAGAGAAAGTGAGATTTTCCAACCCGTCCAATTATTAATAAAATAACATTTTAACTTTATCACACAGTGTAAAATTCTTTAAAACTCATAAACCCTATATTAAGTGACATTTCCAAATATCAAATCTGGCTTCTATTCTACGTGGATAGGAGTTGGAATCTTTAAAAAAATGTATGATATATATGATAACAACATAAAAAAATATGGTTTTGAGGAATAGAATAATATCAAAACACATGTTCAGTAGGATGGAAGAATAAGAAAGAAACAGTGTCAAGAGAAGAAGGTTTTTCTGGTCAAAATGTGATAAAGTAGAAAATATGGCAAACAGAGAAAGCTGACATATTCTTATCTACCAGATTGACAGGTAGGCTGCTTTATAACATTTTTATGACCCACCACTGTGCAGGTACTACTGCCAAAGGCAGATGGATGAAAATGCTAAGCATAAGTAAAGAAGGTCAACAACAAAGATACTAAGAGAAAGGAAACACTCCTTCAAACATTTTGATGGCACCCTGTTATACAAGAAGTTGACTCCATAAGATGTCCAGGAAGAAAAACAGGAGCAAGATGCTTTTGGCATGAAGTTTATTAATTGGTTAGTCTACTGTAAATTATGATCTCAAATACCAGCAGTGGATGTGCTTCCTAGCATGTAGTGTAACCCATTGTACCCATATTAGAAATTTGACCAGAGAGCCCTAAAATTCCTGTTCAGCTCCAGTACTTGGGTTTCTATGATATAAGCCAATATGTGGAGCTGCTATATGGAGGGCACACATCCTCCTGGGTTTTGCCTTATTCTGGTTACAACATACAGTTCCTCTACCTATGCCAGGGATGCCAGGAGTACTTCAAACATATTGGTTCAGACATACCACTGGGACCAGTGCTGCTAAGCACTTAATTTTTCATTCCTAGACATGGGCTTGAGAAACTCTTCAACAGGGTACAAAGTTGGTTTTTGACCAGAAGGAGTTTCCTATTAGTATGTGGTTGTAGTTTATTGGGTAGTCCAGTTAGGATGAGACTAGGGGAAGTCTGCCACTGCAGTGGGACATGGGTTGTTTATATTACAAGACTGCAGTAATTACTAAATTTACCATTGAGGAGACGAATTCTGACAATGGCAGGATGGAGTTTCTCTGTGATGTGAAACAATGAGGCTTGGCAGAGAGATTTTGCTATGCTGCCCTAAAGCACAAGATTAACAGAATTTCTAAATTTAAACTGGGAGAAGAGGGAAATCTCAAAGGAGTTTTCCTTGCATCATCAGTTTTTCTAATTGATTGTGAAACTTCAACATCACAGTTAGAGTAAAATGGAGGAGGTTCAAAAGGAGATATTTGTGCCATTCTCAACTCAGTGTGTCGATATGCAGAAGCATTTGTCAGCTGCAAAACCAACATATTTTTCCAGAATAGAGTTAAGGTATCTATCATGTGTCTTCACTTGTGCAAGGATTTTATGTAAAACCAAAATGTTGTAAAAGACTGAGAAAGGGCATTGCTTAAGAATGAAATTTCTGTGTACTTCAGGATTTGCTAGGAGAGGCAATCACAAAGACCACTATTTACTTGGACATTTATTCCAGTTATAATAGAAATCATAGAGTGATGCATTCTACTCCAAAGCATCCTTCATTCACAAGATTTTACATTGATGTTGCAATTTTCTATATGATCTTGGGGCAGAAGGTGATGAATGTTCCCTAATAATTTTTAGTCCAATAATATAATTTTATTTTTCATTACATTGTTCCATAATAAATTTATGCAGTGCCCCAAAGGAGTCATTGTCACTTCAAGAAAAGTAGTAGCTCTTACCAAACCTTGCTAAAATACCTTACAAAATTAAATTCCTCACGGCAACAATTTATAAAAGTGGTTTCTGTTGCTGAAAACACTATAAAGGTGAACATAATCAGTAACACAAGGAAGTAAATGGCTTTCCTTAGCCCAGAACAGTTTCTCCATATAAAGCATGTGTTGTCAGTAATAATTTACTCTTAATAAAAACATTCCTATAAAATCATTCTTTTGAAATTTTATGGCTTCAGACTCCAAACTCATTAATTTTCATGTCTAGATACAGAGGTTTTGGTGTGAGGTCATTAAACCAGTATGCTCAAGATCGTAATACTGATCATTCAGTAGATAACAATATTTATTTTAAGCTACTAAAAGAGTTTATTTCAGAAAATACACCTACCTCTATTTTTTTTCTTTCTTTTTTTTTTGGTTTTTTTTTTTTTGGTAATTTCTCAGTTATTCTATATTTAATTCATGCTTGTGTGTTTATTTTTTTAATAACTTTACCATGCTACTTTTGTCTGCCTATTTATGTTTTCTTTCTTTCACTTTCTTCTTTTTCCCACAAGATGTCTAGGATTAAGTCTCAGAAGAGTGGTGACAGTGTAAGTAAATTTGTGTGTGCATTGGGCTGGAGGACATTTGAGACAGAAAATTACACCAAAAGGTGGATTAAAAGCAGGCCCTTATTGCCTTTTATCTGTTATTTGCTGGAGTTTCTGTAAGGCTCTGAATGATGCAAATATATCAAAAGGAGTTCATGCTCGCTGAGGTGGGCTGTCACTCCTTTGACATTGTCTCAGAGGTTTTTCAAAACCAGATATTTCAAGAGATGAACTAGAGCCTAATAATAGAGTAATGATGAAACTGGGTCGCAAAACACTGTGTTAAGACTGTAATTAATAGCTGAGCTTTTTTGATTGACCAATATCTGAACTCAATAAGATTTAGGGTATAAGGTTTAAGTTATAAGAATTATCTTTAGAACTGAGGGAACAATAGCACACCAAAGATAAAGACTTTAGAGGAATCCTACAGTAGTGAAAATTTCCACAAAAACATATTCTTATTTTATATATATAAAACAAGAAGTTGTCAGAATCCTTGAAGATAAAGAAAAGAAATAATAGAGTCTCCAGGCTGGGGATTAGATAAGGAAATGTTCAGGAATATTAAAGAGCAGAAAAATATTTAGGAAGGACATTACTCTGTAAGAAAACATGTATGTATCCACAAATTCTCTAAGACTATGAGTCTGACCACAGAAGAACTTGTAAATCTTTCTACAGATCAAATTATTTATTACAGTTTGTTTCCTGATGTGTAACACTGTTACACTGTGTTAACCAGGTAAAACAAATTCTTTACCCAGCCTTGCTCAATTCTGTCACATGGACAACATGAGTTTGCTAATGCTTTCAAGAAAAGCAGTATTTCAAACTAAGTTTAGAATGTAAACTCATATTTTTTTTCCCTTTTTATTTTCTTTTTTAATGTTGTTAGACTTGAGTTTGTTGGATCTGATAGATCTCTAGTTTTCTTTATTTAAATCAATAGTGTAATGAGAGAGCCCCTTTTGGACAAACTGTAAAAATGTGTCGATCCTGGTGTGGCTGAATATTGTGACACATGCATCATGCTTATATATTCAGAAGTAAACATTTTTGTAATTATTTTGACTGAATGGGTTCAGTGTGGTAGACTTCATTCCCTGTCCCAGAAAATTCTAATTTAGAATTCTAATTAGAATTTTCCCAGAAAATTCTAATGTCCATGTAATTATTTTCAACTACACAGATGCTGACATGAAAAAATTTATTCTTACAGCCTTCTAGTTATCATCATTAAGTACCAATGCAATTAATACAGGTCTGTTTCCAAGTGTAAAACTTAATTTAGCATCCAGAGAATGATAAAATATCCAATCTGGCCTTCAGCTTCAGATACTCCAAAGAACAAATGTTAAAACAGCTGAACAGGGAGAAAGAGACATTTGAAATCTCTCTAAGAACAAATGCTTTATTTATGGTCAGATTTCAGGGGGTGGAATTTCTTCCTGGATTTAGTACCTAAGCCATATAGGGTATGCATAACTTCTCTTTATTTTTTCCTGCTTCAGGACTTACAGAAAGGAAGAATGGCACTTTGCTCTCTTACATACTAGAGAAATATTTAATATATTAAAAAGAAAACTCAACTTGAGAACAAGAAAATAAGATAATTTGCAGAGGGAGGAAGAGCCCTCTACTTTTCCTTGATTTAGAACTAGTTGCTGTTTTCAGGGCACTGTATCTCAAGTGAAGTATCTCCAACTAAATAATGTGGAGACTTAAAGGAAGATTTCTCCATGCTTCCCCAGTCTCTGTGAATGGACCCTCAATAAGAATGCTGGCTGTTGGCAGCTGTTGCTAATTATCCTATTGTCCTAGTTGCCATTTTGAAGTCGTCTCCATGTGCTTTGCATCAGAAGTCTAAGTTCTAGTCTTGGATTCTGGATTTTAGCCAGGGAAAACTATACTGCAGGATTTATCATTACTTGCATATTTATACATAGCTTAACATCTATATTATTCTACCACCTAAGGTACTAAATTTGTACACAGAGTTTAAAATCTCATCCAATTTTTGCATTCAATTAAGAGATGCTTGTGATTGATGTCTAAAGCCTGTGATTGTTCTCCTCTACACTTCAGTGATTCTGTCCCACTTCTTATATATGTATATATGTACAAACATAAATATATTATACATAATATTTTATTGTATAGTTTAATGATATATATAATAAAATTATGAACAGCTACTACTACTTTGGAAAAAATCTCCCCTTTAAGAAATACATGATTTACTAAAAATAGGCAGGTGCAAGTCAGCATTTGCATTGCTTTTCTTAAAGTATCAAACTTGTATAGAATCTCAGGCTTGACCTGGACACGAAAAAAATAGTGGTAAAAAAAAGTAAACTTTTTTTTGAGTCACAGAGCCATTAAAAAAAAGAGTCACAGAGGCATTAAATTACCTTCCTGGATAGGAGATTTTCTTTCAGACTAAATAGTCTCATAGCATTTGGTGTCAGAAGAGGGAGCTCTTGAACTATGTCACATTTCTAATGGATTCTAACAAGTACACCTTTACTCCTAAAGAGCACACCTTTGTTCCTTTCATTGTTAAAATTGAACTGCCCAATGCTTAAAATATTTTCAAGTAGCCCACTCAGTCAGAATAGTACATCCAAGATGTACAAGTGCCTTTTAAATACATATAATTGTGCAAAAAAAGGGCCAAGAATGGCAAAAGTTGAAATCAAAAATTGAAGTAGAAATAGTTTGCATCTCCCATTAAACAAAAATCACATAAACGCACACAACCTGCTTATAATGAGATGCATATGAATCTCATACAGCGTGCAATGAGAGCAAGTATTCATATATTTTATTAAGTTTCTGTATGGCATTTCTAAGGAAGGTTATTGTTTGTACATAATAATAATTAAAACACCAAGGCTTATCAGAGAGTATGTTATCTTTGTTCATCAGTCAATAAATAAACTTTGGTCACCTTTTTGAGATCAAGGCAAAAATTGTCAATATAATACATCCATAACACAAATTAAATTATATTCTAGCATAATTTCTCAGGAAGATTTTTCAAAGCCAGTGTGTAAGAGTTAAGTTAATGCTCCTGACATATGTAGGTCATACAAGATTGGATTTAGTTTACCTATTCCAGCCACCTGGGAGTTAGGCAGTGTAATGAGATCACTCTTATTAATGAAGGAATGATTTACCCATCCTGACACAGGTATTCAAGAAAAGAAGAAAACCTTTTTTTGTGAACTTAATGTTTTAATTCCTCAATGTCTAGCTCTAAATACTTCAGACCTAAACTGGTGAATTAGTCTGAATAAAATGACTTCTTGACTTCTTGACACTGGCTAGGCTGGAATTCACCCCTATGCCACTCAGGCCATCCACACAGGGCTGTATACATTATGAGACCTGTGAAAGACCCATGGTTTTCTGGCAGGCAGAGACAGATCTCATGTCTAGGTCATATCAAATGGCATCAGATGTCCCTCTTACTGAATTGTACACCTGAATTTGTCAATCTGAATCAGGAATAAACTGTCAATATAAATAAATTGTGAACTTTAAAGGAGGTGGTGACACGTACAACATCCAAGACATCCAAAGCTTATCTGAGCAGGATTTTACTTGCTTTAAGTAAGGAATGGTAGAATGGGAACTCCAGAGGTGGCTTCCAATCTAAATTATTTTACATTTTTATGATCTCATAAAGACCATGAGAGTTTATTCTGAACCTGTCAGGATACTCATAGTGTATCTAAATGTCTGCATGTCTTCTCTGATTTTTGTTAACAGAAACAGGGGAAATCAGGGTTGGAAAAATATCTTCCCTGTATTTCTAAGTATTCTCATCTGACAACACTCCAGATGGATATGTTTACTCATTTGTAAGTGCGTGAGCACGGCAGGGATGGAGAGGGCTTACTGCAACAACTAATTTCCTAGGTAGTTCAAGGCACTATGTACCCCTGCAAGGATCTATTTACATCACTCTTGTAATGTAAATACTCTTCTTGTGCCAGTGTCAGGCTCAGGACCAGGCCCACTAATCTTTTTTTTAAAGATGTCAGTAAATATTTAATTTTTTACTGGATGTGAAGCAGACATATAATTTCTTGGATAAAATTATTACGAGGACAATTCACTAAAGGAAGAAAAATACCATAAT